>JAULJL010000038.1:15774794-17083961 GCA_030761205.1 Fremontodendron californicum | reverse complement strand
TTGTTGCTGTGGTTTGTTTTTTCTTTCTTTTCTCTTTTCTAGCTCCCTTTTCAAATGTTTTGAACACGATTGTAAAACACAACACAAATATGACATGTTTAATAAACATGAAAATAATATAATAAATATAAAATGACACGTTTAAACACAATTAACACGATACGATTAATATATGTATTATATTCGTATTTAAGATTTTAACACATTTAATTATTTATGTTATATTTATATTTATATTATTGACATAAAAAAACACGAAATACGACACAGATTGCAAATTCTACAAAACTACTATCAAATCGAAATTTGTATTGAAAATGTGAAAGTGACTACACAGTCAATACTTTCTATATTTTTCTAAATGTTAATTATTTGAATACAAAATAAAACTTTAGTTATCAAATAGCTATAAAGTTACTCTATAATTATCAAATAGCTATAAAATTGAATTGTTGTCTACTGTGTTTATATCTCAAGACAATTGTTAATGTGTAGAAATTATATGTATAGAAATTAGTTTGTCTATTGTATTTATATCACATTTTAGTTATATGTATAGAAATTATATGTGTTTATATTTCATGTATTTAAAGGTCGGGTACCATAGCGAAATCCAGAAACAATTCAATTTTACCGATTTAATATAACTTTTTCAGAAATATTATAATTCAGTTTTGCCGATTGTTGTCTAATGTATTTAATATGCATATAATCTCAAGATAACTGTAGCTCCATTTAACATGCTTCAATAACCTAATCCATCAATTGTAATTATGATAATAACTAATTTCTATACATTAGAGACCCTTCAATCGCATTCCAAAATTAGACAGCAAAAACGCAATAGAGTTCCCAATTGTTTTGGGCATTATAATGGAAGAGCTCAGAACTGAAACTTCAATAGACTTTATGTTTACATTATAATAGAAGTTTGGCTCCATGCTTGGACAATCACATTCTAAGAAGTTTTACGGAAGAAATTTTAAACATGAAGATTTATCTGTTAAAATGGAAATTTTATGATAGTATGTGATAAAGAAATAGTATCAATTATCAAATGTGAAATAATTTATTATATTCCATGATGAGTGATGATGCTAAAAAAAATAAATAAATAAATAAACATATGTAAATGGAAGATCCAAGAACAACAAAAATCAAACTATTACCAGCTAAACACATTTCTAATTGACCTTCATTTCCTCACCTTCAGAGCCTCGTAATTGCTGCAAAGGCATTGACAAACCGACGATGCAACTCAGGTGAGCAGCACCTCCTTTGCTTCCTAGAAGTCTGTTGTTTTTGCTGCTGCTGGTGGTGGGAATGGGACAACGACTCTGGTCCATTCAAAAATTTCGATTGAGCATTGGGGGCTGTAGAAGGAACTGCTTTGCTACAGCTTATCCTTGATACCGTAAAACTTGATTTTTTTTCAAATTTTTTATTTTAGGAGTCAAAAGCGTTAATTTGTGTATCTCCTCTTTATTTTCTTTCCTCATAGCAAAATTCAAATTATTCAAACCAAAAAAAAAGAATATGCATATGTACAGATAAAAAAATAAAATAGTCATGGAAGAATAAAAAAGCTTTGAAATGTATTGAGAGATAAATAATAAAACTAATTTTTTTATGGGCAATAAGATATGGGTAGGTAGTAAAAATTTGTGGAAAAGAAGAGATGAGTGGGTAGTTGTGAAAGTTGTGTGTAAGAGGAATGATTTTTTATATTACGTGAGTGACTTTGAAACGTACTGACTCTCCTCTTGTCTTAGAAGGTTAAGTGCTTGACATTTAAACTGTTTGAGCAAGGTGGTAAACCAAAAGAAACAAAAAAAAAAGTATTGTTTTTTTTTTTTTAAATTAAAAGATTATTAAATTATTTTTTAAATGTAATTTCATTTATTTTTATTTATTTTAGTTTATTTTTTTTAATATTTATTCAATTGAGTTAGTGTCTTGTTAACTTGTGATTCCTTTTAAGAATAGTATAAGATAAACAAAATAGAGTAAATATGAAAAACATGCCCTCAATAATTGAATAATTGTTAAATGGTCTAATAGTTAAGAGTTATTTGAAAAAGATAAATGAAGAGTTAAAAATTGTTAGAAATGATATTGTAAAGACAAATTTGTCCTTAATAAAAAAAAACTTTTTTTTCCTTTCTCCTTCCATTAAAGAATTATTATTTTTTTAAAATTTTAATTAAAAATAAATTTAAATATTAAATATTTAAATATTTTTCAAAAAAATTTAAAAAATAAAATAATTTAATTTTAGAATTATTATTTGTATTATTTATTTTTTTTTAATTTTTTTAATTAAAAAAAAGTAAATTAAAAAATTTTAAAAATTTTATTTTTAAAAATTAAAAAATTTATTTTTAGAAAAATTTATTTTTTAATTAAAAAAATAAATTAAAAAATAAGACGAAAAAAGAAAAGAATGTTTTTTTATCAAAGGTATTTTTGTCTTTACAATATTCTTCCTAACAATTATATATTTTTATTTCTCTTTTTGAAATAATTTTTACTAATTATACCATTTAATAATTATTGTATTGAAAAGAATATGTTTTTCAAATTTACCCAACAAAATATATTGATATTCATATGTGTCCATATCTATACTTCTAATAAAGTGGTTAATTGGGTTTTTTTATTTTAATATAGCTAAAAAAAAAAAAATTCCAGCTGGGAAATCGCCACCGCCCATGGCGATTTTCCAGCGTCAAAAAACATATTTTGGCTAAAAATACCAAGGGAAATCGCCACCCCCATGGCGATTTCCCTTGGTATTTTTAGCCAAATTTGCTAAAAACATGAAGGGAAATCGCCATGGGGTGGCGATTTCCCTTCATGTATATTTTTTTTTAATTCTTGAAAAAATATGAAAAACATGTACCAATAGTGAACTTATTGTGAAATGGTATAATGAATAAAAGTTATTTGAAAAAGAGAAATAAATAAAAATTAATTTTAGGCATATTATTTTTATTTTTTAAAATTTTTTAATTAAAAAAAGTAAATAAAAAATTAATTTTTTTTTTCAAATTAAAAAGTTTTTATTTTCAGAATATTTATTTTTTAATTAAAAATTAAATTAAAAATAAAAGAAAAAGGGAAGAGAACGTTTTTTTATCAAGGATAATTTTGTCTTTACAATATCCTTTATAGAGGTGCTCATGGGCCGGGCCGCGGCCCTTTTTTTTTTCTTTTCTGCCCAGGCCCTCCCGTTTCGGCCCGAATCACTGTTCATTGGAATAAAAAAATATTTTTTTTTTATTTTTTTAATGAAAATTAAATAAATAAAAGTTATTTGAAAAAGAGAAATAAATAAAAATTAATTTTAGGCATATTATTTTTATTTTTTAAAATTTTTTAATTAAAAAAAGTAAATAAAAAATTATTATTTTTTTTTAAATTAAAAAGTTTTTATTTTCAGAATATTTATTTTTTAATTAAAAATTAAATTAAAAAATAAAAGAAAAAGGGAAGAGAACGTTTTTTTTATCAAGGATAATTTTGTCTTTACAATATCCTTTATAGAGGTGCTCATGGGCCGGGCCGGGCCGCGGCCCTTTTTTTTTTCTTTTCTGCCCAGGCCCTCCCGTTTCGGCCCGAATCACTGTTCATTAGAATAAAAAAATAAATTTTTTTAAATATTTTTTTAATTAAAATTAAATAAAATAATATTATTATAATAAAAATCACTGTTCCGGGCCGGGCCGGCATGGAACATAAATTATCCTGTCCAGGCCCGGCCCAGTACGGGCCGGGCCTGTCGGGCCGGGCGGGTTGCCGGACCCGTGAGCAGGTCTAATCCTTTATAATAATTTCTAATTATTCATTTTTCTTTTTCAAATAACTTTTATTCATTATACCATTTCACAATAAGTTCACTATTGAATCATGTTTTTCATATTTTTCCAAAAATTTGAAAAAAAATAAAAAAAAATAATAAAAATAATAAAACCTTTGGGAAATCGCCACCGTGGGTGGCGATTTCCCAAAGGGAAATTCACAAATTTGTGAATTTCTCTTTGGGAAATCGCCACGCACGGTGGCGATTTCCCAATGGGAAAAAAAAAAATTTGCAAATTTTAGTTGGGAAATCGCCATGGGCCATGGCGATTTCCCAACTGATAAAAAAAAAGCGGATTTTGGGAATTAATCTGAAAAGAGCGGTATTTTGGTAAATAATTTTTTTTTTGCTATATTAATATAAAAAAAACCGGTTAATTGAGTTTAGTATAATTTTGTAAAGTAACACCAATTCAGAAAATTTGAATAAATTATAATAAATTTATAAAATAAAGGATAAAGATGTCATTTAGTATGAAATTTATATATATTTCTAATTAAATTACCCATTATTTTAAGTAAATTTTTATGGGTAAATATGAAAAATATGCTCTGAATAAGAAAATAATTGTTAAATGATCTAATAAATAAAAGTTATTTGAAAAAGAAAAATGAATAATTAGAAATTGTTATAAAATATATTATAAAGACAAAATTACCATTAATGAAAATAACTTACTTTTCCTTTCTCTTCCATTAAGGAAATATTATTTTTTAAAAATTTTAATTGAAAATAAATTTAAAAATTAAAATATTTATTTTTTTAAAATTTAAAAAAATAAAGAAAAATTAATTTTAGAAATATTATTTTTATTTTTTAAAATTTTTTTAATTAAAAAGGTAAATAAAAAAATTTATATTTTTTAATATTAAAAAAAATTATTTTCAAAAAAAAAATTATTTTTTAATTAAAAAATAAATTAAAAAATAAGAGGAAAAAGGAGAAGAAGATTTTTTTTATCTAAGATAATTTTGTTTTTACAATTTCTTTTTTAATAATTTTTTATTTTTTTTATAAATAATTCTTACTTATTATACCATTTAACAATAACTTTCAAATTTACCCAAAATTTTTTTTCTTTTATCCACATGAATGTATCAATATTGAGTTAATATTAAAAAATTTAATTTAATTAGTGTTACCAATTAATGAAACACTGATTAATATTTAAAAAAACTATTCAAATTTAAATATATATATATATATATATTTATATATATATATATATATATGCAGTTGTTTTAATAAACTATCTACTTAATTTTTTCATCTTTTACAACATTTTCTCGTATATTTTTTTCATAATGGGCGTACATGTTTCTTGTCAAGGAAAATCGAAATGCTCACTGAAAAGCGGTAGCGTGGAAATTTGCTTGCCTGTTAATCTTTCTGGCGTAGAAGATGGTTTCTATTTAATCCAACCAAAACCTAGAATCCCCTTAAGCCTTCTTTGATTCTATATTCATAATTCGTAGCCAATACGATTTGCAATTATCAGAAGGGAGGTGAGAAGAAAGAAAAAAAAAAAAAAATACTAGGAAAATTAAAACATGGCTTCAATGGAGGGTCTGGTGCCCATAACAAGGACGTTTCTCGCTTCTTATTACGACAAGTACCCATTCGACCCACTTTCCGACGACGTATCTCGTTATTCCTCTCAGATTCGCTCTTTCGCCCAGGATTTGGTCCAAGGCTTTCCCCCGACTGAAGGTTGTTTAATATTTATTTATTATTATTATTATTTTACAGTTATTAGCTATTACTTTTCCTATAGGTTGCCCTAGTCTTAGCTTAGAGATTGGAAATTGCAAAATCGTTTCCGTGTTTAGAGGAAAAAGAATGAAAAAACTAAAAGTAGTAGGAATTGTTGTTTCTATTTGGGGTTAGTATTACAAAAGTTGATGTTAGAGGTGCAAAATCTTAGCATGCAATGCATTATTCCTATTCAGCGATTGAATTATTAAAATTTAAATATCTCTGCTTGTCGTTGAAAAAAAAAATTTTACTTATTGGCTTCATTCTTCCTAAAAGTTTTTATAAAGCAAAACCAAAACCAAAACATAATTATATGAAATCAGAGGGTTTGCTTTTTGCTTCCACAAAAAGTGCCTATCTTATGATAACATAACATCAAGGGTAGGGAAAGGAACAATTATGTAATGCTGTTTTGGCATTTTCTCTCTCCTTTGATGTTCTAGGTGAAAGCTTATTAATACAAGAAGCAGACAGTCCGCCTCCGCATAAAATGGATGAGAACATGTGGAAAAATAGGGAACATATTGAAGAAATTCTGTTTTTATTTGAAAGATCTCACTGGCCACCTTCGGTAAGAAACATAAACTTTCCTATGTACTCCCCCCCCCCCCCTGGTTTTGGATTTTTTTCATTATTGCATTTTTAAGTTCCTTGAAAATTGACTTTTATATTTAGATTTGTTATCATAATATATAACAGTTCTGATAATTTATAATTTATCATGCACCTTCATCATTGCAGCTTCTGCAACCATCAACATCTGAGGTTGCTGAATTTTCTACTGTTGTTGGGCAGCTCAAAGATAAATTTCATACGACTTTGAGGATATTGGAGTCTTTCCAGTCGAGAAACTCAGAACGTGTATTCAACACAGGTCAGCTCCATTTGTGTGGGCATGTATGAGCCTAAAAATTCATAGGCTTACACTGTGTTTGCATGTTTATGAATGTAAATGTACATATATGTTTTGTATGTGTAGGTGTAAACGTTCTGTCAGAGTTATTAGATTTGAAAGAAAGTTTTGTTTCAAAACTTTTTCTGAAACTTTTTACTAAGTAGCCATGCTAATTGCTAATTCTGTAACTTTCTTGGAATTCCAGAAGTCTTCCTTTTGCAATAGATATGACTTTTTAGAGATGGATTTTGTACTTCATCAAACGTTTTGACTTGCATATATTCACTTCCTATTAATATGTCGAAGGTTATTTGATCAGCAATATGTGATTATTTTTCGTTTTCAGATGATTTTTATAGGGAAAAAAAATACTTTTTCCTTTTTATAATCGATTCTGACCTTCACATGCCACATGATGCTGATGTGTTGCGCTAGGTGCAAATTCTGTTGGTTTTAATATCCAAATTTTCAAGGACCAGATTGGTTTCTATTCTAATAAGGTTGAGGATTCAATTGGAGCAATTAGATTTGAGACCAAAATTGAACTTGTTAAAACTGTTATGAGCTATTGATGATTTTACTCTTTTATATTTAATTGCTAAGTTGAAGAATATTCTAGGTATATTGATTTTTATTTGAACTACATTGATTGTTGAATGGTGTTATTTTCTGCTCGTAGAACTGGGTGTGTAGACTTGTAGTAATTACTGTGTTGAGAAATAAGTTACTGCAAAGTGTTGACATTATTGCTTTGCAGATATCCAAAGAATGTTCTCTAAAGTTGTAGTACCTTATGCTTAGATGAACATGAAGTTAGCTGGGTGCTAATGGCATTGTTTGATTGACACGAGTGTGTTGCTGGCTATACTAATGGCTATAATTGGTTAAATAAGATGGTTGGTTAAGGGAAATGTTTTAGTTTAGTCATTTAAGCTATTTTCTTTGTAGGTACGATGTGGTCTTCAAAGTTCAGATTTTTTTCCTTTTTTCATTTAGTTTCATCCCATATTAGGGGAAATGGGATATGAAGCAGATGTATTGACACTGTGAATGTTTGAACTGTTACTAATATGAAGAAATTGTTTGTTTTGTATGGTTTGAATTTCACTGATTCTTTGGGTTGCATTTTGGACACTAGATCATGAAGAGGATAGCTAAGAGAGGACAAAGAAGTGGAAAGATTAATAAGGTCCAATAGGATGAGAAAGTTGTTTCCTTTCCTTGTAAACATTTTTATATGATACTTCATGTATACTTCAATTCTATTCCTTTCCTTCTCCTTTGTTCAACCGTAGGAAGCATGGATAGGGACAATATGGGTATCAAACAGTAGGCCGAGATATGGCAATTTTACAAAATTAGGATATGAACTTGGCTGGATATGGCAATAAAAAAGTCATACATATAATTATTATATATAATTTCATTAAATTTGAATAAAAATATTGACCAATATGCAGTAAATTGTCTCTCGAATCTTATAAATTCATTTAGAAAATTATTTTCATCACAAATTCTTAATGTAATTTTTTTATCATACATGTATTATACTTGTATTGTATATAATTCCAGTTAATATGGCCCAATGGCTTTCTAGGCTTAGAAACTGTAATCGAATAAATTTTAGAACCTTTCAATCCAAATTTCAGTTGGCCTAGCCAAATTTCATGGTTTATTTCCCTACTATAAGAAACTCATTTTCTCCATCTTCACCAATGCAGTGCTGCCACTACTTCCATTACCTGAAACATCACCTTCCACTCAAGTTTTCATCTCTGATCTAAGCAACTTAAGATCAAACAATTATTAACATTTCTCTCTCTTGTCTTTTGTCTTTATTTCTGGTGAATGACAGCTACAGCATATGTATCCCATCTGGGGATTCTGACATCCGTGTTTCTTAGGTTTAACCTTAAACGAAGTGCCTTAGCGCTTCATTTACTGCTGCTTCAATAGTTTTTTTTTTTTCTTCATTTTGACAGCTGGTTTTCATTATGATACTTTTATTTTCTATTTTACATTTAAAAGCTATTGTATATGCAAGATGAATTCAATTCAATCATCATCTTATTAAAGCTTTTGTCCTTGAAGCATCACAAGGAATGGTGTTATTTTATATTTCACTTAAATGTTCTTCTAATATTATGCAGTCAAAAGTGAAAATTCTGTCAAACTGACTAATATATGTAAATTTGCTGATTGTCGGTGGATTCCTAGAAGGGTTGTGACTTTTTGGAAGTGGATTAGGGAGGATGGAGTCATTTTGTATTCATGTGTCTTCTGATGATGGGGGTGGAAGTTCTGTTTCTTTTGGCATTACTTTCTGTGTGATAGTGCCTATGAAGGACCTTTTTCCAGATCTGTTTTTCTTGGCTGGAGACAAGGAGGGCCTTCTAAATGCTTGTTCCTCTATTTTTAGTTTGACAGTGGCTTGGAAGGTGAGCTTCAGGAGTGTGCACGGTTCCACTTGGTTCAATTTCGAGGAAGATTCAAACCAAGCTGAATTTTGGTTTCTAAACAGGAAAATAATGATAGAGTTAATCCTTTTCTTGATTTTCTTTTATTATTTTGTATTTTGGCTCGTGGAGGGAATGCAAAAGAATTGCTGTGGAGGGTGACAAAGTGCCCTCATCAAAGCTCCTAGATAAATGGTTTAATGTTTTTTTTTTTTTTTTTTTGTTTAATAAGCAGCATTGATTGAATGCAAGATGTTGACATTTGGTACTCACAATTTTAGCTTTGTCAAGGAGTTGATACCCCCTTGATAACCTTGACTTGTTGGTTTATTTATTTATATATTTTATATCCATTTGCTTTACAAATCAAGATGAACTTTACATCTTCACATCTTTAGGGGTTTTCTATGTTTGGCAAGAGGCAAACTAATTTTTATTAAACAGTGTGCATGGCAGACAAGTATTTGTCTTGTTGACCTATCAGATATGACATTTGTAGCTTTTATGGTTGTGGAGATATCTTATGATCAACTAAATGCATTTTTTTATGGTTTGCAGTTATGACCTACATGCCTCAAGATTTTCGTGGAACACTAATCAGACAACAAAAGGAGAGATCAGAGAGGAATAAGCAAGCAGAGGTAGATGCTCTAGTCAATTCTAGTGGAAGCATACGTGATCGATATGCTTTGCTGTGGAAACAACAAATGGATCGGTGAGCCTCTTTTATTTTCCTTTTGCAAGTTTTAATGTATAGTGTATGAAAAGTCTAATGCTGTGATTATGCAATACCATATCAGGAGGAGACAGCTAGCGCAGCTTGGTTCTGCAACAGGTGTCTATAAAACCCTTGTAAAGTACTTGGTTGGAGTTCCACAGGTTGGTCCTCATAGCCCCCTTTGTATGCTCCTCTTTGGCATCATTACAACTGTTACAGTCTGTTTGTTGGGATAGAATTGATAAGTTGAAGAGTAATTCTTTGGTTGGTTCACAGAATGGATATTCTGTGGAATGAGCAAGAGAATAGGGACAATCTTATTAGGATAATTTTTCCCTCGACCTTTTCTTTTCCAATATGTTATGTGCTTTTTTCAAGGCTTCAGTGGTGATTTTTATAACCAACTCTGGCAGCATTGCTGCCTCCTAATTTGGTCATCAAGCACCAATTTTGCACCCTAGCAACTAGATCTGGTTGTGGGTATCCTATTGCCGATCTGATGCCCAGTGACCAAATCTGGTGGCAGACATGTTAGATTGGTGCGAACTATGACTAGATGTCATTGCTGTTTGCAGTGATTAGCACATTGGATTCCTAATATGGTCACTGCTGAAGCCTAATTCGACGCAGTATAGTTAACATAGCATTATTTTAATTGAAGGGTACAATCATATTTTTGTTCAATTCCTTTTATATTATTTGATCTTATTTCATTCAAACAAACATGATAATATTACTACTCTACTCCCATTCTTTGAACCAAATGGAGAAATAGCTATCTCTCCTCTATTCTAGGAATAGCTATTCCTTTCTATGAACCAAATCTGTTGTTAGTTCACATGCATCTTGTCCTATATTATCTCTCAGCTTTCAACAATGCAGTTTATCTTGTTTTTTGCTGAAGGTATAACATTCCTTTAATTCTTTGATGAATCTTAAATTGTTTTCCTTAATCCTTTATCTGTTATGCATTAAAAGCTCTTGGAACATTCTTCAAGCCTTCATCTGACTATCTTCTAGCTTACTCTTCTGTTCTTTAGTCATGTCATTAGTGCTTAATGTGCAGAATTGCTTATGTAGATAAGCATATACTAATTATGTTGTTCTCTTGCTCATGGCTTTGCTTGATTTATTAATATTTTCTCCCTTCTCAAGGAGAGAACCTGAGCTTTACACTCTATAGGAACTTGCAAAGTTGGATGCATATGAAAATTTTGATTAATATTTGAACATTCTGTATTTTAAGCATAAATACTTGTGGCTAGTGCACTGTTGTAAGGCGTGCGCCTAGGCGCAACGCTTTAATGCTAGACAACAAAAACGCTTCAGATCCTTTCGGGCGAGGCACATTTGATCAGTCGCACGCCTGGTGCACCTAGGCATGCTTTTTTGTAAGACGGTAGGCACAAAAAAAAGCCCGCCTGATTGAAATTTTCTATAATTTTTTCATTAACTATACCTTTAATAGTAGTAAAATGGACAATATCAAACTCTCTACCACTCATTGTTTAAGTATTCAGCAACAAGCAGGGGTGAAGGGATTTGTTCTCATGCCTATACATGAGTTAATACAAAAATTTATTAAAGAATAAAACGCAGCGAAAAGTAAACACAAACAGCCAAACTCCTATAGGATCAAGGTTGTGTTTCTTCATGCAGTAAAACATAAAGTTTAAAATCAAACATCTGATTGAGATCATACCTACTAAAAGACTCATAACTTTGAGTGTGTCGTTCCTTTCTAGACAGCAAGGAGAGGATCACCAAAAGGTTCCTCGATATCACGAGCTACCCAAACGTGTCGCCTCTAATGGTGATCCACACAACCAATAGTTAGAGCCTTCACAAGGACCAGGGATTCACTAATGCTAGCAGGCAGACTTGAAGTCTTAATCAAAAGGCTTTTCTCTCGTAGTTTTGGTTATGGCTGAACCTACTCAAAGGAGAACTTTTCTCACTTTGTTCGGCAATAAGGAAGAAACTAATGAGAGAAGAAAAGGAGGAGCAACAAGAGCAAAACAATTTTTCTCTTTTTCTTTTTGAATGACCGAACCTCTCACAAGGTTTGAAAACAATTTTCACACTAACACAAGCATACTATGGCCGGTCATGCCTTGAGAGAATGAAGGGATAGTGTTTGATTCACAATAAAACATTACAATTGAAGAGAAACTCTTTCTCTTCAAGCTCCCTTGTTTGGCTAAAACACCAACATTTAGTGTTATTGGCCGAATATTACCTTTATCATGTCTAGATACAAGTGGTTGTCATACAAAGAGATTAGGAGGGAGACTTTTTTAGTCAAAACAAACTCCTTGTCTCTTTGATATTCGGCCAACCTAGGATTGAAGAATTAAGAGTTTGATTCATAATCAAACTCTTTGCTTAAGTGAAATTCTTTCGCTTCGAAGCCTCTTTCTGTTCAGTCAAACACTAAAAATTAGTGTCTTGGCTGAACTTAGACCTAATAAAAGCCATATTCGGCTATTAGAAGATGAGGAGAGGGTGGTGTTTGAATCAATTCAAACTCCCACTAGAAGAGAAACTCTTTCTCTCTAAAGAACCCATATTCGTCCAAGCATTAACTCTTTAGTGTTTTGGTCGAATATCATCTCTTTCCTTAAGACATTATGCGGCTAGGACATGCTATCCAAAAGCCAATTAGGACATCCTCATTTGGATTTCAATAAATACAATTTATGTCCAAATTCAACTAACTGAACTATTGAATTAGGTCCTCCAAGAATTAAACCTTTATTTCAATTAAGTCCAACTTAATTAAATTTCACTTTTAATCGTACAAATTGATTTATTGTGTGACCTATTAGGTTTCAAGCATGTTGGCAATGAGCATATATTATAATCTAACTTTTTCAAGAAAGCTTATAATTTATAAACATAGATCATGAGCGACGTCTAGCAATGCATCATGGCCACCCAAATGTTGAAAAATCAAGATGATTCCAATGAAACCTTTCAATAATCAGCCTATCAGTGTAATTCGGTCCTTTCACCATATATCTTAAAAGGGCCATGAGCATGGTGCAGTGTCTACTCATTAAATCCATCCATATTAGTTTTTGCAGCTTATGATTAACTTTATGAATTTAGAAAAACGATTTCTTCTAAATCCATCATGCTTTGGCCAAATACTTTATCAAGTTAACCTGAGCCAAGAACATAAGAGATATATTTGCCAATGTCACTTAGAGTGGTGAATCCTCAGTGGATCACTCATTTATCTTCGTATGCTTCATGCCATACTCAAAATCACTTTATTTAGGCATCCTTTCTTAGAATCCATTCAAATGAAATCATAGCATGACAATTCACATACAAGATAACCTAGCATCACAAGTCATAAGATTATACATGACTGACACATGAGAACATTTTCATAGACACTTGAGTGAGATACCAAATGGAGTTCTCATAGCAGGCCATGTTTAGTGAACTTGTTCAAATAACAAATACCTACATGTTATCCCAAGTACCCCTTATATTTCAACCTATGAGACGGTTGCTTACTTCATAAGTAAGGAGGCTTACCATGTACCAGTCTTTAAGCATTGCCAATGCTCTGTCTTGGCAATATAATGACAAGGAATTGTTTTAGGAACATGTCTTTAATGCATAAGGATCTCACAATTATAACCCTTCATAATTCCTTTGCAAGGTCTTTATGTTCCATGGGCTTCATCCATTTTGCTTTTTAATTATTATTTATTATTGTGCTAACATGAAAAGGAAAACCTTATATCACTTGTGAACAGTGATATTTGTGCATTATTAACTGTATATCCCTTTTCTAGTTTGATTCGCTCTAGGGCATATGCTAACAATAGGCATATACTAACAATGAGACCATAAGGAAATCATGCATATTGGCCGACAAAAGAAAAAGAAAGTTTTGTATGTTTTGTAGGATAAATTGGAGCACTGTTTAGAGTTTATTATCATAATTATATTTTAAGCTTACCTTATATATATATACATAGACAGAAATAAAAAAACACACACATATACATACATATTGCGCCTTACTTTACTCAGACAAGCACTTTTTTTGTGCCTTGCACCTCAGGCAATATAATGGTTCTAGAGCTTAGAGTGTGCCTTGCGTCTTTAACAACACTGGCTAGTGTTCTAACACCTTTTTCCTCTCAAAACCTATGTGCAGGTTTTATTGGATTTTATTCGGCAAATAAATGATGATGATGGGTAAGCTCTTTTCATTTTCTACATAGTCCTTCAATTTTGATACATTAATAGTTACGTGTCTGCTAGTAGAATAATTAGAACTGTTAGAAATTATTATTTAGGAATTGTTCAAAAGCTTGAATGAAAACTAATATCTTCCTATAAATAGGCCCATGGAAGAGCAACGGCAACGCTATGGACCCCCTTTGTATAGCCTTACAAGGACAGTGCTTTTTATCCGTCTCTTTCTATCATTAGCATGGCAGAGATTTGAAGCTTTTAATCTGTGAGATATCCTTCAGTCTTTGTATATTTAATTTTTTTGTTTCTTTACATAGTGAATTTACCTAATCTGTACTAGACTTGCGTGGCAAATAAATTAATATCAGCGAGAAGTTTTATTGCATCTGGCTGGTTGTAGTATTGATTCCTCTGGCTGATTTTTTACATATCATTTCTTCAGAAATAGGCATCAGATTTCAGTCCTGGAAGAAGCGGTTGATGTCTACACCTCCGAGTTTCAGAGGTTTATAAACTTTATTAGGTGTTATTTCTTTCTTGATTTATATGGGTTGCAATTTATTTCATCACATTATTCTTATTGATGATGAGGCTGTTTTAATAGCAACAATAATGACAATGATAATTGTTATTTCTACAATAGATGCTTTATGTAGTTGGAAAATTTTTCAGTGATTGACTTCCGTTTGGGGATATAGGTCTAGTTTATAACTTTGTACCTATAGGAGATGCTGTTTTCTAAGCTAGTTGACTTGCCTGCTGATTTTGCTTTAACAATTCACCCAACTTTTCATTGTTTTCCTTATTTTTACCTTTTAGTTGGAATGCCACCTGTCTGTCTTGTGGCTAACAAGAAATGACCATGCTATCACTCACTTGAGTTTCATTCTGCTGAAAGAGTCTTAAACTGTGATTTCAAAATGATTGCTTATCTGTTGAAGGATCTTGCTTCACAATCTTGTTATTTGCTCAACTTTATTGGGGTATGTCCGAAAAATATTTTTGGACTGCCATTCAGTATGCATATCTACTTTATCAAAAGGAAATTTTATCAGATTTGGTTCTACTTTGTGTGTCAATCAAAATCTTACATGAAGTTACCAAAAAAATGAAATGATTGCTTAAGCAGTTTTAGGTATCCAAATGACGATTTGACTATTAAAGCAATCTGTCCCTATGACTACAAAAGGATAAACTGTTTGCATAATAATTATCCTGCTGTATTGAACTATTTATTTACATATGCATCTATCTATCAGTGAGGTCTTTGCAAATTCGCCATTCTTTATTTCAGCAGTGGATGCCAGCATGTTAGAAATGAGGTAAGTGTCCAATTTTCTGCTTAAGCTTGGTGTCTGTTTTTTTCAGTTTAAATAGTTTTTTTTTTTCCAGGAAAAATGATGAATACAAGGAGATAACTGTTCCTGCCGGGAAAAGTTATGAGGTTTGTTCTTAAAGCAGTTTCATTACTACATTTGATTACCTGACCTATCTATGCTGGTAGCTAGTAGTGCATGTCTGTTTGCAAGTCATGTGTATTGATATTACATCCTGCAAAAGGAGACTAAGTTACATGGACTCGAGTCTGAGTATCCTTTACATGTATGTATCTATGTCTCTTAACTCACCATTTGCACAAACTTTTGGACTCAAAGTCAGCTGAAGAGTCCAAAAGTAGCATATGAGTATGTGGATACGTCTTATAATAATGCCATTGAAAGCTATGTTACCCGAACTCTTCATTTTTCCTAAAGTACCCGTGTTCGACACATGTCTCCGACACATATTCGGACATAGGTTTGGGGGTATGATCCTCCAAATATATGAAAAAATTTAGAAAAAATTGAGCATACCCATGTCGAATACATACCCGTATCCATCACTCACTCCTGAGTCCTGGTAACATAGATTGAATTTTGATAAATATAATTTCATTGTATAAATAAAATTTATTTTCTACTTTCCCCTTGTGAGAAAAGAAAATCATTTTTCTGTACTTGAATTCTTAATATTAGTTTCAAATAATTTTCTGTCAAAAATAATGAAATACTTTCGTTATATAACCTCAAACCCATCCACCAATTTATATAGGACTACATAATCAAGCTAGAGCCCAAAGATATAAAACAGCCCAAGACAGGATCCTTTTGCTTTTTGAGCCAGACTGTAATTACTTGTTAACCCCTAGTATAAAGAAAGTATAATGGATTGTGGCTTGAAGATTTTGAACCCAAGTTGGAATAAAATGGAAAGCCCTAATCTACTTGGCATTCTTCTTATTCTTGTCCATCCAGCCGTAGCTGCTGCCTGCTGAACTTAAAACCCTTCGCTCCTCCCGCCCTTGCCTCTCTCTCCCTCTATCTGTATGTGAAATATAAACTCTCCGATTGCCATTTTTGAGCTAAGTGCTGAGAAGCCCAGCTCACATCAAGCAGCCATGGCTTAACAAACAGGAAACAACCCAACAATCTCCCTCCAACCATTTGCCTCTTTCCTTATCTCTTTTTCGAAGATCCACTTTGTTTGTAGAAGCTGAGTCCAAATTTTGAATACCATGTCAGACACATATATCGTACCATTGTACCTGTACCTGTGTCTTACATGTCAACACGGGTGTGGGGTCCATGTATAAAGACTAGCAACTTGCTATAATAAAATGTAGACCACTACAGCGAGAGCATGATTACTCTTGGGTCTACCACATGACATTGAACAACAAAGAGAAACAGGTAGAAGATTTTAGAGAAAATCAAATGAAAACAAGAAGAAATAGAGGAAATTGGAAGACAAATAGAAGAACTAGGCAGAGAAAACCCGAGAATTAGTAGAGGGGGAAACTCAAAACTCAATATTCCAAATTCTCAATAGTCATTATACAAAACTACTTATAGTTGAAATAAGAAATGTTTAAGCTAAGTCCTAAACCATGCAAAACATGAATTAACATACCATAAAAAATTACAATAGAACCCATGAAAACTCAACAAAGTCATTAAATAAAATCCTAGAACTTAGATCTTGAGTTTTTAGATGTGTGAGTGGATAAAGTTTCAAGCAAGATCCATGAGTAACGTGCATCACACAACGTTTTGCAGCATTGACATCGTGAACAAACTTCTTTCTAACTATCCTATGACATACAGTAGGAAGAATGATACCAATGAAATTGTTTTCACGAAATTTATTGATTATCAGACTCCTTTACTTGGACAATCCCAACTCTCCAACACCATAGGCCCAACTTGCATGGTGTTTGCATTCTCAATTTCTAACTGTTGATGTTGCTAAACAATGCTGCCATAATGTCTAGCAGTGTTGTCAAGGCGCGCGGTGCTAAGGCACAGCGCCTGAACCAGTTAGCGCTTCAAGAGTCTCCAGGTGAGGGCCGTGAGGCCCCTTTGATGAGGCGAGGGCTTTTTGCACCTAGTCACGCTTTTTGTTGAAGTTTAAGGCGCAAAAGAGGCACACCTGAGTAAAATGCCTCTTGGGTTTCTACTTTTTTTTTTAATTTTGTGTTGGTTTTTATTTTAAAAGTAAAAAAAGACCCACATTTAATCTTCATAAATAAATATAAAATGGTTATATAGTCTATCCAAAGATTTTTCTTAAAATTAGAGCCAAAGCCACCAAAATTTTATTAGGGTTAAAAAATTCTTCAATAAAGGTAAAGGCTGCTGCAAGTATGTTATAAGCTTTATACTCTTTTCTTTTTCTTTGGCTCTCGACTCTCTTTTCTTTTCTCTATTCCTACTCTTTTCTTCTTTCTTACTCTTTTCTTCTTTCTTACTCTTTTCTTCTTTCTTCTTCTCTGACGTTGGGCTGTCTATACTTTATACCTCCGTTTTTCCTTTAAGAAACAGAGGATAAATGCTCTGTTATGAAAGAAAAAAACAAAGCAAGAGTTGCTCTGTTTTTGCGTTCAAAAACAGAGCAAACCTTGCTCTTGTGTTCCTTCATAACCAAAGCATTTTCCTTTGCAATTTCTCAGTTTTGTTAGGGAATGGATTAGACTTAAAACAATCTTTTGAGTTTATTAAATGAACTATATTAATTAAAGTCTAGCTTATTACATATAATACATAAATTTTCTTTGATACATATATGTGCCTTATTTCTCTCGAGTCGGTGCTTTTTTTGTGCCTTGCTCCTCGGGCAATGTAGGAGTCCTAGCGCTTTGAGTGCGCCTTGTGCCCTTGACAACTCTGATGTCTAGCTCTCACCACTCACCACTGTATAAGCTCGTAATCATTGGTGCAATAACAATGTTTGGTATCTGACAACCCATTGAAAAGTTCCACTGGCTCACATCTGACTAAAAACAGCCCTAACTCTGACATCAAACAACAAAGAACTATCAACTTACTAAAATCTGGTAGTGCAAGAACTGGTGCCTTTGCCATCAAAACCTTAATCTATTTGAAAGCTCTTTGTGCAGAATTTGGCCACTCAAAGTTGTCCATTTTCAAGCATTTAGTACCTCAGTCTTAACTGGTTATGAACCTCCTATAAAATGAGCCTAACCCTTGAAAAGTTTGAATTTCTTTGTCTGACTTGGATGCTGGCCACCCTCTAATGGCACACTTTCTCTGGATCTAGTTTCAGTCCATTTGTCGATCTCAAGACTATGAATCCCAAAACGCAACCTCATAGCATAAGAAAGTGCACTTTTTCAAGTTTATATAGAGGCTCTGTATAAGGAGAACTTCTATTACTTGGCTTAGGTGAGTCAAGTGTTCTTCATTAGATATACTACGAACCAAGATGTCATCAAAATTAACATTTACAAATAAATTGAAGGCTTTAGTACCTAAGTCATAACTCGTATGGGACATGCTTGGTGCATTAGAGAGACCAAATGGCATCACTAACCCTATAGAGCCAATTGGGTGTCTTGAAGGTTGCTTTCCACTCATCACCTCTCAATATTATAGGAACACTTTAGAACCAGCCAAGTGATCAATCATATTACTCAAACAAGGAATGTGAAATCTATATTTGATAGTAATTTTGTTGATGTGCCACTGCCCATACATATCCTCCATGAACCATCCTTCTTAGGTGCAAGTAAGATTGGACAAGCACGAGGACTCTTGCTCTCTTGTACCAATTCTGAAGAAAGGTTTATGAAGAAAGGTTTTATTGTATTATTTTCTGAACTAGTCTGTTACAAGGTATTTATACATGAAGGAAGGGTTTACTAAATCCCTAAAAGATAGGAATTTGACAGTATTTACAGCTAATTTCCAGCAGTCAGGTTTGACAGTATTTACAGCTAATTTCCAGCAGTCAATCCCTGATTTCCAGCCTTGGGATTTCAGTTAGTCAATCCCTGATTTCCAGCAGTCAATCTTTCCAGCAGTCAATCCCTGATTTCCAGCACTCCCCCTCAAGCTGGGGAGTATATATTTTCCATCCCTAGCTTGCCTACAATCTGCTGAAATGCTGAACTCATCAGTCCTTTAGTTAAGACATCTGCTAGCTGGTTCTTTGTAGAAATATAGGGAGTGCAAATCAATCCACTTTCAAGTTTCTCTTTAATGAAATGTCTGTCAACCTCCACATGTTTAGTTCTGTCGTGCTGAACTGGATTATGAGCTATGTTGATTGCAGACTTATTATCACAATACAACTTCATTGGAGTCTCCCATTTAATCTTCAAGTCATCTAGTATAATTTTGAGCCATAACAGTTCACAAATACCTTGTGCCATTGATCGAAATTCTGCCTCAGCACTAGATCTTGCTACAACTGGTTGTTTCTTACTCCTCCAGGTTACCAAATTTCCACCAATGAAAGTACAATACCCAGATGTTGATCTTCTGTCAGTAACACAGCCAGCATAATCGGCATCTGTGTATGCTTCTAGTTCCATTCTTGTGCCTTTTCTAAAGAGAACCCCTTTTCCTGGATTGCCTTTCAAATATTGTAGGATCCGGTATACTGCAGCGAGATGGACACCCTTAGGATTTTGCATGAACTGACTCACAACACTCACGGCATATGCAATGTCAGGTCGTGTGTGTGATAGATAGATTAGCTTCCCCACAAGTCTTTGGTACATGCCTTTGTCAGCTGGTTCTCCTTCCACAGATTCTCCTAATCTATGATTTGGCTCGATAGGCGTATCTGATGGTTTGCAACCAAGCTTACCTGTTTCTTTTAACAGATCAAGAACATATTTTTGCTGTGAAACAAAGATTCCTTCCTTGGACCGAGCTACTTCTATTCCTAAGAAGTACTTCAATTTTCCAAGGTCCTTTATTTCAAACTCTTTTGCTAAATACTTCCGAAGAGCCTCCTTTTCATCTGGATCATTCCCAGTTACAATTATATCATCCACATAAACTATCAATGCCGTGACTCCCCCTGAAGCCGAATGCTTGATAAACAATGTATGATCACCCTGACTCTGTTTGTACTTCATATTCACCATTGCTTTGGTAAATCTTCCAAACCATGCCCGGGTAGATTGTTTGAGCCCATACAATGCTTTTTTCAGTTTGCACACTTTGTTTTTATCCAGATTTATTTCAAAACCAGGTGGTACTTCCATATAAATTTCCTCCTCAAGATCACCATGTAAAAAGGCGTTCTTCACATCGAACTGTTGTAAAGGCCAATCATAATTTGCTGCTAGGGATAACAATACCCTTACTGTGTTCATCTTCGCCACTGGTGCAAATGTCTCTTGATAATCCACCCCATAGGTCTGTGTATATCCCTTGGCTACTAGTCTTGCTTTATACCTCTCAATGGATCCATCCGACTTATACTTCACTGTGAAGACCCATTTGCATCCTACTAGTCTCTTTCCAGTTGGTAATTCTGTTAGTTCCCATGTTTTATTTTTCTCTAAGGCCTCCATTTCTACTCTCATTGCATGCTTCCATTCCTCTTTGCCAAGTGCCTGCGATAAGGTCTGTGGGATGTCTACAGTGTTTAGATGGGTAAGAAAGGTTTTGTGTGGGGTTGATAATTTTTCAAATGACACAAAATGGGATAAAGGATATTGTGTGCATTTTCTAACACTTTTTCTTGTGGCTATGGGCAAATCTAAATCAAGAACAGTAGGTGATATCTCAGTAGAAGGACTTACCTCAGTTCCAAGTGACGATTTGGTTTCTTGAACTTGCACAGGATTGATCACTGGCTTTATCCTTCTTGAGTAAACCTGTAGTGGCTTTGTGAGAGTAGGATTTATGAGTTCACAAGGTTCAGAGGTAAGTTGTCTTTCAGAAGTGGGTTCTGTTTGTACAGGAGATATTTTAACCACCATTGATGGTTCTCTCAAGAACAAATCCTTATCCTCCATAAATGATGCCTCCCCCTGAGGATAAGGGCTAGAAAAATAGCTTTCATGTTCTGCAAAAGTAACATCAGCAGAGACATAGGTTTTACGAGTAATAGGATTGTAGCACTTGTACCCTTTTTGAGTAGGTGAATATCCTATGAATACACACTTGACTGCTCTAGGATCTAACTTGCTTCGACTATTAGAGTGAACATGAACAAATGAGACACATCCAAAAACTCTAGGGACTAACTTCATAGACATATTGAAATCTGAAAAATACTTAGAAAACACCTCCATTGGACTTTTAAAATCAAGAACTCGAGAGGGGATACGATTTATTAAATGAGCTGCAGTAAGGACTGCTTCCCCCCAAAAAGTTTTTGGAACGTTTTGTTGAAACAAAAGAGCACGAACAGAGGCTAACAAATGACCATTTTTTCTTTCGGCAACTCCATTTTGTTGGGGTGTGTCAACACAAGAAGATTCATGAATAATTCCCTCCTTTTGAAAGTATGGAGACAAAGTTTGATTAAAGTAGTCCCGAGCATTATCAGTCCTCAACTTCTTAATTCTAACATTGAATTGAGTTTTGACCATTGTATGAAAAATAGGAAAAATGTTGCTCACATCAGATTTTTGCTTTAACAAATAAATCCATGAAACTCGAGTACAGTCATCTATGAATGAGACAAACCAACGAGCCCCCGAAATGTTGGGAACTCGAGATGGACCCCAAATATCACTGTGAATCAAAGAAAAAGGAACAGTAGTTCTTTTATTACTCAAAGGAAAGGACACACGTCGGTGTTTAGCAAATTCACAAACCTCACAGTGAAACTCATTTAAACTAATATTCTTAAACAAAGATGGAAACATGACACTAAGAACACTAAAGGAAGGATGCCCAAGTCTAAAGTGGTGAAGCCAAATTTGGTCTTTATTGCAAGGAGAGTTGTTGGAGAGAAACGAGATAGGTAATTTGTTTCCACTGTTCACTTGTTCACTAGGTAACTCAAGATAATAAAGGCCATGTCTCACCTTAGCATGTCCAATCGTCCTCCTCGTAACTTGGTCCTGAAATACACAAGAAATATGAGAAAATATCATATTGCAGTTTAGATCTTTTGTAAGTTGGTAAGCAGACACAAGGTTTGTAGATAACTTGGGTACATGTAACACATTTTTAAGAATAATGGATGGGCTTAGAACAATGTCTCCTTGGCCTGCAACAGTGGCCAAGGATCCATCAGCAATGACTATTTTTTCTGTTGCTAGGACACGGATGATATGTGAGAAATTTGTGTGAAGAATGAGTCATATGATCGGTTGCCCCAGAGTCAATAACCCAAGAGTTTGAAAATTCAGAATTGGAGGCACTTAAAGCATATAAGGAATGAAGCTTACCAGAATTTGCCAAGGAACAGGTACCTGTAGACTTTTCTAATGAATCAAGAAGTGATCTCAGCCGTTCAATGTCTCCTTTGTTGAATTCATTCTGTTCTCCACCATTGAACTCATTTGATCTGTCTTCTTTGGATTGAGTCATATGCACCCGGCTTCTTTGTGTTCCACTTTTAGGTCCTCTATTCCATTGAGAACTTTGTGGCTTGCCATGAAGCTTCCAACAGTGCTCCTTAGTATGACGGGGTTTTTTGCAGTGGGTACACCAGAGGTTATCATTGTTTGAGGACTGAGACTCCATTCTCGCAACTTCTGAATCTTTTCCAGCATTAAACTTTGGTATGTCACCATTGTTTTTTTCAGATATCATTGCAGATCCTTCAACCGGTGGTGGGTAAAGCATAACTCCCCTTCGACTTTCTTCAGCATTGATAATAGAGATGGTCTCATTCAGCGAGGGTAAATCTTTTTTCCCCAATATCTGGACTCTCACTTGATCAAATTCAACATTTAAACCAGCAAGAAAGTCATAAATTCGATCCTTTTCAATAAAGTTCTTTAACACAGCTGCATCATCACTGCACTTCATCTCAATACACAGGGAATGATCCATCTCTTGCCATAGATTCTTCAACTGGTTGGCATACTCCGTGACTGAGCAACCTCCTTGTTTAGTGGCAGATATTTTAGTTTTAATCTCAAAGATTCGAGCAGCATCTCTAACTTTAGAATAAGTCTGTTCTGCTGCGTCCCATATTTCTTTAGATGTTGGCAGAAACATGAACGTATCACTGACTTCTGGCAGCATGGAATTCCATAGCCAAGACATTACCATGGAGTCCTCTTCATCCCAAGCATCAAATTCGGGATCTCCCTTCTTGGGTCCAGTTCCAAGGAGATGACTCAGTTTTCCCTTCCCTTTTAGAAAGGTCCGAACCATTTGAGACCACTTCATATAGTTTTTGCCATTCAATCTGTAGGCTGATTGAATACTCTGTAGTTCACCTGTTGTTTGACTTAGTGCCACCTCTTTGGATTGGGCGGTAGAAGCATTATCGGTCATGGAAGACATTTTGTAAAGAGATTGTTTTCGAAAGAAAAATCAGCAATGAAGGCTGCTGATCAGTGACCAGAAATTCAGCTATAAAGGCTGGAAAAAAAAAATTTTGAGCAGAAATTCTGTTCTTGGACAGATTTCAAATCCCAGAAAAAAATGAGCCTATAGCTCTGATACCATGAAGAAAGGTTTATGAAGAAAGGTTTTATTGTATTATTTTCTGAACTAGTCTGTTACAAGGTATTTATACATGAAGGAAAGGTTTACTAAATCCCTAAAAGATAGGAATTTGACAGTATGTACAGCTAATTTCCAGCAGTCAGGTTTGACAGTATTTACAGCTAATTTCCAGCAGTCAATCCCTGATTTCCAGCCTTGGGATTTCAGTTAGTCAATCCCTGATTTCCAGCAGTCAATCTTTCCAGCAGTCAATCTTTCCAGCAGTCAATCCCTGATTTCCAGCAAATTCCTTAGTAAGTAACTCGTCAACATGTTTTTGCATCTGTACAAATTGCAATAAAAACTTTCTATAAGCTGGAAGATTCAGTAATGAAGCCCAAGGAACCAAATTAATAGCATGTGGTGCACTTCTTATTGCTCGTACAACAGATGTGAATTCCTTGCTAACCAACTCCTTAAACTCCTCGAACAATATCTGCACTTCAAGAGGTGCTATGGTAATTCACCCTTTGAGTCATTTTGCAAAAACTTGCTAGCTGAAGCATAAGCTCCTCAACTTCAAATTTCTCCATTGATAAAAATCGATTTACCTTGATAGCCTCTTTTAATTTTCTTTTTGGCTTCTTCATTGTGATGGTACAAAGTGTATTTGTTACCTCAATGAAATGAATTAAGGACTATGATTTATGAGATGTTCCATAATAATGGTCTACTTACCGAGCTCCCCTTTTTAAGGCACTCAAATTTGTATGCATAAGGGTGCTTCTCTAAAGGTGGTTCTAACTTCTTCACTACCTCCTTTGAAATAACCTTCTCAATTCTAAACACCATCACTAATCACATCACGTATTTTTGTTGCAGCGAATAATGCGAGTTTTAAAAATGCTATGTTGCCTCTGATCTTCGCCTTCTTCTACAACTGTTCTTGTTTCATAACTTTTTGAAACCACTAATCACTCTCCTTGAATTGGATAAACATCAATGTCCACATTGTCTTCATTATCATCTTAAACTGGTTGTAAATCTTCGCCTTCTTCTACGACTGTTCTTGTTTCATAACTTTTTGAAACCACTAATCACTCTCCTTCAATTGGATAAACATCAATGTCCACATTGTCTTCATTATCATCTTAAACTGGTGTAATTCCTTTTTTAAGCCTTTTTCAGATTTTACAACATTTACCCATCTTTGCGGACAATTATGAGAGGTATGCACTCTTTCACCACGCTAAAAAATTGAATCCATTATTTGTTGCTAGCTTTAGGTGGTACCAAACAAGAATGAGTTCAAAGAGACGAGGGAAGAAGCCTATTACTACTACAGTTTGATTTTCTGGAGAAAGGAAATGAGCCAGAGAGATAAGGCGGCTAAAGTGGAACTCAGCCAATCGGGAAGGTTTTGAAACTTCAAAGCTCTTGGTTTTCCCACAGTAATGCTCAAACCAAAGAGAGTGACATAGTAAGTGATCGAGACCTCGCAAAAAACAACGCTCCTTTCCCATATGGAGTTCGGAACCCAAAGGCAATCGTTGAGTGAACTGTATCTTCTTTGTGTTAGTTGACCTAAACAGCACCATTACTGCTGGGGTGGGGCTCGGCCTTTGAACTGTACATGGGACGAGTTTCTGCCTCATACAGCTGGAGCTCATCCCTGTCAATATTGGATCAAAGAATAGGGGGCCGTAGCACTGACCTCTTTTTTTATTGATTCAATACAATAGGATAGGGGAAAAGATCGTACAGTTCCCTACTGAGACAACAGAAACTCTCAACGGATCCTCCGCACGCTGGGCATACCTTTTTCGTGCACCTTTATCGTGACAGGAACAGGCTGGCTCAGAGAACACGTACCAAGCTTATTAGAAAAGAACAAACAGGAGTGCTCCACTTTGACAAGAAGGAACAGAAAGGGCAGACGGCATCTCTCGTCGTCTTCACAGAATTTTTCATCTGAATGATCGAAAAAAGAGACAATGCATTGGATGGATGCCCGGGCATTGAGAAGGAAGGATGCTTTCAGAGGCAAAAGGCCCTTTCGCAGGCCTTTCCTGATCGCGTATATGATCCTGCTCTCGCGATCTTTCGATGATGATCCAACCTACTATCTCAATGAATGGGATTTCCTTGGCAAAGGTTCACATAAAATTAAGTAGTGAGACTTTAATGGCCTAGTACGACCAGACAGAAGCATGAATCATAGTCTTCCTCCAAGGATTGGTCATTCATGAGCCTTCCTTTCTTTACGAGATAAGACCAAAATAATAAAGATAGGGCTAGCTAAGCAAAGCCTCGAAGAGTGGTACTCTTAATCTGCAAAGTAATTTCTTATCTACCTGTCTCCTTGCACCATAGCGTGCCATTTGCTTTTCATCCTTTAAAGCGTATTGCCTAGCATCTTCAAGTTTAAACAGACAAACCACTCCCATCTTATTTTTACAGATTAATTCAAACCAACAAGGATGTATTGTATTGTCACCATATGTCTGTTAATTTAATGAATTAAATTGAATATGCGATGATTGCGGACATCATAATAGTTAACATTTTTGTGACCACTATTATTTGGTGTCGGGAGTGGTCATTGGCCCTGCCATGAGATACTGATGACTAGTAGAAATTAATGTTAAGAATATATTTCCAGAGTTTGCGCATTCTTTACAAAATTCTCAGTTGAATTTTCCGCTTGAATTTATAATGAATCAATCTCTATCATTGAGGGTAGTATAACACAAGGTTGACTCTTTAAGTATTGTAAATCAGAACTGCTTGCGACTCATTTGAAGTCAAATCAAACTTCAGGAAAACTAATGTTCTTTTATTTGATTTTTTTCTTAGAACTTTTATTAGGCAAAGAATTTTGTAAAGATTACTTATTCTCAACTTTTATTATCTTTTTAAAATATTTTGCTTTTTAAACTGCATTGCCTTGCAGGTTTCATTGACAGTGGAGTCAATAAACTCGTATATTGCTTGGGACTTCTCATTGGTGCAGGGCAAGATGAACATGGTATTGTCATTATTTTTTCTTCTTGAACATTTAATGAAGCGTTCAGTTTACTAGGTTACCAGGTATTTTCAATATGATTCTGTTTTAACATGAATAAATAAAGTAGTTATGTTGGTGTCATTTAAAGACATTCTACATTTGATGTTAATTAATAATATACTGGATCACTTTTTACTGTGTTGAACTTTAACTATTGGTGTCAGGATATTGGATTTAGTGTGGAGTACACAAATACTGGTGGGGAAAAAACAGTAAGTTGTAGAAATATAGTTCCTTTATTGCTTTCTGATGTTCTGATTTATTTTCGTGAGTCGCAGTCTTTGCTTTCCCTTCTATCTTTCGAATCTCTATGTTTTCCTATTTCTTACTGTAATTTCTCTTCCCTGTATTGCCTTGGGACATCGCTGATTATTCTTCAGCTAATATTACCTTACCGGCGTTATGAGTCTGATCAAGTAAGTTATTGGGTTATTGCATTGGCTATGAAGTGTTAAGTTTTACCTGTCATGAATACAATTGTAATTCTCCCATATATTTGTATAGGGCAACTTCAGCACATGCATGGCTGGAAACTACAAACTCATCTGGGATAATTCATATTCAACATTTTTCAAGAAGGTAGGTTGTGGTATTTGAGGATTTCTTAAGTTTCAAATCGGAGTAAAATGTTCAACTAAAAACGAGTAAAGACTTAACATATAACGAAGTGTTTGATTCGTTCATATAAAGTAAAAGTGATTCATGTTATTATCTATAGAAGTTGATTTTCTTTTTTTTTTTTTTTTGCTGACATTCAAATACTCTCTGAGAAGTTTAATAAAAAATAAAAAAAAGCAAGTAGAAAATTAACCAGCTAAGAACTATATAATATTGCCTTAAAGCTGCTGAGAATTTAGCAACAAACAACTACCCTTGCTCTTCAGTAATCATAAGCTGGCTAATCTTACTGTTTTGGTTTGTTTTTTGTCTTCGTTTTATAGTAACCATGTTAGTATTTGTGTCTGGTTGGACAGGCCCTTCGATACAAAGTGGACTGTATTCCTCCGGTTGTGGAGTCAGAGCAGTCTAATGAAGTGGAGGCGTGATATTGATGGTATTGGTACCCTTGGCTTGGAATGGATACAGCATGTCTTGTCTTTATATTTTTTATTCTTCCATGATTTTCTTTGGCATTTTAGTTGGGATTATTATACTATCGGTCCTATCGTTTTAGTTTTGATTGTCCGACTTCATAAATTATGCCTATGTTTGTACGTTACCCTGCAATCAGTAGAAATTGATTCTTGTTTTAATAATGAAAGAGTGATATTTCTTCACAAAACATGTAGAAAAAACAAATTTTCTCAGGAACTAAACAAATTGTGGAAAGAAGCTAAAATTTAAACTCCAAACACAGATTTTCGAGATAAAAGTGTTTTAAAATCGTGTCAGAGCTGTGGTTTGGAGAAGTGTGAGAGGAAAATTAAGAATGAAACGCGTTAAGGGTTCGAGAGAGCTGTAGCTCAGAAAAAGGGCCTAAGAAAATATATGATGTTCAAACTTTTTCAGCTCTTTATCTGTAGTTTACTGCCGTGCCGTTGGACATACAACGTCCGGACTCCGGAAGGAAGTATCCATTTTAAAAGTGTTTTGGACCAAAACGTCACCTCGCTGAAAAATCTACATCATTTTGCAGCGAAATGCCCTCGAGTTTCGTGTTTTTCTTCACCCAGTGGCATTTAAAGACAAAATGCCGTGGAACAAGTGCCTCCTCCTATTACCTTTTTGTTGTAGTGATCTAATTTAATTAATGTAATGTTATGATGTATTTAAAAATTTTGAAATTTAATTGGGTTTCTAAGTGTAAATTATTTAACTCTTACAGGTTTTAATATGAAATTTAATTTAAAATATAAATTAATTACAAGGACACGTTTCAACTTTCGAAAAAGTAAGGTCTTGTTTAGCATTGTTTCTGACACAGCTTTTGAGGTTAAAAGTTGTTTTTCATCGCAAACGTAATGCTAAACAGATAAAAAAAACTTTTGCTGTTGAAATCATGGTTTGAAAAGCCAAACCAAAAAGTCAAAAAATATAGCTTTTGGTTTTAAAAGCTGACTTTTGGATTAAATGATTTTATTATCCTCACATCTATACACTTTTATTATTTTAAACATATTTTTTTTGACATTTCAATTCTTCACGGCACTTTTTCACAACAAAGCTAAATACTTAAAAAATTTTAAACCATAATTTTTCACCATATTTTTTAACCAAATTCTTTTCAACCCAAAATTAGCCATTAATCATCTTCATTGGATATTTTATTTATTAAATAGGCTACAATTCAATCTTTGTCTACTCTTTCTTCCCGAATTGATTTTCCATATATATATATATATATATATATATATATATATATTTAGTGGTCTCGAAATCATGTTCATTTTTTTAATACCTAAAACTTACTTTTCCAATGTTGTTTATTAGTTTTATTGTTCTCTTAATTGGTGAGGCTAAAAACTATAATTTATTAATGTTATAAAAGAAATTGATAAGTAATATAAATAAAAAATAAAACCTTAAAACCAAAGTGTTTTTTCTTAATCCTAAATTAAAAAAATCAAATATGGACATGCAATTCGAGACGGGTGAATATTTTTTTATATTAGAGTAATTCATAAAAGCGTTCGCTTGATATAATTTTTTTTTTTAAGAATTGCATCACAAAAATTAACTATTAAAGTGAGAGAGTTTAGATCTGTATAAACTCTACAAGAAAATTTTATATTTTTTAATGTGAGATTCAAATCTCATACCTTGTAATTAGGCACATAACAGTTTACCTCGTTCAATAGTCCCTACGTCCACGCGGGTTGGCTTTACGCTAATTTAATCTAGTCCCGAACGAACACTGCAATATCGATGTTATCACCTGCGCTTCACAGGCTAACTTTGCGCTAACTTAGTCTAGCCTTAAGCGAACACTGCAATACCAACGTCACTACCCGCGTTACACAGGCTGGCTTTGCGTTAGTTTAATCTAGCCTCGAGCGAACACTGTAATATCGACGTCACCAACCGCGTCGCACGATTGCAACTGAGAGATATGACAGCTGGCTCTGATACCAATTGATATGGACCTTTGGAGAACCGCATTTCAAAAGCTAGGTATTAAGGTGAGAGAGCTTAGGTCCATATAAATCTCATACTTTCCAATATAAGATTCAAATCTCATATCTTACAATTAGACATGTAACATCATCGAACTTTCTTGAAAATAAATATAAAAATAAAAGTAATTTCCTTCGTATTATTTTCTTTGTATATTTTTTTGCTCAAAATTATTTTCTATGTCCTTTTTCCTAATAATCTTATCATATTTATATTCTTTTGTTTTTTTAGTACTTTTTAATATTAATATAAACTCATGAAAACTTCATTTTTATTTTTATATAAGAAGCTAAAATTTTGATATAAAATACATCAAAATTAAAATAATTTTGCTGTAAACTCCATAAAAAATCAAATAGAAGCAATAAGAATGAAATCAGACAGACTATTTTGAAACTCTAAATATTTTTTTTTTCATTGAAGGAACACGTCATTTAACAAAATCATGATGATTTTGTTAAGCTCGGAATCCCTTATAAACTCACACACCACACACTTTGGGACCGATGTGAGATAAGAGAACAGACGTACACCACCACAATTGGATACCGAAATTCATTTCCACATATCGCTCGTTACTCACATATTAATTTTTTTTGTTCAGAGAAGGAATACGCCACTTAACAAAACCCTAAATCTAGGCGGTTAACAGTGGAAAAGGAAATAAAAGAATGGGAGGCATTGATAAATAAACGATGAAATAAAGAAACAAATCAAAGGGTGTTCGCCCATTGGAATTGTTGACAAATCTAAGTGAAAGGAGGGCGGTAGGCCCCCAAAAGGATCGCCATTTGACAGCGTACCGGAATTATGGAAATATATGGATGTGAAAAAATTATATAATATAAATGCAGGGTGGTGATGATGTTTTAGTTGGGGGAAGCTTAGGGGTTAGCACTTAGCAGCAGTTGGTTTTGGCCTATGCTGTGAGCCGCATGCAACTTTTTGCGTGTTAATTTTATATGGACGCCGTTGTTGTGTTGTAAAGCCTCGAATGTTATTGCGTCTTTTTGCTATCAATACAAATTATCGCTTCTGCATGAATATATTTTAACGTAATGCGAAATTCGCTTAGTCTACCAGCGTCAGTCATGTGAGTGTGACCCCTACTTTTGCTCTTTGAAATGACCATGCCTGTCTCACCTGTGTCCTAGTCTTGCCCCCTCTATGCATTGCCCAAGCCAAGAACCAAGATACGTAGTCCACTCCGCCCACACCTCCAAATCCAATCCAGCCCCTTTCTACATGGCCTGTTTGACACAACAAGACACGCGCAAAATTCTCCCACACCTCAAAACAAAACAAGAAAAGAAAAGAAATTTAAATATCATCAATAATTCCTCTTCCTCCTCTTCCTCCTTAGCATAATGCCCTTCATCATTGGATACTCATTACAGTTGGCCAATTCCATCAACAGTTGTTTGTTTGTTTGAGTAGTAGCCTCAAACTCATCAATTTATGGATCGATCCAGTTGGACTTGTCAATGAGACTGTCAAAAGGAGAGGTGCGGTGCGTGTGCGAGTGTCTAAAATGTTAAATTATTATTTATGCTGTAAATTAAGTACAAATGGAAAAGCATGTCCAATCCATCTTGTGCTTGTGCTTGTGCTTGTACTTGTGCATATATCAAAATCAAATTAAAGGTGACATTCAATTTGTGAAGCTCAAATACACAAGATTTTTACCACACAATCCGTCTAAGATTGTCTATAACTCTGTATTGACTTTATCTGTTTGTTTGGGGGGGGAGGGGTTTGGGCAGCAATAGAGACAACAGAAAAGAAAAAGAAATTAACCTTTATTTATGACGGTAAAAAAATAAAAAATAAATAAAGGGCATAACAAGATGAAACTGAAAAGAGAAACGGCCATTATAAACAACAACAAAAAAAAGAGAGCAACGGGCATAAGCAGAAGCGCACAATGAAAGAGTGAAGCAACAAGACGTAAGGGGTGGGGCAGAGTCTCCCAGGGAAAAATGAATGAGAAATCAGAAGGTTTGAAAAAGACGGATGCGGCTGAGATATTTCATCGCAATCTGAGGTCTGTCTGCCTCGGAGAATGTGCCTCTCACGTGTTGAAGTTGTAGTAGTAATAGTAGTGGGAGAAAGAGAGAAGACTTGTGCTTCTTTCTTGGGTAAATTTAAAATATATATTTTTTGCAATATAATAATTATTAAATAATATAATAAATATAAATATAAAATTATTTAAAAAAAATTATAAAAATAAAAATATTTTTGATAAAAATATCTTTTTTTTAATTTACTTTTTTAATTAAAAAATACATTTTTTTTAAAATACATTTTTTAATTTTAAAACATAAATTTTTTATTCTTTTATTTAATTTTTAAATTAAAAAATTAAAATAATAAAAATAATATTTCTAAAATTAAAATTTTTTATTTTTTTAAAATTTTAAAAAATTTAAAAAAAAAAATTTTAATTTATTTTATTTTTAATTAAAATTTTAAAAAAAATAATAATTTTTTAATGAAAAAAATCATTAAAAAAATTATTTTTATAATATTTTTATAATAATTTTTTATTTTACATTTTTTTCAAATAATTTATAATTATTAAATTATTTCATAATTATTTCATATTTACCCTTCTTTCTTTTCTACTCCCAAAAGGACAATGCTATCGTTGGTCTCCCCCTCCGTAAAAAGACGTCTAACTTTTTCACGCCAAACTACTACAAGTACTGTGGCCTTTTGCGCCTATGGCCTCTCCAAATCTCCATGTGAGATCAAATTTTAATAATGTTTTTCTGAGTCCTCGTAAAATGTGTCTTCTGTTTCTTTTTGGTTCGTTGGCAGTGTGCAGTCAACTTTTCATGGATCCCTTCCCTTCCCTACTCCTATTACCACTGCACCATTGCATATTTCCCCTCATCATCTCTGAACAACTCAATACCCGAAAAGTCTACTCTACCATCTAAGAGGGACAGGGTAGCTCGCCGCTGGCGCTGGGGCTTGAGTCAAACAAGGCCGCCTCAACCCTCCGACAAGAAAAGAAAGTGAAATAATGCAATGATCATTATTAAAATATAAATTTTATTAACGAATTTTTTTTAAATTAATTAATATATTATTTTTAATAAATTTATTATATTAAATATAAAAATTTATAATTTTATTCATAATTTTTAATACATTGAATAAAAATATTATTATATATAATTATTTTAAAATGTATTAACATTTATTAGCAAAATTCTTAAAATATTAAAAGATCAAAACTTGTATTACTGTTATTGACTTATTGTATATGAAACTACAATTATTAACAACTTAACAAGGATAGTTTTTTTTTTGTCATAATTTCTTTTTAAATATATTAAATAGTAATAATTTTAAAATTAAATAAAATAATTAATTATTTTATTAATAATTTTTAATATATTAAATAAAAATATTATTTTAATCTTAAAAAATATACTTAAAATACTCGTTAATAAAATTTTAGTAATAATTTATATAAACTATTATTTTATAGTGATGGTAGAATTGTTTAATTTTAAAACCAAATTTATACAATGATAAAATTTTATTTAATAATTAATTTTTAAAATATATCTTAAAAAGATATATTATTTTTTTAAATTTGCTTGTAGAATTAAAATTTTATCCATATATTAGATAGTTAACATAAACACAAGTTTTACACATTTTCATATGTTTTTATACTATTTTTACTTATTAATTCAATCACCAGATTTAATGTAGTGTTTCTATCTTATTATATAGAGTATTAGATTATGGATATAAATTTTCAATTAATAAAAAATAATGATTATATTTTAATAATAATATAAAAATGATGTATACATTGAAAAAATTAATTAATATAATAAATATCAAATTAATTTTAAGATTTATATGTATGATAATATTAAAATATTATTAAATTCAAATTTTGGTATCTTGAAATTTTTTTTTTTTTTAAAAGTTGAACTAGTAAAAGAATGTAAAAATAACCCTTTCCTTAGTTCCTTAGATTACATTTTATATATATATAGTGATTAGTGTATTGGCATAGATTAGTAGATATTAAAAAATACATTGGGTTTGGGTATGGGTATTAAAATAAAGGGGGTATACCAGAAAGTAGGTGGGGAAGGATTGGATGCAGCTAAGCTTAATGCAAAATGTCAAACACTAGGTTGCAGTTTTGGGAACTGGGGTTTGACAGTACCTCTCGACCACAACACTACTTGCCCTTCCTCTTCTGTCCTTTACTTGCTAACCTTAATGTTCTTAACTTTATCTATCTATTATTATTATTATTATTATTATTATTATTATTATTATTAATTTTGAATTCGCATTTTTCATTTGTTGTCTAATGCCAGGGGTGTTTCTATCCCTAGTATTCTCTAGTTTTAGATTCTTTCACCCTCAATCCAACCCATTTATGGCTAAGCTAATACGTTGCACTTCAATACCCCCAATCAAACCCATTTCTCTTCTCTCTATGCAATATACATATAATAAAGGGTAAAAAGAAAATGGCAGTCTACCCTACCCTAATTTGCCATTTGCCAATAACATGGAGACCTGTGTAAAGTTTCGTTGACTATTTATATCTATTAATGGATTATTAATGGTTTAAACTTAACCCCAAAATACTGTACCTGGAAAATGGATTTCATCTACAAAAAGAAGCAAAGAAAATAAAACCCACTAATAAATAAAGAGAGAATGGATTGCCTAGAATGTTTGCACAGTAAAAATAACATGACAATTAACAACAATAATAAGAGTTTTATTTCAAACTTCAAAGGCTAATTTTTTATTTTGCTGTCAACCAAGAATTGGAAGTTGAATCTCCTACTTAAAATTAGCAATGTTGTCGAATGAACTCAAGATCAATCGGCATATAATTCAATAAATCCAAAAACCAACATATGATTAAATAAATTTAAATATAATATTGAATCAAATCCATACAATTAATAAAATTTAAATTTGAAACCTCAAAATTTTAAAACCTTCTCTCTGCTACTAAGCCAAATCCTGGTTTCCACCAATGTTATTGTTTGCAAAAACGTTCTCCAAATAGAAACCAATTCCACCTTTTATCTCTATGTACTAAACTTATGCCTCGTTTTTCTTTTTTCATACAAAATATTCACATATCTCCCGTTTAGTAATAGTACTTTTTTATTATTTTTTTTTATAAGTAGATTTTCATTTATCAAAAAAAGCAGCAGTGCTGCTACATGTTACAAAGCTAGTTTAGTCTAGCTAAACAAATCAGAAGATCAATGTCTTTAGACAAACATGTCTGCATTTAATCCCCAAGAATTACATAAGAACGTATTAACTGAATCTCTTTTAATCTTCCTAAGGTCACTTAACCTGGTCGAGATCATGTCTCTCACTTGCTCAGTGAGGTGCTCCTCCTTTTGCTCAGTTGAGTTGAGCAAACGATTGTTTCTTTCCTTCCAAACTAGGTAGATAACTGCGTTCCAAGCTAGCCTCAATATCGTTGTGATTAGAGCTTTACCTTTGAGGTTGACAGTGGCCCATTGAAGCTCTACATTCCAACATGCAACCTGCCTTTTTAACCTACAAAGTACCATCACTCTCTGCCATATCTGTTTCGAGTAGGAGCAAGTGAAGAATAGATGATCCCTGGTTTCTCTCTCTTGTTTGCACAGCAAACATTTATCATCCATTGCCATTCCCCAGGAGATAAGCCTATCCTTTGTGGCCAATCTATTTAGGATTGCCATCCAGGAGAGCATAGAATGCCGAGGAATATTAAAATTGCACCATACCAACTTATACCAAGCCACTTTCCCAGCTGAAGGTCTGATCTTGTTCCACACTGCTGACACTTGGTACTTTCCCTCAGGGAAAGGCCATTTGCAGCTTCCATCAGCAGTTGTGAGAACTATTCTGGCAGCCACCTCTCTCAATTGCATGATCTTCCTCCAATTCCAACTGCTCCCACTCTGGATAGAGATGTGCCATGGATCTCTATCCTTCAACACATAAGTCTTGATCCAGGCTATCCATAGGGAGCCTGCTTCAACCAGTACAGCCCAAAAATTCCTTAGAATACATGCCTGATTCCAAGTGACAATGTCCTTTACACCAAGTCCCCCTTCTGATTTTGGCAGGCAAATAGACTTCCAGCTAACTTTAGCTCCCTTAGCTTGGCCTTCCTTCCCTTTCCATAAGAAACTTGAACATATCTGCATCAACTTCCTTATGCACTGCGTGGGTAGAACAAAATGTCTGCACCAGAAGTTCTGCATGTGAAACAGAACTGATTGGATAAGCTGAAGTCTTCCAGCATAAGACAAGAACTTTGTTGCCCATCCTCTAACCCTTGCTGTCACCTTCTCCAAAAGTGGCTCACAGTCCTTCATGGTTAATCTTCTAGTGACTAATGGTACCCCCAAGTATCTAACAGGCAGTGTGCCTGTTTTGAACCCTGTGGACTCTCTGATGAGCCTTAATTCTTCTCTGTCAATTCCTGTGGAGAAGAACTCACTTTTGGTGCTATTAAGTTGGAGCCCTGAGTAGATGTAGAATTGACTTAGCACTAGCTTAATACCCTTCACTGAATCAAGATTGCCCTTGGCAAAGATTAGCAGATCATCAGCAAAACTCAGGTGAGTTAAATGAAGCTTTTTGCACTTTGGATGATAAGAGAAGACCCCATACTGTGCTGCTGAGTCCAGCAACTTGGACAGGACATTGAAAGCAATCACAAAGAGGTAGGGGGAAAGGGGATCACCTTGCCTGACTCCTCTTACCCCCTTAAAGAAGCCCATAAGTCCTCCATTAACAGATATAGAGAAGTAGCTGGTGGATAGGCAACTTTCAATCCAATCTAGGAACTGCTGAGGGACCTGCATTGCCTTCAATACTGCAGTGATGAATTCCCAGCTGATAGTATCAAATGCCTTCTGCAAATCCACTTTTATGGTACATCTTGGGGACAGAGTATTCCTACTATAGCCTCTGACTAACTCTTGAGCAAGCAGGATATTGTCTGTGATACTCCTGCCTGGAATGAAGGCACTCTGATTGGGACAGATCAGCAATGGAAGACTGCTCTTTAGTCTGTTAGTCAGAATCTTGCTGATGCATTTGTAAAAGACTGTGCAACAGGAAATTGGTCTGAAATCTCTCATTGTGCTTGGATTAGGGCATTTTGGAATGAGAGCCACACTAGTTGAATTGAAGGATTTGTGCATCACTCCTGTCCTGAAAAAGAACATTGCAGCCTCTGTGACATCCTCACCAACAACTTGCCAAGCTGTTTTGAAGAAGTGAGCTGTGAATCCATCTGGCCCTGGACTCTTGTCACTATGAATCGAAAACATTGCTTCTTTTATCTCTGCAGGAGTTACCCTTTTAACCAGTTCAGCTTGATGCTCTTCAGTGATGGAAGTCTGAAGAAGTTCAGCAAGCAAATCCTGATTACAGCCCTTGACCATATGGTCTTTGGATCCCAACAAGTTCTGGAAGTAGGAGACAGCTTCTGCAGCAATCTGATCAAAGTTTTCAAGTCTGTTTCCTTGTGCATCCGTCAAAGAGTGAATGGTATTTTTGCTCAACTTTGCCCTTACCATCCTATGGAAGAAGCCTGTGTTTTGGTCTCCTTCCTTTAGCCATTGAATTCTAGATTTCTGCTTGTAAAAGCTTTCCTCATCTTTGAGAAGATTATTGAAATCCCTGGAAAGGATATCTTTTTTTGCTGCTAGTTCAACATCTGCAGGCTTCCTTAGTAGTTTGAGCTGCATTTCTGCTAATTCCCTTCTTTTGGCTTGTACCTTCTCAGTAATAGCTCCATACTTCTTGAAATTGAAATTCTTGAGCTTCTGCTTCACTCTCTTCAATTTGATATGCAAATTGGACATAGGATCACCTCTGGTAGGTTCCTGCCATGAGCTCTCAACTATATCCATGAACTCTGCATCCCTAGTCCAGTAATTGAAAAACTTGAATGGTTTGGGAGGGGAGTGATTCTCCAAGCTGGTTTTGATTAGTGCAGCACAGTGATCAGAGGTTTCGGGTGCAATAAATTCCACATAGGAATGTGGGAAAGAGATGAGCCATTGATCATTGATCATGACCCTATCAAGCTTCTTGGCAAGATGATTCTCTTGATGATTTGACCAGGTAAAGATTGGACCAACAAATTGGTGATCCATCAATGCATTCTGTTCAATGCAAAGTTGGAAATCTTTCATTTCTGAGGTACTGGGTTGGGATCCATTAAAGCATGAGCTTTCTGATGGATGAGCTACCACATTATAATCTCCTGCCAAAATCCATGGCGCACCTTGAGTAGTTCCACTGAGGGAATGCAAGTGTGACCAAAGCAATTTCCTTCTGCTTCCTTCATTACTTCCATAAATGGCAGTCAAATAAAACCTCAGAGAGTTCAATTTAATCTGGCATGTGATGGACTGTTCTGTTGAGTCCTTCATATCTACATCCAGATGAACCTTACTAAGGATCCAAATTCTTCCATTTAAAGTTTCAGAGTAGTTATGATGGAGATTCCATCCCTTAAAATGCATGTCAACAATCTTCTGCACTTTAGGGAGCTTTACTCTAGTCTCAATAAGACAGACAATATCAATCTGCAACTTAGAAATTCTACTGACTACCTGTTTCTGCCTTAGAGGACAATTTAGTCCTCTAACATTCCAAACAAGGAAGTTCATTAATGAAGAGTTGGAGAGTGACTCCCCAAGGCAGAAGCCTTACCTCGAGCCTTTCCTTTGTCAACAGGCCCCTTCCTTCTCTTCAAGTTCTTCATCAGATCTGCCACTCCTGCTGCAGCAGCCCTAGGCTTTCCTTTGTCAAAGTAAGTTGTTACTTTTTTATTTTACTAGCTTCTTTTTTAATATATTTTAGGAGCTATTAAATAGAATGAGTAGTAATAATCTTTCCTTTTACAATTTCTTCTAAATATTACCGGCATTTACCTTCTAAAAAATTATTAATTCTGTTTGGACATATTTAAACAGAATAGTTCTTTTTTAATATATTTTAGGAGCTATTAAATAGAATGAGTAGTAATAATCTTTCCTTTTACAATTTCTTCTAAATATTACCGGCATTTACCTTCTAAAAAATTATTAATTCTGTTTGGACATATTTAAACAGAAGAAACTTTTATTAGCTTAGGGCAAATTATATGGTTAATCTTCAAATAATGAAAAGTTATGTTTGCATTTTGTTTCAATTCATAATTTTTCGCTCTTAGCATCAACTCTATGGCTAATTAGATAGTAAATCAACAATAAATTTTGAATAATAACTTTTATTTTTCATATATGATAGTAGTCTAATTATATTTGATCAAACTCTAAACAAAGCTGAAATCTAAAATAAACCCATTTTAAAATTAAATACTAACAAATAAGAGAGGAGAAATTAAAGTAATCTATAACTTTCCCACATTATGCATTTGCAAATCCACGATTCAGCCAGCAAAAGTTTCCTACTAACCAAAGCATATCATAAACTATATTATTAAATGCTCCAATCTAAATATTTTAAATGCTTTGACAAAAGTCGTTCCATCACATTTTTACTGGTTAAAGTACTTAAATAATCCCTATATTATAGTCAAAAGTGTATTTTAGTTTCAGTACTATAAAAGTGAGTAACTTAATCCTTATACGTTTGAAATTGGTGCAAAAAAATAAAATTGATAACAATATTAATGGGAAACCGTTTAAATGCTGACATGGATATGTGAAACTGACAGAAAAGATAACTTGAAAAAAATGTTGATACGAATCAATTTTTTTTACTCAAGTGAAATTTAGAAAAACATAATTTTTTTACCCAAATCCCTCCTTTACTCGTAAAAATATGTCATCATTTTTTTTTCAAAGTCATCTATTCTGCCAGTTTCTAAATTTCACTTAAGAAAAAAATTTGATACGTCATCATTTTTTTTTCAAATCATCTATTCTGTCAGTTTCACATGTCCACGTCAGTATTTAGACGGCTTTCTATTAACAGAGTTACCAATTGTATTTCTTTGCACTAATTTCAAACGTATAAAGATTAAATTATTTATTTCTATAGTACAAAGATTAAAATACACTTTTAATTTTATACAAATACTATATAGATACTTTAAACATTTTTACTAGGATGTCTATTTTTTTTTTTTTATGCTAATAAATGTCGTCATCCTAGTTGTAAAAGAAACAATTTAGCTAAGCTTCGTTCTGTTTGGCTTTTGCTATTTTCTTTTTACAAAAAACAAACAAAAGCAAAATAAATAAATAACAAAAAATGAACAAAACAATTATCAATCAAACAAAACCCTCGTTATCATCCACCTCATAGCAATCTATTAGTTTTTTTTTTAACTCAGGATTTTGAATCCCTGTCGGATCGGGAGTATAATGGTAAAGTCCTCTTAACATTGGAGATTTCTAAAATTCGAACATTAGTTCTCATCCAGGGATTGAAGCCACTAACCATCCAACCAACCAAATATTAGTATAGCAATCTATTAGTTAAGTAAGCATAAGGACCATCAATTGAAACAGAAGAAAAAAAAAATCAATTTTTTTTATTATATTATGATTCAATATTGAATTTTGTTATTATTATTTTTGTTTATTTATGGAAAAAATAAGAACTAGTGACTGCTATCTCGAGTATTTTTCAGGGCTTGATAGTAAACAAATTGAAAAGAAAAATGACTTGACAAAATTCAATAAAAAGACTTAATATAATGACAAAATCTGATATTTATCCAAAAAACATAAATGATAATTTTAAGCAGTTTAGAGACGGATAAGAAAGAGATGGAAAGGTAAAGGACCTTCCAAATTAAATAGTGTTATCTTTAGCTTAATAAACATACCATATATTGGGTGCAAAAATTGTTTGAAATTCACAACAATACATGCATTTCTCACAACCGCTTCGGAGTTGAGTTGTTTAAGGCGGTGCGGCTTAATTGGGACATTTTTTTTTTTTTACCTTAATAGGGTCGTATTTACCTTTTGGGTGATAAGGCATCAGTACGATGAGCATGATTTTATCGTACTGGTTCCTTGGTTATTCATTGGAGGACTTTTCCAGCTTTATCTTTTTTTTTTTTACTTTATGTGATTTAATTTTTATTTATTATGATTTTTTATTTAAAAATAAAATAATTTTTAATTTAATAAATTAATAATTTTTATTATTATATAATAAATTAATAAACATATATTTTATTATTATATAATTACTATAATTATTAAAAATAAGTAATTACATAAATAAAAAATATTATTTTTTAAACTTTATTCATTTTTTAAATTTTATTTTATTAATTTATTTTTTTATAAATATAATTTTAATTATTATAAATAACATAAATATAATTTTAATATATATTTTATTATTTAACATAAATATAATTTTAATATTTTATAATTATTTATTATATATACATTTTAATCTAATATTTTTAATAGTCTTTTTTTTCTCATTATAATTCACCTTATTACCACCTCTACTTTTACATATAAACATATATCTCATTACTACCTCTACTTTTACATATAAACATATATCTCATTACTAATTTTAATCTTACCGTTATAATATACAATTTTATTATTATAATAACTAATCTTACCATTGATATTTTTTATTTTATCAAAATTATTTCACGGTCCATCAAATTGACTTAGAAAAAAGCTGAACATAAAAAAAGGATTTAATTTGCCAAATTGCGCTGTCGATCAACGACAAATCTAGATAGGTAGCTCTTATTCGTTGGAACCTTTACGAAACACATGCACTGTGTATATCCGTTCGAGGTTTACTAATTTACACCGGCCCTATATTTATATTTTATATAATAACTTTTATATATAATATATGTACTAGAAATAGGCTCCTCATGATAGGATTTTCTATCATAATGTTATTATTTTTATCGAAATATCATTATTTTAAAATTAATTTTTAAAATTCACTCATTTTAAAATTAGTTAAAAGATTATCATCTTCATAATGATTTTTCAACGTAAAATTTTTAAAAAAATTAAAAAAAATCAAAATATATCAAGAAAAATCGTCACCCACCATGACGATTTTCCTTGGTATAAATTGATTTTTTTTTTCAATTTAACCAATAAAAAGCGCCATGGGGTGACGATTTCCCTTGGTCTTTAATTTTTTTTTTTAAAATTTTTTAACTTAAATTTTAACATTTAACGGTTTGAAAAAATAATAAAATACACAATTTGAATATATAACTGTTAGAAACAAAAACAAAAAAAACAAAATCAAAAATTCTCCACACATACCCCACTCTTCTATATTTTCTACAACTTAATTTACTTTTCTTTCTTCTTTCTACAACAAATTTTTTTTTTACAACAAATTTGTTTTCTACAATAATTTTTTTTCTACAACAATATTAAAAAATTGTTTCATCATCACTATTGAGGTTGCAAGAAAATCACATATCCTCGGTTATATTTAAAGAGGTAAGTAAATTGTTGTAATATTATTTATATTACATTATCAATTTTTAGTAATTTTTTAATTATTATTATTTTTTCATTTTTTCATTTTTTCATTTTATAGTTTTATAATTTTTATATTGTTTAATGTTTTAATTATTATAGTTTTATCATTTTTTAATTATTATTGTTTTTTATTTTATAGTTTTATAATTATATTTTTATATTGTTTAATTTTTTATTATAATAGTTTTTTAATTTTTTAATTATTATTGTTTTTTTATTTTATAGTTTTTTATTTTTAGATTGTTTAATTTTTTATTGTTATAATTTTAAAATTTTATATTATTATTGTTTTGTTATTTTATAGTTTTAGAATTTTTTTAATTTTTATATTGTTTAATTTTTAATTATTATAGTTTTATAATTATTTAATTTAATTAATTATCAACAGGATACTCGTCGCGTATTACGTTCGAGGAAATTTACATTGGAGGACCCGCATCCATCTATTATCGACCACTTAAGAGGAGCCGGATTTTATCACACAACTCAAATTTGACGATTTTTGCTAAATCTCGACTTAATCAGTGCATTGATCGAACGATTGAGACCCGAGACACACACTTTTCATTTTCCATTTGGTGAATGCACGGTATCTCTAGACGATGCAGTTATAGGCGCAAGCTTGCTAGATTAGAATGAAGAGTGTCAAAATCTATTGGGCGCGGTACCTCCGGATGAGTATATATCTGGCTCAACGATGAGACTAAATTGGTTGAAATCCTTTCATAATCTTCCATTACACACAACTGAAGAACAGATACAATATGCTGCTAGAACATATATTTTACATTTGATTTGAGGATTACTAATGCCAGACAAATCAAGCAATCGGGGTACATTTAATGTATCTTCCATTACTACGTGATTTAGAGCATGCGGCAAATTATAGTTGGGGTTCTGCGTGTTTGGCGATTTTGTATAGAGAACTGTGCCGGGCTACAGTTCCAAAAAGCCATGACATAAGTGGATGTTTAGTGTTTCTACAATCATGGGCTTGGTATCGACTGCCATTCTTTGCTCCGCGCGTGAATGTTTCGGCTGTATACCCCTTTGCAAGCAGGTAATAATATCTACTATTTTATTAATTTTGTACGAATTTGTATTTTTATAGGTCTATTAAGATTTTATACGCATTTTAACAGGTGTAGTAGGAATAGAGATCTTACCGAGACTCCGAACGACCTTGCAAGTATAAGATTGCGACTAGATCGAGTAGGATATAATAAGGTAAATATTTCAAATTTTACATTCAAGTATTTTTGTATTTAATCCATATGAAACTAATAATTTGTAATAATTATTCGCAGTTTCTGTGGATGCCATATTCCTCAAGTGAAATTATGGCATGCCTTCCATCGAATGCCTACAATAATTGTAATATATGAAAAGCAAACACAATATTGATATGCTTTTCATATGTAGAGTGGCACCAAACTGACAGGGAGTTACGACAATTTGGGATGCAACAACCAATTCTACAAAAGCCGCTGAACCTTGATAAGGTTTACAAGATCGACATGCGTGGGCGTCATGAAGAATTCTGGCCTGCGAAGCATGAACATTGGATTCTTTGGTGGAATATACGTTTTCAACAAATTCCGACAGGTTATCTGATTGTTAGTAATAATTTCAACCCATCTGATGATTACATAAGATGGTATAAAAATGAAGATCGGCCTTTTGTTTGTCCACCGTCAGTGTATGAGGATGTTAGGAGTATGCCATTTACCGGACGAACTTCAACTCCAGTCCCTCCTACACAGCATATGGAAGCTCCTAGACCTAACGACAACGTGGACGGACGCGTCAACCGGCCTCATCGGAGTTCACTGCACCGAGGATGTCATTTAGTCATCCTGAACCTGAATAGGATCATGGAGTACCATCCAGTCATCGTTATTCCGTCAGTCACCCTAGATATGACGTTGATGAGTGTTACCGACCATCACCGCCAATGACGAGGTTAGATGACCAGCTCCCCATTTTAAGTCCAAGTTCAGCATATCTAACATCAATGTATCAATTTGGAACCCCTGCGTTAGCATTTGATGGTACATCATTTGTGGGTCCATCTAGTAGTCAGGTTCCTTTTATGGGTGAACTAGGTTTTGGCTCCTCCAGCAGTGGGTTTCAAATTTTTGATACAGAAGAAATGGCGGATGACATACAATCGGAACCAGTGGAGGTTACAGTAAGAGGTCGTGGTCGACCGCAAATACGTGCCACTGACGAGGTTGAACGACGGGTCCAACCACCACGCATTAGGAGACCTCGACACTGTTGCTCTACACCACGCAATAATTAGAATAAATTTACATTTATCAATATAACGAGAATAATGTATTTTAAATTTGTAATATATAAATTTATATGTTTTGCATTTCATGTTATTTATTTTAAATTTGTTGGGAAATTAATTTTTATTTTTAATTTTGTTATTTATTATTGAATATATTTTTAAAAATGTTAATTTTGTTTTTTATTGTTTATTTTTTATTCAGCTATCTAACTAAAATGTTAATGTTGTTATTTAATTTATAAAAATGTAATTTAATTTATTATTCAATATATTTTAAAAAATGTTAATTTATAAAATTTCTTAATTTTATATAAAATAATAATCCAAATTACATGATAAGTAGAAAAAAAACTTGCATAACATTTTCCTTTAATGGCAAAATATGTAAATATTACAGGTTATGAAAACATGTAATTCCTTTATTGTTGATGCGAACTCTCCGCCGATGTGCCAGATTGATGCGGACATTTTCGACGACTATGACCTTCATTTCTGCATAATCCACAACGTTTTGGTTGGCCTTTCTCCCTGAGGTCCATTTCATTACGAATACGACTTGATTTTGACCGACCATGTGGATTTCTTTGCATTTCTTGATTGGGACACACTTTTGGGCCATCATACTGAGGCCAATAACCTTCATTTCCAACTGGTTGGAACTCATGTCTATAAACATTCAATATAGTTTCCACTCTATAGACATTGTCCACATATTGCATGCAATCTACATGGACATGTGCACAAGCAGCAACTACATGTGAACAAGGGAACCTTTGTGGTTGAAACTTCTCAGAGTCACACCACATGTCATTAAGCTTGACTTTGTACTTCATTGCAGGAACACCCTCTTATGGATCAACTAACTCTTCAATCAGAAAAGATTGATTTGCTCGCGTAAAATTACGAACAAAGTGGGAGTTAGCTTTCCTGCGATTTTTTTGCATATCCTGTGTGACTGTTTCACAGTATGTGTGCCCTCCCTCCATCATTGCAGCCAACAAAAAGTGCTTGTTCCCCATCTTAACAAAAAGTGCAGCCAACCTATAATATGTTGATTGCACTAAAGCAGTAATGGGAAGATGACGCATTCCCTTCAACATCGAATTGATAGATTCAGCTAGGTTGATTGTCATATGGCCATAACATCTTCTTTGATCATATGATTGGGCCCACTTCTCCTTGGGGATCCTATCAAGCCAATTAGCCGCCTCTGCATTTTCTCCACGAAGATTCTCATACATGAAATGAAAATTTGGTCGCCTAAACTCGTATCCTGATAAAATTAAAAATAAAAGACTTGTGAATTTCAGTATTATTTTATATACTAAAGGAAATATAAGAGATAAAATAACTATGATTCGATTCCATACCCATGTTAACAATGTGTCGACCCAATTCCTTATTGTTAAACTTCTTCATAAAGTTAGCTGCAATGTGTCCGAATGCAGTACACTGAATATGCATGTGGAGGATTCCATCTACTACCATCGCGTCTGATCGCAGCTTTGATGGCTTCATGTCGATCAGACATCAAGCATATGCCAGACTATTTTGTCACATGTCTACGCAAATTAGTGAGAAAGAATGACTAAGCCTTCGTAGTCTCACCCTCCACAATGGCAAAAGCAATTGGCAATATGTTTGCCATCTTGTGCAATAGCTAACAATAATGTTCCTTTGTATTTTTCATACAAGAAAGTACCGTCTATTTGCACAATAGGTTTACAATAAGGATACCCTTCAATGCACGATTTGGATATCCAAAAGAGTCGATGGAATATTCTCTTACCCTGGACCAGTCGATCACCGTGATATGCAGGTATCGTTTGCAATTCCACAATTGTACCAGGAACGAAATGTTGCATTGCACCTAACCATTTAGGTAGCTCATTGTACGATCTATCTCAATCGCCAAAAACTCGAACAGTTGCCTTTTGCTTTGCTTTCCACGCTTTCTTATAGAAGGTGATGTATCCATACCGGATTCGCATCTCAACGATCAAAATTGAAATGGAGATCTCCGAATTTGCTTGGACCAATGACAGAATGCATGAACAGATCATGTTAGAATCTAACTTGCAATGATCTTGTGAAATCCTCCTCGATGTGCAAGTATGAGGCCTTCATATGTTCTAATCTCCCATGTCTGTTTCTTCTTCATAAATGTTGCCCTTACTCTTCAATTGCATCATTTCCCATACATTAGACATTTGGCATAATATCTGGTCCGCTCAGATTCAATTACTCTGTAATCTATGTTATAGTGCTTAATAGCTAAAAACACAGCCTCTTTCGTTGGAAATTGTAACCCAACACACAGATCAACTGTCGATAGATCAAAAGTCAGAGAGATAGCAAATGTATGAGCATACTCAGGAAATTCTAGAAGTTGCATTGCCTCCAGATCCAGGGTGTGCATATGGAATGAAGCCTCATATGGGGGAAAATCTCCATGAGTGTTGATCTCAGCAGCGACGACGTCTGGGTCAGAATCACTGTTGTCATCACTTGCGAATTCAACATCCTCTTCTTGCTCACTAAAGTCACCAACATATTCACCATGGACTCCACATGGCGGAATAAGATCAACACCAGCTGGCTCATCTTCGAGGGCAATAGGAATTGTTTGTGAGACTAATGAATTATGAAATGCTGTAGCTTGAGATAGCGGAACGACTTCTTCTGTGGGAACGTCGTATGTAGTGTGAACATAGAACGACCCAGAATCATCATCTTCTGTGGGAAAGTTTTCTGTAGTGCGAACATTTGAAGGCCCACAATCATCATGAACATCCTCTATGTCAGCATATAACTCAAGTACACCAACATTTGCAAATGTCTCGTGAGCATAAAACATGCATTTGACATCATCATCATCTTCAAGTCAAAATGTTCTATATCGGACATATCCTTCACCAATAGAAAGAGAATGCCTATACTTAATCTCTGAAACTCTTTTTCTATTTTCAGCTTTAATTTTTGTATGAATTTGCAGCTTCAGTTCCTCTAATGTGACGTCTTCATCAACAAGAAAGCTTTTAGGACGTTTACAATCAAAGGTAGCACCTTCGTCAGTATTATGAATTTGGCCATTATAGTAGACCAATGCGATCACTCTATTGCTCATGTTGTGTAGTAATGAAACTGAGAAGGATGAGAATGGAGGTATTATCACTCAAAAAAAGAAAGAACAAATAGAGAATGAAGAGGTATTAGCACTTAGAAAAAATCTGATTGAAAAACTGATGTAGGGGGTATTGTAAACCTTCATCAGTATTATGAATTTATAATGGTTCATTGTGTTGTACCGGATGACAAATCCCATCCTTTGTATATGACGAAATCTGATTCCCATTTTCTGGCTAAGGTTAATTGACTGAAAAACTGATAACTCATTCAATGCAAAAACTGATGATAAATCTCATCCTTTGTACCGGACTGTCCAATAGTCCCATCCATTGCAGAAGTAATCCAATTCCAATATTTTCTGCAACATTTGATTGACTGAAAAATAGCTGAAACCTAATCCCTAACCCTAAATCATTAGTCTCATTCATTGCAGAAGGAATCTAATTCCAATATTTTATGCAGCATTTGATTGACTAAAAAATAGCTGAAACCTATCTCTAACCCTAAATCATTAGTCCCATCCATTACAGAAGGAATCAAATTATTTTCCGCAGCATTTGATTGACTGAAAAATAGCTGAAACCCTAACCCTAACCTTAAATCTGGTCAATTGTCCCATCCATTACAGAAGAAATTCAATTCTAATATTTTCTGCAGCATTTGATTCACTGAAAAATAGTTGAAACCCTAACCTTAACCCTAAATCATTAGTCCCATCTATTGCAGAAGGAATCCAGTTTCAATATTTTATGCAGCATAAAATTTAAATAAGAAATAAAATTTAATTTTATATAAAATTCAAATAAGAAATTAATTTTTAATTTGTATAAAATTAATATAAGAAATCAAATTTTAATTTATATAAAATTTAAATAAAAAATCAAATTTTCATTTTTATAAAATTTAAATAAGAAATAAAATTTTATTTTATATACAATTTAAATAAGAAATACATTTTTTTAAATAAAATTTTAATAAGATATAAATTTTTATTTTATATAAAATTTAAGTAAGAAATAAAAAAACTATATAAAATTTTAATAAGAAATAAGTTTTTTAAAAATTTTAATAAGAAATAAAATTTTATTTTTTATAAAATTAAAATAATAAATTTAATTTCTTATAAAATTTCAATTTCAATAAAAATTTATTTTTTATAAAATTAAATAATTAAATAAATTATCAAATTTTAGTATATATATTTTTTAAAAAATAAAAACCAACCAAGGTAATTTTTTTTATTTTAATTTTTTTATACCCATTTGTTACAGATCTCACATATAAAATTTAAATAAAAATCAAATTTTAATTTATATAAAATTTAAATAAGAAATAAAATTTTATTTATATCTAATTTAATTAAGAAATAAATTTTTTTATATTAAATTTAAATAAGAAATACATTTTTTATATAAAATTTTAATAAAAAATATAATTTTTTTATAAAATTTTTAATAATAAATAATATTTTATTTTTTATAAAATTGAAATAATAAATTTTATTTTATTTTTTATAAAATTATAAAATTATAAAATTTTAGTATATATATTTAAAAAAATTAAAAAACAAACCAAGGTACTTTTTTTTATACTCGTTTGTAATTTTTAAATTTAAAATACAAAATTTTAAAAAAAAATTGCAATTTCTTTTTTAACCGTTAAATCTTAAATTTAAGTTAAAATTTTTTTTTTAAAAAAATAAAAGACCAAGGGAAATCCCCACTCCATGGCTATTTTCCTTGGTTTTTTTTAATTTGTTTTAAAATTTTAGCTAAAAAATCGTCATGGATGATGGCGATTTCCCAACTGATTTTAAAATAAGCGGATTTTGAGAATTAATTTTAAACAACTGTATTTCGATAAATAAATAAAAAACAACAATATTCTGAAGAAAAAAAACCCCTCATGATATTATTGTATATTTTTTAAAATTATAATTTAATAAATTAATTTAAATTTAAAAAGAAGTGAAAATTAACACAAAAATCAATTTTGGCAAAGTTCGTTATTGTTGATCCACATTTCTACGTGGTGTCCAAGCAATCTTTTGTGCTAAAAGATACATTTTGAACTTGAAAAGTATGGACTTGTATTGTTCGGCACATACTGTGCTTAATTTCGAGATTTTTTTTAATTCAATTCATTAGTATCTTCTCCTTGAAAAGATCTAAAGAAGCAGCCCTAAACCCTTAAAACCCTATCTCTACATCTCTTTTACCTATAAATAGCGTGATATATGCCAAGTTAAAAGTGTAAAGGTCATTCAAAATAAATATCTACAAAATTTTTAATTTTTAATTTTTCATGAGAATGAGAATGAATTTAACTACTATTTGTTTGCTGCAAATTCAATGACAGAGCCTGGTACTGGTAGGGGAGGTCATTTTCACTGTCAGGAAATCAGTTTTTCTTGCTTGCACATTAAATCTTAATCACCTACTACCTCCAAGGACCAACTTTATCGTCCAAATAAAATTGACAAGTTAAAATCACAAAATTTCCGTTCACACGGTAAGATCAATTCTGAGTGCAAAGAAAATTGTAAATAAGAGAGTTAGAACTTAAAACAATGATTGATTCACCGTGCAGCAGGTGGTGATTAATTTGAAAAACAAAATACTTAATAAATAAAGACAGAATATTGCAAGAAATTTGGTCTGCGAAGTGGTGACTAAATCTGCTTAAAAGTTAAGTTATCCGAAAGTTGATTCATATTTTAAAAGATTTGGATAAAAATATTAGATTCGAAATATGAATTTAGTAAAAAAAAAATGAGGCTTATTTAAAAAATAGATCGGACCTTGACTCCAATAATCAAGGCTCAAATACAATCCAGCCCGACCCGTTTTTCATTTATATAATATAATATTTTTATATTTTATATATTATGTACTTTATATCATATAAAAAATAAATATATAATGTTATAATATAATATTTAAAAATATGTTAAGTTATCCATATTTTAAAACTTAATTAAAAGAAAAAAGTGATATAATTACTAAAAATTAAATAATAAAAAAGAAATTTGTTTAAATTTAAAAAAATAATAACAATATGGATGAGTCTAAACTGGTTTGGACTATTCATTTACAAATATGAGTGAGCTTGAACAGAATTTGAGACCCATATTTCAAGTTCGATCGGGTTTAAACAAATATATATAATGTTGATATTATATTTAAACTCAACCCAAATCCGATCCGGCCATGAGCACCTCTAGTGGTGACCGATGTGCCTGCTTTGCTTGGTAAGGGAAAGCTAAGGGAGGACAAAAATAGATTCATAGAAATGGTTGTTGGAGGAGCGGTAGCGAAGATTAGGATGATCAATCGGTTAGTTCATTTATATAATAATAAAAAAAAAAGGTAATTTAATTTTTAAAAAAATAATTGAAATTGATCGACCCCAGTTTTGATAATCGATCATAACTAAAACCAATTTAGCTCGGTTAATTCGGTCTTTTTATTTATTTATTTTTGTATAAAAAATATCTCAATCTGAAAATAAAAAAAGAGATTGCAGATGTTGAAATTCGAATCTTAAACCTGTTGGATGTCATTCTTTAAGAATGACTACTTGAACATGATTCTTACTTTCTTTTTTTTTACCATCATTTTGAACAAGAATTTTTAACTATTTCCACCAATAAGGTCAATTAATAAACTTAATAATTTTTACAATATTTTGCCATAAAAAAAAAAGTAAAAATACTCATCTTTACAATAACAAATGTTTAAAATAATAAAATAATTTCGGAAAGTAAAGATTTTGGATGAAAATGTCACATTTGTTGAAATATTTTTAAAATACAGTGAAAGAATGAATGTTAATTAATTAAACATAATACATTAAATGAGAAATTAGTGTTTAAGAAGTTATATATTAGCTTTAGAAAGATTTAAAAAAAAAAAAACGATTTAAGACTATGCAAATTACTAGGAGAAGCTTTTTGTATGAGGCATTCGAATGGTGATAAGATGAGATTCGAATTTCATGTTTTTTAGAAAGAAAAATAATTTATCTTTCACATTTACAATAATGCTCGAACAAATGGGGTATTCAAATGCCTTTTTTATTGGAGATTTTTAGGGTAAGTTCGAACAAATATGTCATGTATTTATGTAATTTTTTTAAATAATATAATTTTTTTTACATATGTAATTTTTTTTTTTTACAAATAAACATGACACAAATAATATATAAATATGATAAATTACATATATAATAAAACCTACGGACATGTTTAAACATTTCTTCAGTTCTCTTTCACTTGTAAAAAGTTTCAAATTGCATTTATTGGAATTTAAATAGATGTGAACGTAGTGAAAAACAAATTGGTTGCAAATTAAAGAATTGAAGAGTTACAATTTTTGATTGAATACTCTGAAATTAAAGAATTAAAAAATTATTTCAAATATACTTTTACATAAAAACTTTTTCATTTTCTTCTATTTCTTTCTCAAATTAAGAGCAAGTCTCTTAAATATTGTTTGTTGCAAAAAAATCTTATCTAAGAAAGATATTTTCATGTTTAGTGATTTTCACTAGTGCAAAGTATTATCAAATAAGGCTACATTGTATCCAAAGGCCATTCGATTCACCCTTTTTGCATACCGTAATTTGTAGGGCAAAATAATCGACTTTTTCTCACCACTGTATACTAGTATCATTTATCAGTATCATTGATGTAAGGTTGAGAAAAAATAAAGAAAATCGAAAATCTATTTGAATCATAATATTCGGTTCGGATAGTAATTAAGCTTATTCGGTTCGATTTTTAGTTTATAAGTTAAAAATTGCAATTATTTGAGTCGAGTTAAATTGTATTTTTTTTATTTTTATTTTTATAATATAATACAAAATAAATATTTTATTTTCAAGTTAGTAAATTTTTTTTTTTTATTAAAAATAGATAGCTTTTAAAAATTGATAAACCAAACCAATAATTTGAATCAATTCGATTAAAAATGTTATTTAATTTAATTTTAATTTAATTTTATTTTTAAAAATTAAAATATTATATATTAACTATAATTTTTATCTAAAATCAAACCGAATTATTATCACATCTACATTCATAACAATGTTACTTTTCATTTCAAAAAATAAAAACAAAAATATTTGCCTCTCCATTTTACCAGTCAGCAATAAATTCATCCACACTAGGACGCTTAGCTAACCGCCACCCACCACCACCACAATCATTCTCTCTCCTCCTTTTTTTTACTATATTAATAAATTGATTTCTTCATTTCTTTTGGGTTATCAAAACTTATAAGCATCCAAAAGGCATGGCTACGGCGTTCATGCATTAAAATATTTGCTTTTCCTTTTCCGAGGAGAGAAGGAAGAAAGAAAGAAGTAAATATAGACTAGTATATTAAAAAAAAAAAAAAAAAAACAAATGAGTTATAGGCCTAGCTAGCATAGAAGGTCGTGCTAATTAATATTAGAGAGTTGAGCAAGTGAGTGAGAGGAATCCCAAAGCCGCTGTCCCAGTTCTCATACCGTTTTCTGTTTGGATGCCCCCAATTGTTGCTCCCTCTCGCCTCTCGGCTCTCGCTCACACCTGGTGTAATATTATTATATTTATTTATAACATTGTACTAGTAGTATTTTAATTTCTTAGTGTTAGTAGCTTACTAACTTAAATATATACATCCATCCTCTATGAAGAAGGAATACCTTGTTGTTCATGGCCGCTTGTGATTTGGTAGGTGAAAATGGTAGTGGAATCAATGGCAGCAGCAACAGCCGAGAAAGCCCAGTAACAAGCGCATCCAACAGCAATACATCCGAGCGGAAGATGATGAGGAAGAGGATGGCTTCTGAGATTGCTGACTACCACAGGTTTCCTCGCCGCACCCTTGCCTCTGAGAACATGGGTTGCTCTTTCATGGCAGCGGCAACCACTACTAATAACCCTAATCCTCTCCTCAACTACTCCACTATGAATTTGGATACGACCATAATCCCTTCTGCAAACTTGACCGCCGTGACGTCAGGCGGGCCTGCCTTTTTATCTACAACCACCTCCAACTTTACTTGCGTCGACACCCTCTCCACTAATAGTCCTCAGCCCCCTGCCGTCTGTGGCTTCTCGGGCTTGCCTTTATTTCCACCAACAGACAGAAACCGAAACACCGTCGCCGCCGCCACCAACACCACCACATCCGCAGCTACTGTCCCTGTTGCTTTTACTCCGATCTCGAATTCTATGGATGACACTTCGGCCACGGCATGGATCGATGGAGTCATAAGGGACCTCATCCACACTTCCTCTAACGTCTCCATTCCTCAGCTCATCCACAACGTCCGGGAGATCATCTACCCTTGCAACCCAAACCTCGCTGCCCTCCTCGAGTACAGGCTCCGTTCCCTAATGGATCCACTTGAAAGGAGAAGGAAGGAGGCGCCATCGTTGCATCTACCGGAGGTCTTGTTGCCGAGGCACCATAGTCAGCAACAACAAGGCTCCTCTGGACTCACGCTTAACTTGGACTCCGCCCTAGATAGCCTTCCTAATTACTCCTTGACCGAATCTTGTGCCATGAATCAGTACTTAAGCTGGGGGATAACTCCACTTCCCATCTCTTCTAACAGCGCAGTCACAGGTAACAACCAGCAGAACCATCACAATCAGATTAGCAGTAGCCCTTCTGCGACTACAGCACCGGTTCCTTCGTTAAACCAGACGCAACCTCAAGTACCTCACCACCACCGGGCTCAGGAGCAGCCGCTGCTAGAAGAAAACTCTTCCCCAGTCGAGAAGACAACGACCTCGACGACTACTACAACGCCCACGTCCACCGTCCAAACAGTCCAAGCATGCAGCGCTAGCGACAGGAAAGAGGAGCTACGGAAGCAGAAGAGAGACGAAGAAGGATTGCACCTCTTGACCTTACTCCTGCAGTGCGCTGAGGCGGTTTCAGCTAATAACTTTGAGGATGCAAATAGGATGCTGTTAGAGCTATCGCAACTGTCAACGCCGTTTGGGACATCTGCTCAGCGCGTGGCTGCATATTTCTCAGAGGCTATGTCGGCAAGGCTGGTGAGTTCGTGCCTGGGAATATGCGGTGCGCTGCCATCCATTCCACAGAGCCACACCCAAAAGATGGTGTCGGCATTCCAGGTGTTCAATGGGATAAGCCCATTCGTCAAGTTCTCGCATTTCACAGCCAATCAAGCCATACAAGAAGCGTTCGAGAGGGAGGAGAGAGTGCACATAATAGATCTTGACATAATGCAAGGCCTGCAATGGCCTGGGCTGTTTCACATTCTTGCCTCGAGACCAGGCGGGCCTCCGCACGTGCGCCTCACGGGGCTGGGAACCTCCTTGGAGGCCCTGGAGGCGACTGGTAAACGTTTATCTGATTTTGCAGACAAACTGGGGCTTCCATTCGAATTTTGCCCGGTGGCAGACAAGGTTGGGAATTTGGAACCCGAGAGGTTCAACGTGAGCAAGAGGGAGGCGGTAGCAGTTCACTGGCTGCAGCACTCTCTTTACGACGTAACTGGTTCTGATACCAATACGCTGTGGCTCTTGCAAAGGTGACTAATGACGTTCTTGCTTTCTCCTTGCTAATTGCTCGCCTTTGCTTTGATAAATTTTGTACTTTTTTTATTATTATTTTTCAGTCTAATATTACTGTTTATTTGAACATAGTTAACACATAATTATTAATACTCAGGAATACATTCATGTCGCTTTTTCTTTTCACGTCTTGGATCACTTTTTACTTATAAATAGAAATTTGTTTTTTTTGTTTTGTTCGCACGTCTTCGATGGTCTGAAGCATGAGCACTGTCCATGACTACATCTAGAAAATGTTTTTGTTGTTTGACTCCTATTAATAAAACCAAGCTCTGTCTGTCCTCTGCATCAGAAATCTAGTTTTGCTAATCTTAAGTTTTCTTTCAATATATCTAGTTATGAACAAGAACATTAATTAATTTTGGTGAGATACATAATATATATATATATATAATGTATGTAATTGAGGGTGTACGTTGTATGCGAAAGCATATCAAACCTTGGTCATATGGATGATTGAAAATGATTGTTTCATGTGCTAATTTTCTTATGATTTGATATGATTTTTTTTAGCTAATACCGTACTTTGATTAAATTAAGGATTAAAAACATATTGGATGAGAGCATATATATATATATATAATATTATTAATAGTATAGCAATCAATGTGCCCTAACACGTGCGCTTGTGTTGATGAATATAATGTCTTTGGGGGTACTAAGGTTGGCACCCAAAGTAGTGACGGTAGTAGAACAGGACTTGAGCCACGCCGGATCATTTTTGGGAAGGTTTGTGGAAGCCATACACTACTACTCAGCCCTTTTTGATTCCCTAGGAGCAAGCTACGGCGAGGAGAGCGAGGAGAGGCACGTGGTGGAGCAGCAGCTACTTTCCAAGGAGATACGAAATGTGCTGGCACTAGGAGGCCCTTCCAGAAGTGAGGAGGTCAAATTCCATAATTGGAGGAAGAAGATGCAGCAGTCTGGCTTCAAGGGTATCTCTCTCGCTGGCAATGCAGCCACGCAGGCCACCCTCCTCTTAGGCATGTTCCCCTCTGATGGTTATACCTTGGTTGAGGACAATGGCGCCCTCAAGCTTGGTTGGAAAGACCTTTGCTTGCTTACTGCTTCTGCCTGGAGACCCTTCCATGCTAATGCTGCCACTGCCACAACTATCCACCACTGTTCCCACTAGCTATTTTTTCCTTTTCTATTACTATGTTCTTTGCTCTGCCTCTAAGCTATTATATATATGTATTTGTATGTCGACTCTTGAGGAACACTACTTATGCTTCAAGGGATCCGAATGTGTTGCCAATTACCATTTACGCTTTACAACTTGTATTATTCTGAGATTATCATAGGGTTTTTTTTTTCTTTCTTTTTTATTGAGTTTGAGATCATAGTTGTTTAATTTAGTAGTATTTATTACCGCTTTCAAGCTTTTGGTTGACGGTAACATATGAAGCATCCCCTGCACCCTACTAGCATAAGCTAAGTTAAAATTCCCATTTCATCTAATGGCAATGTATTCGAGGCCCTATGCTTTTCATTTCATAATATAAAAATGGAATCCACAACTACTAAATAAATGAAGATAGGTGTTCAACTTGTTTTCTTATTTAGAAAAGGAATAGAAAAGAACAAAGGTTAGCAATGTTATGTCCTACTCACCTGGACCAAAAATAAAATCAACCGTCAAACAAGTATGATTCATAGATCAGAAAAAGGACAATCCTAGTCATTTTTCAATTGATATATGATCTAAGGTATAAAAGTTATGAGTTAAGGACACAAAACGTATATAACATTCTCTAACGTTTTACAGCTTATCTTATTTTTTGTCTTTTTCTTCTTTCTTGGATTTTTGTTAACTTAGGCATCGAGACGTGTCACAAAATCTCAACTATGACGCCCCTTTGATTGTTCTGTGCTTGATAGATCCTGCCAACCCTTTCTTGTTGCTCCTCTGAGCTATCCATCCACAACCCAAAAACACTTTCTTGTTGCTCCTCTGAGCTATCCATCCACAACCCAAAAACACATTAACAATTTGGAACGACAGCCATGTCTTTGTTACAATTTGAAAATACCATCCTTCTTGTATCCTCCTCCACCCCATAGGAACCATCGCTTCTCTAGCAGCTTTGCTGCTAAATACCCTTATTGTCATTGCTAGTGTGAGTGGTACGCCAGCACTTCAAAACTTTTTTCCATTAACACATGTATGAATATGCTTTCTCATACCATCACTCACCAATGTCAATGAATACATGGTTGTCATATCCAAAAATTACTACCAAAACCTCATAGCAGCCTTCCAACCTCTTTATTTTACTCCATCGTCTATGGTACGTATGGATATTCTCCTCGACCACCGTAGTTTCTGTTGTTTCAACCCAAGTAACTCTTGGTTTGACCAGACCCTAACAATTGCAACAGTTGTGGCAGCCTCTAAGCTTAGGGCATGTCGTTTTTAACTCTATCAATAGACCAAGATAATCAACTACTCGTTCAAATCCAGTTGTTGAACGCACAAGTGGCGAACCAACAACAAGTTATCCAATAGAATACACAATAGACCAATCATTTACAACATAACCCTAATCGCCAACGTGAGCAAGAGAGTTATGCTTCATTCGCTAAGAATACACAAGGAATTGGTCGCCAACGATGAGAAGACTGTAATAGTGACACCATAAACCTTACCAAATGCACCATTGAATAAGACTACATACCAGAGAGAGAAATAAATTTAGAATTGACAGGGCAAGTAAAGGCTTTGCATAAGGAGATAAAGAGTTTTAAAAAGACCAAGAATGATGAACTAGAATGAATGAATGATGAATACAACCCTTTTTCACTGGTAGTTCGCCAAGAAGAAGCCCCCCAAACATTAAGCTCCCTAAGAAAATATTTGATGGTACTAAAAATCCTATTGATCACTTAAACCATTATAATTCATATATGGACCTACATAAAGCGACCAGTGCAATTAAGTGCAGAGTCTTCTCCACAACTTTAAGCAGACATGCCAGAACCTAGTATTACTCCCTAGCCCCAAGCTCGATCGTCAACTTTGACCAACTAAGTCGAGAATTCATGGCACACTTCCTCACTGTTCATGTAGCCATCAGAACACCAGTCATCTTAATGGTTATTAAGCAGTGCCCAAGTGAAACTTTAAAGGAGTACATCCATCGGTTCAACACGACTACCCTTGAAGTAAGAGACCTCAATGAAAACTAAGCAATTCAAGCCTTTATATCGGGACTACACCATGAACAATTGAGATATGCATTAAGTGAATGACCTGAAATGTTGTATTGTCTCTATGAGAAAGAAAGAAATATGCTAAGGCAGAAGAAATCAAAATTGCCAAGGGAAAGGTTGAAAGGGGAGACAAAAAACCATGCCAAGAAAGATACCAAAAGGCCAGACAGAGACGAGATGAACGATCTAATAAAAGGTCAAGCTACGATTGAAGACGTTCACCTAAGCGATCTCCCAACAATCTCGCAAACTAGACTAAACCCAACAACAAATTTGAAAGCTGCACCCAGCTGAACGACTCATGAACCTTCATCTTAAACGCCATTGCAAAGGAAGGCATTTCGTTAGCCTTGAATTGATCGATATTTTGAAATGACAAAATATTATGCTAAATAAGCTTGTTTTTAAAAGGTTTACTTAAAACAAGTTTTTCAAGATATATTTTTGTTTTTACTAAAACCTAAAACTCCAAATTAATATTATTTTATATGAATATTAATTTGAAAATTGTTTTAATATTTTGGATTAAATTCTCTATCTTTAAAATACAAGTTTCCTAGTGATTATTTTTGGTCAAAGCTTATTTTTACAAAATTAACCTTTTTCGAATTGAAAAGTTTGCAAAAAATGGAAGTAGGGATTGATCATCTAAGGGGGGATCGACTCTTTTGGAAACAGAAAGATCATTTAGCCACAAAGGATCGATTCTCTATAAATGGCTAGAAATTTGAATTTGTCTTGAGAGGATTGATCCCCCGAGTCCTAGCAGCAATTAACGGCTAGTTTTCCAAGTGTTTCAACGACTTTTTTACTTCTCAACTCAACTCCAACGGCTCCAAAGCCAGTTCAAGCTATAAAAGGCACTCTAACACCTTTGAATTGTAAGAGAATAAGCTTTCAAGATCATTCATTCATCTCTCTCAAGCATTCAAGCTGTAGACACTAATTTTATCCGGATCCTCTAAACCAGACAAATTTTCTTTTTAACTCCTCGGAGTGCAAAGGGACTTCCACTATTCCACAGATGGGTCTCCAAGACTTCATTTCAGAGCTCAACACAAAAAGTCAACTTGGAAAAACTCAATCCCGAAAAAGTCAACCACTGAAAAATTCAACCTCAGTCAAAATCAAGATTCGAAGTTGAATTGAACAATGGTGAAGGAATTTTGATAATCTGAGGTCTCCAACGAAATATATAGAGTTTGGAAGATGGGTTACAGAAATTCAGTGTAAAGAAATACCTAATTTGGCAAATTTAGGGAAAAGTGCGGAAACGATCAAATTGGACGAAATGGGAAGTCCCAAATAGAATAAGATCAGTAACTACGGATTTTGGAAGGTCCAATTTTGACACGGAGTTGAAAGAAGAATTGGTTTGAAGAAAAAAGAAAAATAAGGATTTAATTAATAAATAAGAAATTCACAAATTTGAGGAAAACTGTAGAGATGACCTGTTTCGGTGAAATTGAAGCCTCCAGTTTATAAAAGACAAATAAACAAAAATGTCCCAAGTCCCAATTCAAAGTGGATCCCAAGGAAGAGCCGGTTAGAGGAAAATTGAAAAAACGAGAAAATTTCTGTTGTTGAAAAGGGGAAAACTAAATCGGATGGAAATTCGATCGTAAAAATTGGGCATTTTAGGACCTACTCCAATTCAATATATAACAAAGGCAGTGGAAAAAGAAAATCCGAAAATCGGACCCGTTTTGAGTAAAATCGAGATTTTGGGGGTTAAAGGGCAATCTTGGAAAATCCGAGAAAAATAGAATCCGAGCTCGAAAAAGTATGAAAACTTTCAGATCTAAGTTCTATATCAGATAGAAGGGATTGGAGAAGAAAAATCCAAAATCGGAGCTCAAATGAAAAAAAGGCAAAGTTCGGGTGCACTAATCCGAAATTCCAAGAGAAAATTTTGGAAAAAATAGAAAACGAGCTCAGAAAGTTATGAAAACTTTCAGATCTGAATTTTATATTTTATGGAAGGTATTGGAGAAAGAAAATCCAAAATCGGAGCTCAAATGAAAAAAGGCAAAGTTTGAGTGCACTAATTCGAAATTCCAATAGAAAAGTCCGGGAAAAATAGAAAACGAGCTCGGAAAAATATGAAAACCTCTAGTTCTGAGTTTTCTATTTTTTGGGATGAGTTGGAAAAGAAAAATCCGAAATTGGGGTCCGTTTGCAATTAAATTAAGTTTGGGGGCCAAAATGCAATTTTACCAAAGAAATCAAAAAGGGCTAATTTGCAAATAAAAAAGATGAATGGCCTGGAAATTTTTAGGCCATTTTCGGCCAGCAGCTGATCAAAGGAAGGGAGTGTGATCATCATGGATCAAATGGCCGAGGATGGATAGCAAGATGACATTTTTAAAAGGGTAAGAGTCTCCACTACTTTGCCTATATGGCATTTTAAGCCAATGGGAGGGCTCCAAATTGCAAAGCCATGTGAAGGCCATGTGAAGGCAAGGAGATGATGCCAAGTAGGATAAAAATGCCACCTAGGAAGATATTTTAATAGGAGGCCATATGATCTTGACAAGTGGCTTAGATATTTTGTAAAGATAGGAGACAAGGCTTAAAAAATAAACAACCTCTCTATAATTTAAAGGGGGGCAGTCTGCCAAGCTTGTGAGAAGGGAGAAGGATTCATTTTTGTCTTAAGGCATTTCACTCTTGAGAGAAAAGAAAGAGGAAAAAGAGAAGAGAAGAGAAAAATTTGACAATCTTGATTTGGAAAGCAATAGCTAAGTAGCTATCACCTCCCTTCTTCTTCTTTAATGTTTTTCTTTGATGTTGTGATTCTTTTTCTTCTCTTTTTGTTCATGTGATTTGTTAAATTTTTGATGAATAAAAAGGTTTTCAAAAGTAAATTTTAGGGGTTTTCCATCCTTTATTCTTTATCAAATAACCAAGTTGACAAAATTTTTACATGTTTTCTTAGTATTAACCGAATCTACTTGGATGATTTTGTGCTTGTTCTTGCTTGATATTGCTTGCTTGGTTGGTTGTGTTCATATTTTTCACTCATGATTTATATATTGTCATATGATTGTGGGCTGTAAAACCATGCATTTCATGACATTTCAACTAGGATTTTGGCTAAGATCAACCAATGATCTCAAGCCAAAAATCCTTTCCTCTACTAGTTGAGAGATTGATAGTTTAGATTGGGTATTCTGACTTTGGGATTTTTTTTTTCACTACTCATCCATGGTCAAAATAAAATGATTTTTATTTTACCACATGCAGTAGTCATTTAGGGGATGCCATGATATTTTTTTCTTGATTTTTAGATTTTTTTTATCATGGTTGAAAAATGGGTTTTGACAAAGCAGTTTTTAACTCACTGTCTTGATTTTGGTAAAATTAGGTCACAGTATCCTTGCTCCAAAAATTAATCTGATTTTTTCCCATGGATTTCAACATATTCTAGGTCTACCCTAATTTATACAGATTTTTCTGAAATTTTTTAGGAGGGAAAACAAATAGATTTTCAAAACTGCCAGTGGGAGTCAGAATTGTCTTTTTAGAACTAGTAATTTTCTATTTTTGTTAGGATACTAAGAGGAGGCTGATTTGGGACATTGGTTACTGACTTAGGTTAATTTCCATGTCATTTCAATCATAAAATTTGATTTTTTAAAAGTCGGATTAAGGGTAGTCAACCCAGGTTTCAAAACTAGGAAAAATTGAGCCTTTTAAAGAGGGGGATTCGGCCATGAGGCTTTTTTTTATCCCAAAATTTTCGATTTTGTTTAAATCCTAGCCCAAAGTATTTTTATTTTGAAGATCCAATTTAAGTCTCTTCCTAAGGTAGTCGGATACCTTTTTAGGTATACGGATGTCCTTACTTCAAGGAAAAAATACATCTTCATGCATTGCATGTTTAAAAATGTTTTTACTTAAGTTGTCATAAAAACGTATTTTTCGGTTTCCTATATATTTGGCGAGAATTAGTTCCCAATCTTTGTCGGGTTTGCTGGGAAGGTTAGGAAATTGTTCAACGCACATGTTTATGGAATCAAAACGTATGGTTTTCGTTTTACTCAGAACCATGTAAATGTCATATGAAAGAATTATTTTCCAAGTTTTGCTTGGTTTGCCGGGAAGCACGGTAATATTTTTCGACATATGCTATTTATATGATTCTTCACATGGATAATTCATTTCAAATAATGATGTGTGCATGTGATTATGAATATCTTATGATGATGCCATTTTGTTGATTTTGCCATGTCATTCATTCACATGCCATGTCATTCATTCATTATGCCATGTCATTCATTTGCCATGTCATTCATTCATTCATTATGCCATGTCATTCATTTTCCATGTCCTTTATTCACATGCCATGTCATTCATTCATTATGCCATGTCATTCATTTGCCATGTCATTCATTCACATACCATGTCATTCATATGCCATGTCATGCATTCACATGCCATGTCATTCATTCACATGCCATGTCATTCATACGCCATGTCATCAAGAATTTGGCCATGTCATTCATATGCCATGTCGTTCATTCACATGCCATGTCTTTCATATACCATGTCATTCATTCACATGTCATTTAGAATTCACGATGTCATTCATGTGCCATGTCATGCATTCACGTACCACGCTATTTAGAATTTACCATCCATTCATGTGCCATGTCATCCATTCGCATGCCATGTCACCTAGATTAGGCCATGTCATTCATCCATTTTCCATGTCAAGCATGTCATACCATTCATTCACAAGTCATGATATTCATTCATGCACCATCTCATCTAGAGCATGTTAAGTCATTCATTCACATGTCATGTCATTCATTTCCTTATGCCATGTCATTTAGATTTTTGCCATGTCAAGCATGCCATGTCATTATTTCTTTTACCATGCCATGTCATTATTTCTTTTACCATGCCATGATAAATATACATGTTTATTTAATTTTTACCTTAATTTTTGCATATTCCTGGTCATTTTCTATGATTTTTAAAATACATGGAAAACAAATAATATTTTGTAAATCAAGATTATTCTTGAGTTAAAATAATTCATGAATTCTCTGTTGGGTCTGCCGGGGAAGATATCATCAACTATCATTAACAATGAAATATCTTTTTTTCAAAAAACATGAGGATGATTCGGAGAATTTCAAAATCAAGAAAAAATTCCATGTTTTGTCGAGTTTGTCGAAAAATATGGATTATGTTAATAAATTCCAGATCATTTTCAAAATAGAACATGAATTTTTTTTTATTTATAGGGAATTATTTTCAAACACCAAATTTAAAACCGACTTTTTACCGAGACTCGAGATAACACACAACTAATAAGGTACTGTTTTATACGGGCGTTGTGGGGGCGATAATCCTTCCTCGCACATAACCGACTCCCAAACCCGCATTTGTTTTCTTTGGTTCAAAGCACATACTTCAAAATTGGTTTTAAAAAATATTTTAATTCATTTTAAATATTTTATAAAAATCAGTTTTAATAGATTGCCAATCACACCTAGCTAAAAAAAAGATTGGTGGCGACTCCATTTATTTTTTGAGGTCGTTTTTATACCCCCAACCTTTTATTTCAAGAGAAATTAAGTCGTCTTTTGCTCTATTTCCCCGATATCGTATCAAGAATATTTTAATTTTTTCAAACGTTGCCATGACGTCCCGCGATGGGCGTTCGACCTTTTTAAGGTTGCAACACAAGTGTTTTAGCTTCAATTCCATATTTCTTTGCAAATCTTGTATCCAAACATCCTTTATTATTCATGTTGGGATTCAGATTATGCTCAAACATAGATCATGTACAATTTAATCAACAAGTTAAATTAACAACGCACCGGAATAAAACAAAAACAAAGAGAAACTGAATCCCTCCATGGATCGACCGATGGCTCAGGTTCCGAGGGATGTTAGGTTGTGGTTCTTGAACTTCTTCAAGTTCTACTTTACTCCCATTGAATCCTTCTAGTAGGAACTCTTTCTCTAGAAAAGCAGTGTGTTTTGACACAAACACTTTTTGATCAATAGGACTGTAAAAGTAATATCCAACAGTCTCTTTAGGATATCCCACAAACTTACATTTTTCTGATCTAGCTCCCAGCTTATCAGAAGGTACATGCTTCACATAAGCCGTGCATCCCCAAATCTTTACAAAAGATAAACATGGTTTCTTGCCATTCCATATCTCATATGGTACCTTATCTATCGACTTGCTCGAAACCCTATTTAGAAGGTAAGCTGCAGTCTCTAAGGCATATCTCCAAAAGGATATCGGAAGGTCAGCTTTAGATATCATGGACCAAACCATGCCCAACAAGGTTCGATTTCTCCTCTCGGACACTCCGTTATGCTGAGGAGTTCCAGATGGAGTCCATTGTGATAGAATTCCATTTTCTTTCAAATGATCCAAGAAATCATAGGTTAAATATTCTTCTCCTCGATATGATCTAAGAGCTAGAATATTTTTCCCAGTCTATTTCTCTACTTCAGCTCTGAACTCTTTGAACTTTTCAAAAGCTTCAGACTTGTATCTCATCAGATAAACATAACCAAATCTTGAATGATCATCAATAAAGGTTATGAAGTATGAGTTACCACCTCTAGCAGCTGTGTTTAGTGGCACACATACATCTGAATGTATTAAGCCCAAAAAAACACCAGCTCTTTCACCCTTTCCTGTAAAGGGAGTCTTGGTCATCTTACCAAGGAGACAATATTCACATGTCCCATATGATTCATAATCAAAGGGTTCCAAATAACCATGTTTATGCAATTTGGAAATCCTTGTCTCATTGATATGACCAAGTCTACAGTGCCAGATGTAGGTCTTACTTGGGTCATCATTTCTTGCTTTCTTGATATTTATATTGAACACATGCATCTCTGGATCCAAAACATATAAACCATTATGTAATGTTGTCGACCCATAGTGGATGTCTTTAAGAATGATGGAGCAACTATTGCCCTTCATTCTTATCTCGAAACCATCATTAACAGTGAGGTATGAAACCGAAATGATGTTTCTCGATAATACTGGAACAAAGTAACAATCTTTCAGTTCCAATTTCATGCCAGAAGGCAAAGATAAAGTACATGTTCCAACGGTCAATGCTGCAACTTTTGTACCATTCCCTACTCTTAGAATTACTTCATATTTGCTTAACTTTCTACTTCCTTTCAACATCGTTATGTCATTACATAGATGTGAACCGCATCCTGAATCAACTATCTAGGAATTAGATTTAACAGTAGAAAGATTTAGTTCAATCACAAACATAGTCAACCCAGAAACTTCTATAAGTTCTTCTTGACTTGTCAAGTGAGCAACCTTCCTTTCATTGAGAACTCTTCTCAATCTCATGTGCCAATCCAAACATTTTAGACTAATGGCATTCATAATGTCGCATAGTGCAGTTAAAGTATTAACCATTTTTCAACAACCTAATATGGAAAAAGTATATTTCAGTTATATTCATGTATTTATACCAATTCAAGATGAGGTATTAAATCTCTTATTGGTTCTCCCACTAATTTTTTGAGATAATAACCCTCACTATTATTCGAAAATCTCATCAAGGTATTTCTAGTGGGTTGGGATCCCTTTCAACATGTTGCAACCTTGAGTGACTCAACAAATTACAACAACCTAGTTGGGTAGATAACATAGCTTATCAATTGCATCTCTATGCAACTCCCATATCAGTTAGGTGACAACTCCTTGTCTAAGCATATCATATGTACTTCGCCTAACTTTGCCTCTAACACTATGCGGTCAAGTTTTAAAGCATCCGGACAACATAGCATTAGTTGAGTAAGACCCATCTTCATAACTCAAATATATTCGTACAGTAGTTTGACCTTGAGTGACTCAACAAGCCTCTTACTGGAAGAACTCTGGTTATCTTGTTATGATAATGCAAGGCAACTTTATCATGGGAAACATGTGACTCAATATTGTAAAGAGGGATTTTCTTTTTCTTTTATTAAGTCTCATCATATCAGGCATTCATAGCATTTATAATATCGCATAAAATAAATCTATAACATGCTTTCTACTTGGATGATTATGGACTTTTCTAATCTAATTTCCTTGAGCCATCAAAGGAAATTAGCTGGTCAAATTCCTAGGTGATTACATACAAAGTCTTCAAAAGCTTGCTTGTAATCTCCTTATCTTCATGGCGCCTTTAATCTCCATCTTCAAGTTCCAAAAAATTATTCCTAGCTAATTCTAATTTTACACTTTGATGTAACTAATTACATTTGCAATAAAGAAATCTCAAGTTACATTTGAGGGGAATTAGGTGAGGAAAGAATTTTTACAACTCCAGAAAATAAGAGATAAGGCAGGGCACACAGTCCCTATTTAATAATAAAAACCATGAAAAATAAATTTAACCATCCATAATCATATTGGGTCTAAGTCCATAATCATCCCATACATTCATAAACAATTTATGAACAGATAAATCATGTTTTAATCTCTAGTTATCATTCAATGATTATAATTGATCCATAATTTAATTTAAAGAAAATAATAAACATTTATTCTAATCTCATTAGAATAAATCCTAATCCAATTAGGATTATTTTCTCTAGTTAAATTATCATCCAATTAAACAATTTAATTGAATACCTATAACATGTAAATTCTCATATTGGTGATTTAATTAATTCAACAATAATACTATGGTCACCAATTCAAGTGTTGTAGTTCAACTAGGACACTACAACATTGATAACTCATTATTACCGAAAATCCACATACTGTGAAAATCTGATAGAACCAAAAACCCTAGCAAGGGAAGGCGCAGGCTACGGCTACATGGTATAGCCGTCGCCTCCCTTTTCCCCACAGCCTCTCTATCCACTTTTCACAGCTTCCAACGTTTTCAATGCCAAATCAGTTTATGATTTTTCAGGCTTGCAAAGAACTATTCTAAGCAATTTTAAAAACTAAAAATCATCAAACCATGCATTAAAAATAGCCAAGAAAAATCTACAAGTTTTTCTGCTTCATATCACCAAAGTTGGCGCAAAGCAGGCATAAATAATTCGCAATTGCTGCCAAACTTTCACTTTTTGCATTAATCAGTTTAAAACAATTTTAAACCAATTAATCAACAAGAATTCACCATGATAACCTGCTGCCTTCACCGAAACACTACAAGTGCAAATTCTCACAATTTCGGATAGTGACAATCAGATCAAAACAACTCAAAAACAAAACAATTTTGTTAAAGGTAACAATCAAAGCATAGATCATATAGGAATAACATAAGCGAGGCTCTAATACCGCTGTTGGGATTCAGATCATGCTCAAATAGAGATCATGTACAATTTAATTAACAAGTTAAATTAACAACGCAGCGAAATAAAACAAAAACAAAGAGAAACCGTATCCCTCCATGGATCTGCCTATGAATTCAAAACGATCATCCTGTCAAGAACAGATAACAAACAAAATCTCATACTCTGTAATGGAGATTGCCAAAACCTCAAGACAGGTTCTTGATGTTCTTGTTCTTGCACACAAAGCCCGGTTGTTGCAAAACAAAGCCGTCCAATTGTCCGGCCTCTAACAGTAATTCACATAGGTAACTCGAAAACCTTCACAAGGTTGAGATTATGTTTTGCCAAGACGATGCTAGTAGTCGAGGTTGTGAGAAACCTTCCTCCTTTACTATAGTCAGCCGAAAGTAACAAGAAGAATGAAATTCCTCTCTTACTTGTGCTATGCGACCGATTCTCACAATGGTGTAAGAGGATGCGGCTACCAGGGTTTCAGCTTAGGGGGAGGCGGTAACAACATAAGGCATATATATAACCAGGTTTAGTGTATGCCAACTATTGGACTAACTGCACTAAAGCCCTTATACATATTATTAAAAATTCACAATAAGCCCACAACACTTAATGAATATTTAATCTGGCCCAATCTCATTTTAATTTCATTAATCACCTTTTGTGTGTGACCCATTTGGCCCCCAAAATGTTGGCAATAAATATAAATTAAATTCATTTAAGAATTTTCTATTTATATTTATAGATCATGAGAGGCATCTAGCAATGCATCATGACCACCCAAATGCCGAGAGAGTCAACAAGGTTCGACAAGCCTTTCGTGTACAATATGTCTGTGTAATTCGATCCCTTCATCGAATATGTCGGGACAGGAAAGAGCATGGTTCAGTGTCTACTCTTAACCCCATTCCATATTAGATCTGCAGCTTTAATATTAACTCCTTAAGTATTGCCTTGGCCAAGGACTTCCATAAGTTAATATAAGCTAGATACATGTGAGATATGTCCCCTCATATCACTTGGGGTGATGAATCCTCTCTGGACCACTCATTCATCTTCGTATGCTTCATGTCATACCCAATAACACCCTAGTATAAGCATCCTCTTGTTGGGACCCGTTCGTGATGAAATCTAAGTATGACAATTCACATACAAGATGACATGGTGTCACAAGTCAAAAGATTACTTACACTATTGACACATGAGAGTATTTTTCATAGACACTTGAGTGAAATACCAAATGGAACTCTCATAGCGGGTCATGTTCAGTGAACTTGTTCAACTAACAAGCACCCATATGTTATCCCCAAGTATCTCTATACTTTCAACCTATGAGATCGGTTGCATGCATCAAGTGCATGAAGGCTTAACGTATGCCAGTCTTTGAGCATTGTCAATGCCCTATCTTGACAGTACAATGACCAGGAACAGTTTTAGAAACACGACATTGATGCATAAGGATCCTCATAATTGTAACTCCTTACAATTTCTTTGCAATGCCATTATGTTTCATGGGCATTATCTTCACAAATTATTTATAACAATTATAACAATACTTATGGATAAAGAAATACCTCAATTATAATTAATAAACTATAATATGCAATACATGAATATATAAATAATATTTTACAAGCCCAACTAGATTGGCTTGTAGGGCTTACACCAATAATTCATGTCTCTCTTTGTATTAAATTAACCAACACCTAACTTTTAGAAGGTTTTTAGTTTGCTAAAATCATTTGTAAATCATATAATTTTTGTGAGTGATCAAGAGGTGAGGCGTCCTCTTGAGAAAGCTTGTGAGTTTGGTTAGAAACTCAATTAGTTTGATTGTGAGAATTGTAAAGGTTATACTTAAGCCTTGAAAAGATATTTGTAAATTTGTTGACATAGTGGATTGGACTCCTTGTCAAGGAAAAACTAAAGGTGAGGACATATGTACCTTTGGAGAAAGACCGAACCTCTATAAATATTGTGTTTTCTCTTCCTTTCCCTACTCTCTTTAGTTACTTTTGTTTATCTTATTGCTATAATTTTCTTTCTTTATCATAAATTGCTTAATTTCTCATATTTGTTTTAAATTCTCATTAAATTTTTTAATAAACCAATTCACCTTCCTCTTTATTCTACCACATTGAGCTAACAATTGATATCAGAGCTTTTGGTCTCTTTTGTAGGTCTAATAACCTTGAGAAAAGATCATTCTATGCTTAAAGAATGATGCAAAGTGGTGACAAGGTTCTCATCAAGGCCTCAAAGTTTGATGAGCATAAGTTTTGGGCATGAAAATTATGGATGAGGCCTTTCATAATGGCTCATGATAGAAAAATATGGAACTCCATCAAATGATGAGAGATTCCATTAAGAATGTGCTAGAAGATGCTAAGACGAAGTGCTTTCTTATGGAGCTCTAGACTCCTATAACTTCAATTTGGTCTCAAATTGCCCAACCTCCAAAGATATATGGGATAAGCTTGAGAAAATGTATAGGGAAACAAGAATGCTTAGGCAATTAAAGAAAAGTTTTGTGAAAAATCAATGCTCAACAAGTGACAAGATAATGAAGATTAGAATTCAAGTGAAATGCAATCCTCAAATCAAAATGAACCATGCCTCATGGCTCTTGAGGAATTTGAGTTGACATTCTCTAAAGTCAATGTAATGAATATACATTTGATGAACTACAATGTGCATTTGATGAATTAGCAATTGAGTTTGAATCAATGAGTTTGAAATTAAAGAAAATAATTTCAAGATTAAATGTTGAAAACAAATTTTTGATAAAAACAAAAGATGAATTAGAGAGACAAGTGAAAAATTGAAAATGGACTTTGAAGTTTTTCAAAACAAAATTGAAATTTTGGAAAATGAGAATTTGATTTGAAGAGAAAATATGAAGCGTTAATAAATGCAAGACAAAAACTTTTCAAAATTTTAGTATCACAATGACCAAATGTAATCATTGTAAATTTCATGGTCATTCATCACCCACTTGTCCTATTAAAAGACATGTTTCATTTAGATTAGACAAGTGTGGATTCCAAAAGGAAAAGGAGGCTTGGAAACTAATTCTCAAGGACCAGAGCAATTTGGATACTAAAATTCAAATGATTATCTCTTGTAGGTGTGTTAGAGTAAGGAGGAACAAAGTGTTTTCTTGAAGATAGAATACTCTACATACACAAAATGAAGAATAAGTAATCTCTAAGCTATTCTATTGTTTAAATTAGAATTTTGATTGCTTATTCCTATTTGATTAGTGAGTGCATAATTATTTGACTCTCTTTTGAACTTAATTGATATATCTTGACTGTGCAAAACTAGTTTTATGTGATATATGTTTTTAAAATTTCATAATCTTGAAAAAAGTATAAGTTTAATTGAATATGTTAAAGTATTTTCTCTTGAAGTGGTTCAATGATAAATCTTGATTATGCAAATGTTCAATATTTTACATGGTTCGAATTACATAATATTGAATATACTATTGCCTTCGATCTTAAATGATTGATGATTTTGATATAAATATATCTCTATGCTTAATGAACTTGATTTTGTACTTTCTTGAGATATATTTATACTTTAATTGTGAGTGTAAAAGATAAAGATATAGAGAATATCAAGTAGATAATCTTTTATCACTTTGTATAGATTAGATAAAGTTAATCTATGTAAATAGGTTTTTATCTCTTATAGATGAGATAACCTAATCTCTTATCTCTTGTATAGATGAGATAAGATAATCTCGTATCTCTTGTATAGATGAGATAAACTAGTCTTTATCTCTTATCTCTTGAACACTATATATATATTCATTGATGGTTAATAAATTTCTCAAGTTCAAACACCAAACATTTATCTTTCTTACATGGTATCAGAGCCTACACGCTTTACAAGCATTTGATCTTATATTTTTTTTTTATCAATGGCATCAACCACTAGTTCCCCTACAAACAGCATCTCTCAAATTACTTCTTCTTCTATCACAGTCACCCTTATTCCCATCAATGTTGCAACCCAATTACCTTTAAAATTAACCTCCATCAACTTTCCTTCTTGGCAGCTTCAGTTTAACTCTCTTATTATCGGTTATGATCATACCGGTTACATCACTGGTGCTACTCCCTATCCTGAACCTACGATCACTTTCAATGACACATCCACATTAAAACCTGCTTATAATTTTTGGTTTCGTCAAGACCAATTTCTTTTGAATGCCATTGTTGCTTCCTGCTCTGAACTAATTGTCCCACTTATTGCTACTGCCAAAACTTCTCAAGATCCATGGCAGAAGCTATCTAAGATGTTTGCCAGCAAAACTCGATCAAGAGTTATGTCCCTCAAAAAGAAGCTCACTGTTTCCACACAGGATGGAAAATCTGTTGCAGATTATATGCACTGTATGAAGGGAATTGCTGATGAATTAGCCCTAGCTCTCCAGTGACGGAAGATGATTTAGTCATTTTTATTTTGAATGGATTGGGGTCAAAGTTTAAGGAAATTTCCACAGCCGAGAGACTGCCATTACCTTTGAAGAGCTTCATGACAAGCTCACAGATTTTGAAAATATCATCAAGCAAGATGATTCATCTCTATCACTTACGGCTACAGTTAATTATGTCAAGAAAACTAGAGGCATATATAATCCTAGAGGAGGTAATTCTAGAGGTAACTTTCATCATTATAATCATCGCAGCAACTTCAATTTTCAAAGAAGAAAGTTTGTTCCCTCTACTCTCACCTCAAGCAAACCAGTTTGTCAGCTTTGTGATAAACCATGACACACTGCAAAAACTTGCTAGACCAATAAGTCATTGTCTCAGGAAAAAGTTGTAAATGTTGGTACTTCATCTCATTCAAAGGGGAATCAAAACTAGATCATGGATACCGGAGCATCTCATCACATCACTTATGATTTGAATAATCTGACCCTCTACACAGATTATGGAGGCCCTGATGAAATAATTGTTGGAGAGGGTGCAAGTTTGACTATTAAACACATTGGTTCATTCACTATTCCTACAACACAAAAATCCTTTCACTTCTCAATGTTTTGCATGTATCTTCTATGAAAAATAATTTGATTTTTGTATCCAAATTATGCAAAACTAACAATGTTTCTATTGAATTCTTTCCTTTTCATTTTCTGGTGAAGGATTTAAGCACGGGGACACCACTGGTGAAAGGTCTGAGTCAGGATGATATCTATGCACTTCCATCCCACTTGCCATCTTCACTAAGCTCTCCAACTGCCTTAGTTACTGTCAAAGCTTCTGTGGATACCTGGCACAACAGATTAGGTCACCCATCTTCCAAAATTCTCAATTTTATGCTCAAGTCCTTTGGTTTGTCTTTTAATCATTCCAATAAATTATCTATTTGTGACTCTTGTCATTGTAGTAAAAGTCATAAGTTACCATTTTATCACTCTAGTTTAACAAGTTTAAAACCTCTTGAATTGTTATATACCGATGTTTGGGGTCATGCTCATATTACTTCAATTGACGGGTTTCAGTATTATGTCATTTACATTGATCATTTCACAAAATATATTTGGTTGTTTCCACTCAAGAAAAAATTTGATGTTTATCATTTGTTTCCCTATTTTAAAGCACTGGTTGAAAAACAATTTGGTACTTCTATTACTTCCATTTATTCTGATAATGGTGGAGAATATAAAAAATTATAGTAATTTTTGGCCCCACATGGCATATCTCACTTAACAACTCCGCCTCTCACTCCTCAACACAATGGCACAACTGAAATGAGGCACAGGCATGTTATTGAGACAGGTTTAACATTATTACATCATGCATCCATTCCGCTAAAATTTTGGTCTTATGCACTTCAGGCAGCAGTTTACTTAATCAATCGTCTATCCACACCAATTCTCAACTTTAAAACACCTTTTGAACTTTTATTCCAGTATCCACCAATTCTCAACTTAATCAATCGTCTATCTACACCGATTCTCAACTTTAAGACACCTTTTGAACTTTTATTCCAGCATCTACCAAATTACAATAAATTGAAAATCTTTGGCTGTCTATGGTGGGTTATGCTACTCTCAGGCTCATGCTTAAATATAATAATCAAAGTGTAGCGGAAGTAAACAAAGAAGCACCCGGAGTACAACAAGATCTTAGGCTTGTGTTTAGCATAGGTTTATAGCATTCAAAACAAAATAAATCACCCATATGATTTAGGAGTTACCTACTAAAGATATCGTAACCTTAAGTTACAGATCCAAGTCGCAAATTGCTTTGATGTCCAAGATACAATTCGAACAAGATCACAAGAAGAACGATTGTCCTTCCTCTAGAGCTAGTCCACATGAACAGTTGATGGATCCTTCTCTAAGGTATGGTGATTCACTTGTGCTAGCAAGTTGTTCCTAATATCACAATCAAAGATCTATCTATTGTGTTTTTCTTCCTAAATCAATCTCACTCAACAAGCTGAAGAGGCGATAAGAAAACACCAAGAACAAGAGGAATTGCGGCAAGTACTAATACTGTAGGAGGTGGCGATATACTATTTTTGCTAGGTTAGGGTTCTCTTCTTGAAACTAACTTTCTCTCAAGTAAAAATCAAAATATCTCAAGTAGAATTACCAGCTTCAGTTTCGGCTACAACCTTTATATTTGATATATAGGTAGGCGCAAACCTTGACCCCCTCTCCCTAAGCTTGGTCGGCCCCCTATATCTTGTGCAATTCATTAATCCACTTGGACTTAAACTGTTTAATTCTAAGATGGATCAATAGGCCCATTATATTATCAAATAATATCAATGGTCCAACAATCTTAATGCCTTAAGTTGGGCCAACCATTCTTAGTGGACAGTCCTAAATTATAATAGTCACTTTGGATCCATTCTAATTTATCATGCTTATATATATTGGATAGATTAATTTCCGAAAGAAAGTAATTTAATTCTCAATTAAATTTCTTTCTCCTCATGAAAAATTCATATCATTAATCTATTAATATCAACTCATGACATTATTCCAATATAGCATAGTCATTCTAAATTCACCTTGTACATCTCTATGTCAAAGTTGACTATACTAGATAAGACTTCTTGATTCTTCTTATCTCATTAAGACATTGTTTTTGGATTTCTCAAATCTCAATTATGTCTTAATTTATCTTAATTTAACTTTTTCAATTAAGCCCTCATTATAGATCTTTTATTCCATTAAGTTTTACCTTAATAGAATACCATGTTTAATCCATACAAATATGTTCTTATGTGTGTGACCCTCTAGGTTCCTAATATGTTGGCAATGAACATAAATTAATCTCATTAACTTGTTTTCATAGATCATGAGCGGGATCTAGCAACCCATCATGACCACCCAAATATTGTAAAGTTAGGGTGACCTTTTATAACCTTTCAGCAACCAGCCTATCAGTGTAATACGGTCATTTCACCATATATCCTGGATAAGACATGAGCATGGTGCAGTGTCTACTCATGATCAATCCATATTAGTTCTTTGCAACTTATGATTAACCTTATGAATTTAGAGAAACAACTTTCTCCTAATCCATAATGCTTTGGCCAAAGACTTAATCAAGTTAATCGTAGTCAAGAACAAACGAGATATGTCTCCAATATTACAGGGAATGGTGAATCCTCTATGGATCACTCAGTCATCTTCGTATGGTTCATGGCATACCCAATAACACCCTACCATAAGCATCCTCGTGTTTGGGACCCGTTCGTGATGGAATCTAAGTATGATACTCTTCATACAAGATAACATGGTATCACAAGTCTGAGGACTAATTTAAACGACTGGTACTAAGAGAACATTATCATAGACACTAGAGTGATATTACCAAATGAAGTTCTCTTGGCGGGCCATGTTCAGTGAACTTGTTCAACAGACAAGCGCCTATATGTTATCCCAAGTATCCCATACTTCAACATTTATGAGATCGGTTGATTACTTCATAAGTAAGAAGGCTTAACATATACTAGGCAATACGATGACTAGGAACAGTTTGAGAAACAAGGCTTTGATGCATAAGGATTTCATCATTATAACTCTTTATAATTCCTTTGCAAGGCCATTATGTTCCATGGACTTCATCCGATTAGTACTTAATAACTCCTTATTATTGTACTAACATGAAGGAAAACCTTGTATCACTATCTTTATAGTGAAGGGTATGCTTTATTGACTATGTATCCCAAGCTCAATCTGATTGGCTCTAGGCATACACCGACAGTCTGTGTTATCCCTGGCTTCAGCCATATAATAATCATAAACTTCAACAAAAATCCATGCCTTTTGTATTCATGGGATATTCTTCTAACCAAAGTGTTTTTAAGTGTTTTAATCCAGTAACCCAAAAAAATTTTGTATTTAGACATGTCATATTTCATGAATCCATTTTTCCATTTAATTCTATATCTACCACATCCATTCGAGTTTCTAACCAGTCTCTTAATCAATAGACTTCTGATAAAATATGTGTTGGTGCACTTCAACCACTTGTTTTTCCTAAATCTGTTGTACCTACAGGCTTAGAGAACGTGGAATGCACAATTCTCCTGCACCTCAAACTGATCACTCAACTCCTGCAAGCTTATCTTCTTCATCAGGTAACATCTCTATCCCTTCTTCCAATACTTCTCCTATTCATTCACCAAAACACACTTCTAATCAGTCATTCCAGCCACCTATAGGAACTCACTCTATGATTACCAGATCTCAAAATAACATTTTCAAGCCCAAGAAAGCTCTCACAGTGTCTAAACATTCCTTATCCTCATCCATTGAACCTACATGTGTTAGTCTAACCATGAAAGATAAAAACTGGAGACAAGCCATGATAGCTGAATTTAATGCCCTGGTTAATAACAGAACTTTGACTCTTGTTCCGTCACCAACTAATCAAAATATAGTCGATTGTAAATGGGGGTTTCGTATTAAAAGAAAACCTAATGGCTCCATAGAAAGGGTATAAAGCTAGACTGGTTGCAAAGGGATTTCACCAAAGACCAGGCCTTGATTTTACTGACACCTTTAGTCCAGTAGTTAAGCCAACTACAATTAGAATTGTTTTGTGCATTGCCTTAACTTATGGTTGGTCGATCAAACAGTTAGATGTTAATAATGTATTCTTACAAGGCGCTTTATCTGATGAGGTTTATATGGCTCAACCATCTGGTTTCATTCAGAAAGATAAACCTATGCACGTTTGGAAACTGCATAAGGCCATCTATGGCCTAAAACAAGTGCCTCGAGCATGGTATCAAGAGTTGAGTAGTTTTCTGCTACAATATGGTTTTCAGAACTCAATTTCAGATGTTTCTTTATTCATCTATGCTAAAGATTTTATCCTGATCTATTTTTTGGTTTATGTGGATGATCTTTTAGTCACAGGCAATAATCATGATGTTGTTCAATCCTTTTTACAGCAATTAGCTCACAGATTCTCCTTGAAAGACCTTGGTTCTTTGAATTTCTTTTTAGGTGTTGAGGTAATCTCTACTTCACAATGATTGTTTCTTTCCCAGCATAAATACATTAGAGACATCTTGGACAAGTTTGAGATGACTATTGCAAAGGAAGTTGGCTCTCCAATGGCACCTGGTGTAAAATTATAGATGAAAGATGGTTCAGGTCCTGCTAATACAACCATATTCAGGCAATTAATTGGCTCCTTACAGTACCTATCTCTCACTAGAATAGATATAGCTCATGCTATAAATAAACTACCTCAATTCATGCATGCTCCCAGTCTTACACGTTGGTCTAGTTTGAAAACAATTCTCAGATATTTGAAAGGGACTATTCATCATGGTTTATTTCTCAAAAATCAACTCAGCTTCACTTATCTCCATTTAGTGATGCAGATTAGGCAGGAAACTTAGATGATTGAAGCTCCACCATAGCTTACATTATTTACTTAGGAGGCAATCATATATCATGAAAATCCACAAACAAAGAACAGTTGCCAGATCTTCAACTGAAGCTGAATACAGGGCAATTGCTAATACAACTGCAGAGTTAGTTTGGATAAAAAAATCTTTTATATGAACTACACATCTCACAGTCTTTTCCTTCAATTCTTCATTATGACAATATTGGTGCCACTTATCTTAGTGCTAATCCAGTTTTTCGTTATAGAATAAAACATTTGGCATTAGACTATTATTTTGTAAGACAACATGTTCATTCTAGTTCATTGAAAGTCTCATATATTCTTACCCATGACCAGCTAGCTGATGGATTAACAAAGCCTCTTACTCGACAACGGTTCTTGTTCTTGAGATCCAAGATTGGTGTAGTTGATGACTCCCCCCTTATCCTGCGGGGGCATGTAAAAGATAAAGAGAAGATCAAATAGATAATCTTTTATCACTTTGTATAAATTAGATAAAGTTAATCTATGTAAATAGTTTTTTATCTCTTATAGATGAGATAAGCTAATCTCTTATCTCTTGTATAGATGAGATAAGATAATCTCTTATCTCTTGTATAGATGAGATAAAAACTAGTCTTTATCTCTTATCTCTTGTACACTATATATATTCATTGATGGTTAATAAATTTCTCAAGTTCAAACACCATACATTTATCTTTCTTACAGTGAGCATTAACTTAAGCATGACCTTAAGCAAAAATGTTCAGTTTTTATGGCATCATGCCTTGAGAAATTATGATATGTGTGTTGGGATTCGACTCATGCTCAAACAGAGATAATGTCTAATTTAACCAACAATTTAAACATACAACGTAGCGGAATTAAAATAAAACATAGAGATACTGAATCCCTCCATGGATCTGCCTATGAATTAAAAAGATCAGGCTGTCAAGAACAGATAAAAATCAAACTCTCATACCTCTATATTGGAGATCGCCAAAACCTCAAGACAGATTCTTGACGTTCTTGTTCTTGTACACAAAGCTCGCTTGTCGAAAACCAAAGTCGTCTAATTTTTCGACCTCTAACAGAATCCACATAGATGATCTGAAAGCCTTCACAAGGTTGAGATTATGTTCTGCCAAGATGATGCTAGTAGTCTAGGTTGTGAAAAACCTTCATCCTCTACCTTAATTAGCCTAAAGTAATGAAAGAATCGTATTCTCCCTTTTCTATAGGTGTTCGGCCGATTCTCACTTATTGGGGAGAGAGGCGTCGATTTAGGTATTCTCTTAGGGGGGAGGCGGCAACAACATTAGCCTATACATAAGTAGGTTTAGTGTATGGCAACTCTTGGACTAACTGCACTAAAGCTCTTATACATATTATTAAATATTCACAATAAGCCCACAACATTTAATGAAAATTTAATCTGGCCCAATCTCATTTTAATTTCATTAATCACCTTTTGTGTGTGACCCATTAGGCCCTTAACATGTTGGCAATAAATATAATAAATTCAATTAAGAATTTTCTATTTCTATTTATAGATTATGAGCGGCATCTAGCAATGCATCATGACCACCCAAATGCCAAGAGAGTCATCAAGCTTCGACTAGCCTTTCGTGTACAATATGTATGTGTAATTCGATCCCTTCATCAAATATCCCGGGATAGAAAAGAGCATGGTTCAGTGTCTAGTCTTAATCCCATTCCATATTAGATCTGCAGCTTTAATATTAACTCCTTAAGTATTGCCTTGGCCAAGGACTTCCATAAGTTAATATAAGCCAGATACATGTGAGATATGTCCTCTTAATCACTTGGGGTGATGAATCCTCTCTGGACCACTCATTCATCTTTGTATGCTTCATGTCATACCCAATAACACCCTGCCATAAGCATCCTCGTGATTGGGACCCGTTCATGATGAAATCTAAGTATGACAGTTCACTTACAAGATGACTGGTGTCACAAGTCAAAGGATTACTTACACTATTGACACATGAGAGTATTTTCCATAGACACTTGAGTGAAATACCAAATGGAAATCTCATAGCGGGTCATGTTCAGTGAACTTGTTCAACTAACAAGCACCCATATGTTATCCCCAAGTATCTCTATACTTTCAACCTATGAGACCGGTTGCATGCATCAAGTGCATGAAGGCTTAACATATGCCAGCCTTTGAGCATTGTCAATGCCCTGTCTTGACAATACAATGACTAGGAACAATTTAGAAACACGGCATTGATGCATAAGGATCCTCATAATTGTAACACCTTACAATTCCTTCGCAATGCCATTGTGTTTCATGGGCTTTGTCTTCACAAGTGATTTATAATAATTATAACAAAACTTATGGATAAAGAAATACCTCAATTATAATTAATAAACTATAATGTGCAATACATGAATATGTAAATAGTGTTTTACAAGCCCAACTAGATTGGCTTGTAGGGCTTACACCAACAATCTCCCACTAGCACTAAAGCCAATCGCCCATGTACTTAAGCCTATGTCCTTCCATGTGACAATTGTGTTTCTGCTGGGACAGAACCTTAATGGGTAACCTTTTTCATATTAATGTCACCTCTTTCAATGATTACACTAATCAAGTGAAACTGCCATAATATATGTATGGATCTAGGTTGAGACCTTGGTTCTTAGCTTGCGGGCTCCATTGTTATCACAGTAAAGTGGTACTGGATCAACAATGCTCGGAACCAACCAAGTTCTTTAAGGAACTTCTTGATCCAAACAACCTCCTTCGTTGCCTTAAACTAGGAGATATACTTAGCTTTGGTTGTAGAATCTACAGTCATCTCTAGTTTGAAACCTTTCCAACTTACTGTGCCAAGATTCAAGGTAAATATATAATTACACTGCGATTTACTGTCATCCTAATCAGGTTAGAAGTCAGCATCTGTATAACCCCTAACTTGGAGTCCAGCCCCTCCATAGACCAAGAAAGTATCCTTAATGCTTCTCAAGTACTTAAGGATATTCTTCACAACAGTCCAGTGACTATAACCAGGAATGCCCTCTTGTATCTGCTCATGACAGTCAGAGCATATGATACAACTGGTCTAGTGCACAACATAGCATACATGATGGATCTAATTGTCGAAGCATATGGAATCCTATCGACCCGTGTCCTTCATAAGTTTTAGGACACATCTCTTTCGAGAGTTGTACACCATGTACTATAGGCAAGTTACCTCTTTTGGAGATATCCATGCTAAACCTCTTTAGCACCTTGTCTATGTAAACGGATTAGGACAATCCAAGCAGCCTTTTCGATCTATTTCTATAGATCTTAATTCTCAGAATATATGCTGCTTCTCCCAAATCCTTCATGGAGAACTGTTTGGATAGCCAGACCTTGGTGGTCTGAAGAATAGGTACATAGTTTCCTATGAGCAATATGTCATCGACATATAGCATCAACAAAACAATTGCATGTCTGTTTACCTTTTTGTAAACACATGTTTCATCAGGATTCTTAATGAAACCAAATTCTTTAATTGTTCATCAAACCTGATGTTCCAACTCCGAGATGCTTGCTTTAGTCCATAAATGGATTTTTGTAGCTTGCATACCTTATTAGATGTGGCCTTGGATGAAAAATCTTCAGGTTGTGTCATATACACTTCCTCTTGCAAATTCCTATTAAGGAATGCAGTTTTTACATCCATCTGCCATATCTTATAATCATGGTATGCAGCAATAGCAAGCATAATCCTAATGGACTTTATCATGACAACTAGTGAAATGGTTTCTTCAAAATCAATGCCTTCAACTTGATTATAACCTTTTGCAACCAATCTGGCCTTATACGTTTGTATGTTGCCATCCATGTCTGTCTTTATCTTGTAGACCCATTTACACCCTATGGGTTTTATCCCTTGAGGTGGATCAACTAAAGACAAAACTTGGTTAACTTCCATGGCATCCATTTCGAATTTCATGGCTTCTAGCTATTTCTTGGAATTTATGTCCGACATTTCTTCTTTATAGGTAGCAAGTTCATTATCAATGGACAAACCATCTCTTTCCAAAAGAAATCTACATCTTATTGGATTTTGCCTCTTCCTACTAGACCTTCGGAGTACATGTGTTTCTTGAGCATCAGTTCGAGCATCCAATATCTCGGCTAATGGCTCAAGTTTTGAGGGAATGTTAGGTTGTGGTTCTTGAACTTCTTCAAGATCTATTTTACTCTCACTGAATCCTTCTAGTAGAAACTCTTTCTCTAGAAAAGCAACGTGTTTTGACACAAACACCTTTTGATCAGTAAGACTGTAAAAGTAATATCCCATAGTCTCTTTAGGATATCCCACAAACTTATATTTTTCTGATCTAGCTCCTAATTTATCAGAAGGTACTTGCTTTACTTAAGCAGTACATCCCCAAATCTTTAGATAAGATAAGTATGGCTTCTTGCCATTCCATATCTCATATGGTACCTTATCTACCGACTTGCTTGGAACCCTATTTAGAAGGTAAGCTGCAGTTTCTAAGGCATATCCCCAAAAGGATATTGGAAAGTCAGTCTTAGACATCATGGACCGAACCATGTCCAACAAGGTTCGGTTTCTCCTTTCGGATACTCCATTATGCTAAAGAGTTCCAGGTGGAGTCCATTGCGACAGAATTCCATTTTATGTCAAATGATCCAAGAAATCATGAGTTAAATATTCTTTTCTTTGATCCAATCTAAGAGCTAGAATATTTTTCCCAGTCTGTTTCTCTACTTCAACTCTAAACTCTTTGAACTTTTCAAAAGCTTCAGACTTGTATCTCATCAGATACACATAACCATATCTAGAATGATCATCGATAAAGGTTATGAAGTATGAGAAATTACCTCTAGTAGCTGTGTTTAGTGGCCCATATACATCTGAATGTATTAAGCCCAATAAAACACTAGCTCTTTCACCATTTCCTGTAAAGGGAGTCGGTCATCTTACCAAGGAGACAACATTCACAAGTCCCATATGATTCATAATCAAAAGGTTCCAAATAACCATGTTTATGTAATTTGGAAATCCTTGTCTCATTGATATGACCAAGTCTATAGTGCCAGATGTAAGTCTTACTTGGATCATCCTTTCTTGCTTTCTTGACATTTATATTGAACATAGGCATCTCTGGATCCAAAACATATAATTCATTATATAATGTTGTCGATCCATAGTGGATGTCTTTAAGAATGATGGAGCAACTATTGCCCTTCATTCTTATCTCGAAACCATCATTAACAATGAGGTCTGAAACCGAAATAATGTTTCTAGACAATACTGGAACAAAGTAACAATCTTTCAGTTCCAATTTCATGTCAGACGGCAAAGATAAAGTACATGTTCCAACAGCAAGTGCTGCAACTTTTGCACCATTGCCTACTCTTATAACTACTTTATCTTTGCTCAACTTTCTACTTCCTTTCAACATGGCTATGTCATTATATAGATGTGAACCGCATCCTGAATCAATTATCCAGGAATTGGATTTAACAATAGAAAGATTCAGTTCAATCACAAACACAGAAACTTCTATAAGTTCTTCTTGACTTGTCAAGTGAGCAACCTTCCTTTCATTGAGAACGCTTCTCAATCTTTTGTACCAATCCAAACATTTTGGACTAATGGCAGTCATAATGCCACGCAATGCAGTTAAAGTATTAACCATTTTCAACAACCTAATATGGAAAAAGTATATATATCAGTTATATTCATGCATTTATACCAATTCAAGATGAGGTATTAAATCTCTTATTGGTTTTCCCACTATTTTTTTGAGATAATAGCCCTCACTATTATTCGAAAATCTCATCAAGGTATTTCTAGTGGTCTGGTATCCATTTCAACATGTTGCAACCTTGAGTGCCTCAAAAAATTACAACAAGCCTAGTTGGGTAGATAACATAGCTTATCAATTGCATCTCTATGCAACTCCCAGATCAGTTAGGTGACAACTCTTTGTCTAAGCACATCATATGTACTTCGCCTAAGTTTGCCTATAATACCATGCGGTCAAGTTTTGCGTATCCGGACAACATGGCATTAGTTTAGTAAGACCCAACTTCATAACTCAAACATATTCGTACAGTAGTTTGACCTTGAGTGACTCAACAAGCCTCCTACTGGAAGAACTCTGGTCATCTTGTTATGATGATGGAAGGCAACTTTATCATGCGAAACATGTGACTCAATATTGTAAAGAGGGATTTTCTTTTTATTTAACTATAAGTCTCATCATATCAGGCATTCATAGCATTTATAATATCGCATAAAATAAATTTATAACATGCTTTCTACTTGGATGATTATGGACTTTTGTAATCTAATTTCCTTGAGCCATCAAAGAAAATTAGTTGGTCAAATTCCTAGGTGATTACATACATAGTCTTCAAAGCTTGCTTGTAATCTCTTTATCTTCATGGCGTCTATCTTCATCTTCAAGTTACAAAAATTATTCCTAGCTAATCCTAATTTTACACTTTAATGTAACTAATTACATTTGTAATAAAGAAACCTCAAGTTATATTTGAGGGGAGTTAGGTGAGGAAAGAATTTTTACAACTCCAGAAATGAGAGATAAGGCAGGGCATGCAGTCCCTATTTAATTTAGTAAAAACCATAAAAATAAATTCAACCATCCATAATCATATTGGGTCTAAGTCCATAATCATCCCATACATCCACAAACAATTTATGAACATATATAAATCATGCTTTAATCTCTAATTACCATCATTGATTATATTGATCCATAATTTAATTTAAAGAAAATAATAAACATTTATTCTAATCTTATTAGAATAAATCCTAATCCAATTAGGATTATTTTCTTTAATTAAATTATTATCCAATTAAATAATTTAATTGAATATTCATGTAAATTCTTATTTTGGTGATTTAATTAATTTAACAATATTACCATAATTACTAATTTAGTGTTGTATCTCAACTAGGATACTACAACATTAGTAACTTAATATTGCTAAAATTCATAAGCTGTGAGAATCTGATAGAAGCGAAAAACCCTAGTAAGGGAGGCGCAGGCCATGGACATAAGAGTTGCTGCCGCCCTTTCACCTCCCTAAGGCTGTCTATCCGCTTTTCACAGCTTCCAACTTTTCAATGCTAAATTAGTTTTATGATTTTTCAGGCTTTCCAAGAACAATTCTAAGCAATTTTAAATCCTAAAAATCATTAAAACACGCATTTAAAATCAGCCAAGAAAAATCTACAAGTTTTTCTCACTAAAATCACCAAATTTGTGCAAAGCAAGCAAAACAGTTTTCAATCGCTGCCAAACTTTCGCCAGTTTTGCATTAATTAGTTTAAAACAATTTTAAACCAATTAATCAACAAGAATTCACCATGATTAACTACTGCCTTCATCGAAACACTACAAGTACAAATTCTCACAAATTCGGTTAGTGACAATTAGATCAAAATAACTCAAAGAACAAAATAATTTTGTTAAAGGTAACAATCAAAGCATAGATCGTATAGGAATAACATAAACTTGGCTCTAATACCACTGTTGGGATTAGGCTCATGCTCAAACAGAGATAATGTATAATTTAATCAACAAGTTAAACATACAACGCAGCGAAATTAAAATAAAACATAGAGATACCGAATTCCTCCATGGATCTGCTTATGAATTCAAAACGATCAGGCTGTCAAGAACAAATAACAATTAAAATCTCATACATATGTATTGGAGATTGCCGAAACCTCAAGACAGATTCTTGACGTACTTGTTCTTGTACACAAAGCTCGCTTGTCGAAAACCAAAGTCCTCCAATTGTTCGACCTCTAACAGTAATCCACACAGGTGATCTGAAAGCCTTCACAAGGTTGAGATTATATTTTGCCAAGACGATGCAAAATATTCATAAGGTGCTTTGAAAGTTTAGGTTGTGAAAAACCTTCCTCCTCTACCTTAAATAGCCTAAAGTAACGAAAGAATCGTATTCTCCCTTCTCTATAGGTGTTCGGCCATTTCTCACTTATTGGGGAGAGAGGCGCCGATTCAGGTATTCTCTTAGGGGGAGGCGGCAACAACATTAGCTTATACATAAGTAGGTTTAGTGTATGGCAACTCTTGGACTAACTGCACTAAAGCCCTTATACATATTATTAAATATTCACAATAAGCCCACAACAATTAATGAAAATTTAATCTGGCCTGTAGAAGGAGAAAATTTGTAACCAATTACAAATAGCCACATGTCAATTGGAATTTCTTTAATTAAGAAATTTTCAATTGAATTATACATTACCATGTGAAATTGATAATATCATATTATAATTAATTATTTTATAATTAATTAAATATGTACACATGGTTTGACCAATCAAATTGCAAGGATTCATGGGTTATCCAATCAAATTTCACCCATGTGTCATAATTATTTTACCTCTAATTAAATTAAATTAATTAAGAGATAAATAATAAAGTTTTGTCTCTAATTAAATTTAATTAATTAAGAGATAAATAATAAATTTTTATCTCTAATTAAATTTAATTAATTAAGAGATAAATAATAAATTTTTATCTCTAATTAAATTAAATTAATTAAGAGATAAATAATAAATTTTTATCTCTAATTAAATTAAATTAATTAAGAGATAAATAATAAAGTTTTATCTCTAATTAAATTAAATTAAATTAATTAAGAGATAAATAAGGAGAACAAGTTCTTTTAGAACTCTCTTTCACCTGGCTAGCTACCACTATAAATAGAGACCTCCCCTTAACACAAATTCACAACTCAGAAGCTTGAAGAGAAGAAGAAGATTTTGAAGAGCCAAATCCTCTCAAAAGTCTTAAGAAGAAATTAGAGAAATTCTAAGAACGCGGTACTTGTTCTTGAGAATTCTCAAAGAAGCTGCACTTCGATCTTGTTCATCGAAGGGAAGGAGATAATTCCTGTTTTTCAAGACCAAGTCTAGAAGACCCTTGAAGCAGATCTCACCGATTCAAGATCAAATCGTGAAGACCTTTGAATCAAAATTTTACTGAAGAAAAGAATCAAAGGATTTCTTTCTTTAAGAATATTAAGAGATTGTAACCTCAAAGTTTGATTAATAAAATTCTTATTTGACTGCAAATTTTCCTTGTCATATTTTCGACACAAAATTTGTGTGTACATGGCCCAATCTCATTTTAATTTCATTAATCACCTTTTGTGTGTGACCCATTAGGCCCTTAACATGTTGGCAATAAATATAATAAATTCATTAAGAATTTCCTATTTATATTTATAGATCATGAGCGGCATCTAGCAATGTATCATGACCACCCAAATGCCAAGAGAGTCATCAAGCTTCGACTAGCCTTTCGTGTACAATATGTTTGTGTAATTCGATCCCTTCATCAAATATCTCGGGATAGAAAGAGCATGGTTCAGTGTCTACTCTTAATCTCATTCCATATTAGATATGCAGCTTTAATATTAACTCCTTAAGTATTGCCTAGGCCAAGGACTTCCATAAGTTAATATAAGCCAGATACATGTGAGATATGTCCCCTTAATCACTTGGGGTGATGAATCCTCTTTGGACCACTCATTCATCTTCGTATGCTTCATGTCATACCCAATAACACCCTACCATAAGCATCCTCGTGATTGGGACCCATTCGTGTTGAAATATAAGTATGACAGTTCACATACAAGATGACCTGGTGTCACAAGTCAAAGGATTACTTACACTATTGACACATTAGAGTATTTACCATAGACACTTGAGTGAAATACCAAATGGAATTCTCATAGCGGGTCATGTTCAGTGAACTTGTTCAACTAACAAGCACCTATATGTTATCCCCAAGTATCTCTATACTTTCAACCTATGAGACCGGTTGCGTGCATCAAGTGCATGAAGGCTTAACATATGCCAGTCTTTGAGCATTGTCAATGCCCCGTATTGACAATACAATGACCAAGAATAGTTTAGAAACACGGCATTGATGCATAACGATCCTCATAATTGTAACACCTTACAATTCCTTTCCAATGCCAATGTGTCTCATGGGCTTTATCTTCACAAGTGATTTATAACAATTATAACAAACCTTATGGATAAAGAAATACCTCAATTATAATTAATAAACTATAATGTGCAATACATGAATAAATAAATAGTGTTTTACAAGCCCAACTAGATTGGCTTGTAGGGCTTACACCAACAATGTGCCTCAATAATCGAATGCTATTTATGCACGTACTAAGGGGCATATGGAACTTAATAGTCTTGAGACTTGAAGTTTGCACATTAAAAATTATTTTTGCTAAAATAAAGACTTAAAATGTGAAAATTTGTTTTAGCAACTTCTTAAGTGAAAAATGCTTTTAAACATCTTGAGTTCAATGATTTAAACTTGCTCGAGAAAATAAAATTGATCAACTTGCGATGATTTTAATTTTTTGAAGTGTTGAATACAAGTTTTGAAGGATTTATAGCGCTTACAAAGAAAATTCTTGCTCTTGAGCATATATAGTCATAAAACCATTGGACATTCTTACATTATCATATCAAAATTTTCCAAATGATTTAAGGAGCTTAAAATGCATTCCAAATATATTTGCCTAGAGTAATAGTCATTTTCTAGGAAATATGGACCTTAAGACTTGATTTATTGATTTCCTTGTTCCTAAGACCAAATAACCACTTGAACAACTTTGTTTTATCACGTAAGACTTCTTCAAATAGTTCAAGATGGTTAAAAATGAGCTTGACAAGTTTTGACTATTTTACAATGCATTTTTCAAGCAAAATGAGGTTTAAGTGTCAAAATTTTAAAATCTTGAGTTTATTAAGCTTTAATTAATCTATCCTATTTTGTTGTACATAAACAAACTTGTGAGTGAATTTGCTGCAATGAATATGATTTTTATGGACTTTACACCTCTTATATGATATATATATATATATATTGTTATTTGACTTATTTGAGACTTAAAGTTTTTACTTATGAAGTCATATTAAACATGTTTTTATGTCTTGGACAAGTTTGATGAATATTGAATATTGTATGAACTTGTGTTAATGTCTTTTGAACGAAAAATCTCATGCTTCAATGGTACTTTATGACGTGCATGGCAACATGAGGTTAGATAGAGGCCGCCTACAGTTGTATTTTATGGCATGCGTGGCTCACGCACACACTCAACAAGCGCGTAACCTTAAAAAGCGACAAAATTAAAAACCACAAAGAAGTAATAGTAATACAAATACAGTGATCTAATCGCCCAAAGGCGGCCAAAAATTGGCAACCTACCCAAATTACAAAAGTCGACCTTATCGACCAAAAGCAAACAATGCATGCCAACAAATGCAAGCTCCATAGCTTGATTTTCTCGTCTTATGGTTCAACTACTTACCAACCAAAAATTTCAAAACAAGAACTTAAATCACCTAAAGACAAGAAAAGCATGATAACTAATGACAAACTCAAACGCCAAACTAATTGTCAAGACGATCTCATACGCTAATGGCTAACAATAACGCGCTAGAACATACGCTAATGACGATCATAATTCAATCTAACACAAGTCTTGCAATAGGCTCGAAAACAATCACTATATAACTCCCTTCGCACCTGGGGGATTATTATGCCTACAACTCAGCTAGGCAAAAGCCCAAGAATAGGCATAGCCGTCGAACAAGTATGACCCATAAGTCAAAAAATGGCAATCTTAATCATTACTAACTGCACATGATCTAAGGTATAAAAAATGCACAAAATTCTATGTCACATTTAATAATGTTCTATAGCCTCTCTTAATCCATATCTTTTTTTGTCTTGAATTTTTACCTGACTTAAAAATCAAAACGCACCACAAAATCCAAATTTCGACGCCTTTTAATTGTGTTTTGTGCTTAACATATCCTAGCAACCCTTTCCTATGATGCTCCTTTGAGCTCTCCATCCACAGGTCAAAAATACATCAACATTCAAGGTAAATGAATTAGTACAGCCACTGTAAATAGAAAGAGAAATATAAATATAAATAGACAGGATTTCAAGAGTTTGCAGCCATAAATCATTGGTGGTTGAGAATGAGAGACGCTAGCCAAGTACTATTATGCACTAAATTATGGATTTCAATTCCAAGCCAAACAGAGCCTTAATAATTAAAAACAAAAGCAAAAAAGTACAAGAGGATATATATATATATATATATATATATATATATATATATATATATAAGAGATTTACTTACATTAGTATAAAATTAAATTAGTTTTACACATTTTCATAATTTTTTATACGATTTATATTTTAACAAACCGATCGTTGGATTTAACAATATAATTGTACTCGTTGTACACGTAAAATTTTGAATCGATCCAATATCTCTATCATATCGATTGAGAATACTGTCTTTTTCAATATATATTTAATGATTGAAAGTTTTTTACATCGAACAAATAGTTAGATATTTTTAATTTACTCGAAACTCGACGTACATGATTTACGTGAATAGAACATAAAATACGATGGTCAAATTAAACAAATATAAATCGTATAAAAAATTATGAAAATATATTTTCTCATATATATATATATATATATATATATATATATATATATATATATATATATATATAACGTACTTTTTGGTTGATTGAATTGAAGCCTACTTTTGAGTTTTGACTAACTCAAATCCATAAGAGAAGGCGCTATATAGTCAAGCGCTCCGAACAACTCTTACTGAGTATGATTTACGTTATAATGTCACGTATTTGGAATTTTGGATTAAATTGCATTAAGACAAAAAAAAAATTTTAAAAAAAAAGGAAAGCAATCTGAAAATATATATATATATATATATATATATGCCAAACTAGCAAGCATTACGTCAATTCATCTGAACATTGAGAAATCCACCATCAAATAATACAAATTAATTGGAGAATTAATTAGTTGACTGTTTTCCTTATGACCAAGGTTTTGCAGTCCTTTTATTTACTGAAAAGGATCAGAAATATATATATATATATATATATATATATATATGTATGTATGCACCCATCGAGGTCATCACAGCTACACTTTGTTGCCATCTAATACCCTTCTAAACTCTTAGCTCAATGTCAAAATTAAGAGGATTCATCATTCGAGGGGAAGTAGACTACTCAAGAATTTCACATTCATTTATGTCTTAATTTTGAATTAAATAAAGAATTAAAAAAATTTAAATCAATAAAAGAAGAATGAATCAATGAAATGTTTCTTGGAAACTTGAGTAAAGAGTAGACTCGACCCGCAACAAATAGAGTAGGATTTATTCAATCACATAGTTCGGGCTCCTAGGATATGGTGCTCTTGGAGCTTTCTATTTGATTGTTTCGAAAGGTCCAATGAATCGGGATTTCCCTATTGGGCCGGGTCATTTCAGGGCAAGCGGTCGGCTTCAGGGTAGCAAACATTCTCTAGAATTTCTCTTAGATTCGAAGCCATAGCTGATGATAGAACTAGAATAGATATTTTCTGTTTCCTACTTACACGAGCCCATATCCTTGCTTTTCTATCAATCTCTAATTCTAACCTCCCCAAATTTATTATTTTTATAATATTCAATTTATAATAATAAATAATTAAATAATATAATAATAATTTTTATATTTATACTATAGCTATAGCGGAGCACATATATAAGATCTTAAACTGGGTTGTCGAAACTAATCCATAAAAATCCCTTAGAGGATTTTTGAATTTGTAACAGATTTACGGAGTAGGAGGTTGTTGTTGAGAGATCTAAAACTGGAAAAGAATTTTTAGAATTCTTAGACTTATAGAAATGGGGAATTAAAACGGTTGTCGCTACTGGACAACGAAATGGATTTTGGAATTTATTAACATTTTTCAAAAAAGGTACTGTAGGGTTCGTTCATAGTGTAAGACTTATCTGATCTTTTCAATTGTTAGAGTTTTTTTTTCTTGAATCAATCATGAATTTTTCTAGGACAGTATTAAGGATCTCATTGAAAACTTACAACAGCTTGCCAAACAAAGGCTAAGAGAAAAAAGAGAACAGGTATTATCTGGCATAAAATAATCAAAATTTTTTTTTACTACATTATAATAGACTCTTTGCTCATTTAAAAAATAGAAAATAAATACAAAATAGAAAAATTAAAATAAATAAAGAGAGGGTTTACTCCCAAATACCTAGCTAGATAAGTATGTATTATGTCGATCCATATCAATTAATTTGTAGAGTAGATACTCATACAAATTAATCATATGCCAGGAACCATATTTGAACTGGTGACACGAGGATTTTTATGGTAGAATCGTAACCATAGAATACGACCCTAATCGAAATGCATACACTATAGGGATGGTGAGAAGAGATATATTTTACATCCCAGAGGCGCTATAATTAGAGATACCATTGTTTCTGGTACAGAAGTTCCTATAAAAATGGAAAATGCCCTACCTTTGAGTGCAGTTTGAACTATTGATTTACGTAATTGGAAGTAACCTAAAAATCGATCACTGATCCAATTTGAGTACCTCTACAGGATATACCTCAACAAAAAACTGAAGAGTAATGGCAGCAAGTGATTGAGTTCAGTAGTTCCTCATATAAAATTATTGACTCTAGAAATATAGTAATATGGAGAAGACAAAATTGTTTCAAGCACCGACAGAACCAGAAGCGCCCCTTGTTTCAAAGAGAGGAGGACGGGTTATTCACATTTCATTTGATAGTCAGAGGCGAATTGAAAGCTAAGCAATGGTAATTCTAAATATTCCCCGGGGGAAAAATAGAGATGTCTCATACATTATCCATAATATGTGAAAGTATAGACGTAATTTCAAAGTCATTCGGTCTGAATGCTACATGAAAAACATAAGCCAGATGACGGAACGGGAAGACCTAAGATGTAGAAGATCATAATATAAGTGGTTCGGCAGATTTTGATTCTTATAAATCCACTCATGTGGTACTTCATTGTACAATATATATATATAAGAATTATACCAAGGATCCAAAGAGTCAGTCAACCTGACCAGACCACCAGCTCATTATGGATTTTACATTGCACTCACTTAGAAATTGATCTTCATGGTTTAGAAACTTCTTCCAATACACCTTGTATTTGGGAATTCCCAGCTCAAGCCAAGGTTTCATATTTCCATTATAGTGCAACACTGCAGCTTTCTTGATGCCTTCAATATTAAGCCCATAGTCATGACCAAGGCCCGATAAAACCCACACACCGTCAAGAAATATATATTTGGTCCTGAAAAGTAAGCAAGCTTGCAAGCACAGTTGATCCCCCTTTCATGCTGACCTGCTGTTAACGTATGAAATGAAGTCAAAACTGTCAGAAAATTTTCATATTTTAACTGCACTAGCTCTGCATTGTTCTAACCATCTATTCATAACCACGAACTGCCCACTAAATTGATAAATACATAATTTCTACATTCTATTGGAGTAAAAAACTGTTGTCAAAGGTACACCATATTTAAAATGGATTTAGGTTAGAGGTTGATGTAATTAATGTCATTTTTAAACAGTGTTTTGCACATGTAATTGAACTGATAAGAGATATTATCAACATAAGATTTACTCACCTCTTTCACCAACTTCCAGTAAGTTTCAGAAATGCCTAGCTCTCTCCACCTAACCAGATCAATTACATTCAATCCAGACATCCAAGAGCATGAATTTTTGTGGAAGCTGCTTTCACCCAAATAACTCTGCAGCTGACCCAATCTCACTGAGCAAATTTGGACAGCACCCGTCACTTTCCCTCCCATGTCAAGGCTCCATAGTGCTGACAAGTCTTGCTGGACAACAACATCATCATCCACAACCAAAACTTTCTCCAAGTTTTTGAATATCTCAGGAAGAAGATAATGACAATGAGCAAAAATAGATATGTATTGTGTTCTATTATGCATTGCTGGTGCATTATCACTGCAGTGAAAGGAAACTCGAAACTCCATAGGTAAGGTCAAGTGAGATAGAGTTGCTTTATCGTAGTACTCTGGATTAAGATGTTCAATATTCAACACCTGAACTACAGCATCCTTAAAAGTATTCCTAAGGAACCAGAGTTTCATCGCATAGTAATTCTGCCCATCAATTCAGCACATGAAAACCTGGTTCATACTGTCCTGAAATATTGCAGGACAACCAGTCAGTCTCACCACTAGAACTCAGGCATAAAACAATGAAATGATGTCAAAGAATAAGTAAGACGTACTCTTGCATGCATAACAGTTGAGTTTATTACAACTGATGATGCAATGACATTATTGGAGAATATAACATAGTGTTGCAATGTAGGATCAGAATATTTCTCTGACAGCTCCTTATCAAATGAATGATCTCTGAAATATTCCACAGTTAGTCTCATAGACAGGCGGTGCAGGCTCTTGGGCATTGTCTGGACTGCAAGTTGGTAGAGAAAGCCACTCTGCTTCATGTGAAAATTAGCTTCATCCTCAGTCAGGTCAAATATTTGTCTCAATTTCTTGTCAACATTGTTACTATCCACAGAGACTGATTTGGCTCTGGCTATTGCAGCTTCCATCCTTCGTGACTTCTTTTGAATCCTGATACAAAACAATAAAATAGACTTGGTGCTCAGGCAAGAAATATGAACATTCTAGCTAACCAAAAGAACACAAGATTACTGTGACCACTATTTATCTGACCAATCTGCCAAAAGGACAGAATTAGAGACAGAGAGAGAGGGAAAGGATAGGGATAGGGATAGGAGCCAAGAAAACTGCTGGACCAAAGAACACAAAATTACCCACAAAGATGTTGAACCCACTCTGTGATATCTTTAGGATCTAGAATTCGTAATACAACTTCAGTTAAACTGCTGTGATAGGCAGTTTAACTCAATACTGCTTGTCGTAGCAGCTAGACTCAGCACTAAAAAAATCAATACTAAGTATAAGAAGCTTGCTCCAGTGTGCTGAGGTTATATCAAGTCATCAGGAACGCTTATGAGAGGAATTACAGGCATATGATATAGTTCTACCAGATGCAACAAATTAACATATCAGGTGAAAGATAAACACCTCATATGGCATAGTCTTTCAGGAAAACATATGGCGCCCAATTATTAAAAGAATGATCTAAATAAGCTGAAAGATAAAGTCCCTACTCCTGGATTTGGACAAAGTAGCATGAAGGAGAGAAAATGAACAAACAGATCAGAGTGCAAAAGGACAAATTGTCCATATATTACATCCATGTCAAATCGAATGTCCATTTTTACTATTTCGGGATTCAATATAATGTCCAGTTTCCCTAAATGGAATACATTTTTCCAGTGTTTCCCTTTGCTGAAATACTAACTTAAGGTGGCCCCTCTAGCTTTTACGATAGTTGAAGGGTAAAAGTCGTAAAGTAAGGGACAAAATACCCCATTCCTAAAGCTTTGTGCCATAGTGGAGGTTCAATTTGAAATGGAGGGAGTACAACATTTTATTGTAAACTAACATTTCTAATCAGTAAATGGATCAGTATCCTGATGGTATCAAACCTGTAATAATTGGCTTTATTCAAGGAATTTTCTGAAATCATGAAGAAAGCGCCATAACTTACTCTGGTGGAAGATCAGCATCTGTAGTACTTTCACTAAGGACACGCTCTAGTTCTTGAATATTTTGTCTCAGTGATGCACCCAAAAGAGTGTATCTTATTTAACCTTACACTAAAAAGATCAATTGTAAGTATAATGATTAGCAAGGGTCGAGTCCTCAGGGATTGGATTTTAATCTATGAGTTATTAGTTTATAACTTACGTTCAAAGAAAACAATAAAAGAAAAGGGGTTTTTGAAGCCAGATTTAAACTAAAGTAAATAATAAGAATAAGATGCAAGGCGGTATAACCAGCCAATAAAAATATATATACTAAATTAGGCGGTATAACCAGCCAATAAAGATATATATACTAAATTAGGCGGTATAACCAGCCAATAAAAATAAAACAAAGTTAATATACAAATTAGGCGGTATAACCAGCCAATAAAAATAAATATACGTTTAAAAATAAGCAAACTAGAAAAGTAAGAAAACAAGTAAGTAAGAAGAATCAAATATGAAAAATATGATTAAGGTTTCATTCTCCACCACTAGACATCATTAAGAATCAATTTCAGATCTATCAATATCAACCAACTATCAAAGTTAACAACCGTAGATAACAACAAGCTCTGTTATCCCAATCTTTCCTTAGTTTGTCGTTAAATAGAACAAGCTCTTTATTTAATCTCTAACCATTAAACAACCTAGAATAAGCTCTCTAAATTCAATTTAATGGCAGCTTTATGATGAGAAAGATAGGTTGATCTAAGCAACAAACACATAAGCTCGGATTGTTCAACTTAGGTTATGTTCCACTTTGCAATTATTGAAAACTTGACCATAATCATTAATCAAAATTGCCACTTATGAATAGGAAATCAAGACAATTACACGGATCAAAACTCCTAGACTAGCAATAGATAATTATCAAGATCTATCTAGTTGTACACCTAAATAAATCAAGACAACATCATGAACAATTCTTGTAGAAGAACATAAGCAACTTTGATAGAAAATTAATGATAGATAGAATCTGAAAATCAATCACAAAACATGTCTAGGGCTTTGAAATCACCCTTAACCAAATAGAAGTTTAGCCTAGCATAGGCATTGTAAACATAAACATAAAATTAAAGAGAATCTAAGAAGAAAATAAAAGAAAGAAAGAAGAAGAAGAAAATAAAGAAAAAGAAAAAGAAAACTAGAGAAAAGAAAGAAGAAGAAAACTTAGAGAATTTTATTACAATGGCTAATATCCTACCAATGTACAATATGATCCTCTACAATCATCCAAGGCCCTCTATTTATACACATTTTGGAGGGCTAAATGACAAGAGACAAGCTTTACAAATTTCAAAGGTAGGTATAATAGGTGGGTGCATTTTTCTAACAATTTTCGTCATATTGTATGACAATTTTGATCAGCCAACTTGATGGTCGATTTTGTCAATTTTGGAGGCCTGATCTGATCACATGGTCTTCTAGAAAAATGTTCCCCTATCAGTTACTGATCCATAGCCGTTGGAATCAGCTCATTTTCTGATGTGGATAAGAAGATATGGGCAAAATACGAAAACAGGTCAGCACAGACGTCATTGCACATCAGCCAACTTGATGGTCGATTTCGCTAGGGAAAACGACTCCGTTTCAAGAAGTGTAAAACATGAAAAAGATAGATATGCCTCTTAACTTTGCACGGTTAAAATTTCAGCCTTATTGCTTCAGTGAAACTCGAGATATAGCTGATATGGCAAAAGGTGTCGGAACTGGAACTAAACTGGATTTGCCCTTAATTCTAGTAATCTGAAATCACTCAAAGAAACTTGTGAAAAACACCAAATTACATAAAAATATAAAAGATCATAAACACAATTAGACTAAACAATAATAACTCGTATTTGACACAAAACAATAATAAAACATAACTAAAAACTATATAATTATACGAGTTATCACACCCCCACACTTAGATTGTTGCTAGTCCCTAGCAACGACTCAATAAAAATAAAATAAGAAAATCTAATCTAATCCACTTTCGTAGGAAATCACGGTGGCACTTAGCATGTGACACAAGCCTTTAAACCCCTAGGTGTCCCTAGTGGACGAGTTTAGTCTCATGAGGGTTTACTAGAACGATACCCACAAACATTGAAAAACTAAAATATAAATAAACTACATATACTAAAAATATTTACTCCTAATCCTTTCAATACAAATTAGAGACAATCTTTGAACAAGTCTTATAAACTAATCAATAGCTTAAAGAATTTCACAAAAAATCATGCTTGAATGTAAATTGTTTGAGTTAAGCCAATATTAACATAACATATTTCAATCAAAATAGTGCATATTCAAACTTAATCTCAACTACTCACATGGGATACCCTCATGATTTTCACTCTTTAAAGTAGTGGTGAAGTGTTTACACTCAATCAATCTCATGAAAACAGTTCTACCATATTCTTGCTTGTCCACCTATTCTCCACTATTTAGATCATACAACTTCATGAATCAAGAGGTCTTTAATCAAGGTTGTAATGGGGCCAAGGGGTTTGTAATGTGGTTGAAGAACAAAAGGATAAAGATATCACAAAGGTTCCAAAGAGTTCATAAAGTTTAGAGACATAAAAAGATCATACAAATAAAACTTCTCAAAACTCTTATAAAGCACATAATAACATAGGCTAAATATTCATGTTGAGCCTTTGCATCATTCTAACCAACTTTGTAACATCTTTTTCTTTACTTTAACTAGAAGTTCAAGAGAAGATTTTTTTTTTTATTTTTAATATGGGAATGTATTTGACAATGATCCCTTTCTTTTTCTCTTGACTTTTTTCTTTCTTTTCCCCCCACACTTATTTCTTGTTTCTAACCCAAATTTTCAATAAATCTTCTTTGTCTTTGCAACTTGTCTCAAAACATGCTAATTCATCTTTGGAACAAAGGTAAAGATATAAGTATATTTAGGTTAGGGACAAGTTATAGTTACCAAAGAGATAGCTTATTCAATGTAGGCTCAAATTGGTTCACTAAGGGTGTGTTCTCTTGGAACATTAATAATGGATGGCTGTTTGGCTCTGGTTATAATCCTAATGCCTCTATCATATTCATGTTGTCACATGTATCAATATAGTCTCAAACGGTTTAAAGCAAGTTCTATAGAATCATGTAATCATAAGAGCACTCAAGAAAGAAATTAGATTGATTTGTATAATGCATCAATCATTATAGGCTCAAAAACTCACAAGGATGATTATACAAGTCAGATTAAGTCTAAACATGCTTCTTTCTTAATCAACATATCATATTAACATTGGCTCATAAAAAGGTTGACATCAAGCTCAATTCTCATGAAAATCTTCTCACTAATAAATCTGTTTTAGACTTATGCAATTCATATCTCATCATTGTATTAAAAAGGAACTAAAACACACAATAATAATAATAATAATAATAATGACTCATAAATAATAATAATAATAATAATAAAGACTCATAAAAAAAAAATAGTAGACAAAAATAAAAGAAATCCTAAATCATTCCCCCCACACTTAATTCTTACATTGTCCTCAATGTAAGTCTATTAACTCAAATGAAAGAATCATGTGTAAGAGAAAAGAACTAATAACATAAGAATAGGAACAACTAAGACTCAAAACAAAACAAAACCATGCAACCTAAATAATCCTAAAATACTAAACAAAAATTAACAAGTAAACATAAAAAGATTAAAATCAAACTGACAAGGTATGTCTCAAGTCTCCCTTACTCAGACCTTGTTCAGAATGAATACTTTTAAATGGCTTAAAACACAAATTTCTTTCTTTTTTTTTTTTTTTTAAGGTAAAATTTAGGAGATATTACCTGTAGAGGTTGCTAACCATTTATTATAACTGAGACACAAAAAACAAAATGTTAGATAATGTCACAAAGACAAAGTGCAATCCACTCCTTGCTCGTCCATATCTCTTTTTCTTTTTCCGAGCGTTTGCGAAACAACCGTAGCAGATAAACACTCATAAGCTTGGAGCTTTTTGAATAAATCTTCAATGGTTGTAGCAGAAATTATGGTTCTTCTTGCCTCTGAAAACATGAATCCATTATCCACAGTATTATCTAAATATGAAAGCAAATTACTAAAATAACCATTAATATTAAGCAAACCAATGGGTTTCTTATTTGTGACCAAAGATGACCAAGAAGCCACGCAAGCTATTTCTTCCAATGTACCCAGACCTCCTGGTAAAGCAATGAATGCATCGGCAGAATGGTACATGATTGTTATCCGTTCAGGGATACTCCAGACTTGTATTTCCTTACCCACGGTAGGTCCACAAAAATCTGTGAATAGTTTTGGCACGACTCCTAGAACTGGACTTCCTCCGGCGTGTGCTGCTGTAGCGACTGCTCCCATTAAACCCGTACTACCACCTCCATAAATCAACTGGATCTTTTGTTTGGCAAGTATTACTCCAACTCTTATGGCTTCATCAGCGAATATATTATTTTTCCCTGGATAAGCACCTCCAAAGACACAAATTTTTTTAATGCGCTGGGACGAAGTACTTTCCATTTTTTTTTCGAGTGCCTGAAAGAGAATGAGTACATGGTGTAATATATAGAGGACTGAGTAGTGAATCAGACAAGAGTAATAATGTCGCCGAAAGTGTATCTGACCTGTCAGAAGAAAATGTTAACCTAACAAAAGATTTTTACGTGATTTCAGGAAGAAAATCAAAAAGAGAAGAAAAATCAACCGTAAAAGACCAATAAAAAAAACGAGAATAATTACACAAATCGAACAACACGTAAATTAAACCGAAATGAAGTTATTGCAAATCAAACCAAAAGCTGAGAAGTTATTTATTGTAGTTGTGATTGTGGCTCACATCTTCCTCTGGTTTTACGTCCAGAAACGGCTTAAACGCCTTCTATGAGTCGAGGATATGCTTCCTATCCAGTTTTCTTACAAGCTGGCAAACAGGGTCTTTTAACATCAGATTCCCAAGATGTTGCCATTCCCTTTGGAATTGCGGCCATAAATCAAGAATTTCTCTTTGTACGTCTCCACTAGGATGCGTCTCAAGAGAAAGTTGGATATTACCCAAATTCTCCTTACTCAGTCCATCCTTAATGAATTCAATTTTATCATCTCGATTAGAGGACGGAATCCCAATTGAACGACATTTACCGTTACACGTCCATCGTGCACATTTTTGGCAATTTGAACTCATGCACTTTGCTCGTCGCTTCTTTGCAAAAGTGCTTCTACCTGTACCTGGTAAATGCAAAACAGGAAGATATTCATCTTCACGTACCTTAGCTTCAATTATCCAACGTATGTCTCCAGGAATCCCTTTGTGCATAAGCATTCTTAATCTTTCAAATCGAACTTGGTAAAGCTTCAGTAAAATATTTCGAGGAAAAGGAAGAAATTGTTTCTGCAATCTTGTGAGAATATCATCCATCCTAAAAAAAAAATGAAAAAAATTAAAAGAGAAATTGGAAGAGAAATTTATATACAATATCAGTTTTATGGGTAGCTGATGGAACCGACTTAAATAATCACGGAGTACCGTTATCCGCCATTTAACCGGGGTTAAAAAAAATTATATTTACATCTAGTTATTTTCAAAACAAGGATCAGAAAGAAAAACAACATAAAAAGACTCAAAAACAAAACACTCTAAATAAAATCCTAAATTCTTCCCCCCACACATAATTCTTACATTGTCATTAATGTAATGCTATTAATCCCAAATGAAAGAATCATGTGTAAGTGAAAAGAACTAATAAACAAAATAAACTTATGCAGCCTAAATGAACTTAGAAACACTAAACACAATTAGCAAAGAAACATAAGAGAAAGATAAAGAAAAAGAGAGCAAATCTGAGGATGGCAGTTTGGCAATGCTTTCACTAATTAGGCTGCCTCCCCCAATTAGCACTTGATTGATTGTTTTCAGCCTAGCCAACACCCCTTCTTGGCATTTTAGGCTTGTCAGGCTCATACATGAAATTTCCCAAATTTATGCGTTTGAGAGGAAGCTTTCTTTGCACAACAGTGGATGCATTCTCCATTACAAGTATTATTCCATCATCCTTTGTGGTGCATATGTCATCGAGGAATGGAGCATATTTTGATACTTGTTGAATGACCTCCACAAACAAGTTGTTTAAGGTTTCCGGCATGTGTTGTTCATGTTCTTCCTCCTTGAACTTTGCAAATCTACTAGGAAAAGGTGGAGAAGAAACATTAGTAAAAAGTGAAACCTTAAACGTTACCTCAGGTGCCGAAATACTCTTATTTGGATCTTTGGCTTTATTATCCTCAAGAATAGAATCCATCTCTAATTTTGTTTCATCCTCATCTTGTTCCTCATTCTTCAAGGTCACAATAGTAGCATTCTCCTTTGGGTTAACCATCGTTTGGGCTGGGAGTTCTTCAGATCTTTGTGCTACCCATCCCACCATACTACTAGCCAATTGACTCATTTGCTTTTCCAAACTCTGGATGCTTGCCCTTGTTTCCTGTTGAAATTGCAAAGAATCAGTAACAAGAGAATAGACAAGATCTTCTAAAGAAGTACCTGAGTTTTGAGTCATATGTGGTGGTTGAAAAAGATCTGGTTCTTGAGACCATGATTGATTGAAGCTAGATGGATGAGTGTAATTGGCATAAGGATCTACTTCTTGGTAATTTTTCGAGTAGCCATAATTAGTATGATCCCACCATCCCTCATGGTAAGTGTTTGAGTAATGATCATACTGTTGGTCTTGGAACACTTGATGGCCTTGACATCCTCCCATGGCCAATTGTTGAACTGGGGAGGTGAGATTGGCTTGTTGATTCTCCATGTTCATGTATGCCACCAACTCTTCAAGTGTTAGATTGCTCAATTCCATTGTTTTTTTTTTTTGTTTTTCTTTTTTTGTTTTTTTTTTAAATTTGAAAAGAAAAACTTGTATGTACAAGAAAATAAAACTAATTAGAACTGAAAATAAGAATAAACCAAGTAACAAATAAACTAAAGAAAGCAATCCCCGGCAACGGCGCCAAAAATTTGATGCACCCAAAAGAGTGTATCTTATTTAACCTTGCACTAAAAAGATCAATTGTAAGTATAATGATTAGCAAGGGTCGAGTCCTCAGGGATTGGGTTTTAATCTATGAGTTATTAGTTTATAACTTACGTTCAAAGAAAACAATAAAAGAAAAGGGGTTTTTGAAGCCAGATTTAAACTAAAGTAAATAATAAGAATAAGATGCAAGGCGGTATAACCAGCCAATAAAAATATATATACTAAATTAGGCGGTATAACCAGCCACTAAAAATATATATACTAAATTAGGCGGTATAACCAGCCAATAAAAATAAAACAAAGTTAATATACAAATTAGGCAGTATAACCAGCCAATAAAAATAAATATACGTTTAAAAATAAGCAAACTAGAAAAGTAAGAAAACAAGTAAGTAAGAAGAATCAAATATGAAAAATATGGTTAAGGTTTCATTCTCCACCACTAGACATCATTAAGAATCAATTTCAGATCTATCAATATCAACCAACTATCAAAGTTAACAACCGTAGATAACAACAAGCTCTGTTATCCCAATCTTTCCTTAGTTTGTCGTTAAATAGAACAAGCTCTCTATTTAATCTCTAACCATTAAACAACCTAGAATAAGCTCTCTAAATTCAATTTAATGGCAGCTTTATGATGAGAAAGATAGGTTGATCTAAGCAACAAACACATAAGCTCGGATTGTTCAACTTAGGTTATGTTCCACTTTGCAATTATTGAAAACTTGACCATAATCATTAATCAAAATTGCCACTTATGAATAGGAAATCAAGACAATTACACGGATCAAAACTCCTAGACTAGCAATAGATAATTATCAAGATCTATCTAGTTGTACACCTAAATAAATCAAGACAACATCATGAACAATTCTTGTAGAAGAACATAAGCAACTTTGATAGAAAATTAATGATAGATAGAATCTGAAAATCAATCACAAAACATGTCTAGGGCTTTGAAATCACCCTTAACCAAATAGAAGTTTAGCCTAGCATAGGCATTGTAAACATAAACATAAAATTAAAGAGAATCTAAGAAGGAAATAAAAGAAAGAAAGAAGAAGAAGAAAATAAAGAAAAAGAAAACTAGAGAAAAGAAAGAAGAAGAAAACTTAGAGAATTTTATTACAATGGCTAATATCCTACCAATGTACAATATGATCCTCTACAATCATCCAAGGCCCTCTATTTATACACATTTTGGAGGGCTAAATGACAAGAGACAAGCTTTACAAATTTCAAAGGTAGGTATAATAGGTGGGTGCATTTTTCTAACAATTTTCGTCATATTGTATGACAATTTTGATCAGCCAACTTGATGGTCGATTTTGTCAATTTTGGAGGCCTGATCTGATCACATGGTCTTCTAGAAAAATGTTCCCCTATCAGTTACTGATCCATAACCGTTGGAATCAGCTCATTTTCTGATGTGGATAAGAAGATATGGGCAAAATACGAAAACAGGTCAGCACAGACGTCATTGCACATCAGCCAACTTGATGGTCGATTTCGCTAGGGAAAACGACTCCGTTTCAAGAAGTGTAAAACATGAAAAAGATAGATATGCCTCTTAACTTTGCACGGTTAAAATTTCAGCCTTATTGCTTCAGTGAAACTCGAGATATAGCTGATATGGCAAAAGGTGTCGGAACTGGAACTGAACTGGATTTGCCCTTAATTCTAGTAATCTGAAATCACTCAAAGAAACTTGTGAAAAACACCAAATTACATAAAAATATAAAAGATCATAAACACAATTAGACTAAACAATAATAACTCGTATTTGACACAAAACAATAATAAAACATAACTAAAAACTATATAATTATACGAGTTATCACTCAGTTCACGAGACAACTTGTTCTGGGCTGGGATTTTTGCAATACTAGTAAAATATGCCCTGGCTACAAAAAGCTGGTCCTTCAATTTCTTCACTGTGGAATCTTTCATCTCTTCCCTATTTTCTTCACGCCAAATGCAGTAGCTCCCATATTTCAACTCACATAATCCCTGACTTTCATCAACACCTCCTTTCATTCCCGCTTTACCACTAACTCTACTAATCTGTGATAGAAAATCAAATTATTTTGAGATGTTATAGACTACAATGCACGTAACAATCTTTTCAGCAATATGCATACATTTCTATTGCTGAGTGGTTGCAGCACAACTTGAGGCGGAAATGGAATACCTGTTGAATATTTTTATTTTTTTTAAAAAGGTTTCACCCAAAATCTAATAAAAAGGAATGGGAAATTATCCGAGGCACAGTTAAAGAAAATGAGTTCAACCAGACCTTTTTTCTGCTGACTTTTAGGTGTGGCATTGTACTGCTGCTTCCATTTTTAGCTTCATTTACAAAGCGTTTAAGAATATCCTAAAGTGAAAAAGAAAGATAAATAGGTTAAATGGGTTTAAGTACTTACATAGTCTCTGTACTGTAGTCAAAAGAGTAATTTAATCCTTATACTGTAAAATTGAGTAATTTAGTCTCTGTACAATTGAAATAGATGCAAATAAGTAAAATTGATAACGATGTTAATGAAAAACCGTTAAAATGCTGACATAAACTCGTAAAATCTAACAGATTTAAATATATTTCAAGTCATATTTTATTTCAAATCATTAAATATAAATGAAAAATTATCTTCTGATTTCCTGCCTGACGAGCAAAAAGCTTTGACTCTACCCTGAATTATTAGGTTCTAAGAAGGTTGGGTAGGACCTAACCTACACTTTAAGCATAAGCAAGTCTCACAGAAAATGATAAAAGTACATTTCTGTCGTTGAGATTCCATTCATGGTTGTCAGTACTGTTGGTACTGGCCAGTATAGTTTTTGGTGTCAACAATATGAACTTTTAGAATAGAAACGAACCATGAAAATTACAAATAAAGATAAAAAATTAAAAAAATTTATGTTTGAATCCATAACACAAAATATTTATTAAAAAGTGAAATTTTAAAAGATTAAAAAATTAAAAACAATTTTTTTCAACTTCCTTTTAAATTGATTTTTTTCATGATAGAATGAGTATAAATAAGAACATTACGAGAAAAAATATTTTATTTCGATGTTATGGGGTCAAATTCATTTTTAAGTTAAAAAACCATTTAAATATCTAATATTTATTTTAAAATAAATAAATATTTTTTAAATTTTATATACATTATTGTGTTATTTTATTTATTAATTAAATGTTCTTATAATTTTCAAATACAAAAAATAATCATTTAAGAAAATTATTTTATAAAAAAGAAAACAAAAAATTAAGTTTTAACATGAAAAAAAAAATTGATGCATTGGAGTTTTTGACACAATAATTAGCACATGAGTTTTTACAAAATAAAAACATGAATTCTATTTTGTTATTACAAAAGTTGTAACTAATAACAATATTTGTATTAAGAATAATAACAAGCAAACCATGTAAAAAAAATGAAATAATTTTACTTTTATTTTCAAATTTCTTTATTATTAGTTTATCAAATTTCATTTTTTACATGTTTTTTTCTTTCTTTTTTTTTTTGATAACCCATTTTGGGATTTGACAATACTAGTATTTACAAACACAAACAGAATCAGTTGAGGTAACGCCTCCAATTTTTTGAATTACAAAAGCAAGGTATTTTCTTACCTTCATCCTCATGGTTAAAATTGTAGTCGTATGTAATCTCTTCTCCTGGATATATGTCTCTCTCTGCGAAAAACACAACCTTCTTTTCATTCCTCACAGAAATCACTTTGGCAACACAATTCGGCAGACATGAATGGTTGAATTTAGCAATAAAATTATCAGATTGCTGGAGGAAAAAATAATAAAAAAAATGATTTCAACCCGATTTGTAAATAATAATATTTAATATTCAAATTTTATTTTATTTTATTTTATATATTATTATTATTATTGTAATACTTACTAAATTAATTCATTAATTCTTGACAAAAAAAATAATTTATTAATTATTCTAAATATGATTTTAAATTTAATATATTTTCTATGAGTTAAGTTTAATTTTTTAATTTAAGTTTCATTAATAATGTGTATGAAAATTGATTTTAAATTAATTTTTTATTTTGAGTTTCAATATTTAAGTTGAATTTTATAATTAAGTTAAATAAACAAACGAACACGAATAAAGATCTGTTCGTTCAAGCCTGGTCCATTTACCATTAGATCTGAAAATTCGTGTATACGTATCATGTTCGTGTATTTTGTCATGTCATAATCGTGTTTAAGATATTTTATATTTATATAAAATTTGATATGTTAATAATTTGTATTATATAGATTTTGAGACATTCGTGTATTCATATCGTGTTCGTGTTATTTTTCGTGTAATATTTTTTACATGTTTAGTTATTTTTCATATTGTATAATCGTGTCGTATGCAGTATTACTAGATTTATTTACAGCCTAATTATCAAGCTTTTTTATTTTTTATTAAATAATTTTTTTATTATTGCAAACACTAAATACTTTTAATTGATAATTGTCATTGTTATTCTAAATCCGGAAACCTGCAAGAAATCAAGTAAAAGAGAAAATTATAAAAGTAAACTATTTTCATGTAAGCAAATTTTGAAATTTGTGTAGAATGAAAGTTCTCATCTTAATTGCATGCCTAATTTTTCCCCCAAACCGGTACATTTAATTGTTTGTTTCATTCTTGCTTAGATTCCGGTTTGTAACAGAGCATAACATCTCTTCTACCAGCAAGTTTGGGGCATTTTTGGCAGAACAAGTTATCTTGTTCAGTACACAAAAGTTTCCTAAGGGCTTGTAGAAGAGTTGTTTCTTTTTTATTTTTGGCCCTCAACAGGTAGAGAGTTTAGTACATGGGTTTTTTGGGTTGAATGTTCAGATGGGCTTCTTCCTTTTTAAATTCCATCTATAATAAAAAGACAAACAAAAATAAAGCGAAGGACAAGATATAAGAAAACAAAGAAAGTGCTGTAAGTTGTAAAGGCCGCTTGAGAGAGAAGGAAAAGCTGAGCTTGAAGAAAAGTAAATCGGCGCAATGAAAGAGTCAACTGCTTTTAGAAAGGAATTTATACTTGGTTGCAAGGTTTACTGATGGTCCAGTGTAGTGATGGATCGGGGTCAGCAAAACCAATAAAGTGAAGATCTTATTTCCATGCAAAGCCCATTAGAAGTTTAACCAGAAATAGAAATGCATTAGAAAAATTAAAATAAGAAGAAAATGTTGATGAAATTCTTAGGCACTATTCATTTTAAATAATATGTACACACAAAATATATTCATCTTTTTAATTTGTTTTATGAACTTCTATAAGTATATAAAGTAAATATGATTAACAGTAACATGACATGAAAAATAATGCATGCAACCATAAAAAGGAAAAAGGAAAAAAAAAAAATTCATATTACATAGTATATATGCAATAAAAGTTGTGATGTTTGAGAAATTAGAAACCTAAAAAGTTAGATCTTTTATACCTATGTTTTTCTTAGTAGTAAACCATGGTGATTATTACATGTAATACTAATAAATCCAACACAGTACTCTAAAATATAGTGGTACTAGTATGTATCGTGTGAAAAGAAAAACCGAAACATTGAAAGGTAGAGTACTAACAACCTTGATCCTATTTGCTCATGGAATATAACTTGTTTGGCAGTCTTAAATCTACGAAGAAAAATTAGTGAAAAGGAAAATGTTTTAGAGTTGAAGACAAAAATATGAAGGAAATCCAAGAAAACAGCTTCTCAATGAAGGCCTCTAGCCGAATTTGCCTGCCCCAAAAAGGGTATATATATTTTCCACTAATTTTCAAGATGCCATCAAACAATAAAATAATGTTATGTTTTGCAGAATAGTTTCTTCATGAAGGGCACCAAGGCTAATCAGCTTTCTAATTTATCTGATAATTTTGATTTCAAACAAATGTTCAGGCATCCATTTTGTGCATATAACACATACGAATAAATCAAAAGAAAACCTCAAATGTTAATTTCTTGTTTTGATGCAAAAGATAGATAGAGAAGACGACTTAGATACTGAGATAACATCAATTACATGTTTTCACAAACTTGGGCAAAAAAAGCTGCATCTATTCCATTAAAAAGATTTCCATCTATTCCATAAAAAAAATAATAAATAAAAAAAAATTGCATTTATGGATCAAAGAAGAGAAAAGGCAAGGAACTAGTATATTAAGTACCTTGTATGGGGCTTTACTAATAGTTCAGAATTTTTCATTAAACATCGAAGTAATAGGAATCTAGTATTTTTACTTTCTAGTAGTGGAATAAACTTGAATGAATTCTCAGTAAGATTTACTACCACTTTAGGGCATTCTTCTTAATCTAGATGTACAGAATTCCAGTAAATTTTCAATATTTCTCAATGTATTACTTAGGGGTTTTTTTTTTTTTCAGTTTCTTCTTAAATAGTTTATATAAGTTAGTCTCTTAATTCCAAAAATAAGGAACAAGAAGTAAAAAAAGGAAAAAGGCACCCTCCAGACACAACAACCTTTGCATTACCTGAGACATTGGTGCTAAAAATGGCTCACCAAGTAAAAACAAGAAGCCATACAAATATATATCTATACACACATAAATCAGGGAAAAACATATATACATACATATAGAGAGAGATGCAGATAACATCTATCTATCTAGATTTTATGAATTTTTTAATGGTATAGAAAGGATTTTAAGCATTGGTTCAAGTTGTACAAATTTTGTTTAGTTGTCAATTTTACCATTTGACTCTTCAAGTGTTGTCAAGGGCACAAGGCACACTCTATGCGTTAGAATCTTTATATTACCTTAGGCGCAAGTCGCAAAAAAAGTGCAAGCTTGAGTGAAGTAAGACGCAATATGTATATGTGTGTGCTTTTGTACGTGTGTCTGGTTGTATATATATATATATATATATATATATATATATATATATAATAAGCTTAAGATATATAATTATGATAATAAACTTCCAGTTTATCTACAAAACATGAATTTTTTTTGTTGCCCCATATGCATGATTTTTTTATGGTGTCATGTCTATTGTTAAAGGTCTAATGAAAAAATATAAAATTAAAGAGAATTTCAATTAGACGGGCTTTTTTTATGCCTATCGCCTTACAAAAAAATGCACCAAGGAATACCAGACGTGTGCCCGATCAAATAAGCCTCGTCCGAAAAGGTCCGAAAAGATCTGAGGCGTTTTTGTTATTTAGGCGCAAGGCGTAGGCGCACCTTGACAACACCGGACTCTTGTTTTCAAAAGCAAAAGGATACAATAACAAAAGATATAAAAAAACTAAGTTTTCAGTTTTCATTTTCATGAATAACATTCTATATATCACCAGATTGATATTGGTTTATGTATCAAAGAAACATTCATACGACCGTTGCCTTTAATTTATCTACTCGTAGTTTTATTACCTGATAAATCTCAAAAGGCAATAAATAAATAACAGAAGGTAAATGTTACTTTAAACTGGTAACAAAGTGGAACTTTAGTTTTTACGAAAGTGAATATGGAGCTTACCATTATTTGTTGGTGAATAAACATTATTTTTGGACTCTCACTAAATACCAAAGTCTTTTGCTTTAGTGGTTTTTAAAATGGTCCCAAGTGATCCAGAATTCGAAACCTAACTACTTCATATACTAAATTTATAATTTTCAGCAAGGTGCATAAGCATTAAGCAATAATCCTTCGTCGTCAACATGTTTGCATAGCTCAATGAGCTTGCACAAGTGTGTCCCCTATATGAATAAGAATAAGATCACCTGATGTTTTGAACTTTCAAGTGTAGCCGTTATTGACATGGATTATTTTGAATATTTTCTATTTTAAAATATTAAAAAAAAAAAAAAAAAAAAAAAGAACGACAATTTTTCCAAATTTACCAGGGGCAAAACTAAGAGGTCACCAAAGTTCTCATTGTTTTCATAATTTGTTAAAAGCAGCACAAAATTTGACTGAGGGTAGCGCCCCACTCGAATCTGTCTGTTTTTTTATGTCTAATAGACGTGCATCTGCGAACCTCAACATTTTGGCACCATCAGTCTATATTATCTTAATGGTAGTGAAAAAAACTCCTATGCAATCAAAATAACTAGAACATGTCATGAGGAACAAAAACAAAGAAGCGAGAATAAATAATCTACTTATTTCCAAAGAATCTGCTTGCATTTTGCTGGTTGTAGATGGTTCTTTGATAGGAAGAAGAAGAGTTGCAAACAAGTGAAACGGGATGTTACCGGGAGACGGAGAGGAAGACTGGAGCAGATCCTAAAGTGTTGAGCGCAGCGGCAGGTGGTGGTAAGTAAGGTGGAGAAAATAAAGAGATGGCGGAGCAAAGCTAAGAACAAAATTAGAGAAGAGAGAGTTGCAGAGAAAACTTTAGAGTGAAAGTTTGCTCAAATGCCAAAATCTCCAAATGAGTTGTGGGAACTCTTATTTATAAGTGTCAGAATATGAGTTATAAAATATGAGTATTTAATAGGTATAATGAAGAAGAATGTCAGATACTAAAGTATTAATGTTTTATCTGTTGGGAGTTTAAGTTGTTGTTGGTAATAGTGAATAGTGAATAAGAGTTCACTATCTGTTTCTGAAAGAAAGGGAGAAGCACTCATACTAAAGGTTAAGATGAGACCTCTTAACTATCTTCATTTCTGATCCATCAAGCCAAGCTCTCCGGAACATCCCAATAGTGAAATTAACCCAAGAACCCTGCCATATTCCGGGGTTATTTCCACTTTTTCTGTTCCGGTGAAGTAGGATCAGGCGGAACGTCTTCTGTAGAATACTTCTCGGTGGAGGTCCCTTTTCATGAGAGTCTTGTTCTGTGAATGACTTGTTCTGTGAAGGTGTTGTTTCCGAATAAGAGCTGTTCTGAATGGAAACTGTTCCGAACATGAGCTGTTCTGAATAAGAGTTGTTCCGAACAAGAGCTGTTCTGAACAAGAGCTATTTCGAACAAGAACTGTTTTGAACGAAAGTTGTTCTAAACAAGAGTTGTTCCGAACAAAAGCTCTACCGAACAAAAATTGTTCCGAACAAGAGCTGTTCCAGTGAAAGAACTTCCAGTGAAGCAACCTTTAGTGAAGTGACTTTATTACTCGTTCTGGAATATCTTTGCTATTGTACGCGGAAGTGCAATTTCCTGTAAAACAAGATAATATATTAGTATCCAAAATCAAGTATTTACACTGGTATATCTAGAAGATAAAGACAACATAGCTGCGATTGAGTGAAAGTCAGTAAATGAAATGGAGAAGTAATGTAAACTACTTACCGAAGGTGAAGTGTGTTGAAGAGGCATAAATCCTGCAGGCGGACAGGCAGAGGTAAAGCGGAAATGAAATGAGAAGAGGTAAAGGAGTAGAGAGAGCATGGATGAGTGAGTACAATGAGAGATATGGTTCATATTGCTAATAGAATAAGGAAAAGAAAAGAATGAGTGAAAACTAGATCTAGGAATCCGACTCCGAAGGGATACAATGAGAGCAGCCAGTGCAGGTGCAGATGCCCTAATGGAGAAGAGAGCTAAAAGTGTAAGATTGATAGAGGCACCTGCAGAAGCAACAATCCAAGGGGAACAAGCATTCAGCATTGAGAGGAGAGGAGCACAAGGAAGAGAACGCCAATGGCCAGACCTCTCCATCGGCGCTTGGCGGGAGCAACTCCACCACCCGCACCTTTCATTTCCTTCCTTCTCTCCCTCACGTTTAACACTATAATTATTATTATTATTTAAGTAATTGGGATTTTGGAGCACAATAACGATATTAGTTACGATTTTCAGTGCAAATGCAGAGAGATGGCATGGCATGGCAGCTCTTTTTCTTTTTCTTGAATTTTGTTCCCCCCCTTCTTCCTCTCTTTGTCGGTCTTCTTGTGTGTTTCCCGTATCTCTGGCTGCTTTTCTTCTCATTTATGATTATGTTGCTCAATCCTCTCAATTCTCGATCTCATGTACGCATCGTATTACTACTAAGTAATAAGCCTAGCCTAGCCTAACCTTGAGTTCAAATTACATTTATAATAATATATATTCAGCAGAAGTAGTACTAGTACATTGTAAATTGGTTGTTGGTAGAAAATGTCATTCCTTGTCGTTTATTAAAGCTAAAAGATCCAACTGCAGAATGCAGAATCTGATCTAATCCATATTCTTCTGCTTCTGATATTTTTTCAGACATCAAAGTCCAAAGAAACAAGCACCAATCAAGACATGCTCAACTTTTATTTAATCTCCATCAAAACGCTATGCTTTGTGACCTTAATGTATGTTGTTATTCAAAAACAAAAACTGATAGATTTGATTGCTGAAAAGTGTCTGCTACAACTGAATCGCCATAGAATATTCTTCATCTTTGCTTGAGAAAAACTGTCAATGTGTGGATCACCACAACAAAACAATACAAGTATGTTACAACTTGTCTCTTCTGCTTAGACAACATTTTGAGTAGTGTCGGCTCAGCTGAAAAAAATAATAATAACAATAATAGTCTATTTTTGGGATATAACAAGACAATTTAAATCAGATGGAAAAACTAATCTAGCTAGCTCGTTAGCAACATGCTTGCTTTTGATCCCAATTTGATATTATAATAAATAAAAGTTTAAGTGGGACTCCAAAGAGGGACTTGCATCGTCTGTTGAGTTGGTCCCATAGGCAGTGAACAAACTTTCTTCAAGCGCTTTATGTCCCAAAAATATGTCTCTGAACAGGTGCAGCATCAAAAGATTTAACCACTTCCATCCATGGTTTGTCTATGATCAAGATGGAATGTTTTGAAAGGTGCCCAATAAATAAAACAGGGTCTCGGAAAACAATTAAATCAAAATTATTTTTTCTACTAGTATGTTTACACTCTGTTTGACTCTCTCTCAACCAATGTTTCCATTTCATATTGGTAAGTGAACCTTGAATCTTCAACAAAGCTCCATTTACCAACTCACTTTCATCCTCTTCATCTACTGCTTTCCCAAAGTCAATTGAACACATTGCCCTGCAGTTACAAATCCCATCCATTAAATATGCTTATTCAGAAATAAATCAAAGTGGAATTCTTCCAGGGCATGCAAAATCATGAATTCAACTCAATTGCAACACAATCAACCTCAAAAATAAAAGAATAACACAACAATAAATGCCCACACAATTAGCCATGAATGTCTCCCACCAAACCTAAAGCATATCTCCCCTGAAATTATGAATGGACCATAAATTCACTCGATCTCCAAAGTGCCTAATGCAATATAAAATAATAAATAAAAAACACTTAATCTGCCCCCCAAAAATTTGGTAAGATAACATATTAGCAAAACAATAGCACATTAATTATGTAAGGATGAAAAGGTAATGGATGACACCAGCATGCTATCAGAGCAAAGTGTAAAAACCATTGCTGGAAACTCAAGATAAAACAGAACATAATAAAGCACCTAGATCCATCATTTATGTTCTATCTTGGTCGTGACTGATCAATATTATTAAGATATGGCTACAATGACAATAGCAGTTTAGATACAGCATGACAAAAGTACATGTTGAACCACTGCAGCATGGTAAAACAAACATGATAAGAACAGCACCTGGCACTATAAACAACAAGTGATGACGATTTTGATGGATGGGAGGATGATGAAGTGGAGAAAGATAACCCAATAACCTCCCCAGGAAATTCTTGGTATCTTCTCGGAAGACTGAATGTATGCTGCATTGACCATTCTCCCAATTGTCTAGCTTCCACATCGAATATATAGAACTCGTTTGAAGATGTTGTGATAATAAGCACATTGTTATCCTGCGGAGGAAAGCCACCAGAAGTAACAGAGGTGCCATCCAATCTTGATATAAACCAGTGTTGCCTGCTCCAGAAAAACAAGACTTAATCAAAGAAAAATAAAACAATCCAAAATCTTTCAACCTCCCCCATCTCACATAAATGGTCATATATAAGTTTCAGTTAGAAATGGCACTGTCAACTAGACAGCTATAAGAATTGTCTCACATGTAATTTCTTACCTTAGTATCTCCAGATTGAATATGTATATATCTCCAAAGCAGTTGATAGCAGCTAACCACTGGCCATCAGAACTTGTGAACATTTTTGTTATGGGAGGCTCACCAGGTGGTCCGTCCTTCTCACACTCCTCACGACAAGGTATGAAGGTATGCAGTAGTTCCAAGTTCTCCAAATCCACAATCTGTAACACCAAGTAGAATACGTAATTAACAACGTTCACACATAAGAAACAAATGCATTTTGTAGACTCTCATATTCCATGTTTATTATTTATTTACCCAATTAAATGGAAGGGAGGCTTAAGGAGGTTAAAAGAGCTTCTATACTTTGCTATTGAAAACTCTTTTCCTTGTTTGCTCCTTTATAAATCTGGATCATGTTACAAGAAACAAGTGTACTAGGGTAGAGTAAACATTAACATACATACATACATATAGTAGGGTTGTTAAAATGTTATAAACAGGACATAGAAGCTGGAATATATAACACAATGTTTCTAGAGGTGACATCTGAGTTTTCTAGTTTGAGGTGGAATATCTAGTGCTTGAGTAAGCCATGAGAAAAGAGGTGAAAGACCCTACAAACCTGCAAGTTATTTTAGAGGATGAAAATACTCACTCCGCTCACCTAAAGCAAGCATGAAATATGTAATTTGGGAAAAAATTCACAAGCATAGAAACTACAAGAGGGGAGACTTACATAGATCCTTCTATCATGCCCTGCTATCAGCAACCGTAACCCATCAGAGGTAAAAACCATAGAATGTGCAGATGGAAGTCCCTGAGGAAGTAGCCTTTTACTAATGGTCCACGTACTTTGGCCAGCTTGCCTACTTAGTGCAAATAGGCTTGGTCTGATGTGGTCAGAATAACCAAAAAATTCCCCTGTGTTAGACATTGCACTGCAAATGATCTTTCGGCATGCCTTACTCTTGACCCGAGCCACTATATTAGTGGTCACAGGACCACCATAAGGGCCAGAACCCACATCAGGGACACGAACACAGAGAACGTCTAGCCAATAAGAAGCCTGGACCAGGAGAAAAGAAGTTTGATTGAATCTTGTATTAACGACCAGTTGCACCGGAACTCTCTGAGGTGCAGGGCAAACATCATACGGAGAGAACCTAGTAAACTCCTTAGCAGAGTAGGCAAAGAGCTTTGCATCATCACCAGCAGAGACAAGCATGGGAACTCCAAAATGAGCCCATTTACCATAACTGAAACCAGGGGGCTTCTTCCCACTACATCGAATTCTTTTTACCTTTTTCCCCTTTCCATCTTGCAAGTCTTTTGCCTCATCACATAAAGAACCTAGAAATTAGAAAGAAAAATGTTTAAAATCAAGAAGTATAAATGCACAAATTGGTTAAGTAAAAAAAGGTAATAATGCAACATTAAATTTTAATGAAATAAATTAAATAATAAATAGACATGGAATCAAAAACATGAACAGACCTTCAGAACTGATGGGCACTGCCATTGTCAAGGCTCTGACATCATGGGTATGAGCTCTTACATAGCCGACATATACCCATTTCTTCATCATTTCAAAAGAAGATTTGCCATTACCAGACTGAAGCGCCTCACTAGAAAGCTTATAAAGAATAACCTACAAAAATGTAGCAAAACAGTAGACATTAGCAACAGAAAACTAGATTAAATTAAACATGATGCAGACAATTTCACAAAAACATTATAGTTTTTATTTTTGGCCAAATACAAAAACATTATAGTTAAAAAAGTGAAAACTATACACCTACAATTTTCTTTTCTTTTTTTCTTTTTAATATTTGGCCTTTCTTAGAACAAACTGTGAAGACAGCATCAACCCCCCCCCCCCCCCCCTGCTATCCATACCTGTCCATCAGACCCAGCAGAGAACACCCTGTTCTGACTTGGAGTTGCTGCCAAGGCATTCACATCACCTTTGTGGTTAGAATGTGCCTGGAGAAGAGTTCCATTATCACCATTCCAAAACTGAACAGAGCCGGTGCTGTCTGCACTAACAACAGTTCCACACCTAAATTTAACAATAAACCCATCATCAAAAGGAAGCACATTACCATTGCTAATACAGAAACCATTGATATATCAACACATTATGCATCTACGTGTGTATGCATGCATGTCTCTGTTGACATAGAAGATTCCAAATGTACCTCAAAGAAAGTAATGACCATATGCAAAGCTCAGACCCACTGCTCAAACCTCCAATAGCAACTGTACTTCTGAAAATTTCATGACCCAAATCAGCATTCCAGCATCTTATCAACCTACAAGATGGTTAATGCAGATGTTACTACAGTAGCAGATTAAATTGGGTAAAAGAAGTGCAAGTGATCTGTAAAGCAAGCACCATCAGCTCATACAAGTTCAGTGAAATTGAAATTAATGATATGATATATGGATGGCAATGGATAGTAAAAAATCAGATATCCAACCTTATCCGATCCAATTTTTGAGGATCGGATATTAGATTTTATATACGTAGCGATTCAGATAGAAATCCTTGGATATCCGATATCCGAATCGGCTTTGGTTTTGGTTCAGATAGTATCGGATATTCGAATCCGCTTTACTTAAACGGACAACATATTTAATTCTTGTTTAATTTATATTTTTATCTTTACAAAAAAGAGATTTAATGAATTCGGATATTTAGCGGATTCGTATAGTAATATTCGGATAGTAAGCGGATAATAAACAGATTCAAATTCGAATAATTTAAAAATTGCAAATACTCGACCCGCCGCCATCCCTAATATTATGATATCCATCCAAAAATAAATTATTGATATAAGCATGAATGGAAATATCACAAGTACAGTATGCATCAATATTTTTGCTGTCAAATAAACTAACATGTATAATATAGTATTCACTTTGATGACAAACTTACCCATCACTACTCCCTGAATATATCCTATTTGAGTCATGGCTCCATGTCACACTTAGAGCACGTCCTGCAAATAATATTTGCACCAAGAAGCCCTAAGTAAAACTAAAAGCAATAACCTAGCAAGAATAGTCCCTCAGGCTTAGATATCTCACCACTGACCCGAGGCAATGATTTATGGTAGATTAACTTATCCGAATCAGAAATAGTGTAAATCCGCACAGCTCCATCATCACAGGCAATTGCTACACGTCTATCCTCCATAGCTAGTTTCTCATGAACTTGTTCCGAGTCTGAAACATCTTCACTTTTACAGCTTTCCTCATCATCGCTACCATTATATTTGTATTTATCATTCAAATATCCATTTCCAAAATGCTGAGACCTAGGCTTTTCAAGAGCTGGAAGTTTATTAATGGGTGCCACCGCCATTTGCCAGATTGAAACCCCAATTGACTCTAGCACAATCTGCATAATGGTTTAATCATATTAAATAAACAATGAAAAAAAAAATAGATGACTTATCTTCTACGTTAGAAAGAAGTTAAAGAGAAAGAAAGAAAGAAATGCATTCAAGGGGATTCTATCAAAAGAATCCATGCAACCATATATCACTCTCATTGAATCATAGCTATACCTCAAAATTAACCAACATAAGAAATTAATCAAAATGAAAGGAGCGGGCCTCAGGTACTATTATCATTATTCAATAAAATCATAAGAAATTAATCAAAATGAGTATCCATTGAAGTTGGAGAAGTTGGAATCATTCAATAAAGCCTTGTTGGCTTGAACCATTAGGTTAATAAAGCAGGGAGTACCAGAGATGGAAAAAGCGACTAAAAAAAAAACAAAAAAGGAATGAAAAATAACCTTCTGCTTCAAGTTGAAAAGATCCCATTGTGAGACTGAGCCATCAATACTTGAGGAGAACAACCTGCCAGAAGACAGGCCATTTGAACCAACGCAACACCACAGAAGCGACGAAACTCGACATCTAGAATCCCCATGAATAGTCTACACAAAGTCACCAACAAATTAAACCAAAACTAAAGAATATATAATACTAATAATAACATGTAAGCAGAAAGCTCTAGGTACCAGCTGATGGTGCCAGCCAACGGAGCCGGGAGAGACAAGCCAAATCTCGAGGGAGCCATCCTCACGAGCGGCAGCAACCTGGGAGTCGTCGGCGATGGTAGCAAGGGCAACCACCGGAGAGGGCTTCCAGTCGATTGAACTGATTCGGTAAGGTTTGAGGAGCATTGGGGCTGGGTCGGCGACAGAGTAAAGAAACGATCTTTGGAGGCTAATTTGACGGTAGAAAGAAGTAAATAATTGAGAGATGCGCACCAGACAGAAGGAGGCAGAGAATGTGAAGCAGTTTGCCTTGCGTCCTTAGGTTTTTTTTTTTCTGAGGGTTTATTTATGGGTAAATTTCAAAAACATATCATCATCAATATAATAATTGTTAAATAGTATAATAAATAAAACTTATTCCAAAAAAGTAAAGAATAAAAAATTGTTAGAAAAGAAATTGTAATGACAAAATTATCCTTGATAAAAAGAACTTTCTTTTCCCTTCTTCTCTTATTTTTTAATTTACTTTAAAAATTAAATTTTTTTTATTTTAAAAAATAAATATTTAAATATATTTTATTTTTTAGTTTACTTTTTTTAATTAAAAAAATTTAAAATTAATAAAATTAATATTTCTAAAATTAAATTTTTTTTATTTTAAAATTTAAAAAAATAATTATTTAAATTTTTTATTTTTAAATTTATTTGTAATTAAAATTTTAAAAAAATAATATTTTCTTAATAGGAGGAGAAAGGAAACAGAGATTTTTTTTATTAAAGGATAATTTTGTCTTTACAATATCATTCCTAACAATTTTTAACTTTTTTATTTTTTTTAAATTATTCTAACATATTAGACCATTTAAAAATAAAGTGACAATTAAAAGCATGTTTTTCAAATTAACCCATCTATCTAATATATAAAATTGAGTCCATGGGACTCAAAGGGAATTTTTTAAATTGAGCCTTGGGACTTAGGGAATTTTTGAAATAGAATAGAGGTGGCAATTGAGCGGGTTCGAATCGGGTCCATTCGGGTTTGGGTTCATTCGAGTTCAGGCCCATTCGGGTTCAGGCTCATTCGGGTTTGGGCCCATTCGAGTTCGAGTCTTTTCGTGTTCGGGTTCAGGTTCAGATATGTTTTACATCATTGTTATTTTATGTTAGATGTAATCATTTTTACGTAATTTAAATATTTACTTTTAAAAATAAATTAAATATTTTATTATTTTTTTTAAAAGTAACATTTTATTATATTATAATATTTTTAATTATATTTATTTATTAAAATCAATATTTGTTAGCATCAAAAGAATATAAAATTAATTTTTTATATAAAATAAAATTTTTAAAATAATTTATTATAAAAAATATAAAATATTATAAATTAATCATATTAATTTTTAAAATAATTGATTTAATAAACTCGAATTTTAATATGTAAATACATTATAATTTATATTCACTACAAAATAAGAGATTTTTAAGGACAAACCCTGGCATTCAACTATCCGTTTATATATTTGTAAAAATGTTAAAATTTTATGCTTATGGGAAAATTTGAACCTAACATTCAACTCTTATTAGTAAGGATATTACCAAGTGAACCAATCTTGAATTTTGATATAATATGTTACTAAAAGTAAATTAAATCTTAAATTATATCAAGTGTAATAAAAATAATAATAATTTAAAAAAACTTATCCAAAATAAAATAATTAATTAATTAATTAAAAAATTAAATTAGCTAATTATGTTAAATACTTTAAAATTCTAAAAAGACATAATACTTTTATAAATTAATATTTGATGACTTAATTTAATAATGTGCCTAAGAAAACTATATATATATATATGTTGCAAAGAGCAACATATTTTTTTTAAAAGTAGTTTTTATTTATTTTTTAATATAAGAAATACTATTATACTAGAGATAAGTTAAAATGAATGAATTGTTATTAATCAATTTTAATATATAGGAAAAACTATTATACTATTATAAGCGTGCTCTTAAAATAACATAAACAAAAGATAAGTAATATTTTATGTAAAAAAAAATTCACATCTCTAAAATCTTCATAAGTTAAGAATCTTTAGATGGTATATTCATCAAGATATGGAACGTTAAAGTTATAAGTACAAAATATAATTTTATTTTTGATAAAATTATTATTTTATCATATATATAAAATATAAAATAATTTTTAATAAAATTATTATAAAAAAAAAAAAAAAAAGATTAGAGTAAAATTGATAAATAAAGTTCTTGCTTTATAAAAAATATATATTTAATTATAATTTGATAATTTTTATTTTTAGTATTAAATTCGAGTTCGGATAATGTCGGGCTCGGGCCATTTTGGATTCGGGTTTTTTCTAGTTCGGATTTTTGATTTTTTGGTCAAATCGAGTTTGGACGATGTCGGGTTTTTCTGGACGGGTTTTCGAATTTTAGTTCGGGTTCGGGTTCATTTTGCCACCTATATAGATTATGGATAATTTCGTCCTGTTATATAATACCAAAAAAAAATTAATGGGTTTCACCCACCACGTGTCGAGCTAATGGGAATTTTTGAAATTGAGTCCATGGGACTTAGGAAATTTTTGAAATAAATTAGGGATAATTTTGCCTTGTTATATAACACCCAAAAAAGTAATGGGTTTCAAAAAATTTTGCTCGACACATGGTGAGTTTTTTTAAGTTTTTAGATTTTTATGTTATTTTTAAATGATATATTTAAAGGGATTGGTTCGCATGTTGACTCACAAATCGATTTAGGATCCGTACTCGACCCGTTCAAAAAAAATTAAAAATTAAATTATTTTTAGTTTTATTTTATTTTTAAATCATGTATTTAAAGAGATTGGTCTACACGTTGACTCGCATGTCAATTTAGGATCCGTACTCGACCCATACGAAAAAAAAAGTTAAAATTTTGTGTTATTATTTTAATTTTAAATTATGTATTTAAAAGAGTTGGTCCACACATTGACTCGCGAGTCGATTTAGGATCTGTACCCGACCCGCTTGGGGAAAAAATAAAATAATTTTTTATTTTATTAATTATTTTTAGTTTTTATTTTATTTTTAAATAATGTATTTAAAGAGGTTGGTCCGCATGTTGACTCGTGTGTCGATTTAGGATCCATACCCGACAGTTTCGAGAAAAAAATTAAAAATATATATATATTTTATTAATTATTTATTTTTATTTTAAATGATGTATTTAAAAGGGTTGGTCTGTACATTGACTCGCAGGTCGATTTAGGATCCGTACTCGATCCACTCGGAAAAAATTAAGTAAAATAAAATATTATTTTATTAATTATTTTTAATTTTTAATTTTATTTTTAAATGATGTATTTAAAGAGGTTGATCTGCACGTTGACTCGCGGGTCGATTTAGGATCCGTATCCGACTCGCTTGAGAAAAAAATAAAAGATAAATTTGCTGCTAACCTATGTGAGAAAATCGATAATACGAGAGAATAAAATACAAATTATTATTTTATTTTCTTATTTTTCATTTATTATTTTTTACCTCTTATAAATAAAAATATACATTGTACAATAAAATCTAAATATTTTTCAAAAATACATATAAATAACATTTAGAAATGCATTTATATTATGTAATTCATAAATAAACAATTATCATAAATTTAATTTTCATAATTAAAAAAATAATTGTATTAATATTTTTACAATTTTAAAACAGAATATTTAAATATATAATTATTATTTAATAAAATTTAAACTTAATTTAATTTTTTATTATTAATTAATTAAAAAATTTATAATAAAAAAATTAAAATACCCCGGCAAAGCGGGGTTCTTTCCTAGTCTATTATTTATTAATTTTGAGTCCTAAAGGACTTAAGGGATATTTTTAGCGTTTATATTTTAATTACTGTCAGTGTATAGTTTTATACACTAACCTACAACGACACCTCATTAAATAAAAATCTTAAACACTAAACCTTAAACTCTAAACTTAACTTTTAACAAGTGGCATCATGTGATGCACTATCAGTGTATAAATTTATACACTGACAATACATTAAATATAAATCCATATTTTTAATGTTTTTAAGGTTTATTTCGGGTGTCTATTCTTTGTGTGTGGTTTTTCTCCGTTGGGCCTTAGATTGTTATTATATTCTTGGGCTTTGTTGCAATGAAACTAGAGTAATATCTTTCGGCTTTTTTATACTAATATAGCCAAAAAAAAAATTAAACCCCAAATTACCTATACTTTTAGATTATTTCCCAAAATACGCTTGTTTTAAAATTAGCTGGGAAATCGCCACCCCCCATGGCGATTTCCCAGCATGAAAATATTGATTTTGGCTAAAAATACCAAGGGAAATCGCCATGGGGGGTGGCGATTTCCCTTGGTATTTTTTTCAAAATTTGATAAAAATACCAAGGGAAATCGCCACCCCCCATGGCGATTTCCCTTGGTATTTTTAACCAAATTTGTAAAAAGAATGAAGGGAAATCGCCATGCGGGGTGGCGATTTCCCTTCATGTAATTTTTTTTTTTTTTTAATAAATCAACAAATTTTAATTTTTTTTAATTTGTAAATTTTATTTTTTAAATTTAAAAATTATAAATTAAGTTTCTTATTAAATTTAAATATGGAAAATTTTATTTCTTATAAAAATGAAAAAAACAAAATAATATTTCTTCTTAAATTAAAAAAATCAAAAATTATATTTGTAAGTTTTGTTTAAATTTTAAAATTTTGTAAGTTTTAAAATTTTGTAAGTTTTGTTTTTTAATTTTAAATTTTATAAATTAAATTAAAATAATTTTTTATAATTAAAAAAAAAATTCGTAAGGTAAATTTTATTATTTAAAATTTATGAACAAATTTTTTTAAATTTTGTTAATTGATTTGTATTAGATAAAAACAAAAAACAAACAAAAAAAACTTGCATTACATTTTCCCTTATAATCCAAAGTACATGATAAGTTGAGAAAAACATGTAATTCATTTATTGTTGATGCGAAGTCTCCCCCAATGCGGACAATTTCGACGGTTATGACCTCCGTTTCTGCATAATCCACAACGTTTTGGTTGGCCTTTCTCCCTGAGGTCCATTTCATTACGAATACGACTTGATTTTGGCCGACCATGTGGATTTCTCCGCATTTCTTGATTGGGACACACTTCTGGACCATCATATTGAGGCCAGTAACCTTCATTTCCAACAGCTTCGAACTCATGTCTATAAACATTCAATATATTTTCCAGTTTATAGACTTTGTCCACATATTGCATGCAATCTACATGGACATGTGCACAGGCAGCAACTACATGTGAACAAGGGAACCTTTGTGCTTGAAACTTTCCACAATCACACCACATGTCACTGAGGTTGACTTTGTACTTCATTGGAGAAACACCCTCTTGTGGAGCAACTAACTCTTCAACCAGAAAAGATTGATTTGCTCGCGTAAAATTACGAACAATGTGGGAGTTAGCTTTCGTGCGATTTTCTTGCATAGCTTGTGTGACTGTTTCACAATATGTGTGCCCTCCCTCCATCATGGCAATTTGTTTGTTCCCCATCTTAACAAAAAGTGCAGCCAACCTATAATATGTTGATTGCACTAAAGCAGTAATGGGAAGATGACGCGTTCCCTTCAACACCGAATTGATAGATTCAGCTAGGTTGGTTGTCATATGGCCATAACGCCTTCCTTGATCATATGACTGCGCCCACTTCTCCTTGGGGATCCTATCAAGCCAGTTAGCCGCCTCTGCATTTTCTCCACGAAGATTGTCATACATGAAATGAAAATTCGGTCGCCTCAACTCGTATCCTAATAAATTTAAAAACAAAAAACTTTTGAATTTCAATATTATTTTATATGCTAAACGAAATATAAGAGATAAAATAACTATGATTTGATTCCATACCCATGTTAACAATTTGTCGACGCAATTCCTTATTGTTAAACTTTTTCATAAAGTTCGCTGCAATGTGTCGAATGCAGTACACTGAATATGCATGTGGAGGATTCCATCCACCATTGCGTCTAATCGCAGCTTTGATGGCTTCATGTCGATCAGACAGCAAGCAAATGCCAGGCTGTTTTGTCACGTGTCTGCGCAAGTTACTGAGAAAGAATGACCAAGCCTCTGTTGTCTCACCCTCCACAATGGCAAAGGCAATTGGCAGTATGTTTCGATTGCCATCTTGTGCAATAGCTAACAATAATGTGCCTTTGTATTTTCCATATAAGAAAGTACCGTCTATTTGCACAATTGGTTTACAATACGGATACCCTTCAATGCACGACTTAAATGTCCAAAATAGTCGATGGAATATTCTCTTACCTTGGACCAATCGATCACCGTGATATGCAGGTATCGTTTGCAATTCCACAATTGTACCAGGCACGAAATGTTGCATTGCACCTAACCATTTAGGTAGCTCATTGTACGATCTTTCCCAATCGCCAAATACTCGACCAATTGCCTTTTGCTTTGCTTGCCATGTTTTCTTGTAGGAGGTCATGTATCCATACCGGATTCGCATCTCAGCGATCAAAACTGAAACGGAAATCTCCGGATTTGCTTGGACCAATGACAAAATGCATGAGCAGATCATGTTACAATCTAACTTGCAATGATCTTGTGAAATCCTCGCCGATGTGCAAGTATGAGGCCCTTCATATTTTCTAATCTCCCATAGATGTTTCTTCTTCATAAAAGTTGCCCTTATTCTCCAATTACACCCATTCCCATACATTAAGCACTTGGCATAATATTTCGTCGGCTCAGATTCAATTACTCTGTAATCTACAGAGTTTTTGATGTTATAGTGCTTGATAGCTGAAAGCACAGCCTCTTTCGTTGGGAATTGTAACCCAACACACAGATCAAGTGCAGATGGATCAAATGTCAGAGGCGTAGCTAATGTATGAACATACTCTGGAAATTCCGGCACATGCATTGCCTCCAGATCCAGTGTATGCATATGGGATGCAGCCTGATATGGGGGAATATCTCGATGAGTGTTGATATCTCCATGAGTGTTGATCTCAGCAGGGACGACGTCTGGGTCAGAATCAGTATTGTCATCACTTGCGAATTCAGCATCCTCTTCTTGCTCACTAAATTCACCAACATCTTCACCATGGACTCCACGTGGACGAACAGGATCAACACCAGCTGGCTCATCTTCGAGGGTAGTAGGAATTAGGGTTTGTGAGACTAATGAAGTCTGAAAAGTTGTAGCTTGAGATAAGGGCACGACTTCTTCTGTGGGAACGTCGTATGTAGTGTCAACATAGAACGACCCAGAATCATAATCTTCTATGGGAAAGTTTTCTGTTGTGCGAACATTTGAAGGGCCGCAATCATCGTCAACATCATCTATGTCAGCATATAACTCAAGGACACCAACATTTGCAAATGTCTCATGAGCATAAAACATGCATCTGACATCATCATCATCTTCAAGTGGAAATGTTCTATATCGGACACATCCTTCACCAATAGAAAGAGGATGCCTATACTTAACCTCTGAAACTCTTTTTCTAGTTCCAGCTTTAATTTTTGTATGAATTTGCAGATTCAGTTCCTCTAATGTGACGTCGTCTTCAACACGAAAACTTTTTGGACGTTCACAATCAAAGGTAGCACCTTCGTCAGTATTATGAATTTGGCCATTATAGTAGACCAATGCGATCACTCTATTGCTCATGTTGTGTAGCAAAAGAAAGAAGAAATATAGAAGGATGAGAATGAGAATGAGGAGGTTTTAGCACTCAGGAAAAATCTGATTGAAAAACTGTTGTATGGGGGTATTGTAAACCTTCATAAGTATTATGAATTTATAATGGTTCATTATGTTGTACCAGATAACAAATCCCATCCTTTGACTATTTGACTGAAAAAGTTATAACTTATTCAATGCAAAATGTCATTGATAAATCCCATCATTTGTCTCATCCATTGCAGAAAGAATCAAGTTCCAATATTTTCTCCAGCATTTGATGGACTGGAAAATAGCTGAAACCTGTCTAAAAACCTATATCATCAGTCTTATCCATTGCAGAAAGAATCAAGTTCCAATATTTTCTCCAGCATTTGATGGACTGGAAAATAGCTGAAACCTGTCTAAAAACCTATATCATCAGTCTTATCCATTGCAGAAAGAATCAAGTTCCAATATTTTCTCCAGCATTTGATGGACTGGAAAATAGCTGAAACCTGTCTAAAAACCTATATCATCAGTCTTATCCATTGCAGAAAGAATCAAGTTCCAATATTTTCTCCAGCATTTGATGGACTGGAAAATAGCTGAAACCTGTCTAAAAACCTATATCATCAGTCTTATCCATTGCAGAAAGAATCAAGTTCCAATATTTTCTCCAGCATTTGATGGACATGAAAATGTAATGCAAGTTTTTTTTGTTTGTTTTTTGTTTTTATCTAATACAAATCAATTAACAAAATTTAAAAAAATTTGTTCATAAATTTTAAATAATAAAATTTACCTTACGAATTTTTTTTTTTAATTATAAAAAATTATTTTAATTTAATTTATAAAATTTAAAATTAAAAAACAAAACTTACAAAATTTTAAAACTTACAAAATTTTAAAATTTAAACAAAACTTACAAATATAATTTTTGATTTTTTTAATTTAAGAAGAAATATTATTTTGTTTTTTTCATTTTTATAAGAAATAAAATTTTCCATATTTAAATTTAATAAGAAACTTAATTTAATTTATAATTTTTAAATTTAAAAAATAAAATTTACAAATTAAAAAAAATTAAAATTTGTTGATTTATTAAAAAAAAAAAAAAATTACATGAAGGGAAATCGCCACCCCCCATGGCGATTTCCCTTCATTCTTTTTACAAATTTGGTTAAAAATACCAAGGGAAATCGCCATGGGGGGTGGCGATTTCCCTTGGTATTTTTATCAAATTTTGAAAAAAATACCAAGGGAAATCGCCACCCCCCATGGCGATTTCCCTTGGTATTTTTAGCCAAAATCAATATTTTCATGCTGGGAAATCGCCATGGGGGTGGCGATTTCCCAGCTAATTTTAAAACAAGCGTATTTTGGGAAATAATTTAAAAGTATAGGTAATTTGGGGTTTAATTTTTTTTTTGGCTATATTAGTATAAAAAAGCCAATATCTTTCTTAATGAAATGTTGAGTTATTTTTATATATTATATTTATTTGTTATTATTTCTCTTTCCTATAATTATATTTGAATTTTTTGATTGAACAAAGATCGAATATTTCAAATGTTTTCTCTTATGTTAATTTTTTCTTTAATGTTACTTTATTCTAGATATGACAAAATGAATTTGAATTCAAAAATTCATCAGAAACAACTTGAACCCTCTCAAACTCGATTTAACAAAAAAAGTTAAAAATCCAAACTCGAGAAAATCTGAACCCGAAACCGATCTAATCATGAACCTATAATAACCCGAATTTAATGCTAAAAATAAGAATAATCGAATTGAAATTAAATAATTTTTTATTAAACAAAAATTTTAATTATCAATTTTATTATAATTTTTTTTTTACTCCTTTTAATCAAAAGTTAAAAGTTAATATATATATATAAGGTAAAAAAATAATTTATCTTCATTGGTCATTACTATTTAATAAGAATTATTCAAATAGTAAATTATTAAAATATTTAAATATATACTAAATATATCAAGTAATTTTTAGTCATGATTTATTAAAAAAAAAGTTTTAATTTTTTTTTGGCCAATAGCTTTTAGTTGTTAGTTAAAATTATATTATTAGAACAAATAATTGAGTAATAACTAATAATAATACTTTTTTTGCATTGTCATATCAGCTCTTAAACTTTAGTTTTATTTATTCTTCAAATATAATCATTTTACCATTTTGATTTAATTATTAGTGTTTATAATTATATTTATATGTATACATAAGATAAATCATAATATATTTACATGTTGAATATTAGAATTCATTGAATCAATTGTTTTAAATATCAATATGATAATATATGATATTTTCACTAATCAATTATTTAATAAATTAATTTTATTCTTTTTAGTGCTAACAAATATTAATTTACTATACAAATATAATTAAAAATATCATATTATATAAAAAATTACTTAAAAAGTAATAATAATTTATTTTTGAATTTAAACATTTAAATTACGTAAAAATGGTTATATATAACAACATAAAATAAAAAATAACATAAAACATATCCGAATCCGAATCAGAATTTGAAATGATCCAAATCCAAAAGATCTCAAACCCAAAAGATTCAAAACCAAAAAAAAAAAAAAAAAAAAAAACCCAAAACCAATATAACCTGAACTCAAATCAACCCAAATTGATTCAATTACGACCTCTATATTATTCCCTCCTTTTTAACCAGGATTTGGGCGGGAATCTAAACAAATGTTACTATTCACATGGGTTAATTCCCTTCATAGTCTCAAACTTCTAATTTTATTTCACTTTGATCTTTGACCTATCAATTATTTTATTTTGGTTCCTAACCTTTTAAAATGATTCAATTTTGCTCCTTCCTCAAAATTTTTGTTAACATTTATGTAACGTTCATGTTCTAACTTAATTTTCTTGTATGATATGTGAATATTTTTCTCAATTGTTAATAAAAAAATATGATAAAAATAAAAATGAAATCACTTAAAAATGTGAAGGGCCTAAATGAAATAATTCAAAAGTTGAGATTGAAATGGAATCAAAATAAAAAGTTATGAATCATAAATGGAATTTACTTATTCACACATATAAATGAGTTTCAAAAGGGACAAAAAATGTATTTATTTTAAAGCAACTTATATTTTTCTTTTTCACTGTACAACGAACAATTTTTAAAATCATAGGATTGATTTTTGATTTTTTTGTTTTATTCATGAAAACTATCTATAAAATTTGATTCATGAAAACTATCTATAAAAATAATTATATAGAATAGTTTCGACCTTCTCACCTGATAATGAGATGATGAAATCCGGATAAATACCAATACCTATTACTGGTAGAAAGATAGAGATCGAAACAAATAACTCTCGTGGTCCAGAATCTAAAAAATAAGAACTTGGAGCATAAAATAGCTTGTATCCATAGAACATTTGACGTGACATAGATAATGAATAAATAGGAGTTAATATCATTCCATTGGAGCCGTGCGAGATGAAAGTCTCATGCACGGTTTTGAATGAGAGAAAGAAGTGAGGAATCCTCTTTTCGACTCTGACTCTCCCACTCCAGTCGTTGCTTTTCTTTATGTTACTTCGAAAGTAGCTGCTTCGGCTTCAGCCACTCGAATTTTCGATATTCCTTTTTATTTCTCATCAAATGAATGGCATCTTCTTCTGGAAATCCTAGCTATTCTTAGCATGATATTGGGGAATCTCATTGCTATTACTCAAACAAGCATGAAACGTATGCTTGCATATTCGTCTATAGGTCAAATTTGATTATTTTTATTTTTAATTTTAATATTAATATATAAATATAATTTTTTTTTTCTTTTTGTAAAGACGAATAAAGAAATTTTCTCTCCTATTTACTACGGCGACGAAGAATCAAATTATCACTATATTTATTCCTTTTTCTACTTCTTCTTCCAAGTGCAAGATAACCCCAAGGGGTTGCGGGTTTTTTTCTACCAATTGGAGCCCTCCCTTCACCAGCCCCATGGGGATGGTCTACAGGGTTCATAACTACTCCTCTTACTACAGGACGCTTACCTAGCCAACATTTAGATCCGGCTCTACCCAAACTTTTCTGGTTCACCCCAACATTCCCCACCTGTCCGACTGTTGCTGAGCAGTTTTTGGATATCAAACGTACCTCCCCATAAGGTAATTTTAATGTGGCCGATTTCACCTCTTTTGCAATCAGTTTCGCTACAGCACCCGCTGCTCTAGCTAATTGTCCACCCCTTCCAAGTGTGATTTCTATGTTATGTATGGCAGTGCCTAAGGGCATATCGGTTGAAGTAGATTCTTCTTTTTGATCGATCAATCAAAACCCCTTCCCAAACTGTACAAGCTTCTTCCAAAGCATACGGCTTTTTGGATGTAGATGATGATATCTATACAAATGGATACCACTTGGATCTGGAACCTACATGCCGATGCTCACGATCTCGATAGCCATACCAGTGATTTGGAGGAGATCTCTCGCAAAATATTTAGTGCCCATTTCGGCCAATTCTCCATCATCTTTCTTTGGCTGAGCGGCATGTATTTCCATGGTGCTCGTTTTTCCAATTATGAAGCATGGCTCAACGATCCTACTCACATTGGACCTAGCGCCCAGGTGGTTTGGCCAATAGTGGGCCAAGATATCTTTAATGGTGATGTGGGCGGGGGTTTCCGAGGAATACAAATAACCTCTGTTTTTTTTTTTTTCAGATTTGGCGAGCATCTGGAATAACTAGTGAATTACAACTCTATTGTACCGCAATTGGTGCATTGGTCTTTGCGTCCTTAATGCTTTTTGCCGGTTGGTTCCATTATCACAAAGCGACCCCAAAATTGTCTTTGTTCCAAGATGTAGAATCTATGTTGAATTATATGATGATTTTTGAACTTTCCATATACATATATAGAAATAGAAAAAGATAGACTAGAACCGACATCTCTTATGTCATGTCAATGACAATATAAAAATGGAATTGGGATCTGGATGGAATATAATGAAATAGAGCCACTTTGAGGTTCCCTATGAAATGAGGCATGCAACGGAGCCACTACGAAGAAGTTCCGGGGGTTACGAAGGAAACTTCGAGTTCATATTGGTCATGGGTTGAGAACGGGAATTGAACTCTATGAGATCTAATCCCCCATTGTTCCTCAGCATTTCAATATTTTTCTATTGGAGCTTCCCTCATTCCTTTTATCGAGCATAATGACGCGAATCGGACTTTAATGAGTTCTAATATGCAACGCCAAGCAATTCCGCTTTCTCGTTCCGAGAAGTGCATTGTTGGAACTGGGTTGGAACGCCAAGTGGCTCTAGATTCAGGGGTTCCCGCTATAGCCGATCACGAGGGAAAGATCATTTCTACCGATACTGACAAGATTATTTTATCGGGTAATGGAGATACTCTAAGCATTGCATTAGTTATGTATCAACGTTCCAACAAAAATACTTGTATGCATCAAACTGCCCGGGTTCAGCGGGGTAAATGCATTAAAAAGGGACAAAGGACAAAAAAAATAAATTTTGTGAATTATTAAACGTATTGTGAAGATTTCAATATATATGTATATTAGAATTCTTTCCCCCGTTTCGCTTGGGGATTTTTTAATATTTGAAATTTTTTAATTAAATTAACAATCATAAATTAATATACATAAAATAAATTATTAACATGTAAAAATTTATAATATTTTAAATACACAAAAAATAACATGAATACGAAACATATAAATTTTTCTTATTTTTTTTCTCTTTCTTTTCTTTTCATTTTTTTTTTCCTTCCTTAAAAAAGATGACATGTCAACACCAAAGTAGTAAACACGTGTCAACACCAAAACATCTTATGTAGTCAATTTTAGATTAATGTTAGATATATAATCTATATATAGGTATATAACACCTATCTCATTTTAGTAGACTTGGGGTCGGGCTAAAAGTATTGGATTTTATTATAAAAAATTACAATATTTTTTCAAAAAACTTATTAAATTATTTATAAATTATAAATTTTATAAAAAAAAAGTTAAAAATATTATACAAACTTAATGAAAATATAAAAGGTATATTGTTGAATGAGAGATATACATGCACTTCTTATTGAAAAAAAACTCAACTAACATATATTATTTTAAAATTAAAAAATACTCGAAAGCCTAAAAATAGCTGCAATAGAAATAATAAGTTATTAGTATACTTTTTTTTATATAAAAAAAATACACATTTATTATATATTTAACAAAAAATAAATAGATACTATCATAACAAAATTAATAATTAAATAAAAAAATAATTTATATCTTCTCACTCCCGTCGCGGAGCGAGAGTAATTTTCTAGTAAACTTTAAAAGACAGCATAATAGCTGACCCACAATCATCTCGATTTGGTTCATTTTCGACCACGGTTCAAACCGCTATCAGCCTATAACTCTTCAATAAAAAAACAAAATTAGTGGCTACAATGATTTATTTTATCTGAAAATTATAACATGATTTATATCTACTAGATTTTAACGTGGATGAAAAGAAAATAAAATTTGTGTTGGATTTTATGTAATTTTGTGTTGAAATTTAATTATATATTTTAATATTAATTAGATATTGCATACTCACATCGTGAAAAAAAAATGAAAACAAATTTATATATTAAAATAATATCCAATGATGTAAGTTATAAACAGTTTTTTTTTTTTTTTTATGAAAAATAAAGAAATTAACTGAAAATATCGAGTATGTGATAATGTTTTTAAATATATATATATATAAACATTCTTAATTACATTTTATATTATAAGTTTAATTTAATTTTTAGTAAATATACCAATTAAGTTTCAACCATGTTAACTCGTGACACCAATTCAATCAATCCTTTTAATATTAGTATAGATATAGATATCAATTGGATTAACTTTTAAATTGAATTTTACAACTATAAAATTTTCTAAACACTGATAAAAAAAATTATTGATTATATTTTTAAATTACCATTTTAAATATTTTATATTAAATAAATATTAATAAGATTTATTTAATATATATCTGTACTAATTATAAAGTTACTGTAAGAATTGGTATCACGAGTCAAATGACACCAATTCAGTTAAAAAATTGCATAAAAGTCAAATTAAAATTATAATAATAAAATAAAATTAAAGTTATTTAGGTCATTTAATTTTTAAAATATATCTACTATTAAAAAATACATGCCTTTTTTTTAATATCTTTTATAACTTTAAAAAGAATAACAACTCAATAGAAAAACTACTTACCTATTTTTTAAATTATTATTCCTTTTAAAATACTATTATTGTTTGAAACATATGTTTTCACCCTAAAGTGAGTGTGATAAATTATAATTATTCTCAAAATCTCTTACGTGATTAGTGTCAAGAGTCAAGTGACATCAATTTAATTATGAACATTTATCAAAAAACCAATGAAATTATTCTAAAAAATATAAGATTATGAGTAAATTTGTCTTTTATTTTTGAAAAAAAAAAGCTATTTGTGAAAAAAAAAGAAGAGTAAGAATTTTAATTAGATGTTAACATTATATATATATATATTAATACAAGTTTAAATTTTAGTAATTTGTACAAAATAAATGTTTTTATTAATATACAACTAACAAGTATTCATATTCAACATATCTGACAACATAAAATAAAAATAGGAATGTGTGTAATATTTTTTATTGACAAAAAATATATATTTTTGTACATTATATTTCTAAACTTGTTGATCATGTTTTTAAATGCTATGTTTGGGAATATAAATTTGAAAATTAGGATTTTATTTGCTATATAAACTATGAGAATGAAATGCATATATTCTGTATAAATTAGTTAAGATTTAATATGATTATTTATTTGAAAGGTATAAAAACATAAATTTCAAATTTAAAAATATTTTTAAATATTTTTAAGTATTTCAAATTCACTACTAAATAGACATTCAACAATTTCATGAATTTTAAAAATAATCATGAATGTTATATTTACATATGTTTTATTACACAGTTATACTATTTTTAAAATTCAAATCCATTATTTGAAATTCAAGTTTTCAAACACAACCAAAGATAAATTATCACATCCATCATCCATAGGGTTTTTAGATTTCACATGTCTTCTTAGGATATATTAAAAAAAGTAATTAAAAAATAGGACATATGACATATTTTTAACACAGTTTGTAGTATTAAAAAACTCACTGCAGTATATCAAAAACAAATTTATTTTTTTAATTATAATTATTAATTCATGGTAATACTAAGATTTATGTGTAGATTAAAAAAATGATTTACTTGTCTTAAAATTCATCAAAAATCAATTTCAAATATAATAAAAAGAAATAAAATTACAATAATTATAAAATCATTTCTTTATACGAATTTTTGCTAATGAGTGTTTTTAGGATATTATTTAAGATTATTATGTTAGGTAAGTTGCTATTTTCAATACATTAAAAATCATCAAATTTATTATCAATTATTGTATTTAATATAAGAGTATTACTATAAACAATAACTTAATTAATCTTAAAAACTGCGGACACTCATTAATAAAATCATATTCATATTTGAGAAATATTAACCAATGTCTAGTGACACTGATTAATGTGATATTTATAGAAAGAAAAATACAATTAATGCATTATTATTTTTTTAATTCAGTAACAATAATATATTAAAAATAAAAAAATGATAATTAAATAATCATTAACTGGTGCTTTAGGCATCCTTTAACCGAACCCTTTATATGTAAGGTTTTACTAACAAGTGTCCTAATGGTGCGTTTGGACGAAATTTTTTAAAAATTTGAAGAAATTTAAAATGAAAGCATTTAAAAATGCATCATTTCAAAATGTTAGCTATTATAATTGTTTTGTTTGGATAAATTTTTCTTAAAAGAAAATTTGAGCTATTGGAATTTCATAAAATAAAAATATAATTATAAAATAGGAATAATGATATAAAATAAAAATACATATAGGTATAAAAAAATATGCAATATAGGTATCATTAGATTCGTAAAAATATATAGATATTATTAATAATATAAAAATGAATATATATATTATAGTTAAATAAAAATAATTTATTTTTTTAGTTTTCTATTTTATAATAGGCCATGTTGGAATAAAATATGAGGAGATTTGGAGAAATGTTGAAAAAAAAAAAAACACATTTTTAGATGAAATTTCAAAAGAGAATTTGAAGTGGTCAAATCCCCTCTTGAATTTTCTTATAAATTTTAAAATTCTTTTTTATTTTTACCAAACAAGTACCATATCCAAACGAGAAATTATTAGGTATGCCTTTCCTACCATATCAATTATGGTCGCTTCCAATAATATTACACCATATAAGCATTATTTTTACATGTCATATCTGACTAATACAAACAATGAAAATAATATTCTCTCTACCCTCTCCTTATCCAGCCACCTACCGCCACCCTACACAAAATCCAATCAGTTCTGCGCTATTGCCGTCGTTTATCATCGATGACCATCACAAGCCGACGACAACGACAGAAGCCCAAGAAACTCCTTAAACACCCCTTTAAGTAAACAAAAAAATGGCTCTGACATTCAATCATATCGCTTCTCAGTCTCAGAAACTCCCTTCTTTTGCTCTTCCACCAATGGCCAACCTCAGATCTCCCAAGTTTTCCATGGTCTCCACTCTTCCTCCTCGCTTGAAGTTAGTATATATATATATATATATTTTTTTTTAATGTTTGCTTTTTATTCTTTATTACTAGTTTCACAATTTTCTTGTTAAAATCATGGACCTTGACCTATTTCCTTTAGTTTTAGCTGATTTGGATCTGGATATTTGTTATTTTTTGGTAACCACAATTACTGTATATTTCTTTTTCTTTTGTTTGGTTTCCAAAACAAGGTTTCTTATTTTTGGAAGGGGCGTTTAGTGAGGCAAACAAGATAGGAAGCGAGAAGAGTTAAGGCTTTTGGGTTGGGTGGTTCCGAGCGTGTGTGGGTGGACGTGTTTGGGTCAAGGGGACAAGGGTTTTTGCTAACTAAAATGGAGTTTCTTGGCGATAGATGGCAGTAATAGCGGCCTGTTTAAGGTGACGATAGGTGGTTGGATAAAGAGAGGATAGAGAGAGAATATTATCTTCACTGTTTGTTTTACTATGACATGTAAAAATTTATTTATGTGTTCTAATATTATTGGAAGGACCATAGCCTACGTGGTAGGAAAGGCCTACCTAATAATTTTTCCATCTAAACACACCTTTAGAAACTCTTTAAGAAATTAGGTAAGTTACAATTTTTAATATATTGAACATTATCAAATTAACTATCAATTACTGCACTTGATTGAAATGAAATCTCTCCTTCAAATACTCCATTCAAACACACCCTTAGGAAACTCTTTAAGATATTAGGTAAGTTACAATTTTTAATATATTGAATATTATCAAATTAACTATCAACTACTGCACTTAATATAAGAGTATTTTTATAAATAATAATTTAACAAACCTTAACAAGTGCCCTTATGGCACTAGTTAGGAAATCATTGTATTTATTATCATTACAATATATCCAACAACCAATAAAATTTATCAATTTTATAATCAAAATTTTAAAAATAAAAAGTAAGTAAAATCTTAAATCACATACACATATGATAAAAATAGTTATAGTAGAATTAGACACACCACTATGTTGATAAAAAATGATATTGAAAAAAAAAAGAAAAAGAGAAATTATATTTTAAACTGGAATAAGAAAAAAATGAGTAGTTTTGTTAAGTGGTGTTTTTAAAGTGAAAAGACATGCGTCTTTATTTTCATATGTTTTTATAATAAATTTCTTTAATTTTTGTTTTTTAATTATCTTAATTATGTTGGTGTTACTTGATCAAAAGTAGTCAAAAATTGTATAACTAAATTTTGACACAGATGAAAAAAAAAAAAAAAAAAACTTAATCAGCTGAATGAGTAATTTTTCTTTTTTAAATACATGTGAAATAAAAAAAAAAACACATAAATATCCTACTTATATATTTTTATTATTATCTAACATTATCTAACACTAAAATCTATAGTCTAATCTAACAATGTAACAAATAATATTGATTATCGAGTTTAGGATTTTCTAAGATGGTGTATAAATGCCAATTTTTTGTTAGGTTTGAGCTTTGATTTGTGTGGGTTTTGAGAAATTTATTTTGGGCATTTAGGTTAGCTTTTTGGGTGCTAGGGCTTAGGGTAAAATAAAAAAGTAATGGATAATGAAAACGGTTATATGAAAAAATCTCCAAAAGAAAAAAAAAAAAATTTTGACACATTTTAAGAAATAATAGTCCTTCAAAAATAGAAATGGTCATATAATTGATAATTTGATAAGATCAATGTAAATAAAAATTCAATTAATGTTAATTACTAATGTATAAATGTTGTGAAAATGATTTTAGAAATTATATTGGTTGCATGCTACATTTTACATATAATATGCTTATATATAGTCATTAAAAGTAATGCAAGTAGAATATGATATAAATCATTATTTTTATTATTAATAATCGAATCAAATATTACGAATAAATGTTTTGATAACATGAAATTATTATATTTTTTATACAACAAAATATTTACATACATTAGGTTACACAATAAAATATAAACATTTAAAGAATAAATATCAATTATACTTACAAGAATGTTCATGATATATTTATATGTAGTTTATGAATAATTATTTTTAATATACTTAATTTTTAAAATTTTAGAGTTTTCATGATTAACAAGATATAATTAGAGTATTATTAATTAGCATATATTTAAGTATGCAAAAAACATATATACTATTTTTAAACAATAAAAAAAAAATTGCTCTTACCGCAAAGTGCAGGCAAATTACTAGTTTCGTTTTATTCTTTAGCTAATTTCACCAAGTTAACGACAACTGTCTCACGATTACCAACTTTGAAGATTGAATTTCTTAAAATAGTATTAATCAAGCAAAGTTGTAGTCAAATTTTTTTTTTTTTTTTCTTTTCTGTTCTAGCCCCCCAAAAAATCCAAAAACAGGTTAAGCATAACAAAAAAATTGCTATTAATATTATGATGAAGAAAATAGATGTACTACTATAGTATAGAACAATACTGCCACAGATTTTATAGATATTGAATAACAAAACTAACTTAATTGCATGTGATTTAGGAAAAATGAATTAGAAACACATGCAATTAGCAACAGGTTCGCTCACTCTTGATGTTAGTACGAAATAATCAGCTCTGCTTCATGGACAAAATAAAATAGGCAGCGACTGCCAGTGCCATGCATGTGCCTCCAATGACTCAATCATTCGCCAGAAACATAAGTCTTATCCTCGTAATACCTTCTCTCACTTGCAGCCTTCTTCTCATTACGCTTCTGCATAATGGAAACATCATCTTAGAATTTTCGACCTGGAATTTCAACATAATATTTATAATGACCATATTTGTTTGACACCACATGACCACCTGCTTGGTTGTCAACAAAAATTGTGCATTGGTGGGAATCATTGTATTTAAATCTGGAATAATATCTCCTTGACTTATTACTTTTTTTTTTTTTTTTATTGCTTATAACTCGATCTCCATTTTACATTTACATGACATAAAAGTGGGTTAAAGTAGAACTTCTGATCACAGATAGCATGACTCTGAGGAAGGTTAACCTGGTAAGCTTCCTGATTTGCTACAATCCTCCTAATTATTGTGGTAGTTGTAATGTCCAGTGGGCTTTCCAGAACTTTGAAGATACCCATACTGATTGGAACAGCATAGGGATTATCTTTTTCCTGCATGAGATAAAAAGTAAGCAAGAAATGAACAAAATGCAGCTTAGCACATTGTAATCAGTCCGCAAGAACAACCAGTTTTACAGTTTACCTTCTGAAAATCATTGCTTTCTGCCACAGTTCCATGGACAACTAAAGAGATGTTAAAGGTTGTGATCTGCAATTGCAAGATTTTGCTGAGTAACAAAATAAAGTGCATCACAAAGCAAATAATCCTTGGGCAAATAACTAATCACAACATGACAAACTAGTGACTATACCAGAATACTAATAAAAAAAAAAACAAACTTATTCAACATGCTTCATCTACAAAACCAAGTAATTTATGCATTTCATATTACTGCAACACAATATACTTAGAGGTGTATATACAGACATACACACATAAACATACATGTATTTGTACTATACCTACATAAGGATTAAGGAGCTCAAAACTCAACTCCGTAAAACATATATACATAATTCTTAGCGTGGGCTGTGGGCTTCCTTATCCTATTAGGTTTTGTTTTCAAGTGTCAAGTTTGTTAGTTTTTGGAGTCTTTAAGTATTTTCTCTAAAATCCTACTTAGGAATAGTAGTTCTAGTTCTTTTAGTAGTCTAATAGCCTATACACTTAATGTACTGTTTGTTTTATGAGATTATGATACGAGACCTTTCAGCACTATTGCTATTTTGATTGTGTGATGCAATCACCTTAGGCTTGACTGCTAAGGATCCCACAATGCTTAGTTTTTCTTTCTTCTTGGTTATATGATGCAATAAAGGAATCCTAGGTATAATGCTTAGGGATCTTTCTTTTTATGTATGGTTTTCCTCTTCTTTATTCAATTTCCCCTATTTTCTTAAGAATTTCAGATTATTATTATCATAAACCCTAGCCCTCCAAGCTGTCCCATGTCAAGTACCTTATTGACGATGGTAGTGGCACAAGAAAAATTCATTGTGTTGTTGACGGTGGTATCCATGGGTTTGCAGAAAGATTTCTTCCTACTCAACATTCCTTAACTCAAGGTTGAGTTTTCTTGAACAAGGGGAGAATGATGCAAAATGCAAAGAAGCTAATAGATAGATTAAACAACTTAATAGCTTATTTTGTGATTTTGTTGTATTTTATTCTGAATTATAATTCTTTATTATCTAGATATAGGGTTTTTAAATTAACTATGTTAATTACATTAAAGAGTGCTTTTCTTATTTTGCAAGTATCAAGGGGTTAAGGTTATATTTGGTAGTTTGCAATTATATTAGGGTTTAGGAGTTAGACTATAAATACCTATATTATTCCAACTTCTGTAGCTTTTGATTAATAGAACTATTATCAAAGCATTTCCAGTGTTATTGCCCTTGTGATTGACTGATGCAATAAGGAGCCATATTCAGGGCACAGTATCCCTCAATCTCACACACATCCCCTTCACCACTGGTTGACAGACTTCCACCCCCTTACATCACTCCTGTCTCGTAAAAATGAGAAGTAGAGGAAAGATAAATAAATAGATAGAGGAAGAGATAATTGACTAATGGAGATACCATTAAAAAGTCCATTGCTTTGGCATTCATTATTGCAATTTCTTTAGGCAGATTTCTGCATACAAATTTCTCTTAATATTAGCAGGAAGCCACTTATAGTTATAGCTCAAGGATGAGGGTTCACAATTTTCACCAATGAAACTACAGCTCCTTAACCTAGCTCTACTTTTATTTATGTATATTCTATCAATAAAGTGAAACAAAAACCAAAATGTATTTTCGAATACATAATCTCACACAAAAAATACCCCATTCTTCACCAAGAGAAACAATTTCTAGCTTTGCCTCTGATTAACAGTTCCACAAGTTTCATAGCATACATCAAAGCTTTATCCTTTGCATATATTTCAATCTTTAAATGTTGACAAGCAGGCATATACTACTGAAAATGGAACTCTTAACAAATAAAATAAAATAATAAATAATTAAATAAATCCCTAACAAAATAAGGTACTAACCATGTCTTTAGACACCTCCCATGGAGCACCGATTATCACCTCATCCACATAGCGACAAGCTAAAACACTTAAGCTTCTTTCATGAAGATTCATAATAGGGCGATGCACACCTCTTTTAGCACTGCAAAGCAATTGTACAACGTATATAAAGTTCCAAATGAAATGACAAAACCTCCTAGCACCGGATGTATATCCAATTGAACTAGTTTTTAATTAAAATATTCCAGCTTTATGTGAGCTTATCAAACCCTAAAGACTGCAATAAAATTGTAATCAGCTATTCCAAGAGATTTTCTTATGAGCTATTAAATCGTTTAGCTGTCTTTTTTACATTTCAAATGTTAGAAAAGGTATTCTAGGAACAAAATGTGAGTTTGTAAGAAACAACATAATTTTGAAAATATTCAGAATGGAACAAGATCATAATGATGATTGTCATAAGATAAACAAAAAAACATGAAGAGCTTTTTTTTTTTTTTTTTTTAAAACATTTTTTTCACAATCACTTTAAAGTTTAGATTCTAGCAACATGAGTTTTTTCAGAGAAACAAATCCATGATCACCTAGATATAAACCAAATTGGGGGCTCTTCCAGTTCCCTTCGTTCTCTCAATTAAGCTTCCTCTTAAATTAATTAGGCTCCAAAACCCCTTCCCAAAATCAGTAATTTCCCTAAAAACTATTGAGTTAAAAATGGACCCTTTATTATTAAACTAAAGAAGACTTATCGAAATATATCACAAATATCCCAAATATAGACCAATCCTCTTGTGAAAAAAAAAAAAACCTACTCCTCTAATATTCCCATCCCAATACCACTGTGAGAACCTGAGAAGAGGAGGTTGCTGGCTGCAGAGAGTTGGCACAACAGAAAAGGAGAACTAAACATTGACCTTTCTACTATGGAAAGAGAACTTCATTCCAATGTTTTATTCAGGATACAAAAGACAAAATGAGAGAGAGAAATATTATAGTAAATTAAATGCACGAAAGTCAGTTACCTGACAGTCTGATCATTGTGGATCCCAACAAGAAGAAAATCTCCAAGTTCCCGAGCAACCCGCAGAATCTATATCAGATAGAGTTAGTAACCTTTTCTCTTTTTCTTCTTTCTCTCTATGTGTGCATGGCAAAAGGAGATTGAGAGATAGAGGTCATAATTGTGTTATCATTTTTCCTATATTGGCCTAACATGAGTGATGCAGGACAACTTAGGGGGCTAGTGTTTATGATAAAAATAATCTGAAACACTTAAGGGAAACAGGGAAAATTGGATAAATAAATAGGGAAACAGAAATAAAAGATAACCTAAACTTCACACAGGGTTCCTTGCTCGCATCACACAACCAAGAAGAAAGGAAACCTAAGCATCACACCTGGGGTTGATTGAATCACACAATATGAATAGCAATAATGCTAAAAAATTCTCAGTCATAATCTGTCCTTTAAAAGAAAGAGTACATTGTTATTTATATAGGCTACTAAACTACTACCAAATCTAATCCTAAAAGAACTAGAACTCCTATTCTAAGTAGGACTTTAAAGAAAATATTTGAGACTCTTAATAGGAGACTAATAAACTTAACTTAAAAACAAAACCTAATAGGATAAAGAAAACTACACTAAGATACTAAACCCTGATATAAATGTAAAATACTAAATATAACCCTAGATCTATAAGATATTGCATTTAGCCCCATAAATACAACAAGAGTAACAAAATAAAATCTTAAGTAAGCTAATCCCACAATTAGCTTATTTGTGTTCTGCATCATTCTCCCCTTGTAGGAGAAAACATGACCTCGAGTTTTGAAGTGTTGTAAAATAAATCTGCTATACTCATGAATGGCACTGTCAAGAATGAGTTTCTCTTGTAGCACAAACATCTTCAACAAAGTTACTTATATCTTAGTCTTGAATGCACTAGAAGTAATGAAGTCAATGGGAAACTTTTCAAAAATAGCCAGACTTCAACTCCACAGTGGGAAGAATAAAATCAATTGGATCTTCACCACACAACTCCTCAATAACTTGCTCCTTTGCTTGGATCATCAGAAATTCAGTTTCCAAATTTTCAAGTCCAACTTGTCTAATCTGCCTGGTTGTAAGTTGTTCTTCAAGTGAATGATTATGTTGCACATTGTCCTCAACACGTGATTCTATAATGGCATTGTCCTTTTCTTCCTCAATGTTGTCAATAACAGCTGAAATTATTTCTCCAGTTCCATGACCCTCTTGAACTTCCTTTAGAATACACTTATCATTGCTGATTTTATCTTCAAACTTATCTTCAGTTTGAAACTGACTTTTCAACAAGTTAGAAGAACAAGATTGAGACCAAGAAGTCCGATTTTCTGGTAATTCTTCCTCTTTGTGCATAGGTTGCCTTAGTAATTTTCTTCTGATTTCATCCCTCAAACCAGCCTTAAATTGGGCTGCTGCTAGGTTCACATCTTCCACAAATTGAGTTCGAATCATAAACTCAATCAGATCTTTGCATATATTCTATTATCGACATGCTTTGCTTGCTTAAAAGTAAGGACATTGCCCTGCTTCTTGTCAAGATAATTAGGCGGAAAATACTTTTCTTTAAATTTGGCTTTCATCTCATTCCATGTACTAATTTGTTGCTGTGCCAACCTGGTTATGTTTCTTTCAACACCATGCCACCATATCTTTGCTAAACCAACAAGCTTCATCTTTGCAAATCTAACCCTTTGAGCATCCAACATGTTGTACCAATCAAAGTACTCCTCGATAGAGTCAATCCAATTAGAAAATATTGTAGGATCAACTTTTCCTTCAAAATCTGGAACTTCTATATTGATTTCCTAGGGTATATCTCTAGCTGTATCTTCTACTTTTTGCCTTCTTTCAACCACTTGTTGACCTAGTGCAACTCCACTGTTTTGCCTTTGAGGAAGGGTTTCAGAACTTACTGCTAGAACAAGTTGTTTGTCTTGGGTGTAGAATTTTTCTAACATCCCTTCAAGCTTGGACAGCAATCTTGTTTCTAGTGCATCTATCTTTTCTGACAAAACCTTCTTGGTTTCTTCATGATCTCGTTGGAAAGCCTCAAACTTTAAATTACGTTCTGCATTCGCCACCATTGTTATCCAGAATTGCAGCAACGACTTTAGGATCTTTAAGCTTTGATACCAATTCATGCAGGATAGCTTAGGGGGCTAGAATTTATGATAACAATCTTCTGAAATTCTTAAGGAAAATGGGAAATTGGATAAATAGATGGGGAAACAGAAATAAAAGATAACCTAAGTTTCATACCTGGGGTTCCTTGATCGCATCACACAACCAAGAAGAAAGAAAATCTAAGCATCATACCTAGGGTTGATTGCATCACACAATCTGAATAGCAATAATAATCTATCCTTTAAAAGAAAGAGTACATTGTTATTTATTTATATAGGCTACTAGCCTACTACCAACCCTAATCCTAAAAGAACAAGAACTCCTATCTTAAGACTCTTAATTGGAGACTAATAAACTCGACTTAAAAAAAAAAACCTAATAGGATAAAGAAAACTACACTAAGATACTAACCCTAATATAAATGTAAAATACTAAATATAACCCTAGATCTATAAGATATTACACTTAGCCCCATAAATACAAGAGTAAAAATATAAAATCTTAAGTAAGCTTATTTGTGTTTTGCATCAATGAGTGTCGAGCTATCCAAACTATAAACTTCTTTTATTAGTTTTGCACCCAGGGGCCCGGAAAGGAGAATAACATCATTATGGTGATTTCATCACTAGTGATGCTGATAGCATGAAATCATTCAATAAAAACAAATCAATTTGCTTCTGATACCACATGAAAATTATATATCATTCATTATAAAATATCCAAAAATAAACTTATAACAGGTAAAAAAGACAACAATTTCAATCTTGTATTCAGATAACTAGAATTTGTGCACACTCACTACGTGGGCGATAGAGTGAGAAAGTGGAAAGACTAATCTTTTCAAGTAAAAACGTAGTTTTGAATGCATCTGTCTAAAACACAATTTTAATTGGAAAAATTAATTTAAAATGGACCCAATTATAATATTAATATAACCCCATGTTAAATATGTATATTGTTTTGGGATGCTTTTTTTTTTTAATAATTGAGCTGGTGTCAAAAATTAAATGATACCAAACTCAGTTACTCCCAATGTTTAATAGTATAGATAATCTGCATATCACTTATCTATTTCTTGGTAATATATCATTAGTGTGCAACAAACAAATATAGAGAATGTATTCATTAGTATCTTCACAAATATTTCTACTATTAATGATAAAATAAACTCGTTACATAGCTACTAAGTTAAAAGTACAACAATAAAATAAGTGTTAATTACACATTTGGTACCCGAACTATAGTCAAATTTTCAATTTGGTACTTACAGTTTAATAACAATTAGGTACTCGAACTTTGCTTCCGCCCATTGGTTTGCAGACGAGACTAACACCGTTAGTCAAATGGTGATGTGTCCAAAACATCCAATAAAATTACGACACATGGCATGCTTCTATTGGTTGTTTTTGGACACATCATCCATTTGACTAAAGGTGTTAGTCTCGTGAGTAAACTGAAGGATGGAAGCAAAGTTCAAGTACCTAATTGCGACTTTTTAAATAATAGATACCAAATTGAGAATTTGATTATAGTTCAGGTACCAAATGTGTAACTAACAATAAAAATAAAAGCAAGCAAATAATTTGTTTCTCAACCTTTTAGATGAGATTTAGATCACTCCCTAAGTGATCTAATCTTATCTATAATCTAATAAGATTGTTGTCACATAGGATCATCAACTTTCTATTGAGATTTAGATCACCAAGGACAAAGAACCCAGATTTTTGGGTCATCACCCAATGACACATAACACATTAGCAGACATCTATTCACCCAAAATATGTAAAGGGAATAAGATCACATAACATACCTCAACATGTCCAGCATGAAAAAGATCAAATGCTCCATCTATATAAACTATGTGAGCATCTGGTCCAGGTCCCTGCAACGACCAGCATACATCTGTTGTCAAGATTAAAAACAGAACAGAAGCAATTTTGCTTGAAAGTATTGAAAGCAAAAAGAACCAGCACTAAGAATCAAATTTCAAGAATTGCAAGAAATAAAAAGAGGAAATCAAATAGAAGCAGTAGAAAAGAGAAAAGGGGTAGAAGACACTGGAAATAGCTATCATAGCAAATGCACTTTCTTTGTCTCCGCTGACTTTTTCAAGTCCAAAAATACACTATAAGCATCCATCATTGTTCATTCAGTCATGTGGTTTTGAACCAAATTTAAGAAGAAGAAGAAACACACTCAATGCACCAGCTACAAACCCATCATTATTCATTTCTAGTCAGGTGGGTTTCAACCAAAATGCTACTCTGGGCCCTCCAACCCCATTGTAAAAGTTGTACCTTATCATGGTAAACTTGTTAATAACCTCATTATTAACTTTTTTCTCTTGAATTTTTTAAATCTAAGCATAATTAAACATGATTTTTTAATCCCTTAAATTAGAAAAAAAAAAATTCAATCAATCAAATAAAAACATTGACCCTAATTATTGCACTAACAACTTTCCTTAACACTAGTAATAAAAAAAAAAAATTAAAGAAAGTTCAATCACTTTATTCTTTTATACAAAATTAATTGTGCATTTAATATTTCTCACTTTTCCCTTCTTTCATTTTCTATAACCTTTTTAATATTTTTAAAGCTATGTATTCTTATGCTTTTTTTTATGACATTGAGACATCAAACTTTTATCCAATCCTTTGTATGTGCAATATGAATTATAATGTTAAAATTAATATTTTTATTCATTGAAAGAAATCTATACATAGTTATAATCATGTTTAAATCTAGTGTTCTTGTATCATATTCCTACTTTTACTTTCATTAACTTCACATACGCATACTACTTTTATCTCGACCCCTCAAGATAGAATTTTTGCTATGCTCCTGATTTCAAAGGAAAAACTTTTCTATGTTATTCCTAAGGCTAGAATTCAACACCTCATCAAAACTCCTTGGACAAGTGGCCTATTTTCTACCATTTTTCTACCTTTTATTCATAGAACAAAAAAAATTCTGATTTAAAAGAAAGAACCAATAAGCATACTTAAACTATTATGGATATAGAAAGAAGAGAGGAAAGCGAGATTCCTATGAGAATAGTAGAATAAGGAAGCAGTTATAATGACCTCATGGCTATATATACATTTTCACAGACTGACAGACCAAGAAACTAATGTTCATGATAAGCTCTATATGCAAAATTAAAAAGTCAGTTTACACTATCCAGGCAATGTTATACTAGATTTAAATACACAAGGTACATAGTAAATAGAGATGAATTTTTTTTTCCATTTTACAACTCCACTTTTACTCTAAATATGATCAATAACATAACTAAAATTTAAAATAAAATCAAACAACTAAATTTGGAAAATTGGGAAACAAAAGTTTCCAAACTTAGTTAAAAAGTTGAAAAAAAAAAATTTAAATAGCTTTTTAATTTTCTATAAAAATCTGAAAACAAGGCTCTTGCAACTTAGTTATTTACATTATTCCTTGATCATATATAGAGTCAAAGTGGAGATAGAAAATTAAAACATCTATCAAAAACTAAACCGGTCCTTTTTTTTTCCATATCAATAAACTGCTTATATAGAAGGCCTTAACTTTCTTTTCCAGAAATTTCTGAAATGGACCAAGTGCAACCAAATCAAAACATAGAAATGACTGCAATGAAAACTCAAAAAGAAAGGAGAGATCAAATTTTGCAAACCTTTCCATTTGAAAATTGCACAATTCTACGAGATGTTGGTAAAAATTGAGATACGCGAGTTCCAGTTCCAGATCCACCATCTTCAAATTTCTGGCTGTGACCATGGCTGAATTGTCTTTGCAGGGAGGAATGATTGTGAGTGTCACCAACTGATCTCTCTCTCACACAAAGAAGCATCCGACCTGTTCCAAATGATGAAAAAGAATTACCAAATAACACGCAGAAAGTAAAGTATTAATATAAACCAAGTTTCTCATAAAAGAAGCAAAAAAGAAAAAGTTGTGAGGCAACTGATGAGATGCATTCAAATACATACATATGTAAAAGAAAAGCATGGAAATGGAAATTAAAAGTAATATTAATACTGACCAACAATGTCAGTGCTAGAAACACCTTCAGTGCGCTTAATCTGCTTGTAACGACCAGCTTTCTTAGCAAGAGCATAAGCATCAGTTCCATCAGGAAGAACGCAGGGGTCGTCACCGTGAATAATGTAGTCAATCTTATAATCATTGAACAGCTTCTTCATGAAATCTTCGGTGATTGCATACGGTGCATCGCAAATGACCTCATCCACCCACTTCACCGCCTTCACCATGATCATTCTTACAAGTCACAACAAAACAATGAATGAATAAACCATTAGTTAATTATCAACCAATGGCGAACCAACCAATCAAATCAATCATGTACCTTTCGTGTAGAGGGGTTACGGGAGGGCCTTTGTTTGCAATAATTTCGGCATCACTGACGACTCCCACCACCAATTGGTCGCCGAGGGCACGTGCCTGACGGAGGGCGTTGCAGTGGCCATAATGCATCATGTCAAAACAACCGTCCATATACACCCGCACTGCCTTCTTCTTCTTCTTTATTTTCCTCCACCAACCCAGCCCCAGTCCCAGTCCCTCAGGAGGTATGCCATTTTTTGCTACACCGAGGTACAGCCCTACCGCCACAGCCACTGCCACCGCTCCACCTATCAGGTAAGTCGATGGTATCTTGCTCATTGCTTGATTTTTCCAATTCCACAATAAAAATAATAGTACCTGTCCAACGTTTCAGCTACAATTGCCAAGTACAGATTTGGCTTCGCTTTTTTCAGATTTTCTATTCGGTGCTTTCTCTAGGGTTTTCCTATGGAATAACAATCTGTAATTTTTTTTTATTCTTTTCGGAATTACAAACTGGGTGAAGGCGAAACTGCGTGGAGAAAATTAAAAAATCATCCGATAAGATAAGAAGAAAATATCCTAACCCTAGGAGGAGTTTTCCCTACCTATTGTCGGAGTCAAAAGAGTAGAAAAAGTCAAGAAAGTAGGAGGCGAGGAAGCGATTTGCTGAATCTGAATCGGATTGGGGGAAACGCTGGCGTAGGCTCAAATGAAATCGCTGGGGCGATCAAACACTGTTTCAATTGTTAAACAAATAGAGAGGAGAACAAACAAAATGAGATGTTTCTTTTTCTTTTTCTTTTCTTTGATTTGCGTGCTAACCTTTTTCTTTCCCTACTTTGCTTTGCTTTTTCTTTTTCTTTTTCAATATTGCATTTGTGTGGTTACTGTGGTTTTCTCTATTTTCATTTTCAGTTTTTTGGGTTACCCTTTGGAATTAAGATAAGTTATAATTAATCAAATTAATTATTATATTTAATATAAAACTATTTTTTATAAATGATAATTAATTTTAAAAGTGCTTTTATGATCCTCATTAATAGATATATATTTATTATAATTTATAAAATTTTATAAAAAAGTTTTTAACATCTTAAATCACGTGCACAATAGGTAAAAAATAAATATTTATATTTATTATAAAAATTTTTAATTAAGTTAAATCAAGTGAGATCCATTCAATTAAAAAATTGATATAAAAATTAAAATATAATTATAAAAAGATAATATAATTAAAGATAAGGTACGATTAACTGGTGTCTACACGAGTTAAGGATTATTTATTTATTTTTTAAATTGTTTTTATATTTAATGCATTATTTTTACTAAATTAAAAAAATACATTTATTATATATATATTTTTTTTTATATATTTATCACCTTAACCGATTTTAATTTTTTTAAATATAAATATTTAAAACAAAAACTATCGTTATGTATATTCACTCATGTAATTTTTTATTGCTCTTAAAATTACCATATTTTTATCAAATAATTTTTATTTTCATTTCAGCATAAACATTTATAACGAACGTAATCATTTGACTAACATGATCATCTGGTTGGTTGTCAATAAAAATTGCGCATTGGAGGCAATAATTGTATTTAAATCTGGAATAATATCTGTTTGAGTTATTATTATTATAATATTATATAACTCAATCTGGATCTAAAATTTACATTGACATGACATAAAACGGGTTTTTTATACGAATATAGCCAAAAAAAAGATTAAACCCCAAACTACCTATACTTTTAGATTATTTCCCAAAATACGCTTGTTTTAAAATTAGCTGGGAAATCGCCACCCCCCATGGCGATTTCCCAGCATCAAAATATTGATTTTGGCTAAAAATACCAAGGGAAATCGCCATGGGGGGTGGCGATTTCCCTTGGTATTTTTTTCAAAATTTGATAAAAATACCAAGGGAAATCGCCACCCCCCATGGCGATTTCCCTTGGTATTTTTAACCAAATTTGTAAAAAGAATGAAGGGAAATCGCCATGGGGGTGGCGATTTCCCTTCATGTAATTTTTTTTTTTTAATAAATCAACAAATTTTAATTTTTTTAATTTGTAAATTTTATTTTTTAAATTTAAAAATATAAATTAAATTAAGTTTCTTATTAAATTTAAATATGGAAAATTTTATTTCTTATAAAAATTAAAAAAACAAAATAATATTTCTTCTTAAATTTGTATATCAAAATTTATATTTGTAAGTTTTGTTTAAATTTTAAAATTTTGTAAGTTTTGTTTTTAAATTTTATAAATTAAATTAAAATAATTTTTTTATAATTAAAAAAAAAATTCGTAAGGTAAATTTTATTATTTAAAATTTATGAACAAATTTTTTTAAATTTTGTTAATTGATTTGTATTAGATAAAAACAAAAAACAAACAAAAAAACTTGCATTACATTTTCATAAGCAAACAAGTGAAATTCTGGAAAGCAGAAAAAACAATTTCAGCTATATTTCAGTCCATCAAATGCTGCAGAAAATATTGGAACTTGATTTTTTCTGCAATGTATAAGACTGATGATATAGGTTTTTAGACAGGTTTCAGCTATTTTCCAGTCCATCAAATGTTGGAGAAAATATTGGAACTTGATTTTTTCTGCAATGGATAAGACTGATGATATAGGTTTTTAGACAGGTTTCAGCTATTTTCCAGTCCATCAAATGCTAAAGAAAATATTGGAACTTGATTTTTTCTGCAATGGATAAGACTGATGATATAGGTTTTTAGACAGGTTTCAGCTATTTTCCAGTCCATCAAATGCTGGAGAAAATATTGGAACTTGATTTTTTCTGCAATGGATAAGACTGATGATATAGGTTTTTAGACAGGTTTGAGCTATTTTCCAGTCCATCAAATGCTGGAGAAAATATTGGAACTTGATTCTTTCTGCAATGGATAAGACTGATGATATAGGTTTTTAGACAGGTTTCAGCTATTTTCCAGTCCATCAAATGCTGGAGAAAATATTGGAACTTGATTTTTTCTGCAATGGATAAGACTGATGATATAGGTTTTTAGACAGGTTTCAGCTATTTTCCAGTCCATCAAATGCTGGAGAAAATATTGGAACTTGATTTTTTCTGCAATGGATAAGACTGATGATATAGGTTTTTAGACAGGTTTCAGCTATTTTCCAGTCCATCAAATGCTGGAGAAAATATTGGAACTTGATTCTTTCTGCAATGGATGAGACAAATGATGGGATTTATCAATGACATTTTGCATTGAATAAGTTATAACTTTTTCAGTCAAATAGTCAAATAGTCCTAGGCAGAATATCAGAATCAGATTTCATCCTATACAAAGGATGGGATTTGTTATCTGGTACAACATAATGAACCATTATAAATTCATAATACTTATGAAGGTTTACAATACCCCCATACAACAGTTTTTCAATCAGATTTTTCCTGAGTGCTAAAACCTCCTCATTCTCATTCTCATCCTTCTATATTTCTTCTTTCTTTTGCTACACAACATGAGCAATAGAGTGATCGCATTGGTCTACTATAATGGCCAAATTCATAATACTGACGAAGGTGCTACCTTTGATTGTGAACGTCCAAAAAGTTTTCGTGTTGAAGACGACGTCACATTAGAGGAACTGAAGCTGCAAATTCATACAAAAATTAAAGCTGGAACTAGAAAAAGAGTTTCAGAGGTTAAGTACAGGCATCCTCTTTCTATTGGTGAAGGATGTGTCCGATATAGAACATTTCCACTTGAAGATGATGATGATGTCAGATGCATGTTTTATGCTCATGAGACATTTGCAAATGTTGGTGTCCTTGAGTTATATGCTGACATAGATGATGTTGACGATGATTGCGGCCCTTCAAATGTTCGCACAACAGAAAACTTTCCCATAGAAGATTATGATTCTGGGTCGTTCTATGTTCACACTACATACGACGTTCCCACAGAAGAAGTCGTGCCCTTATCTCAAGCTATAACTTTTCAGACTTCATTAGTCTCACAAACCCTAATTCCTACTACCCTCGAAGATGAGCCAGCTGGTGTTGATCCTGTTCGTCCACGTGGAGTCCATGGTGAAGATGTTGGTGAATTTAGTGAGCAAGAAGAGGATGCTGAATTCGCAAGTGATGACAATACTGATTCTGACCCAGACGTCGTCCCTGCTGAGATCAACACTCATGGAGATATCAACACTCATCGAGATATTCCCCCATATCAGGCTGCATCCCATATGCATACACTGGATCTGGAGGCAATGCATGTGCCGGAATTTCCAGAGTATGTTCATACATTAGCTACGCCTCTGACATTTGATCCATCTGCACTTGATCTGTGTGTTGGGTTACAATTCCCAACGAAAGAGGCTGTGCTTTCAGTTATCAAGCACTATAACATCAAAAACTCTGTAGATTACAGAGTAATTGAATCTGAGCCGACGAAATATTATGCCAAGTGCTTAATGTATGGGAATGGGTGTAATTGGAGAATAAGGGCAACTTTTATGAAGAAGAAACATCTATGGGAGATTAGAAAATATGAAGGGCCTCATACTTGCACATCGGCGAGGATTTCACAAGATCATTGCAAGTTAGATTGTAACATGATCTGCTCATGCATTTTGTCATTGGTCCAAGCAAATCCGGAGATTTCCGTTTCAGTTTTGATCGCTGAGATGCGAATCCGGTATGGATACATCACCTCTTACAAGAAAACATGGCAAGCAAAGCAAAAGGCAATTGTTCGAGTATTTGGCGATTGGGAAAGATCGTACAATGAGCTACCTAAATGGTTAGGTGCAATGCAACATTTCGTGCCTGGTACAATTGTGGAATTGCAAACGATACCTGCATATCACGGTGATCGATTGGTCCAAGGTAAGAGAATATTCCATCGACTATTTTGGACATTTAAGTCGTGCATTGAAGGGTATCCGTATTGTAAACCAATTGTGCAAATAGACGGTACTTTCTTATATGGAAAATACAAAGGCACATTATTGTTAGCTATTGCACAAGATGGCAATCGAAACATACTGCCAATTGCCTTTGCCATTGTGGAGGGTGAGACAACAGAGGCTTGGTCATTCTTTCTCAGTAACTTGCGCAGACACGTGACAAAACAGCCTGGCATTTGCTTGCTGTCTGATCGACATGAAGCCATCAAAGCTGCGATTAGACGCAATGGTGGATGGAATCCTCCACATGCATATTCAGTGTACTGCATTCGACACATTGCAGCGAACTTTATGAAAAAGTTTAACAATAAGGAATTGCGTCGACAAATTGTTAACATGGGTATGGAATCAAATCATAGTTATTTTATCTCTTATATTTCGTTTAGCATATAAAATAATATTGAAATTCAAAAGTTTTTTGTTTTTAAATTTATTAGGATACGAGTTGAGGCGACCGAATTTTCATTTCATGTATGACAATCTTCGTGGAGAAAATGCTGAGGCGGCTAACTGGCTTGATAGGATCCCCAAGGAGAAGTGGGCGCAGTCATATGATCAAGGAAGGCGTTATGGCCATATGACAACCAACCTAGCTGAATCTATCAATTCGGTGTTGAAGGGAACGCGTCATCTTCCCATTACTGCTTTAGTGCAATCAACATATTATAGGTTGGCTGCACTTTTTGTTAAGATGGGGAACAAACAAATTGCCATGATGGAGGGAGGGCACACATATTGTGAAACAGTCACACAAGCTATGCAAGAAAATCGCACGAAAGCTAACTCCCACATTGTTCGTAATTTTACGCGAGCAAATCAATCTTTTCTGGTTGAAGAGTTAGTTGCTCCACAAGAGGGTGTTTTTGCAATGAACTACAAAGTCAACCTCAGTGACATGTGGTGTGATTGTGGAAAGTTTCAAGCACAAAGGTTCCCTTGTTCACATGTAGTTGCTGCCTGTGCACATGTCCATGTAGATTGCATGCAATATGTGGACAAAGTCTATAAACTGGAAAATATATTGAATGTTTATAGACATGAGTTCGAAGCTGTTGGAAATGAAGGTTACTGGCCTCAATATGATGGTCCAGAAGTGTGTCCCAATCAAGAAATGCGGAGAAATCCACATGGTCGGCCAAAATCAAGTCGTATTCGTAATGAAATGGACCTCAGGGAGAAAGGCCAACCAAAACGTTGTGGATTATGCAGAAACGGAGGTCATAACCGTCGAAATTGTCCGCAACGATTTGGCACATTGGGGGAGACTTCGCATCAACAATAAATGAATTACATGTTTTTCTCAACTTATCATGTACTTTGGATTATAAGGGAAAATGTAATGCAAGTTTTTTTTGTTTGTTTTTTGTTTTTATCTAATACAAATCAATTAACAAAATTTAAAAAAATTTGTTCATAAATTTTAAATAATAAAATTTACCTTACGAATTTTTTTTTTAATTATAAAAAAATTATTTTAATTTAATTTATAAAATTTAAAATTAAAAAACAAAACTTACAAAATTTTAAAATTTAAACAAAACTTACAAATATAATTTTTGATATACAAATTTAAGAAGAAATATTATTTTGTTTTTTTAATTTTTATAAGAAATAAAATTTTCCATATTTAAATTTAATAAGAAACTTAATTTAATTTATAATTTTTAAATTTAAAAAATAAAATTTACAAATTAAAAAAAATTAAAATTTGTTGATTTATTAAAAAAAAAAAAAAATTTACATGAAGGGAAATCGCCACCCCCCATGGCGATTTCCCTTCATTCTTTTTACAAATTTGGTTAAAAATACCAAGGGAAATCGCCATGCGGGGTGGCGATTTCCCTTGGTATTTTTATCAAATTTTGAAAAAAATACCAAGGGAAATCGCCACCCCCCATGGCGATTTCCCTTGGTATTTTTAGCCAAAATCAATATTTTGATGCTGGGAAATCGCCATGGGGGTTGGCGATTTCCCAGCTAATTTTAAAACAAGCGTATTTTGAGAAATAATCTAAAAGTATAGGTAGTTTAAGGTTTAATTTTTTTTTTTTTTGGCTCGTATAAAAAACTCACATAAAACAGGGTGAAATGCTTATAAGTTAGAACTCAATCGTATTATTTATTTATGTCTGTCTGGTTTGGTTTGGTTTTACAAGGACAAAAGTCAAAACAGTGAAACAGAGCTAAGCAGGGTTTAAAATGTTACTTGAGTTTTGTTTGACTTCCGAGTAGATTTGAGATTGAGGTGATGAACTGATGATGTTGGTTGGATCAACTAATTTGTTACTTCCTTATTCCATTCCAGCCTCAACTACTACTATCTACTGGTACTAAATAGTAAGTCATTTTCCTTATCATATTATCTCTTGTCTTCCTGCTCCCGAACCAAATCCTAAATCCCAAATCCCTCCTTTTTTTTTTTTTTTTCCTTTCACTTGTCTGTGGATTTCTCTCACTCTCTCTGTGTCTTTCTCTAGGACAGCCAGAGAAGAGAAGCCTACTGAGGGAGAAAGCATTATACCGGATAGGAATTAGGTTATAGGACTCTAGGAAAGAAGAGTGAGGAGTTTAATCTTCTCAAAATCCAAGGATTTAAAGTCTGCAAAAATGGTTCTCAAATGTTTAGTTAGTTAGTTTGGAATAAATAAAGCAGCAGATGGAAGGCAGGAGGATATCGGCCAGCCCTAGCCCTAGCCCTAGACCATGCAATGGGAGGAGAGTCTCACTCTTGACTAATAAGAAGAGGCCTCGTCCTGATGCTTATGTCAATACCTTCAATAAGCTACTCAGGCGTGAAATTTCTTCAAACCCCTCTTTTTCTATCTCAAATGCCCACCACAAGTTCCGCAATATGCGTTTGGTGGTAGGTATCTCTTCACTTTTTCTTTCTTCTTTTTTTTTTTTTTTGGATATTGAAATGCAATTCTTTGCTTTTAAAACGCACTGCGAATCCTAAAATCTACCTTGTTTGATTCCAAGTGAAATGCAATTCTTTGCTTTTAAAACGCACTGCGAATCCTAAAATCTACCTTGTTTGATTCCAAGTGAAATGCAATTCTTTGCTTTTAAAACGCACTGCGAATCCTAAATCTACCTTGTTTGATTCCAAGTGAAATGCAATTCTTTGCTTTTAGCCTCCCCTTCAATACATAAGCTTGGATCCAGACAATCCATAGTGAGCCAACTTTGAAGAAGAGAGACCAAATGTGTTGCAGAAAACATGCATGATTCCAACTGAAAAGGTCCTTGAAACCAAGCCCTCTTCAGATTTTGGATGACAAATGTCCTGCCAACAGACCCTAGCCCCTCTTGCTGAAGTGTCTTCCCAGTCCAAAAGAATCTAGAACAAAGCTGATTTAGCTTGTTAAGAACACTCTTTGGCATGTTGATGTAGCTGACACCAACTAGTTTCTGGGATCAGGGCCTAATTAAGTCGCGCAAAGCTCTAAATGTTTATGCACCTATGAAAAATACTATATGAATACTTGATGCAGAAGATTGAAACTTACTGGTTGTTAACAACTTTATCAAAGGACGAAGCTATAAATTAGTCCTTTTTAGCATTCCAACTACTCAAAATTACATCAAAGTAACCCCATCTTGATCTTGAATTTATGTTGCCATGGCCAAGATATCATTTGATTTCTCTGCTTTTGCTTCAGGAGGAATATGACACCCATGATCCCAAAGGCCATTGTCCAGTAGCACTGCCCTTTTTGATGAAGAGGACAAAAGTAATCGAGATAGTGGCTGCACGTGACATTGTCTTTGCTCTTGCACATTCTGGTGTATGTGCTGCTTTTAACAGAGGTAATTGACAATTATGATTCTAATGGCATAGTGAAAAAACACATTTAAAGAAATTTTGGTCCTATTTGGGCTTTTCTTCCGTATAATAGGGAAATAACGTTTTTACTGATCTATACTCTAAATGCAGAGAAAAACAAGAGGATATGTTTTGTAAATGTTAGTCCTGATGAAGTCATCCGAAGCTTGTTCTATAACAAGAATAATGATTCACTTATTACAGTTTCAGTATATGCATCAGACAACTTTAGCTCTTTGAAGTGCAGATCTACAAAGATTGAGTGTGTAGATATTTTGTCTCTTGTTTTCTTTCTTTGTCCATCTCTTACTAATGATTTCTCATATTGATGTTTTTCTTTGATAAATGCTTAGATATATACGGAGGGGTAAACCAGATGCAGGTTTCGCTCTTTTTGAGTCAGAATCTTTAAAATGGCCTGGCTTTGTAGAGTTTGATGATGTTAATGGAAAGGTGCTAACTTACTCTGCCCAAGATAGGTACATTTTCACTCCACAGTGTTATAATATTGTGATCACCTAATGTACATTCTAAGCTTGGATTGCATTGGCAGCATATACAAGGTGTTTGATCTCAAAAACTATACCATGCTGTACTCCATATCAGATAAGCATGTACATGAAATTAAGATCAGGTAAGATCTTGCTGTCTGGTTTGCACCGAGTATGTCTCTCTGTTTTGTGCACACTGAGCATGTAGCTAGAGAATTTCTCTCTTCATTCTAGGAACCTACTAAGGTGCCTATTTCTTTGTAGTTATTATCTGTTTGGATTATTTTTTTGCTTACTTTTTCTTCTACAGTCCAGGTATCATGTTATTGATTTTCAGTAGGGCTAGTGGTCACATTCCTCTTAAAATTCTCTCCATAGAAGATGGGACAGTTCTCAAGACCTTCAAACATCTACTTCATCGAAATAAGAAGGTAGACTTCATCGAACAATTCAATGAGAAGCTTCTTGTTAAGCAAGAAAATGAAAACCTCCAGATTCTTGACGTAAGTATCTTTCTTTTTTCCGTTTTGCTTTCATTTTTTTTAGTTGTGCTAATAGTTACTGACCATTTCTATAGGTTCGAAGCTCCGAGCTGATGGAAGTTAGCAGAACTGAATTCATGACTCCATCAGCATTCATTTTTCTGTATGAGAACCAGTTGTTCCTAACATTTAGAAATCGGACTGTTGCTGTTTGGAACTTTCGTGGAGAGCTTGTAACTTCATTCGAGGATCACCTCTTATGGCATTCAGACTGTAACACAAATAACATTTATATAACCAGTGATCAAGATCTTATTATTTCTTACTGCAAGGCGGAATCTGATGATCAGTGGATGGAAGGAAATGGTAATTCTTTCTGCAGCTTTTTGACGTAGAGCTGTCAAAGATTTAGACTATCTGTCATGTTTAGAAAGTGTGTGCTTGAGATGGTACAATTGTATAGTTAAAGTCTGCCCTCAGTTGCATTCCGTTTCCTTCCATTTGGTTTTAATCCACTCTTTTACTAGAAAGCTTAAACTATAATGAACATCTTGGAGTGTTACCTAAAATTTCTGCCCTGTTATGTTAATCTAATACAGAAGCCAGATGGTCAGATTATTTTTATTTGTGGATTAAGCCCCTGTAAATTGAGTTTCTAAAATATGCGTTTCATGATCATTATACTTTAGAGAATTACAAATCTTTGGAATCATTTTTCCCCCCCTCCAGTAAGCATGACATTATCAGTGCTGTCTTATCCTATTGTTTTGTTTTTAATGCAGCTGGATCTATCAATATCAGCAATATCTTGACTGGAAAATGCCTGGCTAAAATATATGCATCAAATGGAAGTCCCAAAGTTGAGAGCTCGCAGATGAGAAGCACAGTTGCAGAAGCTTTAGAAGACATAACAGCCCTTTTTTATGACGAAGAGCGCAACGAGATCTACACTGGAAACAGACAAGGTTTAATTCACGTATGGTCTAATTAAAGATGAGATGGTTCCATTACAGGTTGGCTTGTATCACTGAATTGCTTTTAAATTGTATGATTAGATGATTCTTAAATTTGTTTCATGGCAGTTTATAGATTTGTATTTTGTGCTTTATAGTCGCTCTCTCTGCTTCAGGGTTCAACCAAAATGAAGAGTTCCATTATCTGTAAACTTGAGTGTATTGTTTTAGTTTGCCTGCCAAGTGCCAACTCAAGTGGTAAAAAATAATTTTATTGGCTTATGGTTTTGCATTTTGTAATGGGGATTTTGCAGGTGAGAGGTATTGACTATGAATACAATATGAATGAATGTTGATTGGTTGGTTGTGAATTTAAATTTCAGTGCTAGAGAAAGATCATTGCTGAACTCTCTTGATTTTTTTTATTTTTTATTTTTAAATATTGATCTTAAATGTGGCACTAAAATTAAAGATTGCAACTCAAACTTAGGACACATAAAATAAAGCCATGTTCTGACTGAAGACAACACGATTGGAATTGGTGAAATCTAAATAATGAAGCAGAAAGAAACCCTTAATTAGCTAGTTTACCAAACATATATATATATATATATATATATATGTATATATGTATGTGTGGTGATTGAAAAAGTAAAAACTTAATTTGAATGAATTGGGACGACTTGTGAATGACACAAGATTTTGGAAACAATAAGATGTAGATAGAATAGTGTGGTTGAAGATAGTTCATTTCTTTCAACAAAATTCATATATATTGACTACATAAAATATTGAATAATAAGGTCAAATTAATAATTTCTTCTTAAAGATATAATAATAATAATATAGTTTCATTACTTTTAATATAAAAAAAAAATTATAAGCTTGATAGGATATTGTCATATTGTATATATCAAATAAAAAAATAATTAAAAAAGAAAGAAAGTTACATGTTTAATTAATTTTGTATGCAAAATATAGCAATTAATTTTTCTTTAATTAATGTAATTTTTCTTATAATCTTGAGACTTGGATGTAATAATTAGTGTCAACATATATTTAATTGCTTGAGAAGGTAAATTAGTAATTTAGGATTTGAACATAATGCTTAGAGTAAAAATAAATAAATAAATAAATAAATAATCTAATTAATAATAAGCTTACGACTAAAATTGACAAATTACAAAATTTACCATACTAATTGGTAAGAGGAGCCATACTGCCAAACTCAAATTTAACCTTTTTGATTGATAAATGTTGGTATTATCAAAGAATTCAAAAGCCAACAAGACAAGGGAGGCTAAAGCCCCTATGCCAACCCCTGTTCATGTCTCTTACTGAAAACATGTCTACAAGATTATGCTGAAAACAATTTTGGAACAGGAAATTCCAGTGGCAAAGGAAAAAGTGATACAAGCTTCAGTTGAATAGCATAATCAACGCCGACACATTAGGTACAATGAAGCAAAACCACCCTTGTTTTAGCAAGCAAATTTGTCACTTTGACAGGGGGTCACTCATGGTACAAAAAACACACCAAAGAAGTGTACAAGTAGGTTACATTTTCATCTAACCCTGCTTGCTGCAGGGCCACCTGGTGAACAATTTGGATTAGGCGACCTACAAATGGCACCCGGACCAACATTGCTGGAAAACCTGTGATGCACTCGGTAATCTGGAACTCCACCACCCATTGCAAATGACAGTTTTGGGTTTAAAGATGAGGAGACTTCACCTGCACTACCACTGCATTGTAGAGGTTCCACTGTTTCAACTACATCACTCATTAATGGCCTTGCTTTCGGATTCTGGCTCAGACAGTAGTATGCCAAGCTGCACGCCTTTTGTGCTGCCCTTACCGAATATTGGTTCTCTTATCATTCAGTTTTGATCGAGCCCAGTCCACCAAGTTCTGCTCCTTGCTTGGTCTTGTCTTATCAACAGCTTTCCTTCCTGTCAAAAGCTCCAAAAGAACCAACTCCGAAGCTGTATACATCACTCCTGGCAGTCAGATGGCCTGCTCATTTTATACAGATAGAGATAGAATTAACATATCAAACGTAATTGCTTCTTCATTTGTTGAAACCATCAGAAGCAAAAATAGATGCCCAGAGAAGTAGTTGTCAATATGATAAATGCTCAAAGCCTCAAATGTACCAAAGTCCCAGAACTCTTACAACAGCCATTTAAGAAGTAAGGAATTATAATCAGCTTGAAGATTTTGTCAGATTCAAAATGTGTGTATCCTGGATATCTCTTTATTTTGTTAGACCTAAATCATAGTTTTGGATCTTGTTCATGAATCATAAGAAAAATGATCTGGTGAATTTACTTGCTTTTGTTTTCATAGTTCTTCAAAAATAGAAGGTGAACCACTTTGAGCAACTACTTTTGTTTAATTATTTTAAACAAAAATTTCACCTTCGTTATTATTATTATTATTTTTTTAGTACAAAGGAGGTCAAGGCCTAGGGAAAATTGGGGAAGGGGAATTTGCAAGTGCCGGAGATCGAACCCCAGCCTCGTGAGAATCCACCTCTTAAAAAAGATGGGTCTTTGTATCCCATAAAATATTGATGATAAGAAATCCAAAATTATCTTCCCATTTCACAGTGCCAAAACCAACCACAAGTTCCTTATGCATTCTCATATCCAAGAAGCAGAAGGCACAATTATTACTTATTTATATGATGAAGCAGCTAAATTGTTATTGGTGCTGGTAGCTTGCACCCAACGTGCTTTGATGCCCTGTCTTTCTGTAAGGCAGCTCAGAAAAGTGATCTTATAGTAAATGATGCCCTTTCTCTATTTTTATCAAAGATGGATCTCAACTTATTTCCCCAATTGGCCGGAGTCCTATATTCCAATATAAATGTTATGATGATGTATTACACATTTCTTAGATTATAAGAGGTCGTACCAGTCGTAACATATTCAGGTCCCATCACTCGAGTTGAGACGTGGGTCTCATCGCCTTGTGGTCCAGCTTTTGCGAGCCCAAAATCAGAAAGTTTGGCTGTATAATCCTGCATATTCAAGAGGCAACTAGCATGGTTTAAGAGGAATAAGGATCCCATCAATCAGAATCATGGTTGAATAGTACTGCATGGATTCTTCATTTTGTCCAATCAACTAGCATGGATTGACAGGGACAAAGAATTCAACAATCAAGAGAGATGAAGACAAGAGCAAGCTCTTAATAATGATGTAAGTGAATACTTGCAGAGTCCAACAATATATTGGAGGTTCTAAAATCCCTATATATTACTGGTCTTTCAGCATTGTGAAGGAAAGCAAGCCCTTTAGCAGCTCCTAGAGCAATCATCATTCTTCTCGGCCAGGATAAAGGAACAGTAGCCTCTGAATGGCACAGGACATATTCTAATATTAGTTTTAGTTCATCATAAAGGAGATCATTTTACGATGCTCCACACTTTAGAGTTGTGTCATGACTCATGAGTGATATAATGGGTGAAAGCAGAGGAAAAAGTTGCATGGGCAGTTTAATGTATTCATTAGTTGCTAGAATCCTTTTAACACCTAATTGATGACTTTAATTTTGAGTAGATAACAAAGTTTGTAGAGCCTAGTTGTTTGTTGACAATATGATTGGAGCAGGAATGGAAAGGAATAAGTAATAATTGAGTAATTGAGAGACGGGGAAAGAAGATAAGAAGAATATATGTGGAAAAAGAGAAGTGGAGAAATGCCTACTTCGGAAAAGGTGGTTCCACGGAACAAGAATTCGTATACCAGTAGCCTGTGATCATCCTCGCAACAATAGCCGATGAGCTTAACCAGATTTGGCCCAGAAAGTTGACCTCAGTCTGAAGATAGAGCGTGATTTGAGGGAAAAGGTGAGGATTGGAGCAATTTTTTTTTTTGGCACATTCCATCTTTATTTAATAATTTTTATTATTCTTTATTATTTATAAATTAATCTATAACATAACAAACTATAAAAGTTATCTCCTAAAGTAATGAGAGTGCTCAATTACAAATTTTGAGTCATTGCCAAGAGGGCAACTAACCAAAGGTATTTAGGAGTTGAGAGGATTAATTTGGGTATTTCAAAAAATAAAAAATTAATGGAGAAGGAAAGAAGAAAAAAGAAAAGAAAGCAACAAAAAAAAAAAAAGAAATAGGGAAAAAGATAGAAAAAACTTGTGTGTTCGTGTCGTTTTTGTATTTAATTTTTCATGTGTTCAAAGTATTCGTGTTCGTATTATTTTTCGTATGTTCAAAGTATTAAAACTTTATATAATTTTTACATGTTAATAATTCATTTTATGTAAATTTTGACACATTCGTGTATTCGTGTCGTATTTGTGTTATTTTTTCATGTATTCAAAGTATTATAAAATTTTACATGTTAATAATTTATTTTATATAGATTTTGACACGTTCGTGTATTTGTGTTGTGTTCATGTTATTTTCGTGTCATGTCATATTTTAATTATTTTTTTCATGTGTTCATATCGTGTTTCAATTCATCCAAATATTTTGCATAGTTTCTCACGGTGGTCCAATTTAGAGAAAATTTTGTATGTTCGTGTCGTGTTTCAATCCATCCCATATTTTGCATAATTTATCATAATGATTCAATTTAGAGAAAAATTATATGTTCGTAACATGTTCGTGTTATTTTATCGTGTGTTTAAAATATTATAAATTTATATAAATTTTTACACGTTAATAATTCATTTTGTGTAAATTTTGACACGTTTGTGTATTTATGTCATGTTAATGTTATTTTCCATGTCGTGTTTTAATTATTTTTTCTATGTTGTATTCGAGTCGTATAATCATGTTGTGTCCAAAATTGTCAAGTCTAATTGATATTATTCAAATAAATCTCAATTTTGTGTCGCGCGTCATCATGTTCATGTTATTTTTCCTGTTATAATCGTATGCAAGGTATTATATATTTATATAAATTTTGACACGTTAATAATTTATTTATGTAGATTTTGACACGTTCGTGTATTTGTGTTGTATTCATGTTATTTTTGTGTCATGTCGTATTTTAATTACTTTTCTCATATTATGTTCGTATCGTATAATTATATTGTGTCTGAAATTGCCGGATGTAATTGACCATATTCAAATAACTCTAAAATTTATACTAGGTGTCGTATAAGAATATGAATTATTATTATTTTTAAATTATTATCTTTACTCTTCTTACTTTTTTATTTTTTAAATTTATTATAAAATATCAATTCAAATTCGATAAATTTTCAGAGCAAAACACAATCATTATTTAGTTCATATATTAAAGCAATCTCTTTGAAAATCTCCCAACACTTTTAGATGAGGCCCACCAAATCATTCCCTAGCTTAAAATTTTCTTAGAAAAAAGAATTACAAATTTCCTAAATCCTATTTTCAATATTCCTATTTTGACATTTTTAATTTATGGAACTTTTTTTTTTATATCCTGAATTTATGGAACTTTAGCCCACGTTAGAAAGTATTCATAAAAACTTCTAGTTATGAAACGGGTATATGAATTCTTTCGATTTGTGAAGTCTATGTTGATCTGATTATGTACTGGGTTATTTGTTCAAATTAAAAAGCTTGCGTAATATTTGTAATATTTAAAGGATTTGAATAAAAATATTAGGTTCAAAAATAGATTTGAAAAAAAAAATCCGTTTAGAAAATAGGTCGGATCTTGGCTCTAGCATTTAAGGATCGAGTTCGGCCCAAACCAACTCAGCTCTATTTTTTAAATTATATAATATAATATAATATATATTATTTTATATTTATATATTATGTAATTTTTATAAATAATAAATATATAATATTATAGTATAAATATTAAAAATTTTGTCAAGTTATTTATGTTTTAAAATTAATAAAAGAAAAAAATGTAAAATTATTAAATAAAAAATAATATATATTTTAAATATGGATGGGTCTGGACAATCCATTTACAAATATGAACGATTTTGGACAAAATTTGAGATCCGAATTGTCGGGTCGAGCTGAGTTTGGCAAGCAAATATAGTGTTAATATTATATTTAGGCCCGACCCATGAACACCTCTAGATCTATGGTTCGAACCCATATAGCCTATATTTTATATTTTAAATTAAAATATTAATAAAATTAAAATGAAAAATAATATTCTTAAAACTAAAGGGAACTAAAATAATAAAGAATCTCAAAATACAAATAAAAGAAATTATATAGTTTTTTTTTTCTTCTTATTATTGTATTCTTTGTTGATTAGAATTGATCGCTTCCAGTTGTTTGGTTAAAATCATTACCATAAGCTCGAAATATAAAACTGAAAACAAAAGTGTATTTCAATTATAGCATTAAAAGTATAAGGAGTAACAAGTGACTTTTGATAATTTAAGGATCAAAATGATATTTAGCTCAAACTTTTGGGGTCATGGATGCTAATGCTATTCACTCATTTTCAAAATAGTAATAATTATTTCATTTTTTATTTTTAAGTATTGGTTTATTTACATAACAAGCTAATCCAATATCCATCAATTCAATTAACAACATAAAGAAAAATGAATAAAATCGATGTGAAGAAGTTAATAATGAAAAAAAGCTTGAAAAATATACCTCACAAATAATAAAAATTCCTTTTAAATTGTATTTGAGCTCTTGGCTTAGAGTCCTAGGCCAAACTTGATGGCTTTGACATGTAACTTCTCTTTTCTTTTCTTTTTTAGCATTCAAAATGATGTCATTTTTGTTTTTCTATTTAATTTTTTTTTTTTAAAAAATCATTTTTTTAAAAAAATTTCTCATTCAACTTATTTTTAACATTATCAAGCTCCCCTTATTTAGTTATTGTTAACAACATCGTTTTTCATGATTGGTGACGCCTCTTTTATTCATCTCTCTTTTCTTTTCCTTTTTATCTACTTTCATTTTCTTCCTCTTTTCTCATTTTTTCTTAACCTAATTATTTTTATTTTTTTAATTATCTTTTCCATCATCTATTCTAATTTAGTTAGCAACTTTCTTTATTTTTTTTTCTCTTTTTCATCCTTTATTCTTTTTTATCGTCGAGAATTTTCTCATCCTCTAAAAACCATCGCAATAATGTCATCTTCGACAACTCGTTTTTTTCTCTTATTCTACTGTTTTTTATACCTTTATTTTCATAACTCTCATCAAACTCAGGTTTAAGTCTTTTCGATATGCTTTTGTCTTGATGATGATGTTTTCGAAGATAAATTGAATGTAAATAATAGTTATGTGCTGTGCTTGTAGATGAGCTGAGAAAAAAAAAATTTGTTGGAAGAAAAAGGAAGGAGGTTGTAACAACCGAGGTTACGTATAATCATGTAAAGTTAAATCCCGAAAATTTTAAGGACAAACTTGGAAATTGGTAAGAAGTTATAAGTGAAGGAAATAAAAGAAGAAAGGATCAAAATGAACATATTAAAAAAGTTTAGGGGCTTAATGGTTATTTATAAAAAGTTGAGGGACTAATATGCAATTATCCCAAAAACAAGAAAAATATCTTTTGACTTCATCTTTTCTCCCGAAAATTCTACACATTTTTCATTCATTCTTCAAGTTCAGCCGGCCTCCCATCATCCAACATCCCTCTCTCTCAAAATTCTCTTCAAACAACTCAACCAAAAATCTCAACAATAATTACATCCAAGGTTAGTTTCTTGATAAATTCTTCATTTTCTTTAGATATTCTACTAGGGCATGCTAAGATCTTAGCTCCATAAACATGTTAAGGTCTGAAATCCATCTATTAAGTATGAATTTTACTCATTCTTGGTAAGAATTAAAAGGAATTGAAAGCATGAACAAGAAAATGGGAAGAAAAAGCAAAACAGGGGAAACTGAGCATGCTTGCTGTTCGGATTTTCTGGGTTCGGTAAATTAGGGTTTGTATTTTTTTGATATTTTTCCTAGAAACTAGACTTCAATATGAGAATTTTGGTTTTTGAATCACCCAAAACCGATAAGCGGTTAAAAAGATAAAATTCGGTGAAGTTTACTGTTCTGTGTTGATCTCTGTTTCAGCATGGTTTCGGGATTTATCAAATTTGATCAAAATTTTGTTCTAGTTGTATAAGTTAGTTATTTTATTCATAAATTAGATATATTGGTTGAAATAAAACAATTGGGATCACTTCCAAATTCCTTACCAAACTCAAGTTATGATTTTCTAATCTAACTTGATATTAAGGAATTTATTGCCTAAGAGAAATATAGTATCAAAGGATGGTTATGGATTATGAAAATCTCTTAAGGCATGGAATACTAGAAACGAATTTGATAAGGACATGATTATGGAGTTGAATTTTGGAGAAAATGATTATGGAAATGATATTAAAAATTAAGGATATGTTGTTTTGAGTATGAGAAATTAGTATATGGGGTAGATTTATGGGACTTAAGTTACATTCAAAATTGTGTAATGCTTTGAGCATGTATAGATACTAATTATTGTTAATCTCTAGGCCACGTAGATCCGACGTCACCTGTGGATCCCGAAGTTTCAGGTCGAGGTGTACAGTGAGATCATCCAAAGGATTGTGAGTAGACAACAACTATAGTTATTTGAAATATTTTTAATTATAATTATATTTTTTTTTACATAATATTTATTTTACGTATTAAAGGTATATACAATATTTAATCATATGAATTGATTTGTTATTAAAGTATTTTTATTTCAAGAAATATTATATCGAGTAAGTTGGTTGATTTATGAAATATGATTTTACATAGAATTTGACGTACATGGTTTTGGCTCCACCTGACTTAATGTATGAGATTATTTCCTTGACCGGAATACGGGAGCTGCGTGCTACGCCTCTGTGGCGGGAGCCACCTCCAGAGTCCCCATTCCGTGATATTAGACCGGAATACGGAGCTGCGTGCTACGCCTTTGTTGCGGGAGCCACCTCCAGAGTCCCTATTCCGTGATATTAGACTGGGGTTTGGGAGCTGCGTGTTACGCCTTTGTGGTGGGAGCCACCTCCAGAGTCCCTATCCCGTTATATTTGCCTTTTGGGGGCACATCATAGCGACAGATATGCCTTTGGGGCGTCCTATGGTGGTATTGGCCTTTGGGGCCGGCTACTAGTATGCCTACATGGATATTGCCTGGTTATTTCATGGATGTATTCTTGTGCATGACAGAAAGTTGGAGCCCAATTATACGAAACTTGATTTACTTTACGGATTTTATTCATTGATTTAATATTATAATATTGTTATACATTTGAAAAGCTTGCTACGTCTTTGAATTACTCATTATGGTTTTATTATTATTTATTTTGAAAATGTCAATTATACTTTACAGATTTCCATTATGGTTTTCACACGCTTTAAATGTTGTCTACTCATTGAGATATTCATATATCTCACCTCCTCTTATTTCTCATTTTCAGGACACATTTAGGTGTCGGGATTGCTGCCTTCCTCTACTCTCCGCTTCAAGAATATATTGACGTGGTGGGCATCATATCTAAATTTCTAGAAGATTTGGTCTTTTGATGTTTTTATCTAGTAAACCTTGCTGAGATAGGTTTATTTCTAGATATATTGTATATATTTGAAGATATGAGACAATAGATCAATATGTTTTGATTTGAGCATAAATTGATCATGAATAATTTTTGAATATGCATGGATATATGTGGTAATAGTATTGAGAAATACTGCTGGTTGAGGATATAAAATTGAGTGTTATTTGCAGGAGGGTTATAGTTGAAATAGAAAGGAAACTCTACCGGATTTTAGGTAGATTATCCGGACAGGGTGTTACAATTTGGTATCAGAGCAAGGTTATAGGTCCTGTAGACTTAGGAACTGTTTGTTGAAGTATTAAAATATTGTCACCTGTGCAGAAAATCAGACACGATGCCACCACGTCGAAGAGGAAGGCCTAGAATCAATCCCCTACCTCAAAATAGGGATAGGAATAGAAATGTGAATATTGATGAGCAAATGGGAGAACAAGCTTCAGTTGCTGGTTCATCTTCAGTTGCTGCACCCTCAGCAGCACCTCCAGCAGCTGATCGTAATTTAGCTGAGGCAGTTGCGGCCTTGGCAAGAGTAATTCCCGTTTTGACTGCCCCTGCTGAGAAGGGGATAGTTGATTACTGTAAAGATTTGAAGAATATGGGTTGCAAGATTTTCACAGGGTCTTTGGAATCAGATTTAGCTTGGTCATGGCTACAAAAATTTGAGACTACTTCCATTACTCTTCAGATTCCCGAGCCTATGAGGTTACCATGTGCGGTGCAATTTTTGGAGGATCATGCACACACATGGTGGAAAACTACTGTGCAAAGGTATGTTGGACGTCCTGCCATAACCTGGGCAGATTTTCGAAGAGAGTTTGAAGAAAAATACTATTCTCGGGCCTTGCGGGAAAAGAAATGGACTGAGTTTATGAATTTAAAACAGGGTGGTATGTCAGTAGCAGAGTACGAGCAAAAATTCAGTGAACTATCAGAATTTGCTCCATCGATAGTAGCCAACGATGCTGATAGATGCAAGAAATTCCAAGATGGGCTACATGTTAGTATTCGAGATAGGTTGACGACCCTAGATACAGATGACTTTAATAAATGGGTCAACATGGCAATTAAAGCTGAACAGAATCTGAAAGAAATGAAAGATAGAGAAGAGATGTTCAGAAAAAGAAAAGGGCAATTCTCCAGTGAGGACGTGAGGCCTAAGAAAAGTTATGTAGAAAGCAGTGTCAGTGGTTCCAAACCCTTGAGATTTCAGGAGGGATTAGACAGAAAACCTATTAGTGGTTCTTCTAGTAGATTTATCATTGGACCTCAACAGCAGACTAGATTGCCACCTGGGAGGTCAGGAGGATCTCGTACATTGACTTATCCTCAGTGTCCCCATTGTGGGAAGAATCACCCTGGTGAATGTTGGAGACTACAGGGTGTGTGTTTTTACTGCAAAGAACCGGGACACATGAAACGGGATTGTCCCAAGCTGGAGAACAAGGGAGTTACTAGTCAGTTGTCAGTGGGTCAAAAAGAAAGGACCCAACCTACTGCTGCACATCAGCCGACAGCAATTAGAGATAGAATTGGGGTACAATCTCAAGTTGGTTCATCTACTGGCCCTCGACAGAGTGGACAGCCTGGTAGACCTCGAACTACAGCCAGAATTTATGCTATGACCCAACAACAGGCTCAGGCTACTCCTGAAGTGGTTACAGGTACTCTCCCAATTTCTAAGGCAAATGCTAGGATCTTAATAGATCCAGGTGCAACTCATTCTTTTGTTGCTAATTCATATGTCATGCATTTGGGTAGAGAATCTAGGAGATTAGATATCCCTATGGTCGTTAGTACCCCAATGGGAGAAACTTTAAAAATTGATGTGGTTTATCCGGATTGTATCGTTATGGTTCAGGAGCATGAATTACCAGTTAATTTGTTTCCATTAGGAATGTATGATTTCGATGTGATTTTGGGAATGGATTGGTTGTCTAAACACAATGCAGTGATAGATTGTTTTTCCAAAACTGTGACTTTTAAGAAGTCAGGAGACTCGGAGTTTACTTTTCATGGAGAAAGGAAAGTTTTACCTTCTTGCCTTATCTCCAAGATGGCAGCCAATAGATACTTGCAAAAAGGGTATTCTGCTTACCTTGCTTATGTGATTAACAAGGACATACATGAGGCAAAGTTGGAAACTATACCTGTGGTCAAAGAGTTTCCTGAGATCTTTCCTGAAGAATTGGTCGGTTTACCTCCTGACAGGGAATTGGAGTTTACTATTGACTTAATCCCTGGCAGTGCTCCTATTTCTCAGGCACCCTATAGAATGGCACCTTCGGAGCTAAAGGAATTGAAAGTGCAGTTGCAAGACCTAGTTGACAGAGGTTTCATTCGGCCTAGTACTTCACCTTGGGGAGCACCGGTTTTATTTGTAAAGAAAAAGGATGGATCTTTACGATTGTGTATCGACTACCGGCAACTGAACAAGGTCACCATTAAGAATAAGTATCCTTTGCCAAGGATTGATGACTTGTTTGATCAGTTGCAAGGTGCAAGTGTGTTCTCCAAAATAGACCTAAGATCGGGTTATCATCAATTGAAGATTAAAGAATCTGATATTCCAAAGACTGCTTTTAGAACTCGATATGGTCATTATGAATTCTTAGTTATGCCTTTTGGGCTAACTAATGCACCTGCAGTCTTTATGGATTTGATGAATAGGGTGTTTCGGCCCTACTTAGATAAGTTTGTTATTGTTTTCATCGATGACATCCTAGTTTATTCCAGGAATAAGAATGATCATGTAAGCCATTTGAGAACGGTGTTACAGACTATGCGTGAAAAGCAACTTTATGCTAAATTTTCCAAGTGTGAATTCTGGCTAGACAAAGTAGCATTCCTTGGTCATGTAGTATCTAAGGAAGGGATTTTTGTAGATCCACAAAAGATAGAAGCTGTAGTTGCTTGGGAAAGACCCACTAATGTCACAGAAGTTAGGAGCTTTCTCGGATTGGCAGGGTACTATCGAAGATTCGTCGAAGGATTTTCCATGATTGCCTCTCCTTTGTCAAAATTAACAAGGAAGCATGCTAAGTTTGAGTGGACTGATGAATGTGAGCAAGCTTTCCAAGAGCTCAAACGTAGATTGACCACAGCACCAGTTCTTACACTACCATCAGGGAATGGAAGTTTTGTGGTATACAGTGATGCCTCGAGGCGAGGTTTGGGTTGCGTTTTGATGCAACATGGGAAGGTGATAGCTTATGCTTCTCGACAAATGAAACAGCATGAGCAAAACTATCCCACTCATGATTTAGAGTTAGCGGCAGTGGTGTTTGCACTGAAAATTTGGAGGCATTATTTATTTGGAGAAAAATGTACAATCTACACTGATCATAAGAGTCTGAAATATCTGATGGATCAGAAAGAATTAAATTTGAGGCAAAGGAGATGGTTGGAATTGATAAAAGATTATGACTGTGTAATTGACTATCACCCAGGAAAGGCCAATGTAGTGGCCGATGCTCTTAGTAGAAAGTCTTCTAGTTCTCTTGCTCATATCCGAGCAATTCAGAAACCCTTACAAAATGAGTTGAAGTCTTTACCTTTAGAATTGATGGTTGATGAGAATAATCTTCTGATAGCCCACTTGAAGGTTAAACCGATTCATATTGATTGGATACGTGAAGCACAAAATAATGACCCTATGCTGGTAAAGTTAAAGCAAGAAGTAAGGGATGGTGTGAGGACTGACTATCAATTAAAGGATGATGATGTACTGATAATGAGAAATAGGCTTTGTGTGCCTCAGGATAAAGAACTCCGGAAGGTGATTTTGGAGGAAGCTCATAATGCACCATATGCGTTACATCCCGGTAGCGTGAAGATGTATCGAACCTTAAGAGAACATTATTGGTGGCAAGGTATGAAACGAGACATAGCTGAGTTTGTTTCTAGATGCTTGGTATGCCAACAAATTAAAGCCGAGCATCAAAAACCTTCTGGGAAATTGAACCCCCTACCTATTCCTCAATGGAAGTGGGAAGATATTGCTATGGATTTCGTTTCGGGATTGCCAAGAACACAGTCTGGTTATGACAGCATTTGGGTGATTGTTGATCGTCTGACAAAATCAGCTCACTTTTTGCCAGTTAAGAAGACTTTTTCCATGGAAAGATTGGCTAAACTTTATGTGAATGAAATTGTTAGGTTACATGGTGCCCCAGTATCGATTGTATCTGATCGAGACCCCCGATTCACATCTCGATTTTGGCTAAGTTTGCAGAATGCTATGGGCACTAAACTCAAGTTCAGTACTGCTTTTCATCCTCAGACAGATGGACAATCTGAACGGACAATTCAAATTTTGGAAGATATGCTCAGATCTTGTATTATGGAATTCAAAGGAAACTGGGATGAACACTTGCCCCTAGCAGAGTTTGCGTATAACAATAGTTATCAGTCCAGTATCGACATGGCTCCGTTTGAAGCTTTGTATGGAAGAAAGTGTAGAACTCCAGTGTGTTGGGATGATACAGATGAAAGGAAATTACTAGGTCCAGAAATTGTTATGATGACTGCAGACAAAGTTAAGGTAATTCGGGAAAAGATAAAAATAGCTCAAGATCGACAAAAGAGCTATGCAGATAATCGGAGAAAAGATTTAGAGTTTGAAATTGGTGATATGGTGTTTTTAAAAGTGACTCCTTGGAAAGGAGTAATCCGGTTTGGAAGAAGAGGAAAGTTGGGCCCTCGATAGATAGGGCCGTATGAGATCATTGAACGGATTGGCCCAGTTGCTTATAGATTGGCCTTACCAGAAGAATTGTCACGAATTCATAATGTGTTCCATGTTTCCATGCTCCGAAAGTACATTTTCGATTCTTCACATATATTGAAGGATTTGCCTATGGAAATTGAGGAAAACTTAACTTATGAAGAGCAGCCGGTTGAGATTTTGGATAGAAGGGACCAAGTTCTAAGGACTAAGACTATTCCATTAGTGAAAGTTCTTTGGAGGAATCATTTATACAAAGAAGCTACATGGGAAAGGGAGGAAGATATGCAGACTCAATATCCTCACTTATTCAATCAAGTTGGTAAGTAAATTTCGAGGACGAAATTTTTCTATGGGGGGTAAGTTGTAACAACCGAGGTTACGTATAATCATGTAAAGTTAAATCCCGAAAATTTTAAGGACAAACTTGGAAATTGGTAAGAAGTTATAAGTGAAGGAAATAAAAGAAGAAAGGATCAAAATGAACATATTAAAAAAGTTTAGGGGCTTAATGGTTATTTATAAAAAGTTGAGGGACTAATATGCAATTATCCCAAAAACAAGAAAAATATCTTTTGACTTCATCTTTTCTCCCGAAAATTCTACACATTTTTCATTCATTCTTCAAGTTCAGTCGGCCTCCCATCATCCAACATCCCTCTCTCTCAAAATTCTCTTCAAACAACTCAACCAAAAATCTCAACAATAATTACATCCAAGGTTAGTTTCTTGATAAATTCTTCATTTTCTTTAGATATTCTACTAGGGCATGCTAAGATCTTAGCTCCATAAACATGTTAAGGTCTGAAATCCATCTATTAAGTATGAATTTTACTCATTCTTGGTAAGAATTAAAAGGAATTGAAAGCATGAACAAGAAAATGGGAAGAAAAAGCAAAACAGGGGAAACTGAGCATGCTTGCTGTTCGGATTTTCTGGGTTCGGTAAATTAGGGTTTGTATTTTTTTGATATTTTTCCTAGAAGCTAGACTTCAATATGAGAATTTTGGTTTTTGAATCACCCAAAACCGATAAGCGGTTAAAAAGATAAAATTCGGTGAAGTTTACTGTTCTGTGTTGATCTCTGTTTCAGCATGGTTTCGGGATTTATCAAATTTGATCAAAATTTTGTTCTAGTTGTATAAGTTAGTTATTTTATTCATAAATTAGATATATTGGTTGAAATAAAACAATTGGGATCACTTCCAAATTCCTTACCAAACTCAAGTTATGATTTTCTAATCTAACTTGATATTAAGGAATTTATTGCCTAAGAGAAATATAGTATCAAAGGATGGTTATGGATTATGAAAATCTCTTAAGGCATGGAATACTAGAAACGAATTTGATAAGGACATGATTATGGAGTTGAATTTTGGAGAAAATGATTATGGAAATGATATTAAAAATTAAGGATATGTTGTTTTGAGTATGAGAAATTAGTATATGGGGTAGATTTATGGGACTTAAGTTACATTCAAAATTGTGTAATGCTTTGAGCATGTATAGATACTAATTATTGTTAATCTCTAGGCCACGTAGATCCGACGTCACCTGTGGATCCCGAAGTTTCAGGTCGAGGTGTACAGTGAGATCATCCAAAGGATTGTGAGTAGACAACAACTATAGTTATTTGAAATATTTTTAATTATAATTATATTTTTTTTTACATAATATTTATTTTACGTATTAAAGGTATATACAATATTTAATCATATGAATTGATTTGTTATTAAAGTATTTTTATTTCAAGAAATATTATATCGAGTAAGTTGGTTGATTTATGAAATATGATTTTACATAGAATTTGACGTACATGGTTTTGGCTCCACCTGACTTAATGTATGAGATTATTTCCTTGACCGGAATACGGGAGCTGCGTGCTACGCCTCTGTGGCGGGAGCCACCTCCAGAGTCCCCATTCCGTGATATTAGACCGGAATACGGAGCTGCGTGCTACGCCTTTGTTGCGGGAGCCACCTCCAGAGTCCCTATTCCGTGATATTAGACTGGGGTTTGGGAGCTGCGTGCTACGCCTTTGTGGTGGGAGCCACCTCCAGAGTCCCTATCCCGTTATATTTGCCTTTTGGGGGCACATCATAGCGACAGATATGCCTTTGGGGCGTCCTATGGTGGTATTGGCCTTTGGGGCCGGCTACTAGTATGCCTACATGGATATTGCCTGGTTATTTCATGGATGTATTCTTGTGCATGACAGAAAGTTGGAGCCCAATTATACGAAACTTGATTTACTTTACGGATTTTATTCATTGATTTAATATTATAATATTGTTATACATTTGAAAAGCTTGCTACGTCTTTGAATTACTCATTATGGTTTTATTATTATTTATTTTGAAAATGTCAATTATACTTTACAGATTTCCATTATGGTTTTCACACGCTTTAAATGTTGTCTACTCATTGAGATATTCATATATCTCACCTCCTCTTATTTCTCATTTTCAGGACACATTTAGGTGTCGGGATTGCTGCCTTCCTCTACTCTCCGCTTCAAGAATATATTGACGTGGTGGGCATCATATCTAAATTTCTAGAAGATTTGGTCTTTTGATGTTTTTATCTAGTAAACCTTGCTGAGATAGGTTTATTTCTAGATATATTGTATATATTTGAAGATATGAGACAATAGATCAATATGTTTTGATTTGAGCATAAATTGATCATGAATAATTTTTGAATATGCATGGATATATGTGGTAATAGTATTGAGAAATACTGCTGGTTGAGGATATAAAATTGAGTGTTATTTGCAGGAGGGTTATAGTTGAAATAGAAAGGAAACTCTGCCGGATTTTAGGTAGATTATCCGGACAGGGTGTTACAGAGGTGGAAAAACAGGGAAGTGGTAAAAAGAAATTAAGATTTTAGGGTTTGCTTTAAGTATATATGTAATAAGGGTAAGATTGTAATTTAATAATAAAAATATATATTAAAATAAAAAAGCTCGATTAGGCTCGCGAGCTACTTGAGTCGAGTATTAAAATGCTCGAACTCGACTCGCTCGAGCTCGGCTCGACAATGTTTGAACCGAATTTGAATTTTTTTCGAGTCGAACCCGAGTAGCTTGCGAGCATAGGTGTCTCGTTTACAGCCCTAGTTGAGCTGGCAAGATATTTGCTTTCCCAAGTCTAAAGGAAGCCTCGGGTTCAAAAATCTATCCATCTGGAATCAATTTGTGTCCTAAAGCATATCTGGGCATTGTTCTTTAAGGCTGGTTCGCTTTGGATAGCTTGGATCCAAGCTTATGTACTGAAGGAAAGATCCTTCTGGCAGGTTTCAGCAGCCCAAAGTAATAGTTGGGTTGGAAAAAACTCCTGAAGCTGAGGCATTTAGCAAGACAGTTTGTAAGCTTTCATGATATAAGGATTAACTGGAAGTTCCCTGGGATAGCTTACTAAATAGCCAAGGTTTGGCAGGAAATCAGGCCTAAAAAGCAAAAGGTTGGCTGGGATATACTCTTGTGGTATTCACATAACATTTCACACTCTTTTATCTCTTGTATGGCCATTCTTAACAAGTTGCCTACAAAGGCTAGGTTTCTACAGTGGGGGATCGAAATGGATCTTTCTTGCACCCTCTGTTATACAGAGCAAGAGACTCGTGACCACCTCTTCTTTGACTGCAATTTCTCTACAACAGTCTGGATGCAGGTTTTGCAGCATTATCAGCTTCTAGCAAGGGATATGAAGAGTTTGCATTAATCATAAAGAGAAATTAATTTTTTATTTATAACTGATTAAATATTTATTAGAAAATTTACACAAACACACATTAAATAAATAAAATAAACAAATAAACAAATCAGAGATAATAATCAAACTTACTAATGATCACAGTAACTTTACAAAACAAAAATGTTAGTTCTCATTGGTAAAGAAACTTAATATATATATATATATATATATTTATATATATATATAAATTAACCAATGATTAAATTTAAACAAATGAAATTATCATTATTTATTTTTGATCGAATATTTGGATAAAAGTTTTAAAAATATAATCCCAATCTTATAATAAATAATATAATAATAAAATATTATTCTAATGACTGTTAAGTAATATAATAAACAATAATAGGTATTATCGTCAGTTCAAAAGATTCTTCTTATTTATGTTTTTATATATACTAGTATTTGTTATCATATGCGATTGCATGTGAATGCTCGTTGATTTATTTATTATTAAATATATAATTGTATATTTTAAAGTAAATAAAACTAATAAAATGTATATTAACTCAAATTTGCGTTAACATGTAAAATTTGTTTTATGTGCAAATTATTATAAAGTTTATTATTTTTAATATTAATTTAAAATTAATTTCAAAGATAAAAAATTCAATGTAAATTTTAATCTTTTTATTTATATCAAATAAATTGATTTATTTTTTTAAGGTTAGTTAAAAATTAAACATTTTAAAACAAAGTATTTCTATATGTTTTTAATATCTTTTATTTATTGTCAAATTAATCTATTTAACGAAAGTGTTTTAATGAAATTAAACTTCTTATTTATAAATTAGATAAATCTTATTAATAATAGTAAAAAATTTATAATGGCAATTTAAAAATATAGTAAACAATAATGACTATTTTTGTAGTTCAAAAGATTCTCCGTGTTTTTATATATAATAGTATTTGTTATCACATGCATTCGTATGTGAATGCTCATTGATTTATTTATTTTTAAATATATAATTGTATATTTTAAAAATAAATAAAAATAATAAAATACATATTAACTAAAATTTGCATGTAAAATTTGTTTCATGTACAAATTATATCAAATTATTATATTATTTTTAATATTAATGAAAAATTAATTATGAAGATAAAAAAATTAATGTAAATTTTAACTTTTTATTTAAATCAAATAAATTAAATCACTTTTTAAGATTAAAGCAATTCTATATAAATTTTTTATTTGTTATCAAATTAATACATTTAACGAAAGTGTTTTAATGAAATTAAACTTTTTAATTATAAATTAGATAAATCTTATTAATAATAAAAAATATTTATAATAGCAATTTAGAAATATTTGCATAAATACTTAATTTTAGATAATAATCTATATTATTATTATTATTATTATAAAAGGAATGACTGAGTTGGTGTCACTGAGTCAAGTGGCATCAACTCAGTTGGTGAAAATACAAAAAAAAAAAAAATATTAAGTGTTAAAAAAAATAAAAAATAAATAAAGATAATTATGTACTTTAATATTTTATATTATAAATTTTTACAAAAAAAATTATCTATTTACTTCTAAAAAACTACTCATTTTTCGAAAAACTATCCACTTACAAAAACTACCTATTTTTTTTTTTTTACATTTAATTTTTTTAAAACACAATTTTTTAATTTTTAAAAAAAAATATATTTTCACTCACATGATGAGTATGTGAAATTCTAATCTATACTATTATAAAAGGAATGGCTGAATTGGTGTCACTGAGTCAAGTGACACCAACTCAGTTACTCCTTTTACTAAAAAACTAAATATTTAATAAATCAAGTAATAATATTATAAGGATGTTTATGTCTTTTAATTTTTAATATAATATATTTTTTTAAATTATCAACTTTCTTAAAAAAACTACTACTCTCTTAAAAAAACTAATACTCCCTTAAAAACTACCACTAACTTAAAAATTACATTTTCTTAAAAAAAATTACCATTCTTTTAAAAAACTACATATATATATATATATAATTTTACACACAAAAAAAAAAAAATACTCACATAGTGAGTGTGACATAATCTAGTATATATTAAATAAGTAGTTGTACATTATAAATATTTAAAATTAATAAAATGCAAAATAACATGTAAAAATTGTCTCATGTATAACATATATGAGAGTAATATAAAGTTTTAATGTTAATATAAAATTAAAATTTTAAAAATAAATAATTAAATTAATAAAGTACATATTAACATGTAAATTTAATTTAATTTTATGTATATTAATATTTCATATGTTAATTAACATAAATTTATTAATTTTAATATTAATTTAAAATTAAAATTTTAAAAAATTTAATGTAAAGTTTAACTCATTTTTATTTATCAAATGAATTTATTTAATGAAAGTCTTTCAATGAAAGTAGAGTTATTATATATAAATTAGATAAATTTTATTAGTATTTATTTAAAATGATAATTTAGAAATATAATAAATATATAAGTCTATTTTTGTCAATTCAAAAAATTCTCTACATTCGTACTTTTATATATATTATAGATAATAAAAATAAAAAATAAAAAATGAAAATTTTATTGGGGCGTAATACTAGCAAATAGCAATTACATATATTATTTTCCAAGCGTTTGATGTTCGAAAGGTCCAAAAGACCCAAAAGAGGCCTAGGAGAATTTAAAAAAAAAAAAAGAAAAAAAAGGAGAGGAAGGGTTAACTGGGTGCGAAGCGGAGGTGCGCGTGGGCTACTGGATGTGGAACTCTTCTAAAAACGATGCCTAATTCACTCCTCTCTTCTCTTTTCTCCCTTTATTATCTCTCTTCCTCTTCCACATTGGTTTCCCAGTTCTTCCTTCCCAAACATTGCCTAATAATTTCGACCTACTCGCTCGCATGGCTTCTGCTTTCGTCAATTCCTAATTCAGTTGCTCATTTCATTCTATTTTTCCTTTCTGGAGACCGGAGGCAGCTTTTCTATCGCCAATTTACACCATCCGCTAATCATTCATTTCTATAAGCTTTGGGTTTTCAAATTTTCTGCTCTCTTCTTTCTTAATTGTTAAATTCGACAGCATATTTATATTATTATTATGTTGAATATTGTTCCCTCTTTGCTACCTACAAATATGGCAACTTTTTTATTCTATTGTCGGCCAATTAATTATCTTTCACTACTAGTACTAGTAGTAACTATTATAATTCCACTGCAAAAAATGTAGCCAAAAAGCTTAGTATTCCTAGCTATGCAGAATAATGCTTTAAATGTCTCTTCTTATAATCCTTACCAGTTAGTTACTCTCACTAAGCTCCCTGCTTCGTAAGCTTGTTATTCCTAACTCTATAATTTATTCTCCGAATTTCAGTTGCCTTTTCTTGTTGCATTCTTCTCTTTTGACCCATGGATGAAGACTCTGAACGAATTTCTCAAGATGTGCCTTTGCCTGCAATTCCTGCCCACTTAGAGGGTACTGGTTTGCTACTTGATCATTCTGCCCAGCCAGCCTTGTGTACTCTAAGTCGAACAAGTCTTGCACCTGAATATGAGGCAACTTACGATCTTGAAACCGTTGGTCTATGTGAGGACTGCAAGTTTTTGTTGCTTGAGGATCTTGCTACACCTCCTCAAGACTCTCATCAAAGACGAGCAGCTCGAAGAAGAAGAAGGAACAGGCAAAGCAGTTCTGAATCGATTGAAAATCTTTTCTCACAACAATTTTCACATATGATTAATCTGGTGAGGCATAATCTGGCCATTGCAATCTAACTTCATGGGGCCAGCATCAAATTCAGGTTTCAGATCCATCATTACTAAACCAAAGGGGGAGCAGGAGCAGGAGATGGTGGTCTCTCTTTTGAGAAGTTTCAGAAATCTGGTGGATAATTACTTTCCAGATTCATATGTAGTCTTTGTGTTTTAACTTCACCTGTGAATTGTTGCAAACGCCAGCCTTGCCATCGCAATTGTAGAATTAAATGTATTGTTTTATTTTTTGGTTTGTTGTGTATCTCTCTCTAATCATAACATCTGGTCTCAGGAATTGAATTGGATATGGTATAGTTTCCTCAAGTGTGCAGTGTTTTGTGGAAGATTTCTTTCAAGTCGACTGGGAGAAACTCGATGTTGGATTCGGAATGAGAAAAGCATTCCCCTCTCCCCCATTTTAAAATTGTAATCTGGGAGCAACTTTCATTGATGTTCTATGCATTTGTATGACTTATAAGATCCCAGACCTAATTTGAATGAGCAGGTATCACACACAATTGAACACAAGAGTAATGGGACTGCTTCCTAATTCCTATATTCGTAACCCAATGAATGCAACATCATCAAGAGAGGTAACAAATGTGGGTTCCCTTATTTTGAAGTAAGTATAAAATGAGAGTTGATTTTCTCAAATGTTCATAATTTATTAAGGAAACACAAAGAGCAAGGGTAGAGTCGAAGAGTAAAGCAGCAAGAATTAAAAGTTGCAAATTAAAGAAGAAAATTAAGAAAGATTGCAAAAGAAAGAAAGAAAGGAAGATGGATGGATGGATGATCAAGAGCTGCGGAGGAGAACGGTGTGCATCATGTGCTTGAACTCGAAGAAATCGACACGGCCATCATGATTTTGGTCAACGGAACAGATCATCTGTTGAACTCTATCAATCTCTCTCCCTTCTGCCAATCCCAGTTTCCCCAACACTAGTTGCAATTCCTGGGCGGAAATGAACCCATCCCCGTCCTCATCGAACACTTTAAACGCCTCCGTTAAATCTGACTCCTCCTGCGACATCTTCGCCTCCTCCTCCTGCTCCTCCAACCCAAACAAAGTTTGGTCCAACGACTGATGCAAAGCAACAAAATCGTCGTACTTGAGGCCTATGTGACCCGCCTTTATAAATGATTTGATGGTTGAATCTAGGTCAGAGAGATCTGTTTCCAGGCCTAGACGACCAAGGGCCTGATTAATCTCTTGAACAGTGATCATGTCATCGCCATTCTTGTCAAAGATATCAAATATGCGTCGCAAACGAAGGGAGTTGAGGCTGGGGCAGCGTAAACGAAATGACGATGATGAGCCCCTTCTACTGAGGTTGCGTTTGCATTGAGAAGTCCCATTCCCATTCCCATTCCCTGAGGCTGCTGCTTCTTCCATTTAATTATGGCTTGTTTAGCTATGAGATCTTTCTCTGGTTTGGGATTCTTAATTAATTGTTGATGGAATTTGGTAGCAAGCAGCTTCCCAATGGAATGCAGAAGTGGGTGTTAGCGTAGACAATAGAAAGAAGTGGAGAAGGTGAAGATTAAATAGCAATGGCAGTGGCTGCTATCCTATAATTGTCCAAGTCCAATATAATGGTGCTATTTTATAAGGGATAAGGCGCGTTCGACGGCGGTAGGTTTAGGCTTTTATTTTTATAGCCAGCCAGCCAGCCACGACCTCTTCGTATTTCTAGACATTTTCCAAAGTCCCCTCCCCTCTATAAAGTAAAGGGTGTGTTATTGGGTGGTTGGAAATTTCTGAGCAACAGGGACTGGATCTGGAATTCATTGAGTTTCTCAATGCGCGTTCCAACACCACACCACCACTGACCACAATGTACCTAATAAATAAGTCATACAAATACTAATACCCTACCAACTCCACTTTCTACGTTGAATCATCGCAATTCGCAAACTTACTTTCAGGAATTGCTAAAAAAAAATCACAAATTTTTTTTTTCTTCAATTACTTTACTACTAATATTATTATGGTTTATTAATGAGTATTTTTGAAATATTTTTTTTAAAATTAATTAATATATTATTTATAATATTATTATATTAAATATAATAATTATTTATTTTATTTATCATTTTTAATAAATTGAATGAATAACTTAAAACACTAATTAATAAAATTCATACTATTATTTAGTATTTACCACCCCCGTTTGCAATTGCCCACCCACGTTTCTAATATTCGCATATTTTTTTTTTTTTCTACAATGAAATTACCAAACCCCCATTAAAAATTTGTCAAAGTCATCAGAAATGAATATTCTTAGTTTCTTCTTACCCCAAAGCACAATAAGTTAGGTAGTTGGTCGTGTTGGGTTGCATTAATTTGTGGAAAGTTCTAAAAGCTTTTTCTTTTTCTTTTTTGAAATGTTCTAAAATCTTAGTTGGTCGTGTCGTGTCCTTTCAAAATATATATATATTGACCAATTATATACCTCTTAATTAATTTAATTTATTGGTGTTCTTGAGACATGATAGTCACCTTCCATTCGGGTCATGCTCATATTCTGTACACTGTTTTAGGCCCAATCTTGCTTATTATAATTAGGTCCAATAATTCATTTTATGAAGCTATGATTTTTATTTTTTTGTTTTTAAAGAATGCACTTATGATTTTGAGTAAATAATATTAACATTTTTGTGATTTATTTCTTTAACAAATGTATTTAAAAGAAGATCCTGAGTATTATAACCAATTGTTTCTACGTTCTTATTATTAATATTGTTAGACCTAATAGATTCTCTAGGCCCCTTGGACCCGACAAGCCCTCAAGAGTTGGACCAAGGTATAAAAACCCAAGAAGGGGTTCGTCACAATCTATGACAAGTTAGGGCTCGCCTAGATAGGGATCGTCAGGCGAGCTTTATCATCTATCCCTCCATAAGAGTCCGCCAATCCATCACCTCAAAGAGTCACGTGGTCTTCCTGACAGTCGTTTTATTCATCACATCGTTGCCTATAACGTCAGAACCAACGTGGGACCTCAACCCACCTGTCCTTGACCAAGCCAACACACGTGGTGTACGGCGACCTGCCAGCAAAAGTATAAATAGGCCCATTGAGACCAGCTTAAAGACTCTAGGCACACTCAAACTCAAAATCCATGTTGCTCTGCCTCTTCTCCCTTCCTCTCCTTCCTTTAAGATCACCCAACACCAAAAACCATCATCAACAATTGACGTCGTCTGTGGGAACGACAGCCATGTCTTTACCACCCTCATCACAACAAAACACTGAAAGCCTGGGCACTAGTACCCTTAACGAATCTCTTCCCCCAGCAAATCTCTTCCCACCTGCCAACATCAAGTCCCAATACCCAGAACTATCCTTTCTTTAACTCTGGCTCCAGCAACCTTATTTTCCCCAGAACTACTACCAAAACCTACTTACAGCCACCTCCCCAATATACTCCACTACCCCCAATTTGATAAATGAAACCCCCTCCACCGTTCAACGAGATCCCCGCTCACGCCTGGGTGCAGGAGCCTCCGCAAGTTACCTAGCAACTACCCAGATTGATGCCACAGAATGGGCAAGCATTACCCTTACACCCGAAATTGGCACTACCCAAGGTGGTCAAGGTCCACTACACATACAACAGGACGACCCGTTGGCCTCTTCTAACTATATAACTGCCACTGACCCCATTCCAAGATTACCCAACTTCCCTTTCTTCCAACCACCACCATACTTTGACCCAATGCAGCACACTTTGATGAACCAAACACAAACACTTCAAGCTCAGTTGGCAGAGCAGCAAAAAAACGCACACCAAACAACCCAACAGCTCAACGACCTCCAGAATAACAGATATAGAGACCAGCAAAAGGAGAGTAGTAGCTCATCCTCGTGAGGAAGCCACCAAACATGACCCAACCAGATGCAAAAAAATAATCGCGAGCAATCCCCTGAAAGGCGAGTCCTAGTGATAGAAGAAGGGCGAGCAAAGAGTAGAAAGACTAAGACAAACACTGTGGGGACAACTGCCATTTTGGAGGCCCAAATGACAGCCTTACGAAAAGAGGTTCATGGAATGATGAGGGATAAGGTCAAGGAGGTGGAGTGGATGAGCGATGACAGCAGCCCCTTAATGGCGCAAATTCGACAGGAGCATGTGCCCACATCAATAAAGTTAACAAAGGAAACTTACGATGACACCAAGGATCTTGTCGACCATCTTATCCAGTATAAAAATTACATGGATCTGCTCAGAGCAATCGATGCCCTAAAATGAAAAGAAAACTACCTAAAACCAAACGAAGTGACACCCTAAGGGTCACTATATATCTGAGCTCCCCCGAAGATGAGGAGCTGCTATCTGAACTTTCACTATCCGTATACAAGTTATCCTCCCTCAACATAGCTTCAAAATCGGATTCTTCTCCACTATCCAAGTCAATCACAACTCTTGGCTGTTCACCACCAACAACACTCTCACAGGTACTGCAGTCTGAAGATAGCTCTATCACCGGAGGAGCTACAGATAAAGCGACGGGAGAAGCAAACCAGGGCATGACAGCGAGTAGGTCTCCAAACGCCTCATCATTTATATTAGAGATGGAGGTTCCCCGAGGCTCACCGTGCCAGAGTCCATCCAAATTGGGGATCGGCAAGTCCCTAAGGGGATCCAAAGGCTCACCAGCGATGTCATCATCCACTACAATCAAAACACCTTGTCATTATAACAAAAAGAACACAATTCAAAGAAATGACTTTGACCGAAGTAAAAGACCTCACCTTTCATAAACTCTAATGGGTGAAGAGGACTACCAGTCGATGGCGTGACATCGCCTATGGGCTCCTCGACTGTTACAAACGAGGTTACACCGTTAGCATCCACTACATGACGCTTACAGCCCGTGAACAACATCGCCAGCAAGTTCACACTGCCTTCGGGCCACACCGAACCCACTTGTGGAGGAACGCCGCAATCGAGCGCTATCCGATTAGGATTCTTATTTTTTAGGCAATAACGTTAGACGTTCTCGGGTGCCACCGTCCTTCCCCAATCAATGGTATACTCCTAGTAGTAGTTGTACTGCTTCAATTCGTCAGCTCCCATGGCTGCTTTGGACTTATTCCTTCTCTCTAAGGGATGCGACCATGTCACCTTGAAACCCCATGTCGTCTCGTACTTCAAGATGGCAACAAAATACTTACTCCGCACGATATGGCAGTTACTAGGAGTATAACGACCACCTTGTTTTTTCGAGCGGACAAATAGTACCGATTACCATACCGGTTATCAGAACTCTTTAATTGGAACAAATTATGAAAGGTCGTCACGTGAGGATTGTAACAACCAAGGTTACGTACAATCGTGTAAAGTTAAATTTCGAAAATTTTTAAGGGCAAACTTGAAAGTTGGTAAGAAGTTATAAGTGAAGAAAATAAAAGAAGAAATGATCAAATTGAACAAAATAAAAAGTTTAAGGGCTTAATGGTTATTTATGAAAAGTTGAGGGACCAATGTGCAATTATACCAAAAATTGAAAAATATCTTTATAATTATCTTTATATCTTTGAAAATTCTAGAAATTCTTCCTTATTTTCTTATGTGCTAGCCGGCCACCCCACCCCTCCCCTCTCATTCTCTCAAATTCTCTTCATCCTCTCCAACAATTCTCTTCAAGTATTCCACAAAAATCTCATCAACAATCATATCCAAGGTTAGTTTCTTGATAAATTCTTCCTTTTCTTTAGATATTCTACTTGAGCATGCTAAGATCTTACCTCCATAAACATGTTAAGGTCTGAAATCCATCTATTAAGTATAAGTTTTATTCACCTTTGGTAAGAATCAAAAGGATTTGAAAGCATGAACAAGAAAATGGTAAGAAAAAGCAAAACAGGGGAAATTGAGCATGCTTGCTGTTCGGATTTTTTGGGTTCGACATAGCTGGGTTTGTATTTTTTTTATATTTTTACTATAAACTAGACTTCGATACGAGAATTTTGGTTTTTGAATCACCTAAAACCGATAAGCGGTTAAAAAGGTAAAATTTGGTGAAGTGGGCCGTTCTGTGTTGACCCCTGTTTCGGCATAGTTTCGGGATTTATCAAATTTGATCAAGATTTTGTTCTAATTGTATAAGTTAGTTATTTTCTTCATAAAGTAGACTTATTTATTGAAATAAACCAATTGGAATCACTTCACAATTCCTTACCAAACTCAAGTTATGATTTTTCTAATCTAGCTTGATAGTAAGAAATTTATTACTTAAGAGAAATATAGTACTAAATGATGGTTATGGATTATGAAAATCTCTAAGGCATGGAGTACTAGAAAGGAATTTGATAAGGACATGAATATGGAGTTGAATTTTGGAGAAAATGATTATGGAAATGATATTAAAAATTTGGGATATGTTGTTTTGAGTATGAGAAATTAGTATTGACCTTGGGGAAAGATTATGAGATTTAAGTTGCATTCATAATTGTGTAATGCTTTGAGTATGTATAGATACTAATTATCGTTAATCTCTAGGCCACGAAGATCCGACGTCACTTGTGGATCCCAAAGTTTCAGATCGAGGTGTACAGTGAGATCATCTCAAGGATTGTGAGTAGACAACAATTATAGTTATTTGAAATTTCTTTAATTATAATTATAATTTTTTTAGCATGATATTTATTTTAGTATTAAAGGTATATGCGATATATAATCATATGAATTGATTTGTTATTAAAATACATTTATTTCAAGAAATATTATATCGAGTAAGTTGGTTAATTTATGAAATATGATTATACATAGAATTTGACGTACATGGTTTTAGTTCCACCTGACTTAATGTATGACATTATTCCCTTGACCGGAATACGGGAGCTGTGTGCTACGCCTTTGTGGCGGGAGCTACCTCCAGAGTCCCAATTCCGTGATATTAGATTGGGGTATGGGAGCTGCGTGTTACGCCTTTGTGGTGGGAGCCACCTCCAGAGTCCCTATCCCGTTATATTTGCCTTTTGGGGGCACATCATAGTGACACATATGCCTTTGGGGCGTCCTATGGTGGTATTGGTCTTTGGGGCCGACTACTAGTATGCCTATATAGATATTACCTAGTTATTTCATGGATGTATGGATAAATCTTATGCATGATAGTAAGTTGGAACCTAATTATATGAAATTTGATTTACTTTAAAGATTTTATATATTGATTTGTTATTATGATGATGTTATACATTTGCAAACTTCGCTATATCTTCGAATTAATCATTATAGTTTTACTATTATTTATTTTTGAAAATGTCAAAAGTTGTCTACTCACTGAGATATTCACCTATTTCACCTATTTCATGTTTCTAAATTTTCAGGTTACAATTAGGTGTTGGGATTGCTACCTTCCTCTACCCTTTGCTTCAAAGAGTATATTGACGTGGTGGGCATCATACCTATATTTCTAGAAGTTTTGATCTCTTGATGTTTTATCTAGTAAACCTTGCTGAGATAAGTTTACTTTTGGATATATTGTATATATATTTGAAGTTATGAGACAGTAGATCAATATGTATTGACTTGAGTATAAATTGATCATGAAAATTTTTTGAGCATGCATGTATAATGTGATAATGGTATTGAAAGATATTGCTTGCTGGGGATATGAACTGAGTGTATTTGCAGGAGGGTTATAGTTAAGATAGAAAGGAAACTCTGCCGGATTCTAGGTAGATTATTCTGACAGGGTGTTACAAAGATCCTCCCCTCTCATACGGCAGTCGATAAAGAACGATACCAGCACTGGCCACGACATCCCAGTCAATTGAATTGCGGCGACCCCATAGACATCGAGACAAGCCCCGAAAAAACTGTGCAGGGGAAGATAAAAACCTCCCTCGAACATGTGCGCATAAAAGCACACTTCACGCTCGCCATACAACACTTGACTCGCCCGACGACCCTCTTCAGGTACAACAAATTTGTATCGATAATGAGAAAGGCAAACGCCTTTATTACGAAGATAGGCCTCCATCTCCTGGTGAGTGAGGTTACACAATTCATCATCTCCCCACTCCTCCCCAGTGCCACCGACACCGACGTCCCTCTGAGCCTCAGAACCAGGGGCAGCGATTTCTCCAGCGTTACCACTAACCACCCCACCACCACCACTACCTTTTGCACAGGCGCTGGTGACAAGTCGAGCACCCTCCTCAATTTCTCGACTCAACTCCGACCCCTCAACATTGCCTCTGGCAGCCTGAGCACCTTATTCAATCTCCAAATCCAAATCCACTTTCGACACCTCAACTTCCAATTCTTCAGCTCCGACAACCTAAGACCTACCCTCTAAATTCTCGAAAGTCGAAACACTCGCTATCACTCATTACCATTCTATAATAGGGTCTTGACATTCAACAACCACAAAAACAAAAGCAAAAAGAACAACAAAACAAACAACCCGCAAATACCTATTCAAGCCTCTGATGGTATTCTCCCATCATGGCACGACCACAATCATGACAATCAAAGAATCACACAATAATTCGACAGAGAGATAGCTCAGAAAATACAAAATGGGGAACCCTAAAACGAAAACCTCTACTTATATATACACAGTGCCATAAATGCCTGCCGACCCATTAGTCAATCACAATTGGACACGTACCAACGCATCGTACGAAAAAAAGTCAGAACGCCAACAGTCACGACCTTCTGACAGACTTCGCCAAGCAGTCAAAACCCAACAGGCTCTCCGATAGCCATTTTATGCCCCAGCCTCGCGTGGGGGACAATTGTTAGACCCAATAGATTCTCCAAGCCCCCAAACCTAAATGGACCTTAGACCTAACAAGGCCTCAAGGGTTGGATCAAGGTATAAAACCCAAGAAGGGGCTCGCCACAACCCATGACCAGCCAGGGCTCGCCTAGACAGGGATCGTCAGGCGAGCCTTATCATCTATCCCTCCATAAGAGTCCGCAAACCCATCACCTCAAAGAGCCACGTGGCCTTCCCCACAGCCGTTTTGCCCATCACATCGTCGCCTATCATGTCAGAACCCACGTGGGATCTCAACTCACTTGTCCTTAACCAAGCCAACGCACGTGGCGCACGGCAAACCGCCAGCAAAAATATAAATAGGCCCATTGAAACCAGCTTAAAGATTCTAGCAACACTCAAACTCAAAATTCTTGTTGCTCTGCCTTTTCTCCCTTCCTCTCATTCCCTCAAGATCACCCAACACCAAAAACCATCATCAACAAATATATATATATATATATATAATGATAATGATAATGATACTTAAACCCTAAATCCTAATGAAAAGAGAAAAAAAGAAGTAAAAATTTTAATGAGGGCCGGCCGCTTGTTATCCTCATTAAGTAAAACTTAAAATTATATTTAATATGGGCCTCTTCTCTTCTCTTCTGACCCTCATTTAAAGCTTTGTGGATGTAATACTGAGCATTGCCCATAACGCAAAACATTCCGGCTATGATTCCAAGTTCCAAGTTCCAACCATATCCTGTTATGAACATAACAGTGGAGGAGCTAGAGCTGACAATGGAGGAGCTAGAGCTGGCTAGAGCTGGTAGCCAAGCTGGAACTTGAACTTGGAGCTGGACCTTGGAGCTGGCTAACAGAGGTGTCAGCTAGAAATAATAAGAAGTGTGCAAACGGTTATGGCTGAGCATGAGTATGAGGAATGATACGTTTTTCATGTACAGCTGTCATATTTGTATTGGTTCTGTTATAACAGATTGTAGAAGAATGTAATGACTGGATATAGTACTATATAAGTACTGTCCTTGTATCAGATGAGGAATTATTAATGAAAATATCAATATTCTTCTCTCAATTCTCTCCTCTTATTCTTCTCTTCTTCTCTTTTATCTCAATCCTCATTCTTCAGTCATATATTCTGTGACAAAGTGGTATCAAGAGCCATCTCGAATCCATTAAGCTGGGTAAATCCAAGAATACCAGAGACATGGCAGAAGGTACTAGGCTGACTTCACTCCAAGAGCAAATGCAGGCCATGCAAGCTTAAATCGAGTCCTTGAAGGCTGCTGAATCAGTGGTTCCTAAATGGTGGGAAGAACAACGCCACAACATTGAATCCAAACTCGTGGAGAACCAAGCCTACATTGCCAAGATGTTGGAAGTGATGATCCAAAAAGGGGAAAGTTCTTTGCGTTCAGGGAGTGAGACCATAGCTCCAGCCACTAGCCCTGTTCATGTGGCTCAACGTGAAGGGAAGCAACCCATTGAGGTCACTGTTATTGATGATCATGCCAAATATTCTTACAAACCAAAGGATCCTGGCATCCTGCCTATGAAGCCACCAGACATTAATCTTTCTCCTCATAGTGGTGAAGTGCATGTGGCTAAACAACAGGACATGGGGGAAGGTTCTGGTGTTATGAATCACCTCAATGCTTTTACACCTAGACCTAAGGTGGAGTTACCAACATTTGATGGTACCAATCCCAGGGGTTGGATCAAGAAATGCCAAAAATACTTCACCATTTTTGGCATTGCTGAGCACCAAAAGTTAGAGTTGGTTTCGATGTACAGGGTGGGCAAGGCTGATGTCTGGTTTGATGGTTATATTATGCAGAGGAATTTTGTCACTTGGCAAGAATTTGTGGTTGATTTATGCCAACGATTCAGTGACAGGTCTTGTTCAGATGTGATAGAAGACTTCAACAAGTTGTCTCAGAAGGCTTCTGTGGAAGAGTACCAAGAAAGGTTTGAAGAACTTAGACCTTACATGCTTCAATATAATCCATACCTGCTGGAAAATTATTTTGTTTCAAGCTTTATCAGTGGACTCAAAGAGGAATTGAAACCTCGAGTCAAAGCCAATGATCCCCTGACATTAGCTGCTGCCTTCAGGCAAGCAAAGTTGCATGAATTATCCTTAGAATTAGAATCCAAGAGATCTAAACCACCTGTTAAAACCACTGTTTTTAGTAGCAACCCACCTTACCATAAACCTTCCTATACACCTTACACCACCAACCCGTACCAGAGAAGCCCTCTCCACACTTCACCAATGGTTAACAAGCAATCTCTGTTGGATCAAAGGAGATTACAAAATCTATGCTTCAAGTGTGGTGAGAAATTCCACCCTGGTCATGTATGTAAACCCAAGCAATTGAATTCTTTGACAGTAGGGGAGGTATCCTTAGAAACATCAGAGGGTAAGGAAGACTGCCTTGACAACATTCCAGAAACACAGGAGGAACCATAAGGCAATGAGAAGGACCTGGAAATCTCTATTAATGCTCTAACTGGGAGCACATGTCATAACACACTTAGACTGCAGGCCAGTATTAAGGGTAAACCTTTGAGTGTGTTGGTGGATAGTGGAAGTACACACAGCTTTGTGACTCCAAGATGGGCTAAGGAAGGCACTGAGGTATTGCCTACAGTTCCTTTGACCATTACAGTTGCCAATGGGGAAAAACTGTATAGTACAGCAAAGTGCAGACAATTGAGTTGGATCATGCAAGGCCATCAATTTAGCCATGATTTGAGGGTGTTTCCAATGGGGGGTAGTGACATGGTGCTTGGGTGGATTGGATGAGGAGATACAGTCCCTTGTTATTTGACTTCAATGCAATGACATTGACCTTTCAGAAAGAAGGACAGCAAATTGCCTTACATGGGGAACAATTCCAAGCTAACCTTCAGCTCATTTCAGGAGATAAGTTGCAGAAGATGGTGGAGAAGGATTCGGAAATCATGGGAGAGTTGTATATGATCAACAGTGACTGTCAGGAATTAGAAATTCCTTCCCAATTGATATCTCTGCTCTCTACATATGCAGATATCTTTGCTGAACCAAGTAAATTGCCCCCTAGAAGATCACATGATCATACCATTCCCTTAAAACCTGACCACCAGCCTGTGAACCTCAGACCTTATAGATTTCCACACCATCAGAAATCTGAGATAGAAAAACAAATTTCAGATATGCTCTCATCATCCATCATCCAAACTAGTTCGAGTCCCTTTGCTTCACCCTGTCTCTTGGTCAAGAAGAAGGATGGTAGTTGGAGAATGTGTATTGACTATAGGCAATTAAATGCTGTAACCATCAAGAACAAGTTTCCCATACCAGTAGTGGAGGATTTGCTGGATGAACTCAGGGGAGCCCAATATTTTTCCAAACTAGACCTCAGGTCTGGTTACTGGCAGATACGTGTGAAAGAGGAAGACATTCCTAAGACAGCATTTAGGACTCATCATGGCCATTATGAGTTTAAGGTAATGCCCTTTGGACTCACTAATGCTCCAGCTACATTTCAGTCTTTAATGAATGATATTTTTGCACCTTACTTAAGGAAGTTTGTATTAGTGTTTTTTGATGACATTTTAGTGTATAGCCCTTGCCTAATGTCCCATGTTGCACATCTGAGAACTGTCCTGGACACACTGAGACAACATCAATTGTATGCAAAGAAGAGTAAGTGCTTCTTTGGCCAACAGCAGGTTGAGTACTTGGGTTATGTGATCTCAGCAGCAGGGGTAGCTACTGATCCTTCAAAGATACAAGCAATGGTGCAGTGGCAGCAACCTAGATCTCTAAAGTCCTTGAGAGGTTTTATGGGGTTAACTGGATATTATAGGAAATTCATTAGGCATTATGGCACCCTCAGCAAACCATTGACAGATATGTTGAAGAAGAATGGGTTTACCTGGTCTCCAGAGGCTGTGTTAGCATTTGATAGTTTGAAGGAAGCTATGACCAAGGCACCAATGCTGGCATTACCTGATTTTTCTAAACCATTTTGTTTAGAAACTGATGCTAGTAGTAGTGGGATAGGGGCTGTATTATCTCAAGGAGGCAGACCAATTGCTTACCTGAGCAAAGCTTTGGGTCCTAGGCACAAGGACTTATCCATCTATGAAAAGGAATATTTGGCTATCTTAATAGCAGTTACTAAATGGAGACACTACCTAGAAGGAGGTCCTTTCATCATCAAGACTGATCATGAGTCCCTAAAGTACTTGCCGGAACAGAAACTAACTACTGCCATCCAAAAGAGGGGTCTCACCAAACTGTTAGGTTTGGATTACACCATTCAATACAGAAAAGGGAAATTGAATGCAGTAGCAGATGCCTTATCTCGACAGTATGAAAAGGAGGCACACCTGTCAGTCTTGAATTCAACTACTATCATTCCTCAGTGCGTGTCAGAAGTAGAACAGAGTTATTTGGGGGATGAGTGTGTTGAAGACAAGATAGCTAGCCTAGCTATTGATCCTAACAGTCTTCCCCACTATTCTTTCACAAATGGGGTACTGAGGTACAAATGAAGAGTTTACTTAGGCAGCACAGGCCAATTGAGGGAGAAGGTCTTACAGACATTGCATGATTCTCCTCAGGGGGGGCATTCTGGGGTTCAAGCTACCTATTATAGACTTAAATCTTATTTTTTTTGGCCCAAGATGATGCTGCAAGTCCAGAACTACATACAGCAATGTGAAACCTGCCAGAGGAACAAAGGAGAGCATGTGGCTTATCCAGGATTATTGCAACCAATTCCTATCCCTGGTCAAGCATGGGATGTCATCACAATGGATTTTATTGAAGGCCTTCCCTTGTCAAAAAGGTTCAATTGTGTTTTGGTAATCATAGATAAGTTCACTAAGTTTGCTCATTTTTTAGCTCTTTCTCATCCCTTCACAACTATGGAAGTAGCTCAGTTGTATCTGGATAATGTTCATAAGCTACATGGAACTCCAAGGATTTCTATTTCAGATAGAGATAGAATCTTTACCAGCTTGTGTTGGAAGGAACTGATGAAATTATTGGGCACTACAGCTCAATTCAGCACAGCATATCATCCTGAGACTGATGGTCAGTCTGAAAGATTGAATCAATGCCTAGAACAGTATTTAAGGTGCATGTGTTCTTTAAGGCCTAGAACATGGGTCCAGTGGCTACCTTTAGCACAATGGTGGTATAATACAAGCTATCACACTGCTATTGGGATGACTCCTTTTCAGGCACTATTTGGGTATCCACCATCCGGGTTCACTTGGGATGCAAGTTCCAATGCCAAAGTAGGAACTATTGAAGATATGTTCAAGGAAAGGGAAAGAGTTAGCAAGTTGTTGGTGGACCAGCTTGATAAGGCTCAGCAACGAATGAAGTTTTATGCTGATAAAAAACGGAGTGAAAGGCAGTTCAATGTTGGAGATGAGGTTTATTTGAAACTTCAACCTTATAAGCAAACATCTTTGGCTCTTAGAAAAAATTTGAAGCTTTCTTCTAAGTTTTATGGTCCATATACTGTTTTGGCTCGGGTTGGACCAGTAGCTTATCATTTGCAGTTACCAGAATCTTCAAATGTTCATCCTGTATTTCATGTGAGTTTGTTGAAGAAGAAGATTGGACCTCAAGTGGTGCCTAGTATCGACCCACCATTACTGGGAGAGGATGGCCAGCCTCTAGTTTACCCTGCTACGGTCATTGATAAAAGGATAGTGAAGAAATAGAATGCTGCAGTGACCCAACTTTTGGTGGTATGGTCAAACCTTGGACCTGAAAATGCCACCTGGGAGGACTATACTGTTCTTAAATCCCAGTTCCCATCATTTGATCCTTGGGGACAAGGATCCTCTGGAGGAGAGGGTATTGTTATGAACATAACAGTGGAGGAGCTAGAGCTGACAATGGAGGAGCTAGAGCTGGCTAGAGCTGGTAGCCAAGCTGGAACTTGAACTTGGAGCTGGACCTTGGAGCTGGCTAACAGAGGTGTCAGCTAGGAATAATAAGAAGTGTGCAAACGGTTATGGCTGAGCATGAGTATGAGGAATGATACGTTTTTCATGTACAGCTGTCATATTTGTATTGGTTCTGTTATAACAGATTGTAGAAGAATGTAATGACTGGATATAGTACTATATAAGTACTGTCCTTGTATCAGATGAGGAATTATTAATGAAAATTATCAATATTCTTCTCTCAATTCTCTCCTCTTATTCTTCTCTTCTTCTCTTTTATCTCAATCCTCATTCTTCAGTCATATATTCTGTGACATATCCACGCCATTCTCTCTTCTGGCTGCTGCTTCTAGTTTTCCATATGACGAAGACCAAAAAAAAAAAAAGAGGACTAAACCGTTTTTGGGGTTTTAGCTAGAGGTGGCAATTGGACGGGTTCGGGCGGGTTCGGGTCGGGTTCATTCGGGTTCGGGTTTATTCGGGTTCGGGCTCATTCGGGTTCGGGCTCATTCGGGTTCGGGTCCATCCGGGTTCGGGCTCATTCGGGTTCGGGTCCATTTCGGTTCGGGCTCATTCGGGTTCGGGCTCATTCGGGTTCGGGCCCATTCGGGTTCGGGCCCATTCGGGTTCGGGCTCATTCGGGTTCGAGCCCATTCGGGTTCGGGTTCGGTCTGGGTTCGGGTTCGATCTGGGTACGGGTATGTTTTACATTATTTTATTTTATATTAGATGTAATCATTTTTATGTAATTTAAATATTTATATCTAAAAACAAATTATTAATTTATTTTTATTTTTATTTTTATACTTTTGCTATTATATGATATTTTTAATTATATTTATTTTTTAAAATTAATATTTGTTAGCACGAAAAGAATAAGAAATTAATTTGTTATATAAAATCAAATTTTGAAATAATTTATTATAAAAAATATGATATATTATAAATTAATATATTGATATTTAAAATAACTGATTTGATGAGCTCGAATTTCAAAATATAAATACATTATAATTTATATTCACTATAAAATAAAAAACTTTTAAAAATAAATCCTGGCCTTCATCTATTCGTTTATATACTTATAAAATGCAAAAAATTTATGCTTATAGTCAAGATATATATATATATATATATATATCGAGTACTTATATTTTTTTCATCAGTATAAAGTATAAATTATAAAGTAGTACTAAAAAATATAATTTATATTTAAATTATACGTAATAAATATATAATTAATATAATTATTTATTAATATATAATAAATATACCCAAAACCAAAAGGCCATAAAACCCAAAACCCCATTAAATCCACCCGCTAAAATAAAATCACATGAAAGCCATAATCCAATTAAACCCACCCTAACCTAACCGCATAAGTATAACTAGAGCTGCTTATGGGCCGGGCCGGGCCGCGGCCCAGTTTTTTTTTATTTTCTCTGCCCAGGCCTGGCCTTGGGTCAGCCCGGCCCGCCCGTTTAGGCCCGAAACACTGTTCATTGGAATAAAAAAGTAATTTTTTTTTATTTTTTTATAATTAAAATTAAATAAAATAATATTATAATAAAAATTACTGTTCCGGGCCGGGCCGGCCCGGAACACAAAATATCCTGCCCAGGCCCGGCCCGTGAGCAGGTCTAAGTATAACCCAAAAGGCCAAAATAATTGAATTATTGTCAATTTTTTTACCCTTATAGATTAATTGAATTATTGTCAAATTTTTTTTCACATCTTTAAAATTTTCAAGAATTTAAAATATTTAGATTGTAAATTCATCATGATATGAGACGTTAAAGTTATAACTTATAAGTACAAAATATAATTTACTTTTTGATAAAATTATTATTTCATCATATATATATAATATATTAAATTTTAAATTTTAATTAAATTATTAAAAAAAAATTAGAATAAAATTAATAATTAAAGTTATTGCTTTGTAAAAAAAAAATAATTGCAATTTGTTTATTTTTATTTTTAGTATTAAATTCGGGTTCGGGTTCGGGCCGGTCTCGGGTTCGGGTCCATTCGGGTTCGGGCTCATTCGGGTTCGGGCTCATTCGAGTTCGGGCCCATTCGGGTTCGGGTCCATTCGGGTTCGGGTCCATTCAGGTTCGGGCCCATTCGGGTTCGGGTCCATTCGGGTTCGGGCCCATTCGGGTTCGGGCTTTTTCGGGTTCGGGTTTTTGACTTTTTGGTCAAATCGGGTTTGGGCGGGTTCGGGTTCGGGTTTTCCTGGGCGGGTTTTCGGGTTCGGGTTCATTTTGTCACCTCTAGTTTTAGCCCAAAAGGCAACCATTTTGAAATGGGCCGCCCAATTTCATTTCGTTGGCTCCTCCTTAACTAGAATTCGTGACGCTCATTACTTTGTAGTTTGTAACTTTGTAACCATTTAACCCGAAAGGGCACTTCATTTCACGTGAGTGAGTTAGAGGTTTTTCTTTCGTGAGAAAGTTGATGAGTTTCTGAAATTATCAGAAAGAGAGTGAGTTAGATTTGCGAACATAATAAAGGAGACTTTAACAAAAATGAAAAAAAAAAAAAAATTGAAGTAGGTTTCTTTTAATTAGCACTAGCATATATATATATATATATATATATATATATATATATATATATGAAAATGAAAATGGGTATATTATATTTTCTTCTTATAGAATTGAGCAGTTGATATACTATTACTTTGCAACTAATTTACCTTTTTTTTAAAAATATTTTTATTAACTGATTTTTTTTTTTTTTTTAAATTCTTAACTCAAAATACCAATTCAGTTATTGACTTTATATAACAATACTCTAACATTTATATATGTTTCAAATGTACTGTCATACATACACTTGTTGGATATATCTGAAACATTCTAATAATTAAGCACAACGCTAGCTCCTTTCTCTTTTTTACTAACATCATCAAATATTTTTGCAATCAATCATCCTTTATATATATATATATATTAGTCAAATTTCATAATTTTTATATGAAGGCTAAACAATTATTGTTAGAAAAGGAATACAATCACATGGGTTGGGTTTTAGTTCGTAAGCTGTTATCTGTTTAGGTTGTCTTGTATGAGTTATTAATTTTTTAGCTTAGCTTAATTATTATTTGATGAAACTACCACAATCAACCCTCATATATAAGCTTTGGACTATCTAAGTTTTGGCTTATTCTTCACCTTGAACTTGAATACGGGTGGACTTAAATTCATCAGTATATCCATGTCCATATTATTTAACTCTTAATATATATATATATTAAGAGTTGAGCTATAATAAAATTTTACATAAATTTATTAGAAGCTTATTTCTAATAAAATTGAGATATGTGTGCTACATATATTTGTAGAAATTTACTAAAAATGTTAATCTCAATTATTTTAGCAAAAGTTTTCTCTCATAAACTCTAATTTATCTAATCTTTAGTATTCACCAAAAACTCTAAAACTTGAAAATGCAAAAATTTATGAACAACTCTAATAATTCTCTTTAATTGAGATGATAAATGAAGAAGTAGCGTCAAAAAAGGGGTCAACAGCGTGTGCGGCAATTCGATCTGTCCATAGCCAGGTCAGGTCGCGATTCGAAAAATATTTTTTTTTATTTAAATTTATTTGGGTTGCTAGACTCGTTTTACTATTTAAAAATATTAAAATATTATTTTTATATTAATATTAATATATATTTTATAATTAAATTTAAATAAAATAATATTTTTTATTTAATAAATAGTAATTCGGGCCGGATCGGGCCGGATCGAATTATTAAATACTTTGTCCAAGATCGACCCAATACGGTCGGGCCTACCGGGTCGGACGGGTTACCTAGCCCATGGACAGGTCTAGGTGCAAATACATTAATGTTATGTTTGAAAACATAAATTTGAAAATTTAGATTTGGATTTTATTTGCTATATAAATTGTGAGAATGAAATGTATATATTATGTAGAAATTAGTTGAGATTCAATATGATTATATATTTGAAAGATATAAAAACATGAATTTCAAATTCACAAATAGCTATAGGTATTTTAAATTCACCACTAAATAGGTGTAGACACCTAATTTTGTCCGGACCACTAAACAGGTATGTTTTCCTCCCATATTGATGTTTCCGAGTATAAAAAGACTGTTTTCATCCTGTAGGTGGTACTCCGAGACTTAGTTTAAGAGGGCGAGCACAAAAAGTCAAACTTAAAAAAAAAGTCAACCCCGAAAAAGTCAAACCCGAAAAAGTCAACCCTAGAAAGTTAACTACTGAAAAAGTCAACCCACTTTCAAAATCAAGATTTTAAGTTCAATTGAAAAATGGAGAAAGAATTTTGATAATCCGAGGTCTACATTGAAAGATATGGACTTCGGAAGTTGGGATTTGGAGATTCAGTAGAAAAGAAACCCTAATCCGAGAAATTTGGGGAAAAGTGCTTAAACGATCAAACTGGTCGAAATTGAAGGTTCCAAATGAAAGATAAGCACTGACTACGGGTAATGGAGAAGTCACTTGCAAGAAAAACCGAGAGAAAAGTCAATCCGAGAGAAAACCGAGAATTAGGGTTTTAGTGGATTTCGGTGAAATCGGGAAGAATCACAGAAATGGCCCGACTTGGTAAGACCAAAGCCCCCAATGGATGAGGAATGATTAAAAAGGATGGCCCAAGGCTCAGATTGAAGAAAATCTGAAAATCGAACTTGTTTTGAGCAAAACCGGGTTTCGGAGGTTAAAGGGCAAAATTGGAAAAATTTGGGAAAAATAGCAAATGGACTCCGGAAATTCTGAAAAATTTGTCAATCTCATTCTTAAATCATTTGAAAGAGATTGGTAAAAGAAAATCTTGATTCGGAGTTCGTTTGCAAAATGGCCAAATCCCGGGTTTCTTATGCAGTAATTCAAAAAGGAAAATCCCGGAAAAATAGCAAATGGACTCCAAAAATTATGGAAAATTTTGTCAATCTCATTCTTAAATCATTTGAAAGAGATTGGCGAAAGCGAAAGAAAATCTTGATTCCGAGTTCGTTTGCAAAATGGCCAAATCCCGGGCCTCCTATGCAGTAATTCAAGCCGATAAATCCCGAAAAAATACCAAATGAGCTCCAAAAATTATGAAAACTTCCAGATCACACTTTTTAATTATTTTGAAGAGATTGGTGAAGAAAAATATTGATTTGGAGCTCGTTTAAAAAATGGTAAAAAGTAGGGGCATAAAAGGACATTTTGGGAAGAAAAAATCCAAATAAATAGAAAACGGACTCGGATAATTTTGAAAACTTCCAGAACCCAATATTTTATTATTTTGGAAGTATTAAAAAAAGAAAAATTGAATTTGGAGCCCGTTTGATATTTATTTTGCATCCGGGGGGCAAAATGGTCGTTTCACCCAAGCAACCGAAAAGGGCTTCTTTGGGCCTTTCAAAAATCAGAGCTGGGCTGGAAAATAGAAGTGCTGGCCTGCCCAAGCCCAAAGGAAGGAGGAAGCTTATGATTTTTTCAATCAAGTGGTTAAAAATCAAGAGTTAAGTTAGAGATTTTCTTTGATCAAGCCATGGGTATTTTTTAGCCTAAGTCCCAATCCCACATCCCTTTGTAATGTCAAGCCAAGGAGGTGCTCACCTTATAAATAAGGGGTCTTGGCCTTTGGTTGAAACCACCCACTACCCCTTGTGAGATAGTCTATACACTTGTATTAGGATTATCCGGGTGGTGAGTCATAGTGTTTTTGTTGAGAGGGTTTGTAGCTTAATCCGTTCAAAAGCTACTCTGAGGGTTTGTAGCTTAATCCGTTCAAAAGCTACTCTGAGGGTTTGTAGCTTAATCCGTTCAAAAGCTACTCTGAGGGTTTGTAGCTTAATCCGTTCAAAAGCTACTCTGAGGGTTTGTAGCTTAATCCGTTCAAAAGCTACTCTGAGGGTTTGTAGCTTAATCCGTTCAAAAGCTACTCTGAGGGTTTATAGCTTAATCCGTTCAAAAGCTACTTGGTGAGTTTTCATTTTAAAATAATGTTTCTTGTTCTTCCTTCATTTCCTTTCTTAAGTATATTTTTCTTACATTTTGTTTTTACAATAAACTCACAATGGCCAAATGGCCTACATTATTTATTTTAAGTTGTTATTTTTGATTCATTTTACCATATTGTTTATGCTATTTTCTTTATTTTTGATGTTTTAAATATTATCTTATTTCATGTTCTTAAGTTATATTTAATTTGGTTGCTTTGTTTGTTGCCATTTATGTCTTAGATATCATGTTTTTACATTTTTAATTTTCTGTTTTCATGTTGTTTAAATTTGAGCATGTTTTAGAGTTAGCATATTAAGTGTTTGTGAAAATGCTTGTGTGATTCTTTGCATGATTCTTGTTTTATATCTTAGTAAGCATGTTTTAGATTTGGTATATTAGGTGTTTGTGAAAATGCTTGTGTGATTTTTGTGTTATGACTTAGTTTTTCATGCTAGCATACCAAGTGTTTGTGAAAATGCCATGCTTGTTGAAGCTTGGGGCCATTTGGCTACTCCATGTGTTTTGCATTGTGTGTTGTATTTTTGTCATGCTAGTTGTTAGGTTTTTGCATTTGCATAATATTTGGTTGGATTTTTGAATTAAGCATGCCTTGTGTTTGTGAAAATGCCATGCATGTCTTAGGTCTAGGTTACATTAAATGTCATGCAAGTTCATGTTAGGTCTAGGCCATATTATTTGTGTCATGCATTTTCCTTACATTTAGGTTTAGATCCATGCATTTCGTGCATTATGTTTGCTGCATTGTTTCATGCATTTCATGTTCATGCCACTTGAATAATGACTTGAGCCAATTAATGGTTCAAGATCATGCTCTCTTGAGCATACTTGTTGAAAATTAAGTTTGTCAAATTGATTATTCTACCTTTGTGATTTTTTTACTTAGCCAATTTTTATCTAACTTTCAAAAAGTCCTAGCTACTGCTTTCAAGTCATTTTATGAGTTTCAAATATTTTTATTTTGATTTTTAAATGATTTTATCAAGGACAAAAAAAAATGTGTTGGCAAAGCTGTTTTTTTCAGTTTTTTTCAAAAAAACTCGTACATCTTTGATTTTTCTGGGAATTCATCTTTGATCAGAAAATTAAGAAAATTTTTCCTCGTGTAGTTTTACATGTCCTGAGTCTCCAGTACTTTTTTTAGAATTTTTGGAATTTTTAAAAATAGGATAAAAAATCGTGAATTAAAACTGGACAGTGGAGTCAGAATTGAATTTAAAGAAAAACAAAGCAGTTTTTTTTCTCCTCCAAAAACTCGTACATCTCTGGTTTTTCTGGGAATTCATCTTTGATCGAAAAATTAAGCCGATTTTTTCTCGTATAGTTTTACATGTCCTGAGTCTCCAGTATTTTTTTTAGAATTTTTGGAATTTTTTAAAATAGGATAAAAAATCGTGGATTAAAACTGGACAGTGGAGTCAGAATTGAATTAAAAAAAAAAAAACCATTTTTCTGTTTTGGTTAATTTACTTAGAGTGGGCTGATTAGGAGAGTTAGCTACTGACTTAGGGTGGTTTCTAAGCCTTTTCAAACTCTAAAAATGGTTTTTCAAGTCTCGGGTTAAGGGTAGTAAAATCCGGATTTTTAAACTTAGGAAATTAGAGTCATTTTAAAAATTTTAGCCGAGTTTTTATTTTTAATTCAAGCTTTTCAAAACTGTTTTCAAACAATCACAAAGTATTTTGGTTTTAGAATATTTAATTTGACATATTTTCCTAAGGCAGCCGGATATCTTTTTAGATATACGGATTTCCTTAATTAAAGGAAAAAATACATTTCATGCATTGCATTTTTATATTCATGCATTTAATATAATATGTGATTCTTGCCATATTAATTTCTATGTGTCATGACATTTAGGTTGCATTATATTATTTAGATTTTGCTATGTCATTTTATTTATGCCATGCCTATACATATTCGTTTCTTTTAAATGTTTTCAAAAAAAAGATAATGGTTTTCAATAAAAATAAAGATATTCCCGATTTAAAATAATTCATGAGTTCTCTACCGGGTTTGCTGGAGGGAATATCATCAATTATTATTAATAAAGGAATATCTTTCTTTCAAAAAAGAGAATGATTCGGAAAGTTTTCTAAAACTAATAAAAATTTCTATATTTTGCCACGTTTGTTGGGGAATATAGGAAAATTTTGAATTTATAAATTTCGGATCATTGTCAATAAAAAATGAAATTATTTTTCTTTAAATTGGGAATTAATTTGAAATATTAAATTTAAAACCAACTTTTACTGAGATTTGAGATAACACACGATTAATAAGGTACCGATTTATACGGGCGTTGTGGGGGTGCTAATCCTTCCCCACACGTAACCGACTCCCGAACCCGCTTCTTTGATTTCTCTGGTTTAAAACGCAGACTTGAAATTGGTTTTTAAAATGTTTTAATTAATTTTTAAAATATTTTATAAAATCGGTTTTAATAGGTGGCCGATCACACCTAGCCAAAAAAGATTGGTGGCGACTCCATGTCTTTTTTAAGGTCATTTTCAAAACCTTCATTTTTCTAGAGGAATTAAGTCGACTTTTCCTCGGTTTTTTTTTTTCTTAAATGTCACGCTTAACGAATAATAAAGTCTTGTGATGAGACTCGTCGTTATATTTTTTTTAGGTTGCGACAGCTTGGCGACTCCACTGGGGATTTCAGAGAGTCAGGCCTAGAATTAGTCGTGTGTTATCAAAGTCTCGGTTTTGTTGGTTTAATTGGTATTTAATTTTAATTCCCACATTTTCTTAATAAGGAGAATTTTGAAAATAATAAAATGTTTTTAAATATGTTCATACTCATGTGCATGCATTTTATTTTTTGTTCTCTAGTTATTTAAGGTTGTATATTATATTTGCTTGTTGGTTAATGCGTTACACTATTCTTGAATGTTTTAATTGCTAGGGCATTTAGAATAAGGTTTGTAGAATAGGTAGTGAAAGGTTTGTTATTCCTCCACACACACTACACGTGCATTTGCATAACATGAATCCTCTACCCGGGTTCCGTCCTTTTAAGTGGGAGTAAAGTAACTAAACCTTCGTGATTGATCCTCCGTATGGGCTAGTAAAACACTTTCGGAGTATAAAGTACCTAATGCCTTCGTGATGATCCTCCGCATGGGCATAGGAAAATATACTCTAACGAATTGAACCCGCTTTTATCGGGGTGCCTTACTAGCCTTCACCGGCGACAGTGAGGAACAATTCGGGGCCTTAGAACCGATTCACCCTCATATAGTGAACCTAGGCGAAGCCATGCCGAATTTTCGTTAGATATACCAAAAATAGGAACACATGGAGGGACATTTCTAAACTTTTTGTTACCTATTTTACACTCCGAATAAGTGTGGTAGATCGGGCAATGATGTACGTACATCGCCCGTAATAAAATGATACTCCGCCTCGAAGGCATCGTGATGCCTAAATAAGCAGATATTGCTGGGGCAGATGTTCATTAGCTGTTTTTAAAAATAAAAAAAATCTTTTTCAAGCATTTTGCATGTTGCACATTTCATACATGTGTGAATAGAGCATGTACATTTTTGGTTGTGTTATTGATCTCATTCTTTGCAATAAACAGTTGGTAATTTCATTTGATGATTTCATAAAACCGGTAGTGTCACATGAACATTTGCATATGGTACCATAGTGGGATCCACCCTGAAATTCTTTTGAAAATAATGTGATTGGTTTTTCATAAAATAAAAAAAAAACACAAAAAAAAGCATGTTAAAAAAAAAATCATAAATTAGGAGGCAAATCTTGCATAATGAGATTTTTGAATAATCAAGATTTAGGTCTCACCAATTTCGTGTAATCATTGGTTAATTTATTTGTGTCATTTTGACATCGTGTTACAGTCATAACATGCATGATTATTCATTGTAGAATACATTTGTGATATACATGGTCATTCTTTGTACTTACCTTTGTATTAATTCATTTATTCTTAGCATGTATCATTTTGACATCATAGCATGCATGGTCATTCATTGTAGGACACGTTTATGACATGCATAGTCATTATCTGTATATACCTAGCATTAGATTGCATCCATAGCATACATGGTCATCATAATTTCATTGTATATATCCATGCATTAATTTGCTTATTTTTTTACATGCATCATATTGGCATCAGGTTGCATTCATGGCATACACAGTCATCATGATATGCTCATGCATTAATTTTTCATATTGGCATCAAGTGGCATTCATGATATACACGATCAACATGATTTTCTTTGTATATACTCTGTGTCAATCATTTATTCTTCACATGCATCATAATTGACATTGTATGGCATTCATAGTGTATATGATCATTCATTGAGAAATGCATTTGGAACATACATGGTCATTCATTGCATATATCCATGCATTGATTTTTCTTATTCTTTACATGCATCATGTTGGCATCGTGTTGCACTTATAGCATACATGGTCAATATTGTTTCCACAGTATATGACCACACATAACTTTGTTTATCCTTCACATGCATCAAATTGCATTCATGACATTCATAGCTCATTCATCATAAAACACATTAATAAGATGAAATAGAAATTGGCTTAGCTTTGAAGAGTTTTCTTCGTCAGCTAAAAGCTATGACCCCAATAGTAAGTGCGAGTATCATATTGGGGCAATTGGGCATTCGACTAAAAAATGCAGAAAACTGAAGAAAAGAATTGAGGGTCTTGTCCACGATGGCATTTGGATTCCAGAGCTTATCAAACATTGGAAATTTGTTTTACCATAAATTGATTCCCTCTTGAAGAATTTTGAGGATAAGATTTGTTATCTTTGAAAGCATGTCAATAGGAGCATTCTGATGCATATATTTCTACACTTTGATGATGAAAGCTCTTGTCTCATGATGACATCTACATGAAATAAATAAATTTTGAATTTAAATATTTTGTGTTCATTTTATTTTAGCAATAAATTTGAAATTGCAAAAAAAAAAAAAGAAACTTTGAGAAAATTTGTGGTACACAATAAATAAGTGGTTTTCACATGAAATAATGAACAATCTTGAGAATATTGATGATCATTGTTAGAAATGACCCAATACCTTCAGCCTTCTCTTTTAGGCTTTCCAAAGCCTAAATCCTTTGAACCGAGACCACTTGAAAGACCTAATGCTTCAAGGAATATGAATGATTTGACTTCATAAAACCATTGTCATCACAGAATAAGCAAAGACTTAGATCTTAGTCTAGGCTATGAACAAAGGAACGAACTTTTTGAAAATTTTCAAATTCCTTGAAAATCAAACAAATGAGACATTTTTTCAAGAATCCTGATTTTGATAATTTGGTGTGTGTCAGGATTGTGCTAAAACCATTCATGACCTTTCCCAATGACCACAAAACACTAATTGCCCAGACATCACTTCATGATTGACACCTTGGGGCACAATGATTAAACTAGATTATCCCTTGTCCCAGAGAAAACCTGCTTTTGGGTCATGTTTTCCTTGTCTCTTCAAAGAACTCAGATTGGAAACTCAGCCTTTTCAAAACAGACCTAGACTTGCCATGTTCCTCGTTGATACAAATTCGCATGGTTAATCAAATTGGGGCATCATATGTGGAAATGATGGATACATAGTGAAGAAGGATGGGCTAATGCATGAATTATTGGGGGCATGCAACGAAAAAAAAATTGTGATATCATGCATATGAGAATTCGGATGATTCCAAAGTGCAAAATGAAATTCTGAATATCTATTTCCCCTAGGGATTGCTTTTCAATGTGAATATTTGTGCTTGACATGAGAAATGGCCATCTTTCATATCCCTTTCACACAAAAAGAAATTATCCATAGTCACCCCTTTTGAGCCAAAAAAATTCTTTCTTCTTTGAACCCTGATCAAGGATTACCCTCTACACTGGGGGGCAAATGCGAGGAAAGATCTTTTCAAAGATCATTGAGAAATGAGTGATAGCTCAATGACGGACACAAAGCAAATGGAGCCCCGAATAAATACGGGCTCACTCTCTCAAAGAAAAAGAAGAGAAAAAGATGGTGAAATGAAAGCCAAGAAAAACAAAAGAAAAACACAATGAAAAAGAAAATGTGTGTGAAAGACATGCCAAATTGAAAGCCAAGAGCAAGGAAGAAAAAGAGCAAAGTCAAAAGGAAAGAAATGTCCAATAAGGGACAAATGCTTCAAAGGGAATCCTCCTCAAGAAATGATCCTTGATCTGATTACCCTCAAACACATATTTTGGGCCTATTTATCCTTTCTTTCTGAACCCTGAGCCATGGCCTACATTATATGCTTTAAAAGTCCATTTTGATCAAGCATGAATATTTAATTTGAAGGGTTTTTCCTCGGATTTTATCCCATCTCATCGAATTATCATTTCACTAAGGAAGAATTTAGAATTCTCAAGTGCATGGTAAAAAAAAAAAGAGAAAAATTGAAAAGAATGGGACTCTAGGGCGAAAACCCAAAAAAACGGGCGGTCTAGAATGGGAATTTTCGATGCCATCGATGATAGTGCCGATACCCCAAAAGAAAAGATCTTATTAAAGGAGTGGTCATCGAGGAACATCTAGGAATTCCTGAACCCCCCAAATTGTCAGCTCTCATTCGGAGGATTGTCTTCAAAAACTGAAACTTTGTTCCCAAGATTAAACTTTCCGGTTTAAACATCCCAGCCAATCTTGATGCTTGACAAAATGCCTTGATATGGAAACTAAAAGAATGTTGAATTTGTTTGGTTCTCAATGAATTCATGATTTATAAAACCTGTTCCATTTGTGAGCCTAGAAGGGATATACATTTTTGTCATGAAGTTTTCCTGGAAAAGCCAGAATCTTGTTATACCAAGCCTTGCCAATCCCAGTTGAAAAAACCCAGATTGATACTTAGAGAAATTTCTAACAATGATCATCAGTCTTCAAAAGATTTGTACATCACACATTGTGGGGTTAATATTTTTTGTTCAGAAGTTTTCAAAATGCGAAAACAAATAAAGAGATTTTTTTGAAATACCCATTTTGATGTTGGCATGAGACAAGGATTTTTCTAACTCAAAGCTGTAGAACTGCCAGGATAGGTCTTGACTTCCAGATATGAGAAGAAGAAATAGAACCCGGTTCAGATCTCTGTTGATGAAAGTTTGAAAATTGTTGGGGCAAAGAGAATAGCCAAAATGAATTGAAGATATACTCTGATTTGAAGAGGAAAAATGAATTTGAAAGGCTAAGCCAAAGTCTAGAAAAACAGCCGGGGGCATTTGCATCACTCATGAACACTCATCTCTCTATCAAGCTTTTACATCTGCACAGTGTCAGCAAGCATTTGCATCATTCATGGGTATCTGCATTGGCATTAATCCATAAGCATCTGCATTTTACCTTTACATTTACAATTCTTCATGGAATTCGTATTTGTGTCATCTCAAACAATTGCATCATTTCTAGAATCATTGCATTTTCATTAATGTGTGGTAATTGTAGTTACACCATTCATAAACCAGTTACATGAACACAATTAGTAGGGGCATCTGCATCATGAAACATGGGCATCAATCCAAGTCATTTACATTTGCATTAAAGACATTTGCACCAGTTTAAGTCATTTCGTATCTTATTCAACATATGCATTTGCATCAAAAAGCATTCGCATCTTCTCAAAATCTTTAGGTTAATTTTCAACAATTCTTCAGCACCATTTTTAAGACCTCCGAGCATAATTCATAGGTAAGACCTCCGGGCAACATCTTTAAGACCTCCGGGCATAACTTTTTTCAGGGGTAAGGCCTCCGGGCACTATTCTTAAGACCTCCGGGCATCATTTTTAAAGTCGCATACAGCGCATTTTTTTCAAATCACGGGTAAGGCCTCCGGGCACCATTCTTAAGACCTCCGGGCATCATTTTTAAAGTCGCATACAGCGTATTTTTTTCAAATCACGGATAAGGCCTCCGGGCACCATTCTTAAGACCTCCGGGCATCATTTTTAAAGTCGCATACAGCGCATTTCTTCCAAATCACGGGTAAGGCCTCCGGGCACCATTCTTAAGACCTCCGGGCATCATTTTTAAAGTCGCATACAGCGCATTTCTTCCAAATAATGGGTAAGGCCTCCGGGCACTATTCTTAAGACCTCCGGGCATCATTTTTAAAGTCGCATACAGGGCATTTTTTTCAAATCACGGGTAAGGCCTCCGGGCACCATTCTTAAGGCCTCCGGGCACTATTCTTAAGACCTCCGGGCATCATTTTTAAAGTCGCATACAGCGCATTTTTTTCAAATCACGGGTAAGGCCTCCGGGCACCATTCTTAAGACCTCCGGGCATCATTTTTAAAGTCGCATACAACGCATTTCTTCCAAATCACGGGTAAGGCCTCCGGGCACCATTCTTAAGACCTCCGGGCATCATTTTTAAAGTCGCATACAGCGCATTTCTTCCAAATAATGGGTAAGGCCTCCGGGCACCATTCTTAAGACCTCCGGGCATCATTTTTAAAGTCGCATACAGCGCATTTTTTTCAAATCACGGGTAAGGCCTCCGGGCACCATTCTTAAGGCCTCCGGGCACTATTCTTAAGACCTCCGGGCATCATTTTTAAAGTCGCATACAGCGCATTTTTTTCAAATCACGGGTAAGGCCTCCGGGCACCATTCTTAAGACCTCCGGGCATCATTTTTAAAGTCGCATACAGCGCATTTCTTCCAAATTATGGGTAAGGCCTTCGGGCACCATTCTTAAGACCTCCGGGCATCATTTTTAAAGTCGCATACAGCGCATTTCTTCCAAATAATGGGTAAGGCCTCCGGGCACCATTCTTAAGACCTCCGGGCATCATTTTTAAAGTCGCATACAGCGCATTTTTTTCAAATCACGGGTAAGGCCTCCGGGCACCATTCTTAAGACCTCGAGGCATCATTTTTAAAGTCGCATACAGCGCATTTCTTCCAAATCACGGGTAAGGCCTCCGGGCACTATTCTTAAGACCTCCGGGCATCATTTTTAAAGTCGCATACAGCGCATTTCTTCCAAATAATGGGTAAGGCCTCCGGGCACCATTCTTAAGACCTCCGGGCGTCATTTTTAAAGTCGCATACAGCGCATTTTTTTCAAATCACGGGTAAGGCCTCCGGGCACCATTCTTAAGACCTCCGGGCATCATTTTTAAAGTCGCATACAGCGCATTTTTTTCAAATCACAGGTAAGGCCTCCGGGCACCATTCTTAAGACCTCCGGGCATCATTTTTAAAGTCGCATACAGCGCATAATTTTTCAAATCACAGGTAAGACCTCCGGGCAACATCTTTAAGACCTCCGGGCATAACTTTTTTCAGGGGTAAGGCCTATGGGCACCATTTTTAAGACCTCCGAGCTTAATTTTTTTCAAATCACAGGTAAGACCTTCGGGCAACATCTTTAAGACCTCCGGGCATAACTTTTTTCAGTGGTAAGACCCGGGCACCAATTTTTAAGACCTCCGGGCACCATTTTCAGACCTTCGGGCACCAATTTTAAAGACCTTCGGGCATAAATTTTTCTTTTGAAAATCGAATTCGTTTCCTTAAGACGAATCGAGCCTTGTTTAGGCAGGGAATTCAATTTAAGGACAAAAACTTCAATTTATTGTTAAAAAAAAAATAAAAAAAAAATGAAAAAAGAGAAAATAGAAAAAAGAAAAAAAGAAAAAAAATGAAAAAAAGAAGAAAAAATGAAAAATAGAAAATGAAAAAATGAAAAAATGAAAATGAAAAAGAAACCCCTTTCCCTTTCCTTCACATGTGATGTCACTGACCGTACAAAATTAGTGTCGGTTTATCTTTGCCTGATTCCTGATTCTCAGCAATAGCCAAAGAGGGGCAGCTGTAGACACCTAATTTTGTCCGGACCACTAAACAGGTATGTTTTCCTCCCATATTGATGTTTCCGAGTATAAAAAGACTGTTTTCATCCTGCAGGTGGTACTCCGAGACTTAGTTTAAGAGGGCGAGCACAAAAAGTCAAACTTAAAAAAAAGTCAACCCCGAAAAAGTCAAACCCGAAAAAGTCAACTACTGAAAAAGTCAACCCACTTTCAAAATCAAGATTTTAAGTTCAATTGAAAAATGGAGAAAGAATTTTGATAATCCGAGGTCTACATTGAAAGATATGGACTTCGGAAGTTGGGATTTGGAGATTCAGTAGAAAAGAAACCCTAATCCGAGAAATTTGGGGAAAAGTGCTTAAACGATCAAACTGGTCGAAATTGAAGGTTCCAAATGAAAGATAAGCACTGACTACGGGTAATGGAGAAGTCACTTGCAAGAAAAACCGAGAGAAAAGTCAATCCGGGAGAAAACCGAGAATTAGGGTTTTAGTGGATTTCGGTGAAATCGGGAAGAATCACAGAAATGGCCCGAATTGGTAAGACCAAAGCCCCCAATGGATGAGGAATGATTAAAAAGGATGGCCCAAGGCTCAGATTGAAGAAAATCTGAAAATCGAACTTGTTTTGAGCAAAACCGGGTTTCGGAGGTTAAAGGCCAAAATTGGAAAAATTTGGGAAAAATAGCAAATGGACTCCGGAAATTCTGAAAAATTTGTCAATCTCATTCTTAAATCATTTGAAAGAGATTGGTAAAAGAAAATCTTGATTCGGAGTTCGTTTGCAAAATGGCCAAATCCCGGGTTTCTTATGCAGTAATTCAAAAAGGAAAATCCCGGAAAAATAGCAAATGGACTCCAAAAATTATGGAAAATTTGTCAATCTCATTCTTAAATCATTTGAAATAGATTGGCGAAAGCGAAAGAAAATCTTGATTCCGAGTTCGTTTGCAAAATGGCCAAATCCCGGGCCTCCTATGCAGTAATTCAAGCCGATAAATCCCGAAAAAATACCAAATGAGCTCCAAAAATTATGAAAACTTCCAGATCACACTTTTTAATTATTTTGAAGAGATTGGTGAAGAAAAATCTTGATTTGGAGCTCGTTTAAAAAATGGTAAAAAGTATGGGCATAAAAGGACATTTTGGGAAGAAAAAATCCAAATAAATAGCAAACGGACTCGGATAATTTTGAAAACTTCCAGAACCCAATATTTTATTATTTTGGAAGTATTAAAAAAAGAAAAATTGAATTTGGAGCCCGTTTGATATTTATTTTGCATCCGGGGGGCAAAATGGTCGTTTCACCCAAGCAACCGAAAAGGGCTTCTTTGGGCCTTTCAAAAATCAGAGCTGGGCTGGAAAATAAAAGTGCTGGCCTGCCCAAGCCCAAAGGAAGGAGGAAGCTTATGATTTTTTCAATCAAGTGGTTAAAAATCAAGAGTTAAGTTAGAGATTTTCTTTGATCAAGCCATGGGTATTTTTTAGCCTAAGTCCCAATCCCACATCCCTTTGTAATGTCAAGCCAAGGAGGTGCTCACCTTATAAATAAGGGGTCTTGGCCTTTGGTTGAAACCACCCACTACCCCTTGTGAGATAGTCTATACACTTGTATTAGGATTATCCGGGTGGTGAGTCATAGTGTTTTTGTTGAGAGGGTTTGTAGCTTAATCCGTTCAAAAGCTACTCTGAGGGTTTGTAGCTTAATCCGTTCAAAAGCTACTCTGAGGGTTTGTAGCTTAATCCGTTCAAAAGCTACTCTGAGGGTTTGTAGCTTAATCCGTTCAAAAGCTACTCTGAGGGTTTATAGCTTAATCCGTTCAAAAGCTACTTGGTGAGTTTTCATTTTAAAATAATGTTTCTTGTTCTTCCTTCATTTCCTTTCTTAAGTATATTTTTCTTACATTTTGTTTTTACAATAAACTCACCATGGCCAAATGGCCTACATTATTTATTTTAAGTTGTTATTTTTGATTCATTTTACCATATTGTTTATGCTATTTTCTTTATTTTTGATGTTTTAAATATTATGTTATTTCATGTTCTTAAGTTATATTTAATTTGGTTGCTTTGTTTGTTGCCATTTATGTCTTAGATATCATGTTTTTACATTTTTAATTTTCTGTTTTCATGTTGTTTAAATTTGAGTATGTTTTAGAGTTAGCATATTAAGTGTTTGTGAAAATGCTTGTGTGATTCTTTGCATGATTCTTGTTTTATATCTTAGTAAGCATGTTTTAGATTTGGTATATTAGGTGTTTGTGAAAATGCTTGTGTGATTTTTGTGTTATGACTTAGTTTTTCATGCTAGCATACCAAGTGTTTGTGAAAATGCCATGCTTGTTGAAGCTTGGGGCCATTTGGCTACTCCATGTGTTTTGCATTGTGTGTTGTATTTTTGTCATGCTAGTTGTTAGGTTTTTGCATTTGCATAATATTTGGTTGGATTTTTGAATTAAGCATGCCTTGTGTTTGTGAAAATGCCATGCATGTCTTAGGTCTAGGTTACATTAAATGTCATGCAAGTTCATGTTAGGTCTAGGCCATATTATTTGTGTCATGCATTTTCCTTACATTTAGGTTTAGATCCATGCATTTCGTGCATTATGTTTGCTGCATTGTTTCATGCATTTCATGTTCATGCCACTTGAATAATGACTTGAGCCAATTAATGGTTCAAGATCATGCTCTCTTGAGCATACTTGTTGAAAATTAAGTTTGTCAAATTGATTATTCTACCTTTGTGATTTTTTTACTTAGCCAATTTTTATCTAACTTTCAAAAAGTCCTAGCTACTGCTTTCAAGTCATTTTATGAGTTTCAAATATTTTTATTTTGATTTTTAAATGATTTTATCAAGGACAAAAAAAAATGTGTTGGCAAAGCTGTTTTTTTCAGTTTTTTTCAAAAAAACTCGTACATCTTTGATTTTTCTGGGAATTCATCTTTGATCAGAAAATTAAGAAAATTTTTCCTCGTGTAGTTTTACATGTCCTGAGTCTCCAGTACTTTTTTTAGAATTTTTGGAATTTTTAAAAATAGGATAAAAAATCGTGAATTAAAACTGGACAGTGGAGTCAGAATTGAATTTAAAGAAAAACAAAGCAGTTTTTTTTCTCCTCCAAAAACTCGTACATCTCTGGTTTTTCTGGGAATTCATCTTTGATCGAAAAATTAAGCCGATTTTTTCTCGTATAGTTTTACATGTCCTGAGTCTCCAGTATGTTTTTTAGAATTTTCGAAATTTTTTAAAATAGGATAAAAAATCGTGGATTAAAACTGGACAGTAGAGTCAGAATTGAATTAAAAAAAAAAAACCATTTTTCTGTTTTGGTTAATTTACTTAGAGTGGGCTGATTAGGAGAGTTAGCTACTGACTTAGGGTGGTTTCTAAGCCTTTTCAAACTCTAAAAATGGTTTTTCAAGTCTCGGGTTAAGGGTAGTAAAATCCGGATTTTTAAACTTAGGAAATTAGAGTCATTTTAAAAATTTTAGCCGAGTTTTTATTTTTAATTCAAGCTTTTCAAAACTGTTTTCAAACAATCACAAAGTATTTTGGTTTTAGAATATTTAATTTGACATATTTTCCTAAGGCAGCCGGATATCTTTTTAGATATACGGATTTCCTTAATTAAAGGAAAAAATACATTTCATGCATTGCATTTTTATATTCATGCATTTTATATAATATGTGATTCTTGCCATATTAATTTCTATGTGTCATGACATTTAGGTTGCATTATATTATTTAGATTTTGCTATGTCATTTTATTTATGCCATGCCTATACATATTCGTTTCTTTTAAATGTTTTCAAAAAAAAAGATAATGGTTTTCAATAAAAATAAAGATATTCCCGATTTAAAATAATTCATGAGTTCTCTACCGGGTTTGTTGGAGGGAATATCATCAATTATTATTAATAAAGGAATATCTTTCTTTCAAAAAAGAGAATGATTCGGAAAGTTTTCTAAAACTAAAAAAAATTTCTATATTTTGCCACGTTTGTTGGGGAATATAGGAAAATTTTGAATTTATAAATTTCGGATCATTGTCAATAAAAATTGAAATTATTTTTCTTTAAATTGGGAATTAATTTGAAATATTAAATTTAAAACCAACTTTTACTGAGATTTGAGATAACACACGATTAATAAGGTACCGATTTATACGGGCGTTGTGGGGGTGCTAATCCTTCCCCACACGTAACCGACTCCCGAACCCGCTTCTTTGATTTCTCTGGTTTAAAACGCAGACTTGAAATTGGTTTTTAAAATGTTTTAATTAATTTTTAAAATATTTTATAAAACCGGTTTTAATAGGTGACCGATCACACCTAGCCAAAAAAGATTGGTGGCGACTCCATGTTTTTTTTAAGGTCATTTTCAAAACCTTCATTTTTCTAGAGGAATTAAGTCAACTTTTCCTCGGTTTTTTTTTTTAAATGTCACGCTTAACGAATAATAAAGTCTTGCGATGAGACTCGTCGTTATATTTTTTTTAGGTTGCGACAATAGGCATCCAACAAATTCATAGATTTGAAACATAATCATCAATATTATTTTTATATGTGTTTTATTACACAATTTATACTATTTTTAAAGTCTAAATCTATCTTTTGAAATTCAAATTCTTAAACACAATATAAAAAATATCCAAACAAATTTAATATTATATTTACAAATAATTTATCACACATTATATTATTTTAAAATGCAGATTCATCTTTTGAAATTCAATGCAATCTGAAAAATATCCAAACAAATGGGGGGAGAGAGAGAGACTATGAGGAAAAAGCTAGTAAAAAGGGCAAAAAAAGGGTAAAGCAAAAAGGTATCATCAACTAACAACAAGATCAAGACGCAAAAGGAAATTTCCTTACAAAGTTAGAGACCAGTTTGCAAACGACGCCGTTGCAGTTTTAACAACAAAAAAAAAGGGGAGCGTTGGACAGTGGCCACTCTCACAGTCACAGTCCAGCTAAGACTGCGTTGGCAACATACATCATTACCGTTCGCCATTGCCTCTTGCTTTCCTCTCCTCTCCTCAACGATAATCTGATTCTCTGCATGGACGACACGTGTCCTTCATTGCTATCAGGGTTCTGCATTCGTCCACACACCCACATTTCTCCCAACTCAGCCACCCTTTTCACCTCTCAGCAGCAGCAGTAAGTCAGTATAAAGGTCTTTCTCTTTCATACTTTTTTATTTATTTATTTATTTATAAATTTTGTTAACGAACGTCATTAAATCATTTTTTAATGTTTATTAATATATTATTTATAATAAAAAGAATATATTAATTATAAAAGTTGATAATTTTATTCATCATTTTTTATGTATTAGATGAAGATATTACCACATATGATAATCTTAAAGAGTGCTCTTGGAATACTTGTTAGTAAAATCTTTTATTATTTTAAGGTTTTATTAACCAGTGATTTAATTTTTTTTTTTAATTATCATATTATTTTATTTATAATTTATAATGCGAATTTATTAAATTAATTATTATTTATATATTTAATATAAACATACTATAAATAATTTATGATCTAAGTCTCCTCATTGTTAAAATCTTTTTTTTGTTTAAAGTAAAAGACTTTTTGCTGCCAATCCATCTTAGATTTAACTTCTTAACTTGTTGTTTAACTGTCTCAAATCTTTACTAAAACTCGTAATTTTCTTTTCAAGAGGGACAAAGGGTGAATGAAATACATGGTAAGTAAAATTAATGTAAAAAGTGGGAAGACAAAGGGTGAATGAAATACATAGTAAGTAAAATTAATGTAAAAAGTGGGAAATTTAGTAAATTAACAAATTTCACAGACACGAATTTTTTTTGTTGGCTTTTATTACAAAACCCCTTTTATGATGGATGGTATTGTGTTTTTTTTTTTTTTTTTTTTTTTTCCTTATGCAACAACCACAAGTTAACCAATATTGCATTCTTTTATTTGTTGAAAGAATTGAATCCTCAAGCCAAAGCCAAAGCCATGTCAGGTCTGTATAATACCAACTTCTCACCTGCAAGAGCTGCTTCTCCACAGATTAGAAGCACTCCAGATGTTGATAGGTACACCTCACTTCTCAAAAGAAAAAGAAAAAAGATTTAATTTTGATTTTTTTTTTTCTTTTGAGGTTTAACAATTTTTTGATCTATGTGGGATTTTGGGTTCTTTTTCTTTTTTCCCCTCAGTCAGTACTTATCAGAGCTGTTGGCAGAGCATCAAAAGCTTGGACCTTTCGTGCAAGTCCTTCCCATATGTAGCCGACTGTTAAATCAAGGTTATTTCTTTACTCTCTCACTCTTGGATCTAGGTTTTTCTCTTATTTTTTTATTCTTTTCAATTACCCATGTTAGATCAGTCTGATTGAGTGTAGTGATGAGATGTTCAAGTGTGTTTCCTTTTCTAGTACTTATCATCTTTGTTATGGTCTTGGCTTGATCATGTACTTAACCCAATGTTTGTTAGTTAACTATGTGTTCCAATGCTGAAACATGACAACTCCCATCACACCATTTTGGTTTGGATAGTGCTTCAACACTGGAATTAGTTTTTACAACAGAGTCACTCAGTGATCACTGTTGTTCTAATTAAATGGGCTTAAAATACCTTCATCTTCAGCTTGCACATATTCTTGAGTATCTAGAATTCCTGCCTTAGCTCTACCTGGGATATGGTGTCATTTCTTTTTTCCCTTTTGATTCAAGTGCTATGCATATGTCAAAAATGCATTTGAAGAGATTCTTAAGTTTTGGATTTCAAAAGCTTTCTGCATTTCGAGTTATACTGACGTCTTGAGAAGAAAGTTTGACTATAGGAAAGCTAGGATGGAAAAGGAGTAGCATTGTAAGCACTAAGCAGAGATGCAGGTGAAAATGTAACAAAAGAAAAAACACAAGACTAATTGCTCTGCTAACTTTGAATTTCAGCAAATCTTCTGACATTTAATCTGACTGCAAGAATGTTGAGCTAATTGTCTTGACTAGTTTGGACAAGAACTGATTTTCTGAAGTCTTACGCATCCCTTGTTTAGCAGCGAACAGAAGTTTATATATTTTTCCAGCTAGCTGACCTTCCTACAACCAACATTGGCATTTTATATGTATTTTTTTTCGTTTATACTCTTTTCATATTGTAGGATGTTTTCAAATTCTAAGATTTTTTTTTTATAAGTCTTGCCTTGAAATGGTTAATTAACGGGGATCTGTTATATTTTACTGTTCTATCCATACTTTACAACCTTCATTATCCACAGTGGTCCTTTTATGTCTTTCTATTTTGATTTTGGATGCTATACTCCTTTCACGCATTGATGTGTTTTCATAACTTCATCTGTTTCTCATATATGATGGTCTTCATATGCAGAGATATTTCGGGTCTCGAGAATGATGTCCAACCAAGGCTTTGGTGACTTTGACCGGATGAGGCATAGAAGCCCCAGTCCCATGGCATCTTCAAACCTTATGTCAAATGTTTCTGGGACAGGATTAGGCGGCTGGAATAGTCTTCCTCAAGAGGTAATTACTTTTAAATTTTCATTTTAGCGTATTTTTTTAATATATATATCGTTCACGTTTTTTTCTTGTTCGGTTGATTGAGTGTTTTTCTTTTATGCACAATATTTGTCTCATGCCTGCCTTTAAGTTGACAATTTGGGTAAACTAAGCGACAAGTTGTTTATGCTTTTAATTCTCTGACATGCGCTTTAAGAGTATTTCTGGTAAACACCATTATAATTTGAGTGTCTAAAACATTGCAAAGGAGAATCATAACAATTAATTTTGTAGTAGTTTTTCTCCTTTTTTTAGTATGACCAATAAGCTTTAAAACAGTTTTTACACTTTTAGTTGTGCTTCAAATTGCAGACCATGTCAAAGGGATTATGATTTTAGTTTCCTGCTACTTTCATTCATACTTTATCTGGCACATTATAGGTATCGTTTCTCTATTCAGGAAATACAGGACAAAAATGGTTGCCTATGTGACCCATTTCATATGTATTGGTGTGTGCATAGTCATATGTAAATAAACATATACGATCATGTGAATACTATTTGACTGTTCTAAAACTTTTTTTCTTCGATTTTGGTTGCTAAGTTCAATTCATTAAATAAAAATAAGGAAAATGGCCAAATTGTCAATAAATGAAAGCATTTCTGCTAAATGGTGAATATCTGAGTTTCATATTAATCTCCTTCGCATCTGGTTGATGATTCAAAAACAACGATTGTTTAATCTCCAATATTTTACTTAACACAGATGAGAACCAAGTTTATTTCCTGTCCAAAATGCTATGGTTAACAAATGGTATTTTTTTAATGCGCTTGAGGTGCAAAAGGCTCTGTTCGATATAATGGCTATCTATCAGTTCATTTCTGGTAGCTAAGATGTATTCAACTTTTGTTCCTTCTTTTTTTCCCCATTTCTTCTTTCAATTGGTTAACATTCTAAATCTATTTTCTAACATTTTAGTACATGTTCTTTAATGAAGCATTGGGAAAGTATTCTCTTGGAAAGTCGAGTGAGTTAGTGTGCACAAGGGTTATTTCAAGCTAAAACTTGTTTTCATATGCTTGTTTCCAGTTATCTGGAATGAGCTTTCTGATCTTTTGTGCTACTGTTGCTTTTTGTATTTTGACAGAGACTAAGTGGTCCTCATGGGATGACAATGGACTGGCAAGGTGCACCAGCAAGCCCTAGTTCATACACTGTTAAGAGGATTTTGCGGCTTGAAATTCCTGTCGATACATATCCAAATGTAAGCTTTATACTAAAAATGCTGGTGTATTAGATTAAAATTTGTTTACTAATTATATTCTCATGTTTCAATTGAATGAAAGACATGTTTTTATGAGTATTGATGTTTAGACTCTGGTTTTCCTTTGTTGTTAGTTCAATTTTGTTGGACGACTTCTAGGCCCTAGAGGTAATTCATTAAAGCGGGTAGAAGGTACTACTGGCTGCCGTGTATACATTAGAGGCAAGGGATCAATAAAGGATCCTGACAAGGTAAAGCTACAAAAGTTATATTTTGTTGTTGTAAAGGCCTGATACCACTATTTTCTAGTTTCTGCTATATCTCAATTGTGATTCAGCTGAAACTGGCAGGAATGCAGTGAATTTCTTGATGTCTGCATTCCCCCCCCCCCCCCTTTTTTTTTTTTCCTTCTCTTTTTCTTTGACATAAAAATTGAATAGTTTTGGATAAAAATTTCCCATCTTTCTGAAGGAAGAGAAGCTCAGAGGCAGACCTGGCTATGAGCACCTTAATGATCCACTCCACATCTTAATTGAGGCTGATTCACCTGCTAATATTGTTGATATAAGGCTTAGACAGGCACAAGAAATCATAGAGGAATTACTCAAACCTGTGGTATGTACCACTAAACTTGTTATTCTCTTCTAGAAGTTTATTAGCCTTGGGTTTCTTCTCTCGCACATGCTTCCATTTTGAAACTCCATTATTTTTCATAAAATTACCTGTATGTGCTTGTGTAAAACGCTCTTTCCTGTGTCAGAAACTTTGGCATCCTCACGATTGTGTTTGATGTCTCTGAACTCTGAACTTGGAGGGTATTTCCAGACAAGTTTGAAAGCATAATATTTTATTTGAAATATATGCGTCCTATCATAAGTGTATTCAGAGAATATTTAAGCATGCTGTTAAGTGAGGATTAAATAGGACCTGCAGTCATTGGTAAATATTATGTGCTTGCCTACACCAAATCCAATTCATTTTTCCCAAATGAAAGAGTACTCAATTTGCAATATCTTTATGACCTTGGTTAAGGGGGAAAAAAGAGTTGACTTAGACGACAGCCTAAGTTCAAAGTCTTTTGATTCATAACATTTGGGGCATGAAGCACCTCTTTGGTGTGCGCAGATATTATACGGGGAAGTGTCTTACATTCTCCTTTGCTTCTATAAAGTTGCAGGCATGATGGTGTTAATAAATAATTTCATCTTGTATTTTGTAAACTTCATATTCTCATATGTAGGAGGAGTCAGAAGATTTTATCAAGAGGCAGCAGTTGCGAGAACTGGCAATGCTAAATTCGAATTTGAGAGAGGAGAGTCCAGGTCCAAGCGGAAGCGTATCTCCTTTTAATTCCAGTGGAATGAAACGTCCGAAAACAGGATGCTGAGAGTTCAATCTTTTACATTATCTGAAAATGTTTCTACCCTGCTCCAGAATTTAATTACCTTCTCAATTCAGCAAAGCTTGAAAAGATTAGGCTAACACTTTTTGCTGGGGAGCTTTTCTGGTGGGCTATTCATTATTAAATTGTTTTTCTCTTTGGACAAAAGAAAAAGAAGAAAGAAATATATATATATATATATATATATATTTATAGTTGGCTCTCCAAGTTTAAGGTTTTGTTGTAAACTGAATACATTGATTGGATTTATTCATGTGTTAGTAGCTATAAGGAGTGTGCAATATATTTTGTGATGCAAGCATTAGCATTAAGGGTGGTGAGGTGGGATGAAGTTTTGTAGGTGGGTGTCATGCTTGTTGTTCCTTTGTAGTGTATATGAAATGAAGCATAGAAATGTTCTTTTTTTACTATTATTAGTATTCGTAAAGTTATTCTACCTGGCCTTGCCTTGAAAAAAATGGCACCAAAAATTGAAAAAAATTTGGGAAAAAGAGAAGCAATGTATATATATATATATATATATATATATATATATATTTAAAATAAAAAATAAAAAGGCAGGCTTTTGGAGCATTTTATTCCCTCAGTAGTAGTATGTAAAGTTTAATTGTTATAAATTATTATAATAATTAAAAGAAGGGATTGGATTGGAGAGAATGAATAGGAATAGTTGGATATTGAAACTTGTATTGGTGGGCCGTCTCCATACAACGGAGTTAAACATCATTTTTGGTTCCCTCTTTTCTTATTCATCAGTCTTCAGTGAGTCACCTAATAATCATAATTCCCTTTCCCGGAAAACATCCTTCTCCTTGTGCAAATAGCATTTTCATATTTCCATTCCATCACTTTCGCTACATTTCACTCTTACTCTTTTTCTCTCTGTTGCTCTGTTTTTTGCATCATCTAATATCCCAATTCACATCTTCACTTCATATTCAAAACATTCTTTCTTCTTCTTTTTTCCCCTTCAAACATATAAGTAAAATTTCTCTGGATTATATCAGGTTTTGGTTGGTGGATCTCTTTTGTTTTTTTTTTCTTTTATGTGATAACTAGCTTATAGTTGTGTTGATGAATAATAAAATATTCTAAAATGAAACATTCTGTGCAGGTTTAGATTAACTATTCGTAGACTTTAGTCTGAGGAATCGAATACAATCAAATCAGTCGATCGATCCATCAGATGGCTGCCATGGCTCGGTATCGTTCCTCGATGCTGACGAGACAATTCCCTAACATGAGTGACAGCCGCCGTCTCAAATCACGATCAGCCGATGTTGTTTCATTCCCTCAAAACCAACCAATCCGCTTTCTGCACACCAAGCTTTCCAATTCCGAACTTCACATTTCCTGCGCTGGAGGAGGCGATGGAACCAATGGGGTTGGTCGCAGCGGAGGAGGAGATGACAATTCCAACGATAATTCATGGCAGGGTTTAGACATTCTGGGTCTTTTCCTAAACGGATGGAGAGACAGGGTTGCAGCAGATCCCCAGTTCCCATTCAAGGTTTTAATGGAAGAGTTGGTGGGAGTCAGTGCTTGTGTTCTCGGGGACATGGCGTCTCGTCCTAATTTTGGTCTTAACGAGCTTGACTTCGTTTTCTCAACTCTTATTGTCGGTTCCATTTTGAATTTCACTCTTATGTATCTCTTGGCACCAACAGCCTCAGCTTCCTCTTCAAGTCTCCCTGCTATCTTAACAAATTTGTCCCCAAAGTCATATGTTTGAACCAGGTGCTTATACCTTCCTCAACCGTTTTGGGACTTTTGTCTTCAAAGGGGCTGTGTTTGCTGCTGTTGGATTTGCTGCAGGCCTTGTTGGGACTGCGATCTCAAATTCATTGATGAAGATGAGGAAGAAAATGGATCCCAGTTTTGAAACTCCCAATAAACCTCCTCCTACCTTGTTGAATGCCCTCACCTGGGCTACTCACATGGGTGTTAGCAGCAATTTAAGGTACCAAACCTTGAATGGGATCGAGTTTCTTTTGGCCAAGGGAGTCCCCCCTTTGGTTTTTAAGTCATCAGTGGTGGTTCTGAGATGCTTAAATAACGTACTTGGAGGAATGTCATTTGTAATATTGGCAAGGATGACAGGGTCACAGAGTGTTGAAGAGAAGCCAGCAATGGTGGCCGAGAAGGAGAAGTTGGTGGTGACAATTTGGAGACAAATCAGTCGACTTTTAAGTGATTTTCAGCTTCTTTTTTCTTCTTCTTCTTCCTTAGCTTAACTTAGCTTGTTTTAGGCATTTTCTCTGCCTTTGTCTATAACTTGGATGTAGCATGTGATCATAATACTTTAATAAGATCCCAGATGTATCCGGGTTTGATGCCATACATAGTCCATGGGTTGGTCGAGAATTGAGATAGCCCCAACACATGTGTTTCTCAACTTGTTATTTTTAACTTTTGTACAAAGTCTCTTCTTTGAACCACATTCAACTGTGTTGAAATTGCAAGTGACGAATAAAATAATGCACAGTGGCGCTAAGCAGCAGAAAGATTTTTTGGCTTTGCCGTTACCATTACTCGTGGAGCGGTCATGAGGTTGTCTGGTTCAAGGGTTGGCCTTTAAGGAATAAGGAGCAGGGTTTTGATGATCATTCAACTCTTCTTTTTCTTCCTTGATTGGTTTTCAAACCCGATTTGAATGAAGATTACTTAAAAGCTTTACCTATTAGTAAATCCTTCAACAACAAAAAATAAGAGTGAACTGTTCAAAGGAAACTTCTATGAACAATCTGACATGTACTCTGTCTCAATGTAAACACTTTTAAAATCTTCTTAGAACTAAGGTCTCATGTGAAATAAAAATCCAAGGAAAGCCCAACGAGCAATCCCAACCCCCCCCCCCCCCCAATCCGTTAAAATTGTGTAGAGATAAAAAAAAAAAAAAAACAACAACTAGTGTACAACAGAAATCCTATTGAGGCCAAACTTTATTATATCTTTTTCTTTCGAGATTCTGTTCCACAAACCAATCATCTTATCTGACAGCCTCTGGAGCAGAATTGCAGTAAGGTGTGTGCATGTTAAAGAGAGAGTAGCAAAACCAACTCCGACTGCAAGGGCAAGCCAACAGCTGCTTTTCCGCATATCCAACCTTACTGCTCTTTCAACTATTCTATCAAAGCATGGGAACAATCCTCCAGAGGCCAAAACCATCACATGGTCCACACCATTGTAGTCAACTCCTGCCAATACAGCTCCCATTGAAGCCAATAAGAACAGCTGATACAAGAGAGCAATGCCAACTGTTTAACATGGCCTACTTCATAGAAACCATGCTCATTTCCAAGTTGAGGGTTTCTGTGCATTCGTTCCCTTCCAGCACAACCCTTTTTCCTCAGAGCATCCGATCTGCCACTGCCAAAACCAAATCTCTTCTTTCCTTAAGTGCTTCAGACTTTGCCAATAGCAATGGGAGCCCTGGTAGCTTGAAAAATGGAGACTTCTTGAGAATGGAAATGGTATTAGCAAACCCGCAGAGAATGGAAGTGATTCCCATGATGGGAGATACTCTGCCAAATCTATCATAGTTCCTGTCATGAGGCAATATTGCTAAAAGAGAACTTGAAGAATACGAACTGGGCATAGTATTGATGATAAATCCGATCAAGGATCCATCTTTCATAATTGATTTGATCCTCTTCATGAACCTTTTGGGCTATTATAACATCTAAAAAGTGGGGTTTTTTTCTTATTATTTCATATTTATCTTTTTTCTTTTATAATTTGCGCTCTTATAATTATTTGGTTACTTTAAAAGAATGTAATCTGACAGCTTTTACCACTGAAAACGAGGAGTGAAGAAGGCAGTCGTAATGTGTTTCTTCTGCAAAAGAAAATTTGATATTTGATTGGTCTTCTAGCATTCATGTGTGTGCCTGTAAAGAGTGAAACAAATTTTAGCATTTTGCTGGTGCCCAACTTCTTGTCAGCCAAGCTATTTGGAGCTTTACATAGCTAAAGTTCTTCCATTGAAGTCGACACTGGAGAATTTTGTTTGCTAAAGCCAATGAAGAAATTCCCATGAGGCATGAGGATTAAGGACATAAGGCCATTGGCGACTGACTGTGTTCATTGCTCCTCAGCCCATGTTGTCGAGGAGCCACACTAGTCCATCATTGTGGCCTAGGCAACACCACAGTGGACCCTTTCCCAAATAAAAGCAGAATAATTCCTCAATCCTCACTCATGACTGATAAATTTAATGGATTTTAAACTTAGACAAGGGAACTGCCAAACAACAGGGATTAGGGGGAAAATGACAGTATAATTGTTTTAATCAATAGAAAAGAATGGCATAATAATCCTGGGGAAAAAAGCAGCCATATCCTGCCTAACAAAGATGAGAAAGAAAGAAAAAAATGATTAACCTAACATGAAGCAGGTGGGAAGGGAAGGGAATAGCAGCTTTAAAAATGTCAAAAGGGACTTTGCATTTTCATATATTATTTGATATAATACTAATTATCTACTCAACTAACGATACGATGGTGGAGATGAGGACTGAGGTGGTTATAAAATGAATTTGAAAACATCTATTTTACATTCTTAGCTTTGGCAGCATATCTTTTGAAACAAGAATTGTCTCGCCAGCCAAGAGCCAACCAAACCAACCCAGGGGAAGTTCATTATTAGACCAAAAAACGTGGAAGACGAAGTCCCTGCTTTCTGGTATGAAATTTAAGGAAAGTCGGTCTCAAGAATCCTATGTCAATTCCATGCATTGCTGCATATTATTAATGTATCAAATATAAACTTATAATTTAAAAAGTAAATCTTAAACGGGAGACTTTAGAATATATATAATAAGCAAACTAAATCTAAAGAGACCGGGTAAATTTATCAAAATATTGTAAAAAATATATAATATATCAAATTAAATACCGAAATATGCCAAAAAAAAATATCATGAGAAGTCGTCATATAATATGGCGACTTCTCATGGGTAATTTTAAAAAAATTTGAAAAATCTAGAAAGGAAGTCGCCATATGATATGGTGACTTCCCTTCTAATTTTTTTTTAAAAAAAATATTTTTTATAGGTCAAAAGTCGCCATATGATATGGCGACTTCTGACCTGTATTTTATAAATTCTTTTAAAAACTTAGTTCGAAAGTCGTCGTATCATATGACGACTTCTAAACTAATTTTGTTTAAAATTTTAAATTTTAAACGTTGTACAACGGTAAAAAAAAAATTACATTTTAACCGTTTTAAAATAGATTAAAAAAAATTGAATTTTGGCATTATTTAATTATATTTCAAAGAGATTGTATTTTGAATTTTTTTATGATTTTATAATTATTTAATTTAATTAATTATGAACAATACCCTGTTCACGTCTTACGATCGAGGAAATTTTTTTCGAAGATCCGCATCCATCTATTATCGACCACTTAAAGAGTGCTAGATTTTATTATGCAAGTCAAATTCGACAATGTATGCTTCTGTCGGACTTAATTAGCGCGTTGGTTGAACGATGAAGACCCGAGACGCACACTTTTCATTTGCCGTGTGGTGAATGCACAATCACTTTAGAAGATGTTGCGCTCCAACTTAGACTACCAGTGGATGGCATGCCAGTTACAGGCGCAAGTCTTCAAGATTGGAATGAAGAGTGCCAAAATTTATTGGGCGTTGTATCTCCAGAAGAGTGTCTGAAAGGCTCAATAGTGACAAAAACGTGGTTGCAGTCATTGCAAAATCTCCCCGAACACGCAAGCGAAGAAGAGGTAAAATATGCTGCTGGAGCATATATTTTACGTTTGATTGGAGGAATGCTAATGCCTGACAAATCGAGTAGTCGGATACATTTAATGTATCTTCCATTGCTTCGTGATTTAGAGCACGCAGCAAATTATAGTTGAGGTTCTGCGTGTTTGGCGGTTTTGTATAGAGAACTGTGCCGGGCTACAGTTCCCGACTGCCATGACATAGGTGGATGTTTGCTGCTTCTGCAGTCATGGGCTTGGCATCGACTGCCATTTATTACTCCGCACGAGAATTTTTCACCTGTATACCCCCTTGCAAGCAGGTAATAATCTTGACTATTTTTATTAATTTTGTACGAACTTGTATTTTTATTAAGTCTATTAAGATTTTATATGCTTTTTAACAGGTGGAGTCATTCTAAAGATTGTAGCGATATTCAGCTTGACCTTTGAACTATAAGATCACGACTAGATCGAGAAGCATATCATAAGGTAAATGTTTCGATTGTTACATTCAAGTATTTTTGTATTTAATCCATATGAAACTAATAATTTGTAATAATTATTCGCAGTTTGTGTGGATGCCATATTCTTCAAATCAAATTATGGCATGTCTTCCATCGGATACAACTAATAATTGCAATATATGGATAGCAAACACAGCATTGATATGCTTTGCATATGTAGTGTGGCATGCTACTGACAGGGTGTTGCGACAATTTGAGATGCAACAACTAATTCCGCAACCATCGGAGAACCTTGATAAAGTTCACAAGATTGATATGCATGGGCGCCATGAAGTATTTTGGCCTATGAAGCATCGACAATGGATCCATTTGTGGAATCAACATTCTGAACAAATTCCGACAGGTATACCCATTGTTCGTAATAATTTCAACCCATCTGCTGATTACATAAGATGGTTTAAAAATAATGGTCGGCCTTTTGTTTGTCCACCGTCGAAGTTTGAGGATGTTAGGAGTATGCCATTTCCCAGACAGACTTCAAATCCAATCCGTCCTACACACCAAATGGAAGTTCCTACACCTAGCCGACAACGTCGACGGATGCGTCAACCGACCTCATCACATGCGGCGGAATTCACTGCACCGAGGATGTCATTTAGTCATCCTCAACCTCAACCAGAACATGGCGTAGCATCCAGTCATCGTCATTCCGTCAGTCACCCCGGATTTGATGTTGATGAGTGTTACCGACCAGAACCGCCAACGACAATGTTAAATGACCAGCTCCTCACCCCAAGTCCAAGTTCAGCATATCTAATTTCAATGTATCAGTTTGAAACCCCTACGTCAGCATTTGGTACTATATCACTTGTTGGTCTATCTAGTAGTCAGGTTCTCTTTATGGGTGCTGGCTCCTCAAGCAGTGGGTTTCCATTTTTTGAAGCAGAACATGTGGGTCCCTCTAGTAATGCGTTGCCACCGACTGATGTGGGTGAGCATGCGGATCACATAGAACCAGAACCAGTAGCGGTAGGTCGAGGACGAGGTCGAAAATGAATACGTCCTACTGACGAGGTTCAGTGACGGGTGCAGCCAGCATGCAATAGGAGAACTCGACATTGTTGCTCAACACCACGCGATACGGGAGCTCCTCCATAAATAATTAGAATAAATGTACTTTTTGTATAATAATCATGTATTTTTTAGAAGATGTTTTTAATAATGTACGTTTTGTATAATAATCATGTACTTTTTGTATTTTTTCTTTCATTAAATGTAAAAATTAATCGTTATTTTAAAATTTTAAATAATTATTTATTATTTTTGTTATTTAAATTTTATTATTAATTTTTAAATTTATTAAAAAAATTAGTTTGGAAAACGGTATAAATTTTTAAAAAATTTTTAGTTTTGTAAAATTAGTTTTTTAAATTTTTATTTAAAATTTTAATTTTGTAAAATTAAATTTCAAAGTTAATTATTTTTTACTGTTTTAAAACAGTAACATACTTGAATATATAATTAATTAATTATATATAAAAAATATATTTAAAATTAATTAAATAATATAAAATTAAATAATTAATTATATATCAAAAAAAATATTATTTAGGCTTTTAAAATAATTTTAAAAAATTAATTTTTTTTTTACAAAAAATACTTTAATAATTTTAATTTTTAAAATTAAAAAATATACTTTAATAACAAAATTTTAAATTTAAAAAAAAATTGTGTTTGGAAGTCGCCATATCATATGACGACTTCCCAACATTAAAAAAAAAATTACAAATTGCACTTGGAAGTCGTCATATGATATGACGACTTCCAAGTTTAATTTTTTAAATTTTACAAAATTTAAAGCTCGAAAGTCGTCATATCATATGACGACTTTCGAGCAAGAATTAAAAAAAAATTAATTGAAAAGTCGCCATATCATATGACGATTTTTTAACTGTTTTTAAAATGAACATATTTTAATACATAATTAAAAACATTAATAATTTAATAAAAAAATTAGCAATATTTAAATAAAAAAACCTCAGGTATTCTTGTATTATATCTTATTATTATTATTAAGAATTAAGTGGAGGGCTGCTAAATCCACCAGTTTTAGTCAAACCCTTTCTTTTCTTTTCTTTCCTTTCTTTTATGATTATAATAATAATTAGACATTGAGAACAACCCCACCTCCACGTGCTTCAATTCAATTATTAAGATTCTGTCGCTAATATGACTTCACTTCAAGTTATGAATTCATTAAGATATAAAATTATAAGCATAAAATATAATAATTTAATTCGAATTGATAACTAACTAAATGATTCACTTGTAGTTGTAGAGGGAAGTCTTGATAAAATTATTATTTTATCATATATATAATATAATATAAATTAAATTAAATTAAATTTTAATTAAATTATTAAAAAAAGATATTAGAATAAAATTGATAAATAAAATTCTTGCTTTATAAAAAAATTATTTAATTATAATTTGATAATTTTTATTTTTAGTATTAAATTCGAGTTCGGGTTCGGGCCGAGCTCGAGTTCGGGTTTTTAGGGTTCGAATTTTTTCAGGTTCGGGTCTTTTCGGGTTCGGGCTCTTTCGAGCTCGGGCAATTTCAGGTTCGGGTTTTTTCGAGTTCGAATTTTTGATTTTTTGATCAAATCGAGTTTGAACGGGTTCGAATTCAGATTTTTCTGGACGAATTTTTGAGTTCGGGTTCATTTTGTCATTTCTAACTTCAACCATGTCTAATCTAAAGTGGCGAAGGGAAGATTTGAACTTAAGTTTGAGTTTGAGTTTGAGCTTGAACTTGAACTTTTGCTTTGCATCTTTCTTTTTTAGTTTTAGAGAGAAACGAAACCAACCCTTTTGGACTTTATTATTGTAGGCAAAACCAAACCAAGTCAAGCCAAGCCAAACCAGCCCAACAGCAGGGAGAAGTTAGAAATCACTTTCAAGAAGAAGTCCACTTTGTCTTTTTGTAATTTGTAGTGTTACTAATTAGTAATTACGACGGTATGGTATCCAAAGCCAATGCAATCTTCCACCTAATGTCTTGTAGTAGTAGCCTAGTTGGCAACAAATTCATGAATCAAAACTTATCATCTCTCATAACAAAACAAACACTTTTCACCAAAATGCAATCTCTTCTCTTTGTTTCAAGATTTTCAAGGCAAAAGGAGGAGGATTCAATGTAGACCTTAATTATTGACTAACCTATCACTTAAAATGAAAAGGGAATAAATATAATAATGATTTGTTTGATCATTCATAACATAGCATGATTAGTACCAAAATATATATCTAACTAAAATTTGGGGAATTAAGCTTCAAACATTGGTGTCTACCCACAGCTGGATTTCAAGAACTTTCTTCATTGAAAGAAAGAAAGAAAAAAAAACATTTCCCAACAAATGGAGAGGATTGTGGGGGTTGGTTCACCATGAAAAAAATATTATATGAATTACCATTGTCAAATATATACCATATCTTTTCTGTCACATAATTCTCCCTCGTGGGTCCTGTCATCTATTCACTATTCTTCCCGCATATAAAATTTCGATAGAAATGGATAAAAGGACATAAAATTGATTTAAAAAATATAAAAATAATAATGACCTCAATAGTTCTCGAAGTTTATTAAATTTTTTATTGTGATTCCTATACTTTAAAAATGTTCATTGTGATACTTGAATTATTAAACCGTGTATCAATATGGTACCTTGATCTAACACCTTTAAAATATAGATGATGATGTGACATTGATCAATCAGGTGATGACACGTGGCAGCACATGATTTTTTAAAAATTAATATTTGAATTTTTGTAAAAAAAATTAAAAATTATATTAAAAATATAAAAAATATTTAAAATTATATTTTTAAAAATTAATATCTATTTTTTTAACAAAATTATTTAAAATTTAAAATTATATTTTAAAAATTCTTTAAAAATTAAAAAAATTCTTTAAAAATTAAAAAATTATTTTAAAATTTTAAAAAATAAAATATTTAACTAAAATTATTTTAAAATATAAAATATTTTAAAATTACTTGTGAAAAAATTTATAATATCTGAAACTTTTAAAAAAATATTTTAAAAATTACAAAAATCAAAATATAAAATTATTTTATTTTATTGTTTTAATTTTTTAAAAAATATTAAAATAATTTTACTAAAAAAACATATTTAATTTTTAAAAATATAATTTAAATTTTTTTTAATTTTTAATATAATTTTTTTAAAAAATTAGATATTAATTTTTTAAATTTTTGTACAAAAATTCAAATATTTAAAATTATATTTTAATTTTTGTTAAAAATATTCCTTAAAATTAAAAGGTGGAGAGGAAAAATATATATATATATATTTTTTAAAAATTAAATAATAACTTTTTTATTTTATTTTTTTAATTATTATTTTATTTTTTTAATTAAAATAATAAATTTTTTGTAAAAGAAAAAAAATATTATATGGTGTCAAGTGTCAAGTTTTTATTGGATATCAAATCCACATCATCAATATTTAATGATGTTACTGATAAATATTACCATAGCAAACGGAGTGAAAACGTTAAGTACCAAAACAAATATTTTTAAAATACATAAATTACAATACATGATTTGATAAACTTCGAGCATTATTAAAAAAAAAAAAGAAAAAAAGAAAAGAAAAGAAGGTCAACTAATTAGATAGGACTGTCTCTAAGAAGATACTACTAGTAGTAGTTTAATGGAGAAGGATTAGTCACTAACTGAGGGGGAAAAGGAAAAAAGAAAGAAAAAGAGAGTGAGTAGTGAGTCCAGTCCACCTGCTCTACTGAGTGTAACGTCGTTATTTAGGAATTTTATTTTGCATTCATTTTTCAATTTGGGTTGCTTTGCTTTTGTTTTGGTCAAACCAGTTTTCTGATTCCATCGACTGGAATCTTATCTAAGAGCACCAACGGCAACGGGACGTGGTGGAATCTTCGAGATCTGCATTTCCGAGTTTAAGGTCCGACGTTAGCTTAACGAACAAGCCTCCACTGTCGCATCCTTCAATATTCAAATCACCAACAACGTTTCTTTGCATTACAAGACTTAACTCCCTTTTTTTATTTCTTTTTCTTTTTCTAGTCTTTCTTTTTTTGGTGAGCGTATTGTTGAAGAAATGCTGTTAAAGGAATCCAAGAATTGCCATTTTAGCTTCTTCTCTTCTCCATTTCTGAATCTCCTCCTCCTTTGTCTCTGCTTCTTCCTCTCTTATCCTTGCTAAAGGTTTGCTTCTTTCGCTCCTTTCTCTTCTATTTGCAACGTCTTTTTTTTTTTTTTTTTTAAATATTCAAGTGGAAGATATCTCCTCTTCTCTGATTTTATGGATTTTGGTTCTTTTAACTGAACTTTCATGTGAAGTTCCTCAAAAACAAAAAATTCTTTAAAATGTGGTGCTGGGTCTTTTTTGGTCTAATGAATTCTGCAATTGCTTCCGGAAAACAAAAATCTTAGATTCAACTAAATTCTGATTTATTTGCCATTTTAATTTGTTTCTTTCTTTAGCTTTGCTCTGTTTTTCTCTTTAGATTTTTGGACTTCGGACTTGGAAACTAAATTAAGTATTGAATTTTACTAAAATCTTAAATATTGTATCAACATTATGTTCTTCTGATTTTCGGTAAAATTAACAACTTCGGAAATTTTTGAATAATTTGGTGTATACTAGAATGGTAGAATTCAATTAAAAAAGAAAAAGCGGTAATTGTTTAAAGTATGACTATTTTAAAACAAACTTTTAAAAGTTATGAATAATTGTTTTTTATTTTTATTTTTAAATTATAGTTCTTTGCCTCGATTAAAAGTAGTGGTAGTAGTATTCAATTGAAAAACTACTTAGGTTTAAGAGTCAAATAAAGCTTCAATTGAAAAACTAATTAGATTTAAGAGTTAAATAAGCAACACAACTTACAAAACCTTTATAAACTGTTTATACCTAGCTGTTGATAGATAGCCTCGATTTCAAGCATTTAAGTAAATATCTTGTCATTGCTTTTTGCCTATTTGAGCTGAAAAAAGAACTTTACAAACCAATGTTTTTATCTCATGTTGTTATATTGTTATTTTTTCTTTGTGTAGCGTTATGCATATATATATTTTCAGATTTTTATTTGAAGTCTTTATTTTTATAAACATTATATTTGTTGAATTGTTCTTATAGTTTCTTTTTCCATTGTATGCTGAAGTATTGACTGCTTTTGACTATGATGGAGATAAAAAAATTTAAAGCCCTTTTAAGATTTTGTATTGCTAGTTTTACTTAAATGCTTTCACTTTATTGAAAAAGGATTATGCTTTTGAACCCATTTTGGTGATGACTTTACTTTAGATAATAGTGATAACACTTCTTAGTTCCAATTGTATCATGATTATTATTTGCGCTTTGCTTTCATGAGGTTGTATTTTTGTTCCCTGGTTTGAGGAAGGAAAAGACATGTTCTCAATTTTACATTGTTCTGGCAGGGGAATGAAGACTGCTGAGATGAAACTGGCCTCCTATTTTGCTGCATTTGCCTTCCTGTTTCTGTGTTGCGTTTCGGAAATAGCTGGTGACATAAATTCAGATGAGCAAGCCCTCCTACAATTTTCTGCCACAGTTCCTCATGGGCGGAAACTTAACTGGAGTGCTGCTACCCCAATATGCACCTCATGGGTTGGCATCAATTGCTCCAAGGATGGATCCCGTGTGCTAGCTATCCACCTTCCTGCTGTTGGACTCTATGGTCCAATTCCACCCAACACACTTGGAAAGCTGGATGCTCTCATCATCCTCAGCCTCCGATCCAATCGCCTCACTGGGAACCTTCCATCTGATCTACTCTCCCTTCCCTCTCTTCATTATCTACACCTTCAGCATAACAACTTTTCAGGTCACATTCCTTCCTCTCTCCCTCCCAACCTGGATTTTCTTGATCTCTCCTTCAACTCCTTCACAGGCAACATTCCAACCACAATTCAAAATTTAACAAACCTCACTGCTTTAGACCTCCAGCATAACTTCCTCACAGGCCTTATCCCCAATTTCAATCTTCCAAGGCTTAGGCTTCTGAATTTGAGCTACAACCAGTTAAATGGATCAGTACCACCTTCCCTCCAGAAGTTCCCTGCTTCTTCTTTTGCCGGAAACGATATATGTGGGCCTCCACTGAACCAGTGTCTTACAATCAGTCCTTCACCTTCATCCACTTACTTACCTCCACCAACAGTAGCAGAAAATCCAAGAGGGAACTCCCACAAGAAATTAAGTATAGGTGCTATAATTGGCATAGCAGTTGGGGGTTCAGCACTAGTGCTTTTGTTGTTGCTTATGCTAATACTTTGCTGTTTAAAGAAAAAAGATGGTCAAGGTACCCTTGCATCAGAAGGGAAAGGTGGAAGGAGTGAGAAACATAAGGAGGATTTTGGGAGTGGGGTGCAAGAGGCTGAGAAGAACAAGTTGGTTTTCTTTGAAGGTTGTTCTTATAATTTTGATCTTGAGGATTTGTTGAGAGCTTCAGCTGAAGTGCTAGGAAAAGGGAGTTATGGTACAACCTATAAGGCTATCTTGGAGGAAGGAACAACAGTGGTTGTGAAGAGGTTGAAAGAAGTAGTTGCAGGGAAAAGAGAATTTGAACAACAGATGGAAATTGTGGGAGGGCTTGCTCAGCACCCAAATCTTGTGCCTCTTCGTGCTTATTACTATTCCAAAGATGAGAAGCTAATGGTTTATGACTACAAAACAGCTGGCAGTTTTTCGTCATTATTGCACGGTACATTTATCTAATTATCCTGTATTCTTTTTCATTTTATTTCCTGAATTGTACACTACAATCAATTCCATAATGTGGTGGTTTATGGAATAATTTACTACTATAAATTTGGATAATTTTAAACTCTGTATCATAAAACAAACGCAAATGTAGCTTATGCAGAAAGGAGAAAGGCAGTTGTGACTAGAATTTTGAAGGATAATCCTATTCACGGTACTTTGTTTGTTTGTAATTTCATTACAGGAAGCAGGGAAAGTGGACGCACTCCGCCAGACTGGGATTCAAGGATAAAGATTTCCCTGGGAGCAGCAAAAGGCATTGCCCATATCCATTTTTCTGGAGGTGGAAAATTGATCCATGGCAACATCAAATCCTCCAATGTCCTCCTCACAGAAGACTTGCATGGTTGCATTTCTGATTTTGGATTGACTTCTTTAATGAGTTTCTCAATGCTTCCATCTAGAAGCACGGGATACCGAGCTCCTGAGGTCATTGAAACTCGAAAATGTAGTCAAAAGTCGGATGTCTACAGTTTTGGTGTACTTCTCCTAGAGATGCTGACAGGCAAATCAGCAGCCCAATCATCAGGACATGAAGATGTGGTTGACCTTCCAAAGTGGGTTCAGTCGGTTGTTAGGGAGGAATGGACTTCTGAAGTGTTTGATTTAGAGCTGATGAAATATCAAAATGTTGAAGAAGAGTTGGTGCAGATGCTTCAGATAGCAATGACATGTGTGGCTAGGTTGCCGGACATGAGGCCTACAATAGAGGAAGTAAGTAGGATGATTGAAGAAATTCGGCCATCTGATTCTGAAAACCGGCTCTAATCAGAGGACAACAGGTGATTAATCGATGTTTATGAGTTTCAGATGTAAGGAACAACAGTGAGGATTCAAGTTGCATTGTGAGTTCCATCTATACATTCAAACCCATCGTGTTTAATTCTTTTAGGAATTTAGCATAACAACATACATGTGTCAGCCACCCTCTTTCTCCCCTATCTAGATTAATGTTTTCTTTGTGGAAGATTAAAAAAAAAAATCCTCAAAATTGACAACCATGCGGCTTGCTAGTAGAATAATGAATTTTTAATTCTGATGATTAAGATTTAATTTTTGACAATCTCATATATATAACTCAAAACCGTAGAAAGTGTGAGATAAATGAGTGGAATAAACGCATCCGTTCTGTATCAATAGAAAAACATTAGTTGTCACAAACAACTAAAGCCAAGATGTTTTGTTACATGCCATTGCATGTCCTTGGCTCAACTATCCCATCCTAGATATTGCAGACGGTGTGAACAACAGCAACAAGGATGATAGTTATCGACAACATATACCAAACATTAAAAAAATAAAAAAAATAGTAATTCCCTCTCGGCAGATACATTTACGAGTACAAAAACAATGTAGAAGGCCCAATTTGGCCATCTTTAATCTCTACTTCAAAAGTATATCATGTATATTCCAAATAATCAATAGTAATAAAAGAAAAAATGCATCTAAGCTAAAGACTGGGAGCTTCAAGTGTTGTTAACCAGATCAGCACCGCTAACATATTTAGCGACAAATGATATTAACCGGAATGGAGCACCAATAAGGGGAGCATCTGTGAGTGGCACAGCATTTTCTTCACTGCCAATAGCCTGGGACTCCAAATCCTTTACATCGCTATCATCCAGAGGTATTTGCACAATTTCTCCCGAGTCCTCAGCTTCTACAAAGCGTGGAAGAGCGGCAGCAGGTTTCCCATCCACATTCTCACCATCAATTTTGCCATTGTTAATTGGACCAGCCTCTAGAGAATCCAACTTTGGAGCCAATATAGAACCATTCTCAAGGGATTGAGGTACAGAATTAGCCATTTCAATGACTGTAGAATGTCCAGCTGCCATATTTTGTCGCCCAAGCTTAACATACAACCCATTCACCTGCCACAGAGTTGCGCAGATTCACATTTACTTTGGCTTTAAAAAGAAAAATAGTAGCAAAAATAAATCATAGTGTGTTGCAGGACACAAGGCACCTTCTCAACAAGCTCTGCATTCTCCATGATCAGTTTGTCGACAAAAGCACTTGCTGCTTCAATCTGAGACTTCAGGTCCTCATGGCCAGAAGCTTGCTACATTAGAGAAAACTAGTCAGCTACATTGTTCTCTCCTCCTAAATTCTTCAGAGACATAAATTCTGTACATTATAACCTTTAATTGCTAAGTAGACCATAAGTAATTAATTGCTTATGTGTTTGAATATTTCTGAATAACTTCAATACACCAGAATTCAAACCAACTTTTGGCAGAGGAAACCTCCCACAGTAGCAAACAAACATCGATGCAAATCCAAATATATCTCATGAATCCTCAATTATGGTGAAACTAGCAAAATTTGCTTCAACCAGAAACAGAATAGCCAACAGGCTAGAGAAAAGGGGAGCTAAAAATGAAGTTAAAGAAAGCAAACCTTTTTAACTTCTTCCGATGGGGGACCAGAGGCCATGTTCCTATCAAGGTTTTGAAGATGTAACTGCAGGCTAGATATATTTTGTGTGAGCTGCTGATTTTCTTGTGAAAGCTTGCTCCTGGATTCTTCCAACTCAACCACCTGCCAAGCTTTGTTTTAATTTCCACATCAGAACAAAAAGAGTTGCACTGCAGAATGGTTGACTTTTGTGCAGCTCACAGTTGTTGATACTAAAAATTGAGAATCAACTTATACGAGTATTGTCAAGCAAAATAGGGGATTAACCACACCATAGAGTCCAATAACCTACCAGAAAAAGAAGCCTTTAAAATACAAGGGTGAAAATTGTGTACCTGCATTTTTAGTCTTGTAATATCACGATTAAGGCTAGAAATTGCTTCTTTGGTGGAATTCTGAAAACAGTGAATATTTAAAATTAGAACAACAAAACTGATTGCTATTATGTTTTAATGATTCAGATGTGGATAGAAGATGAAAATGAATAGACTTTTATTGCAAACAAAAGAACCCTGAGAAATATCCAAAAAGTTCCAAACAATCCCAAAAAGGAAATTATGTAAAAAAGGGTTTGACACAGTCCAGAATTCAATTCAATCTCAAGTCCTTACTCCCGATATATCACCATTTCCCAGGAAAAACCATAAATGACAATATAACTCTGAAGACTCTCCAAATGCATATCATAGAAAGGCCTTAACATAGTATATAATCCAATTGGATCCCAGGCTCTTACTTCCAACAGATCACCATTTTCCAATAAAATGCATTATTGACACACATGATAAGAGCAAAATTGACTACCTCTGTCAGAATCCAAGACTCTCTCTCTTTCTCTAGCTGTCTAATATTTTCCTCCAAGTTCGCCTGCACATATTATCCAACTTTTTCAAGATTCCAAGACACAAAGTTGTAGGAAAGACTACACAATTAGGCAAGCAACACAAATACATATACCCATAAAAGATTTGAACCTAAAAAACACAGGCACAAAAAAACTAATCAAGACAGCCAGAAAACTAATATGAAGACAAATAGAAAATTTACCCCTTTCAGATCCACAGCAGCTTTTTCGTCAAGCAACTGATCTATTTTCTCTTCCAAGCTGGCCTGCATGTTGCATGACATTTAATTACCAAATTCATCACAACTTTTCCTAAAATCCATCAAACAACAATGCTAAAGATAAAAATACACAGATAGCTGTTTTATTAGAAGTTCATTTGTCATTAAAGGATAAGGGCGAATATGGGAAAAAACCAGATGTCGAAAGATGTTGTCCTTATGTAATAATCTATCAATCTAAATTACCTTTTCTTGAAGCCAGAATTCTTTTTCATTCTGTAATCCTACGATATTCATCCCTAAACCAGCCTGTAAATCATCTCATTAGATATAGCAGTTTCCAAGAGAGAAGGGAAATCAGAACATTTAAATAAAAGTCAGGAAATTATTAGCCCTCTACCCCAAAAATATTCGTTTATGAAAATACATAATAACTTTACAAAAAAAAGAGAGAAAACTAGTATGTTACTGCTTTCTGCATGTGTGATTCACTTTCATATCGCAATTGTTGGATTGTCTCCTCTAAAGAAGCCTGCAAAAGACAGAGGGTTACTTTGTGCTTCAATAAGAGAGAAGTTTAGACTACAACAGAATTTTTTTGTATGACGACTTGCAGATAGAAAAAAGTAAATCCATCCTTTATGTATGCAAAAGCTCACAGAATTTTAGCTGCTAAAACCTGCATTACCTCTTTCTGTAGGTGTGAATCATTTCTATGTTGTAATTGCAGGATAGTCTCTTCTAAGGAAACCTATAAGAAGAAAGAGAGTCACTCATGCTTCACAGAAAAAAAAAAAAAATCACAGAAAATGTTGTAACATGACCAAACTAGAGAACAGTTTTATATATATATATATATATATATATATATATATATATGTGTATGTGTGTGTGTGTGTGTGTGTATGTGTGAGAGAGAGAGAGTGAGAGTGAGAGTGCAATTTCAGGGAACAGTTTTCAGTTGATACACACAATTAGATTCGTATCATATTACCTCTTTCTTTAGGTGAGAATCAAACTCATTTCTTAACTGCTTGATTGTCTCTTCTAAGGTAGCCTGTATTACACAAATGCTTAAGCTACAAAATTAAATACAAAAAGAAACGAGAGGAAATTCATAATACAAATGAATGATAGAAGGAAAAAAGCAAACATTTTCTCGTTTAAACAAAATTTAACAAGATAACTTGCTTATTTCCTCCATGATAACATCAAATTAACCTCTTTCTGTATGTGTGATTCATTTTCATGTTGTAAATGTTGGATTGTCTCTTGCAAAGTAGCCTGTAGAAATGTGATAAGTTATGCTGCGTTTATTGATACAATCAAATCCAAGGCAAAGAAATAAATGAAATATGCAGATAACAGAATAGCTGCTTGTCTATTACCCCAATAGATGAATCAATATTACCTCTTTCTGTATATGTGATTCATTGTCTTTTTCTAGTTCTTTAATCATCTCTTCCGCAGAGTTCTGAAACAAGAAAGCAATATAGTTCAACAATAAATGGTAACAGAGACAGCGAATTACATAAACAAGATTCAACCACAAACAATTTCCTATTATTCTTTAGCATTAAGTTATGGTCTACGGTCAATATATCAGAACATTACAACTCCTAAAGAAATCTAAAACACTTTATAGTTTTTAAGGGAGAGTTGTGGTTATAAAAGAAGTTTAAGTTATGGCAATCAAAAATGCATTTGCATTAGTAATGTCACAAAATATCGATATTCCTAGCAAATTTCACGAGATATATAGCAAATTAGCAATCTCAAATTTTAATATAAATTAAATTATAATACAAATGAAATTTGAATTATCAACTTTCCTTTCATAATAAAAAAGAAAAGAAATTGCGAATAAGGCAAAGCCATTAACTAAAATAAAGAACAAAAAGCAGATTCACTTACGGCAAGAGCGCCATTAGGCTGATGCGTATCCAGATCCAGCTCCGCATTGCCGCCGTTCTGGTCATTGCTGACATGATTATTCTGAATCTGATCTACGTCTTCTTCGGTGGTTTTGGCCTGCTTGTTTTTCTTCTTCTTGTTTCTCTTCTTCTTCTTCTCATCCTCCATTTTCCTTTAGGTTCGATCCAACGAAGAATAAATTTTAACTTTTTTAGAAAAAAAAAAAAAAAAAAAAAACAATTTTTACGAAGGATGATGGAATTCGACTGAGGAAGTTTTTTTGTCTTTACTCGTTTAGGGCTTTCAATCGCTTCCCCTCTTACTTTCTGTCTCTCTCTCTCAACTTATTAATTAGGATATAAAATAATATCTATATTTATATTTATTTTATTCTTAATCTATTTATCTTCTATATGTATTATTAGTCTTAAAATTTTTTGAGTGGATGTGAAGAGTTAAGTCACATAAATTTAATTAAAAAATAAATAAAAAGATAAATAAATTAAAAATATTTATTTTTTCACTTACAAATAAAAAATAATTATCTATTTTAAAAAATTATCTGACTATGGCATGCATTTCTTCCATGCATGGCTACAAAGCATTTTCCCTGAGAAGATAAAGAATATGACATTTTTAAACAATTTCAATCTTCAGTGGGTAAAATGACTTTCTGTAGGAAGTCTTAATGCATTTGCAGAAATTTGAACAGTCACTAGAGTTACTTTCTGAGTTTAAATTTATTTATGGAAATTGAATGATTAATATCAGAACGGAAAGAGCAACCTTGATCAAATCTCACTGGGATTCATATACACCTTGATCAAAGCATTATATTAGTATTATTAATCCTTCCTTGCATTGACTTCTGCTGCTGCTGCTTATTGGAATTTTAAGTAATTTTGGTAAAAAATCAATAGAGCTTGACTCAAAATAGGAACACATTGTAGAAATATTAACTCAAGTGCAAATCAGGTTCTGCTCTCTATTTGCTCATTGCTGACGGATCCAAACCCCGATGACCCACTTGTTCCGGAGATTGCTCACATGTATAAGACTGATCGGGCCAAGTATGAAGCTAATGCACGCAGCATGGGATGATGGTGGGTTTTGTATGTTGTCAAATGTGTTAACCTTTTTTTTTTTTTTTTATATATATTTTTTGTTTTGGGAAGAGAGGGGATGGATGTTTTCCTATAGGAACTTATCATATTGTGCTTATGCTTGGATATGGGAGAAGAGAATTAAGCGGGCAGACATTTTATTCGGTGTGTGTAACCCTTGTTTCGGTCAATGTTGGAGGGAGTAGAGTCTCTAGTCTTAAAATGCGTACTCAATGTTCTGCCTGTCTGTATTGAACATATATATATATATATATATGCAAAGGTGGAGCTATTATTATAAGAGAAATGCCACCGTTGGTTCTTTTGTTGCCATTATGAAAGCATTTTGTCTCAAATCAAAGTTTTATATATATATATATATATATATATTCGGTCCTAAAATTCCATGCATACAAGAATGAATATGCAGGCAGGGGCAGGGGTAATTGTGAAGCAACCGAAGTTTGACTGTTTGATTTGATCAAGCCACCTTTGTCTTGTCTGGAGTCTGGACTTCTTTTTTTGACTATGGTAATTGGTAATGGCAGTAGGGGATAACCCCGGACCTGTTGAAACACCCCCACCTACATGGCATGAACAATTGAGGAGGGCCGGGGGCATTGCAAATGATGGATTTTGTCAAAAATTTCAATAAGACCTTTTGTTACTACTACTCCAACATCATAATTTAGTTTATCTTTGCTTCAATCACATGGTTGTGCTTGGTAGAGTGGAAAAGTGGAAGGATGTAAAGAGAGGTGTGAAAAAGTGAGAAGAAAATAAATTTTGAGTGTGCTTGGTAGAAAAGAAAAGTGAGAGGAAAAAAAATAAGAAAAATTATCATTTTTCACACCTATTAACAAAAATAAATCACTCCAAATTAGAAAGAAAAAAATAATAAAAAATGAGAGTGGTGTGAGTCATCTTAACTTACAATTACTATAATTGTAGAATAATATACTTTTCATTTTCTTTCCTTTCATTTTTCAACTCTACCAAACAATAAATGAAGAGAAAATTAATTTTTCTTTCCACTTTTTCATCTTTTCTACTAAGCACACCAATGGAAAAATTTTTTTTTTCATCTTTTTACTTTTTTCCTCCTCTAATTTTTTATCTTTCCAATTTTCTTTCACCCTACCAAGCAAAGCCAAAAAGCTAAATGCGTTTAATTTCAATCATTTTATTTTATTTTTTTATCAATTTATCTATTCATATTAGTTTATTACTCTATATATTGGTAATAAAAATTTTAAAATTCTACAAAAAATTTATATAATTGACATGTATATATCCAATTATTATTATTACTAGAATTCTTCCCAGCTTCACTCAGGATAGACTTAGACTTAGCAATTTATGTATTTGTGTATTTTCTCATGTCATAATCGTGTTTAAAGTGTTTTATATTTATATAAATTTTGACGTATTAATAATTTGTGTTATATAAATTTTGACATATTCGTATATTCGAGTCTTGTCTGTGTTTTTGTGTCCTGTCGTGTTTTAGTTATTTTTTCGTGTCGTATAATCGTGTCATGTCCAATATTGTCAGGTCGAGATATTTTTAATATTTATAATTTTTTTAATTAAATTAACAATCATAAATAAATTTTAGTTGAATCATATTAAAAATTATCATTTATTTAAATAATTTTTTATATTTTAATATCTTTAATAAATGAATTTAGAGTTAAAAACTTAAAATTGAATCACTCTGACAAATTATACAAATATGATATGAATTGAGACACGACACAAACACAACATGCAAAAATAATTTAAACACGACATGAAAAATAACATGTACAAGATACGAATACACGAACATGTCAAAATCTATAAAAAATGAAATATTAACACGTAAAAATTTATATAAATTTATAATACTTTAAACACACCAAAAAATAACACGTATAGAATTTTTTTAAATTGAACCACTATGATAAATTATGTAAAATATGTTATGAATTGAGACATGACACGACACGAACACACAAATTTTTTTCTAAATTGAATCACAATGATAAACTATGCAAAATATGAAATAAATTGAAACGTGACATGAATATAACATAAGAAAAATAATTAAAACACAACACGAAAAATAACATGAACACGAAATGAATACACGTAGGTGTCAAAATCTATATAAAACGAATTATTAACATGTAAACTTATACAAATTTATAATACTTTGAACACACAAAAATACACGAATACGTCATCAACACACAAATTTTTTCTAAATTGAATCACAATGACAAATTATGCAAAATATGAAATGAATTGAGACACGAATACAACATAGAAAAAATAATTAAAACACAACATGAAAAATAACATGAACACTATTGTAGACATCGGATTTTATCCGGGTTATGTTTTGATTTCTAATTTCTAACTAGTTTTTATTTTATTTTAATTAATTAATTAATTATTTTTGATTAATTATTTATTTTCGAAATTAAATTAAATGATAAAAAAAAGGAGAAAATCAAAAAATAAAAATAAAAGAAAAGAGAGGAAAATTCGAAATAATCAGAAAAAATAAAAAAAATGAAACCAAGTTTGGATTGAACTAAGACTCTTCTTTGGATTGAACTTGGGCTCTAGGAGTTGTGGTTAGAACAAAAATCCTTACTTTGATCAGATTGAGACTTCTAAGTAGATTAAAACCTAAACTCTTTTCTTATATAAACAACCTAGCCTCAAGCACAAAAAGGACATTAGAAAGTATATAATTTTCGGAATAAGCAAGCAAGATCAGTAGAAGATTTTTTTTTTGGGGGTGAGTTTCGAAATTCTTGATTCTTAGTGCTAGGATTTGTTTCGAATAGTGTTTAGTAGTGAAAAATTTTGGTTTTAATTAGACGAAGCTTAGGTTGAAGTTTGGTGATCGTTCGGCGGCCAAAGGAGGAGATCGGAGAGGTTGAAGTTACGACTTTCAAACTCAAATCTAGGATTATTGGGTTAGATTCGGAAAAAACTAAGTTGAATTTTTTGGTAGAGGAGGTCGAAAGGAATTTTTAGAGATTTTTAGGGATTTTTCTTAGCACGGAGATCGGCGGTGGAGGTCGGCGACGGCGGCAGCAGGCAGTGACCAAAAATCTGAAAAATTTTTGGGTACCATTTCTTGGTATTTTTGAAGAAGAAGAAGTTGAGAGAAAGAGAAGGTTTTTTCTTTTTTCTTTTTTTTTTTTTTTATAAAAGTAAGAAAAGTGAAACAAAATTTTTTTTTGAACTTGAATGAGAACCAGCAATGGGTCGGGTCGGCCCGCGCCTGGGCCCGACCCGTTTGCTGGGTTGTGTGTTTTTTGTTTTGTTTCCTTTATCTATTTCCTTTATTTCTTTTTGCTTCCTTTTCTTTTCTTTTATTATTATTATTATTATTATTTTTTAATTTTTTTTTAGAAACATTTTTTAGATTAGTATTTATTTATTATTACTAATGGTATTTTTTAAGTTTTTTGCAGGTTTATTTTGTGAGCTAATTATTAGTTTTTTACTAATTATTTATTATTAGATACTTATTAACTATTATTATTTTATTATTATTATTATTTTTATTTTATATTATTATATTATTATTATATTTTAGTATATTTTATTATTAACTATTAGTTTATTTGTTAATAAGATTAAGTTTTTTTTTTAAAATTGATGATTGATTATTTTGAAATTAATAAATTAAGATCTTTTCCAATAATGAAATTCAAGGACTTCACGTTTGGTTGATTTCCAAGGAATTTATAGGTGAGAGAACTCTCTTAAAAATTCTCCATAATGAATGGAAGGATTTTTTAAGGGATTATTTTCGATATCAATAACGGTCAAAATTTATTCTTTTAAAATAATTAATTTTCAATGTCTTTTTTCTTCAAAATAATTTTCCATAATAAATGCCTAATTAAAATCGAAGGATAAATTAAGATTTTTTTCGATGATGAAATTCAAGAGAGTTACGAATGGTTGACTTTTAAAAAATTTATAGGTGAGAAAAATTCTCTTAAAAATTTTCCAGAATGAATGGAAGAATATTCTAAGGGATAATTTTCGATATTAAGATCATAATTTATTTTTCGAACAAACATTAATAAAATGTGGATTAATTTTGGAAGATTAATTTAAGAGAAATAACTTTGTTAAATAATCTAACGTTTCCGACGACAGATCCTCTTCAATAGAACGAATGATTTCTTTTAAATACTCTCGAGGAGAGGAAACGTTTTTTAGTAATTTCTTCAGAATGAATGGAAGGAAGACCTAAAAAATGATTTTCGAGATTTCTAATTTTTAACAATTAAAATGAAGATAGGATAGACAAGATCATTTAATTAAGACTTTTTAAGTATTATAAGACTAATTAGGTACTATCTCTTAGATAGGCGTTGTGAGGGTGCTAATCCTTCCTCACATGTAACCGTACTCTCGAACCTAATTATGATAAGTAGAGCAGAACCTATTCTTTTTAAAGTGTCTTAGTCAAGCTTAGGATTACTTTAAATAGGATAGATTCGTATAGGTGACTAATCACACTTAGATTAGATGATTAATGGCGATTCCATTGATTTGTGTCTAGCATGCTGAATTCGTATTTGACATGTTATGACTAATATACGAATATACTAATACATAAAACGAATTATTAACATTTACAAATTTATATACAAAAAAATAACACAAACACGGACATACAAATATTTTTAATCTTTTTTTTTCTTCTCTTTCTTTTATTTTCTGCAAAATAATGACATGTGTCAACAGCAAGTTAAATTGTGTAATTCATTTTATATTAATGTTAGATTATTATAATTATTATTATATTAATTTAATACCCTCTCCATCACAAAATCTTTATCTTTATTCAACCCTCACGGAAATTTAAAAAAAATGTTTGGTTTCATTATATTTTATATTATTTTGTTTATAAATTTGATGTATTATCATTTCCAATATTAAAAAAAATTAGAATATAAAGAAACTAAGAGAATTCAATGTTAAAAAAAAATAAAGAAAGTGGTTTGTTTTATTTATATGTTTTGTTAATAAGTGTTTTTAGGTTAATTAATATATTATTTATAATAATAATATTATATTAAATATATTAATAATTTTATTTATCATTTTTAATGTATTGAATGAAAATAATATTATATATAATAATTTTAAATAATAATTTTAAAAAATTCGTTAATAAATTTTTTTATTTATTTATAATCAAACTTATGAAAATTAAAAACTCAAATAAAAAGAAGAAAGAAAAGTAGTACAAGTACAACATGGTTTCGTGATTAATTGTTGGGTCCCCCAACACTGTACTAGTGAAGGAAACAACAAAGAAGGAAGGGTATGTATTATGTAGTTATGTACCAAAAACATAAAGTTGGCGGGGGCATATAAGTAATTTGGTCACGGCATAGTCGTGATGTTCACGCTTCACTTTATTTCTGTTTGTATGTTTGATAGTTTGCGTTTTTACTTTTATTCTTTTATATATATATATATATATATATATATATATATATATATTCTTATCTTATTTGTCGATGCTAATCGTCTATTGATTTTTCCGAAATTTCCAAGTGTTCAAACAACCCAAATCTTTCTGCTTCCAATTGAAGTCCTTAAACTGCAAATGTCGCATTGATTCACGCATCTAATCGGGATTACGCTTTTTTCAGGTAAATTAACTGATTATCCGTTAATAATTGACGATGTTTTATTCATTTCCTTCCCTTTACGTTCCTAATTTGATTTGCTCTCACTTTGTTTCCATTTATAGAGGACTTTCCTATTACTCTTTTACTGTTTCCTTTTTTTTTCTTGGTTTTTGTTAAAAACAAAAGAAAAAAAAATACTTTTGTTTTTTTTTGTTTTTATTTTTTTTTATTTTTTATGGTTTAAAGAATTAAAGCTTAAAATTTTGACAAGTAAAAAAGCTATGTCTATATGTCATGTCAGTGTTATGTTGGAATTGTTGTGACTATTTGCTCAACCGAATGGGAATTTCATTTTTGGAGATTTGCTTTGCTTATGGCTAAGATTTGAGAAAGCAAAGCAGCATGAGTTGGTTTTTGGGTATTCATCATTTCTGGGCATGGAAAACAGGATTTACTATAACTTTCTAAATCTAAAGGTGAACTTTTTGTGGTTTTTGTTAGAGAAAGCTGGCAAACTGTAAATGCTAAAGAACGATATTGCTCAAGTCTAAAGGGACAATTTTCTTTTCTTCTTCCATTGGTTTCATCAATGGATTAACTAAAGCTGGGGGGTTTTGATCTTTGATAGAGTTGTTAAAGTTGATATCCCCAGCATTTCCTTATTTAATTGGAACAATAGGATATTTGGACTGCTATATGGACAGTAAGATTTTATTTATCGTTGTTGGTGATGACTTGTTAATGAGGGTTACTTTTTTTAAGCTTAACAACCCTTTTCTTTGGGTTCAGAATTTATATAAATACATCCTTTAGAATTTTATAAAAGACTGTTCATTAGGCAGAACTAGAGCTATTATGCCTTTTGAAGTTTATTGCGGGTATTGAAGGATTCAATCTAACTGCTTAATGTTTGGTTTTTGGAAATGAATTGATAGTTAAATTGTTTTTTACTATGGGCTTAGTCTGTGATTTCTAGACTTTGATATTTTCCAACTTTCAGGGTGCTGGTTCGTTGCTGCAGCTGGCATTTTGGCAATTTAGCAAAATATGGGACAATGCTTCACTAAGGTAAGTTCTTCTAGCACATTTCAGTTACTTTGTAGCACATGTTGTTGCTTCTTCATAAGAGTTATTGTTCCTTTTCTTGGCTTTCCTGGCTTTATTTCTTTTTCTATTATTGAATAAAATTTGGATAACTTTAGGAATTGTACTACCACAAGAACAGGATATATAAAATCTTTTTTTTGTGGATAAGTAAGCTTTTATTTATCCAAAAAGATGTGAAACTGCTACAGCTAAGACATTCCTGCCCTCATATGAGGCAGTATTAGGTGAGCAACATCTACATCAGTTACACACTAGGAAACATTGCTGCCCTCATATGTAAAATCTTTTGAGTTTTGAATAACGTAACATATCTAATTAGAGAATTTTGTTGGCCATAATCTAATGAATCTTTAATTAAAGAAACTACAAAATTCTGAAACATTTTAAAATTGAAGTTTGCTGATATTTTACTTCCATTATTGGACGTTTGAGTTGGTTCGAGGTAAAGGTGCAATGAAGAGCTGAGGACTATTCCAGAGCTTTAAATAAGAAAACTGAAATGCAAGAACAACTCTGAGAAGAAGAGTAGTGGAACCCCTACTGTTTCTTGGAAACTGAATGATTATATGTTCTTATGTAGCTATGGGATTTTGTTCCTTTTTGTGTTATAGTGCCTGTTGCAATCTGTTCATGATAATAATAGACCATAAATTGATTTTTTTTAATATTATTTTATTCAGTTTTTTGTATATGGATATATTATGTACTTTTTGTGGAACCGCTTTTCTAACCTCTTTGTTGGCTCACTATCATTAATGTATTGTAAAAAATCCAGTTAACATTTATTTATAGAAAAGCGAATAAGCATTTTACATTAGTGACAACTCTAATGCCTTAGAGAGTGTGCCTCAAGATACTACTGTCTTGCCTTGGGGAATGGGGTGCACTCTGAGAATGCCATTCAGAACACTGTGACAAGTTAAATGGTAGTGGTTTTGTTAATGCCGTGTTCTTTTAACTAACAAAGATCACGATTTATCCTCTGTTTTTTTGTTTCAACACTTAATTCCACAATCCTGCATGGGTTTTCATTCTGCCTTGTTAAAGTTGTAGGAAGAGAATTTATGATGCCTCTGATACTTGTAGGCTCAGTCTGATCTAGCTGATTCAGACCATCATGTTGAGTTTGTTGGTGGAAATGTGCAACCTGTTACCTCCAAAGAGGTTTGGGACCAGAAGTTGTCTGAAGCAAAGCGAGATGGCAAGATTGTAAGTTTCTTATCACTTTCTACGCAGGCAAGATAACAGGGCAGTAGTAACTCTGGTTGAGAAATCTTGCCATCATTTCTCAAACTTCGCTTTGCATTATGAGTGATGTTACATCTCTTCTGGTTACGTGTTAATTTCTATACCCTTTGGGGGTAAATACCTATCTTTCTGTTATGATCTCACACATGAAAATTTTATATGTGAATAGCTACGTCTATGGTGCTACATTGTTCATCATGAAAGTCTCCTCTAGAGAACTCATCAACAATACCTAAATCTTGGTTAGGAAGAAGCTCTGCAATATTTTTATTCGAGATAAAGATAATAACTGGAAACATGTTTTGACAGGAAGATAAAAGTTTCTGTATCTTATATTGAGTTTTAAGTTGGATGAGGCCCTGCAAAAATTTGTTTTGCTCTATAATTTGTCTACATTGTGCATTTTTCAAATACTTTTTTGTTTACATTGATGATGTGGCTTCATAAGCATGAAAATATCATTGTGAGTTTTTTTTTTTTTTTCTTTCTTCTTTTAATAATCCCCATAGCTTTATGGGTCCCATGCTCCTTTCATTTCTACTTGCTCTTGGTTCATTCGTTTGTGTAATATGCAATACATGTTTCCTTGAGAATTTGTTGCTTCTTTATGAATGCCTTGATTTATCTAAGGTCTGAAGCCCAATGATTTATCAGGTAATTGCAAACTTCAGTGCAGCATGGTGTGGACCTTGTAGAATGCTTGCACCATTTTATTGCGAGCTCTCGGAGAAACACCCTTCTCTGATGTTCTTGTTGATAGATGTTGATGAACTAAATGTAAGTATCAGAAAGATCTTGTAATGTCTATCTGCCACCTCCCACTTTATATATACGTGTGTGTTTTTGTTAGTGTATTCTTGTTTTATTTATTTATTTATTTATTTTGCATCAAGTGAATATATATAAAATTGAGACATCAACTTAGCGGAGTGGTATGGTCCTGACAATTAATTTACTCTTAGTTCTGTTAGTGGAACCTGCTGCTGCAAGAATGTCATCCTCTTGCATAAAAAACAAAGTTTTCTAGGCATACATGAATAGTAGTCATACACTCAATAGCAAATAAATAAGTAGGATCCAAGAGGGAAGACCACCAGTTTGATCTTGATATCTTGGAGGTCGTTGGTTCAAACCACCTGATTAGTAAATTAGGGTTTATATGATGGGTGTCCCTATGTAGCTAAGAGATAAATTTATAAATAAATAAACAATGTGACATTTTAGTAGATTTTTTTTTTAAGTATTGGTCATGTGTTTGTTGTGAAGTATCCAAATTGAGTGGTGAAAATATATATGGTTGTGTGATGCAGGAGTTCAGCAGTTCATGGGATATTAAAGCAACTCCTACTTTCTTCTTTCTTAAAGATGGGCAGCAAATTGACAAGCTTGTTGGAGCAAACAAGCCAGAGTTGCAGAAGAAGATTACTGCCATTTTAGATTCGGTGGCCAATTCTGAGAAGTGAAATTTGTGATGGTTCCTGTTTCAGAGTGTAGCCAGTGAACATTGTTGTGGTGGTATGAGCTTTGGTTGCTGATTTTTAAACTTTTCTTTGTATATTTGTTCTTATATATATATATATATATATATATATATATATATCTCTGTATTTTTATTTTTTTGCAATGCCTGGTTGCATCAACGGGCAATGGGTCTTTTCTTGCAATCAATGACCTGGTTCTGGCTCCGCTTCTGGTCGCATGGCAATCTCTTTTCAGTCTATTGTTCAAAGCACAATACATTCATCCGAAATTGAAAAGTTGTTTTTCACTCTTTCTAGTACTGTTTGTAGTCTAACAAGGAAAAAACTTTATTAATTAAATAATGATTTTTTTTGGGGGGTAATTGGGTTTGTGAAACAGAGCACATATGATATCAACAACAGACGGTAGGTACGATTAGTTTGTTAATTCATTAAAATTAGTTCAATTGTTTTTTTTTTTTTTTGAATTTTTAAGAAAAGTATCTTCCATTTTAATTAAGTATTTATAATTAGTAAGACATGTTAACGCGTGGGTTTCATCTTAGTATGCTATAAAATAAAGAAGAAAATCTCAAGTTCGATGTGGTTTCACTTTTTCTTAAGGTCATTGTCGAATTCCAGAGAGCTAGGCCTAGGATGGTGGTGGAGTGGAAGCCATGTCCTGTTGTCACCCTTTTGGGCTATTTTGCGCATTTAGTGCAAAAATTGGGCGCACCCAACCCAATCAACCTCCTTCAACGCATCCGTGTGGCCCCCCAATCCCAAATATCTTCTTAGTTCTTACCTTACCTTCCTAAAAGTAAAACTCTCATTCTTTAACTTAAACCCTTTTATTTATTATTTCGATTTAAGAAAAGGAAGGATTAAATCTTCATTTTTTATTTGAAGGAATAACTAACCCAATCATCAAATAATATAAACTTTGATACCATTAATGGACTTTCCTATCACAGCACAGCCACAGGTGTATTATTCAAAAGAATTCATATGGCCGCGCATACAAAGTCATATATAGAGGTGGCAATTGGGCGGGTTCGGGTCGGGTTCATTTGAGTTCGGGTTTATTCGGGTTCGGGCTCATTCGGGTTCGGGTCCATTTGGGTTCGGGCTCATTCGGGTTCGGGTCCATTCGGGTTTGGGCTCATTCGGGTTCGGGCCCATTCGGGTTCGGGCTCATTCGGGTTCGGGCCCATTCGGGTTCGGGCCCATTCGGGTTCGGGTTCGGGTTCGGTCTGGGTTCGGGTTCGGTCTGGATTCAGGTATCTTTTACATCATTTTATTTTATATTAGATGTAATCATTTTTACGTAATTTAAATATTTATATCTAAAAACAAATTATTAATTTATTATTATTTTTATACTTTTGCTATTATATGATATTTTTAATTATATTTATTTTTTAAAATTAATATTTGTTAGCACCAAAAGAATAAGAAATTAATTTGTTATATAAAATCAAATTTTGAAATAATTTATTATAAAAAAATATGATATATTATATTTTAATCATATTGATATTTAAAATAATTGATTTGATGAACTCGAATTTCAAAATATAAATACATTATAATTTATATTCACTATAAAATAAAAAACTTTTAAAAATAAATTATGGTCTTCATCTATTCGTTTATATACTTATAAAATGCAAAAATTTTATGCTTATAGTCAATATATATATATATATATATATATATATATTGAGTACTTATATTTTTTCATCAGTATAAAGTATAAATTATAAAGTAGTACTAAAAAGATATAATTTATATTTAAATTATACGTAATAAATATATAATTAATATGATTATTTATTAATATATAATAAATATACCCAAAACCAAAAGGCCATAAAACCCAAAACCCCATTAAACCCACCCGCTAAAATAAAATCTCACGAAAGTCATAATCCAATTAAACCCACTCTAACATAACCGTATAAGTATAACCCAAAAGGCCAAAATAATTGAATTATTGTCAAATTTTTTTACCCTTAAAGAATAATTTAATTAGTGTCAAATTTTTTTTCACATCCTGAAATTTTCAAGAATTTAAAATATTTAGATTGTAAATTTATCATGATATGAGACGTTAAAGTTATAACTTATAAGTACAAAATATAATTTATTTTTTGATAAAATTATTATTTCATCATCATATATATATATATATATTAAATTTTAAATTTTAATTAAATTATTTAAAAAAATTAGAATAAAATTAATAATTAAAGTTATTGCTTTGTAAAAAAAAATTAATTAATTGCAATTTGATTATTTTTATTTTTAGTATTAAATTCGGGTTCGGGTTCGGGCCGGTCTTGGGTTCGGGTCCATTCGGGTTCGGGCTCATTCGGGTTCGGGCCCATTCGGGTTCGGGTCCATTCGGGTTCGGGTCCATTCGGGTTCGGGCCCATTCGGGTTCGGGTCCATTCGGGTTCGAGCCCATTCGGGTTCGGGTTTTTTCGGGTTCGGGTTTTTGACTTTTTGGTCAAATCGGATTTGGGCGGGTTCGGGTTTTCCTGGGCGGGTTTTCGGATTCGGGTTCATTTTGCCACCTCTAGTCATATATATAGTCACAGACAGGCAGACAGCTCCCCCACTAATTCTTTCTATCCCACGTTCTGCCCCCTGATCCTTCCTAATATTCTCTCCCATTTAAAATAAAATATAATATAATATTCAGCTAAACAATCAATTTGTCACTGTCATGGACAATGCCAATGAACGTTTAACTAACAAGAACCCCACCCACATGGATCAGACCACATTGCTTTAGGTTTTCTTTCCTACGATCCTAGTCCTTGTTCTTAACCATCAAGAAAATGGCAGCAATGGAGTAGAAAGCTTGTTTTGTATAATGATATATAATAAGCATATATATATATATATATATATATATATATGTCATAACCAGCATATATAATAAATGGCAAATACACAATAGTAGGGGACACTAGAAATGCAAATGACAGTGTGCAACACATTATTTTTTACAATCTTGATGAAATTTTAGATACAAATTACAACCGACTTGATCAAAACATATCCAGTGAAGGGGGTAAAAAAAAAAAATACTAACAGAGTAATTAAATGAATACAACAAAGAAAGCCATGGTGAAGTAACAAGAGCAAGCGTATTGGCTTGCCGGATTCTGGCTAAAAGCTCTTGCCAAATGCAATCACTTGTTGTGATCTCAACGCCCTTTAGGGTTCATGATCTGAGAGAAAACAGCACTGGGTGTCAACCCATCAGAGTCTTCACTAGCTAGGCTGCGACCACCAATGCTCATACTCATCCCGCTGCTCCTAGAATCTGTCACATTACCATCAAAACCATTAGGATATTCTTTCTTGCCTTTACAGGTTACATCGTAGGTCCCATCCTCAATGTCTTCCATTCCACCAATTCCCTTGCCACTCTCTTCTGCACTCTCCTGTAGCTGCAAAGCAAACTCTAAGTTCCACAGCACATCACCCATAGATGGTCTCTCAATTCCCTCATCAGCCACACACTTCATTGCAGTCTCAGCAAACTTTTTGAAGCATTCTGCTGCTATCTTTCCTTTAAGATAAGGATCCATAATCTGATCAAGGATGCCTTTCTTGTGACAATGTGCAGCCCACTCTGCAAGGCTCACTTGCTCCTTTGGCAGCGTAGGATTCAACGCTGGACGAGCACAAATTATCTCAAACAGGACGACCCCAAACGAGTAAACATCCGACTTATCAGTTAGCTGCTGCCGTCTGAAATACTCGGGATCCAAATACCCAAAGCTACCCTTCACAACAGTGCTCACATGAGTATGATCCAATGTAGGGCCAGTTTTTGACAACCCAAAATCAGAAACTTTTGCTACCCACTTCTCATCCAGCAGAATATTTGTTGTCTTCACATCCCGGTGAATAATAGTGTGTTTGGCACCAGTGTGGAGATAGTGCAAACCACGAGCAGCCCCAATGCATATTTCAAGCCTTTGCTTCCATGGAAGAGGAGGCTTTTGGGTTTTGTACAGATGCTCACGCAATGTTCCATAAGCCATATGATCATAAACTAGGATCATTTCACAGTTCTCTTCACAGTAACCAATCAATGAAACAAGGTGGCGGTGGCGGAGTTTAGAAAGCATTTCAATCTCAGTCTGGAACTCATGCACACCTTGCTCGGATAGTGGGTTGGCACGCTTGATTGCAACTTTAGTTGTCGCACCATCAATTTCTCCCTGGTAAACTTTGCCAAAACCTCCCACCCCAAGGAGTAAAACCTCATCAAAGTTGTTTGTGGCAGCCTTGATCTCAGCAAATGAGAAATGGCGGCAAAGGTTGGAAGGAAGAGAGGAAGCATAGCTCCCTGTGGTATTTGTCTTTGCTGAACCTGCAGAGTGTGAATTTCCATACAACGAAAGAGGAAGCCATCCTGAAGGGCCATCACTTGTGCTCGTATTCTTTCCATGCCTACGACGACGTGAAGCTGCAACAACACAGAAACCAATCAAAAGACATAGAACCACTCCACCACAGACTCCCCCGGCGATAATTGCCTTCTGGTTCTTCGAATGACCTCGATGAGAAGGCAAAGCCAATGATAGGTCGACTGCATCCTGTTTTGGACCAGGGGTTGGATTGGGCCCTGCAAGGTTGCTTTTTGGATCATTTATCTTGAATATCTCGACACCATTTAAGATTGCATCATAATACTGGGGCTTGTCACTCTTGTCTGGATGCAATGCAAGCCAGAGATCCTGCTGTGAATTGCCTCCGGGAACAATGACAACGTAATCCATATACAAAGGAATACCAACTTGTTGATTTGCCCAGGCAATCACATCAAACCCTTGCTCAGCAGTTTGATTGTTGAGGAAGACATCAAACACTCTCTGATTAACTTTAGTGATGTTATCTGTAAACTCACAGAAATGTAACCTGACCAAGTAAGAGAATCCAGAGTCAATACTGAATAACCAGGTTAAATTGTAATTATCGTTTATTTGAGCATTCGGCCCCATTGATCTAGCAGTGGTGTACACATTTTTTGGTGCAACATAAGTAGGCATGGTTCCATAATCAATGGTGACATTTGGATCAGCAACTCCTGAAACACCAAATGCTGCCCCAAAAAGGTATGGCTGATCATCATACCAAGACCTAAACAGACCTGTATCAGCAGAAGGCGAGATATCATTTCCACCCACATTCAGTCGGTAAACATTCTCGAGTGCTGTGCTGTTATCAATGTTGAATGGAGCTGGTTGACCCACAACTGGTATCCCATCGGGATTACTATAAATATCAGGCATCGACAAAACCTCAATCCCATTGACAAACGCATACGCATTTGAAGGAGTCGAAGAGGGACTAAATGTTAAGTTCAAATGCTCACCATCTACATTGATGGAATACTCCTTAACAATAAAGGCATAATTCAAAGCTTCACTTGTTTGAGCAGCACTGAAATTCTTAAGAAGAGTAAAGGAACCACAAGTGACTGAAAACAAAGCATTGGTTGCATTTTGCCCATCATACGAATTAGCATAGAAATACAACCTAACAAACTTCCGACCAGCTACTACCGGGAAACTATAGGTGAAGTTAGAGCGAAAAACCCGGCCCGTCAAGTAAGGCACTTCAGGAACCGCAGGATCTTGCGTGGCAGCTTCGGAAGTGACAGAGTTCCCACTTCCAACCAGAAACTTGGACCCAATATCCGGAGTCCATTTTCGATTATCGTTATCGGGAAGCTCAGATTTCTCACCACAATTTAGGAGAATTTTCTCAGTTGGTACATAGTCAGCAGCTAAGACAAGTTGGAACAAGAAGGAGGCAAAAATGATAACAGACATAGGAAAGGATTGATCAGCAGCTGAGTTCCTCATGGACTCAGTAAGTGAAAATGGAGTACACAATGCGAGATCCGGGACAGGAAACGATTTGATCTTTGAACACAAATGAAAAAATCAAAGGAAACCCAGAATTCCTTAGCTAAAAGAGCATAAAAATTTCAAATCCAAAGGACAAGTTATCTACCTGGAAACAAGACAGATAAATCTAAAAGAATGCAAGAAAGAAAAGAAAAAAGAAAGGTTGCGTGTGAAAGATGTGTAAATGAAGAGACTTTAAAACCATTTACCTTTTAGAAAGCTCAAGAGAAGAGAAGAGAAGAGAGAACTGAGAGAGAGAAATCGGAGAAGATGGCAGTAAAGAGATATTAGGGCTTTATCTTTGTTGGTTTGTGTGGAGAGAATGATAGAGAAAATGAAGAAAGAAAGAAAGCAGGTTAAAGGAGCAGAAAACTGAACAGCCTTTTCTAGCTAGTTTCTGGTTTTAGTTTAGTTTTGTGTCTGAATTTAATTAATTTATTTCTTTAAGTTTGTTAGTTGCATTGCAGTATTCATTCAACGATAAATTAGTAGCAGTAAGTAAAATAGCATTTGTTTTTTGAGGGATGACAATGAAGACATATACAGATACAGTTGTAGGTCGAAAAGACAAAAGAACCCTTCATTGTGTTAAAATATTACTAAAGAGGTTTAGGTTTTGATTTGATTTGATTTGATGATCGGATGACAGATAGATTCATTAAACTTCATAGATAGATACGAATACGATAGATGACGCGTTGGTTAACGCGTATTTTTTCCTTTCCAAAATCAACAATAGAAAAAGTGGTTCATTGAGTTGAGTTGGAGATTTTAGTTTGGGGCCCAAATGGAATATTGCATATGGGATACAGCAATTTTTTTTTTTTATTTATCAAAATATCGATTTTTTAAAATTATTGTCTAAAATCCGTCAATTTTAAAATCATTTAAAAATCGTCATTTTTCATGGCGATTTTTCAGCATGTTTTTTTTTAAAATTTGAAAAAAATCTGATGATTTCCCTTAGTGTTTTATAAAAAAAATTATAAAAATATCAAGAAAAATCGTTATGAGGATGGCGATTTCCCTTGATATTTGTTTTTTTTTTTTTAATTTATATACTTAATTTTTATAATTTTATAAAAAATAAAATTTAATTTCATATTTTAATTTTATATAAAATAAAAATTATATGACATGATAAAAAAATTTATTTTAAAATTTATATATGAAATAAAAGAATTATATATAATTCATGACCGTTTTTATTTAAATATAGCTTTTTTTTTGTTATCGATGTCTCAAAATTAATGATCGAAATATCGATGACGATTTCGCAGCATGTTTTTAATTTATTTATAAAATTTTTTAATTTTATATAAAATAAAAATTATATTACATGATAAGTAGAAAAAAACTTGCATAACATTTTCCCCTAATGGCAAAATATGTAAATATTACAGGTTATAAAAACATGTAATTGGATTATTGTTGATGCGAACTCTCCCCCGATGTGTCAGATTGATACGGATATTTTCGACGGCTATGACTTTCATTTCTGCATAATCCACAACGTTTTGGTTGGTCTTTCTCCTTGAGGTCCATTTCATTACGAATACAACTTGATTTTGGCCGACCATGTGGATTTCTCCTCATTTCTTGATTGGGACATACTTCTGGACCATTATATTAAGGCTAATAACCTTCATTTCCAATTGGTTGGAACTCATGTCTATAAACATTCAATATAGTTTTCGGTCTATAGACATTGTCCACATATTGCATGCAATCTACATGGACATGTGCACAAGTAGAGGTGCTCATAGGCCGGGCCGCGGCCCGATTTCTTTTCAAATTCTTTGCCCAGACCCGACCCTGGGCGGGCCCAGGCCGACCCGTGAGCCCGAATTTACTGTTCATATATATATAATATTATTATTTTTATATATTTTATAATTAAAATTAAATAAAATAATATTATTATAATACAAAAACATTGTTCAACGCAGGGCCGGATCAAAAAAACCCTGCCCAGGCCCATGAGCAAGTCTATGCACAAGCAGCAACTACATGTGAACAAGGGAACCTTTGTGCTTGAAACTTCCCATAGTCACACCACATGTCACTAAGCTTGACTTTGTACTTTATTGCAGGAACACCCTCTTGTGGATAAACTAACTCTTCAATCAGAAAAAATTGATTTGTTCGCGTAAAATTACAAACGAAGTGGGAGTTAGCTTTCCTGCGATTTTCTTGCGCTGTGTGACTGTTTCACAGTATGCGTGCCCTCCCTTCATCATTGCAGTTTGCTTGTTCCCCATCTTAACAAAAAGTGCAGCCAACTTATAATATGTTGATTGCACTAAAGCAGTAAGGGGAAGATGACGTGTCCCTTTCAACACTGAATTGATAAATTCAGCTAGGTTGGTTGTCATATGTCATAAACTCTTCCTTGATCATATGATTGGACCCACTTATCCTTGGGGATCCTATCAAACCAATTAGCTGCCTCTGCATTTTCTCCACGAAGATTCTCATACATCAAATGAAAATTGGGTCGCCTCAACTCGTATCCTGATAAAATTAAAAAGAAAAGACTTGTGAATTTCAATATTATTTGATTTACTAAATAAAATATAAGAAATAAAATAATTATGATTTGATTCCATACCCATGTTAACAATGTGTCGACGCAATTTCTTATTGTTAAACTTCTTCATAAAGTTAGCTGCAATGTGTCGAATGCAGTACACTGAATGCTATGGTTGATTGATTGAAAAATAGCTCAAACCCTAACCTTAAATCAATAGTCCAATCCATTGCAGAAGGAATCCGATTCTAATATTTTTTGCAATGGTTGATTGACTTAAAAATAGCTGAAACTCTAGCCCTAACCCTAAATCAATAGTCCCATCCATTGAAGAAGGAATCCGATTCCAATATTTTTTGCAATGGTTAATTGACTGGAAAATAGCTCAAACCCTAACCTTAACCCTAAATCAATAGTCTCATCCATTGTAGAAGGAATCCGATTCCAATATTTTATGCATTGGTTGATTGATTGAAAAATAGCTCAAACCCTAACCCTAACTTTAAATCAATAGTCTCATACTTTGCAGAAAGAATCCAATTCCAATATTTTCTGCAATGTTTGATTGACGAGAAAATAATTGAAACCCTAACCCTAAATCAATATTCCCATCCATTACAGAAGGAATCCGATTCCAATTTTTTAATATGTGGTTCATTGACTGGAAAACTATACTAATACACTATACTAATAGGATCTTACACCAAGAAGAACCATGGGGATCTTACCCTCCTGAGTATGTTCATCAGTTACGAATGGACCTTAACACCTATGTGACTATAAACAGAAAATAGTTAATGGAGGATTGGTATGAAATTTTTTTGCAAACCAGACATGTCAATTTTTCAATCATGCTTCCATCATAAGCCTTGCACTTGGCTAGAAATTCTTACTGGACAAACAACAAAATATTTCCTACTTAAAGCAAGCCTCAACCGAAGAATCTTTCTGATTCCTATTCACCTCAAAAGAAAAGCTTTGAAATAAAAGACACTGCTTTGTTGCTTTAGCTTTATGACAACTCTTTTATGTTAATATGCTTTAGCTTTATTTCAATATGCTTTATGTCAAAAGCCTTCAATTATATATAATTCACTAGTTTGCTACTCGTGCGATGCACGAATTAAATTTATTTAAATATGTCTAAATATATAGTAATATTTTTTTAATTTTTAATATTATCAAAATATAAATAAAATACATATATATATTATACATAAAAAACCAAAAGATCGTAAAATTTAAAAATAATTATAAAAAACAATTCCACTTATACAATTTTTTTGGACTTTTTTAATTAGCCTTGTACAATTATGTTGTATTTAATCTTAATTTAAAATAAATGTTTTATCTATCTCATAATTCAAATATCCCAAATTTGATCTTTGAAAATGGAATTTAAAAATTTGATGATAAATTATTTTGGTAAGATTTTATTTTTCAAAATTGAATAATTTATATATATATATATATAATAAAGATTAGATTTTTCCTATGTGTCAGTATAGGTGTTCACTATTCAGATTTAACCGAATTAACAGACCGAAATTTAATTCGGTTCGGTTGATTGGTTAACCAAACAAAGTTCGATTCGGTTATCGGTTAATGATTTTAAAAAAATTCGGTTATCGATTAATTCGGTTCGGTTAAGCGAAAATACCCTAATTATCCGAATTAATCGAAAATATATGTTTGACATTTGTAATGTTCATTATGCTTTATCATGCTTATTTAGTATGTTTAGTTGTTTAATATGTTTGACATTTGGATTTTATTATAGTTTTTTTTTATGCTTTGTTTTTAGATTTTGGTTGGTTGGATAGATTATTCGGATATAAAATTATGTATTAAAAATAGGTTGCAAAATAATTAGGTATTTATTTCGGTCAATCGAAAATCGACTGAATTAATCAAATAATTTCGGTTCGGTTAATTCTCCGTTTTAATTATTCAGTTCGGTTAGCGGTTAATGAAAAAATTAATTCGGTTAATCATATTTCGGTTCAGCTATTAACCGAATGAACACCCCTAGTGTAAGCATGAGAAGATATCCCTAGATATTTTCATGTAAGTATGTACCTTGTCATATTATATATATTTATTTATTTTATAAATTAATTTTAAAATTAATTTTTTTATCATCTAATTAAATTTTTATTTTTTATAAAATTAAAAAATTAAATAAATTAAGTATATAAACTTAAAAAAAAACAAATATCAAGGGAAATCGTCATCCCATGACGATTTTCCTTGATTTTTTTTTTTCAAATTTTTTGAAAAAACATGTTGTAAAATCGTCATGGGGAATGGCGATTTCCCAGCTAATTTTAAAACTGACAAGATTTTGGGTAATAATTTCAAAATATCGGTATTTCGATAAGAAAAATGAGCTATATATTAATAAAAAAACTCACATAAATACGATACGAAAAAGAATTATTAAAACACGAAATTATACCCCAAAAAAATATAAATATGACATAAATACAAAAACTTGTTAAACTTTATATAAATATATAAATTTTTAAACACAATTATAATATAAAAATAACGTAAATACGATATAAATACATAAATTATCAAATCTAATTGCATTGCATTTTGCCCACACCCATCACATCATTAAATTACATTACTCTACTTTAACCGAAATTAATGTTGGTAGATTGTTGCACCAAAATTCAATCCTAGTAATTTTAATTACCAAAAAAGAAAAACTGTATCAAGATTTAGAATATTAATTTATATTAAATAATGTTTTATTTATCAATATTCTCTTCTCTTCCATAATCCATATTAAAATAATCAAACAAGCCTAAATCCTTATTAATTTATATTTATATTAAATCATGAAAGCATAGCGCATAGCTAGTAGTATCATCATCAATTGTAAAATAAAAATAGAGAGATTGAAAAGCTATTTACCTTGGTATTAAGCTGATTTATGTTTTTTTTTTTCTTTTTGTTGAGGAAGCTGATTTTATATGATTAAATGATTAAATTCATACTCAAAAGTCAAAACCCCCCACTATCCAATCTAAAAAAATTTAGATTTGCGTATGATCCTATATACATATATATCCTCTCAATTACCATAATTACATCCTGAGGCCATTAATTCTAGTGTTGTCATTATATATCTTCTAGTCATGGATAGCAGAAATAGGCAGTGTAGGTGAAGAGGCTTGAATCTTGATGCAAATTAGCATTTGGTTGAAATTGGAATAGAAGGATTTTATGGTCCCTCAGCAGTCAGCACCTTCAAGGCCTCAGTTCAACCCCAATTCATATGCAACTCAAGTTGGAACCGACTTTAATTATAAGAAAAGAAACCAACAGGCTCTGCCGTTGATTTTGCATCTGTTTTCCTGCTAAAAGATATCATTCTTTTGGGGAACTAGTGTAATTAAACATTTTACACTTCCTATAATATATATATATATATATAAGACAAAAATTATGCATTAATTTCATCTGGCAAGTTAACGTTAAAAACTTATTAAAACTTGCAGCGTATGCATGTACCTGTCTCTTCATCATCATCATGTCATAATATGCTTTCGTGCTTATGCTCATTTGTCTACTCTTCTTCATATTATGTGTATTGGAAACTTCTTGATAGATGATTTCATTAATTATTTGTGAAGGATTTCGCATACTCATCTCCAATTCACAACATCATGGATGGAAGCCCACACATATAGAAGATGCTGAGAAATATCTTTCCAAGACACTCTAATTATTAGCACGGTGTACAAGACACTCTTGAACTGGACAAAGAAAGGAGGGATTGGGGCTGGGAACCTCTTGTGGCAGCTGTTTCCTGATGGGATCGATGGACTAAATGGATGATGGCTATGCAATTGTCCTTGCAAAGTCTCCTTCGACATCAGATCTAATATCCCTTCATTCCACAAGACTCCCAATCTTTAACTGCATAACAGTGCTCTTAGAAATGCCGTTGGGGTTGCAAGAAGAAAAATGCTTAGACCATGATGATATATATATGTAAAACTGTTTTATGGATGAAGGGTCCTTCTAGGACAAAGACCAAGCGTAGTTAATTTAATATTGATGGTTATTATATATAGATAGCAAACAGCTATTATATACATGCAAAATGAGAAATGAAAGAGAAGAGGAGAGAAGAGAAGAGAAGGGATAATAAGATCTTTATTTGTGGAGTTATAATATGTCAGCAATGGTTTTCACAACATGATTATAAGATTATATCAGCTAATCACACTACTTATATAATTCCAGCAATACTTCATCTCTATCTGCAAACTGTTATAAGCATTTCTTTCTCTTAGCATATATATCTGGTCCATGTGGACATGATACCCGCTGTTGACACAAGTACAACATTGTTATCATGTAGCAGTTCTTCATCTTCTCCTTCTCTGTCATTACCAGTACTCTACCTGTTTGATTAATCAATGCAAATTCCAGACTTCCAAACATTGAATCTGCAAGCTTTACACAGGAAATTCTTTCCTTCCCCAGATAATGCCATTGCCATGCATTCCCTCGTAATTTTGTTTGGATGAATTCAGAGCTTTCCTGTCCTTCTCTTCTCCATTTCAATTTTCCAGTTAGGTTGTTAATTGCAAAGTTCTTTTGCTATCACTATTCCTAAGTGATAACTTTTTAGCAAATTTAGTGGCAAAGAGCAAGAAATGTAATTCACTTTCACTCGGAAATTTTTCACTCAAATAGATTATCAGGCTGTTTGAATTGAACCCAACTTATCATTTCCCAAAACTATTACTACTTTATGCAAACTTATCATGTTGCCATTTCCCAATCACTGGATTGGAAGTTACTACCCACTTTTAGCAGTTATTATATCAAAACTTAAAATCGTTAGCTTTAAGCTGGTGGAGCAAGGAAATGCAATCTTTATTTTTGGTTGTTGCAGTTCTGATTACTTCTAAGATGCTTTTCTCTGTGTTCCAAGTATAATCCCCCAAATGATGTCAAATATCGATGCTAAATACTCCCCTACTGATGCCAAAACTGTTTTATGAGCTTGATGTAAGAATCCCTGAATGATATTGGATAATAATATGGTATTTGGGAGTGACATTTCTTCATGTGTTTTAAGTCATGGTAATATCATAGCCATGTTTTGGCATTGATTGAGGAAGAAGTCTTGCAAAAACTAGAACAAACAAACTATTTCAAACCAAAATGAGAGAAAGAACTTTCAGCAATGAAAATGTATAACTAGTGATATCAAGTCAGCTATTAAAAATTATATCAACAATTAATGTAACTGTAATTGCTGCCAGGGTAAGTTGAATGTGTAAGTACATTTTACATACATTGAGCAACTTGTGGAAAAGGCAGGCAAGGACCAAAAGAAATAATAATGAAAGATCACGAAAGGGCGCAAAGATTTTACTCAGTCCAGCAGCAGCACATTACCTAGTTAAAGCTGAATTTTGAAAGAACAGCAGCTGCCTGGTCACCACCTAACAAAAAATAAGGATGCCTCAGAGCAGCAGCAGCAGATAAACGCCCCCTTCTAAGGAAACCTCTTTCTGAAATCAGCTTTGTGGCTAGGTCCCATCCTCTACCAGACTCGAGATCCAAAATTGTTAAGTCGGGCCTTAATCGGGTTTTCTCCCTCCATTTGTTCAAGTCATATTGAACTGCTTTCAATTCTGAATTGAAGTTCTTTAAATATGCTGTTGACCTTAGGGAAGGTACTGCCATTTGTAGGAGTACAATACCAGCCGAATACATATCAAATAGATCAGGACTGTTGAGCTGCAACAACGATTACAATCCCCACTTAGCACTTTGAATTAAAGACACTACAAACATTATGCAGCTCCTACAATTCTGATACATTCAGCGCTACAAAAGAAACAACAGAGGAAGATTCTTGTACCTGCCACAAAATTGGAGAAAGAAGAGCAGCAATTGGCTCTGGAGGAGGACTTGGTGTTTCCTCTGGTAGCACATATAGCTCTGGAGGACAATAGCCAGGATCAAGCAGCCCACGGTTGGGTACATAGTTCTTGCCAATGCGAAGGTCTGTTGCTGCCCCAAAATCTATGAGTTTAATCTGTCCGCGTTTTGTCACCACTAGGTTGGCTGGCTTTACATCACGGTGAACAATACCCGTGTCGTGAATCTTTTTAAGCGAAGTAATAATCTGGCGCATTATTTGCTTTATGATTAATGCATTTCGTTTAACAGATTCTACTCCTTGCAATACACGTCCAAACATGACAGACTCTATGTTTAAAGGGAAGCGGCGATCTTTCATGTAATCAGCAAGCGTGCGGTCTCCCTGTCACATGCATGGACATCTCTACAATTAGTGCGGAGGCGAGAAGGACAAACCTTACATGAACTGAGAACTATTCAATAATCTGAATGCATTTAAATAGATAAAAACAGAGTAGATTTAAATAATCTAAGGTATATTCCAAAGTTCAGAGTGAGTGAACCAGTAAGATACATTACATGGGCCATAGAACTTAACAGCTCTCTCATAATTTTTGCTTTAAATGCTATATTAGTACCAAAACCATCCTCATCATGATGTAATGTAATCTAAGGAAGTTGAATACGGCTTCAGAATTGGAGATTAGATGAATTTTGCATATTTACAGCCGGCTATCTATCATATTCGTACCTCAAATTTCCAAACAAGCCACTTCCCACCCTTTATGAATTGTGAATTTGTTTTATCAGCAACAAAACTTCCTAGGAACTCAGCACATGTCTCAGGAGCTGCTCTTGAAAGCCTGTAATTAAACCATTCCTCATAATCTCCAAATTCTTCAGCCCCTTGGACACCAACTTTAACCTGCAGATTCCCAAGACTACAAAATTTAAATATATTTTTCTTAAAAAAAAAAAAAAAAAGCATCTAAGTTACATTCCAATGTGCAGAAAAGGAGTTTTTAGTTTCTAGGCAAAATAAAAGCACAAATATGATTCGAATAGCGCATTTCAGAAGATCAGTTTAGTAACCTTCTTGAGAACGACCTTCTCCTTAAACCTACCATCCATGTCCAGCGCTTTTCTTCCTCCTCTTTTTGGCACTCTTTCTTCAACAGAAACATTCTTTGGAACAATCACACCAGAATAAACAATACCAAAAGACCCTTCTCCCAGCTTATCCCCAACCAAAAAATCACTCCTCTTCAAGCTCCTCCTACCAGTCAAGCTGTCCAATCCTAGTTGCAGAGGAGCAAGGAGGTATGCATCAATGGCACCGAGAAGAACACCTGGCCTTGCAGTCAAGTAAATCCATGTAATCCCTACTAAAACAATGAAACCCCACTTCTGCACCTCTGTCAATTCCCCGGTAATCGTTTCAATCGTAACAAACCCGGACTTGATGACAGGGAATTGAGACAAGGACTGCTCCAACAAATCATCTGGGATGCTGCCAAAGAATGCATTGCACCTTCCTGGGTTACTACTTTTGATGCGGTTTGTTAAAGAAACAAGATTAACTTGGGAATTGGACTTCAAAGGAGAGAAGCAAAGAATTCGAGGATTCTGCTGAACTGTTGCTGAAGTTGGACAGAGCAATGAAGCCATACTGGTTTTTCAGAAGGGATGAGCTCTGTCTGTTTTTTCACAAGTTGAAATTGAAGCGTTAGCAGCTCAGGGCAGAAGGGCCAGAGGCTGGTGTTTTTCCACGTGTCTTTCATACATTTATCCGCTGAGCAGGATATATGTGGACAGAAAACAGCCCCGATTCGGCTTCCCAGTCAACAAAAAGGTGATAACCTTAACAGGTTTTTGATCATAGAAAAAGACAAAGATGGCCTTCAAGCTAAGCAGTTAGGTTATTGTTCCCTCTCCTTTTTTTTTGGTTTGTATATTTATCTTTGAAGTGTAACTAACATTTATAATCTGAAGACAGAACATAATGCAAATATAGAACATTTCGCCTTCCTTCCTTCTTTGAAACCCGTTTGATGAAATAAAGTACTTCAGATTGAATAATAAGGGCTTCCTAACTAATACCATTTCAGAGTCAGACATGCTATAGGTGAACAATGTCATGGTTCTGTCATGTATGGAAATCAGTGAAAGGGTTTGTTTACATTGGTCATTGGGCTAGAAGCTGGAGAATATGACAATGGCATGTCAGTCCATCGCTTCTCAAAGTTGGCAATGTAATGCTTCCCAGCAACTTCAGGATGAAAACAGGGTTGGATTTCATTTCCCTTGCCTCTACTTTCTTCCAGTTGATTGGCTTGAACCACTTGTGTCGATTGTTTCCTCACTTCCAGTTGGTCCACTTCCAAGGCGCTTACTGGCATCTTTATGTAGCAGCTAAAACAACAGAAAAACAATTATCAGTATTCAGCTCTTCCAGAAAATGAAAAAAAAAAAAAAATGTTCGCAAAATCACCCATTCAAGTTCTGTTTCGAGCAGGGGCTGTTAGGTGAATCATCAAATAGAAAAGACAGTTCCAAACTGCGGTATGAACATTTCATTCCATGATATGAATTGAGGATGGAAATATGGAATTGGAAGGAGATCCCAACATCCTGACTTACCATCATGAAATCAACCGGAAAAATGCAAATAATTAATGTGTCGGACTCGAGAGTCAAGACTAGAGACATGAAATGAGAAATATAAATTAAGGCTTTCAACAGAGAATGCACTTCACCAGAAAGGAAGGAGGGCAGCTTTATCCTCTCCTTAACAATCTTTTGCTGAACTTTTTCCCTGTTTCCACCAATAAAAGGAGGCTGCAGGAAAAGAAGGCACCAAAAATTAATGTTTAATTCCCACAAAATGCTGAAATAGCAACAGAAAAAAAAAAAAAGAAAAAAAAAGAAGAAAAAAAACATGTTTTTTATGTTGTTGAGATAAGTTCGTTGAGAGACTTGCAATCCCATATAAAAGGCCTAAGAGGTCATAGGTAGATGTTACAAAGTCATTTGATGTCTTCATCTTAAGCAAAGCATGGCTACCAGATTTCAGAGATTAAGTTATGCTTCAGTTGTCAACCAAAGAAATCACTCTCCTTAGACCTTCTATCTGACCCAATGCTTGCTCTTTGCTGTATTCTTATGTCATTCTCTACACAATCTAAGTATTCAGGTAGTAATTCCTAATATATAGGCACCGAGGCATGGTGAAGACCATTTCATCATCTAACACAGACATAAAGTAAATACAATGTATGTGTATACTACCAGTTTTTTTTTTTTTTATTTTATGAAATTCACCATGATTATATAAATTTGTAAGGATTCAACAAAAACCTAGTCTTCCAAAATTTGCATGTAGAAACAAAACTCACCCAAAGAGAAGTATTTGATATAATAAAATATATAGATACAACTTAAAAAGAGTATATGATATAATAAAATATGTTTCACTTTGATGAATATTGCTTGCATTGTTTAATGCGACTGAAGCAAAAATTATTGGCCCATGCAGGTCTCGAACCTGCGACCTTCGCGTTATTAGCACGACGCTCTAACCAACTGAGCTAATAGGCCATTTTGTGTACATTTTGTTTAGAAAAATTCAATCATGGGTGTACCAGTACATTTAATTTAAACCCAATCACTATCTTTGGGTTTGGGAAAATCCCAAATCTGAGTTGTTTTTGAGTAGTAGTAGTAATTAAACTGGAATTCACATTTCATTTCTTTCTGATTTCTATTTATTCAGTCTTATGATTTTCTTCACGAAATAAAAGCTGCAGATTTGGGGAGGAATCCGTGGATATGAATGAAAACACATTGCAGAGTCCAACCCCATCGGATTCTTCTCAAGTTGTTACAGAGAATAATGATTATTTGGTAGAGAGAAGAGGAATGAATAAAAGATGGATCTTCTTTTGTAATTTTGAAATGAAATGAAGCCATTGAAGACTGTAATTATCAGTGAGAGGCAATATTCTTTAAGCGGCTTGTTTGGGCACTTAGGCTGGGCGTCTTCACCCATTTCAAACTCTAAAAAGCTAACACTGGCGGCGACGGCGACGGTGGCCTCTCTGTCCGCCGCACCAACACGAACCATCCCCTGTCTGTTTCCTTTTCTTTATGCCGTCTCCAAGAAAGCTCCGCCACTGTCCAGCTTCCTTTTCTTTTCTCATCGTTTTGCTTTAATTCCAATAAACGGCCACCGCAGTTATTAGCTTTAGTAATTTTTAAAGTTGTTTTTAGTACGAGTTTCTAATTAATTTCTAGAATCAGACATAGTTAAATAGTGAAGTAGAGAGCTTTCACCGTCTTGCATTTCATCAAGATTGCCTGCGTCTCCCGCATTCGCCTTTTGCAGTTGAAGTCAACTGCAATTTCTGGGATCTAAAAATTGAATCAGAGGAGCGACCGAAAGCTTACCTACATTTTCTGGGATCTTCAGATAGGTTCTGTTCATCTTCCACATTTTCTCCACACTCGAAAACTCAAAATCTCATCGGAATCTTCAAACTACACCCCAAAAAATTTCTAGAAAAATTCAAATCAAACCTTTTTTTTTTGAATCTCCACAACCTCCTCTGTATTTTTTCTCGGTTTACTTTCCTAAAATCTCAACAACTAAGCCTAGATCTAAAAACTTTTTTGGGAACCTTTTCTGTCAAAATCCTAACCGCCGTCGAAAACACCTAAAAAAAAAAAAATTCATTCAGAAAACTACTTCATCTTTTCTTCCACTCTTACTAACCCCCCAAAAAAAAAAAAAATCAGCTCGAGCATTTCTTTTGTTTTTTCTTTTGTGATTTTCTACAGGTCCAGGAGGCGGCGCCATCGCTTTGCTTTGATTTGCTTCCGTGCGTTGGAACTTTGAGAGACGGATATTCCAAAGAAATAGTCTGCAGTGAAGGAAGAAAAAGCAAGCTCTTAAAGTGGGGACAGATTGTGCTTCTTCCTCAATCTTTGCCGCTGTTACTCGACCGATTTTGGCTTCAAAACCTTGGGTGTTTTGCGGTTGTTCCTCAATCCTTGGGTGGCTGTTTTCTTATAAACCCTCTGTCCCTCCCCCGACTGCCAAGATTCAACATGAAAGGAGGTAAATCCAAGTCAGATATCAGGAGCGCCAATCTCTCCGGACTACCTTGAGAGATTGGCTGGGGTTCCGGTTTATGCTTTGAGTATTTCAGAGGAGGAATTCGCATTGGTTTCGGGTGTTTCAACTGAAAAATCACTTGGGTTGTGTTTCAAGAAAGAGGATGCTGAGGCTCTTTTGGAACAGATGAAGAGTATGGATCCTGGCATGAGAAAAGAAGGTTCTACAGTGGTTGCTGTTGCTCTCAACAAGGAACCAGGTTCTCATGATCTCATCAATGGTGATCCAAATGCTGAATTATCCAATGTTCGAGAGGATCATGAGACAGTTACGGAGTGCTTGCACATTCCAGAAAAGTTAGTTACAACCACCTTTGCTGACGTGGCATCAGTCAAGACCGATTTTGATTGGAAGAAGCTCTTCACAATCTCCTCCGATCAATCGTTGCTGTTTTTCCCACCTCAACACTCAAATGGATCCATCACCGTCAAACCTCCAGCTGAGGTTTTTGAAGAAGGAGCAACTGTGTGGATGAACTCAGTTGTGGTACAGTTTGTTGGCAAGGCACCAAACTTTAGCACATTTCAGAGACTTGCCAACATGTTATGGGGAAAGAATGGAGGAGTGGTGATCAAATCTGCTGGCCTGAACTTATACCTAGTTCAATTTCCGAATGCTGACACCAGAGAATGGGTTCTTGAGCAGGGACCTTGGCACATTCAGAATAAGCCACTCATTCTGAGAAAATGGGAGCCAGGTATGAAATCATTAGAGTTTAATTTGAAGAAATTACCTGTTTGGATCCATTTGGGAGGAGTTCCTCTGGAATTGTACACCAGACGTGGCCTCAGCTATATTGCTAGTGCCCTAGGAACTCCATTGTATATGGATAGAATCACTGCTAGCCAACAGAGATTGGCCTATGCAAAGGTATGTGTGGAGATTGCAGTGGATGTCCCCATCCCAAAATGTATTAATGTTGAGTTATGTGATGGCACTATTGCAAATGTTGTTGTGGATATCCCTTGGTACCCTCCAAAATGCAAGCATTGCAATTTGTTTGGGCATTCAGACAGAAATTGCACCAAACAGCCTGTAGGGGCTATCAAAGTTTGGATTCCAAAGGAGGGGCCTAAAGCAGAACTGTCAAAACATGATGCACAGGCTACAAGCAGTGTAGAAGTCGAAAGCAGTGCTCTGCCTATGGCTCAAGAACAGAAAGAGGCAAGTATGAAGGAAACAGAAGTTAATGAGGGCAGTAAAGGAAGAGGAAGCAGAAGCATACAGAAAAGCAAGAAGTCAGTATTAGCTGGTTCCCAAAACAGATTTGACATCCTGAGTGACTCAGAGAGGACAAATGTAGACCCTGGACAAACTAGTGGCTCTGAGCAATGGAGAGAGGAGGAACAATTGGTGGAAATCCTTCCAAACTCTCCTAAGAAGCAAAGGGCAGCAGCAGCAGGAGTTGCAGACTTGATGAAAGCCTTGAAGAATAAGAAGAAAGGGCCCATTGACAAGGGGAAAAGAGGTAAGGCAGTTTTACCTGCCTCTGGAGTGACCCCCCCTCAACTTTCATGAATTTTATAGTATGGAATACTAGGGGGCTAAACAACCCTCAAAAGCAGAAAAGTATTATACAGAGAATAAACTGCCTGAAGGCAGACCTTGTTTGCTTACTGGAAACAAGAGTAAAACAACAAAACATGCCAGCTATAGTTGATAGGCTCTTTCAGGGATGGAAGCTACATCACAACTACTTAGAAGCTTATAATGGGAGAATATGGTTCCTATGGAGAAATCAGATGCAGGTTGATCTTATTGCAACATCTGATCAGAGCATTACATGCTGCACCACTTATAATTCTACCAGGTTCTACATTACAGCAATTTATGGAAGCAATGAAGGCATAAGTAGAAGAAGGCTTTGGCACCATCTTCAGGATATTCAAGGCAGAATTAATGGCTCTCCTTGGCTTTTGGCTGGAGATTTCAATGTTATAGCAAGACCACAGGAAAGCTCAGATTTCAATGGCTCCTACATGCTTACCTCTGATATGAAGGATTTTCAAGACTGCTTGACACAGCTATCAATGTTTGATCATACCAGTACTGGACCAGCATTCACTTGGTCCAACCACCAAACTGATGCTTACTTGGCTAAAAAGCTTGATAGGGTTTTGGTGAATGATTGCTGGCATACACAGTTTGCTCACTCATTTGTTGAGTTTTTGGCTCCAATGGTTTCTGATCACTGCCTAGCATACATAAAGATGAACTTGACTGCTCATTCTCCCCCAAAGCCATTTAGGTTTTTTAATTTCTGGACTAGGAATCCAGAGTTCCTGAACATTGTGGAAAACTCTTGGCAAGAGCCTTTCATTGGCAATCCTATGACCACTCTATTCCACAAATTGAAGAGATTAAAGGCAGTACTGAGGGCATTTAACCTGGCCATATATGGCAACATTTCAGGGAAGGTTCAAGATAAAAGGCAAGAATTGGAGAGCATGCAGATGATCAATCTGCATCAAAGGCCATCTAATACTCTTGTTGAAACAGAAAGAAGACTCTATGCAGAATTGATGGAACTCCAAAAGGCTGAGGAAAGTTATTACAGGCAGAAATCAAGGATAAAATGGCTGCAGGAGGGGGATCAGAACACTCATTATTTCCATAAAATGGTGTCAGCAAAGCATAGCAAGCAATCCATCAGAGTCCTCTATGATGATGAGGGAAGGAAGTTGGAAGATTTTGGCCAAATCTCAAAGGAGGCTGTAAGGTTCTTTCAGAAGTTGATTGGGACTGAGGACAAACAGGTCACAGACTGCCCTAGGGAGCTTCTTACTGAACTTATTCAGCCTGCCTTGCCTGCTGAAGCTAAGGACAATTTAGCTAAGGCTGTTACAAAAGAGGAGGTGAAAAGAGCCATGTTTGAGCAGAATGGGGACAAAGCCCCAGGGCCAGATGGATACACTGCACAGTTTTTTAAAACTGCTTGGCCTATTGTGGAAGAGGATGTCACTGCAGCAATCTTATCCTTCTTTCAATCAGGGAGCAGGATATCAGTCTTTAACTCTACATGTATTGCTCTTGTCCCAAAATCCCAGAATCCTAATCATATGAAGGACTTCAGGCCTATTTCATGCTGCTCTGTCATTTATAAATGTATTACCAGGATCATCACTGCCAGACTCACTCCACTCCTTCCTGCTATGATCTCCAGCAATCAGAGTGCCTTCATACCAGGGAGAAGCATCTCAGATAATATTCTCATGGCTCAGGAACTGGTCAAAGGGTATGGAAGAGCAACCTTATCCCCCCGTTTTGCAATGAAGATTGATCTCCAAAAAGCTTTTGATTCATTAAATTGGGACTTCATTCTCACTGTTTTATCAGTTTATGGATTGCCTGATAAGTTCATAGGATGGATCAAGGCATGCATCACTTCCCCAAAGTTCTCAATTTCTCTTAATGGGGGATTAGTAGGGTACTTTGAAGGAGCAAAGGGGTTAAGGCAGGGAGACCCTCTCTCTCCTTATCTTTTTGTCATTGCTATGAATGTTTTATCCAGACTTCTGGATGCAGGGGCTCTTCATGGAGTTTACAGCTACCATCCTAAATGTCACAGAATCAAGCTTACTCACCTGTGCTTTGCAGATGATCTGCTGATTTTTGCAAAGGGTAACTTGGATTCTGTTGTGGGCATACAGGGTATTCTCCATTACTTTTATACCATTTCTGGTTTGCAATTAAACCCTTCCAAGAGTGAAGTCTTCTCCTCTGGTGTTAGTAGGACCACTCTACTTGAGATGCAAGAGTTGACAGGGTTTAAACTTGGCAAACTACCTGTTAGGTACCTTGGGGTCCCTTTGGTCACAAGAAGACTCTCTGAAAAGGATTGTTCTCCTTTGATCGACAGAATTACTCAGAGAATCAATGGCTGGGCAGCATGCATGTTATCCTATGCAGGAAGGCTTCAGCTCATTCAATCTGTTCTTTTTAATGTGTCCAATTTCTGGTGTAGGCACTTTGTATTGCCTAAGGCTGTTCTTAAAAGAGTTAATCAATTATGCAGCAGGTTCTTCTGGAAAGGAAGCGATGACTCAGCTAAGGGAGCAAGAGTCAAATGGAGTTCCATTTGCTGTCCAAAGTCAGAGGGGGGTCTTGGATTAAAAGACTTGGGAATATGGAATAAGGCTTGCATTATTCGGCACCTATGGGCACTTCTCTCTCAGGCAGGTTCATTGTGGATTGCCTGGCTTCATGCCTATGTGCTGAAAGGAAGAACAGTGTGGCAGGTTCAACCTTCCCCAGGAAGCAGCTGGACATGGCGTAAAATGCTTCAGCTGAGGGCTTTGGCTTTGAGGTTCACCTCCAACCAGAATGGTGCTCTAACTTGGAAGTTCCCTGGGAACAGATTTATGGTGGCTAAGGTTTGGAATGATCTCAGGCCTAGGCAGGACATGGTGGAGTGAGATAAACTGATCTGGTTTCCATTTCATATTCCTAAACATGCACTGGTAGCTTGGATGGCTATATTGGACAAACTGCCCACAAAGAACAGATTGATGTCATGGGGCATGGAGGTGGATGGCAAATGTGAGCTATGTCAAACTGAGCAAGAAACCCGGAATCATATATTTTTTGAATGTGACTATTCAAAGGAAATCTGGGGGCATATACTATGCTTATGTCAACTTCATAGAAGCATAAGGAGCTGGCAAGCAGAGCTGCAATGGGCAGTAAACAGAATCAGAGGAAAAACTCTCATTTCTGTTATTTTGCGTTTATCATGGAGTGCCTTTCTTTACTCGATCTGGAGGGAGAGAAATAATAGGTGTTTTAATCGCCTTCAATCCACACAAGGAGCCATCATTGAGCAGATAAAAGAGATCATCAGAATGCGATTGTTGGGGCTCAAGAACATTAGTCCTGATGAAGTGAACCGAAGATTGGATGCAGATTGGGGACTGTCTCTTTTTTCCTAGGATCTTTGTCCATTCTGGTTTAGCTTTAAGTATTGCTGAAGTATGTTGCTATTGTTCCCTGATTGATTAGTGGTATTAAGTTTTGTTCAAGTATTGTTTAAGTATGTATAGCTTTAAGTACATGTTGCACATGATGTTGGATGTAGCAGTTTAACTGCTTTCTGGATAAATAAAACACTTACTTATCCAAAAAAATTATCATTCTCATACAAACTATTCATACCGCCTTGCAAAATTTGAACATAGATCAAACAAATTATCACAAGCACAAACATTTTTTCTTCTTTATCCAAACATTCTGTTTTAACTTTGTAACAAATAATCAAGAAAATCACATCATATAATGTAAAATAAAAAATAAAAAATAACAGCCACTGGAAGAATCAAAGCATGCATTTATAGCAGTGTTATTGGTACACTAAGAAATTAAGAAGGCCTAATTCTACAAGTAGCATCCTCCCTAACCTTTGGAATGAATACATCTTAAGTGGTCATGATGAAAAAAACAAGCACTACGCAGTTCAAATGAAATGCCTTCTACAACCAGAAACTGACATAAAGAAATAGCCTTAGTTGCATCAAAAGCTCATCTTTGCCACAAGACAAGCTTCTGTTTTCTGGAAGAGTGGGAGGTACTATGGAAGCACCTAAGATATGAAACATCTGACCTGAGTTATGGTTTTGCACAATCATCCTTCAAACACCTAGTTATCCCTAAGAAAGTCCCTATAGCAGATAAATATGAATTGAAAGATTATTTAAAAGTCAATGACCACAAACTAAACATAAACAGAATGAAGCTTCCAAGATGATCAATCCTACACCTTCACTAACAGAATTTCCAACGGTTGCTGCAGTTTACACACGTTACATAGGTTGTCATAGGTTCATCTGCACTCCTTGTCTGCATTTGATAGTAAGTGGTCTTGCGTTGACCACAACGCCCACACCTAAATTGATCTGTCGTGGCCTTTGGTGCACCACCGCGCTCACAATCAAATAGAGCCTTATCCTTAATTTCTTTATTTTTTTGTTGCCTCTGTTCACTGGCCATTTCCTCTGGGGTCAGAGTAATAAGCCTTTCTGGCTTCACTTCTCCCAGAAGAACCTTCCTCCTTAAATCTGGATTGTTTGGATCCTTCATGTTGAACATTATAGATCTGTACTTAAATTTCTGGGTGCCATTTGATTTACCCATCTTCTCAAACATCACAGATTCAACAGTTACAGCAACCCTGATAGGGTCACAAGCATTCACTTGATCCAACATGTCCTCATCAGCCTCACTGGGAACTTTAGACAAGGCCTCTACAAGAATCTCACGAAATTTGTCACGCAAAGGATCATTACATTTGACCAATGATGTCAGCTTTGGAGGACCAGCAGGTGGCTGCAATTGTTTCTTTACATTTGATGCTCGTCTCTCATCCTTATAAATCATTTCAAGCTTACCAGTCTCTCCTCGATCTGTCTTCTCAGCCATTGCAGTATCTCCATTTGCTTCCTTTTTCTCAACTTTGATGGGTTTTACTGAACCGCCTTTAGATTTCTCAACCTTTACAGTTTCTGTATTGGAGAGCTTTTCAGACTTCATATCACTTGGCTTCTGAAGTTTCTCAACCTTGACAGCACTAGTGGTGCCATTTTTCTTACTCTTGGTAGTCTCCTCAATAACAATTTTTTTCCACAACTCAAGCAAATCTGAAGCCACAGTCTTGATTTTCTCTCTACAATGCTTTGTGAGAGGTCGCAGCCTTTTTCCAACCTGTAATATATATGGGAGTTTAGTTTTTTAAAAAAATGTACACATTCACCAACATACATGTAACTAGGACAAACAAAATGAAGCAGCAGCAGATGACAATGACTCGAGTAAGACCCACTAATAGGTTGAAATATGCCGCCGTTATTCTAAAGCTATCATCAGTTCTGACTATAAATACAAGGATCTCCTTCAATGTCATTGGGTAACACCTTCAGAAAGATATAACTGAACTATAACTACCTGCAATGATAGTTGTAATAGCTGGGAATTTTATGGCTTGTTCATGTACCAAAATTGCCCCTTTTATGTTAGTACAAGAACATACATAACACATATTTTCATGATAAATATACACATGAAAAATAAATTAAATAACATGGCCTGCTCTTTTCCATTCATGAATAATTCAAAAATTACAAAATACAAAAAAGCTTTTAACATGCTTGGTTGGGAAGAAAATGAGATGCTACAAAAGGTGGATGGAAAATGAAGGAGAGAAACACTTTTGACTAACTTCGTAAGAAAGAAAAGTGAGAACAAACAAAATGTGATGGATGGATGGATATCTTCCCACCAACCAAATACTATATTTCTCCTAACTTTCTATTAATCCAATTCTCTATCATTCCTTCTAGTCATTAGTCAAAATCATACAATAACAGGGGGGCCTTTGGTAAAACATAAAACATTTAAGTATTCCTATATTTAGTACTAGAAGCGGTGCAATATAACTGTTCTAAGAATCTAAAAAGCAGCATTGCCAGACTCCAAATTGTGCATGTGTGCAAAACCAAAAGGTTCAGGCAATCCTTATTTTACCTAATATAGTTTATTTATACTTAAATGAACACAGTGCAATCAATTAATCAATTTCTCTTAAGTTTATAAACTCCACTGCAACTATATAGAATTAATAATTTATAATCTTATCTATCTATCTATCTATCTATCTATCTATCTATCTATCTATATATGTATGTATATGTTCTTTGCTTCCATTTAAAGAAAAAAAAAAGGTTAATTTCTCAACCAACCAAATAACAAAATATTCCGTAAAGTAATATAATTTTCCTCCTAATCTTCAGTCAAAAGTAAAAAGAAAATTAAACCCAGAGACAGTTAAAATCTATATATGAGATTGTTGCTTCATCAGAATTAATTAAATATATATATATATATTAAAGGGGGGAGGGGGAAGAGGAAAGTGAAAAACCTGAGAAGAAACAAGAGTATCGTAAGTGACAGGGAAATCCTTCAGCTGCTTCAAGGCGTCGACACATCTGGAAACCTCGGGGCCGTTGGAGGAAACGGCATCGGAGGCGGCCAAATCAGCCGCTTTCTTGGCGGCCTCGAACAAATCCACCAGCTCCCTCTCCATTCGCCAAAGCGGAATAACCTAGACTGAAGAAAAGATTAGAGATCTGGACGATTTCCTATCCTTCACTTTTTATAAGGATGTTTTTGACGAGAGACAGAAACCGAAAACAAATGAAAAGAGAGGTTTTGGTTTTGGCTTTGTTTGGTGTGGTTTTGTGTTTTGGGAAGGGGATTTTGGAAATACGGATGAAACGGATATTGTTATTGATCATAAGGGAATGGACGGTCTGTGATGTGTGATCAAATCATCATCATGTCATGTCATGCTTGTTTCGTTTCCTTCAGTCGGGCTTCCTTCTGGACCTCGATTCTTTCTTTCTTTCTGTGTTGGGCTTTTATATCTGTTTTAAGCTGTGTTTTTCGTAAGCCATAAAAGTAAAAATCAAAACATTTTCTATTATGAGTTTGTTTTTTTTATACACTAACAGTTAAATATTTTTTAATTTTATTAGCGAAATTAAAAAAAATATATTAATACATATCTCAATTTTTAAATTAATTTTTTTATTGTTTATTGAGGATAAGATTGAAAGTTATAGACTAAATAGGCTTTTTTTTTTTTTTTTTTTTGGAAAAAGAAGAGAGAGAGAGAACTGAATATATAACCTCAAAAGAGCACATCAATGTTCTGCCCCAGGTTCCAAGCCTGGCTTGTTATTTTGTAGAAGCTTATAGATATAGAATGTCACCACTATACAGGAAAACAAGTTGTCATAAAGGCTGTAAATGAATCGAACTTGAATAGACAGGTTTATGTTCGTGTTCGTTTATTTATTTTTGAGCTTGTTCGTGTTCGGTTCGTGTTCGTTAAGGATTTTAATAGTTTATTTAGCTTAATAAACGAACATAAACGAACAGAAATCGAACAATTCGTCGAACGTTCTGTTCGTTTACAGCCCTAGTTGTCAGACAAACTGAACTTTTATTTACTACAATACATATGTCTTCACAAACTAAAGCTGTAGCTATGAATCCAAATAAAGAAAATAAAAAATGAAGTGCATTATATATATATATATATATATATATCACAGCCACAGGGGTGCATGTTAATGAACATTAACACATGCAGGCAAAGCTAATATTTTTCATGCAACTTTGAAAGAGCAAGAGATAACAATTTCCAGAGGACTTGAAGAAGCAAGTTAAAAGATCAAAGTGTAAGCTAATATGGTAATACTCAGTAACTGAATGTTAAATTCAAACATGTTATACATAGACATAGACATAGTCAGTCATTCCTTCTTTTATTCCCACCCTATAATTAGAATACCCAAGATATTTGTAAATTTTTAGTCAACAATGTCACACCCTTCTTAGCCGCACAGAAGTGCACCCTCTAACTTCCATGTATATTTAACATAAATTTTAAAATGTTAAAGGAATCTAATGAACCTGACTAAGGTTGTCAGTTGATCTCTGCAAAAAGAATAAGAACAGCAGAAAGAAAGGAATCCCCAAACCTGCCAAACCCAAAAACACAAAAGAAATTTCAAAGTTTTTGTTTATGCAATTAAACTTAAAAAAAAAAAAAAAAAAAAAGAAGAAGAAGAAGAAGGGAAATCAAATTACACTAATGTAAAATTAATTTACTTTACACTTGTTTTACATCTTCATGTACAATTAGTATTTTCATAAATAAAACGTTAGATTTAACAATCTACTTATACCGTCATGCACATAATCAAGTCAATCCAATACACTATCATTTCAATTAAGAATAGTATTTTTCCAATACATATTAATGGTTATTTTGTTATTATCAAACAAATACTTAAGCATTTTGAATAAACTTGAAATGTGAGCATAAATTCAACTTTGTGTTAACGAAATATAAATGGTATAAACAGATATAAAAGGGTGTAAAATAAGTGGATCGCTCCTAAAAAATGAATATCAAAAATTCCAAAGTAAATACCATACCATAAGGTATCCCAACATGGATGTCAAGAACTTTGGAAACGTCATTGAAACTGTAGCAACCTAATTTTGTCCGGATTAGGCCTCAAGTTACGTTCGGATCAAACCCGAGATTAGATCTAGATCATATCCCAAATCGAGTCTTAAATTAGAATTTTGAAAACGATTCAAGTGAAACATTAATTTGCAAATTCTTGTCGTGGTCCACTTGCTCGTTAGTCTAAGTTCGATATTCTTGTATGCACCAATCACGTCAAATTATTTGAAATGGATTCAAGTTTCGAGTTTGATTAAGGTGTTGATTAATTTGGGCCCATGTCCGGTTTAGGTTTGGCAATTTGATTTGTCGGGTTTATTAGGTCTTGTTACTTTTATTATTATTATTAATTTATTTTTAATTTTCGTGGGCCTAAAGGCCCAAACCCAAATACTCTTTTTCCCATCCAGATTGGGCCTGCCCAACAACAGACCGGCTAGCAACTTCCCCCCCAACAGACCTGTTGGCCCAACAAGGCACTAGGCAACCAGTAAGGCCCAATCAGCCTACCATAACCCTCACCCAGGCCTACCCTAATCTGGCCCAACAGGCCACAAACCCCACTGGGCCTGATGGCCCAGCATGCTCCCACAAACCCCAGATGCTGAGCCCCCCACTTGCCAAACAGGCCTGTTCAGCCCAGCAGTCCCAACAGGCTGCCCACCTGACCCAACAGGCCATAAACCCTAGCAGCTTCCCTCCACCGCCTCTATCCTGCAGCCACCGCCTCTCCACCGCCAGCCCTATGCCCACTTGCCTGCACCTGGCCCCTAGCACCGACCCTCCTCTACCATGCCCAGCAGTTGCTTGGCACCCATCGCCTCTGCCTCGCACAATAGCCACCCAGGTGCTGCCACCAAGCAACCAACAGCCAACCTGACCAAGTGGCCTGGCCACCAACCTGACACCCCTAACCTAACACCACCGCCCTAACCCTAGCTACATCGACCTAGCCCCACCGCCACTCACCACCACGGCCCCCTATAAAAACCCCAACCTAAAACCGAAAAAAAACACACAGAGGAGAAAAAAAAGAGGATTTGAAATCAGGCAGATAAGAGAAAGAAATCGCAAGTAAAAATAAAAAAGACACCTAATCAACCAACAAAAAAAAAAAGGGTTTCGAAATTTTGATTTTAAATCTAGAAAATCCGGATTTGTTTCGGACAAATCTAACTTAGTATTCAGGTAGAAGAGGGAAAAGAGAGTATTTCTTATTTCTAATATATCTTGTCTTTTATATATATATATATATATATATATATATATATATATATATATATATATATATGGGAATTGAGGGAGGTCTGGTTCCAATTCCATTCTATTCTAATTATATGGGAATTTGCAACATATGGATCAAATCCAACTTAGCACGTGCATGGCGGCGATGGCGGTGGCGTTGGGCAATGGGCATTGAAAAAAAAAAGGAAAAATCCCATCCCGAATTAATTCCACAAAGTCTTCCTTCCCCTTTTGATCTGTTGAAACTTAATTAAAAGATTGATTGAGATTCCGCGCCATTTACGCCACTCAAATGCAATCTAATCTTATCAGTCCCCGAGGACAAGGAAATTAATTAAGTACTAGCTAGCACCACTAATTAATTAAGAAGCTGAAAATCTAATAATAATATATATATATAGATGGTAAAATGAACTCGAATTCGAAAATCCGTCTAGAAAAATTCGAACCCGTCCAAACCCGATTTGATCAAAAAGTCAAAAATCTAAACCCGAAAAAATTCAAACCCGAATGGGCCCGAACCCGAATGAGCCCGAACCCAAGACCGGCCCGAACCCGAACCCGAATTTAATACTAAAAATAAAAATAATCAAATTGTAATTAAATATATATATATATATTTTTACAAAGCAATAACTTTAATTATTAATTTTATTCTATTTTTTTTAATAATTTAATTAAAATTTAATATATTATATATATATATATGATGATGAAATAATAATTTTATCAAAAAGTAAATTATATTTTGTACTTATAAGTTATAACTTTAACGTCTCATATCATGATGAATTTACAATCTAAATATTTTAAAATCTTGAAAATTTTAGAGATATGAAAATTTTTTTTGACAATAATTCAATTATTCTTTAAGGGTAAAAAATTTTGACAATAATTCAATTATTTTGGCCTTTTGGGTTATACTTATACGGTTAGGTTAGGGTGGGTTTAATTGGGTTATGGCTTTCATGGGATTTTATTTTAACAGGTGGGTTTAATGAGATCTTGGATTTTATGGCCTTTTGGTTTTGGGTATATTTATTATATATTTATAAATAATCATATTAATTATATATTTATTACGTATAATTTAAATATAAATTATATTTTTTAGTACTACTTTATAGTTTATACTTTATACTGATGAAAAAAATATAAGTACTCGATATATATATATATATATATTGACTATAAGCATAAAATTTTTGCATTTTATATGTATATAAACGAATAGATGAAGATGAAGATTTATTTTTAAAAGTTTTTTATTTTATAGTGAATATAAATTATAATGTATTTATATTTTGAAATTCGAGTTCATCAAATCAATTATTTTAAATATCAATATGATTAATTTATAATATATCATATTTTTTATAATAAATTATTTCAAAATTTGATTTTATATAACAAATTAATTTCTTATTCTTTTGGTGCTAACAAATATTAATTTTAAAAAATAAATATAATTAAAAATATCATATAATAGCAAAAGTATAAAAATAATAATAAATTAATAATTTATTTTTAGATATAAATATTTAAATTACGTAAAAATGATTACATCTAATATAAAATAAAATGATGTAAAATATACCCGAACTCAGACCAAACCCGAATGAGCCCGAATTCAAATGAACCCACCCGAATCCGCCCAATTGCCACTTATATATATATATATGTCATATTCTCTATTATTTTTCTAATACAAAAGGTCAAGCAAAGCAGAAATCTAACAGGCTTGCAAGTTGCAACACCCAAAAAAAGTCAGTGGTAGAGTTCGTTCCAAGTATTTCAAGACGGGAAGATACCCAGCAAGCAACAGTAGGTTTTAATTCGACTGAAATTCATAAATATTTGTTTATTTATTTTATATTTATTGTATAAATATAAAATAAAATAAAAATTATTATATATCTCATGACTCATGATCTCCCCTCCTCCATTGGGTTTGGTTTACCGAGAAATTCTGGTGAAAGTAAAGCTAAACCCTGTCTTGTTTGTTTGTTTGTTTGTTCTGTAACAAAGGAAGAACAAAGTAGAAACGGGTAGACAGGTCTTGTCGTGTTGCTGTCTCTAACGATGTACGTTATTAGTTTTACCACTTTCTCATATGTTCAAATAATGAAGTTTTCCTCCCTAGGCTAAGGCTATGCTAAAGTAAGTAAGATCATGTGATGTGATTTACATTAAGTTGATACTTATAGACATTATAATTAAAAAAATTATATTTAATATATTATTTTCATTAAATTTTAAAAAATAAATTATTAATATTTCTCTTAATAATTTATTTTTCGACCCTTCTTGCTAAATAAAGCCTATATAGTGGTAAAATTGTCAAATAGATATGACTTAAAATTAAAGTATTATTGATTTGGAATGATAGTTGCTATTACAAAAAAATGGTTAAACATTATACCATATTAATAATTTTTTAAGTGCTTTTAAATCAAGTAATTGCTTTCAAACATAGTTATTAAATTTGGACTAGTTCGACAATCAAAACAATAGACTTGATGATTCTGCCTTTGATATGATTCAATTGTATATTTGAATTGTTTATTTAATTGATTTAAATAAATTTTAACTGATTCATTGGATTTATAAAAAAATTGCAATCTGTTGGATTTTTTTATTATTTTGAGTAAATTAAATATAGTTTTTAAAATAAATTTTAAACCATACCTAAATTTCTCATACTAATTATTTATTTTTTCATATTTTCACTACAATATTTTTACCCATCTAAAATTGAATCATTTGATTTGAGATCAGGAGCTTGTCCAGTTACGAAGACTATGCTTTTAAAGATTAAATTTTAACAGTTTAAAAAAAAAAAAAAAATCAGAAAAAAAGACCGTAGATAAATATTGACAGAAAATCATGACAAGTGGGGAATGGCCACGTCAGATGGTAAAGCAAAGAATAGGTGCCACGTGTACAAGACATAGGATTCTTGTTTGACCAAAATAAAAAAGACAGAATAGAAACCCAAAAAGAAGTAAACACAATTAATACAAAAGAATAAAAAGAAACCCCCCCCCCCTCTCAGCATTTTTTCCCCCCAAAGCCCCGAACCCTCTGTTTTGAGGCCTCTGAAACTTTAAATGCTCCCCTGCTTTACGCTTCTCTCTCTCTTTATTATACCCAACACACCAACCACAGTCCACAGCAACACTTATTTCCATTATTATACGGATTTTTTCTTCTTTCTTTCGCTCCCCACTCCCTCTTTATTTATTTCTTCTCCATCGCCACCTTTTCAGCTAAGCTGACCTGACTTGCCCTGCCCCTGCATCTCTCTCTCTCTCTCTCTCTAAAACTGTCTCGTTTTTCTTTTTTCACAAAGGTTTTTTTAGCTTGAATTTCTACTAAGTTGTTTTTAAACCTTAGATTTTTGGAGTACTTTTTCTTAGCTGAAACAAAGAGGAAAAACCAAGGAAAGCGGTTTTGGTGAAGGGAATCAGTTTTTTTTTTTTGGGGTCCAAAAAGAGGTTCTTAAGTATCTATCTCTTTGTTTTGCTGAAACCATTTGTGACTATCTTCTTTGTCCTTTTCTAGCTTCACCACTTTAAACACTTTCTTCTCCTTCTCTCCCTGTTCAGTTTTCACACTCACACCCTGAAATTCCTCCTCCAAATTTTATCCTTTTTTTCAAGTTTCCATTTAATCTATACAATAGGAAAATATATATATATATATATATATATATATATAATACCAATACCATGGAGGCTTAGCATTTTTTTTTATTGAGTTGAAGGGGAAAAAAATGCTGTTAAAGGTCTTAGTTTTGCTTGTTTTGTTTTCAGTTGTCGTAAACTCTCAACAGCCAACCTTCAACGACGATGTTCTGGGGTTAATCTTCTTCAAAGCAGGGCTCAAAGACCCAAATGCAAAGCTCCAATCCTGGAGTGAGGATGACAACGATCCCTGCAACTGGATAGGTGTTAAATGTGATCCGACAACTTACCGGGTCACGGAGCTCCACCTTGATGGCCTCTCTCTTTCTGGTCACGTTGGGCGTGGCTTATTACGGTTACAGTTCCTTAAAGTTTTATCACTTTCAAATAACAACCTTACGGGAACCATGAACTCTGAGCTTTCTCACATTGGGAGCTTGGAGGTTATTGATTTAAGTGGAAACAGCTTATCAGGGTCGATCCCTGATTATTTTTTTGCACAATGTGGGTCTCTAATGTCTGTTTCTTTTGCAAGAAACAATCTTACAGGGCAAATTCCTGATTCTTTGAGCTCCTGTTCGACGCTTGTGGCAGTTAATTTTTCATCTAATCAGATTTCGGGGCAGTTGCCATCTGGATTTTGGTTTTTGAGGAGCCTTCAATCGCTTGATATGTCTTTCAATTTGTTGGAAGGAGAGATTCCTGAAGGAATTGGAAATTTATATGATTTGAGACAGATAGATTTTGGAAACAACCGATTCTCTGGAAGGCTTCCAGGAGATATTGGAAGTTGTTCACTATTGAAATTGGTTGATTTTAGTGAGAATTATTTGTCCGGTAGCCTTCCGGATTCAATGCAGAGGCTTGGTTCATGTACTTCAATCAGTTTACGAGGAAATTCTTTCATGGGTCAAGTTCCAGGTTGGATTGGAGAATTGACAAGTCTTGAGAGTTTGGATCTTTCTGCAAATAATTTTTCCGGTGGAGTTCCATTTTCTCTAGGAAATCTGCAGTTACTGAGGGAATTGAATCTGTCAATGAACCAGGTTACAGGTGCATTGCCAGAGTCAATGGCTAATTGTTTTAACCTTTTGGCTATCGATGTCAGCCAGAATTTGTTAACAGGCAATATTCCATCATGGATGTTTAGGATGGGTGTGAAGAGTGCTTTAATTTCTGGGAACAAGCTTATTGGGAGCATGGAAAGTCCTTTACTCTCTTCAAGAGTGCCATCTTATCAAGGCCTTCAGGTCTTGGATCTTTCTTCAAATGCTTTATCTGGTGAAATTCCATCTAACCTTGGGGTTCTTAGCAGCTTGCTCTTCTTTAATATGTCCAGGAACCATCTTTTTGGTTCTATTCCGGCCAGCATAGGAGAATTGAAGACCACACGAGTTATTGATTTAAGTGACAATATGCTGAATGGAAGCATTCCTTCTGAAATTGGAGGAGCAATCTCCCTCAAGGAACTGAGGTTGCAAAGGAATTTTCTATCTGGGAAAATTCCAACTCAGATGGTGAATTGTTCATCACTAACAACTATGTAAGTTCTTCCTTACTCTTTTATGTATTTGTTTCAAGGGCCTTATGTTGAGTTATATACGTTGTTATTTAAACTTTAAAAATTTCTTCATACTGAAATTTTTTGCATTGACACTTCTTTACACTATATATTAGGCTCTATCTAATTGATGTTAGCCACTACACCTACCTTTGAAGCATTTAGTAATTAGTATTCCCGAGGCTGATAGTGTGCTTTTTATGGATGGTTCACCGGGTTAACTATATCATGGCTATTTGGATTGGCACTGGTCAGGCAAAATCTGTAACTAGTTCCTTAAATTTATCAAATAATATGTTGCCAAGTTGTTGTATAAGTAAATGATATCTAAATTATCATTCTCTAGGGAGATGATAGGTCCCTTGCTGTCTCATAAGCTAATGACTTGTTGTACATTGTTTTATTAGGAATCCAAGCTGTTGCTTTCAATGTTGTAAATAGACAAAAAAAAACTGGCTTTGCTACAATTGAAGGATTGGTCTGATTGATTGTCATTTTTCTTTTTCCCTTTTTATCAGCCTGTGATTGGATATTCTCCTGTTTTTGGTGTCAATGTAGCAGAACGCATTCTACATTCAAATTTTAAACAAGGCACCTCCACTTTTCTAACAATATTTAACATTTTTGTTCTGGTTTCTGTTTCAATGGTACAGAATTTTATCCCAGAACAACCTATCTGGCTCAATCCCTCCTGCCATTGCAAACTTAAGCAACCTCCAGTATGTAGACTTGTCATTGAATGACCTAACTGGAAGCTTACCAAAAGAGCTAGCAAATCTTTCTAAACTTGTGTCCTTTAATATCTCTCACAACCACCTTCGTGGTGAACTTCCACTCGGGGGCTTCTTCAACACCATCTCTACTTCATCCATATCTGGAAATCCATTGTTGTGTGGTTCCTTTGTCAACCACTCTTGCCCAGCTGTCCATCCCAAGCCCATTGTCCTCAACCCTAACTCATCCGACTCCATTGGTGACTCCTTTCCAAATCACCATCGCAAGAAAGTTGTGCTCAGCATCTCTGCCATCATTGCCATTGGTGCAGCGGCTTTCATTGTCATTGGTGTATTAGCTATCACTGTCCTCAATATCCATGTCCGTTCATCTATGTCACATGCTCCTGCAGCTCTCACCTTATCTGGGGGGGAAGATTTTAGTTGTTCTCCCACCAATGATCCAAACTATGGCAAACTTGTAATGTTTTCAGGGGATGCTGACTTTGTTGCTGGGGCCCATGCGCTGCTTAACAAGGACTGTGAGCTTGGTCGTGGAGGGTTTGGAGTTGTTTATCGAACAATCCTTCGTAATGGGTGTTCAGTTGCCATCAAGAAGCTGACTGTTTCAAGTTTGATCAAGTCTCAAATGGAGTTTGAAAGGGAAGTAAAAAAACTTGGAGAGATTAGGCACCACAATCTTGTAGCTCTTGAAGGATATTACTGGAGTCCTTCCTTGCAGCTCCTCATTTATGAATTTGTTTCCAGTGGGAGTTTGTATAAGCACCTCCATGACTGGCCTGGCAGAAGTTGCCTCTCCTGGCGGCAGAGATTCAACATCATTCTTGGGATGGCCAAGGGTCTGGCTTATTTGCATCGAATGAATGTTATTCACTATAATCTTAAATCAACTAATATTCTGATAGATAGCTCAGGTGAGCCCAAGGTCGGAGATTTTGGCCTGGCAAGACTGTTGCCAACATTAGACCGCTGCATTTTAAGCAGCAAAATCCAAAGTGCACTTGGTTACATGGCTCCTGAATTTGCATGTAAGACTGTGAAAATAACAGAGAAATGTGATGTATATGGGTTTGGCGTCTTGGTCTTAGAGGTGATAACAGGGAAGAGGCCAGTGGAATACATGGAGGATGATGTGGTGGTGCTGTGTGACATGGTCAGGGGGGCGCTTGAGGATAGTATTAGTAGGGTGGTGGAGGAATGTGTTGATGGGAGGCTTCGGAGTAACTTCCCTGCAGAGGAAGCAATTCCAGTTATAAAGCTTGGTTTAATATGTGCATCTCAAGTGCCATCAAATCGGCCCGACATGGAAGAAGTAGTAAACATTTTAGAGCTCATCCAATGCCCTTCTGATGGCCAGGGGGAGCTGGACTAAGTGATTAGAGATTGAGAAAGAAGGAAACATTGTGTTTCCCGGTGAAGAAGAATCCAGTTTGGTCTACAGAAAGAAGAGTTAAACTGATTATGAATGCCCTCTCCCACCCCACTTTTCCCCCCATTCTTTGTTCGTTAATGTTGTATTTTCATTGTGCCTTAAAAAAAAAAAAAAAAAAAAAAAAATTCCCTTTCCTTTATGGTATTTTGTTACATATAATTTCACTTACTGGATTCCTTCTCACCGGCTGCATATAGGACTTTGGATATTATTCAATATACCAGACTGACTATATATCTTGGGTTTCATTATCCTGTATTTGTTTTCAATAGGAATGAAGAAGTGTGGGTCTTGAAAGAATGAAGGAAAAAATATTAATAATCCCTTAGCATTTCCCTCTTTTTCACTCGATTAAAATGAAGAAAAGGAAGAGGGAAGTGAAATAAAGCAATGCAAGCTGACAAGATTGGAAATCAAAACATAAAGTGAAAGCAGAAGAATTGAATGGTAATGGTAATGGTATATGATAGAAACACGTGATGATGTTGAAGAAAAGCACTCATTTTGCTTTATTTACACTTTTGTTTATATATATATATATATATATATATATATATATAGATATATAAAAGGCTTGAATTCCATCTTTTCTGGTTTTCGTTTTTAGAATACTTGGCAGCCTTGAGGGTGCAACATGGTCAACAGCTTTTAGCAATGAAATTCAAACCCAGAGTCATGCGCACCTACTCTACTCTACTCATGCTAATTATCTCTACCAACTTCTTGTCTTTCGAAGTTTGTTACAAAAGTTTTTGGTTGTATCATAAGAGTTTAGATCCCCTTGTTTTAACAATATTATTATTCTGGTCAATTATTAATGCTTAGTTTTGAAGCTTTAATTTAATCCCCGAGGCCGAGGGAACCTAATAGAAAGGCCTTTGCCCTTTGGAGATCATCACATCAGACATTTTTCTCTTTGGGTGGAGCCAAGCATGCCATTATTTATTTACTGCATGAAAATCATACCATGTCTTGCCATTGGAGTCTCCAGCTTTTTTTTTTTATTTTTTTTATTATTATTGCATTTACCCTTTTGAAAAGAATTAGAATGTACTGTAATGAGTAAAACCTAATGTTTGATTAACAATTCTTTACTTTGATTCAAAGCTATTCTATAGCACAAACACCAAGGATAGAATCACAGCACAGGGAAACTAATTGGACAACCATTTTTGAGTGATTAGGCTGCTTCAGCTACTAATTCAATCTTAATTTCCGTTGTAATAACTTTATTAAAAAAATTATGGATTTTGCTAACTGTATTTTTTAAAGGTAATTGATATACAATAAAATATCGATAAATAAATATTCGATATATTAATAATCTTAATTAATTAATAAAATCTCGTAGTCTCGATTTGGACCAATGTATTAAAATAATAATCTTGTTAAATGCATAAGATAATATTTTTTTTATAATATTTTAGGGCCCAACAAATATATAAATTGATAATTTCTAAAAAATAAAAATAAAAATAAATATAATACTATATGAAAAATTTTCATTTAATAATTTTTACCTTATTATTTAAGCTCTTTCTCAAAATATGTTAAACCCCATCTTAATTTTTTGCATTTCACATACCACATTCGATACTTTATTTTCATGATGTATCAAGTAGTTTTCTATATAAATATTAATTGTTCACTGTTTTTCATTTATAAGTAATTCATGTGTCTTAGTAAAAAAAATAATAATATACATATATAACGATTGAAAACATAATCTTTTTATAAATTAATAATAAATAATTTATTCATCTATCGATAATTAAATAATCTCTTTAAAATAATATATTTTTTAATTCCAATAATATTATTTTATAAGAATTTTACTGTACTATTTATAATAATGTTGTTGCATCGTATTTGATAATTTGCAATGTATTGTGTGAAAATATTATTTAATATAATAATTTAAAAATAAAAATTCTTAAAATATTAATTAGCAAAATCTTTTTAATATATGTATAGATTTATTGGTGGAATTGGATAAAACAAACATAGTTTTAAGGTTTATAAGTGTAGAGTAATAATAAGTACAAGTAGGGAGAGTAGAGAAATCATAAGTAATTATTATTATTATTATTTTATATTTGAACGTTTCAAGATTTGAACTTTAGACACTAAAATTAAGAATTTAACACTATTGACCATAACTAATTATTATTAGTGTATGGTATTGTTGAAATTTGTGATGAAAACATGCAAGAAGAATATTATTATGAAGGATGGAATTATTTTATGGGTGTGAATTCAGTGATTATATATTGTAATTATTATTATTATTATTTTATATTTGAACGTTTCAAGATTTGAACTTTAGACACTAAAATTAAGAATTTAACACTATTGACCATAACTAATTATTATTAGTGTATGGTATTGTTGAAATTTGTGATGAAAACATGCAAGAAGAATATTATTATGAAGGATGGAATTATTTTATGGGTGTGAATTCAGTGATTATATATTGTCTTTTTTTTGTTGTTGTAAAAACAGGTGTTTCTCATCTTATTTTATGGTTGATGGAAGATTAATCCCTGTCGGATTGGGAGTGTAATGATAAATCCTTTCTAATTTTGGAGATTCTCAAGATTCGAACTTTGATTATCACCGAAGAGGTTGAATTCACTAACCACTTAAACTAACCAAACGTTGATTATTGTCCTTTTCCTTTGTTTATCTCTATCTCTATGGAGTCGAGAGACAAAATGATAGATACAAATACAATCCTCTCCCACGCGACGCAAAGTCTGAGGTGAATTCATCATCATCTTCGCCTACGTATTTGTGTGTGCATACAGCATAGAGTGCAACAGAAGACAATGAGGAGGCAAAGAAAGAGAGAGAGACGTTGGAGATGCATTAGAATATAATTATAGAATAGAATGGCAATGGCAGACCTTGGTTTACAATATTCATGGGAGTTTGGACAAACCGTGCCATGCCATCAGCACCCATGCCAAGATAAAAGCCAGACAAACATATATATATATATATAGCTTCCTAGACAATGCCAATCATCATCCCAACCCTCAGCTGTTTCTACTTCATGAGTAGCTGCATGCATGCCATGGATTCTGGCCTGCCAAATCCCATTAATTCTAGCTCTTGGGTAAGCCAAGGTATACCATCATGCCGTCTCCTCTCCTCTTCCTAAACATGCAACACGCCCATGAGTTTTAAGAAAAAGTTGTAAACATATATGAATTATGTTATTAAATATATGCAAGACGCCCATGACCCTCCAAAATTTACAATTTTTACAATCAAGAAGTACGCGCCAATCACCAATACTTGTCAGTCATAAGAAGGAAGGTTTAAGAAAAAGTTTCCTTCGAAGCATACAATCTCCATTTCCAGCACTTATCACTAGCTCACTGCTTTTGCTAACAGTCAAATAAAGAGATATTAATCTGAAAACAAACAAACAAACAAGCAAGCAAATACACAAATCAACGATTTAATTAAGCACATGAAAAGGGATACAGTTATTAAACATGAACACTTTTTGTGAACATTGTTCTGAGTCATAGTCTATATTTCATCAGTTCATATATCTTCATCCCTTACGAAGTTACTGAACCCAATATATATATATATATATATATATATATAGTATACCCTTGAACCCTGTAAAAAGCCTGCTAAGTGCTGTTATCTAATGCTAACTTCGGATTGATGTGCATTTACATTCAGCTTAATTTGACCTCCCTTGTTACCAATTGGTTTTAACTTTCAAGTAAGAGCTCTCATTTGTTATATTGATTGCTGATTTGCCCCTTATTCGTTGTTCACATAAGAAGCCTGTTGGTTTCAGTTGTTAGTATTGTGCCTACTAATTAAGGGGACTATTAAGTCATGTTAACCCATGTCAGTTGATAAAGTTTTGTTGGTTAAGTCAGGGGTTTTGTGCCTTTCTATTTAGGTTTGAATCTCTACACTTATTAGCAATTGGTGTTAAAGTAGGATACTTAACAAGATCCTTTATGACAAAGCTTTTTAATCTTGTTATACAATCAATTAATCATTCAAAGTACACCATTGTCCCCCGAAATCAATCAATATACAGCAGAGGGAAAACTTCTTAGTTTTCCCTTCTTTCTTTTTTTTTTTTTATTTTTTTTTATTTTATTCACTTAGCTCAGCAATGATTTACTAAAGTCCTAAAACTTGGGCAGATTAAAGATAAAAATTTTGTGATTCTATCATTAGACCGTAGTACCTATGAGTTTGTGATTCGAACTCTTTGTATGGGAAAGAAAATGTATGCAGCTTTGGAGCATTTGCAGCAACTGATGGGAATGGGTTACATTCCTAGGACAATAATCTACAACCATATAATGCTGGAAATGCCCGCAACCTCCCACCAGTCCACTAGGGCTGGTGCAAATTCCTCAAATAAAATTTTAAAGTATAACAATCTGGCATTCTTAAATGTTAATTTATATAAAGAAATAAATTAAAAGAAAAACTGCCAAATATAAGAATTCTCCAAGCCAAAACTTATGCACGGCTCATATATTGCCCAGTTCTTGAATCCACCAATATTTCATCACCTATGTTAATGAATAGCGGAACATTAACAACGGCGCCTGTATCAAGAGTTGCAGGTTTGGATCCACCTGTGTCAAAATTTTATTTCTCAAAGTCATTAGGCCAAAGAAATGCAAGAGAGATATTTTGCAACTTGGAACAAAATAAAAAAACAAGAATCAAAAAATGCAGCAAAGATAAGGGCCGTCACATAATAGATGCATGGTTGTGATTCTAGTGAATATATACAGCATACTCTTTTCTTGTTTTCTGTTTCAAGGAAATTTATAAAAGGACAAGCAGTGGAGTGATATTCAGGAATTCATAAATAAAATAATTTTATAGTCAGTTTTATAGCATATTAGCGCTCTTCAAGTGCACATATCTACATTACTTTCAATTCAAGACACAGCATTAGGGCTTTAGTACTCACCCTTTGCATCTCACAAAGTTATGGATCGTTGAAATTTACAATTTAGACCAATAACATAATGGATTAGGAGTTAGGACCTTGAAGAGAAGCTTATATTACATTACCTGAAGTCGTGTCACCTTTGAGACCAGGATCAACATCAACCACGGTAAGCTGAACCGTAATGGGGAGATCAAAATCAATAACCTACAAGAAAGTGCAGACAGATAAGCATCATCTACAGTAACAGCAGTAACAAGCAACTACTAATATGGTAACATCGTTAACCTTTGCTACTAATTACAGGATGCCACAACCTGCACATATAGAGGCATATGAAACTGATAAGTCATTATTAAGTATACATACAATGCTGATGGCTACAAGAACACTGCTTAGTATCTAACAGAGGAACTATCTGTGTCTTAGTAAGAACTAAAGAGCACCGTCTTGAACAAAGAGTTCAAACAAGAACATACATCCATATATATCAAAAACTTCAAAATTTAAATAATGAACAGGAGATAATGAACTAAAACATTATAAAAGTACCTTTCCATTCCAGAAGAGCAAAATGCAGTCCATTCCCTCTTTCAACCACTTTGTCTTGTCCCCTACATCTACCTCGTTTAGACGGGTTTCTTCAAATGTGTTCTGTGAGAAGTTAAAACATCATTATAGGAAAGAAACATGACAAGTATTTCAATACAATTGTTCAAGAGAAAAGAGTAAATGAGTATAGTTATTGAATCTTTCTAGTATTAGGAGCAGGGATTTAAATAGCGGGCTGCAATGCGACGTTACGGCTGCTATTTAGCGGTTTTGGTCCCCTCCGCTGCCGATATTCACGGTCGATATTTACCGCAATTGATCGCGATAGCATTCATTACGTCCGCAACCGCGATAAACGCGATACGACCGAAAACGCGTCCGCGAAAGCAATTTAAATCCCTGATCAGGAGCATGAACTCATTCCATTGAAAGTATCAAAAAGAGGATAGTTAACTACTGATTATGCAGAAGATTACAAGTTACAAGGAACAATATGGCATTGGTTCAAATTTTTATTAGATGGATAAAAGGTATAAGCTATGGGATTCATTTATCTAAGGTATCTAATGAGTATATGAATATACTGAAAAATACCAGGTCCATGAAGACAAACTGGGAACCATCTTTGTATGTGAACTGCTTGGTTTCCTTGAAAACATTTGCCTCGTCAATCTGTAAAAACAGGTGTATATTTGAAGGCATAAAAAAAAAAAAAAACCTCTATAGGCATATTCCTATAATGCAAGTATTGCTAAAGGCTTCGTATACAAATTGAAACAAAGGAGCAATGCCAGCAGTAGATAAGATGCTGCCAAACACAAGGACCCTTCCTAGTCAACATATTCCTAATCTTATCCTCAACAGAACAAGGTCATTATCTTTAAAAATGAAATAACTTGCTCTATAAGAAACACCGCCACCTATTTTCATCCTCTAAATGCTACTAACTGCAAAGTGTAAGCTGAAATTGCAATGTAGAAGCACGGAGAGACAAGTGATACATCAATTTAGAGTTAAATATTGGAGATTACCGTACTTCCAGCTCGAAAAGTCTTCTCAACAGTGTTTCCTGTTATATAATTGCGCATTTTGGTCCTCACAAATGCAGCCCCTTTTCCAGGTTTCACATGAAGAAACTCTACAAAGGGCCAATCCAACAGCCAAAATTTCATATCAAAAAGACTATATACAACAAATAACGAAAACAATCAACCACATTTCACACAAATTAAACTACTCAGTACTCATTAATAAAGCATATACATTAGCCAACCAAAACAGAATAGTAAATGATAATTGCAGAAACAAATAGAAAAAAGTACCTAAAATTCGCCAAGGAGCTCCGTCAACTTCAAGGTTTGTACCCACTTTGATATCGTTACTAGACAAAGCGTAAATCCCTGTAAACAAATTAAAAAAAAAAAAAAGTGTTTTAAAAAAAAAAGGCTTAAATTAGACAGAAAATGAAGTGGGAAAGTGGAAAAAAGTACTGAGACTTCTGGGAGGAGAGAGCGTTTTTGGAGAAAAAAGCAATGGTTTTGAAGAGAATTTAAGTGAAGATGAAGTGCGGAAGATGGAAGTAGCTGATGAGACACTGAAGGTTGCAGTTCCCGCCATGGCCGTCTGGGAAAAGCGAGCGAAAAGAAGAAATGTGTGAAAAATGAAAATGCTTCTTCGTTTTGGGTAAATTTTCTTTTTTTCCCCTGAAATCTGAGGAGTCAAGAACCTAGATGGCTGGTCGTATTACAATGGACAGCAATCTCTTCCCTGCTTGCTTAGATAAGGGAAAGTATTGGGCTTTTCCTTGTTGATGTTTGGGCTAAAAATCAAACCTTTTCTATCTTGCTGCCCAAACATGTTTGCTTGGGCCTTTGTCCTTTTAATTTGTTATAGTAAAAGACATTTATCTTTCGAAATTTGATAAAAAAATATACTTATTTTATTTAATTTGAAAAGCATCTTTTTATCTATTTTGATTTAATAAAAATACATTAACCGACTTGAAATTTTATTTATTAAAATAAATTTAAATAAAAAACAAATGTACCTTTTATTATGTCGGACTGAAAATTGATGTCGGATACCAAGTTCTTTTAAAAATTCTCCAAAATCATGATCTATGTATTCTCCCCCTTGATCCGAACGAAGAGTTTTCAATTGGAAACCACTTTGCTTTTCAACGAAAGCCTTGAATTTTTCTAAACAACCATATACTTTTGACTTTTGTTTAAGGAAGTATATCTATGTTTTTCTACTATAGTCGTCAATGAAGGTAAGAAAATAACGATTACCTCCAATTGAAGTAGTATGCATCGGCCCACAAAGATCGGAATGCACAAGTTCAAGTGGCTTTGACGCTCTCCATGCCTTCCCACTAGGAAAAGATTTTTTACTATGCTTTCCCAAGGCACATCCTTCACATACCTTTTCTTGAAGTTGAATTGTAGGTAAGCCTTCCACAAGATTCTTCTTGCCTATGAGAGATAGAGTCTTGAAACTCAAGTGGCCAAAGCGATAATGCCATAGCCAAGACTTATCTTGAATAGTAGTATGGAAACAAGAATTAGTGATACCTTGGAAGGATAAAGGAAACATTTTGCTTTTGGTCATCCTCACCTTTCCAATGATAGCACCATTCTTGTCTTTGATCTAACACAAATCTTCCTTGAAATTTACTTCATAATCTTTCAAAAAAGTTGTCCAACACTTAAGAAATTGTGCTTAAGGCCGGGAACATAAAACACACTTGAGATCCGCTTCACTCCCTTCTTGGTTTGCACAAGAATGTCACCTCTTCCCTTGACTTGAAGCTTGTTGTCATCTTCGGTTCTAACTTCACTTTGAAATGTCTCATTTATCTCCATGAAAGCCTTTTTGTTTCTAGTCATGTGGTTGCTACTAGGGGTGTAAATGAGACACCTATACTCGCAAGCTACTCGAGTTCGACTCGAAAAAAACTCGAATTCGATTCGGTTATTATCGAGCCGAGCTCGAGCTCGAGCGAGCCGAGTTCGAGTATCTTAATACCCGATTCGAGTAGCTCACGAGCTTAATCGAGCTTTTTAATTTTAATATTAATTTATTATTCTACCCTTAATATATATATATATATATATATATATATATATATACACTTAAAGCCCAAAACCTAATTTTTCCCCTAGTTTCCTCTTAGTCGCTGCTCACTTTCTCTCCCTCATAAACTCTCATATTCTCTCCCACTCAGCCACTCCTTAGTTTCTCTCCCTCACAAACTCTCATCTTCTCTCCCTCAGTTTCACTCCTTAGTTCCTCTCCCTCACAGATCTGTTCATGTTTTCTTTTTAATTTTTTCTCGTCCAAGTCACTTTCTTCCTTCATGTCTCTTTCTTTCATCACCATTAACAACCATTAAACAGTTATCTTCCACTCATGTCTCCATCAACACCGCAACGATGACCCTTCTCAGCTCACCTTATAAACGTTCCAACAAGGGTAACAGATCTGGCTGGTTTATTCTTAAAGATTGACAATTCTGGTGGAGGAATTTGGTAATATTCAGCTGCAAAATATATTTCGTGAAGCAAATGAAGTTGCATATGCACTAGCGAAAGGGGTGTCGATAGATTGAATATGTATAAAGCCTGGTGGTAAATAGTATGGGATATGCTTTTCTATTTCTTTTATGTACTGGGCATCCTTTATGTCAAAGCTTCATGCTTTGTTAAGTTCGGTGTTTTGGTAGTCTACCCTTCTGGGTAGATACCTTCAATGATTAATAAATGAGGATTTAGCAACAAAAAAAAAAAATTAACATCATGGGTAATTAGGTATTTAAATGCTTTTAATTTTTCTTTTAGAAAGTTTAATTTTTAAGTATATTTTTCAAGTTTTAGATTTGTTATAGGTGTTAACACTTGATGATATTTTTTGTTATTTATTTTCTTTTCAAATCCAAAAACAAAGAACATGACAATGTGATTTTTTTTATCATTATATTATCTTTAAAAAAATATTATTTAAATACATAAAATTGTATATGAAACGAGCTCGAGCTCGGACTCGAGCTCGAGTATGTAAATCGAGTATACGAGCTCGAATAGTTCGATTTTATTTCGAACCGAGCTCGAGCTTAAAAAATAGTATTCGATCGAGCTCGAACCGAGTTTCGAGTAGCGAATTTCGAGTCAAGCTCGAGCTTTTTACTATTCGGGCTCGGCTCGACTCGATTACAGCCCTAGTTGCAACAACCACTATCCACAAACCACACATATTCTAAGGAAGCTTCTTGATCATTGCATGTAAGGAAAAGATTATCTTCTTCCTTTTCATGCAAAAAATTGGATTCTTTGTTGTTCTCCTCGTCCATCTTGTTTTTACAATATTTCATGATATGCCCATATTTATGACAATGATGACATTGGACATTTGATAAGGAAGCTTTTCCTCTCCCTCTTTCTCTATTTGAAGACGAAGATTCACCATCATGATATTTCTCCTGTTCTTGATGTCTTCCACCATAGCCTCTTCCTTTACCACGAGAAGTGTATCTTCTACGACCTCTTCCTCTCGAGCCATCTCTAAAGGAAACTTGTTCTTTAAATGCTTGTTCAATGGAACTAGAATCATATTCTTCATGCGTAGTTCATGGGATTGTAACGATCCCAATAAATTCTCCACCGATAAAGAAGATAAGTCTTTGGATTCTTCGATAGAACAACAGTAGACTCAAATTTTCGAGTCAAGCTCCGAAGGATTTTTTCAACAATTCTTTGGTCTTCAAGATTCTCACCATTCAATCTCAATTGGTTGACAATTGAGATAACTCGATTGAAATATTCTTCAATAGTCTCAGACATCTTTATTCTTAGTGTATCAAACTCACCTCGAAGAGTTTGAAGGTGCACCATCTTAACTTTGTCATCTCTTTTGTATGAAGAAGAAAGAATATCCCAAGCTTGTTTAGCCGACTTGGCTATTGAAATCCTATCAAGAATAACTTCATCTACCGATTGCATAATGAAGTACTTGGCTTTGTAATCTTTTTTGCGATTAGACTTCAACTCGGCCAAGTCTTGTGCATTAAGAGTTGCTTCATCTTCGGGCACTTGAAAACCGGTCTCTACAATCTCCAATAGGTCTTGTAACCAAATAGAGCCATCATCTTCATACTCCAATGGTTGTAATTTTTACCGGTAAGAAAAGGAAGTTGGGGTTGTAAGGAACTGTTGTTGTTGGAAGCCATGGTTCTCTCAACCAAGCTCTTGATACCAATTTGTTGGGATCTAACCAACTATTTGGATGAATGAGGAGAAGAAAGAAACAAGAGAATAAAATTAGAACTCACTTGTGTATTATAGAACTCACTTCATTCATCATGCTTGAACTCAAATAATACATGGGTTTATATAGTGATTACATAACTAACTAATACATGAACTTAATTAATGAAAATACAAATACCAAGAGACATTAAAGACAATACATTCACCTTGTGTAGGAATGTACCAACTAGAATTCAAGTAAGATTCATGTATGGAACTCCAAACAACTATTCTAGAATGTGTCTAGGACTATACATTCACCTTCGGCCTTTGTCATTTTAATTTGTTAGAGTAAAAGACATTTATCTTTTGAAATTTGATAAAAAATACACTTATCTTATTTAATTTGAAAAGCATCTTTTTATCTGTTTAGATTTAATAAAAATACATTAACCGACTTGAAATTTTATTTATTAAAATAAATTTAAATAAAAAACAAATGTACCCTTTATTTATTTTTATTTTTTTGTTATTCAAAATTTTAACTATAAAAGAATCAAATTTTAATTAATTTTAAGATTATCTTTAATTACTATCAAGTTAAATTCTAATTAAGTTATATTTTAATTCAAGTACATGTTAAATATTTTAAAATTTATCTAATTCAATTATATATTAACTTTGAGATTAATGTATTGTTATTTTTATTTAAAAAAAATTAGTGATAAATAAATTGATTAAAACAAAAAAAATAAAAAATAGACAAAACATGAGGGTATTTTTAATATTTAAAGTAAAATTTGAACAAATATTAGTTTGATTAATGTAATTTTTTCAAACGGTAAAATGTGTTTTTCAAATTAATAGGGTAAGTTTATTTTCAATAAAACTCAAATATGATAATTATATTTTATTCTTCTCTTTTCTTTTCTTTTCTTTCATTTTTTTTCTTCTTTTTGCTTTAACCAATTTCTTTATCATTAAAACTTTTTTTAAAATGTAATTAATTAATTTTTTACATTTTATATTTTATTTTCAACAAAATTTTATATATGTGATTCTATTAGTTATAGTATTTTTGTATTAAATACAATTGTTGGAAAGGATAAATTAGAAATCTAAATGTTTATATTTTATGTTATTAATTGATTAATAATGATTAGTTCAAAAGTTAATATGGTTCGACTCGAATCTAAGTATCAGGTTATCAGCTTAAACTCGAATGTTCATCTGATAATTGGGAGAATTTGATTAAAATATTAAATCCGTTAAACAAATTTGGACAAAAAAAATATTTGACTTCAATATTCAAGATTCGACCTCGACTCAACCCTACCAGATAATTATATAATATATCATTTTAAAACTTATATCTATTATGTAAATGATATAAATATATATAATATTATAGTGATGTAAACATTAGAAAATATGCTGAGTTATCACTATTTTATTTAAAACTTACTAAAAGAAAAAACAAAAGTACCAAAGATTAAATAAAATGCTATATATATATATTTTTAAAAACTTTATCTATACGAACATATAAGATATTGCTATTATCTGTAAGCCCGATCCAATTCAGTTCAACTCATGAACACTTTTATTCAGATCTATATAACCTATTATTTTAGTTTTTCAACTTGTAACCTAAAGATTGAGCCGAATCAAATATTTGAGAGTTTAAAACAAAATGAATGTAGTATGTTGAAAACTGGTTTTGAATTGAATATTACAATTAATTGAAGTTGATTTTCTATATATTTTCTTTATTGAAAATAAAAATAAGTGAAGAAGTAGTACAAACAATTTGATGTCATAATATGAAATATGAAAATTGAATGGAACAAAATTACTAAATTAAAGTAGTGAACCAATTATATATATATATATATGTTGAAAATCCGTTCTGAGACGAATTTTCCTTTCCAGGGTGGGTTTGTTATTTATTTAGAATTTTAATCTAGTAAATCAATAAGCTTCTTCTTCTGTTACTACAAAAACAAAATTAGAAACCTCAAGCATGAATATAGCTAAGCAACACAGAAAAAGATATGAGTTTAATTTGGACTCAGAAAATTTTACAATTGTTCAAAAGATGGATTTTGTGTTTGCAATCACAAATATTGTGACAATGGAAATGAAGAAAATAAAAGCAGCAAAATATATGTGTCCCTTCAACTTCACATACAGATAGATCCCCAAAAAACCTAAAGCAAACATATATGTCAAACAAATTCAAGTTCACACTTGTCAGAACCTCTTGGAAAGTTTTCAATCATATCTTTATTTAGCTCTTCACCAAAAGTAGCCTCATCAAAGTTGAAAGACATCTTCTTCAAGACTTTGCCATTTTCTAGCAAATACTTAACCACTGCCACTTCATCTTCATATCTCCATAGATTGCTCATCCTAATTTCCTCTAGTTCTTGCATTAGACAGTCGGGTACAGGCTTGGGTGGAATCCAACCAAAAGTAGTGTCGTCTTCATCAGGTTCATCAACTGTTCCCTCACCCACTGCTGTAAAGAATACCTCCTCGCTTTCCTGATGAATATATATATATATATATATATATATTACCATTTAGCTGAAATATGTTAACCCTTTCATTAGGATTAGATAAAGACCGACTGACTCCCCCTCTCCAACGCAAGGAAATTGAGAACAGGTGAGCTTTGTAAGAAGTGCGGTAATAATTTCCATCCAAAGTAATGATCAATCCCCAACACAAGGCCCATCAAGAATGGAAATGTGGGGAAATCACCATCAAAACTATAGCTGAGAGCCTTCAACCGACAAAAGGAGCATATAGCAGGGAGGGAGTCAAATAAAGACTTGTATTAACGAAAAGAAAACCATGAAATTAATGGAATGAATATGCCATGTGCATTGTGCATGTTCATGGCGTAAGAAATTAATACTGTTCAATCACGGCGAAGAAAGAACTTACAGAAGAAGTACTAGGCGAAAGAGTTAGAGTTTTGGCATTTCTAATTCCTTTGAGAGTTTCCATCACTCGGCGAGCTTCGTCCTTGGATACTTCAACAGTGTGGACGAAATGAGAATAGCCAATACTCAAAGTGGCTTCACTTAGGATCGAGGGTATTTCATCTATCATAAAAGAAGCTAAGGAGTCATCTGAAATGGTAAGAGATTCAAGGTTTGGGGTCTTAATGATGAACTTGTGACGCCAGCAATACTGAAAGTTATCATCAATCAAACTAACCTCCAACCTTTTCAGAGTTGGTATACAAATTCTGAAAATATACTTAACACCATGTCCAAGACTAGTTCCATACAGAGACAAAATTTCAAGCACCGGACAGCTACGAAATAACCCATTCAAAAACTCACAATCCGGGTTCCTAATGTTAACATTGAGGACTTTCAAATTGGGGAAACATCCGTTTGAGGGAATATCGAAAATGAAGTCATTTTCAAGTTCTAGTACTTCCCGTGATTTGCGACTTGAAAAGTACTTATAGCGTTTGACGCCTTTCCTCCTACCCATTCCCCAAGTTAGACTTCGGACGCTTGTAACTTACTCTGTTGCTTGCTGCAACTGCAAGACCCAACAAATATAGGGTTTATGGATATCGCAAAGGCGAAAACCACTCAAGATTTCTTCAACTAATAATGGAAAAACAAACAAAAACCAAAACATCGATACTCAAACTAGTTGTTTGGTAGTCAAGAAAACCATGCATGGGTAGACGAAGAAAACAAATTCCCAAATGTAGTAAAAAGAAATAACCTTACAAGACTTGAAAACAACAAAGAAAATAAACCTTAGGAAATGGGTTTTTCTTACTCTGATTCCTGTTCTTCACTTAAAAGTTCCCCAAACATAGAAGACAATAAAAGATCATCAAGAAGTTGTTGAAGAATCAAGAAGAAAAAGGGAACCCATAACAGAAGAAGAAAAGCATAAAGATTTTAGAAGAAAATGAATAAAAGAAGATGACGAGAAAAAGAAACAAGTAAAATTATAGCAAACACTCCTTGTTAGAAACTTGGGAGTCAGCCAAAACAAGTAATCAAATTCTAATCTTGCATCTTCCTTCATCTATTCTGAAGGTACTACTGTACTTATGGAGGCCATCTCATATTCTGGATTTGATTTACCGTGATTATATGTATTTCTTTAAAAGGCTTTCCGTTTAGAGTCAGTGAGAGATCTGAATGACTGAAAGTTGCCAGGAATAGCAAACGACAATTTGTAACTGTGAACTTAAGTAAGCAAAGAATGGCAATGACCCTCAAGCAAAAAAAAATGGGGAAATGAAGATAAGAATCAGAGAATACTTACAAGAAACGAACGTTTCCAAACTATCTAAGCTGTAAATCAGAGAAGCAGTGTGTTGATGGTGTTTTTGGTGTTGAATGATTCTAAGAGAAAGGGGTGAGAAGGAAGGTAGAGCAACAAGGATTTGGTATTTAAAGTATTTAGAAAGTTTCAGCTTACCTTAAAAAGTTATTTATATTTTTAAGATTTGGTATTTAAAGTATCTAGAAAGTTTCAGCTGACTTTAAAAAATTATTTATATTTTTAATTGACGGATAGTTGTGCGTCACGTGTTATGATTTAATGTGAGACAAGTGATTGAGATTCACATGAGTCTTGAAGTGATAGATAGAGGTGTTCAGAAATTTAATTCGGTTCGATTATCATTTAAGGGTTTTGAAAATTTTCGATTTTCGGTTAATTCGGTTCGGTTAAACCAAATTAACCGAATTGACCATATTAAACGAAATACACTAAACCTAGTATGTTTATGCTTTCTTAGTTGTTTTAGTATGTTTGATGTTTGAATTTTATTATAATTTTATTATGATTTGTTTTTGGATTTTGGTTGGTTAGATATTTTAGTATTGATGGAGTATAATTAGCTTGTTTTGATATTTTGGTTGAATATAAAATCATGTATTAAAAATAAATTATAAAATAAATTGGATATTTATTTCGGTTAATCGAAAACCAACCGAATTAACTGAAATAATTTCGGTTCAATTAATTCACCATTTATACTATTCGGTTCGGTTAACGGTTAAGAAAAGAAAATTCGATTAATTATAATTCGGTTCGATTATTAACTGAATTAATTATTTGAACATTCCTAATGATGAGCGGCAATATAACGAACAAGACGACTATCGAGGAGGTCACGTGACTTCCAGAAGTGATAGGTGGTAAGGATAGTCCAACAATTCAGGGGTCGCTTAGTAGTGTAGGTTTGGCGAGCACAAGTTTGTTCAAAATCTGACGAGCCCGTCTCTGACCCATATATTGAAAGATTTGCTGGGTTTAATGGTTGATCTGGCCTATCAGACCGAGGGTTTAACACAGTGAAATAATTCTAACCTCCAACTTATAATTGAAAAAAGAAATTCTCTTTATATACTTGTTGAAAAAGATATATTAATTCATCAAAAAAAAAAATATTAAAAAGATTATTTTCCTTTTTAACGTGAAAAAAAAAACCTACCAAACGTACTAAACTACCAAGAATCCTAGATATAGCCATATAGGGAATGATATAATAATATGGTATTAGTCAGTAGTACTGTAGTAGAGTTAGAGAGTAGGATACGGAACCAACCACTTTTAATCACACAAAAAATAAAATGCTAAATTATTTTGATTATGTTTAAGATTAATATTCAATTGATTCTATTAGTTATAGTATTTTTTTTTTATTAAATATGTTGGAGAGGAGAAATTTGCATCTAATTATATATATATTTTAATATCTAAATTTAATCCTAATTAGATTTGTCTATGAGTCGGGTTACTTGTTCAAATTCGAAAACCTGTTCAATATTTGAGAAAGCTTGGATAGAAATATTAGACTCAAAAAATAAGATTGAACAAAAAAAGCAGCTTATTTAAAAAATGAGTTAGGCCTTGACCATAACATTTAATATCCAGTCCTAGACCAACCTGACCCGACAATTATATATATTTTTATATTATATATATGAATTAATATTAATAATTTATTGAATTAGTATATTAATTGTAAAATGGATCAGTTTTTTTTTTTTTAATTTGATAGCTTTTGAAAAAAAAAATTGTGTAAAAAAAGACCGATCCCTCTCTAAAAGGGATCGATCCTTTCTGTATAAAATTTGGGCTAAAACTATGCGGACATGAGCAACTTTTTAGCATTTAAGGCATGGATATAAAATGAGGCTCATATTTTAAATTGGATCAAAAAAGATGTTAATATCTTATTTGAGCTCGGCTCAAACTTGATCCAACTCATGAGCAAATTTAATTGTAAAATTCAATTAAAAAAACTGATTGTACAATTAGACTTGAATATATTATTTCAGCTTTTCATTTTCTAACTTAAAAATTGAAATGAAACGAATATTTGAGAGTCTAATAAAATTGAATATGTTGAAAGCCTATTTTGAATTGAACATTACAATTTATTAAAAATAAAAAATAACTAAAATATAACTCCTCGTGATTATTTCAATCCATAATATGAAAATTAGATGGAACCAAATTACCTAGTATTATTAAAATCGAATTGAGTCATTTTTATGTTGAAAATCCGTTTTGAATCGAATTGAACATTATTATTGGAGTGCTTTTGATTTAGATATGTTCATAGAAATGGTCAAATTAAGTCCGGTTGATTTTGGAAAATTCTTATTCAAGACCCAATTCATTGGCTCTAATAGACACAATTTCTTTAAATATGTTTTAAAATTAAATAAAAATATTTTTAAATACTTCAGCTCGGCTTTGAATTTTTGTCTAGAATCCAACCCGAATCGAGTTGGATGAATAACCTAATTTTTAGATAAATTTACTCTTTATATTTTCAAAAAAAAAAAAAAAAAAATTCACAAAACCGATCAAACCAGTTCAGAGTCGGCTTTTGATGTTTTCAATGTTTTGCAAAAACCCAATCAAACCGGCTAACTAAAATGGACTTTGAACCCGAAACAACATGACCTAGGCTACCTAGTGATAGTTAACGTATAGCGCAGATGTAAGATGCAGGACAAAAATGAAGTTTCTTGGTCACTAACTCAGAAAATAATAGAAAATAATCATACGGATCTATCATCCTGTATAGAACTAATAGAAGTAAACTCTGATCGCTATTATCAACATATAATATATATTTATATCATAGCATTCTGGATTGGAAGAAAATAATTGATCCATTTTCAGATCAGGCTTGCACTCTTATCTACAAAAACAGCATCCTCTCTATTTCATCATCAAGAGGGATAGGTGGAAGAACCAAATCTTTTATCTTCTATATGTTGTGAGGAATTTAAAAGAAGAAAAATAAACAAAAAATGCATATATTATAAACAATCAAAATCCTTCCACACTAGCCCTTCTAAGGGTTGCTGCTGATGATGATCTCCGACTTTCTTGCCTTTCAAGTTCCTCTAATGAGAGGGTAGAGGAACAAGCACGCGGTGGAAGACTGAATGGAAAAGCAGGTGGTCTTGTAGGAGAAACAGGCAGCAGCCGGGCTCCTGATGGTGGTGATGGTGAGAAACCTAACCTGGGTGCAGGAGTAATGATCCCGTTAAGACTAGGTGACCTTGACATCTGTTTTCCAGCAATTGCCGCTGGCTCTTGCAGAGGAAACCGACACGAATATTTCATGTCTTGGATGATTTTGAGATGCTCAACTATGGTTCTCATGGTAGGCCTTTCTGATGGGTCCTTCTGGAGACATCTTTGTGCAATGTCAGCCACTGTACGTGCAGCTTTCATAGGAAAGCGACCTTTGAGCTGAGGATCCATGATGAGTGATAATCTACAATCATCAGCTAGGAAAGGTCGGCTCCACTTCACTAGGTTCCTCTCTTCCCTGGGATGACGACTGTCAAGGTTCTTCCGGCCAGTAAGTAATTCAAGTAGGACAATTCCAAAACTCCAAACATTGCTCTTTGGAGTTAGCCATCCTCTCTCCAGGGTCTCTACTGACAGATTTGCCACAGCCTGCACAGATGGAGAGATAATCAACAACAAACAACTCAAACAAGTAACTTTTACGGTGTAGAGAGAACCAATAAAATCTAGTCAACTCATCACACCATGATTTGTCTTTTAAAAGATCAATTACAAGGCATAATGACTTACGACTGAACTAGCGGAGATCTCCTCTGTCTCTGGGATATGACCAACGCACCCATATCCTGAAAGCTTTGCACTGAAATCTTTGTCAATCTGTATGTTGGCAGTTGAAAATTCATTGTACATTGCCTGCATATGATAGAACCTTTCTGTAATTACTCATGCATAAAATCGGAATGGTAATCGGGAAAATAAAAGCAAATTTCCAAAAGTTACTCATACACACAAACTAATGTAGCGAGAATGGGAAATTGTTTCATAACATCCCAAAAGGACTAAATCAAACAAACAAAACTTATTTCAAAGAGAACTGCCATCCCGATTTACACATATCAAAGTTCAACCGTAGGGGCACATGAAACAATATCATTCGGTTTTATTATCTCAAAATGTAGATGCACATAGAGATTTGAACTACCTGAAATGGTCCTTCCTCGTGCAAGAAAGTAAGACCATGTGCAGAACATAAAGCAATTTTCATTCGGGTATTCCAATCAAGTGGTGGTCCATCTGATCTCCCATACAGAAGCCTGTCTAAGCTTCCATGAAACAGCCTCTCATAGACCAACATTCTTTGTTCTGAACTATCACGTGCATGGAATCCAAGCAATTTACAGAGGTTTGAATGCTGCAATGATGCGAGAGTGTTTACTTCATTTATAAACTCCCTTAAACCCTACAAGAACATAGAAAAGAAACAGTGAGACCGGATTAAAAGTAACCATTTTATTTTTGCAGCATAATGAGCACAATATTCACTACTTGTTGAACTTCATTTTTTTCATCACTATTCTGATAGCAATAATTTCAATTTTCAATTATTGGCACGCATATGAGAGAGGGTGTATAAAATAAAACTGTATATTTAACAAAGGCAGGTGTGTTAACCGGATGACAAAAGCAAAAGTATTAAGATTGTATGTACAGAAAAATAAAATATAAAGGACCAGCAACAACACAAATGTTTCCCATTTAATACACCAACATTGAAGGATCATGAAAATTATGCAAACTATCTAAATTACCAACAACCTCCTCCTTCTTTTAAATTGGAAACCACAAATCAATAAGCAGAAGAGTGTTCAAGAAAAGGAAAGGGATGAAATTGGGAAGTGGTTCACAAAACAGAGCGTCCCATAAACCACAAAATTTCATTAGTAGAAATTTTCTTTTACCTGAGTGGATGGGTGAAGGCGAGTAACAGTGGCTTCAAACTTCTTTGAACTTGATGCATCATCTCCAAAAGAAGCTTTATACATAACAGAAGAAAGACCCTCAGATGTGCATCGATCAGAAGAGAAATGATGGCAAGCAGCTGCAATTTCTTCATAAGAGAAGTTTCGTAGTTGTCCAGAGGGAGGCAGGGGCAATGGTCCAGAAGCAAACAGAGGGCCACTGGCATTCCCTGCTTTGAAGCTTCCCACTGTCTTCAGCACAGTACCGCAGGGAGATGGAAGTGGAAGAGGTTGTGGACTTGATGACCTCTGTTCCTTAACTACTCCAGCACAACTCTTCAACTCTTCCTGTTCTTCAAATTCAACTGATGCAAGTGCATCTTGATCAGCAGCATCAAGACTTGATGGAGCAGATAATGTGCGTGCCCTGTTGCTGGTTGCCTTGTTATTAGGTTGAATTGGTTTTACTCTGGTTCTAAAACTTGGGGGTGCAGATTGCAGTGATCGTGTCTTAACTTGGGGCTCAGGCAGTATGGTGGGCATATGCTCCTTATGAGCAATGCATTTTACAAAACCTGACTGCTCAGACTTTTTCTTCTTACTTTTCAAAACTGTAAAACAACCCATCTTATATACAAATCCCCTAAACTGTATTTAGGTCTTCTATGTTTCTGCCAGAAGAAAAATAAGAAAGCACACAAATCAATAGAAGTTTTGAGTTGGCGAGAACACAAATAATGCCAATATATAAGCATAAGAAATCTATTGCAAACAGGGTGTGAGAAGGACGAAAAGGGATTGGAGTAACTCATTATCTTATCATATCAGATGAACAACTTATATCCACCAATAAAATTAATAATCCCAAATGCCCAGTGCCTAGACTACAAAATTTGAGCCATGGAACATCTCTTTATGATAAAATCTAGGGCTTCATTTATTGAACAAGTTACATAAAGTGGTTATTGTAAAATCATATGTAAGAAAACATGTTCAAATAGTTGCATTACAATTTCAGTCAAGTCCACATGAAACCAAACCCCCTATCTTCAATTCAATAACTGCATAGATTCTATGACTGAGGCATTGAGCCCAACTAGCAACACCTTGCTCAAACAAAGGTGTTTCAAGTTCAAATCTTTTATAACCAATTACAACAAACAACTACATGTACTAAATGTGACACATTACATCACTAATTTGTCAAGGCAGAAAACTCCATAAACTCTAAAATAATTCAGTGAATAAGCTGACAAGTAGAGGTGGCAATTGGGCGGGTTCGGGCGGGTTCGGGTCGGGTTCATTCGGGTTCGGGTTTATTCGGGTTCGGGTTCATTCGGGTTCGGGCTCATTCGGGTTCGGGTCCATCCGGGTTCGGGCTCATTCGGGTTCGGGTCCATTCGGGTTCGGGCTCATTCGGGTTCGGGCTCATTCGGGTTCGGGCCTATTCGGGTTCGGGCTCATTCGGGTTCGGGCCTATTCGGGTTCGGGCCCATTCGGGTTCGGGTTCGGTCTGGGTTCGGGTTTGGTTTGGGTTCGGGTATGTTTTACATCATTTTCAGTCTGGGTCCATTCGGGTTCGGGCCCATTCGGCTTTGGGCCTAGATCTAGGTCATTCTGGGTATTTTTTGAAGAATCTAAGGTTAAAAAGGGAAAGAAGAGAGAAAGAGGAACAGTTTGGGCTAATTTCGGAAGTGATCGGCTGTCGGTGAACGGCGGCCGACGACGATGGACGGTGGACGGTGCGGTGGTTCGGCATCGGTTTCTGGGTTGGGGGTGGTTTCTGGGATTTTAGGGGTTGAACACTTAGAGAGAGGAGGGAGGAAAAAAAGAAGGGGTTTTATAACCCCTGGAGCGGGTCGCGGTGAACCGCGGGTCGACCTGGGGTCTGCGCACTCGACCCGCTCCCTGGAGCGGGTCGCATTGACCCGCGGGTCGACCCGGGGTCCGCGCACCCGACCCGCTTCTGGTAAAAAAAAACCGAAAATAAAATTCTCTAAAAACGGATTTCTTTCTCGGGATGGTCGGAGCATCAATCGTTCTTTGAAATGGTCCGAGTAAGAATAGTAATCGAAATACTATCGAAAAGGAGTGATTCGAGAATTATTCTTACATAGATAATTTCTTTTAATTCTGAAATAATTATTAAAAGCATTTTAATTTACTTTTCAAAAAGAAAAAAGGTTTTAAGAAATGTGAATTACCGACGACGGAATTCAAAGGACGTCACGGTAGTGATTCCTAAGATATCTTGAGGTGAGAGAATTTCGTTAAATATCACCACGAGTGGTGGGAGTATTTAGCGACAAGCTCAATACAAAAATTCATAAAAAGATGGAAATAATAAAAATGAACAAATAGTGAATGTTATCCGCTCGATATGTGGCCATGCTCGTGTTTTTAACATTATGATTTGCATTTTTAATCTTATAGTTCGGTATTTAATCATACGTCTTATATGCTAAGTCGTGTGCATCCGATATTTAAATATTCGCATCATACGCATTTAAATAAAAAAAATGGATGTAAATTGCCGACGACAGAATTCGAAGGATATCACGGTTGTGATTCCTAAGATATCTTGAGGTGAGAAGATCTCGTTAAATACCACCAAGAGTGTTGGAAATATTTAATGAGTATTTTCAATAACAAATTTATGTTCACTTTCGTTTTTTTAAAAAAATAATAACAGTTCCAAAAATTCAAAAAATAATAAACATGTTTTTTTTTAAATAAAATAAAAATAAAAGAGAATTATTTTTAAATAGCGATGTCAAGTCCATTAAATCGAGATTTAAGATAACACGTGATTAAATGGTACCGTTTTCTAAACGGGTGTTGCGGGGGTGCTAATCCTTCCCCGCACGTAACCGACTCCCGAACCCAATTATGTTTTACTCTCTGGTTCAAAGCGCGGACTTCGAAATTGGTTTTACAAAATGTTTTAATTAATTTTAAAATATTTTACTAAAACCGATTTTAATAGGTGGCCAATCACACCTAGCAAAAAAGATTGGTGGCGACTCCATTTGTGTTTTCAAAAACGTCTTAGCGGACGAAAAACCGTTATGACATATATATAATATATTAAATTTTAATTAAATTATTAAAAAAAATTAGAATAAAATTAATAATTAAAGTTATTGCTTTGTAAAAAAAAAAATAATTGAAATTTGATTATTTTTGTTTTTAGTATTAAATTCGGGTTCGGGTTCGGGCCGGTCTCGGGTTCGGGTCCATTCGGGTTCGGGTTCATTCGGGTTCGGGCTCATTCGGGTTCGGGCCCATTCGGGTTCGGGTCCATTCGAGTTCGGGTCCATTCGGGTTCGGGCCCATTCGGGTTCGGGTCCATTCGGGTTCGGGCCCATTCGGGTTCGGGCTTTTTCGGGTTCGGGTTTTTGACTTTTTGGTCAAATCGGGTTTGGGCGGGTTCGGGTTCGGGTTTTTCTGGGCGGGTTTTCGAGTTCGGGTTCATTTTGCCACCTCTACTGACAAGCGAGTTATAACTTTCCAGTGCATATTTACTACTAAATCATTGACATGACTCCACAAGAAAAAAGAAAAATAGCATCAATCATATGGCACAAAACAATGCAATTTAAATGGCTATAGAATTGCAGGGAAAATTCTTTTTCATTAAACTACAAAAAATCCACTGCTCCACAAACCATTTTCATGGCCCAAATCACCATATACACAACTGGGCAAATTAACAAAAATAGAAAATGACTCAACCAGCATCTGGGTAAAAAATTCAACCCCCAGATCCAAAATAATCCAAACGTGAGAAAGAAAAAAAAAATTTCACAACTACCAATCAGCTATTTAAATTTTCTTTTTTGCTGCATGATTAATATAAAGCATACCCATTTAAACAGTAATAAAACCAAATCAGGCAAAAACACAACTTTCAGACAAAACCCACCATGAATTTCAGCAGAAACAATATAAGAAAAAAAGGGTAAGAATCAAACCTTATGAAAGCAGGTCATGCAAGCAAAACTTGCGAGAGAGATTGAGAAGGGCAAAACGGTGAAAGCCGAAACCCAGAAATCCTGTTTGCTTTTGATTGGTTAAAGGAAAAAAAAACTTTGCAGGTCAAAGAAAGCTAATGGGAAAAGCTGTTTAAGAGTGAGAGATTTTTGAAGGAAAGAAAGAAAAGTAGCCAAAAGATGAGAAGAATAGTATTATATTTATATTTATTATTATCATTAAAAAGAAAAAGAGAAAAAAAAAATTTGAAGAAAGAGAAAGAGAAATGGAGCCCAATGAGCAGTGGTCAAACTCAAACCAACCAAAACCCGGATTTAGTTAACAATTAAAACTTATCCTTATTATTAAATCTCCCTACAACAGAAATCTGCTTCCCATTTCTTACAGTTTGACATTTTTGCCCTCCCCTCTTCTATATGACACTAGTATTTTTTTAATTTCTGATAAAATAATAACTTATAGCAATTTTTAAAATTTCTTTCTTTATAATATAGTATATGATTTGACTGTTTGACTATTGAAAAAAACTTATTCATAAAGTTATTACTTACTGCATCTATATTTTTTAAGAAAATATTCATATTATTTATGAGTAGTTGAATAAAAAACATAAAATAAAATAACAATATTTTAGTTTAATTTAATTTAAGTAAATTTTTTTTTTTTTTTAGTTTTAAGCGGTAGTTGTATGAAGGAAACTATTGAAAGATGCGTAGGTAAAAGGGTAAATTAGGAATGCACGTCTATTTTCAACGAAGAGCGCCTCGATTGAAGTGACAGGACAGTCAAAGTTTGAAAAATTAGTTTCTTTTTTTTTTTTAAAAGAAGAAAATAGAAGCATGTTTCCGGTGTGGTCAAACAAAGTGACCTATCAAAGTTTGAAAACTGATTAAATTATATTAAAAAGAATATATTCAGAATACTAACAATTAAAAAAAATGAAATTCGTGAGAGCAAGCAAGAAAATAAGTAGACAACTTAATCATTAGAAGAGCAGAGTTAGAGAAGTAGGCGATAATAAGCTAAATACTAATACATACATTACAACTCTTACCAATAATATCTTGTTTCTAGTTAAAGCAGACATCATATGATAATGGGTGTAATTCGTGTATTTTTCGTATCATAATCGTATTTAAAATGTTATATATATTTTATATAAATTTTGACACGTTATTAATTTGTATTATATAAATTTTAATACATCATATTCGTATTATTTTTTTGTACCGTGTCATTTTTTTTTTTGTATTAATAGGTGCTAGAGCTGAGCTGTGGTTAAGGCTTTACAAATTAACAATTGTAAGCAATTCGGGAGCTACTGGTTAGACCATCGATATATATATATATATATATACAATGTAGTTTAGTATCCGTTGGCCTTGGTTTGAGATGGAATGCCTGAGCTCCAATGATTCTACTCTACTCTACCCCACCTTCAGCTCAAAAGATCCATCAACCATATATTTTATTACGTGCTGATCACTCCTAAGTCCTAAGTCCTACCAGTATTCAGTGTTGCTGGGACTATTGAGGCAATTTTCTTACGTGCTCCTTTAGCGTTAATTGAAGATCGATGCTGAACTAGGGGTGTAAATGAGACACATGTGCTCGCAAGCTACTCGAGTTCGGCTCGAAAAAAACTCGAATTCGATTCGGTCATTATCGAGTTGAGCTTGAGCTCGAGCAGCTTGAGCTATCGAGCGAGCCGAGTTCGAGTATCTCAATACTCGATTCGAGTGGCTCGCGAGCCTAGACCCCTGTAACCTTCGTAAATCGTAACCAAAGTGTCACGAGTCGACAACATCCAAAGGTGCGCTTTTGGATCTTCTTCTAATGCTGATTGTTCTCTCTGGCTGCTATTGTTTTTGTTTTCTTTCTTTCTCTTTTCCCCCCTTTGTTTTTAAAGTTTAAAAGACTGATTATTGGCAAATCTGTTGATTATTGGCAAATTTGTTTTTAAAGTTTAAAAGACGAAATACTTGCAATCAACTTTCTTTGATATCTTCACAATCACTTTCTTGCTTTTCAAATTATTAGTAAGTTATAGATCTCTACTTTGATTGTAGGAGAAATTTACCGGTAGACCTAGCAGAAGGAGTTCTTCGAGCACTTTGTTTGCAAGCATTAGGGCAGGTACTAATTTCATCTCTGGATCGATATAGGTATGAACTGTTAGGTTGCATGCGAATCATGTTTACAAATGTGGACTTTTCAGTATCTCATTTGGTGAATTTGTTCTTTTAATGACTATGAATACATTTTGACGAGCAATCTAAGACTGTAGAGTCTTTAGATGTATTGCTTAAGGACATTGCGGCTTCGCTAAATTTTAATTTTTTAAAGTTACATTCCAAGTCATAGTCTGAAATTCCTTGAGAAGAATTCAATTCAATGCAAACTTGTCTTAGGGATTTGTATATTTATTGAACTTGACTTGCAGCTCGAAGCGGTCCAGGAGGCTGAAGATAGGCTATTCTCATTATCTTCGGTCACTTCTCCTGCAGTGCGTATTCTTCTTAATTAAGCTGCCCTCTGTTTTCCTTTTCTTCTTTTCTTGTTTGCTCGCATATCTACTTCTTGTCCATGTCAAATGAAGTGAAGTATGAGATTGGTTTCTCTAACTGGTGGCACAGAATCAATACTCGCTTCAAGATATTTCTTGCTACAATTAAAGGATGGGGCTATAGGCAATGTTGAATTGCCTTTCTTTATGTAGAGTTGCATGTGAAATATAAGCATGTGTGACTCTTAATAGGATGAAGACGTTAGAATATGAATGAGATGGCATTTGCTTCTTATCTATCACATTTTTTCTAATTGTTTTCTTTAGTTGGGAAGGGGGGGTTCTGTTTCTTTTTTATCCTCATTTAACAAGGGGCTTCTATCCTCATTTTTAAAAAAAATAGTTCATATTTCATGGATGTCCATGACATACACAGCAAGCATCATTGGTGTTTGATATTTGTATTAATTTTTTTGTAGGCATGTCATCAACCACACCAGATGTCTCCTCCGTACCATGTCAACCAACAATAGCTTCTACAAGTCGGGCTATGTTGGATGATGATAATGATTCAATGAATGAAACTTTAGATGCTACTGATGGTAACACAAATAAAACACCAACCACTGATGGTAATGATAAAGAATGTGATGTTGCTAATCTTGATGAGGGTGAGAAAGTCAACAGAAAAAGAGACAAAAGACATCTGTTGTTTGGTTGGAGTTCAAGGAAATCAATCTTCCTGATGGTTCTAAAAAAAGAGAGTGTGTCCATTGCAAAAAGAAGCTAGCTATTACTGCAAGTAAAACTACAACTCAGTTTTCGAGGCACTTGAAATCTTGTGTGCAGCGAAATTTTTTTCAGAAGCAACAGAAAAGGATCAACTTCCAGCCAGTAGACACAAGTGGTGATGTACAAATCCTACCTGCTCTCATAGATGGCAAGTTTGATACGGTAAAGATGAGAGAGGCAGCTGCGTATTGGATACTCATGCATGAACATCCATTTTCGATTATGGAAGAAGAAGGTTTTAACATGATGCAAAAACGTGGGATGCCTGAATGGAAAAAGATATCACGTAATACTATTAAGAAGGATTGTATGCAAGTTTATAAAGCAGAAAAAAAGAAATTGAAGTCATTGTTGAAGACTATTAACAAGATTAGTTTGACAACAGATTTGTGGAAGTCAAGTAATCAAAAGATTGAGTACATGGTTCTCACAGCACACTTTGTATTGGAAGTTGCAAAAGCGTGTCATAAGCTTTGTTCACATACCTCCTCCTCGTCATGGTGTTGATATTGCTGATTGCATTTTTAAGTGTTTGAAGGAATGGGGAATTGAAAACAAGGTGTTTACACTCTCTGTTGACAATGCTTCAAGCAATGATGTGGCTATTAGAATTCTTAAGGACACATTTTCAAGAAACAAGAGGTTGCTTTGTGGAGGAAAAATGTTTCATGTTCGGTGTTGTGCACACATCTTAAATCTCATGGTTCAAGATGGTTTTTTCTGAGATTAAGCATGTGATTGAAGATGTTCATGAAAGCGTTAGTTTTATTAATCAAAATGAGGCAAGACTTAATTCATTTTCTGACATTGTACAACAGCTACAGTTGCCTGATAGGAAACTAATTCTCGATTGTAAAACACGTTGGAATTCAACATTTGAGATGTTGTCAACTGCAACCAAATTCAAAGAAGTGTTTCCAAGGTTCAAAGATCGGGAATCTCATTATCATTGTTGTCCAAGTTCTAAAGATTGGGAAAAGGTAGAGAAAGTCTGTGAGATTTTAGAAGTTTTTAATTCAGCCACTAAAATCATCTTCGGAATTGATCATCCAACTTCAAACTTATTTTTGAATGAAGTATATCTTGTGGAAGTTTTGTTGGATAAAAAAGCGGATGATGAAAATGAGTTTGTTCAAGCAATGGTTCGTCGAATGAAGAGTAAATTCGATAAGTACTGGGGAGAATGCAATTTGTTAATGGCTGTAGCTGCTATCTTGGATCCAAGGTGCAAAACGAGGGTGGTTGAGTTTTGTTTTCCTCGAATGTACCCTGATTGATAAGCAAGAGAAAATGTTGCTAGAGTTCGAGATGCTCTATATGAGATTTATGAGGAATATGTTCGTGAGTATCAACATGGCATCGAGTATAGTGCTGAAACTCAAGTGCTTAATAGTGGTGTTAGTGGTGCGAATGTTGGTGCTTCTTCTCCAGGTTGGTCTGAATTTGCAGATTATGTAAAATCAGTTGAAACTGCTCAACCACAACAATCTGATCTAGATGTCTACCTAGCTGATGATTGCTTTATTTGTAAAGGAGATTCCAATAAGTTTGATGCTTTAGAATGGTGGAAAACGAGTACTTTAAAGTATCGTATTTTGTCCATGATGGCTCGTGATATACTCGCAATTCCTATCACTACAGTGGCTTCAGAGGCTACTTTTAGTGCAGGAAGTAGAGTTATTGATACTTATCGTGCCTCCTTAGCTCCTGATACAGTGCAAGCAATAATTTGTGGAGGAGATTGGTGTCGGAGTCTTCATGGAGTGAAAAAGAAGAATAAAGTGAGTTTATTTGTTGTGATTATTATTTTTTTTTATTTTGTGGTTATTTTTGCTTTTATCTTACTTTTAACTATTTTTTTTGCTTTGTCTATATAGAAAGAGAAGAAACCAATTGAAATTGCTCTTAAAACCCCATAAAGTGAGGATATGTACTGTCTTGAATGGTATGAAATATTTTCATCTTTCATTCACTTCTTAATTTTAAGTTGTTTTTCTATAAAGTTCGCATTTTATTGATTTGATGTTTGGATTGAATTTGGTATTATTTTTTTTTATTTTTATATAAATCAAGTTATTTTACTTTGTAATTGTTATTATGTTTTATAGGTTTGATGGACAAGATTTGGGGAATTATTCTTCTTTTGTTTAAGTATGGTATGAAATATGATGTTGTGTGTAGACTATGGATTTAATTTTTTTAAAATTATGTTAAATGGGACAAGGATTTTATTTTTAAGTTTATAATTTGAACTCATGTAATAATATTGTTATTTTGATTGAGACTTTTAATTTTTGGTTGTTATGTAAGATTTTTTTATCATTATATCATTTTAGAAAAATTTATTATTTAAATATAAAAAAATTGTATATGAAACGAGCTCGAGCTCGAGTACATAAATTGAATAAACAAGTTTTATCGAGCCGAGCTCAAATAGTTCGATTATATCTCGAGTCGAGCTCGAGTTTAAAAAATAATATTCGATCGAGCTCGATCCAAATTTCGAGCAACGAGTTTCGAGTCGAGCAGCTCACTATTCGAGCTCGACTCGGCTCGATTACAGCCTGTGCTGAACCAACTTGTGTTTGGGGATGATTGATACCGTTGTTGTGTGCTACTGCTATACCTCCCAGTTGTAATTCTACTTATATAATGGAGTTTGTGGAGCTAGCTGTCTGTCATCGATCAGAGTGGCAGAAATAACTCTGAGAAGTTGACTAATAGTAATGTGATAGTTTTTTTTATCTCCTCTATTTCTTTCTATATACATATGTCTCCAAATAGTGCGATTGACTGATTGGTGAGACGTGAGAGTTTCTTGCTTAGTTGTGTACTTGTACACTTGAACAATTACTTATTAATTGTAGTTATTAATTTACTGTTAAATTAGGTATATCGATGGATTCACCTAGAATCAGTAATTGTGACCAGTATCAGTAATTGTTGGAAACCTTCTGAAATTTTATTGTTCATCAAAGATTCAAATTTTATATATTAACAAATTGATTACTTACAAAATTTGGAATATTGAACACCATCCCAAAATCAAGAACATGATCACAAATAAAACAATCAAATCCCAACCAATGCAAACAACAGACTAAGGTTGGGATATAAACAAATATAACAACTATATATATATATATATATAGTTGTTATACACTTCCACTGATTGATGGCGCAAATAGAGAAAAAAGAAGCAGCCAGCAAAGGAAGGTCATTACCGGAGAAGAAATTAAGCAAATAGAGAGGAAATAAGCAGCCAACAAGACGGTGGAACAAGTTTCGAACATATATAGCAATTGAAATATTCAATTGGCACAATTGTGAAGTTTTTTAATACTCAGCTATGATTAGAAATTCCAAAACTCTATTTTCTCTCTCAATTTTAAGAGAAAAAGAGGTGAAACAAAAATATTTCAATAGCAAAATAATGGCTCTGGTCATCGAAAATTGCTCGACTGTGTGGTTGAAACTTGAAACTCTAATTGGAAGTTTTTTTTTTTTTTTTTCTTGTTTGCATGGAGTAATATTATTGGCGGGATCTATTGATGAGGTGGTAGGAAGGGCCTAAATAATAAATTCTTCATGTGAACAAATTAGTTGGTGTAATTCAACTCATTTAAACCTATTGATTGGATAATTAATACGGAAACTGATCTGTCTAGCTGAGGCTGCCTTGAGGGAAGAACCCAGGAGCCTGACTATATAGATTTCTGACAAAGACCAAATCTTGATCTTGTCTGCTTTTCTTCTTCTTCCTAATTAATTTAAATTTGAAGTGAAAACATTCATATATTGCCTACAATGATGATATTAAAACTAATGTCTCCGGCATATTAGTTACTCTTGATTAGCTTAGCAGGACCAGGTACAATTTTTTTTATGATTATGGTAAGGATCTATATCGAATACCCTTTTCAAATGAGCCTTCCTTATGGAAAGGGAAAAGCTACCGTACGTAACACATTATTCATAGTCATTATTACATCAAAGGGGAAAGGTTGTTGGTTTAAGTAGTTTGGGAAGTTTATAGCTTTTGTCCATTGGATAATGGGTTCATTTGAATTTTAAAGGAAAAAGTAAATAGGGTTTGCTGCAATATATAGTGTAGTGATTAAACTAATTAGTAGATCATGCATTAATAATTAAAGATTAGGATATTACATATGAATACACTCACAAACTAGATTTTCAATTTCTTTTTCCAATTATGGAAGCTGAAAACAACACCAAGACAGCTCCCCTCTACCTGATAACTGATTAAGTGACACAAACTATTAGCACAGTAAAGCTCTCCCATAGAGAGAGCTCCTATACCAGACTAAAAACGCCCGCTTATTTCACCCTACTTGATCCTGCTTAGAACTAGTTCCTACTCGCTTATCCATCAACCTCACGGCACCCTGCGACACTCAGCAATTAAAATACATAAATTAGGACTGTAAAGTTTAGAATATATAGTGTGTAAATTAGATGCAAATTAATGATCTTAATTAAGCAAGTGTACTCTTACTTGTTGCAGTCGGTGGAGGGACTGATCTTGTAAGGAAGATGGAGACCACATTTGTCAGGGAGGCCTTCTGCCAGACCAAGGTTGAAGCTCGAGTATGGAACTCCTTTCACAGTAGATTTAATGCAGTTGCAGACATTTTGGCGGTCCGCTGAGGTCTGAGCCTCACCATAGAGTGTCTTGACCCCATTGCAGCAAGCATCAGCAGGTGTACCACCATTTGATACGTAGGAAACGCATGGAAACAAGTGATTCACAACGTCGCTACACGTCACTGCTGCTTTCGCCACCTTGGCTGCACTCATCACCACCATCCACACAATAAGCATCAGGGAAGCCAACTTCAGGACTCCAGAACTACCCATGTTAACTCTGTTTACAACACTTTCAAAAGTTTTTTTTTCTTTTCTTTCTTTTCAAGTAGTTGGTTAGAAACTAAACCTCTCTAGTCTTGTCTTTGGACACTCTTGGCTTGAGTTAATTTGTTCACTCAAAGCTGGTGTTTATATAGGGAAGTAAAGGAGGGATATGGATAGTTTCAGAATCAATATAATAGTATACAAAGATTCAAGGAGAAACTTAATTGGTGGTTGAGGTTTAATTTATTGCTTCGATGGATACGGTTGAGAGATTAAATGCTGTTACCAAAAGTGGGAGATAAGGATTCAATTCACCATGGGGTCATAAACCAAAACAAGTTACTCCTCCTACCATATGTCAGTAACAGTGCCAAATTCAAAGAAAAGAAAAGAAAAATAAGATCCGATTGTTAAGTTTGAAACATTTCAGCTATTATAACTTGAACCTCTAATCTATGTTAGTGATCTAATTAAGCTAGTTCTAATTCACAAATATATGTTTTCCTTAATTATTTATCACCTTGGTTCGAGTACTCCTCTTCTTTCTGATCCACATTCATCTGCCTGGTTGTAATAAAAACAAAAGTTCAAATATCATATCCAACCACACGGCAATTATAAAAGCAACACCTTTTCGATGAACAGATTTCATCTTTTTTTTTGTTTTTTGGGGTCATTTTTTGTGCTTCTTCAATGTAATGGTTTTTTTTTGGTCATGTATTTAAATAAAAAATATTAAAATTTAATTATTTATAAATAAAAAAAAATTTTAAACACGTGTCCATTAAAAATAATCAAAAAGTAACAAAAAAAAACCTGTCCCTTTATAATAAAAAATATTAATATTTAATTATCTATAAATAAAAAGTAATTTTAAACACATGTTAAAAAAACATCGGAAAAAACATCAACAAAAGAAAAACCTGTTCCCTCTCTATTAGCCACCAACTCATAAAAAAAATAATAATAATAAAAAGCGACTGACCGCTATTTCATTACTCTCGATAAATTTTTTTTCAAGGACTTTCAATTTTTATATGATTTATATATGAATTTTGTTAATAAATATTATAAGAATATTTTTAAGAGTATTATATATAATAATTAGTTTGTGATTCGTACGATGCACGATGAATTTTATTTATATCTGTATAAACATATAGATTAAATTTATGTATTACATGTTCAAAATATATAATAAAATACATATAGTATAATTAAAATATCAAATCATAATAATTTTAAAAAAATGTAATTAAAATATTTGATTAAAATTTAAAACATATGAAATACAATATTTGAGAAAGAATAAAATATTCAAAAGATACTATAAATAGTATTATTAAACACACCAACAAAATGTTAAAATAGAAGCTAAAAGTTTTCATAATTAAAATTAAATTTCTTCAATTTACAGCATCTTGATTTTGTACGGTTATATTTATACACCTACAATTTGCCTCAGACTGAGTGATGGTTTTCAACTCTAAAATCCTTCCACTTATTCTACAAGTAATAAGTTTCAAGTAAAAAGACTAAATTGAAAAACAAATGTAGTAATGTACTTTTTTAACTATTTGGGAAAGCACATATAAATTCAGAGTTTGATTCCCATTTTATCTATTTAATTATTTTAAATATATAATTTTATCTATTTAATTATTTTAAATTTAAATTGATTGAAACATATAATATAGAATTAACATGTGAAAATTTAAAAATTAAGATTTGCTGTAAAAAAATCACTTAAAAAGATATAGTCCAATAGGAAATTAACTTGGTGTTAAAAATAATAGAGTTGACGTTAGATTTTATTTTTGAATTTTGAAATTTGATGAGTGCTAGTTGTCCATGGCCACAGGTGGGAGACAATTAAACTTGTCTTATGTGTCACTAAAAAAAAAATCCACATACGCATTCATGTAAGTAGATTTTATCGGATAAGCATGTATCTTGTAATATTATATATATATAGTTTAAAACATTTGGATAAACTTAATTTTTTAATATTAAAAAGTTTGAAAATTAAATAATTTATTTGTAAATAATTCTTACGTGTTACTTAATCTTATATCTCCTCATAAAATAGGTTGTACACATAGTATAATTATCGGATAACAATTATCATGCATGAATTTTTTGTAGTTTTTAAATTTAATTTTGATTTTAAATAGATAATTTTATTTATTTAATTATTTTAAATTTAAATTGGATGAAAAAAATGTTAGATAATGTAAAACCAACACATAAAAATTAAAAAATTAAGAATTGTTATAAAAAAAATCACTTAAAAAAATACAATTCAAATTGGAACAAACACTTGACGTTAAAAGTGGTAGATAATTGATAATGCTAGATTTTTTAAAATTTCGAGATTTAATTAGTTGATAAAATAATTTTATTTATATTTATCTTAAGTGTTATTAGGAGGAGACCTTGTGTTCAGATTTTGAGATTTAAAACATATATATATATATATATATATATATATATATATATATATCGTTGCAATAAATATAGCACAACAATATTTAAATCTTTAAAACATATACTGCAAAATTTGAGATTTAATTAGTTGATTGGTGGCATTAGATATGTAGCCAGGATCTCTGAAGCCAATGCTGCAATTAGTGGAAGCCTCTTCAAGTTCTTTACAGCAATCAACTTTTGGTTGATCTCAACCATTCTGTCCAACCTCCTCTTGAACTCTGGATTCTCAACATCCAGCACAGCAGGGAAAATCCTGGCTGTTGTGCGGTTTGTCTGTATGGAAGGAATTTCAAGATTAACAACTTAAATGACTGCCAAAACTCTAGAGTTCAGCATATTTTGTTTGCCAAGGCCTTATAGAACCCTTTTGCTGAAACATGTGATTAGCTACTAACTGGTAACTGGTAACTTCTACCAAGCTTGGGTCTTACATGGTTTGGGAGTTGGAATCCTTATACCATGTTCTAAGGCATTTCGGGAAGATACAGAATCCCCAGTATCAAAAACATGAACAATTGCAAGATACATAGAGTGGGGTTTGATTAGCTATTAATTAACCATCCTGCATAACAATATTTCTACATAGAGCTCAAATTTTAGCATAAACACCTAGAATGTTTTAAATTTGACCAAAATGACATTGGAACCAGAAGCTAACCTCAATGATGACATGCATGTTGTTGAACCCACTCAGTCCACCAAGCACAAGCCCAGCAGACCAGTCCAACTTAGGCCCAACCAGGCGAGCCCAACAATCACTTAAAAGAAAAGGCCTGGACATGTGGATGCCTCCCCTTCCCCCAAAGGTCATATCTCCAGTCACCTCGGCGCCCACCTGGAACAGTGCAAGGCATTAAATGCTACAACCTACAAACGACGGACATTAAATACGGCCGTCTCCTCGACAAGGTCCCCCGAGGCCGCTTACATCAGACGACCATTTAGAGTCAGGCACGTGGAACCAACAGGGCAGACACCAGGTCGCCAGACCTCCTCTATATATAGCCCTCCCAAGGGCTATTCCTGGTTAAGTTCTCTCTCTCTTTTAACACTACTTTCTCTCTCTAAAACCTCTTCTTCCTTCTCCAAACACTGACTTAAGCATCAGAGCGTGTCCCAGAGCTCAACCTCAAGTGCCATCTGACTTATTCTCCTTCCTCTTAAGGCCTCCGACCACCAGGAACAACAGGAGCACCACCTCGACACAAAAAGACATCAACATTTGGCACCATCTGTGGGAAACGACAAGCCATGTCTTTACCACCAACCCAACAAACCTCCTCACCTGGAGACCCAGGTACCATTCCCCCCATCACCAACTCTTCCACATCCCCGGTTACAGACGGTTTCCACTCTCCACCCCATGAACTCCCCTCAAGACGCTGGGACCTGATACCAGCTACCAAGCAACTTTTGTGCCTAACTTCTGGCTCCAACAGCCCTACTACCCCCAGAACTACTACAAGAGCCTACTCACAGCTGCCTCCCCAGTATTCTCAACCCTTACGACTCCGCTGCGAGATATCCCCCAAGCCACCCAACAAACCACCCGCTTAGCTTCACATAACCCCTTAGAGAATCAGTTAAACGTCATGGGAAAAACGAGCATTTCCTTTGTTCCCGGGGCAGACCCCCCACCAGCTGGCCAAGAAAACACACCAACAACACTACCACCAAACATCGCCATCGGACCCCCATTGAGGCCTGAACCCACCATCCAACCACCTAACACCACCTTCCACCCACAGTGCTACCCTATGTCGACCCAACGTACCAAATACTCAAGTGCCAGATACAAACCCTTCAGGCACAGCTAGTTGAGCAGCAGCAGGCTGCCCGACAGGCCCATCAGAAAGTGGGGCCAAACTAAAAAGGCAACAATAACAACCAGGAAGAAAACAGTGCCAGTTTGTCTTATTGAGGTAGCCACTGAACAACCGCAAGTAGGGTGCATAGACAAAGCATGGGACAACGCTCCTAGGAGCGACCCCAAAACCAGGAGAACCTGCCCACCAATAAAGAGATGGTTGTTTGCACTATTGAGGCCTAGATGGCGGCCCTCAAAAAAGAAGTCCATGGCATGATGAAAGACAAAACGGAGGAAGCAGAATGAATGACGGACGACAATAGTCCCCTGACCCTTGAAATTCGGCAGGAACTGGTGCCCAAGACAATCAAGCTCCCCTAAGAAACCTATGATGGCACCAAGGACCACATGGACCACCTCATTCAATACAAAAATTACATGGACCTGCTAGGGGCCACTGACGCCTAAAAATGCCGAGTGTTTCCCATGACACTCAGAGAGCATGCCAGAACATGGTACCACTCACTATTGGTAGGGTCCATCAATAGCTTCCAGAAGCTTGGCAGAACCTTCATTGCCCACTTCCATGCCAACAAGGCTACCTTCAAAACCCCGGCCAGCCTCCTCGCAGTAAGACAGAAGGAAAGCGAAACCCTCAGAGAATACATCCGCAGGTTCAACTCCGCCACCATGGAAATCAAAGACCTGCAAGATGACTGGGCCATACAGGCGTTCATCTCCGGAGTCTACCACGAACACCTTCGGTATGCCCTGACAGACGAGAAATCGGAAAAACTCTATTACCTGTATGAAAAGGCCCAGAGGTATGTCGAAACAGAAGAAATGAAATTGGCGGAGGGGCCCAATGAAAGAACAAACTACCAACAGGGTCAGGGGCGCCCCTCGAAAAATAAATAAATATATCAAGACAACAGAAGACAGTTGGGTCTTAACACACATCGCCCAGGTCGCCCGAAAGAACGACCCACCAGAATAACACAGATAGAGTCACCTAAGGGTGCGGGCAAAGAGGGGAAAGAACCCCATACTTTAAGTTTGATGAATACACCCCTCTCAACGCCTCAAAGGCGTACATCCTGAATGCAGTAGCTGTTGTCGGATTTAACCACGCAAGTGCACGTATCGTAACAAGTAATATAATGAAAAGTAAAAAGTCGAACCCACTAGGAATTGCTATTAAATTTGCTAAGTACTAAAATTAACACAACTTAATCTTATCTAAACAACTGATTAAATATGATAATTAAAAACTAAATTAAAAGAAACTAATATTGAAAGCAAGTAAATTAAAAAGGATGAATTCAATTAATTATAAAAACCTAGGATTACAACTTCCCTCAACACTTCGCTTGAATCTCTCTCAACCTCTTCACTTGATTAACGATCCTGAGTTGTTAACCTAGATTTCTATCTTATTTATAAGGATTTTTCGACGGTCTCATAAAAATATCCTTCTTAACCAATTAACTAAACAACTATGAAAATTGATTTAAAGAAGAACTCATTAAGCTTAGGCTCTAACAATGGTTACACATGACAAGTAAGTATATTTCTACCCTACCTATAGATCAACTCATCCTAATAAATGAATATGAAACATGTGTCATTCAATCCATGTCTAACACTAAACTCCCTATGTCTAATTGTATTTAGGTTAACAAATCAATCTAATTGGTGGCCAATCAACTAGAAGCATTAAGAACAAGATTGAACAAACAACTCAACAAACCATTAAATCAAGCTAGAGAGAGAGTAAATTCAAACTACATGTTGAGTTCCATTGAAATCCTAGTAAAAGAAATTTAGTTCATGATAATTAATGAAAACAAATATTCAAATAGTTTCACCATCATCAACAACATAAGAAAAATAAAAAAGAGAAAACTAAGAGATGTCAATTCTTGAGTCTTTAATCTTCACAAATCTTCCAATCTTCTTGAGAGCTTTTGGTGGCAACTATCTTCTTGAGAGAATTAGGTTTTTTAGACATCCAATCCCCCTTATTTTAGCCTTAAAGAGTCCTATTTAAAGTGTCCAAGCCCCTTAGAGTCCCAAACTTTGCGTGCAAGCAAACCAGGTAAGTGCAGGAATTCTATTTTTTTTCGTGTTTCGGTGCCACGGCTTAGGCCGCGGCCCTAACTCGCTGGTTGGCCGCCTGTTGCTTTTGTCGTCTTCTCAAACTTTGTCAGCTAATTTGGAAGGGCAAATATTGTTCGATTTTGAAGCGAGTAAACTATCATTGGAAAGCTATGGAAGTCAGCTTTAAAAGTCATGAAGGAAGTTTTCTCAAATGAATAATTTAAGATCAAGTTTTCCTTGAAACATGTTCTAGAGATCGAATTTGTCTGCTCATTGCTTTGCACCGTTTTACATCGTCTTGTACCTCGAAGCTCCAGATCACCTTGGACCTATAAAAACACATAAATAATAACTAAATAAATATTTTAAACATGAAATGGATAAGTAAAATAAATCCAAAAACATCTAAAACTAATCAAATCCAAATAAAAGCCTCAAGGACTTAGCCGATTTAAATACATAAAAGGTGGTAAAATAACTATATTTCCTAGAGTTATCAATAGCCCACAAGGGTATCTTGGGAATTCCATACCCCATGAAGGACAACCCGTCACGCTTTAACTCCAAGGAAATGTGCAACTATCACAATGATGTGGGATACAACAGGGAAGATTGCAGGTCTTTAAAAGATGCAATTGAGATCGCCATCAGAAAGGGGCAGATCAAACAGTTTGTAAGAAAGACAGAGGCCCAACAAGGGCAGTCATCGACGAACAGTCAGAGGAACACAGGTAGGGCAGAAAGGAAGAAACCGATACAGAGGGTGATAAACATGATAGCGGGGGGCACGAAATAAGGGACCATCAGTAATTTCAAGAGAAAAACCCACCTCAGAAGTATAATGGCAATCGATACAACCCCAAACTACCAAAACAGAATGATGACTGGATGGTAGACTTTACTGATAATGACGTCGACATCTTGGAAGACAACGAGAATGACCCGATTGTTGTGGCAGCCACAATCAGAAATTTCAGAATGAAAAGGGTCCTTGTTGATGCACCCAAAAGAGTGTATCTTATTTAACCTTGCACTAAAAAGATCAATTGTAAGTATAATGATTAGCAAGGGTCGAGTCCTCAGGGATTGGGTTTTAATCTATGAGTTATTAGTTTATAACTTACGTTCAAAGAAAACAATAAAAGAAAAGGGGTTTTTGAAGCCAGATTTAAACTAAAGTAAATAATAAGAATAAGATGCAAGGCGGTATAACCAGCCAATAAAAATATATATACTAAATTAGGCGGTATAACCAGCCAATAAAAATATATATACTAAATTAGGCGGTATAACCAGCCAATAAAAATAAAACAAAGTTAATATACAAATTAGGCGGTATAACCAGCCAATAAAAATAAATATACTTTTAAAAATAAACAAACTAGAAAAGTAAGAAAACAAGTAAGTAAGAAGAATCAAATATGAAAAATATGGTTAAGGTTTCATTCTCCACCACTAGACATCATTAAGAATCAATTTCAGATCTATCAATATCAACCAACTATCAAAGTTAACAACCGTAGATAACAACAAGCTCTGTTATCCCAATCTTTCCTTAGTTTGTCGTTAAATAGAACAAGCTCTCTATTTAATCTCTAACCATCAAACAACCTAGAATAAGCTCTCTAGATTCAATTTAATGGCAGCTTTATGATGAGAAAGATAGGTTGATCTAAGCAACAAACACATAAGCTCGGATTGTTCAACTTAGGTTATGTTCCACTTTGCAATTATTGAAAACTTGACCATAATCATTAATCACAAATTGCCACTTATGAATAGGAAATCAAGACAATTACACGGATCAAGACTCCTAAACTAGCAATAGATAATTATCAAGATCTATCTAGTTGTACACCTAAACAAATCAAGACAACATCATGAACAATTCTTGTAGAAGAACATAAGCAACTTTGATAGAAAATTAATGATAGATAGAATCTGAAAATCAATCACAAAACATGTCTAGGGCTTTGAAATCACCCTTAACCAAATAGAAGTTTAGCCTAGCATAGGCATTATAAACATAAAATTAAATAGAATCTAAGAAGAAAATAAAAGAAAGAAAGAAAAAGAAGAAGAATATTAATTATCCAACCTCTTGCTCTTTCTAAAGAAAAAGAAAACTAGAGAAAAGAAAGAAGAAGAAAACTTAGAGAATTTTATTACAAAGGCTAATATCCTACCAATGTACAATATGATCCCTTACAATCATCCAAGGCCCTCTATTTATACACATTTTGGAGGGTTAAATGACAAGAGACAAGCTTTACAAATTTCAAAGGTAGGTATAATAGGTGGGTGCATTTTCTAACAATTTTTGTCATACATGACGATTTTGATCAGCCAACTTGATGGTCGATTTTGTCAATTTTGCAGGCCTTATCTGATCACATGGTCTTCTAGAAAAATGTTACCCTATCAGTTACTGATCCATAGCCGTTGGAATCAGCTCATTTTCTGATGTGGATAAGAAGATATGGGCAAAATACGAAAACAGGTCAGCACAGACGTCATTGCACATCAGCCAACTTCATGGTCGATTTCGCTAGGGAAAACGACTCCGTTTGAAGAAGTGTAAAACATGAAAAAGATAGATATGCCTCTTAGCTTTGCACGGCTACAAATTTCAGCCTTATTGCTTCAGTGAAACTCGAGATATAGCTGATATGGCAAAAGGTGTCGGAACTGGAACTGAACTGGATTTGCCCTTAATTCTAGTAATCTGAAATCACTCAAAGAAACTTGTGAAGAACACCAAATTACATAAAAATATAAAAGATCATAAACACAATTAGACTAAACAATAATAACTCGTATTTGACACAAAACAATAATAAAACATAACTAAAAACTATATAATTATACGAGTTATCACACCCCCACACTTAGCTTTTTGCTAGTCCTCGAGCAAAATCAAATAAAAATAAAATAAGAAAATCTAATCTAATCCACTTTCGTAGGAAATCACGGTGGCACTTAGCATGTGACACAAGCCTTTAAACCCCTAGGTGTCCCTAGTGGACGAGTTTAGTCTCGTGAGGGTTTACTAGAACGATACCCACAAACATTGAAAAACTAAAATATAAATAAACTACATATACTAAAAATATTTTTTCCTAATCCTTTCAATACAAATTAGAGACAATCTTTGAACAAGTCTTATAAACTAATCAATAGCTTAAAGAATTTCACAAAAAATCATGCTTGAATGTAAATTGTTTGAGCTAAGCCAATATTAACATAACATATCTCAATCAAAATAGTGCATGTTCAAATTTAATCTCAACTTCTCACATGGGATACCCTCATGATTTTCACTCTTTAAAGTAGTGGTGAAGTGTTTACACTCAATCAATCTCATGAAAACAGTTCTACCATATTCTTTCTTGTCCACCTATTCTCCACTATTTAGATCATACAACTTCATGAATCAAGAGGTCTTTAATCAAGGTTGTAATGGGGCCAAGGGGTTTGTAATGTGGTTGAAGAACAAAAGGATAACGATATCACAAAGGTTCCAAAGAGTTCATAAAGTTTAGAGACATAATAAGATCATACAAAGAAACTTATCAAAACTCTTTACAAGTACATAGTCACCTAGGCCAGATATTCATGTTGGGCCTTTTCTTCATTCTAAACAACTTTGTAACATCTTTTTCTTTTTCCACAAATTCAAGAGATGATTCATATTTTTTTTTTTTTTACATAGGAATGTATTTGCCAGTATTCCATTTCTTTTTCTCTTGACTTTTCTTTTCTTTTCCCCCCACACTTATTTCTTGTTTCTAACCCAAATTTTTAACTAAAAATATCCCTTGTTTTTTTGCAATATGTCTCAAAATATATAATCCATCTTTAGAACAAGGGTAATGATATAAGTATATTTAGGCTAGGTGTAAGTTGTGGTTACCAATAAAACATCATATTTAATGTAGGCTCAAATTGGCTCACTAGTGGGGATGTTCTCTTAGAACATTAATAATGGATGGCTGTTTAGCTCTGGTTATAATCCTAATGCCTCTATCATATTCATGTTGTCACATGTATCAATATAGTCTCAAACGGTTTAAAGCAAGTTCTAGAGAATCATGTAATCATAAGAGCACTCAAGAAAGAAATTAGATTGATTTGTATAATGCATCAATCATTATAGGATCAAAAACTCACAAGGATGATTATACAAGTCAGATTAAGTCTAAACATGCTTCTTTCTCAATCAACATATCATATTAACATTGGCTCATAAAAAGGTTGACATCAAGCTCAATTCTCATGAAAATCTTCTCACTAATAAATCTGTTTTAGACTTATGCAATTCATATCTCATCATTGTATTAAAAAGGAACTAAAACACACTAAAAAAAATAATAATAATAATAAAGACTCATAAAAAAAAATAGTAGACAAAAATAAACGAAATCCTAAATCATTCCCCCCACACTTAATTCTTACATTGTCCTCAATGTAAGTCTATTAACCCAAATGAAAGAATCATGTGTAAGAGAAAAGAACTAATAACATAAGAATAGGAACAACTAAGACTCAAAACAAAACAAACTCATGCAACCTAAATAATCCTAAAATACTAAACAAAAATTAACAAGTAAACATAAAAAGATTAAAATCAAATTGACAAGGTATGTCTCAAGTCTCCCTTACTCAGACCTTGTTCAGAATGAATACTTCTAAATTGCTTAAAATACAACAAACTTTTTTTTTTTTTTTTAAATTAGAAAAAGATTAAAATCAAACTGACAAGGTATGTCTCAAGTCTCCCTTACTCAGACCTTGTTCAGAATGAATACTTCTAAATTGCTTAAAATACAACAAACTTTTTTTATTTTTTTATTAGCAAAATATGTCTCTTACCCCCTACTAAAATATGACATTGTCCCCAATGTCAAATTTTAAAGGTAGAATTTAGGAGATATTACCTGCAGAGGTTGCTAACCACTTATTATAACTGAGACACAACAAACAAAATGTTAGATAATGTCACAAAGACAAAGTGCAGTCCACTCCTTGCTCGTCCATATCTCTTTTTCTTTTTCCGAGCGTTTGCGAAACAACCGTAGCAGATAAACACTCATAAGCTTGGAGCTTTTTGAGTAAATCTTCAATGGTTGTAGCAGAAATTATGGTTCTCCTTGCCTCTGAAAACATGAATCCATTATCCACAGCATTATCTAAATATGAAAGCAAATTACTAAAATAACCATTAATATTAAGCAAACCAATGGGTTTCTTATTTGTGACCAAAGATGACCAAGAAGCCACGCAAGCTATTTCTTCCAATGTACCCAGACCTCCTGGTAAAGCAATGAATGCATCGGCAGAATGGTACATGATTGTTATCCGTTCAGGGACACTCCAGACTTGTATTTCCTTACCCACGGTAGGTCCACAAAAACTTGTGAATAGTTTTGGCACGATTCCTAGAACTGGACTTCCTCCGGCGTGTGCTGCTGTAGCGACTGCTCCCATTAAACCCGTACTACCGCCTCCATAAATCAAGTGGATCTTTTGTTGGGCAAGTATTACTCCAACTCTTATGGCTTCATCAGCGAATATGTTATTTTTCCCTGGATAAGCACCTCCAAAGACACAAATTTTTTTAATGCGCTGGGACGAAGTACTTTCCATTTTTTTTTCGAGTGCCTGAAAGAGAATGAGTACATGGTGTAATATATAGAGGACTGAGTAGTGAATCAGACAAGAGTAATAATGTCGCCGAAAGTGTATCTGACCTGTCAGAAGAAAATGTTAACCTAACAAAAGATTTTTGCGTGATTTCAGGAAGAAAATCAAAAAGAGAAGAAAAAAATCAACCGTAAAAGACAAATAAAAAAACGAGAATAATTACACAAATCGAACAACACGTAAATTAAACCAAAATAAAGTTATTGCAAATCAAACCAAAAGCTTAAGAGTCGTTTATTGTAGTTGTGATTGTGGCTCACATCTTCCTCTGGTTTTACGTCCAGAAACGGCTTAAACGCCTTCTATGAGTCGAGGATATGCTTCCCATCCAGTTTTCTTACAAGCTGGCAAACATGGTCTTTTAACATCAGATTCCCAAGATGTTGCCATTCCCTTTGGAATTGCGGCCATAAATCAAGAATTTCTCTTTGTACGTCTCCACTAGGATGCGTCTCAAGAGAAAGTTGGATATTACCCAAATTCTCCTTACTCAGTCCATCCTTAATGAATTCAATTTTATCATCTCGATTAGAGGACGGAATCCCAATAGAACGACATTTACCGTTACACGTCCATCGTGCACATTTGTGGCAATTTGAACTCATGCGCTTTGCTCGTCGCTTCTTTGCAAAAGTGCTTCTACCTGTACCTGGTAAATGCAAAACAGGAAGATATTCATCTTCACGTACCTTGGCTTCAATTATCCAACGTATGTCGTCAGGAATCCCTTTGTGCATAAGCATTCTTAATCTTTCAAGTCGAACTTGGTAAAGCTTCAGTAAAATATTTCGAGGAAAAGGAGGAAATCGTTTCTGCAATCTTGTGAGAATATCATCCATCCTGAAAAAAATGAAAAAAAAAATTGAAAGAGAAATTGGAAGAGAAATTTATATACAATATCAGTTTTGTGGGTAGCTGATGGAACCGATTTAAATAATCACGGAGTACCGTTATCCGCCATTTAACCGGGGTTAAAAAAAAATTATATTTACATCTAGTTATTTTCAAAACAAGGATCAGAAAGAAAAACAACATAAAAAGACTCAAAAATAAAACACTCTAAATAAAATCCTAAATTCTTCCCCCCACACATAATTTTTACATTGTCCTCAATGTAATGCTATTATCCCCCAATGCAAGAATTATATGTAAGAGAAAAGAACTATTAAACAAAAGAAAAGAAAAACAATAAAAGATAGAATGATGGAGAGTAAGGAATATGCAAATCTGATATAATAGATGCTCTCCATCCTTTTGGGTTGCCTCTCCAAGAAGCGCTTGGTTTATTGTCCTCAGCCTGACTTAGACCCATGCCATTATTATTCAACATACTTTGGCTCAAAAAGTGGAAACTCCTCCACATCTTGTATTGGAAAGTTCTCATAGTAAGGCTTCAATCTATGACCATTCACTTTGAATGCCTTATCTGTTTTTGGGCTTTGGATTTCAACTGCTCCATGAGTAAATACATTAGTAATAACAAAAGGTCCAACCCAACGAGAACGTAATTTACCTGGATATAACTTAAGGCGTGAATGGAAGAGAAGAACTTTTTGTCCAACAACAAATTCTTTTCTTGATATCATCTTGTCATGGAATGCCTTAGTCTTTTCCTTGTAAATCCTAGAATTCTGATAGGCATCATTCCTTATCTCCTCTAATTCTTGTAGGTCAAGTTTTCTTTTCTTTCCTATCTCATCCATCTCCATGTTGCATTGTTTGATAGCCCAATATGATTTATGTTCCAATTCAACCGGAAGATGACAAGGCTTACCATAAACAAGTCGATAAGGAGACATACCAATGGGTGTCTTATATGCTGTCCTATAAGCCCAAAGTGCATCATCAAGTCGTGAACTCCAATCCTTCCTATTTGGATTAACTGTCTTTTCAAGGATGGACTTAACTTCTCGGTTTGACACTTCAGCTTGCCCACTAGTTTGAGGATGATATGAGGTGGAGACCTTGTGTGTGATGTTATACTTCCTCAAAAGTGCTTCCATAGTCCTATTGCAAAAGTGAGTACCTCTATCGCTGATTATGGCCTTTGGCGTTCCAAACCTAGCAAAGATGTTAGTCTTGACAAAATCTGAAACAACTTTAGAGTCATTAGTCCTAGTGGATTTTGCTTCCACCCACTTTGAAACATAATCAACGGCAAGTAAAATATAAAGATTACCAAAAGAAGGAGGAAAATGTCCCATGAAATCCATGCCCCATACATCAAAAATTTCAACAATAAGTATTGGAGTTTGAGGCATTTGATTTCTAGCACCTAAGTTACCTGTTCTTTGGCAACGATCACATGACTTGCAAAAGAGGTATGCATCTTTGAATATGGTAGGCCAATAAAATCCAGAATCAAGAACTTTCATGGCTGTTCTTTTGGATCCAAAGTGTCCTCCACATGCATAAGAGTGACAAAAGGTGAGAATAGATTGAAATTCAGTTTCGAGTACACACCTTCTTATAATCTGATCGGAGCAATGCTTCCAAAGGTAAGGATCATCCCATATGTAGTATTTGGCATCACTCTTGATCTTATTTCTTTGAGCTTGTGTCAACTCTTGTGGCAACTTCTTGGTAACTAAGTAATTAACAATATCAGCATACCAAGGAGTTGTTGTACTTATAAAAAGAAGTTGCTCATCTGGAAAGTTCTCATTCAAGGGTAGTGCATCCTCTTCATGAACTAAACGGCTAAGATGGTCCGCAACCAGGTTGTCACTACCTCTCTTATCTTTTATCTCCAAATCAAACTCTTGTAAGAGAAGTATCCATCTAATCAACCTTGGTTTGGCCTCCTTTTTAGTGAGTAAGTACTTAAGGGCTGCATGGTCAGAATATACAATTACTTTAGTACCAATTAAATAAGATCGAAATTTTTCTAAAGCAAATACAACAGCCAAAAGTTCTTTTTCAGTAGTGGAATAGTTCAATTGAGCATCATTAAGAGTTCGGGAGGCATAATAAATGGCATGTGAGGCTTTGCCAACCCGTTGGCCCAAAACAGCTCCAATGGCATAGTCACTAGCATCACACATGATTTCAAAAGGTACATTCCAATCTGGTGGTTGGATGATAGGAGCTGATGTCAAGAGTCCCTTCAATGTTTCAAACGCCTCTTTGCATTTATCATCAAAGTGGAAAACCACATCTTTTTGTAGTAGCTTGCAAAGAGGTAATGTGATCTTTGAGAAGTCTTTGATAAATCTCCTATAGAAACCTGCATGTCCAAGAAAAGAACGAACCTCTCTCACATTTGTGGGAGGTGGTAAAGAATGCATAATATCTATTTTAGACTTATCAACCTCTATCCCTCTAGAAGAAATTACATGTCCCAAAACTATTCCTTGTTCTACCATAAAGTGACATTTTTCCCAATTCAAAACAAGGTTAGTTTCCATGCATCTTTCAAGTACAAGTGTAAGGTTCTCTAGACATCTATCAAAAGAATCACCATAGACACTAAAATCATCCATAAACACTTCTATGATGTTCTCTACATAATCTGAAAATATGCTAACCATACACCTTTGGAATGTAGCTGGTGCATTACAAAGACCAAATGGCATACGCCGGTATGCAAAAGTACCAAATGGACATGTGAATGTTGTTTTCTCTTGGTCCTCCGGAGCAATGGCTATCTGATTATAACCTGAAAAACCATCAAGAAAACAATAATGAGAATGGCCAGCTAACCTTTCAAGCATTTGATCAATAAAAGGCAAAGGAAAGTGGTCTTTGCGAGTTGTGGAATTAAGTTTACGATAATCAATACAAATTCGCCATCCTGTTTGAATCCTAGTAGGAACAAGTTCATTCTCATTATTTGTTACCACCGTTACACCTGATTTCTTTGGAACCACTTGGACTGGGCTCACCCATTTGCTATCCGAGATAGGATAGATCACTCCAACATCTAGGAGCTTCAGTATCTCCTTTTTCACAACCTCCATCATAGGAGGGTTCAATCTTCTTTGTGCTTCTCTTGTTGGTTTAGACCCTTCCTCTAACAAAATCCGGTGCATGCACATGGATGGGCTTATTCCCTTGATATCGGCAATTGTCCAACCAATTGCTGTTTTATGCTCTCTAAGCACCTGGATAAGTCGCTCTTCTTGCAAAGGTGTGAGCTCTTTGGCAATGATGATCGGTAGTGTGTCCTTTTTACCTAAAAACACATATTTCAAGTGGTTCGGTAGTGGTTTCAACTCTAAAGTTGGTGCCTGCAAAATGGAAGGTAGAAGTTTCTCATTAGATAAAGGCAAATCAATAAATGAAACATCAAACCTTGCATCTTTAGGTTGCAGCGAGTGTAAAGATTCTAGTGCCCCTTCCACCTGGTCACTCAAGGCTAGTTTAGCATTCCCCATTCCGAGATGGTTGCTAATGACTATTTCTACACTATCTTCACCATCTAGCTCATAAGCTTGCTGCACTAGTGAGTCAATTATATCAATATTAAAAACAGAATGCACATCACTAGGATATCTCATGGCCTCAAAAATGTTAAAGCGAATTATTTCACCATCAAATTCCATAGTTAAAGTGCCATCATGTACATCTATTTTAGTTCTTGCTGTTTTCAAGAATGGTCTCCCTAATAGAATAGGTGTGGGATTAGAAGACATCTCATCTTCCATCTCAATAACATAAAAGTCAGCGGGAAAAACCAATTCATTAACCTGTACAAGAACGTCTTCTACAACTCCTCTTGGATAAGTGTTAGAACGGTCAGCAAGTTGTATTATAACACCGGTTTCCTCTAATGGTCCTAGATTCAATGAAGCATAAATTGAATATGGCATGACATTAATAGATGCCCCTAGATCTAGCATAGCACGCTCAAACCTGGTGTTGCCTATCTTACAAGGAATGGTAAACATACCTGGATCCTTGCATTTAGGTGGGAGTTTCTTTTGAAGAACAGCTGACACATTCTCCCCCACACTTACCTTTTCATTCCATTTCAACTTCCGTTTAGATGTGCACAACTCTTTTAGGAACTTGGCATATCTTGGCACTTGCTTGATAGCATCTAGTAAAGGAATGTTCACCTCTACTTTCCGGAAGGTTTCCAAAATTTCCTTCTCTTGCTCCTCCTTCTTGGACTTTGCTAACCTGCTAGGAAAAGGTGGAGGAGTTATATAAGAAGGAAATGATGGTTTAGGAATTACCTTTTTTAGTGGCTCGTTGGGATGTGAAGAGGATGCCATGGTATTGTTCTCCCCTTGAGCACTATCATTTTGTGGTGTCTCTAGCTGTTTCCCACTTCTTAAATTTATAGCATTGGCATTCTCTCTTGGATTCACTATGGTTTGGGAAGGTAATTTCCCAGAATCCCTTGCTTGCATTTGACTCATGGTTGTTGCCAATTGCCCTATTTGAGTCTCCAAATTTCGAATACTTATCTTTGTTTCCTGTTGAAATTGAATTGTATTAGTAGAAAGAGCTTTAACAAGATCTTCAAGAGAAGTACCTGAATTTTGGGTGGGTGGTAGTTGTTGTCGGGTTTGGTATGGTTGTTGCACTCTTTGCTGAAAACCCGGTGGCCTGTGGTCAAATGGTGGAGGAATAGTTTGTGATTGGTTCCCTCCATAATTGAAGTTTGGATGATCCCTCCATCCTGGATTGTAAGTGTTTGAGTAGGGATCATATTTCCTTGATTGGTTCTGAAATCCACCCATGGCATTCACATGTTCATTGGTATCCTCTTGAAGTGTTGGACACATATCAGTTTGGTGCCCTATGTTTGAACATATGCCACAAGCCTTTATTTGTTGTATTTTACCTACAGCCAATTGTTGAACAAGAGAAGTCAGTTTATCAAATTTTTGTTCAAGGGATGATATACTTACCTCATTAACTCTCTTGGGTTGTGGTGGTGGATCTTGTCTCATTGAGAACTGTTGAGAATTGGCTGCCATGTTGGAGATTAATGTTCTAGCAGCCCTGGGAGTCTTATCAACTAGAGCTCCCCCACTAGCAGCATCTATCATACTTCTCTCCATGGGCATGAGACCTTCATAGAAGTATTGGATAAGAAGTTGTTCACTTATTTGATGGTGTGGACATGATGCACAAAGTTTCTTGAACCTCTCCCAATATTCATATAAGGACTCTCCGTTGTATTGCCGAATCCCACATATCTCTTTCCTAATGTTGGCAGCCTTAGATGCTGGGAAATACCTTTCCAAGAATGCTTTCTTCAAATCATTCCATGTAGTGATGGTCCCGGATGGTAGATAGTAGAGCCATTCCTTTGCTGAATCAGCTAGAGAGAATGGGAAGGCTCTCAACTTAACTTGCTCTTCCGTGACCCCTGTTGGTCTCATGCTTGAGCAAACTACATGGAATTCCTTGAGGTGCTTATTTGGATCCTCTCCTGCAAAACCATGAAAAGTTGGGAGAAGATGAATCAAACCAGATTTTAATTCAAAAGCTACCTCAAGATTAGCATATTCAATGCATAATGGTTGTTGACCCAAGTCCGGAGCGGCTAGCTCTTTGAGAGTTCGGTTGTCAGCTGCTGCCATCTCTCCTTGCTCTTCTTGGATGTTTTGGATCAACTCCTCGATTGGTTGTTGGTGAGAAGTTATAAATTCCCAAATTTTCCTAAGTCGTAAGTCTTCTTCGGGAGCTTGGAACATTCACTAATAAAAAAAATAAAAAAGTAAATAATTAGAACAGAAAATAAGAATAAACCAATAAACTAATAAACTAAAGAAAGCAATCCCCGGCAACGGCGCCAAAAATTTGATGCACCCAAAAGAGTGTATCTTATTTAACCTTGCACTAAAAAGATCAATTGTAAGTATAATGATTAGCAAGGGTCGAGTCCTCAGGGATTGGGTTTTAATCTATGAGTTATTAGTTTATAACTTACGTTCAAAGAAAACAATAAAAGAAAAGGGGTTTTTGAAGCCAGATTTAAACTAAAGTAAATAATAAGAATAAGATGCAAGGCGGTATAACCAGCCAATAAAAATATATATACTAAATTAGGCGGTATAACCAGCCAATAAAAATATATATACTAAATTAGGCGGTATAACCAGCCAATAAAAATAAAACAAAGTTAATATACAAATTAGGCGGTATAACCAGCCAATAAAAATAAATATACTTTTAAAAATAAACAAACTAGAAAAGTAAGAAAACAAGTAAGTAAGAAGAATCAAATATGAAAAATATGGTTAAGGTTTCATTCTCCACCACTAGACATCATTAAGAATCAATTTCAGATCTATCAATATCAACCAACTATCAAAGTTAACAACCGTAGATAACAACAAGCTCTGTTATCCCAATCTTTCCTTAGTTTGTCGTTAAATAGAACAAGCTCTCTATTTAATCTCTAACCATCAAACAACCTAGAATAAGCTCTCTAGATTCAATTTAATGGCAGCTTTATGATGAGAAAGATAGGTTGATCTAAGCAACAAACACATAAGCTCGGATTGTTCAACTTAGGTTATGTTCCACTTTGCAATTATTGAAAACTTGACCATAATCATTAATCACAAATTGCCACTTATGAATAGGAAATCAAGACAATTACACGGATCAAGACTCCTAAACTAGCAATAGATAATTATCAAGATCTATCTAGTTGTACACCTAAACAAATCAAGACAACATCATGAACAATTCTTGTAGAAGAACATAAGCAACTTTGATAGAAAATTAATGATAGATAGAATCTGAAAATCAATCACAAAACATGTCTAGGGCTTTGAAATCACCCTTAACCAAATAGAAGTTTAGCCTAGCATAGGCATTATAAACATAAAATTAAATAGAATCTAAGAAGAAAATAAAAGAAAGAAAGAAGAAGAAGAAGAATATTAATTATCCAACCTCTTGCTCTTTCTAAAGAAAAAGAAAACTAGAGAAAAGAAAGAAGAAGAAAACTTAGAGAATTTTATTACAAAGGCTAATATCCTACCAATGTACAATATGATCCCTTACAATCATCCAAGGCCCTCTATTTATACACATTTTGGAGGGTTAAATGACAAGAGACAAGCTTTACAAATTTCAAAGGTAGGTATAATAGGTGGGTGCATTTTCTAACAATTTTCGTCATACATGACGATTTTGATCAGCCAACTTGATGGTCGATTTTGTCAATTTTGCAGGCCTTATCTGATCACATGGTCTTCTAGAAAAATGTTACCCTATCAGTTACTGATCCATAGCCGTTGGAATCAGCTCATTTTCTGATGTGGATAAGAAGATATGGGCAAAATACGAAAACAGGTCAGCACAGACGTCATTGCACATCAGCCAACTTCATGGTCGATTTCGCTAGGGAAAACGACTCCGTTTGAAGAAGTGCAAAACATGAAAAAGATAGATATGCCTCTTAGCTTTGCACGGCTACAAATTTCAGCCTTATTGCTTCAGTGAAACTCCAGATATAGCTGATATGGCAAAAGGTGTCGGAACTGGAACTGAACTGGATTTGCCCTTAATTCTAGTAATCTGAAATCACTCAAAGAAACTTGTGAAGAACACCAAATTACATAAAAATATAAAAGATCATAAACACAATTAGACTAAACAATAATAACTCGTATTTGACACAAAACAATAATAAAACATAACTAAAAACTATATAATTATACGAGTTATCACTTGTCGATAGTGGTAACGCAATGGAAGTTACCCAATAGGAAGCCTTCAAGAAGATGGGCATCCTCGAGAAAGATCTGAAGCCAGCAAGCCCAATTTTTGGTTTTGTAAATCATCCAATTACAATCAAAGGGTCAATAACCCTGCTAGTGACAATGGGAGATGGCAATCGCACCCTCACCGTCATCTCTAAATTCCTAGCGGTCGACCAGCCTTTGGCCTACAACGTTATCTTTGAAAGGCCTGTGATGAGAAGGGCAAGGATCGTGGCCGCCGTCTACTGCTTGAGAGTGAAATTTCCAACATCTATGGGAATTAGTTACATGAAGACAGATCAACAAACGACACGGCAATGCCACATGTTGTCCATACAGATCGTAAAGAAATACTAAGGCGTCAAGTCTGACCTCGACTTGACAGAAGCATGGGGGCAAAAGAAAGAAACTGAGGGGCAACTAACAGAAGCTCAGGTCAACCTGATCGACAAAACTATGCTCACCTTAGAAAGCCAAGACAACAGGGTGGAGACAAGTTAGTATAAGGCGGAGCCTGCAGAGAAAACAAAGATGATCCCTTTGGATCCAGAAAACCCGTCTAGGATAACCAAGGTCGGGTCTTCTTTGAAAAGTGAAGAAAGACGACCTTTGGTGGCCATGTTGCAAGAAAACACCGACATCTTTGCATGGTCGACAGCTGACATGGCTGGAATAGACCCGAAAGTAATCATCCACTCATTGAATGTGAATCCAGCAGCAAAATCGATCAGACAGAAGAAATGATAGTTCACCCCTGAGCAAGTCAGGGCGATTAGAGAAGAAGTTGAGAAACTGCTCGTCGCTGACTTCATCAAAGAGATGGTCTACCCGGATTGGCTCGCCAACGTAGTGATGGTGAAAAAGGCCAACAATAAATGGCGAATGTGTTTAAACTTCACAGACTTAAACAAGGTGATGAGAACCAAGCTGGTATTGGACTTCAAGATCCATTGCATGTTCCTACAAGGTCAAGATCTAAGAAGCTCAAGGAAGCTATGCAAGGATTGGTAAAAAGGACTTGGGAAGAATCTACAAGTCTTTTAAGCAATGTCAATCCATTCAAGTTGGGCTGCTTGAATGAGGAAGACCAAGAATTGGTCCATGTGATCCAAGCTTCACATGATGGGCCATATAGGAATTCAAGGGGGCGGCAATCTTAATGAATAGTAGGCCTGTTTTTAGTTCATTATCTAATATGAAGTGGGGACCAATTCATTAATGTTGTGGCGCCTAAATTAGAAGCTTTAGTTGGGTCTTTTAATTACTTAGGCTTTTGGGCCTGCTTTATGTATTATGTCCATTAGGCTTGTGGGGTCTATCTTCATTAAACTTGTTGGACATCCTTTTAATTATTTAGGTTTGGGCTTGAGCATGTTCAGCCCATATTTTACATATTATTAATTAGTAGATTTAGGGTTATTGTAGAGAGGCTATAAATATATGTCTTAGCCACCTACTTCAATTATCTTTTGATCAATTAAGTCTGATTTTATTCAGTGAGAATTTTCTCTTTTAGTTCTTGAAAGAACTTAGGAACTTATCAAAGAATTCTTTCTTTGTGGCGTTCAACCTATCAAACTTAGGTTCTTGAAACGAGAGTTCTTAGGGTCTAGCTTACATGCTTAATCTAGGTTCTTTGAAACAGGCTTTCTAAGGGTTTAAGTTTTCTTTGCCTGAATCTTGGCTTTTCTGGGTTAGGTATTTCAATTTGTTAGTGGGTTCAAAGGGTTTAATCCCTAGGGTTCACATCAGTTGGTATCAGAGCTTAGGCTTCCAATCAAGTTTTTATAATTATCGCTTTGATTTGTTATTTGTTACTTCTTTTTGGGGTTTCAGATACTATCATAGCAAAATCAATAACAAGATTTTGGGGTTTTAGGCATTCTTGTCTTAGGGTTATAGCTTTAGGCATTCTTGCCATGGGTTATAGTTTTTAGGCATTCTTGCCATGGGTTATAGTTTCTTGTAATTGAATCAAATCAATCTAACAAGATTTTGGGGTTTCAGCATTCTTGTCTTGAGGTTATAGCTTTAGGCATTTTTCCTAGGGTTATAGTTTTTAGGCAGTCTAAGTTTGGGGTTTCAGTCTTGAAAAGTGGTTTAAATCAAGATTTCGTTTCTTGAATTCTTGATCAATTAAAATTCCTTATTATTGATTCTTGATCCGAATCTTGAAAAAAAAAATTTCAAGAATTCAAAAGGGCATTCGAACAGTCCCCCCCCCCAAAAAAAGAAAAAAAGTTCATCCGAGATTTCAAGAAAATCAAGAAGTCTCGTTCTTGAAAAAAAAAGAGAAAGAAAAGTGTTCGAACACAAGAAAAAGAAAGAAAGATTCGAAAAAGATCAAGGAAAGTAGGAAAGATTTGAATTCTTGGTCATCTTGTTCTTGATTTTTACTTGTTTTACCTTTTTACTAATTGTTTCTTGTTTCTTGAGTCTTTTGCTAGGTAGAATTAAGCAAGTGGAGTTCTTGAAAAGTTCTTCTAGTTCCTAAAGAACCTGAAAGAGGAAATAGAGTGGTAAAAGGCAAGAGTAAGTAAGTTTATTAAAGAAAAAGCCTAAAAGAGTGCAAACAAGAGTTGGAGTGATATCTTAATTGAGTGTAAACACTAAAGGAGTGTGTGAGTTTATTTTTATCACTAACATTTTGTTTTGCAGCAACTTCAAATGTCTCACCATAGTGAATCATCACACAAGGGGGATGAAAATTCATCCTTTACATGGAGAGCTATGCAACAACAGTTTGAGAGGATGAATTTTGCGATGGCACAAATGTCAGACAAGATAGAGAGCCAATCGGCAGCCATTCAAAACCTACAAGGTGGGCGAGATAGAGGGGCTAGGCGAGAGCCTAGTGTTGTTGATGAACATGAAATAGAGGAGGCAGATGATGAGGAAGTTGATATGGGTAGACCTAGAGGAGTTAGGCATGGAGGAAGGCCTAGGAGAAACACTAGGGATCATGATTGGGAAAATAGAGAAGATAGGAACCTTGGGAATATTAAAATGAAAATTCCACCATTCCAAGGTAGAACTAATCCTGAGGTGTATTTGGAGTGGGAGAAGAAGATAGAGTTGATCTTTGATTGTCACAACTATTCGGAAGAGAAAAAGGTGAAGTTGGCAGTCATTGAATTTACTGACTATGCCATAGTTTGGTGGGATCAACTAGTAACCAGTAGGAGGAGAAATCATGAGAGACCTATAGAGACATGGAGGGAATTGAAAGCTCTCATGAAAAGGAGGTTTGTACCTAGCCACTATTATAGGGACCTTTACCAAAAACTTCAAAACCTTACCCAAGGGTTTATGAGTGTAGAGGATTACTATAAGGAGATGGAGGTGGATATGATTAGAGCCAATGTAGAGGAGGATCGGGAAGCCACCATGGGTAGATTTTTGAGTGGCTTACATAGAGACATAGCCAATGTTGTGGAGTTGCAGTATTATGTGGAGGTAGATGACATGGTGCACATGGCTATGAAGGTGGAGAGGCAATTGAAAAGAAAGGGGGCAGCAAGGTATTCTTCGGTTTCTAGCACTCCTTGGAAACCAAAGTGGGACAAAGACCGAGCTGTTGTCAAGGGCAAAATTGAACCACCAAAGGGGAAAGAAGAGAGCACTAGCAAAGACAAACCCAAGGTATTTCAAAATTCCAATTCTTCAAGGAATAGAGATATTAAATGCTTTAAATGTTTGGGTTCAGGTCATATTGCATCTCAATGTCCAAACAAAAGGGCGATGATCATGCATGCTAATGGTGAAGTCGTGACCGAAAGTGAGGATGATTGTGATGACATGCCAGAATTAGAGGATGCTAGTGATTGTGTTGGTGATGATGCTGACTTGGACTACCCCGTGGAAGGTAAATCTCTTGTTGCTAGGCGTGCTTTGAATGCACAAATTAAAATAGATGATGTAGAGGAACAAAGGGAAAACATATTTCATACTAGATGTTTTGTGAACAATAAAGTATGTAGTATGATAATTGATAGGGGGAGTTGCACCAATGTAGCTAGTACTACCTTAGTAGAAAAGTTGGGTTTACCTATGCTTAAACATCCTAAGCCCTACAGATTGCAATGGTTGAATGATTGTGGGGAGGTTAAGGTGAATAGACAAGTAAGGGTAGCTTTTACTATTGGGAGGTATAGTGATGAGGTACTTTGTGATGTAGTGCATATGCATGCTAGCCATCTATTGTTGGGGAGGCCATGGCAGTATGATAGGAGGGTAACACATGATGGGTTTAGGAATAGATACAACTTTGTAAAAGATGGCAAAACCATCAACCTTGTTCCTTTAACACCAAAGCAGGTCTATGAAGACCAAATGAAATTGAAATCTGTTTTTGAGAAAAAAGAATTGAGTGTGGCCGAATCTAATAAGGAAAAAAAGGAGAGAACAAAAAAAAAAAGAGATTGGCCGAAAAAGGGGAGGAAAAAGAAAGTGACAAAAACAGAGAAGTGGCTGAAAAAAATAAAGTGATGCCACAAGAAAGAAAAGCAAAAACAAAAATGAGTTTTTGTGCAAAAGAGAGTGAGGTTAAGAAGGCTTTTTTAGAAGATCAGCCCATGATCTTCCTTGTTTATAAAGAATCATATCTTAATCTTGATGAATCTAACCAAGCTCTTCCTAGTGTTGCTATTTCTTTGTTACAGGAATTTGAAGAGTTATTCCCGGACGAGATGCCAAGTGGGTTGCCTTCCATAAGAGGCATTGAACATCAGATTGATTTTGTACCCGGAGCAGTCATTCCAAACCGACCAGCTTATAGAAGTAATCCGGAGGAGACAAAGGAACTTCAAAGGCAAGTTGAAGACTTGATGAGTAAAGGGTACATAAGAGAAAGCATGAGTCCATGTGCTGTTCCAGTTCTTCTAGTGCCAAAGAAGGATGGGTCTTGGAGGATGTGTGTTGATTGTAGAGCAGTCAACAATATCACGGTAAAGTATCATCATCCCATTCCTAGATTAGATGATATGCTAGATGAATTGTATGGATCTTGTGTTTTTAGTAAGATAGATCTTAAAAGTGGTTACCATCAGATTAGGATGAAAGAAGGTGATGAGTGGAAAACAGCTTTTAAGACTAAATATGGGTTGTATGAATGGTTAGTCATGCCATTTGGACTTACTAATGCACCTAGTACTTTTATGAGACTAATGAATCATGTTTTGAGAGAGTTTCTAGTAAGAAAACAAGTAAGTAAGAAGAATCAAATATGAAAAATATGGTTAAGGTTTCATTCTCCACCACTAGACATCATTAAGAATCAATTTCAGATCTATCAATATCAACCAACTATCAAAGTTAACAACCGTAGATAACAACAAGCTCTGTTATCCCAATCTTTCCTTAGTTTGTCGTTAAATAGAACAAGCTCTCTATTTAATCTCTAACCATCAAACAACCTAGAATAAGCTCTCTAGATTCAATTTAATGGCAGCTTTATGATGAGAAAGATAGGTTGATCTAAGCAACAAACACATAAGCTCGGATTGTTCAACTTAGGTTATGTTCCACTTTGCAATTATTGAAAACTTGACCATAATCATTAATCACAAATTGCCACTTATGAATAGGAAATCAAGACAATTACACGGACCAAGACTCCTAAACTAGCAATAGATAATTATCAAGATCTATCTAGTTGTACACCTAAACAAATCAAGACAACATCATGAACAATTCTTGTAGAAGAACATAAGCAACTTTGATAGAAAATTAATGATAGATAGAATCTGAAAATCAATCACAAAACATGTCTAGGGCTTTGAAATCACCCTTAACCAAATAGAAGTTTAGCCTAGCATAGGCATTATAAACATAAAATTAAATAGAATCTAAGAAGAAAATAAAAGAAAGAAAGAAGAAGAAGAAGAATATTAATTATCCAACCTCTTGCTCTTTCTAAAGAAAAAGAAAACTAGAGAAAAGAAAGAAGAAGAAAACTTAGAGAATTTTATTACAAAGGCTAATATCCTACCAATGTACAATATGATCCCTTACAATCATCCAAGGCCCTCTATTTATACACATTTTGGAGGGTTAAATGACAAGAGACAAGCTTTACAAATTTCAAAGGTAGGTATAATAGGTGGGTGCATTTTCTAACAATTTTCGTCATACATGACGATTTTGATCAGCCAACTTGATGGTCGATTTTGTCAATTTTGCAGGCCTTATCTGATCACATGGTCTTCTAGAAAAATGTTACCCTATCAGTTACTGATCCATAGCCGTTGGAATCAGCTCATTTTCTGATGTGGATAAGAAGATATGGGCAAAATACGAAAACAGGTCAGCACAGACGTCATTGCACATCAGCCAACTTCATGGTCGATTTCGCTAGGGAAAACGACTCCGTTTGAAGACGTGTAAAACATGAAAAAGATAGATATGCCTCTTAGCTTTGCACGGCTACAAATTTCAGCCTTATTGCTTCAGTGAAACTCCAGATATAGCTGATATGGCAAAAGGTGTCGGAACTGGAACTGAACTGGATTTGCCCTTAATTCTAGTAATCTGAAATCACTCAAAGAAACTTGTGAAGAACACCAAATTACATAAAAATATAAAAGATCATAAACACAATTAGACTAAACAATAATAACTCGTATTTGACACAAAACAATAATAAAACATAACTAAAAACTATATAATTATACGAGTTATCACTTGTCGATAGTGGTAACGCAATGGAAGTTACCCAATAGGAAGCCTTCAAGAAGATGGGCATCCTCGAGAAAGATCTGAAGCCAGCAAGCCCAATTTTTGGTTTTGTAAATCATCCAATTACAATCAAAGGGTCAATAACCCTGCTAGTGACAATGGGAGATGGCAATCGCACCCTCACCGTCATCTCTAAATTCCTAGCGGTCGACCAGCCTTTGGCCTACAACGTTATCTTTGAAAGGCCTGTGATGAGAAGGGCAAGGATCGTGGCCGCCGTCTACTGCTTGAGAGTGAAATTTCCAACATCTATGGGAATTAGTTACATGAAGACAGATCAACAAACGACACGGCAATGCCACATGTTGTCCATACAGATCGTAAAGAAATACTAAGGCGTCAAGTCTGACCTCGACTTGACAGAAGCATGGGGGCAAAAGAAAGAAACTGAGGGGCAACTAACAGAAGCTCAGGTCAACCTGATCGACAAAACTATGCTCACCTTAGAAAGCCAAGACAACAGGGTGGAGACAAGTTAGTATAAGGCGGAGCCTGCAGAGAAAACAAAGATGATCCCTTTGGATCCAGAAAACCCGTCTAGGATAACCAAGGTCGGGTCTTCTTTGAAAAGTGAAGAAAGACGACCTTTGGTGGCCATGTTGCAAGAAAACACCGACATCTTTGCATGGTCGACAGCTGACATGGCTGGAATAGACCCGAAAGTAATCATCCACTCATTGAATGTGAATCCAGCAGCAAAATCGATCAGACAGAAGAAATGATAGTTCACCCCTGAGCAAGTCAGGGCGATTAGAGAAGAAGTTGAGAAACTGCTCGTCGCTGACTTCATCAAAGAGATGGTCTACCCGGATTGGCTCGCCAACGTAGTGATGGTGAAAAAGGCCAACAATAAATGGCGAATGTGTTTAAACTTCACAGACTTAAACAAGGTGATGAGAACCAAGCTGGTATTGGACTTCAAGATCCATTGCATGTTCCTACAAGGTCAAGATCTAAGAAGCTCAAGGAAGCTATGCAAGGATTGGTAAAAAGGACTTGGGAAGAATCTACAAGTCTTTTAAGCAATGTCAATCCATTCAAGTTGGGCTGCTTGAATGAGGAAGACCAAGAATTGGTCCATGTGATCCAAGCTTCACATGATGGGCCATATAGGAATTCAAGGGGGCGGCAATCTTAATGAATAGTAGGCCTGTTTTTAGTTCATTATCTAATATGAAGTGGGGACCAATTCATTAATGTTGTGGCGCCTAAATTAGAAGCTTTAGTTGGGTCTTTTAATTACTTAGGCTTTTGGGCCTGCTTTATGTATTATGTCCATTAGGCTTGTGGGGTCTATCTTCATTAAACTTGTTGGACATCCTTTTAATTATTTAGGTTTGGGCTTGAGCATGTTCAGCCCATATTTTACATATTATTAATTAGTAGATTTAGGGTTATTGTAGAGAGGCTATAAATATATGTCTTAGCCACCTACTTCAATTATCTTTTGATCAATTAAGTCTGATTTTATTCAGTGAGAATTTTCTCTTTTAGTTCTTGAAAGAACTTAGGAACTTATCAAAGAATTCTTTCTTTGTGGCGTTCAACCTATCAAACTTAGGTTCTTGAAACGAGAGTTCTTAGGGTCTAGCTTACATGCTTAATCTAGGTTCTTTGAAACAGGCTTTCTAAGGGTTTAAGTTTTCTTTGCCTGAATCTTGGCTTTTCTGGGTTAGGTATTTCAATTTGTTAGTGGGTTCAAAGGGTTTAATCCCTAGGGTTCACATCAGTTGGTATCAGAGCTTAGGCTTCCAATCAAGTTTTTATAATTATCGCTTTGATTTGTTATTTGTTACTTCTTTTTGGGGTTTCAGATACTATCATAGCAAAATCAATAACAAGATTTTGGGGTTTTAGGCATTCTTGTCTTAGGGTTATAGCTTTAGGCATTCTTGCCATGGGTTATAGTTTTTAGGCATTCTTGCCATGGGTTATAGTTTCTTGTAATTGAATCAAATCAATCTAACAAGATTTTGGGGTTTCAGCATTCTTGTCTTGAGGTTATAGCTTTAGGCATTTTTCCTAGGGTTATAGTTTTTAGGCAGTCTAAGTTTGGGGTTTCAGTCTTGAAAAGTGGTTTAAATCAAGATTTCGTTTCTTGAATTCTTGATCAATTAAAATTCCTTATTATTGATTCTTGATCCGAATCTTGAAAAAAAAAATTTCAAGAATTCAAAAGGGCATTCGAACAGTCCCCCCCCCCAAAAAAAGAAAAAAAGTTCATCCGAGATTTCAAGAAAATCAAGAAGTCTCGTTCTTGAAAAAAAAAGAGAAAGAAAAGTGTTCGAACACAAGAAAAAGAAAGAAAGATTCGAAAAAGATCAAGGAAAGTAGGAAAGATTTGAATTCTTGGTCATCTTGTTCTTGATTTTTACTTGTTTTACCTTTTTACTAATTGTTTCTTGTTTCTTGAGTCTTTTGCTAGGTAGAATTAAGCAAGTGGAGTTCTTGAAAAGTTCTTCTAGTTCCTAAAGAACCTGAAAGAGGAAATAGAGTGGTAAAAGGCAAGAGTAAGTAAGTTTATTAAAGAAAAAGCCTAAAAGAGTGCAAACAAGAGTTGGAGTGATATCTTAATTGAGTGTAAACACTAAAGGAGTGTGTGAGTTTATTTTTATCACTAACATTTTGTTTTGCAGCAACTTCAAATGTCTCACCATAGTGAATCATCACACAAGGGGGATGAAAATTCATCCTTTACATGGAGAGCTATGCAACAACAGTTTGAGAGGATGAATTTTGCGATGGCACAAATGTCAGACAAGATAGAGAGCCAATCGGCAGCCATTCAAAACCTACAAGGTGGGCGAGATAGAGGGGCTAGGCGAGAGCCTAGTGTTGTTGATGAACATGAAATAGAGGAGGCAGATGATGAGGAAGTTGATATGGGTAGACCTAGAGGAGTTAGGCATGGAGGAAGGCCTAGGAGAAACACTAGGGATCATGATTGGGAAAATAGAGAAGATAGGAACCTTGGGAATATTAAAATGAAAATTCCACCATTCCAAGGTAGAACTAATCCTGAGGTGTATTTGGAGTGGGAGAAGAAGATAGAGTTGATCTTTGATTGTCACAACTATTCGGAAGAGAAAAAGGTGAAGTTGGCAGTCATTGAATTTACTGACTATGCCATAGTTTGGTGGGATCAACTAGTAACCAGTAGGAGGAGAAATCATGAGAGACCTATAGAGACATGGAGGGAATTGAAAGCTCTCATGAAAAGGAGGTTTGTACCTAGCCACTATTATAGGGACCTTTACCAAAAACTTCAAAACCTTACCCAAGGGTTTATGAGTGTAGAGGATTACTATAAGGAGATGGAGGTGGATATGATTAGAGCCAATGTAGAGGAGGATCGGGAAGCCACCATGGGTAGATTTTTGAGTGGCTTACATAGAGACATAGCCAATGTTGTGGAGTTGCAGTATTATGTGGAGGTAGATGACATGGTGCACATGGCTATGAAGGTGGAGAGGCAATTGAAAAGAAAGGGGGCAGCAAGGTATTCTTCGGTTTCTAGCACTCCTTGGAAACCAAAGTGGGACAAAGACCGAGCTGTTGTCAAGGGCAAAATTGAACCACCAAAGGGGAAAGAAGAGAGCACTAGCAAAGACAAACCCAAGGTATTTCAAAATTCCAATTCTTCAAGGAATAGAGATATTAAATGCTTTAAATGTTTGGGTTCAGGTCATATTGCATCTCAATGTCCAAACAAAAGGGCGATGATCATGCATGCTAATGGTGAAGTCGTGACCGAAAGTGAGGATGATTGTGATGACATGCCAGAATTAGAGGATGCTAGTGATTGTGTTGGTGATGATGCTGACTTGGACTACCCCGTGGAAGGTAAATCTCTTGTTGCTAGGCGTGCTTTGAATGCACAAATTAAAATAGATGATGTAGAGGAACAAAGGGAAAACATATTTCATACTAGATGTTTTGTGAACAATAAAGTATGTAGTATGATAATTGATAGGGGGAGTTGCACCAATGTAGCTAGTACTACCTTAGTAGAAAAGTTGGGTTTACCTATGCTTAAACATCCTAAGCCCTACAGATTGCAATGGTTGAATGATTGTGGGGAGGTTAAGGTGAATAGACAAGTAAGGGTAGCTTTTACTATTGGGAGGTATAGTGATGAGGTACTTTGTGATGTAGTGCATATGCATGCTAGCCATCTATTGTTGGGGAGGCCATGGCAGTATGATAGGAGGGTAACACATGATGGGTTTAGGAATAGATACAACTTTGTAAAAGATGGCAAAACCATCAACCTTGTTCCTTTAACACCAAAGCAGGTCTATGAAGACCAAATGAAATTGAAATCTGTTTTTGAGAAAAAAGAATTGAGTGTGGCCGAATCTAATAAGGAAAAAAAGGAGAGAACAAAAAAAAAAAGAGATTGGCCGAAAAAGGGGAGGAAAAAGAAAGTGACAAAAACAGAGAAGTGGCTGAAAAAAATAAAGTGATGCCACAAGAAAGAAAAGCAAAAACAAAAATGAGTTTTTGTGCAAAAGAGAGTGAGGTTAAGAAGGCTTTTTTAGAAGATCAGCCCATGATCTTCCTTGTTTATAAAGAATCATATCTTAATCTTGATGAATCTAACCAAGCTCTTCCTAGTGTTGCTATTTCTTTGTTACAGGAATTTGAAGAGTTATTCCCGGACGAGATGCCAAGTGGGTTGCCTTCCATAAGAGGCATTGAACATCAGATTGATTTTGTACCCGGAGCAGTCATTCCAAACCGACCAGCTTATAGAAGTAATCCGGAGGAGACAAAGGAACTTCAAAGGCAAGTTGAAGACTTGATGAGTAAAGGGTACATAAGAGAAAGCATGAGTCCATGTGCTGTTCCAGTTCTTCTAGTGCCAAAGAAGGATGGGTCTTGGAGGATGTGTGTTGATTGTAGAGCAGTCAACAATATCACGGTAAAGTATCATCATCCCATTCCTAGATTAGATGATATGCTAGATGAATTGTATGGATCTTGTGTTTTTAGTAAGATAGATCTTAAAAGTGGTTACCATCAGATTAGGATGAAAGAAGGTGATGAGTGGAAAACAGCTTTTAAGACTAAATATGGGTTGTATGAATGGTTAGTCATGCCATTTGGACTTACTAATGCACCTAGTACTTTTATGAGACTAATGAATCATGTTTTGAGAGAGTTTCTAGGTAAATTTGTAGTAGTCTATTTTGATGACATTTTAGTGTACAGCAAAAGCTTAGATGAGCATGTTGAACATTTGCGATTTGTGTTTAATGTGTTGAAAACTGAAAAGTTGTATGCTAATTTTAAGAAGTGTACCTTTTGCATGGATAGAATTATATTTCTTGGATATGTTGTTAGCTCAAAAGGTATTGAGATGGATAAAGAGAAAGTCAAGGCCATCAAGGACTGGCCGACGCCTAAAGGGGTAAGTGAGGTAAGAAGTTTTCATGGTTTAGCTAGTTTTTATAGGCATTTTGTTAAAGACTTTAGCACTATTGCTGCACCACTTACTGAAGTTATTAAAAATAATGTTGGTTTTCATTAGGGCAATGAACAAGAGAAAGCATTTGTTAATCTTAAAGATAGGTTATGTTCAACACCTGTTTTAACATTACCTAACTTTGACAAAGCTTTTGAGATTGAATGTGATGCCTCAGGTTTAGGAATTAGAGCTGTTTTAATGCAGGAAAAGCGTCCAATCGCATTCTTCAGTGAGAAGCTTAGTGGAGCAGCCTTGAACTATCCAACTTATGACAAGGAGCTCTATGCACTTGTTAGAGCTTTGGAGACATGGCAGCATTACTTATGGCCTAAGGAATTTGTGATACATACTGATCATGAGTCATTGAAACATCTCAAGGGTCAAGGTAAGTTGAATAAGAGACATGCTAGGTGGATGGAATACATAGAGACCTTTCCTTATGTCATTAGATATAAGCAAGGTAAGGAAAATATTGTGGCTGATGCTTTATCTAGGAGGTATGTATTTCTCACATCTATGAATGCTAAGATGCTTGGATTTGAATATATAAAGGATGAATATGCCAATGATGCTGATTTTTGTGATGTATACATAGCATGTGATAAGACAGCATTTGGTAAATTTTACAAGCATGATGGTTTTTTTATTTAGACAAGATAAACTATGTGTGCCTAATTGTTCTATGAGAGAGTTATTAGTGCGTGAGGCACATGGTGGTGGTTTAATGGGACACTTTGGTGTCAAGAAGACCTTAGAAATATTGTATGAACATTTCTTTTGGTCTAAAATGAAAAGGGATGTTATTCGCATATGTAATAGATGCATTACATGTAGAAAGGCCAAATCTAAGGTTTTACCTCATGGGTTGTATACACCCTTACCAGTTCCTAGTGAACCATGGGTAGACATATCTATGGACTTTGTTTTGGGTTTACCTAGGACGAAAAGGGGTAAGGATTCAATTTTTGTGGTAGTGGATAGGTTTAGCAAGATGGCACATTTCATCCCATGCCATAAAACTGATGATGCAACTAACATTGCTGAATTGTTCTTTAGGGAGATAGTGCGCCTACATGGTGTTCCTAGAAGCATTGTATCTGATAGAGATGTTAAGTTCCTTAGTTACTTTTGGAAGGTTTTGTGGGGGAAATTGGGTACTAAACTTTTGTTTTCTACTACTTGTCATCCACAAACTGATGGGCAAACTGAAGTAGTTAATAGGACTTTAACACAACTTTTGCGCACTTTTATACAAAAGAACTTGAAAACTTGGGAAGAATGTTTTCCATTCATAGAGTTTGCATATAATAGGACTGTGCATTCTACTACTTCTTATTCTCCATTTGAGATTGTTTATGGTTTTAATCCATTAACTCCCTTAGATTTAATGCCTTTACCTGTTGATGCAAGGAATAGTTTGAATGGGAGTAAGAAAGCTGAATTGGTGAAGTCTCTTCATGAAAAAGTAAAGCTTCAAATTGAGAAAAAAAAATGCAAAAGTTGCTTCACAAGCAAACAAAGGCAGGAGGCGAGTTACTTTCGAACCAGGTGATTGGGTCTGGGTTCATATGCGCAAGGAAAGATTTCCAGCTCATAGGAGAACCAAGTTGCATCCTCGAGGAGATGGGCCTTTCCAAATCCTTGAGAAAATTAATGACAATGCTTACAAAGTAGACTTACCAGGTGAGTATAACATTTCTGCTTCATTTAACGTTTCTGATCTTTCCCTTTACGATGTAGGTGATGATTCGAGGTCGAATCCTTTTGAGGAAAGGGGGAATAATGAGAACCAAGCTGGTATTGGACTTCAAGATCCATTGCATGTTCCTATTGGGCCTATTACAAGGTCAAGATCCAAGAAGCTCAAGGAAGCTATGCAAGGATTGGTAAAAAGGACTTGGGAAGAATCTACAAGTCTTTTAAGCAATGTCAATCCATTCAAGTTGGGCTGCTTGAATGAGGAAGACCAAGAATTGGTCCATGTGACCCAAGCTTCACATGATGGGCCATAGAGGAATTCAAGGGGACGGCAATCTTAATGAATTAGTGGGCCTGTTTTTAGTTCATTATCTAATATGAAGTGGGGACCAATTCATTAATGTTGTGGAGCCTAAATTAGAAGCTTTAGTTGGGTCTTTTAATTACTTAGGCTTTTGGGCCTGCTTTATGTATTATGTCTATTAGGCTTGTGGGGTCTATCTTCATTAAACTTGTTGGACATCCTTTTAATTATTTAGGTTTGGGCTTGAGCATGTTCAGCCCATATTTTACATATTATTAATTAGTAGATTTAGGGTTATTGTAGAGAGGCTATAAATATATGTCTTAGCCACCTACTTCAATTATCTTTTGATCAATTAAGTCTGATTTTATTCAGTGAGAGTTTTCTCTTTTAGTTCTTGAAAGAACTTAGGAACTTATCAAAGAATTCTTTCTTTGTGGCGTTCAACCTATCAAACTTAGGTTCTTGAAACGAGAGTTCTTAGGGTCTAGCTTACATGCTTAATCTAGGTTCTTTGAAACAGGCTTTCTAAGGGTTTAAGTTTTCTTTGCCTGAATCTTGGCTTTTCTAGGTTAGGTATTTCAATTTGTTAGTGGGTTCAAAGGGTTTAATCCCTAGGGTTCACATCACAAGGCCTGCCCTAAGGTTAGTTTTCCCTACAAGCTATAGATCGATTGATTGACTCCTCAACGGGACACAAAAACTTGAGTTTTATGGACGCCTTCTCCGGCTACAACCAGATCAAAATGAACCCCGAAAACCAATATAAGAAGTCTTTTGTGATGGAGGAGGGTCTATTATGCTACCAAGTTATGCCTTTCGGGCTAAAGAATGCGGGAGCCACCTACCAAAGGTTGGTAAACAGACTCTTCAAGGACCAAATCGGGTGGAGTATGGAAGTATATGTGGATGACATGCTGGTAAAAAGCTCCTCGCTGGACCATTGATGGAGACTCAATTAAGAGTTGTAAACCCAAGTGCAGGTTATGTTCAAGTAATAAATTCTCGGGTGTCCGAGGTCGAACCACAGGGAAGCGTATTAGTAAGTATAAGTTTATAAATATATAAGAAAAAGAAAATAAACAAGATATTAGGGAATCAATAACAAAGAAAGTAAACAAGATATTAGAGAACAAAATAAACAAAATAACATAAAAGCAATTAAACAAGATATAAAAAAACAATAAGAAAAGATGTTGAGGTTAGAGAATCCACTCTTGGTGTTATGCTAAGATTAATCTTGTTTTATTACACAATTGAAATCCACACATAAGGGAGGTTCCAATCGGAAGGTTTAGCAATTCAGTCCAAATTGTCCAACGTCCATAGCATATGATATTATGTTCATTTGGTGTCCTCAAAACTCATAAAAAGAGTCCAAGCATTCCTTATGCCAAGGTATATGTCTACAACAAATCAAGGTTATGAAACCAAGCATTTACTGTGCCATTTTCCTTGTCAATAACGAATCAAGATCTCTACTTTGCAAGTATGATTTTAAACCAAAAGAAAATATTATCTATACTAATGTTTATAAATGATCATTCATTTTAGCTCAAGTTTAAGAGACTAACCTTAGCATTTACCAAAAGCTTCACCTCATCACCTCAACAATATGATTAGCAACACATACTAGATATGAATAAAATGAAAAGGAATGTAAGAAACATAAGTAAAGAAAAAGAAAACTAGAGAAAGGAAAGAAGAAGAAAACTTAGAGAATTTTATTACAATGGCTAATATCCTACCAATGTATCAATGTATCCCAATACTCATCCAAGGCCCTCTATTTATACACATTTTGGAGGGCTAAATGACAAGAGACAAGCTTACAAATTTCAAAGGTAGGTATAATAGGTGGGTGCATTTTTCTAACAATTTTCGTCATATTGTATGACAATTCTGATCAGCCAGCTTGATGGTCGATTTTGTCAATGTTGGAGGCTCGATCTGATAAAATTGTCTTCTAGAAAAATATACCCCTATCAGTTACGGATCCATAGCCGTTGGAATCAGCTCATTTGCTGATGTGGATAAGAAGATATGGGCAAAATACGAAAACAGGTCAGCATAGACGTCATTGCACATCAGCCAACTTGATGGTCGATTTCACTAGGGAAAACGACTCCGTTTCAAGAAGTGTAAAACATGAAAAAGATAGATATGCCTCTTAGCTTTGCACGGATACAAATTTCAGCCTTATTGCTTCAGTGAAACTCGAGATATAGCTGATATGGTAAACGGTGTCGGAACTGGAACTGAACTGGATTTGCCCTTAATTCTAGTAATCTGAAATCACTCAAAGAAACTTGTGAAAAACACCAAATTACATAAAAATATAAAAGATCATAAACACAATTAGACTAAACAATAATAACTCGTATTTGACACAAAACAATAATAAAACATAAATAAAAACTATATAATTATACGAGTTATCACACCCCCCACACTTAGATTGTTGCTAGTCCCTAGCAACGACTCAATAAAAATAAAATAAGAAAATCTAATCTAATCCATTTTTGTAGGAAATCACGGTGGCACTTAGCATGTGACACAAGCCTTTAAACCCCTAGGTGTCCCTAGTGGACGAGTTTAGTCTCGTGAGGGTTTACTAGGACGATACCCACAAACATTGAAGACATAAGAAAAACTAAAAATAATAATTATAACTAATCCTTCCAATATAAATTAGAGATAATCATTGGACAAGTCTTAAAAACTAATCAATAGCTTAAAGAAATTCACGAAAAATCTTGCTTGAATGTAAATAAATGAGTTAAGCCAATATTAACATAACATATTTCAATCAAAATAGTGCATATTCAAACTTAATCTCAACTTCTCACATGGGATACTCTCTTGATTTTCACTCTTTAAAGTAGTGGTAAAGTGTTTACACTCAATCAATCTCATGAAAACACTTCTACCATATGCTTGCTTGTCCACCTATTCTCCACTATTTAGATCATACAACTTCATAAATCAAGAGGTCTTTATTCAAGGTTGTAATGGGGCCAAAGGGTTATAATGTGGTTAAAGAACAAAAGGATAAAGATATCACAAAGGTTCCAAAGAGTTCATAGAGTTTAGAGACATAATAAGATCATACGAATAAAACTTCTCAAAACTCTTATAAAGCACATAATAACATAGGCTAACTATTCATGTTGAGCCTTTGCTTCATTCTAACCAACTTTGTAACATCTTTTTCTTTACTTTAACTAGAAGTTCAAGAGAATATATATATATATATTTTTTGAATATGGGAATGTATTTAACAATGATCCCTTTCTTTTTCTCTTGACTTTTTCTTTTCTTTTCTTCCCCCACACTTATCTTTTGTTTCTAACCCAAATTTTCAACTAAAAATATCCCTTGTTTTTTGTAATATGTCTCAAAATATATAATCCATCTTTAGAACAAGGGTAAGGATATAAGTATATTTAGGCTAGATGTAAGTTGTGGTTACCAATAAAATAGCATATTTAATGTAGGCTCAAATTGGCTCACTAGTGGGGATATTCTCTTAGAACATTAATAATGAATGACTGTTTGGCTCTGGTTATAATCCTAATGCCTCTATCATATTCATGTTGTCACATGTATCAATATAGTCTCAAACGGTTTAAAGCAAGTTCTAGAGAATCATGTAATCATCAGAGCACTCACGAAAGAAATTAGATTGATTTGTATAATGCATCAATCATTATAGGCTCAAAAACTCACAAGGATGATTATACAAGTCAGATTAAGTCTAAACATGCTTCTTTCTCAATCAACATATCATATTAACATTGGCTCATAAAAAGGTTGACATCAAGCTCAATTCTCATGAAAATCTTATCACTAATAAATCTGTTTTAGACTTATGCAATTCATATCTCATCATTGTATTAAAAGGAACTAAAACACACTAAAAAATAATAATAATAATAATAATAAAGACTCATAAAAAAAATAGTAGACAAAAATAAAAGAAATCCTAAATCGTTCCCCCCACACTTAATTCTTACATTGTCCTCAATGTAAGTCTATTAACCCAAATGAAAGAATCATGTGTAAGAGAAAAGAACTAATAACATAAGAATAGGAATAACTAAGACTCAAAACAAAACAAACTCATGCAACCTAATTAATCCTAAAATACTAAACAAAAATTAACAAGTAAACATAAAAAGATTAAAATCAAACTGACAAGGTATGTCTCAAGTCTCCCTTACTCAGACCTTGTTCAGAATGAATACTTCTAAATTGCTTAAAACACAACAAACTTTTTTTTTTTTTTTTGAAAGAAGAAATCAAACTGACAAGGTATGTCTCAAGTCTCCCTTACTAAGACCTTGTTCAGAATGAATACTTCTAAATGGCTTAAAACACATCAAATTTTTTTTTTTTTTTTAAATTAGCAAAATATGTCCCTTACCCCCTACTAAAGGTAGAATTTAGGAGATATTACCTGCAGAGGTTGCTAACCACTTATTATAACTGAGACACAACAAACAAAATGTTAGATAATGTCACAAAGACAGAGTGCAATCCACTCCTTGCTCGTCCATATCTCTTTTTCTTTTTCCGAGCGTTTGCGAAACAACCGTAGTAGGTAAATACTCATAAGCTTGGAGCTTTTTGAGTAAATCTTCAATGGTTGTAGCAGAAATTATGGTTCTCCTTGCCTCTGAAAACATGAATCCATTATCCACAGCATTATCTAAGTATGAAAGCAAATTACTAAAATAACCATTAATATTAAGCAAACCAATGGGTTTCTTATTTGTGACCAAAGATGACCAAGAAGCCACGCAAGCTATTTCTTCCAATGTACCCAGACCTCCTGGTAAAGCAATGAATGCATCGGCAGAATGGTACATGATTGTCATCCGTTCATGGATACTCCAGACTTGTATTTCCTTACCCACGGTAGGTCCACAAAAATCTGTGAATAGTTTTGGCACGATTCCTAGAACTGGACTTCCTCCGGCGTGTGCTGCTGTAGCGACTGCTCCCATTAGACCCGTACTACCGCCTCCATAAATCAACTGGATCTTTTGTTGGGCAAGTATTACTCCAACTCTTATGGCTTCATCAGCGAATATGTTATTTTTCCCTGGATAAGCACCTCCAAAGACACAATTTTTTTTAATGCGTTGGGACGAAGTACTTTCCATTTTTTTTCTTTTTCGAGTGCCTGAAAGAGAATGAGTACATGGTGTAATATATAGAGGACTGAGTAGTGAATCAGACAACAGTAATAATGTCGCCGAAAGTGTATCTGACCTGTCAGAAGAAAATGTTAACCTAACAAAAGATTTTTGCGTGATTTCAGGAAGAAAATCAAAAAGAAAAGAAAAAGCAACCGTAAAAGTCCAATGCAAAAAAAAAATGAGAATAATTACACAAATCATAAATTAAACCGAAATGAAGTTATTGCAAATCAAACCAAAAGCTGAGAAGTCATTTATTGTAGTTGTGATTGTGGCTCACATCTTCCTCTGGTTTTACATCTAGAAACAGCTTAAACGCCTTCTATGAGTCGAGGATATGCTTCCCATCCAGTTTTCTTACAAGCTGGCAAACAGGGTCTTTTAACATCAGATTCCCAAGATGTTGCCATTCCCTTTGGAATTGCGGCCATAAATCAAGAATTTCTCTCTGTACGTCTCCACTAGGATGCATCTCAAGAGAAAGTTGGATATTACCCAAATTCTCCTTACTCAGTCCATCCTTAATGAATTCAATTTTATCATCTCGATTAGAGGACGGAATCCCAATAGAACGACATTTACCGTTACACGTCCATCGTGCACATTTGTGGCAATTTGAACTCATTCGCTTTGCTCGTCGCTTCTTTGCATAAGTGCTTCTACCTGTACCTGGTAAATGCAAAACAGGAAGATATTCATCTTCACGTACCTTGGCTTCAATTATCCAACGTATGTCTTCAGGAATCCCTTTGTGCATAAGCATTCTTAATCTTTCAAATCGAACTTGGTAAAGCTTCAGTAAAATATTTCGAGGAAAAGGAGGAAATCGTTTCTGCAATCTTGTGAGAATATCATCCATCTTGAAAAAAAAATGAAAAAGAAATTAAAAGAGAAATTTATATACAATATCAGTTTTGTGGGTAGCTGATGGAACCGACTTAAATAATCACGGAGTACCGTTATCCGCCATTTAACCGGGATTAAAAAAAATGTATTAATTTTTTTTGTTTTTGTTTATGTTTTTTTTTTTTTTTTTTTGGAAATTAGTAAAAATTATATTTACATCTAGTTATTTTCAAAACAAGGATCAGAAAGAAAAACAACCTCTTCTTGAGTAACATGATTTTCCAAAAAGAGTTTGAGTCTTTGTCCATTTACCTTGAATACGTTACCATTTTTAGGATTCTCAATGTCAACTGCTCCATAATGATACACATGCTTAACCACAAATGGGCCAGTCCATCTTGATCTCAACTTACCAGGAAATATGTGAAGTCTAGAATTATAAAGTAGAACTTTTTGCCCAACATCAAATGTTTTTCTTGAAATTAACTTGTCATGAAAGGCTTTAGTTCTTTCTTTATGAATTTTAGGATTCTCATATGCATCATTTCTGAGTTCCTCAAGTTTTTGTTTCCAACAATGCTTATCCTGAAAAGAATTTAACAAAGAATCAGTGTGTGAAATTTCTGAAGCATTATCAAACTCACATTCAATTAAATAAGCTTCTAAAGGATCTCTTCAATGAAATCCACTTCATGTACTTCTGAATCATCACCAGGTTGCTTGCAAGTGTTGAACACATTTAATTCTAAAGTCATATTTCCAAAAGAAATGTTCAACATACCATTCCTGCAATTTATCAGAGCATTAGAAGTTGCAAGAAATGGACGGCCTAATATAACAGGAATTTGAACATTTGGATTTGAAACAGGATGTGTGTCCAAAACAATAAAATCAACAGGGAAGTAAAAATTATCAATTTGAACCAAAACATCTTCAACTATCCCTCGAGGAATTTTTACAGAACGATCAGCTAGTTGAAGTGTAACAGGTGTTTCCTTGAGTTCACCTAAACCTAACTGTTGATAAACAGAAAAAGGCAAAAGATTAACACTAGCACCAAGATCAAGCAATGCACGTTCTATTCTAGTGTTTCCAATGATGCATGAGATTGTTGGACATCCAGGATCTTTGAATTTTGGTGGAGTAAGGTGCTGAATGATTGAGCTCACACTTTCCGTCAGAAATGCTTTCTTTTGTACATTATGTTTCCTTTTAACTGTGCACATGTCCTTCAAAAATTTAGCATAAGATGAAACTTGTTTGATTGCATCCAATAAAGGAATGTTAATCTTAACTTGTTTGAAAAGTTCATAAATTTCTGCATTTTGATTCAAATTCTTTATTGTTTGCAACCTTTGAGGAAAAGGATCAGGATGCATACCTTTTTCTTTGTCCAAATTTTCAAGAAGTTCAGACTTACCATCATCCTTACCATTACTTTTCGGAGGGGAAGGAGGATCTTGGTCTTTTGATGGAATGTTTTTGTCAATTGCCTTTCCACTTCGAAGAGTTGTGATAGAACTGGCATTTTCCTGTTGAGTTTCATTGGAGCAAGAAACAAGACATTGAGTAGAAGGGTTAGGCTGAGGTTGAGCAGGAAACTTACCTTTTTCTTGAGTGCGTAATGAAGCTGTCAATGTGGACAAGGTGTTTTTGATCTCATTGATGTCCTGTGAAGTTTGGTTATTCACATTTTCTTGTGTTTGCATGAATGCTTGCAATGTCTCTTCCAAGGTTTGTACATGTGAAGGTTGATAGGAAAAAGTGTTGCCCGACTTTTGAGATTGTGGTACCTGAACATGATTATTATTCCGCCAACTGAAGTTGGGATGACTTCTCCATTCAGGGTTATACGTTTCAGAGTAAGGAGAAGGAAAACGCTTTTTAAATGTGTTTATGGAATTTACTTGATCATGCAACACTTCTTTAAGAATGGGAATGTTTGGACATTCAGAAGTGGGGTGTCCCATGATTTCACAAATTCCACAACTTTCTTCATTTTTAACCGTTTTGACTTCTTTTACTTCTCTAAGTTCCATGGCTTCAATCTTTCTAGCCAAATTAGCTACTTTAGCTTTTATCTCATCTTCTTGACTAAAATGATATTTACCTCTGTTAGAAAAAAGATTAGATCTATTGGAACTTTCAGAGGAATTATCTGTGTGCCAGGCTTGAGAGTTATCTGCCAAATGGTCTAGGTAGTCAAAGGCTTCTTCAGGTTCTTTTTCTAGAAACTCACCGTTACACATTGTTTCAACAAATTGTTTAGTTTCGGGAGTTAAACTTTCATAAAAAAAACTAATAAGACGCCATTTTTCAAAACCATGATGTGGACAAGAACTTAACAAATCTTTAAAACGCTCCCAGCACTGAAAAAATGCTTCATTTTGATTTTGATTGAAATTTTGAATCTGTCTTTTCAAAGCAGTAGTTTTATGTGCTGGGAAAAATTTCTTTAGAAACTCAGTTTGTAATTCTTGCCATGTGCCAATTGACCTTGGTTTTAAATTATGAAGCCAAATTTTTGCTTTATCTTTTAAAGAAAAAGGAAATAATTTTAGCTTGACAATTTCATTTGTACATTGTCGGTCATTAAAGGTGACACATACATCTTCGAAGTCTTTTAGAAACGAGTAAGCACTTTCCGATTCCAACCCATAGAAATTTGGAAGCAAAGCTATCATACCTGGTTTAAAACGAAAGTTGTTTGCATTGAGAGGAAAAATAAAACAAGAGGGTGATGAGCTTCGAGTTGGTTGCAAGTAGTCACGCATGGTGCGTACTTGTCTGTTCTCATCTTCAGCATGAACACTTTCATTGTCAGCCATGGTAGGAGTTGTATTAGAAAGATTACCTGAAAAAGTTTCACAATAAAATCTAACTAAACGACGAGATCTAAAATCACGTCGCCAAACAAGCATAAAACAAAGTTAATATACAAAATTAGGCGGTATAACCAGCCAATAAAAATAAATTAGGCGGTATAACCAGCCAATAAAAATAAATATAGGCGGTATAACCAGCCAATAAAAATAAATATACTTATAAACTTATATACTTAGTATTGCCTCCCCGGCAACGGCGCCAAAAACTTGATGGAGACTCAATTAAGAGTTGTAAACCCAAGTGCAGGTTATGTTCAAGTAATAAATTCTTGGGTGTCCGAGGTCGAACCACAGGGAAGCGTATTAGTAAGTATAAGTTTATAAATATATAAGAAAAAGAAAATAAACAAGATATTAGGGAATCAATAACAAAGAAAGTAAACAAGATATTAGAGAACAAAATAAACAAAATAACATAAAAGCAATTAAACAAGATATAAAAAAACAATAAGAAAAGATGTTGAGGTTAGAGAATCCACTCTTGGTGTTATGCTAAGATTAATCTTGTTTTATTACACAATTGAAATCCACACATAAGGGAGGTTCCAATCGGAAGGTTTAGCAATTCAGTCCAAATTGTCCAACGTCCATAGCATATGATATTATGTTCATTTGGTGTCCTCAAAACTCATAAAAAGAGTCCAAGCATTCCTTATGCCAAGGTATATGTCTACAACAAATCAAGGTTATGAAACCAAGCATTTACTGTGCCATTTTCCTTGTCAATAACGAATCAAGATCTCTACTTTGCAAGTATGATTTTAAACCAAAAGAAAATATTATCTATACTAATGTTTATAAATGATCATTCATTTTAGCTCAAGTTTAAGAGACTAACCTTAGCATTTACCAAAAGCTTCACCTCATCACCTCAACAATATGATTAGCAACACATACTAGATATGAATAAAATGAAAAGGAATGTAAGAAACATAAGTAAAGAAAAAGAAAACTAGAGAAAGGAAAGAAGAAGAAAACTTAGAGAATTTTATTACAATGGCTAATATCCTACCAATGTATCAATGTATCCCAATACTCATCCAAGGCCCTCTATTTATACACATTTTGGAGGGCTAAATGACAAGAGACAAGCTTTACAAATTTCAAAGGTAGGTATAATAGGTGGGTGCATTTTTCTAACAATTTTCGTCATATTGTATGACAATTCTGATCAGCCAGCTTGATGGTCGATTTTGTCAATGTTGGAGGCTCGATCTGATAAAATTGTCTTCTAGAAAAATATACCCCTATCAGTTACGGATCGATAGCCGTTGGAATCAGCTCATTTGCTGATGTGGATAAGAAGATATGGGCAAAATACGAAAACAGGTCAGCACAGACGTCATTGCACATCAGCCAACTTGATGGTCGATTTCACTAGGGAAAACGACTCCGTTTCAAGAAGTGTAAAACATGAAAAAGATAGATATGCCTCTTAGCTTTGCACGGCTACAAATTTCAGCCTTATTGCTTCAGTGAAACTCGAGATATAGCTGATATGGTAAACGGTGTCGGAACTGGAACTGAACTGGATTTTGCCCTTAATTCTAGTAATCTGAAATCACTCAAAGAAACTTGTGAAAAACACCAAATTACATAAAAATATAAAAGATCATAAACACAATTAGACTAAACAATAATAACTCGTATTTGACACAAAACAATAAGAAAACATAACTAAAAACTATATAATTATACGAGTTATCACCAGCACGATCGAGATCTCGAGGAAGCCTTTGGCGTCATCAAGAAGCACAACATGAGATTAAATCCAAAAAATATGCATTTGCAGTGGAAGCAGGGAAGTTCCTTGGGTTCATGGTCTCCAACAGAGGAATAGAAGCAAATCCTAAAAAAATTCAGGCAATCTTGGGTATGTGCTTGCCAAGAAACACCAAAGAAATGCAAAGGCTTATCGGAAAGGTGGTCGCCCTTAACAGGTTCGTCTCCAAGCTCGTCGACAGGTACTTACCTTTCTTCAAAGTGCTCAGGGTAGCCTCTAAGTACCAATGGACTGAAGATTGCCAGAAGGCTTTCGAAGAATTAAAAAAGTACCTGTGCTCGCCGCTATTGCTCACCAGCCCTCTACCAGAAGATCAGCTATACATCTACCTAGTAGCTTCAGACAAAACTGTAGCTGTCGTGCTCCTTAAGGAAGAAGAAGCCGGCCAAATACTAGTCTACCATGTCAGTCGAGCTTTGCAGAACAGAGAAGTCAACTATACTAGGCTAAAAAAAACCACTTACACTCTGATAGTGGCGGCTAGGCGCCTAAGGAAGTATTTCCAAGCCAACCCTATCACGGTATTGACGAATCAACCGCTAAGGGAAGTCCTGCAAAAGATAGACACGGCGGGCAGGATGGCCAAGTGGAGTGTTGAGCTAAGTGAATTTGGCCTGGAATATAGGCCAAGGAAGGCTATCAAAGCCTAAGCTCTAGCGGACTTTATAGCCGAGTGCTCATTTACCAGTGCCATCACAGCACCGATCTGCTACCCAAAAGATGCACCACCGAATCCCGATAGTGAGGCACCGCCACCACCCCAGAACCAACCTTAATGCAGAAACCTCAGCAGTTGGAGCCCGTCCAGAGTGGCGTATGGACATTGTACGTAGACGGATCCTCAAGAAAAGAGGGATCAGGGGCCAAAATCTTATTAATCGACCCGCAGGGAAGCGAATAGAAATACGGGCTGTCTTTCGGGTTCCCCGCTTCAAACAACACAGCAGAGTATGAAGCTCTCCTGACGGGGCTAGAGTTAGCACTCAAACTCGGGGCAACATGGCTAACTGTGTCAACCGATTCCCAATTGGTAGCAAAGTAGGTGAATGGGGAATATGAAGTACGAGAGCCCGCCCTGGTAAGATATCATAAAAAGGTCATGAGCCTAAAACAGCACTTCAACCAGTTGACCATCCAGCAGATCGCTAGGGAAGAAAATGTCAGGGCAGACTCTCTGTCCAAGCTCGCCTCCGCCATTTAAATAAGACAAAGAGGAAAGATCCTCCTCGAACACCGCCCTTTGCCAAGCCACCAAGAGGGTGCATAGATCCTCCCAATAGCTAACGAACAGAGCTTGTTAACAAGAATTATAGAATTCCTCACAAAAGGGACTTCGCTCGATGACCCCAAAGAACAACTCAGGCTGAGAAGAAGAGCTACCAGATACGCAGTAATAGGAGACACCTTGTACAAAAAATCATTCAGCGAACCCTTACCGAGATGCTTAGAGCCAGCAGAGGTCGAATACGTCCTTCGAGAGATCCATGAAGGAGTATGCAGAAACCACATGGGGGGCAAGTCTCTAGCACAGAAAGCACTGATACAGGGTTTCTACTGGCCAACAATGAAGAAAGACGCCACAGAGTTGGTAAAGAAGTGTGACAAGTGCTAAAAAGTTCATCACTGTTCCAAGACAACCGACAGAATTACTCAATCAGTTGTCAAGCCCGTGGCCCTTTGCAATGTGGGGGATTGACACCTTAGGACCCTTCCCAATTGCCATAGGGCAGAAGAAGTTTACAGTTGTCATCTACGAGTACTTCACTAAATGGGTAGAAGTAGAGGCTGTGGCGACCATCATAGAAAGGGTGATTGAGAACTTTGTCTAGAAGTCTATAGTCTGCAGATACGGAGTCCCCAATACCATTGTGGCGGACAATGGCGCAGAGTTCTAGTGGGCAAATTGAAGAAATTCGGTGAAAACTTCAAGATCCTGCTGACTCACAGCTCGATCAAACACCCCCATGTTAGGAATAGACTACTTCGGGTTCATGTAAATACATGATAATCAAAGTGCAGCGGAAATAAACAAAGAAGCACCCGAAGTACAACAGGAATTTAGGCTTGTGTTTGCATAGGTTTATAACATTCAAAAACAATTAAATCACCCATATGATTTAGAAGTTGCCTGCTTAAGATATCGTAATCTTAAGTTTCAGATCCTAATCTCGAATCCAAGATCTACAAAGCTTCCAACTTGTCCAAGACCACAAGAAGCACAATTGTCCTTCCTTTACAGCTAGTCCACACGAACAGCTGATGGATCCTTCTCTAAGGTATGGCGATTCACTTGTGCTAGCAAGCTGATCCTAAGATCACAATCAAAAGGTCTATATTCTTGTATCTTTCTTCCTTAATCAATTTCACTCAACTAGGTGAAGAAGCGGGAAGAAGAACACTAAGATAGGAGGAATTGCGGCAAGTACAGAGGGGCTTAGGGGGTTGCGATTTCACCTTTTTGCTAAGTAAGAGTTCTCTTCTTGAAACCAAATTTTTTCTTAAGCAAAATCAGAATATCACAAAAAGAATAGAACTCACTTGGGAGGCTACAGCCTCTAAATAATACTATATAGTGGCTCACACCCTAATCCCTATCTCCCTATGCTTGGCCGGCCACCTGTTACTTGCTGCACAAGATTTTCATTAATCCACTTGGACTTAAACTATTTAATTCTAAGATGGATCAATAGGCCCATTATATTATCTAATAATAATAATGGTCCACCAATATTAATGCCTTAAGTTGGGCCAACCATCCTTAGTGGACAGTCCTAAATTAGAATAGTCACTTTAGACCCATTCTTATTTATCATGCTTATTTATTGGATAAATTAATTTCTAGACGAAAGTAATTTAATTCTCAATTTCGGCATATAATTCAAAACAATAATTATCCTTGAGGATGCCAACAAAATTTCGGCATTATAACACCCCTAGGACGAAACACCAATACTTATTACGGGCATTGTGATGTACGTTCATCATTGCCCGAATTTCAAAAATAAACTTATTCAAAAAGTAGAATAGAAGGTAAAAGGATTGGAAATATTCCTCCATGTGTTCTTAACTTCGGGATATCTAATTGGAAATCCGGCATGGCTTCGCCTAGGTTTACTATATGAAGGTGAATTAGTTCTAAAAGCCCCGAATTGTTCATCACTATCTCCGGTGAAGGCTAATAAGACACCCCGATAAAAACGGGTTCAATTCGTTAGAGTCTATTTCCTAGCCCATGCGGTTTGTTAATCACGAAGGCTTAGGTAATTTAGTACTTCGGAAGTGTTTCACTAGCCAATGCGGATTGTTAATCACGAAGGCTTAGTTACTTTGCTCCCACCTAAAAGGACGGAACCCGGGTATAGGGCTCATGATATACAAATGCACATGTAGTGTAGTGTGTGAGGAGAAATAACAAACCTTTCACCACTTATTCTACATCCCTTATTCTAAATGCCCCAACAAGATTAAACAACATAAATCATCAATTAATCAATAAATGAACCAAAATAACCAGAGAACAATTATGATATGTATGCATATGAATATGGACATATTTAAGAGCATTTTATTATTTTTGAAATTCTCCTTATTTAAACAAAAAATATGGGAATTAAAATTAAATACCAATTAAACCAACAAAACCGAGACTTTGATACCACATGACTAACTCTAGGCCTGACTCTCTAAAGGTTTCCAGTGGAGTCGTCAAGCTGTCGCAACCTAAAAAATAACAAGTCTCATCGCAAGACTTTATATTCGTTAAGTGTGACAATTAAAAATCGAGAAAAAGTCGACTTAATTCCTCTTGAAAAATGAAGGTTTTGAAAATAACCTTGAAAAAGACATGGAGTCGCCACCAATCTTTTTTAGCTAGGTGTGATCAGCCACCTATTAAAACCGATTTTGTAAAACATTTTAATAATAATTAAAACATTTTAAAAACCAATTTCAAGTCTGCGTTATAAACCAGAGAAAATCAAAGAATCGGGTTTGGGACTCGATTACGTGTGGGGAAGGATTAGCACCCCCATAACGCCCGTATAAAACGGCACCTTATTAATCATGTGTTATCTCAAGTCTCGGTAAAAAGTGGATTTTTAATTTAGTATTTCAAGTTAATTCCCAATTTAAAGAAAAATAATTCAATTTTTAATTGAAAATTATCCGAAATTTATAAATTGAAATTTTCCTATATTCCCCAACAAACGTGGCAAAATATAGAAATTTTTATTAGTTTGAAAAACTTTCTGAATCATTATCGTTTTAAAGAAGATATTCCGTTATTAATGATAATTGATGATATCCTCTCTAGCAAACTCGGCAGGGAACTCATGAATTTTTTTAACTCGAGAATATCTTTATTTTATTGAAAATCATTACCTTTTTCAAAACATTTTAAAAAATATGAATAAGAATATGTGTGACATAAATAAAATGACATAGCAAAGTCTAGATAATATAATGCAACCTAAATGGTATGATATAAGTTAAATGTCATAGCATATTCTAAATGAAATGAAATCTCCTAAGTCATATGATATATTCTAAATGAAATAAAATGACCTAGGTAACATGATATATTCTATATGAAATGTAATATCCTAAGTCATATGATATATTCTAAATGAAATGAAATGACCTAGGTAACATAATATATTCTATATGAAATAAAATATCCTAAGTCACATGATATATTCTAAATGAAATAAAATATCCTAAGTGGCATAATATATTCTAAATGAAATGAAATAACCTAAGTAACATAATATATTTTATATGAAATGAAATATCCTAATTCACATGATATATTCTAAATGAAATGAAATATCCTAAGTGACTTAATATATTCTAAATGAAATGAAATGACCTAGGTAACATAATATATTATATTTGAAATGAAAATCCTAAGTTACATGATATATTCTAAATGGAATAAAATGATTTAAATGACATGGCAAATATAAATGATATGGCATATAATCTAAATGATATGAAATGACATGAAACATAAAATAATGCTAACATATAATATGCATGAAAATAAAAATAAAAATAAAAATAATAATGCATGAACATAGTATATGCTATATAATATGACAAAAATAACTAAATAAAAAGCATAGGGTATCATGAAATATTCAAAACCATATAATAAATAACATAACATCAAAAATATATATAAAAAATAATAACAACACCATGGAAATTATCATAGCAAATTCACATATTATATAGTATGCATGAATATGGAAAATGCAATGCATGAGAATGTATTTTTTTTCCTTTAATTAAGGAAATTCGTATATCTAAAAAGATATCCGACGATCTTAGGAAAATATATCAAATTAAATATTCTAAAACAAAAAACTTTGTGATTGTTTGAAAACAATTTTGGAAAACTTAGATTTTAAAAAAAATAAAAACCTAACTAAACCCTTTTTAAATAGTTTTAATTTCCTAAGCTTAAAATCTCGGACTTGATCTCCCTTAACCCGAGGTTTATAAAATTATTTTTAGAGTTTAAAAAGACTTAGAAACTACCCCTAGACAGTAGCTAAACTTCCTAATCAGTCCCCTCTAAATAACTTAGCCAAAACAGAAAAAGAAATTTTCTTTAAATTCAAATCTGACTCCACTGTCCAGTTTTAGAGCACGATTTTTAAACTATTTTGAAAAATTAAAAAAAAAAATACTGGAGACTCAAAATATGTAAAAATACACGGAAACAAATTGGCTTAATTTTATGGTTAAATATGTCTGCCTAGAAAAATCGAGAAAGTATTAGTACTGGGTGAAAAAACTCTTTTGCCAAAACACATTTTTTTGCCTTTGATAAAATCATTTAAAAATCAAAGTAAAAATGTTAGAGACTCTCCTAAAGACTCACAAATAGTAGCTAACACTTTTGAAAAGTTAGACAAAAATTGGCTAAGTAAAGAAACTCAGAAAGGTAGAATAATCAATTTGACAACTCTTTAATTTTCCACTAGTATGCTCAAAATGAGTATGACTTTGAACCATTGATTGGTCTAAGTCATAAATCATGTGGCAATGACATGAAATGCAGGAAAATACAACAAATATAATGTATGAAATGCATGATTTAAAACCTAAATGACATGGAAAATGCATGGCATCAATAAAATGACCTAGACCTAACTTGAACTTGCATGGCATTTAATGTAACCTATGTCTAAAATGCATGAAATGCATTAAAATGCAAACACAGCCTAAAGCTAAAAGATGCATGGCAAATACACAAACATATAGCATACTTAAACAAAATACACAACAACATATCATGGGAATGCAAACCTATCAACTAGCATAATAAAAATGCACACACAAAGCTAAAAAAGGGGGGTAACCGAATGGTCCAATGAACAAGGTCATTTTCACAAACACTTAACACAATAACATGCATAGCTAAAGAATAATACTTAAATCATGCAAATATAAAGTAAAGGCATGAAAACCAATAGGTATTTTCACAAACACATGGATTAACAAAATGTAAATCATAAACAAACTTAAACACTTTGAAAACAGAAAATCAAAAATGCAAGACAAATAAAATAAACATGATAACAAGATAATAAACTCAACAATGGAAACAAGCAAGCAACCAAATCAAAAAAGCTTCATATTTATGTATTTTAAGAAGATTTAAAGCATCAAAACTTGTTAAATACCACTAATAACATGAAATAAAAAAGCAAAACAACAACTATACAAAAAAATGAGCCATTCGGCTACCCCTTTAAATCAAGAGAAAAAAAAGCTTTTTACAAGAAAGTAGCAAGAAGGACTTGAAGAAGAAACTTAAAAACACTTATTTTAAAAAGGAAAATCAAAAGAAACTCACCAAAATAACAATGAAAATAGCAAATCAAAAATAGAAAATCAAGGAAAGTGCAAGAGTATAGTGCTTAAAGCAACCTCTAGAAGCTATCTTGTAAGCTTTTTCTCTTCTAACTTCCTTTTTTTTTCTAAACTTTTCTTTTTGCCTTTCAAAAATGGAGAGCATTTAGCAAAAATCAGAGTGTGAATAGAGTGTAAATGAAAGAGAGAGCCATTTCCCCTCTATAGTGGCCGGTTGGCCTCCTTCTAGAAGCTAGGTAGTTATTTTTTTTTATCTCATCCAATGGCTATCCCTTCAAGATGCCTTTTATGTAAAATTTTCACCATTGGATCAGATATGATCAGCCCTTGAATTATGATGTCATAAAGATGTCATAAATAGTATATCTCTCCAACCATTGGTCCATGTGTTGCAAATTCAAAAGCTTGATCACAAAAATAACTACCTTCCTCTTCATTGTTGGCCTTTTGATTGAAAATCAGAAAATATATGCCTACCATTGGGCCTTGGCCAGCTGACCCTTCCTCTTCCAGCCCATGCTTCAATTTTTTAAAAACAAGAAAAAGCCCTTTTTTGTTTTTTTTGGTAAAATGACCTTTTTGCCTCCCGAACATAAATAAATAGCAAACAGACTCCAAATTCAAAAATTATTTTTTAATACTTCTAAAATAATAAAAAATTGAATTCTGGAGATCTTCAAAATTTTCTGAGCCCATTTGCTATTTATTTGGAATTTTTCTTCCAAAATTGCCTTTTTGTGCTGCCAAACTTTACCATTTTTTAAACGAGCTCCAAATCCAGATTTTTCTTCACCAATCTCTTCCAAATAAAAAAAAAGTATGATTTGAAAGTTTTCATAATTTTTGGAACTCATTTGGTATTTTTTCGGGATTTATCTGCTTAAATTACTGCATAGTGGGCTCGGGATTTGGCCATTTTGCAAACGAACTCCGAATCCAGAATTTTTTTTGCCAATCTCTTCCAAATATTGAAGAATGAGATCAGCAAATTTTCATAATTTTTGGAGCTCATTTACTATTTTTTCGAGATTTATCTTCTTGAATTTTTGCATAAGGAACCCGGGATTTGGCCATTTTGTAAAAAAGAACTCCGAGTCAAAATTTTTCTTTGCCAATCTCTTAGAAATGATTTAAGAATGAGATCTGAAAATTTTCAAAATTTTTGGAGTTCATTTGCTATTTTTTCCAAATTTTCCAATTTTGCCCTTTTACCTTCGAAGCCCGGTTTTGCTCAAAACAAGTCCGATTTTCAGATTTTCTTCAAACTGAGCCTTGGGCTATCCTTTTTTAATCAATCCTCATCAATTAGGGGCTTTAGTCTTATCGAATCGGGCCATTTCTGTAATTCTTCCAAATTTCACCGAAATCCACAAAAAACCCTAATTCTCGGTTTTCTTCCGGATCGAATTTTCTTTCAGTTTTTCTTCCAAGTAGCTTCTCCATTACCCGTAGTCAGTGCTTACCTTTCATTTAGAACCTTCAATTTTGACCAATTTGATCGTTTAAGCACTTTTTCCCAAATTTCCCGAATTAGGGTTTCCTTTCTACTGAATCTCCGTAACCCAACTTCCGAACTCCATATCTTTCAATGTAGACCTCGGATTATCAAAATTCTTTCACCATTTTTCAATTGAACTTCAAATCTTGATTTTGAAAGTGGGTTGACTTTTTTAGTGGTTGATTTTTCGGGGTTGACTTTTTAAAGTTTGACTTTTTATACTCGTCTTCTTAGACTAAGTCTCGGAGTATCACCTGCAGGATGAAAAAAAGTTTTTTTACATTCTGAAACATCAATTTAGGAAGAAAACATACCTATTTTAGTGGTCCGGACAAAATTAGGTGTCTACAGCTGCCCCTCTTTGGCTATTGCTGAGAATCAGGAATCAGGCAAAGATAAACAAATACTAATTTTGTCCGGTTAGTGAAATCATATGTGAAGAGAAGGGAAAGGGGTTTTTATTTTTTCATTTTTTTCATTCATTTTTTTTTCGGGTTTTGAAATTGCTGTAAATTGAAGATATTGTCCTTAAATTGAATTCCTTGACTAATCAAGGCTCGACCCGTCTTTAAGGAAACAGGATCGATTTTAAAACAAAATATTTGACTCATTTAAAAGCAGAACGAGTTTTAAAACAAAAGGAAATATCTCGATGATGGTCTCGAGGCTCGACTCATTTGATAAACAGAATGAATTCGATTTAAAACAAAGGGAAATACCTCGACGATGGTCTCATGGCTCGATTCATTTGATAAATAGAATGAATTCAATTTGAAAGGAAATACCTCGACGATGGTCTCGGGGATCCACTCATTTGATAAAATAAAATGAATTCGATTTAAAACAAAAGGAAATACCTCGATGGTGGTCTCAAGGCTCAACTCATTTGATAAAACAGAATGAATTCGATTTAAAACAAAAGGAAATACCTCGACGGTGGTCTCAAGGCTCGACTCATTTGATAAAACAGAATGAATTCGAATTAAAACAAAAGGAAATACCTCGATGGTGGTCTCAAGGCTTGACTCATTTGATAAAACAGAATGAATTCGATTTAAAACAAAAAGAAATACCTCGACGATGGTCTCGAGCTCGACTCATTTGATAATACAGAATGAATTCGATTTAAAACAAAAAGAAATACCTCGACGGTGGTCTCAAGGATCGACTCATTTGATAAAACAGAATGAATTCGATTTAAAACAAAAGGAAATACCTCGACGGTGGTCTCAAGGCTCGACTCATTTGATAAAACAGAATGAATTCGATTTCAAACAAAAGGAAATACCTCGACGGTGGTCTCAAGGCTCGACTCATTTGATAAAACAGAATGAATTTGATTTAAAACAAAAAGAAATACCTTGACGGTGGTCTCAAGGCTCGACTCTTTTGATAAAACATAATGAATTCGATTTAAAACAAAAGAAATACCTCGATGGTGATCTCAAGGCTTGACTCATTTGATAAAACAAAATGAATTCGATTTAAAACAAAAGAAAATACCTCGACGGTGGTCTCAAGGCTCGACTCATTTGAGAAGCAGAACGAGTTCGATTTAGGGAAGCCAAAGTTTTCTTAATTCCTGCAATGTTAGCTAAATGCAATGATGAGAATGACATGCTTTGCAAATGCTTATATGTTTCCTAAGAATGAATGCAATCAAATGATTGCGTCATGATTTCTAATCCATGGTTTCTTTGAGGTTCACAGATTATTCAACTTCATGACGGAGTCTTCAATTGTTCACTGATGCCCCACTTAAGGAATCCTTCACTCAAGATAACTTGTCAAACAGTCTCAATTTCTGACTTTCGCTGAAATTCATAATTTTTTTGACTTCGTGATAGAGTCTCCAACACGTTCACTGTTTTCTTTTACTTGATGAACTTTCCAAACTTTTCTTAAGATTTAAATCTATTCCTTAGTAATACTCTAAATTTATTTATTTAAAGATTTTTATGCCTACTAATCATCATTCAATCTTATAACAAACAAGATGCAATCTCAAAAATGCATGAAAGAAAATATGAAACAAGCAAAATGTCAAGAAAATGATAACAAGAATTTATTACAAGAAATGTTTTTAAAATAATAAAAGTGAATATCAAGGATATAAGAAACAAATGTAAATTTATGGGCTGTAGATGCCCCAGATGCGGAATATCTTGGACCCTGTTTTTTCAAACCATCTGAAATTTCTTTTGAATGAGCAATTTACTTAGGTAACCCCTAGGCTTCCTTAGTTACGTCAGACTGAGTTGTTCCCCTTTCCTCTGATTTTTAGATACTTTCTCCCCCTTTACACGGAGCATTGATTCAAATCTTAGTCAGTACTTGAGCCGCCCTTTGCGGGTTTTCAACTCAAGTTTCCCTCTTTCGGTATTAAGTTTCCATTTGCGGGTTTTTGGCTTAAACCTCTCCTTTTACATTCTTTTTATTTTCATTTTTTGTTTTCTTTTTTCTCTTGTATTCTACCATGCATCTGCGAATTCTAAATGCTTCCAAGGTAAAAATGTCAATTCAAAAGATGGAATAACCTTTCAAATTAAATATCCATGCTTGATCAAAATGGGCTTTTAAAGCACGTAATGTAGGCCAAGGCTCAGGTTTTAAAAGAAAGGATAAATAGGCCCAAAATGTGTTTAAGGGTGATTGGATCAAGGATCATTTTCTAAGGAGAATTCATTCTTGAAACATTTGTCCCCTTTTTTTGGACTTTCTTTTATTTTATTTTATTTTTTTGCTGGCTTTCATTTGCCATTCTTTGATTTCACATTTTTCAATGGCTTTCTTTTGCCATGATTTTTTATTATTTTTCCTCGCATTTGCCTTCCAGTGTAGAGGGTGATCCTTGATCAAGGTTTAAAGAAAGAAATAATTCCTAAGGCTCAAAGGGGTGACTAAGGATAATTTATTCTTAGTGACAAGAATGTGAAAGATGGTCATTCATCATATCAAGCATGAATATTCTCATTAAAAAGCAATCCACAGGAGAGATAGATATATAGAATTTTCATTTTTATGCTTGAAATCATTCGAATTTCCATGTGCACAGCATCACACTTTTTCTTTTTTCCTTTTTTTTTTCTCAAGCATAATACTTCTTCAGTTCATCAGCATTCACGGGATTTCTGAAATCCTCCCCGTCCATTCGAGTTAAAATCAATGCTCCTCCAGAAAAAGCTCTTTTTACCACATAGGGTCCTTCCCAATTTGGAGCCCATTTTCCTCGCGGATCCTTCACTATAGGGAGAGTTTTCCTCAGTACCAACTCCCCCTCTCGAAACTGTCTGGGACGAACCTTCTTGTTGTGGGCTCGAATCATCCTTTTCTGATACAACTGCCCGTGACAAATTGCTTCAATCTTTTCTCCTCGATGAGATTCAGCTGTTCATAACTAGCTCTAACCCATTCTGCCTCCTCTAGGCCAACCTCCATCAAAACTCGAAGTGAAAGGATCTCAACTTCAATAGGTAGCACCGCTTCTATCCCGTATACCAAGGAAAACAGCGTTGCCCCTGTAGATGTGCGGACCGAAGTACGATATGCAAGAAGAGCAAAAGGCAAGATCTCATGCCAATCCTTGTAGACATCAGTCATCTTCTCAACAATCTTCTTGATGTTCTTGTTAGCTGCTTCTACTACCCCATTCATCTTCGGACGGTAAGGTGCCGAATTATGATGTGTGATCTTGAACTGAGTACACACTTCGCTCATCATCTTATTGTTCAAATTGAGAGCATTATCCGAAATAATTCTTGCTGGCAATCCATAACAGCATATGATTTCTTTCTTAACAAATTTACATACCACCGACTTTGTTACATTCGCATAGGAAGCAGCTTCTACTCACTTTGTGAAATAATCTATGGTCACCAAGACGAAACAATGTCCATTTGAAGCTTTCGGGGTAATAGGCCTGATCATATCCATTCCCCACATTGAAAATAGTCATGGTGAAGTCATGACATGCAATGGCGATGGCCGCACATGGATCTTATCCGCATATATCTGGCATTTATGGCACTTCTTCGAATAACTGATACAATCTCCTTACATTGTCAACCAATAATACCCTGCCCTCATAATCTGCTTAGCAAGCATGTGACCATTAGCATGAGTGCCACATATCCCTTCATGGACCTCTTCTATAATTCTTCGAGCTTCAGCAGATCAGACATATCTCAATAAGACTTGATCTTTTCCTCTCTTGTAGAGAATCTCACTGTCTAGAACAAAACCCTTTGCTAGCCTTCTCATAGTCTTTTTGTCATTTTCTGTTGCTTGTTCTGGATACTGTTGACTCTTGATGTACTGCAAGATGTCGTTATACCAAGGGAGGCCATCTACTTCTTCTTCAATACTCAGACAGTGGGCAGGAAACTCATATATACTCATCTTTATTGGCACAACTTCAGCCCTTCATTCACTTTAAACATTGATGACAAAGTAGCCAGAGCATCTGCCATTCGGTTTTCTTCTCGAGGGAAGTAATTGAAATTCACTTCTTCAAATTCCTCCAATATACTCAGTATGAGTTCTCGATATCGGATTAGCTTTTTATCTCGGGTTTCCCATTTTCCTCGTAGCTGGTATATCACTAGGGCTGAGTCTCCAAAAACTTCCTATACTTTGATCTTTCTGTCCACTACAGCACGAAAGCCCATAGTACACGCTTCATACTCGGCAGTATTATTTGTACAATCAAAATCCAATCTAGCAGTGAAAGGGTAATAATATTCTTCCGGGATATGAGGACTGCACCAATTCCATGCCCCATGGCATTGGATGCACCATCAAAGTACATTTTCCATACTTTCTTCTTAAGGGGAGCCTCATCTGCTTGTGAAACATACATCAAATCTTCGTCTGGGAAGTCAAAGTTCAAAGGCTCATAATCTTCCACTGCCCGTCTTGCTAAGAATTCAGCAACTGCACTACCCTTGATAGCTTTCTGACTTACATATACAATATTGTATTCTGACAACAAAACTTGCCATCTTGCCGTTCTTCCTGACAAAGAAGGTGCTTCCAACATGTATTTGATTGGATTGAGCTTGGAAATTAACCACGTCGTGTGGTACAACATGTACTGTCTGAGTCTTTGAGCAGTCCAAGCCAAGGCACAGCACAGCTTTTCTATCGACAAATATTTCAACTCATAATCTGTGAACTTCTTGCTAAGATAGTAAACCGCCTGTTCTTTCTTTCCAGTCTCATCAAGCTGCCCCAAAACACAACCCATGGATCTCTCAAATACTGATAGATACAGTATCATTGGTTTATTCGGAACAGATGGCATTAATACTGGTGGGTTTGATAGATAATGCTTAACCTTTTCAAAAGCGATCTGGCATCCTTCATCCCATTCTCCTGGATCATGTTTTCGAAGTAACTTAAGTATTGGATCACATTTGTCGGTTAACTGAAAAATAAACTGAGCAATGTAATTCAATCTCCCCAAAAAGCCTCTTACTTCCTTTGAGTACGAGGTGGTGGCAAATTCTGAATAGCCTTCACTTTATCCGGGTCAATCTCAATTCCCCTTTCGCTGATGACAAAACTCAGCAATTTTCCCGAGGCGACTCCAAAAGTGCATTTTGCTGGATTTAGCTTGAGTCGAAACTTTCTTAGTCGTTCGAAGAGCTTCTTAAGATTCGTAATATGCTCCTCTTCTCCTTGTAACTTTGCAATCATATCATCAACATAGACCTCTATTCCCTTATGCATCATATCATGAAACAAGGTCACCATGGCTCTTTGATATGTTGCCCCAGCATTCTTCAATCCAAACGGCATTACCCTGTAGCAGAATGTTCCCCACATTGTGAAAAATGTGGTTTTCTCTATATCTCTCGGTGCCATCTTAATCTGATTATATATCGAGAATCCATCCATGAAAGAAAATAAAGAACTCTTCATCGTATTATCCACATCGATATGGGGCAAAGGAAAATTATCTTTAGGGCTAGACTTGTTCAAATCTTTGTAATCAACGTACATCCGCATCTTGCCAACCTTCTTTGGTACTGGAACAATATTTGCCACCCATTCTGGATATTTTGCCACCTCTAAGAATCCAGCATCAAATTGCTTCTTTACCTCCTCTTTTATCTTTAATAGCATGTCTGACCTCATTCTTCTTAACTTTTGCTGAATTATTTTGCATTCTGGCCTTAAAGGGAGCTTATGAACCACAATATCCGGACCCAACCCTGGCATGTCTTGGTAAGACCATGCAAATACATCCACATATTCCCGGAGCAAAGCTATCAATTCACCCTTTATTGATGATGACAGTGAAGTCCCGACTTTGACCTTCTTTATCTCCTCACTATTTTCTAGATTTATCATTTCTAATAATTCCTTATGAGGAAGTACTTGTTTCTCCTCTTGTTCTATTTTCCTTAATAGATCCAAAGGTAGGCCATAATCCTCAGTATCTTCGTTAGCCTCAAAATCACCCGTGCAAATAGGTCTTTCAAAATCAATTTCAGAATTACTGACAGGAAGGTCTTCATATTCCACATCCGTACACTTGTAAATAGGTGGGGAAGAAACAATATAGGAAAATATATATAATAAAAGCAAAATAAATAGCATAAATAAAAGAATATGGACACATCAATATGAATAAAATGCATCGTGCTTGTTATTTATTGAATAAATATGATAAAACAAAAAACCCATTACAGAAAAAGACTCTTAATATCTATGGGTAAAGATAATTAAGATTGTTTTTTTAAAGGATTACTTTGGAATAGACTTAAAAACTATGGGCAACTCATCGCGCTCCAATTGGTCAGCTTATATCCTGGTGGACAAGGTCGCACCATCCAGTTTGCATTGTCATTTTCCATTCCTTCCTTTCCAGTCATGCAAATCACCATATCTTGTATCTGCCTACCCTTATTCACATGGAACTTTTCAAAAGCTTGCTCGATCATTATGAGTACATCTTTTGAATTCTTTTCTCCGAATAGAAAACCAGCAAAACGGAAGTTGTGAAGAATTTATGGGAAAGTCATAGGCTCCCACTCAATATCCATACCCCCGAGACGGGTCATCCTCCTTTGTCGGTTCTTTTCAACTTGTTTCCTTTTCTCATGGGCCTTTGGAAGATACCTTACGCCAAATCGGTCTTTCTTTTCCACTAATTCCATTGCTTGGGTCATCCCTTGAAGATATTTTCCAAGACCTTTTCCAGCCCTGCAGCCCTTTCGCACTGTAGTTCTTACTCCCAGCCTTGTGTTCTTGGACAACCTTGGTTTTAGAATTTTTCATCCTTCTGTGACGAAAATCGTATTTACGAATTCCAAAGATCGAAAGAAACATTCTACGGCATCTTTATTGGGTTCAACATAAGGAAATTCAGTAGATGCAGAGGCTATTATGTCTTTTTCTCCTGATACAGTGACCAAACGGCCCTCCATCATAAATTTCAGCTTTTGGTGAAGAGATGAGGATACAGCCCCTGCTGAATGTATCCACGGCCTTCCCAACAAGCAATTATAGGACAGATTAATATCCATGACCTGAAAGTTCACCGTATAGGTGCATGGGCCTATCTCCAGAAGAACCTCAAAATTTCCCATTACCTCTCTCCTGGTACCATCAAAAGCTCTGAATACTGTGCAACTCGACAGCATTCCTTAGTAGTATATGCCCCTTGCAAGTGGTTGTTATGTGAAGAGCCTTTGTGGACCCAATACCATTGGGCGATATTTCATCATAACAGAAATATATATGATCGTCTGCCACAATGTTTCCCACCAGCCTGCCTAAGTTTTCTATCGATATGTTGTTAGCCACATATGCCTGATTCAACACTCTCAACAGGGCATTTCTGTGTGGCTCCGAGTTTAATAGCAAAGATAAGATGGAGATTCTTGCTGGATGACGCTGCAATTGCTCAACCACACTATACTCACTTGTTTTATGAACTTTAAAAACTCGCAATCCTCATCTTCATTCACTGGCTCTTTTATCTTGTTAACCGGGGCTAATCCCCTTTCTACTTCTTTTGACAAATCCATCTTAATATGGATTGGTTAAGTTGCTTTCTTCCCTTTGTCTATTCCTCCATCCTTTCTTGTTGATCACTGTTCAACAACCTCAGGGGCATAACACCTTTCTCTTCGTGTTAAGTGCCCCACACCTGTAATATCTTGCTGACTTGAAGACCCTGGCATAACCATGCTACAGTCATATTTCCATGGTGCAGCTTTGTTTTCCTTGTATGAAAAAGAAGAAGGCAAATCTATGATTAGCTTAAGCCTAATTTCTTCAACAACCGGAGTAGTCTTCTCTAGTTCATCGTAATAGATGATCAAAGGTCTTCCTATTCCATAACCAGCCGCATTCTCAATAACTTATACTTCATCCTCTATTTCTTCATAAAATTGGGCTTCCCCCTCATCCATCATCTTTTGGACTTTAGCCAGAAAGTTCCCGCATTCCTGTATGATATGAACTTTACATCCATGGAATGAGCACCAATTCTCCACCCTGTTTGCGACCATTTTTAAATTGTCACCAACCTCCACCATTCTCACTTTTACCATTTTGACCCACACTTTTATCATTGGAGTCTTGACTTCACTGACATGTTTTTTCAACTTTCTTTCTTACCCTGTCAATACTGCATTTACCCGATTCTCAGGATGACCGGGTAATGGATTTTCTGTTACATTCGGCCCATTCCTTGTCCCGAACTTCACCACCCAAGTATTAATCAAACTTTGGACTTTCTTCTTAAAGGCAATACAGTCCTCAATAGAATACCCCTGGATCCCTGCGTGATATGCGCAGCTAACATTTGCGTTGTACCACCTTGGATATGGTGGTGTCAGAGGTTTGAGGTATACAGGTGCAACAAGTTGACTCTGCAACAGTTTGGGATATAGCTCACCATAAGTGGTAGGAATCAGATCAAATTGGGTTTTTTGATCATTCCTTGGTGAACGTTGATCGTTGCGTCCAGCACCTTGAGTGTTTGGGACAGTATTTCAAGAAAGATTTATCTGTGGGGATATGCAAGTTGGAAAAGGTTGTTGTGGTAAATTGGTATAGGGAAATGGATTTTGGGTAAGATGGTTCACATTAAGGTAGTACGGATTATACGCCGGGTAAGGTGTGTAGGGTGTAGGAGGTGCATAAGATGTAAGAGGAGTATAGGGCCTGGGAGGTGTATATGGTGTAGAAGGTGCATAGGAGTATTGATTGAAGCTAACTGCATGGGTCTCTTCTTTTTTCTTTGCAGGGAAAACCCTCTTTGGAGTAGCAGACTCACCCCCTTCCATTTTCCCGTTCTTAATGGCAGACTCTATCATCTCCCCGGATATCACCATATCTGCAAAGTCCTTGGTGGCACTCCCCTCTAATTTATCATAATAAGGTGCTTTCAGGGTATTGATGAAAAGCACTGTAGTTTCCTTGTTGGTCAAAGGAGGTTGTACTTGTGTAGCCAGGTCTCTCCATCTCTTAGAATATTCTTTAAAGCTTTCAGCAGCTTTCTTTTCCATGTTTTGCAGAGTTAGAAGGTTAGACACCATGTCCGTTACATGCTTGTATTGTTCCATGAAAGCTTTGGCTAGATCCATCCAGGAACGGATGTTAGTAAGGGTAAGTTGGTTATACCACCGAGTTGCGGACCCTGTCAAGCTATCCTGAAAATAGTGGATAAGCAATTTTTCATCTTCATCATGTCCGGTCATCTTCCGGCAGTACATGGTCAGATGTGCTGATGGGTTAGTAGTTCCGTTATATTTTCAAAGTCTAGTACTTTGAACTTTGGAGGAATCACCAGACCATGCACTAAACTCATCTATTTGGCATCTAGACTGCCAAATAGCTCCGCCCCTTCAATTGCCCTCAATCTTTCCTCTCGCAGCTGATATTTTTTCTGGGATTCTGCTGTTTCAACCTTCTTTAGCTCGACCATCTTTGCCTTTTCCTTTTCAGCCAGTTCCTCAAAGTCTGGAACATCCACATCAATTGGATCAACCCCAATGTTACCCTTTTTCGGATCAAAATTTTGTACCTCAGCCGCTGGTTGGATGTAAACATAGGATGCTGCCCCAGTTGGAAGTTTATTTCCCACATGCTGGGATGTCTGGCCATTCTGATGTACTACCTCAAGTCGGCCTTCCTGGTTTACTGCCTCCATTCCTGTAACTGAATTTTCCCTTGGCCATTTTGCCTCATCATGGCACTCACCATTTCCATGAGTTTAGTCATCTATTCTCGTGACTCCTCCTAAGACTTAGCCAACTGTTCCTGCAGTTCTTTCTGAGTTCTTTCCATCCTTTCAATTCTAGCAAGCTGATCTCCATAGCTCTGACTTGAGATCGAGTATTGTATGGGTGTCGAAAATCCAATTCTTTCTGAGTGCGACCAATTGTACCTTTAGTTTTGAAAACCATGAATTAGAATTTATTGACACATTTTTTTATTTTATAAAAAATGGATGAATGAATGAATAACTAAATGTTAATGGATGAACAAATAAGTAAATGACTAAGTGTATGAATATGAATGAATAATTATAAAAAATAAATTAATGGACAAGTAAATAAATCGCTAAGTGCATGAATAATCTTACAGTATAGATGTATGAATGACTATAAATATTAATGAATGAATGAACAAACAAAATATATAAAGGAAAGAACAAATGAATGATGAATGCATTTAAAAGTATTGGCCCCGGGATAATTCAAACCAAACAGTCTTTAATTGATTTCTTGGAACTAAATACATCAAAGATAAAAGATCACTGCTTAAGACAATCTGATAATCTGTCTATCCTAATTCAAAAATGCTATTACAAAACACTGGTCCTATAGTAAATCCCTCGAATCTTGGACTTTTTTTTACTGTCCTCTTTTGATTGCCTTGCTCTTCAATCTGACCCCTACTTATTCACAGCCCTTTGACATGTCAGCAGAAGCATCACCGTGTAAGCTTTCCTTAGCTTGTTTCTCCAATTGATTGGCACGGGCTTCCTCATGCTTTGCTCTCTCTTTCCAATAGTTATTCTCATTCTTTAGGTTTTTGACCTCTTGGTCCCATTCCCCGGAAGTCTTGAGGGTCCCCTCAAATCTGAGCTCGAAGCAGTACCTCTTGTTCTCCAAGTATAATTCCTAAAGATCGCCCTTAGCAGTGTCCCTTTCTCTCTTGATCTTTTCCTTTTCTCTTTCTCGAGCTGATTCCCTATTTTTCATGTCCTCAAGCTTTTCTTGCAGTCGGGCAATCTCTTTGCTCATTTGGGCCTTTTCTTTTTCGAATTATGCCCTTGCAATTTCTAACAATGGTAGCGTTTCCTTAGGTGGTCGACTCATGAACTGGACCTCTTTTCCATCTGATGTCAACAACCTATCATTAACCCTAAATTCTCTCCACACCAGGTAATCAGGTGTGACGATGTCGGCATATCTAGCTACCTCCACCCGATGAGTTTCCTTCCACTCTACTATAATCTCACGTACCTTTCCCTAGTATCCATCTTCTCCATAAGAAAATTCCAAATCACTAAGGTCATCGGTCGTAGGAGTAAACTGATGGGATTCCGATTGTCTTAGTACCAGCAATGGTTCATAGCTCACTCCTCCCCATACTCCCAATAATGGAACAGAAGCTTTATCTCCGCACTTGTACAACGTCGGCATAGGAGCTATCCATGGAGCCCTCCAAATTACCATCTCAGCCCTGATATTCCGGAATATGTTGATCTATCGTTCCTCAGTCCTATTTTCAAGCCAATCCCTCTTAAGAAATTCACCAATTGGTGCAAAAGACTTCCAATACGAGCGAAGAGGGAAATTCTCCTGTTTACAAAAATGGCTCTGAACCCATATGTAAAGAATGTATACAACCTATAAAACGCGCTTTTCCTTCCCGTCTACAGAAATTCAGAGATCAGATTGTTTCTGCTATAATTGTCGAGGCTGGGTTTATCCTCTGCCCAAGCCTCTCAAAAATATCAAATACCGCCACATCCACATACCCTACTGTCTTTGGGAAGATAACTAAACCATAGATAGCCAAAGCAAAAATATTCCTAACAAACTCCTTACTTGAATGGCTGTGTATTAAGGTCCGTAAAATATCCCATGATATACAGTAGCTTTCACCTTTTCGGACAACATGACTTTCGACCCAATTTCTTTCCACTCCCAGAATCTTAGACATTTTTTTTCTTGAAACCCGGTGTCTTTGTATCTTTCAAATAAATACAGTCGGGAATAACGTTCTCAATATGCAGCAAGGTTGAATATTCTTCTATGGTTGGAGTCATATCCTCTCGGTTGAAAGTAAAACACCGGTAAGCGGGATTCCAAAATTGCACCACAGTCCAAATTACTTCATTACTGACCTTAACCTGAACTAACAGTGCTATGTCCCTATAAGTCTGAGTGAAGGCTTCTTTTTCTGATATATTCCATTGATTCCATATATCCATCAATTCCCGAAGATCATTTTGCCTTATAATAAGATCAACCTCAGCTGGAAATATTGACACATATCCCATTTTCAAATAATCCTCATTATCCTGCTGACCTTTCTCGGACTGTTTCCTAACCTCTAAAAGCTTCTCGACCACTGAGACATTCTGACCTTCCATGAAAGTCCTTTTGGTTGGATATTATCCTGAAACCAATAACCTTCCGTGTAAAAATGATGACAAGAATAAATAAATAAAAAAAACAAAAAGAAAATAAATTAGAAACGGGAATAAATTCGAAAAATACAAAAAATATATATATAATTCAAAACAATAATTATCCCTGAGGATGCCAACAAAATTTTGGCATTATAACACCCCTAGGACGAAACAACACTTATTACGAGCATTGTGATGTATGTTCATCATTGCCCGATTTTCAAAAATAAACTTATTCGAAAATAGAATAGAAGGTAAAAGGATTGGAAATATTCTCCCATGTGTTCTTAACTTCGGGATATCTAATTGGAAATCTGGCATGGCTTCGCCTAGGTTTACTATATGAAGGTGAATTAGTTCTAAAAGCCCCGAATTGTTCCTCACTATCGCCGATGAAGGCTAGTAAGGCACCCCGATAAAAGCAGTTCAATTCATTAGAGTCTATTTCCCTAACCCATGCGGATTGTTAATCCCGAAGGCTTAAGTAATTTAGTACTCCGGAAGTGTTTCACTAGCCCATGCGGATTGTTAATCACAAAGGCTTAGTTACTTTGCTCCCACCTAAAAGGACGGAACCCGGGTATAGGGCTCATGATATGCAAATGCAAATGCACGTGTAGTGTAGTGTAGTGTGTGAGGAGAAATAAGAAACCTTTCACCACCTATTCTACATCCCTTATTCTAAATGCCCCAACAAGATTAAACAATATAAATCATCAATTAATCAATAAATGAATATATGCACCAAAATAACCAGAGAACAATTATAATATGTATGCACATGAATATGGACATATTTAAGAGCATTTTATTATTTTTGAAATTCTCCTTATTTTAAAACAATGTGGGAATTAAAATTAAATACCAATTAAACCAACAAAACCGAGACTTTGATACCACACGACTAACTCTAGGCCTGACTCTCTAAAGGTCCCCAGTGGAGTCGCCAAGCTGTCGCAACCTAAAAAATAACAAGTCTCATCACAAGACTTTATATTCGTTAAGCGTGACATTAAAAAAATTGAAGAAAAGTTGACTTAATTCCTCTTGAGAAACAAAGGTTTTGAAAATGACCTTGAAAAAGACATGAAGTCGCCACCAATCTTTTTTAGCTAGGTGTGATCGGCCACTTATTTAAACCGGTTTTGTTAAATATTTTAGAAACCAATTTCAAGTCTACGTTATAAACCAGAGAAAATCAAAGAATCGGGTTCGGGATTCGATTACGTGTGGGGAAGGATTAGCACCCCCACAATGCCCGGATAAAATGGTACCTTATTAATCATGTGTTATCTCAAGTCTCGGTAAAAAGTCGATTTTTAATTTAGTAGTTCAAGTTAATTCCCAATTTAAGGAAAAATAATTCAATTTTTAATTGAAAATGATCCGGAATTTATAAATTCAAACTTTTCCTATATCCCCCCAACAAAAATGGCAAAATATAAATAAATTTATTAGTTTGGAAAACTTTTAAAATCATTCTCGTTTTAAAGAAGATATTCCGTTATTAATGATAATTGATGATATCCTCCCCAGCAAACCCTGCAAAGAACTCATGAATTACTTTAACTCGAGAATATCTTTATTTTACTGAAAATCATTACCTTTTTCAAAATATTTGAAAAAATATGAATATGAATATGTGTGACATAAATAAAATGACATAGCAAAGTCTAGATAATATAATGCAACCTAAATGGTATGATATAATTTAAATGTCATAGCATATTCTAAATGAAATGAAATATCCTAAGTCATATGATAAATTCTAAATGAAATGAAATGATCTAGGTAACATGATATATTCTATATGAAATATAATATCCTAAGTCATGTGATATATTCTAAATGAAATGAAATGACCTATGTAACATAATATATTCTATATGAAATGAAATATCCTAAGTCAGATGATATATTCTAAATGAAATGAAATATCCTAAGTGACATAATATATTCTAAATGAAATGAAATGTCCTGGGTAACATAATATATTCTATATGAAATGAAATATCCGAAGTCACATGATATATTCTAAATGAAATGAACTATCCTAAGTGACATAATATATTCTAAATGAAATGAAATAACCTAGGTAACATAATATATTCTATATGAAAAGAAATATCCTAAGTCACATGATATATTCTAAATGAAATGAACTATCCTAACTGACATAATATATTCTAAATGAAATGAAATAACCTAGGTAACATAATATATTCTATATGAAATGAAATATCCTAAGTCATATGATATATTCTAAATGGAATAAAATGATTTAAATGAAATGGAAAATATAGATGATATGGCATATAATCTAAATGATATAAATGACATGAAACATAAAATAATGCTAACATATAATATGCATGAAAATGAAAATAAAAATGCATGAACATAGTATATGCTAAATAATATGACAAAAATAACTAAATAAAAAGCATAGGATATCATGAAATATTCAAAACCATATAATAAACAACATAACATCAAAAATATAAATAAAAAATAATAACAACACCATGGAAATTATCATAGCAAAATCACATATTATATAGTATGTATGAATATGGAAAATGCAATGCATGAGAATGTATTTTTTTCTTTAATTAAGGAAATCCGTATATCTAAAAAGATATCCGGCACCCTTAGGAAAATATATCAAATTAAATATTCTAAAACAAAAAAACTTTGTGATTGTTTGAAAACAATTTTGGAAAACTTAGATTTAAAAAAAATAAAAACCTAACTAAACCCTTTTTTAAATGGCTCTAATTTCCTAAGCTTAAAATCCCGGACTTGACCACCCTTAACCGAGGTTTATAAAATTATTTTTAGAGTTTAAAAAGACTTAGAAACTACCCTTAGACAGTAGCTAAACTTCCTAATCAGTCCCCTCTAAACAACTTAGCCAAAACAGAAAAAGGAATTTTCTTTAAATTCAAATATGATTTCATTGTCCAGTTTTAGAACATGATTTTTAAACTATTTTGAAAAATTCAAAAAAATTATAAAAAAAATATTGGAGACTCAAAATATGTAAAACTACATGGAAAAAATTGGATTAATTTTATGGTTAAATATGACTGCCCAGAAAAATCGAGAAAGTATAAGTACTGGGTGAGAAAACTGTTTTGCCAAAACACATTTTTTTGCCTTTGATAAAATCATTTAAAAATCAAAGTAAAAATGTTAGAGACTCTCCTAAAGACTCACAAACAGTAGCTAACACTTTTGAAAAGTTAGACAAAAATTGGCTAAAGTAAAAAAAAAGCACAAAGGTAAAATAATCAATTTGACAACTCTTTAATTTTCCACAAGTATGCTCAAAATGAGCATGACTTTGAACCATTGATCGGTCTAAGTCATAAATCATGTGGCAATGACATGAAATGCAGGAAAATACAGCAAATATAATGTATGAAATGCATGATTTAAAACCTAAATGACATGGAAAATGCATGGCATCAATAAAATGACCTAGACCTAACATGAACTTGCATGGCATTTAATGTAACCTAGATCTAAAATGCATGAAATGCATTATAATGCAAACACAACCTAACGCTAAAAGATGCATGGCAAATACACAAACATATAGCATACTTAAACAAAATACACAACAACATATCATGGGAATGCAAACCTATCAACTAGCATAATAAAAATGCACACACAAAGCTAAAAAAAGGGGTAGCCGAATGGTCCAATGAACAAGGTCATTTTCACAAACACTTAACACAATAACATGCATAGCTAAAGAATACTACTAAAATCATGCAAATATAAAGTAAATGCATGAAAACCAATAGGCATTTTCACAAACACATGGATTAACAAAATATAAATCATAAACAAACTTAAACACTTTAAAAACAGAAAAATAAAGATGCAAGACAAATAAAATAAACATGATAACAAGATAATAAACTCAACAATGGAAACAAGCAAGCAACCAAATCAAAACAAGCTTCATATCTATGTACTTTAAGAAGATTTAAAGCATCAAAACTTATTAAATACCACTAATAACTTGAAATAAAAAAGTAAAACAGCAACTATACAAAAAAATGAGCCATTCGGCTACCCCTTTAAATCAAGAGAAAAAAAAAATTCAAAAAGCTTTTTACAAGAAAATATCAATAAGGACTTGAAAAAGAAACTTAAAAACACTTATTTTAAAAAGGAAAAACAAAAGAAACTCACCAAAATAACAATGAAAACAGCAAATCAAAAATAGAAAATCAGGGAAAGTGCAAGAGTATGGTGCTTAAAGCAACCTCTATAAGCTATCTTGCAAGCTTTTTCTCTTCTAACTTTCTTTTATTTTCTAAAATTTTCCTTTTGCCTTTCAAAAATGGAGAGCATTCAGCAAAAATCAGAGTGTGAATAGAGTGTAAATGAAAGAGAGAGCCCTTTCCCCTCTATAGTGGCCGGTTGGCCTCCTTCTAGAAGCTAGGTAGTTATTTTTTTATCTCATCCAATGGCTATCCCTTCAAGATGCCTTCTATGTAAAATTTTCACCATTGGATCAGATATGATCAGCCCTTGAATTATGATGTCATAAAGATGTCATAAATAGTATATCTCTCCAACCATTGGTCCACGTGTTGCAAATTCAAAGGCTTTATCACAAAAATAACTACCTTTCTCTTAATTGTTGGCCTTTTCATTAAAAATCAGAAAATATATGCCCACCATTGGGCCTTGGCCAGCTGACCCTTCCTCTTCCAGCCCATGCTTCAATTTTTTAAAAACAAGAAAAGGCCATTTTCGATTTCTTTGGTAAAATAACCTTTTTACCCCCCGAACATAAATAAATATCAAACGGACTACAAATTCAAAAATTCTTTTTTAATACTTCTAAAATAATAAAAAATTGAATTCTGGAGGTTTTCAAAATTTTTCGAGCCCATTTGCTATTTGTTTGGATTTTTTCTTCCAACATTGCCCTTTTGTGCTCTCAAAGTTTACCATTTTTTAAACGAGCTCCAAATTCAGATTTCTCTTCACCAATCTCTTCCAAATAATTAAAAAGTATGATCTGAAAGTTTTCATAATTTTTGGAACTCATTTGATATTTTTTTCGAGATTTATCTGCTTGAATTACTACATAGTGGGCCCGGGATTTGGCCATTTTGCAATCGAACTCCGAATCCGAATTTTCTTTTTCCAATCTCATCCAAATATTTAATAATGAGATTAGCAAATTTTCAAAATTTTTGGAGCTCATTTACTATTTTTTTGGGATTTATCTTCTTGAATTTTTGCATAGGGGACCCGGGATTTGGCCATTTTGCAAACAAACTCTGAGTCAAGATTTTTCTTCGCCAATCTCTTCGAAATGATTTAAGAATAAGATCTGCAAATTTTCAGAATTTTTGGAGTTCATTTGCTATTTTTTCCAAATTTTCCAATTTTGCCCTTTTGCCTCCAAAGCCCGGTTTTGCTCAAAACAAGTCCGATTTTCAGATTTTCTTCAAACTGAGCCTTATTCTATCCTTTTTTAATCACTCCTCATCAATTAGGGGCTTTAGTCTTACCGAATCGAGCCATTTCTGTAATTCTTCTAAATTTCACCGAAATCCACCAAAAACCCTAATTCTTGATTTTCTTCCGGATCGACTTTTTTTTTTCAGTTTTTCTTCCAAGTAGCTTCTCCATTACCCGTAGTCAGTGCTTATCTTTCATTTAGAACCTTCAATTTCGACCAATTTGATGGTTTAAGCATTTTTCCCTAAATTTCTCGAACTAGGGTTTCTTTTCTACTGAATCTCCGTAACCCAACTTTCGAACTCCATATCATTCAATGTAGACCTCGGATTATCAAAATTCTTTCACCATTTTTCAATTGAACTTAAAATCTTGATTTTGAAAGTGGGTTGACTTTTTAGTAGTTAACTTTTCAGGATTAACTTTTTGGGGTTGACTTTTTCAAGTTTGACTTTCTATACTCGCCTTTTTAGACTAAGTCTCGGAATACCACCTGCAGGATGAAAAAAGTATTGTTACATTCTGAAACATCAATTTAGGAAGAAAACATACATGTTTTAGTAGTCCGGACAAAATTAGGTGTCTACAACAGGGAGTGGTGAATCCTCTCTAGATCACTAATTCATCTTCGTATGGTTCATGTCATACCTAATAACACCCTACTATAAGCATCCTCGTGTTTGGGACCCGTTCGTGATGAAATCTATGTATGACACTCTCCATACAAGATGACCTGGTATCACAAGTCTGAGGATTAATTTACACGACTGGTACTAAGAGAACATTATCGTAGACACTAGAGTGATATATTACCAAATGAAGTTCTCCTGGCGGGCCATGTTCAGTGAACTTGTTTAGCAGACAAGCACCTATATGTTATCCCAAGTATCTCATACTTCAACCTGTATGAGATCGGTTGCTTGCTTCATAAGTAAGAAGGCTTAACCTATACTAGTCTTTGAGCATTGCCAATGCCCCGTCTTTGCAATACGATGACCATGAATAGTTTGAGGAACAAGGCTTTGATGCATAAGGATCTCATAATTATAACTCTTTATAATTCCTTTGCAAGGCCATTGTGTTCCATGGGCTTCATCTGATTAGTACTTAATAACTCCTTATTATTGTATTAACATGAAGGAAAACCTTGTATCACTATAATCACAGTGAAGGGTATGATTTATTGATTGTGTATCCCAAGCTCAATCTGATTGGCTCTAGGGCATACACCAACACCCCAAACAATTCATATCTTATCATAGTATGGAAAGTAACTAGAACACACTAAAAACAAACTTAAAACAAAACTAAACTAAACTAAAAGAAATCCTAAATTTTCCCCCACACATTTAATTCTTACATTGTCCTCAATGTAATTCTATTATCCCCAAATATAAGAATCATGTGTAATAGAAAAGAATTACTAATCAAACAAACGAACTAAAGAAAAACAATAAAGGATAGAATGATGGAGAGTAAAGAATAGCAAATATGATTATAATATGTGCTCTCCATCCTTTTGGGTTGCCTTCCAAGAAGCACTTGGTTTATTGTCCTCAGCCTGACTTAGACCCATGCCTTCATTACTCCACATAATTTGGCTCATAAAGTGGCAACTCCTCGATATCTTGCATTGGAAAGTTCTCATAAGAGGCTTCAATCTATGGCCGTTTACCTTGAGTGCTTTATCTGTTTTTGAACTTTTGATTTCAATTGCACCATGAGTAAACACATTAGTAATAACAAAAGGTCCAACCCAACGAGAATGTAACTTACCTGGAAACAACTTAAGGCGTGAATGGAAAAGAACTTTTTGTCCAACAACAAAGTCCTTTCTTGATATCATCTTGTCATGGAAGGCCTTAGTCTTTTCCTTGTAAATCTTAGAATTCTCATATGCATCATTCTTTATCTCCTCAAGTTCTTGTAACTGAAGTTTTCTTTGCTTACCAGCCTCATCCATCTTCATGTTGCATTGTTTGATAGCCCAATATGCTTTATGTTCTAATTCGACCAGAAGATGACAAGGCTTATCATAAACAAGTCGATAAGGAGACATACCAATGGGTGTATTATATGCTGTCCTATAATCCCAAAGTGCATCATCTAGACGTAAACTCTAATCCTTCCGATTTGGATTGACAGCTTTTTCAAGGATGAATTTTACCTCTCGATTTGACACTTCAGCTTGCCCACTAGTTTGAGGATGATAGGATGTGGAAACCTTATGTGTGATGTTATACCTTCTTAAAAGTGCTTCCATGGACCTATTACAAAAGTGAGTACCTCGATTGCTGATTATGGCCTTTGGTGTTCCAAACCTTGCAAAAATGTTAGTTTTCACAAAATCTGAAACAACTTTAGAATCATTAGTCCGAGTGGCTTTTGTTTCCACCTATTTTGAAACATAATCAACAACAAGTAATATATAAACCTTACCAAAAGAAGAAGGAAAAGGTCCCATGAAATCCATGCCCCATACATAAAAAATTTCAACAATTAGTATGGTGTTTGAGGCATTTGATTTCTAGCACCTAAGTTACCTGTTCTTTGGCACCTATCACATGACTTGTAGACGAGGTATGCATCTTTGAATAAGGTAGGCCAATAAAATCCACTATCAAGCACTTTTATGGCTGTTCTTTTGGGTCCAAAGTGCCCTCTACATGCATAAGAGTGACAAAAGGTCAGAATAGAATGAAATTCAGATTCAAGTACGCACCTTCTTATAATCTGATCAGAGCAATGCTTCCAAAGGTAAGCCTCATCCCAAATGTAGTATTTGGCATCACTCTTGATTTTATTTCTTTGGGCTATTGTCAACTCTTGTGGCAACTGCTTGGTGACTAAGTAATTAAAAATATCAGCATACCAAGGGGTTGTTCTGCTTACGGAAAAGAGTTGCTCATCTAGAAAGTTCTCATGCAATGGTACTGCATCCTCTTCATGAGCTGATCTGCTAAGATGGTCCGCAACCAAGTTGTCCTTACCTCTTTTATATCTCTTATTTCTAAATCAAACTCTTGTAAGAGAAGTATCTATCTAATCAACCTTGGTTTGGCCTCCTTCTTAGTGAGCAAATACCTAAGGGCTGCATGGTCAGAAAATACAATTACTTTAATACCAATTAAATAAGAAAAAAATTTCTATAAAGCAAATACGACAGCCAAAAGTTCTTTTTCAGTACTGGAATAGTTTAATTGAGCATCGTTAAGAGTTCGGGCGACATAATATAATGCATGTGAGATTTGCCAACCCGTTGGCCCAAAACAGCTCCAATGGCATAGTCACTAGCATTACTCATAATTTCAAAAGGTACATTCCAATCTGGTGGTTGCATGATAGGAGCTGATGTCAAGAGTCCCTTCAAAGTTTCAAACGCCTCTTTGCATTTATCATCAAAGTAAAAATCCACATCTTTTTGTAACAGCTTGCAAAGAGGTAGTGTTATCTTTGAGAAGTCTTTGATAAATCTTCTATAGAAACTTGCATGTCCAAGAAAAGAACGAACTTCTCTCACATTTGTGGGAGGTGGTAAATAATGCATAATATCTATTTTAGATTTATCTACTTCTATTCCCTTAGAAGAAATAACATGGCCTAAAACTATTCCTTGTTCTACCATAAAGTGACATTTTTCCCAATTCAATACAAGGTTAGTTTCCATGCATCTTTTAAGTACAAGGGTAAGGTTCTCTAGACATCTATCAAAAGAATCACCATAGACACTAAAATCATTCATGAAAACTTCTATGATGTTCTCTACATAATCTGAAAATATGCTAACCATACACCTTTGGAATATAGTTGGTGCATTACAAAGACCAAACGACATACGCCTATAAGCAAAGGTACCAAAGGGACATGTGAAGGTGGTTTTCTCTTGGTCCTCCGGAGCAATTGCAATCTGATTGTAACCTGAAAATCCATCAAGAAAACAATAATGAGAATGGCCAGCTAACCTTTCAAGCATTTGATCAATAAAAGGTAAAGGAAAGTGGTCTTTGCAAGTTGTTGAATTCAGTTTGCGATAGTCAATACAAACTCGCCACCCTGTTTGAATTCTAGTAGGAACAAGTTCATTCTCATTATTTTTAACAACAGTTACACCGAACTTTTTAGGAACTACTTGGACCGAGCTCACCCATTTGCTATCCGAGATAGGATAGATCACTCCAACATCTAGGAGCTTCAGTATCTCCTTTTCACAACCTCCATCATAAGCGGGTTCAATCTTCGTTGTGCCTCTCTTGTTGGTTTTGACCCTTCCTCTAACAAAATCCGATGCATGCACATGGAAGGGCTTATTCCCTTGATATCGGCAATTGTCCAACCAATTGCTGTTTTATGCTCTCTAAGCACTCGGATAAGTCGTTTTTCTTGCAAAGGTGTGAGCTCTTTTGCAATGATGACCGATAATATGTCCTTTTCACCCAAGAACACATATTTCAAATGATCCATAATGGTTTCATCTCCAAAGTTGGTGCTTGCAAAATGGAAGGTAAAAGTTTCTCATCAGATATAGGTAAGTCAATATAAGAAACATCATACCTTTTATCAAGATATGGCAACACTTGTAGAGATTCAAATTCCTCTTTCACATGTTCACTCAAGGCTATTTCTTTTTCATAAACAGAATTAAGATGGTTGCTAATGGTTACTTCCAAACTATCTTTACCATCTAACACATAAATTTGCTGCATCAAAGAGTCAATTGTGTCAATAGAAAAAATAGAATGCACATCACTAGGATACCTCATGGCTTCAAAAATATAGAAACAGATTATCTCGCCATGAAATTCCATAGTGAGGGTGCCATCATGCACATCTATTTTAGTCCTAGCTATTTTTAAGAATGGTCTCTCTAATAGAATAGGTGTTGGATTAGAAGATATCTCATCTTCTATCTCAATAACATAAAAATCAGTGAGAAAAACCAACTCATTAACTTGAACAAGGACATCTATAACTCCTCTAGGATATGTGTTAGAACGGTCAGCAATTTGTATTATAACATCGGTTTCCTCTAATGGTCCTAGATTCAAGGAAGCATAAATTTAATATGGCATGACATTAATGGATGATCCTAGATCTAGCATAGCATGCTCAAACCTGGTGTTTCCTATCTTACAAGGAATGGCAAACATACCTGGATCCTTGCATTTAGGTGGGAGTTTCTTTTGAAGAACAGCTGACACATTCTCCCCCACGCTTACCTTTTCATTCTATTTCAAGTTTCGTTTAGAAGTGCATAACTCTTTTAGAAATTTGTCATATCTTGGCACTTGCTTGATAGCATCTAGTAAAGGAATGTTCACCTTTACTTTCAGGAAGGTTTCCAAAATTTCCTTCTCTTGCTCCTCCTTTTTGGATTTTGTTAACCTGTTAGGAAAATGTGGAGGAGTTATCTAAGAAGGAAAAGATGGTTTAGGGGTTACCTTTGATAGTGGCTCATTGGGATGTGAAGATGATTCCATGGTGTTGTCCTCCCCTTGAGCACTATCTTTTTGTGGTGTCTCAAGCTGTTTTCCACTTCTTAAAGTTATGGCATTGGCATTCTCTCTTGGATTCACTATGGTTTGGGAAGGTAATTTTCCTGAATCCCTTGCTTGGATTTGACTTATTGCTCTTGCCATTTGTCCCATTTGAGTCTCTAATTGACTCATCCTTGTTTCCATTTGTTTGTTTCCCTTATTTCTTGTTGAATTGCCTTTGTTTCATGTTTCATGTTTCCTGTTGAATTTGACTTTTATTAGTAGAGAGGGCTTTAACAAGATCTTTAAAGGAAGTACCTGAATTTTGAGTGGGTGGCACTTGTTGTCGGGTTTGATATGGTTGTTGAACCCTTTGTTGATAACCCAATGGTCTATTGTCAAATGGTGGAGGATGAGCTTGTGATTGGTTTCCTCCATAATTGAAGTTTGGATGATCCCTCCATCCTAGATTGTAAGTGTTAGAGTAGGGATCATACTTCCTTGATTGGTTCTGAAATCCATCCATGGCATTCACATGTTCATTGGTATCCTCTTCTTGTGTTGGGCACATATCAGTTTGATGCCCTATGGTAGAATATATGCCACAAGCCTTAATTTGCTGTATATTACCTACAGCCAATTGTTGCACAAGAGAAGTCAGTTGAGAAATTATCTGTTCAAGGTATGATGTACTTACCTCATTGACTTTCTTGGGTTGTGGTGGTGGATCTTGTCTCATTGAGAATTGTTGGGAATTGGCTGCCATGTTGGAGATGAGAGATCTAGCAGCTCCGGGAGTTTTATCAACTAGAGCTCCCCCACTAGTTGCATCTATCATACTTCTATCCATGGGCATAAGTCCTTCATAGAAATATTGGATGAGAAGTTGTTCACTTATCTGATGGTGTGGACATGATGCATAAAATTTCTTAAACCTCTCCCAATATTCATATAAGAATTCTCCGTTGTATTGCTGAATCCCACATATCTCTTTTCTAATATTGGCAGCCTTAGATGCTAGGAAATACCTTTCCAAGAATGCTTTCTTCATATCATTCTATGTAGTTATGGTTCCGGATGGTAGATAGTAGAGCCATTCCTTTGTCGAGTCAGCTAGAGAGAATGGGAAGGCTCTCAACTTCATATGCTCTTCCATGACCCTAGTTGGCCTCATGCTTGAGCAAACTACATGGAATTCCTTGAGATGCTTATTTGGATCATCTCCTGCAAAACCATGAAAAGTTGGGAGAAGATGAATCAAACCAGATTTTAATTCAAAAGCTACCTCAAGATTAGAATATTCAATGCATAATGGTTGTTGACCCAAATCCGGAGCAGCTAGCTCCTTCAGAGTTCGGTTATCAGCAGCCATCTCTCCTTGTTCTTCTTGGAAGATTTTGATCAACTCTTTGTTTGTCCTTTGGTGAGCTATGAATTCCCTAATTCTTCGAAGTCCTAAGTGAGGTTCTTCTTCTTTGGGAGATTGGGACATTCACTGGAAAAGAAAACAAGAAAATAAACTAATTAAAACAGAAAGTAAGAATAAACCAAATAACTAATAAACTAAAGAAAGCAATCCCCGGCAACGGTGCCAAAAACTTGATGCACCCAAAAGAGTGTAATTTTACCTTGCACTTAAAAGATATCAATTGTAGAGTATAATATTAGCAAAGGTCGAGTCCACAGGGATTGGTGTTTAGTTTAAGAATTATTTATTTATACTTAAATTCAAAGAAAATAAAATAAAAGGGAGGTTTTTGAAATCAGTTTAAACTAAAGCAAAAAATAAAAAGAAGAAGGTAAGTAAATAGGAAGTAATCAAATATGAGAAAAGTATGGTTAAGGTTTCATTCTCCACCACTAAACATCATTGAGAATCAATAATCAGATTTATTAACATCAATTAACTATCAAAATTATCAACCGTAGTTAACAACAAGCTCTGTTACCCCAATCTTTCCATAGTTCATCGTTAAATAGAACAAGCTCTCTATTTAATCTCTAACCACTAGACAACCTAGAATAAGCTCTCTAGATATAAAGTAATGACAGCTTTATAAAAGGACAGATAGGTTGATCTAGGCAACAAACACATAAGCTCGGATTGTTTAACCTATGTTATGTTCCACTTTGCAATTAGCGAAAACTTGACCATAATCATTAATCACAAATTGCCACATATGAATAGAAAATCAAGACAATTACCCGGATCAAGACTCCTAAACTAGCAATAGATAATTATCAAGATCTAACTAGTTCGCAACCTAAACAAATCAAGCCAACATCATGAACAATTCTTATAGAATAACATAATCAACTTTGATAGAAAACTAATGATAGATAAATCTGAAAATCAATTACAAAAATTATCTTGGGCTTTGAAATCACCCTTAACCAAATAGAAGTTTATCCTTGTATAGGCATAGTCAACATCAACATGAATATTCAAAAGAAACTAAGAAAATAAAACTTAAGATATTAAAGAAGAAGAAGAAAATTGACAAAATAATCAAAAACATGTCCTAGTTGGTGACTCGAAAGATGATATTTATAGAGCTTTTTGACATTGGAAACCCTTTCTTGTTGATCAAGGAAGTTAGGAGGCAAAATAAGGCAATTTTGGGCAATTTTCAAATTTTTTACGATTTTGCGATTTTGGCGTCAGTAGCTCGGCGCCGCGGCCCTGAGTTTCTGACTTTGCTGCTGCACTGTCTCGCACTCCGTCGGCTGATTTGGATTACCATTTCTTGTTTGATTTAGGCATGTAAACTATCGTTGGAAAGGTATTCAAGTCAGCTTCAAAAGTCAAGAGAAAGTTTCTTCAAATATAGTTTTTAACATAAATATTTTTTAGCAACAAGCTCCGAAGGTCAAATCTGCCTGATCACTTAGCACTAAGAATTTGATCTTTTTGACTCCCAAGTCTTCTTCTATCTTATGATTGTGACTTTATAAGCTCTTTAACATCATATTTGACATGTTTTGAGTTTATTTCGTCCAAAATACCTATAATTCACAAAAATATAGTAAAATGTCAAGGAACTTGAGAATTAAAGCACAAAGTATAGGGAAATAATATATGAAAATATATGAAATTAAGCACTTATCATATCCTATGATGAGGACATCGTCGAAGTAGCTCTTTGTACCTTTCCCAAGCTTCATATAATGATTCTGAGTCATACTGCATAAGAGATGTGATATCATTCCGCATCTTAGCTGTCTTGGTAGGAGGGAAATTTTTGGCAAGAAATTTTTGGGCCAGATCATTCCAAGTAGTAATGGAGCCAGCAGGAAGGGAGTGCCACCAACTCTTGGCCTTATCTCGAATCGGTAAAAGGAAGAGTCTCAGTCTAATGGCATCGTCAAAAATGCCATTGTGTTTGAAAAAATCGCAAATCTCTAGGAAATTCACCATGTGAGAATTCGGATCATCATTCGGTAAGCCATCAAACTGAACTGATGTTTGGATTATCTGAATGATGGCTGGCTTTATCTCAAAATTATTTGCCTAGATAGCAGGCCTCTGAATACTAGTCTGAAGGTCTTGCATGGGAGGAACCCCAAACTCTCGCAAAAGTCTTTGTCTCGTTAGCTTCAGCCATTATACCTGAAAATAAGAAAGAAAAAGAAAGTTTAAATTAGGACTAAGGTTGCTCGGTATTAATATTAACAAAAATAATAAAAAATTCCCCGGCAACGACGCCAAAAACTTGTTATCGGATTTAACCACGCAAGTGCACATATCGTAACAAGTAATATAATGAAAAGTAAAGAGTCGAACCCACGAGGAATTGCTATTAAATTTGTTAAGTAATAAAACTAACACAGCTTAATCTTATCTAAACAACTAATTAAAGATGATAATTAAAAACTAAATTAAAAGAAACTAATACTGAAAGCAAGTATTAAAAATGATGAATTCAATTAATTATAAAAGCCTAGGATTACAACTTTCCTCAACACTTTGCTTGAATCTCTCTCAACCTCTTCACTTGATTAACGATCGTGAGTTGTTAACCTAGAGTTTTATCTTATTTATAAGGATCTTCTGATGGTCTCATAAGAATATCCTTCTTAACCAATTAACTAAAAAACTATGAAAATTGATTTAAAGAAGAACTCATTAAGCTTAGGCTCTAACAATGGTTACACATGACAAGTAAGTATATTTTTACCCTATCTACAGATCAACTTATCTTAATAAATGAATATGAAACATGTGTCATTCAATCCATGTCTAACACTAAACTCCCTATGTCTAGTTGTATTTAGGTTAACAAATCAATCTAATTGGTGGCCAATCAACTAGAAGCATTAAGAACAAGATTGAACAAACAACTCAACAAACCATTAAATCAAGCTAGAGAGAGAAAGTAAATTCAAACTACATGTTGAGTTCCATTAAAATCCTAGTAAAAGAAATTCAGTTCATGGTAATTAATGAAAACAAATATTCAAATAGTTTCACCATCATCAACAACATAAGAAAAATAAAGAAGAGAAAAGAGAAAACTAAGAGATGTCAATTCTTGAGTCTTCAATCTTCACAAATCTTCCAATCTTCTTGAGAGCTTTTGGTGGCAACTATCTTCTTCAGAGAATTAGGTTTTTTAGACATCCAATCCCCCTTATTTTAGCCTTAAAAAGTCCTATTTAAAGTGTCCAAGCCCCCTAGAGTCCAAAACTTTACGTGCAAGCAAACCAGGTAAGTGCGGGAATTCTATTTTTTTCCGTGTTTCGACGTCGCGACTCCAACTTTCTGACTCTCCAACGCCGTGGCCCTAGGCCGCGGCCCCGACTCGCTGGTCGGCAGCCTACTACTTTTGTCGTCTTCTCGAACTTCGTCAGCTGATTTGGAAGGGCAAATATTGTCCGATTTTTATGAGTAAACTATCGTTGGAAAGGTATGAAAGTCAGCTTCAAAAATCATGAAGGAAGTTTTCACAAATGAAGAATTTAAGATCAAGTTTTCTTGAAACAAGCTTCGGAGGTCGAATCTGCATGCTCGTTGCTTTGCACCGTTTTTCATCGTTTTGTACCTCAAAGTCCAGATCACCTTGGACCTATAAAAACACATAAACAATAACTAAATAAATATTTTAAACATGAAATGGATAAATAAAATAAATCTGAAAACATCTAAAACTAATCAAATCCAAATAAAAGCCTCAAGGACTTAGTCGATTTAAATGCATAAAAGGTGGCAAAATAACTATATTTTTTAGAGTTATCAGTAGCCCACTATAAACACCTAATTTTGTTCGGACCACTAAACAGGTATGTTTCTTCCTAAATTGATGTTTTCGAGTGTAAAAAGACTGTTTTCATCCTGCAGGTGGTACTCCGAGACTTAGTTTAAGAGGGCAAGCATAAAAAGTCAAACTTAAAAAAAAGTCAACCCCAAAAAAGTCAACCCCAAAAAGTCAACTACTGAAAAAATCAACCCACTTTCAAAATCAAGATTTTAAGCTCAATTGAAAAATGGAGAAAGAATTTTGATAATCCAAGGTCTACATTGAAAGATATGGAGTTCGGAAGTTGGCATTTGGAGATTCATTAGAAAGGAAACCCTAATTCGAGAAATTTGGGGAAAGTGCTTAAACGATCAAATTGGTCAAAATTGAAGGTTCCAAATGAAAGATAAGCACTGAGTACGGGTAATGGATAAGTCACTTGCAAGAAAAATCGAAAGAAAAGTCAATCTGGGAGAAAACCGAGAATTACGGTTTTTAATGGATTTCGATGAAATCGGGAAGAATCACAGAAATGGCCCGACTTGGTAAGACCAAAGCCCACAATGGATGAGGAATGATTAAAAAGGGATAGCCCAAGGCTCATCTTGAAGAAAATCTAAAAATCGGACTTGTTTTGAGCAAAATCGGGCTTCGGAGGCAAAAAGGCAAAATTGGAAAATTTGGGAAAAATAGCAAATGAACTCCGAAAATTCTGAAAATATGTCAATCTCATTCTTAAGTAATTTGAAAGAGAATGGTAAAATAAAATCTTGATTCGGAGTTCATTTGCAAAATGGTCAAATCCCAGGCTTCTTATGTAGTAATTCAAAAAGGAAAATCCTGAAAAAATAGCAAATAAGCTCCAAATCTTTTGAAATTTTGCAAATCTCATTTTTAAATTATTTGGAAGAGATTGGTGAAATAAAATCTTGATTCGGAGTTCGTTTGCAAAATGGCCAAATACCGGGCTTCTTATGTAGTAATTCAAAAAGAAAAATCCCAGAAAAATAGCAAATAAGCTCCAAATCTTTTGAAATTTTGCAAATCTCATTTTTAAATTATTTGGAAGAGATTGGAGAAATAAAATCTTGATTCGGAGTTCGTTTGCAAAATGGCCAAATCCCGAGCCTCCTATGCAATAATTCAAGAAGATAAATCCCGAAAAAATAGTAAATGAGCTCCAAAAATTCTGAAATTTTGCAAATCTCATTTTTAAATTATTTTGAAGATATTGTAAAAATAAAATCTCGATTCGGAGTTCGTTTGCAAAATGGCCAAATCCCGGGCCTCCTATGCAGTAATTCAAGCCGATAAATCCCGAAAAAATACCAAATGAGCTCCAAAAATTATGAAAAATTCCAGATCACACTTTTTAATTATTTTGAAGAGATTGGTGAAGAAAAATCTTGATTCGGAGCTCGTTTAAAAAATGGTAAAATGTAGGGGCATAAAAGGGCATTTTTGGAAAAAAAATCCAAATAAATAGCAAACGGACTCGGATAATTTTGAAAACTTCCAGAACACAATATTTTATTATTTTGGAAGTATTAAAAAAATAAAAATTGAATTTGGAGTCCGTTTGATATTTATTTGCATCCGGGGGGCAAAATGGTCATTTCACCCAAGCAACCGAAAAAGGCTTCTTTGGGCCTTTCAAAAAATCAGACTTGGGCTGAAAAAGAGAAGTGCTGGCCTGCCCAAGCCCAAAGGAAGGAGGAAGCTTCTGATTTTTCAATCAAATGGCTAAAAATCAAGAGTTAGTTAGAGATTCTCTTTGATCAAGCCATGGTGATTAAGCCACATAGGCCAAGAGAGATGTCAACATTATTCTTGAAAAGCTGTAATTTGAGAGAGCTGATATGCTAATCTAAAGGTGGTAATTTCATGATTTTTTCACCTTGAATTATTAGCCATTTGAGGGGAAATTGGTTACAAAAAATGACAACACCTTGGGGAATATTAGGGGGTTTCAGCCAGCCTTGTATGGGGGGTCAGAAATTTCATTTTTCATCTTAATTTTGCTGAGTTCTTTTGGTTTTTACTTAGTTTTTCTCTTCTTGGTTGAAAGAAAAAAAGAAAAGTTTAGAAAAGAAAGGAAAGGAAAGGAAAGTTTGAAGAGATAAAGCTTGAAATATAGCTTCTTGAGGTTGCTCTTGAGCACCAACTCTTGCACTTTCTTGATTTTTCATTCTTTTTTTTGCTATTTTGATTTCTATTTGGTGAGTTTCCATTTTAAATAAATGATTTTTATTGTTCTTTTCAAGTTCTTCCTTCATCTCCTTCTTGAATATATTTTTTACAATTTTTTTTACAATAAACTCACCATGGCCAAATGGCCTACATTATTTAGTTAAGTTGCTGTTTTGATTTATTTTACCATATTTTTTATGTTATTTTCTTTGATCTTGGTGTTTTAAATGTTATATTACTACATATTCTTGAGTTATATTTTAATTTGGTTGCTTTGTTTGTTGCCATTTATGTTTTAAATATCATGTTTTTGCATTTTTAATTTTCTGTTTTCATGATGTTTAAATTTGAGCATGTTTTAGATTTAGTATATCAAGTGTTTGTGAAAATGCTTGTGTGGTCTTTGCATGATTTGAGTTTTATATCTTAGTTGAACATGTTTTAGATTTAGTATATTAAGTGTTTGTGAAAATGCTTGTGTAGTTTTTGCATGATTTGAGTGTTATATTTTAGTTGAGCATTTTAGTATCCCAAGTGTTTGTGAAAATGCCATGCTTGTTGGAGCTTGAGGCCATTTGACTACTCCATGTGTTTTGCATTGTGTGTTGCATTTTTGCCATGTAGTTAGTAGGTTTTTGCATTTGCATGACATTTGATTTAGTTTTGCATGCTAATATACCAAGTGTTTGTGAAAATGCCATGTTTGCTAGTCATATTATTCCATTCGGCCACCCTTGGAATTTTTGCATTTTATGTGCATTCTTGCCATGTTAGTTGATAGGTTAGCATTTGCATGATATTTGGTTGAGTTTTTAGTTTAAGCATGATTTGTGTTTGTGAAAAAAGCCATGCATATTTTAGTTATTAAGTTTGATTTATTTTCCATGCATGTTCATGCATTTTAGGTCTAGGTTGCATTAAATGCCATGCAAGCTCATTTAGGTCTAGGTCACTATATGAATACCATGCATTTTTTCATGACATTTAGGTTTAAACTCATGCATTTCATGCAATAGGTTTGCTGTAATTTTTCATGCATTTCATGTTCATGCCACTTGTATAATGACTTGAGCCAATTAATGGTTCAAAGTCATGCTCTCTTGAGCATACTTGTGGAAAATTAAGTTTTGTCAAATTGATTATTCTACCTTTGTGATTTTTTTTACTTAGCCAATTTTTATCTAACTTTCAAAAAGTCCTAGCTACTGTTTTTGAGTCATTTTGTGAGACTTAAATATTTTTACTTTGATTTTGGAATGATTTTAACAAAGGCAAAAATGTGTTTTGACAAAACAGTTTTTTCACCCAGTTTTCGTACTTTTCTGATTTTTTTGGGCATTCGTCTTTAATTAGAAAATTAAGCTGATTTTTTCCCGTGTATTGTTACATGTCTTGAGTCTCCAGTATTTTTTTCAGAATGTTTTGAATTTTTAAAAATAGGATAAAAAATCGTGGCATAAAACTGGACAGTGGAGTCAGAATTGAATTTAAAGAAAAATCATTTTTCTGTTTTTGTTAAGTTACTTAGAGTGGGCTGATTAGGAGGGTTAGCTACTGACTTAGGGTAGTTTCTAAGCCTTTTTAAACTCTAAAAATGGTTTTTCAAGTCTCGGGTTAAGGGTAGTCAAGTCCGGATTTTTAAACTTAGGAAATTAGAGCCATTTAAAGAAAGATTTAGCCCCGTTTTTATTTTTAATTCAAGCTTTTCAATATTGTTTTCAAACAATCACAAATTATTTTGGTTTTAGAATATTTAATTTGACATATTTTCCTAAGGTAGCCGGATATCTTTTTTAGATATACGGATTTCCTTAATTAAAGGAAAAAATACATTTCATGCATTGCATTTTCCATATTCATGCATTTTATATAATATGTGATTCTTGCTATGATAATTTCTATGATATTGTTATGATTTTGAATTATGTTATATTGTTTATTATATGATTTGGAATATTTCATAATATCCTCTGCTTTTTATTTAGTCATTTTTTTTTGTCATATTATTTAGCATATACTATGTTCATGCATTATTATTTTCATGCATATTATATGATAGCATTATTTCATATTCCATCTCATTTAATTTATATGCCATATCATTCATATTTGCCATGTCATTTAAATTATTTCATTTCATATAGAATATGTTATGTTACTTAGGTTATTTTATTTCATTTAGAAAATATCATGTTACTTAGGTTATTTCATTTCATATAGAATATGTTATGTTACTTAGGTTATTTTATTTCATTTAGAATATATCATATGACTTAGGATATTGCATCTCATATAGAATATACTATGTTACCTAGGTCATTTCATTTTATTTATAATATGTCATATAACTTATGATATTTTATTTCGTTTAGAATATGCTAAGGCATTTATTTCATTTCATTTAGAATATGCTAAGGCATTTACATTATATCATATCATTTAGGAAGCATTAAATTATTTAGATTTTTCTATGTCATTTTATTTATGTCATGCATATACATATTCATATCTTTTACAATGTTTTCAAAAGGATAATGATTTTTCAATAAAAAATAAAGATATTCCCGAGTTAAAATAATTCATGAGTTCTCTACCGGGTTTGCTGGAGGGAATATCATCAATTATCATTAATAAAGGAATATCTTTCTTTAAAAAAAAAAGAATGATTCGGAAAGTTTTCCAAAACTAATAAAAATTTAAAACCAATTTTTACTGAGACTTGAGATAACACACGATTAATAAGGTACCGATTTATACGGGCGTTGTGGGGGTGCTAATCCTTCCCCACAAGTAACCGACTCCCGAACCCGCTTCTATGATTTCTCTGGATTAAAACGCAGACTTGAAATTGGTTTTTAAAATGTTTTAATTAATTTTTAAAATATTTTATAAAACCGGTTTTAATAGGTGACCGATCACACCTAGCTAAAACAAGATTGGTGGCGACTCCATGTCTTTTTCAAGGTCATTTTCAAAACCTTCATTTTTCTAGAGAAATTAAGTCGATTTTTCCTCGGTTTTTTTTAATGTCACACTTGTCGCAACCTAAAAAATAACGAGTCTCATCGCAAGACTTTATTATTCGTTAAGCGTGACATTAAAAAAACCGAGGAAAAGTCGACTTAATTCCTCTAGAAAAATGAAGGTTTTGAAAATGACCTTAAAAAAGACATGGAGTCACCACCAATCTTTTTTAGCTAGGTGTGATCGGCCACCTATTAAAACCGGTTTTATAAAATATTTTAAAAATTAATTAAAATATTTTAAAAACCAATTTCAAGTCTGCGTTTTAAACCAGAGAAATCAAAGAAGCGGGTTCGGGAGTCGGTTACGTGTGGGGAAGGATTAGCACCCCCACAACGCCCGTATAAATCGGTACCTTATTAATCGTGTGTTATCTCAAGTCTCGGTAAAAATTGGTTTTAAATTTAGTATTTCAAGTTAATTCCCAATTTAAAGAAAAATAATTCCATTTTTTATTGAAAATGATCCGGAATTTATAAATTCAAAATTTTCCTATATTCCCCAACAAACGTGGCAAAATATAGAAATTTTTATTAATTTTGGAAAATTTTCCGAATCATTCTCTTTTTAAAGAAGATATTCCGTTATTAATAATAATTGATGATATCCTCCCCAGCAAACCCGGCAGAGAACTCATGAATTATTTTAACTCGGGAATATCTTTATTTTATTGAAAACCATTATTTTTTTTTGAAAACATTTAAAATAAATGAATATGTATATGCATGACATAAATAAAATGACATAGCAAAGTCTAAATAATATGATGCAACCTAAATGACATGACATGATTTGAATGCCTTAGCATATTCTAAATGAAATAGAATATCCTAAGTTATATAATATATTCTAAATAAAATGAAATGACCTAGGTAACATAGTATATTCTATATGAGATGCAATATTCTAAGTCATATGATATAATCTAAATGAAATAGAATAACCTAAGTAACATAACATATTCTATATGAAATGAAATGAAATAACCTAAGTAACATGATATTTTCTAAATGAAATAAAATAACCTAAGTAACATAACATATTCTATATGAAATGAAATAATTTAAATGACATGACAAATATGAATGGTATGGCATATAATTTAAATGACATGGAATAGAATAATGCTATCATATAATATGCATGAAAATAAAAAATAATAATGCATGAACATAGTATATGCTAAATAAAAATAACTAAATAAAAGCATAGGATATCATGAAATATTCAAAACCATATAATAAACCATGTAACATCAAAAATATAAATCAAAATAACAACAATATCATAGAAATTATTATGGCAAGAATCACATATTATATAAAATGCATGAATATGAAAAATGCAATGCATGAAATGTATTTTTTCCTTTAATTAAGGAAATCCGTATATCTAAAAAGATATCCGGCTACCTTAGGAAAATATTTCAAATTAAATATTCTAAAACCAAAATACTTTGTGATTGTTTGAAAACAATTTTGAAAAGCTTGAATTAAAAATAAAAACTGGGCTAAATCCTTTTTTAAATGGCTCTAATTCCCCAAGTTTAAAAATCCGGACTTGACTACCCTTAAACCGAGACTTGAAAAACCATTTTTAGAGTTTAAAAAAGCTTAGAAACTACCCTAAGTCAGTAGCTAACCCTCCTAATCAGCCCACTCTAAGTAACTTAACCAAAACAGAAAATTGATTTTTCTTTAAATTCAATTCTGACTCCACTATCCAGTTTTAATCCATGATTTTTTACCCTATTTTTAAAAATTCAAAAAAATCTGAAAAAAATACTGGAGACTCAGGACATGTAAAACGACACGGAAAAAAAATCAGCTTAATTTTCTGATTAAAGATGAATTCCCAGAAAAATCCGAGATGTACGAGTTTTGGAAGAAAATAAAAAACTGCTTTGCCAACACATTTTTGCCTTTGATAAAATCATTTAAAAATCAAAGTAAAAATATTTGAAACTCCTAAAATGACTTACAAACAGTAGCTAGGACTTTTTGAAAGTTAGATAAAAATTGGCTAAGTAAAAAAAATCACAAAGGTAGAATAATCAACTTGACAAACTTAATTTTCCACAAGTGTGCTCAAGAAAGCATGACTTTGAACCATTAATTGGCTCAAGTCATTATTCAAGTGGCATGAACATGAAATGCATGAAACAATGCAGCAAACATAATGCATGAAATGCATGGATTTAAACCTAAATGTCATGAAAAAATGCATGGCATTCATAAAGTGACCTAGACCTAAATGAACTTGCATGGCATTTAATGTCACCTAGACCTAAAATGTATGAACATGCATGGCAAATAAACCTAACTTAATAACTAAAATATGCATGGCATTTTCACAAACACAAAGCATGCTTAAACCAAAAACTCAATCAAATATCATGCAAATGCTAACCAATCAACTAACATGGCAAGAATGCACATAAAATGCAAAAATTCCTAGGATGGCCGAATAGCATAATGTAACTAGCAAGCATGGCATTTTCACAAACACTTGGTATACTAACATGCTCAACTAAAATATAACACTTAAATCATGCAAAAACCACACAAGCATTTTCACAAACACTTAATATACTAAATCTAAAACATGCTCAACTAAGATATAAAACTCAAATCATGCAAAGACCACACAAGCATTTTCACAAACACTTGATATACTAAATCTAAAACATGCTCAAATTTAAACAACATGAAAACAGAAAATTAAAAATGCAAAAACATGATATTTAAAACATAAATGGCAACAAACAAAGCAACCAAATTAAAATATAACTCAAGAATATGAAGTAACATAACATTTAAAACATCAAAATCAAAGAAAATAACATAAACAAAATGGTAAAATAAATCAAAACAGCAACATAAAATAAATAATGTAGGCCATTTGGCCATGGTGAGTTTATTGTAAAAATAAAATGTAAAAAATATACTTAAGAAAGAGATGAAGGAAGAACTTAAAAGAACAATAAAAAAAAAAACATTTATTGAAAAAGGAAACTCACCAAATAGAAATCAAAATAGCAAAAACAAGAATGGAAAATCAAGAAAGTGCAAGAGTTGGTGCTCAAGAGCAACCTCAAGAAGCTAATATTTCAAGCTTTTCTCTTCAAACTTTCCTTTCTTTTCTAAACTTTTCTTTTTTGCTTTCAACCAAGAAGAGAAAAACTAAGAAAAACTAAGAGAAATCAGCCAAAATGAAGTTGAAAATTCGAAATTCTGACCTCCCCTTAATGTTGGCAGAATTTTACCTCTCTCCTCCCCTAGGATGTTGTCATTTTTTGTGTAACCAATTTTCCATCAAATGGCTAATAATTCAAGGTGAAAAATCATGAAATTACCACCTTTAGATTAGCATCTCAGCTCTCTCAAATTACAGCTGTTAAAGAATAATGTTGACATCTCTCTTGGCCTATGTGGCTTAATCACCATGGCTTGATCAAAGAGAATCTCTAACTAACTCTTGATTTTTAGCCATTTGATTGAAAAATCAGAAGCTTCCTCCTTCCTTTGGGCTTGGGCAGGTCAACACTTCTCTTTTCCAGCCCAACTCTGATTTTTTGAAAGGCACAAAGAAGCCCATTTCGGTTGCTTGGGTGAAATGACAGTTTTGCCCCCCGGATGCAAATAAATATCAAACGGACCCCAAATTCAATTTTTATTTTTTTAATACTTCCAAAATAATAAAATATTGAGTTCTGGAAGTTTTCAAAATTATCCGAGTTCGTTTGCTATTTATTTGGATTTTTTCTTCCAAAAATGCCTTTTTATGCCCCTACATTTTACCATTTTTAAACGAGCTCCAAATCAAGATTTTCTTCACCAATCTCTTCAAAATAATTAAAAAGTGTGATCTGGAAGTTTTCATAATTTTTGGAGCTCATTTGGTATTTTTCGGGATTTATCGGCATGAATTACTACATAGGAGGCCTGAGATTTGGCCATTTTGCAAACGAACTCCGAATCAAGTTTTTCTTTCGCCAATCTCTTCCAAATAGTTTAAAAATGATATTTGCAAAATTTCATAATTTTTGGAGTCCATTTGCTATTTTTCCGGTATTTTGAAATAGCATAGGAGGCCCGGGATTTGGCCATTTTGCAAACGAACTCCGAATCAAGATTTTCTTTCGCCAATATCTTCCAAATAATTTAAAAATGAGATTTGCAAAATTTCAGAAGATTTGGAGCTCATTTTCTATTTTTCCGGGATTTTTCTATTTGAATTACTGCATAAGAAGCCCGGGATTTTGGCCATTTTGCAAACGAACACCGAATCAAGATTTTCTTTCGCCAATATCTTTAAAATGATTTAAGAATGAGATTGAAAAATTTTCAGAATTTTCGGAGTCCATTTGCTATTTTACCCAAATTTTCCAATTTTGCCCTTTTACCTTCGAAACCCGGTTTTGCTCAAAACAAGTCTGATTTTCATATTTTCTTCAAACTGAGCCTTGGGCTATCCTTTTTTAAACATTCCTCAGCCATTGGGGGCTTTGGTCTTTCCAAGTCGGGCCATTTCTGTGATTCTTCCCGATTTCACCGAAATCCACTAAAAACCCTAATTCTCGGTTTTCTCCCGGATTGACTTTTCTTTCGTTTTTTCTTGCAAGTGGCTTCTCCATTACCCGTAGTCATTGCTTATCTTTCATTTGGAACCTTGAATTTCGACCAATTTGATCGTTTAAGCACTTTTCCCCAAATTTCTCGGATTAGGGTTTCCTTTCTACTGAATCTCCAAATCCCTACTTCCGAACTCCATATCTTTCAATGTAGACCTCGGATTATCAAAATTCTTTCGCCATTTTTGAATTGAACTTAAAATCTTGATTTTGAAAGTGGGTTGACTTTTTTCAGTATAGTTGACTTGTTGGGGTTGACTTTTGGGGTTGACTTTTTTGGGGTTGACTTTTTTCGGGGTTGACTTTTTCAAGTTTGACTTTTTATGCTCGCCCTCTTAAACTAAGTCTCGGAGTACCACTTATAGGATGAAAAAAGTCTTTTTACAATCGAAAACATCAATATAGGAAGAAAACATACCTGTTTAGTGGTCCGGACAAAATTAGGTGTCTACAGCTGCCCCTCTTTGGCTATTGCTGAGAATCAGGAATCAGGCAAAGATAAACCGACACTAATTTTGTACGGTTAGTGACATCACATGTGAAGGAAAGGGAAAGGGGTTTCTTTTTCATTTTTCTATCATTTTTTCATTTTTCATTTTTTTTCATTTTCTATTTTTTCATTTTTTTTTCATTTTTCCTTTTTTCTTTTTTCCAATTTTTTTTTTATACCATACAGTAAATTGAAGATTTTGTCCTTAAATTGAATTCCCTGACTAAACAAGGCTCGACCCGTCTTAAGGAAATGAATTCGATTTGCAAGAAAAGGAAATGACCTCGACGATGGTCTCGAGGCCTTAACCTGTCTTGTTCTCAGCTGTGTTTAAAATTCTGGATATCTCCTCCAGAAGCTTCGGCTATCACCACCAAAGTCTTGCTCATTTTTTTAAATGTAAAAATTCTGGGTATCACCTCCAGAAGCTTCAGTTATCACCACCAAAGACTTTTTACATTTTCAAAGGATTTTAAAACTCTGGATATCGCCACCAGAAGCTTCAGCTATCACCACCGAAGAGTTGTTCATAATAATAAAAAAAAGACCTCGACGATGATCTCGGGGCTCGACTCGTCTTAAGGAAACGAATTCGATTTGTAAGAAAAGAAATGACCTCGACGATGGTCTCGGGGCCTTAACCTGTCTTGTTCTTAGTTGTGTTTAAAATTCTAGATATCTCCTCCAGAAGCTTTGGCTATCACCACCAAAGTCTTGCTCATTTTTAAAACTGTAAAAAATTCTGGGTATCACCTCCAGAAGCTTCAGTTATCACCACCAAAGACTTTTTACCTTTTCAAAGGATTTTAAAACTCTGGATATCGCCACCAGGGGCTTCAGCTATCACCACCGAAGACTTGTTCATAATATAAAAAAAAAGACCTCGACGATGATCTCGGGGCTCGACTCGTCTTAAGGAAACGAATTCGATTTGTAAGAAAATAAATGACCTCGACGATGGTCTCGGGGCCTTAACCTGTCTTGTTCTCAGCTGTGTTTAAAATTCTGGATATCTCCTCCAGAAGCTTTGGCTATCACCACCAAAGTCTTGCTCATTTTTAAAACTGTAAAAAATTATGGGTATCACCTCCAGAAGCTTCAGCTATCACCACCGAAGACTTTTTACCTTTTCAAAGGATTTTAAAACTCTGGATATCTCCACCAGAGGCTTCAGCTATCACCACCAAAGACTTGTTCACAATAAATAAATAAAAAGTACCTCGACGATTATCTCGGGGCTCGACTCATCTTAAGAAAACGAATTCGATTTGCAAGAAAGGAAATGACCGCGACGATGGTCTCGGGGCCTTAACCTGTCTTGTTCTCAGCTGTGTTTAAAATTCTGGGTATCTCCTCCAGAAGCTTCGGCTATCACCACCAAAGTCTTGCTCATTTTTAAAACTGTAAAAAATTCTGGGTATCACCTCCAGAAGCTTCAGCTATCACCACCGAAGACTTTCTCATTGTAAAAATCTGGGTAACTCCTTCAGAAGAAGATTTCTCATGTTTCAAAATTATAAAACCTAGATATCTCCACCAGAGGCTTCAGCTATCAACACTAAAGTCTTGCTTATTTTTAAAACTGTAAAATTCTGGATATCCCCACCAGAAGCTTTGGCTATCACCACCAAAGACTTGCTCATTGTAAAATTCTGGGTAACTCCTCCAGAAGAAGATTTCTCATTTTTCAAAATTATAAAACCCTGGATATCTCCACCAGAGGCTTCAGCTATCACCACCGAAGACTTGTTCACTTGTAAAATTCTGGATATCCCTACCAGAAGCTTTGGCTATCACCTCCAAAGACTTGCTCATTGTAAAATTTTGGGTAACTCCTTCAGAAGAAGATTTCTCATGTTTCAAGATTATAAAACCCTGGATATCTCCACCAGAGGCTTCAGCTATCACCACCGAAGACTTGTTCACTTTTAAAACTGTAAAATTCTGGATATCCCCACCAGAAGCTTTGGCTATCACCACCAAAGACTTGCTCATTGTAAAATTCTGGGTAACTCCTCTAGAAGAAGATTTCTCATTTTTCAAGATTATAAAACCCTAGATATCTCCACCAGAGGCTTCAGCTATCACCACCGAAGACTTGTTCACTTTTAAAACTGTAAAATTCTGGATATCCCCACCAGAAGCTTTGGTTATCACCACCAAAGACTTGCTCATTGTAAAATTCTGGGTAACTCCTCTAGAAGAAGATTTCTCATTTTTCAAAATTATAAAACCCTGGATATCTCCACCAGAGGCTTCAGCTATCACCACCGAAGACTTGTTCACTTTTAAAACTGTAAAATACTGGATATCCCCACCAGAAGCTTTGAGAAATGATGCAGATGCACATGTCTTTTAACAAGGTGCTCATGCTTCATGGTGCAAATGTAAAATATTTCTTAGTGCAAATACAAATGGCCTGGATTGATGCCCATGTTTCATGATGCAGATGCCCCTACTAATTGTGTTCATGTAACTGGTTTATGAATGGTGTAACTACAATTACCACACAATAATGAAAATGCAATGATTCTAGAAATGATGCAATTGCTTGAGATGACACAAATGCGAATTCCATGAAGAATGTAATGTAAAGGTAAAATGCAGATGTTTATGGAATAATGCCAATGCAAATACCCATGAATGATGCAAATGCTTACCGACACTGTGCAGATGTAAAAGCTTGATAAAGAGATGAGTGCTCATGAGTGATGCAAATGCCCCCGGTTGTTTTTCTAGACTTTGGCTTAGCCTTTCAAATTCATTTTTCCTCTTCAAATCAGAGTATATTTTCAATTCATTTTGGCTATTCTCTTTGCCCCAACAGTTTTCAAACTTTCATCAACAGAGATCTAAACCGGGTTCTATTTCTTCTTTCTCATATCTGGAAGTCAAGACCTATCCTAGTAGTTCTATACCTTTGGGTTAGAAAAATCCTTGTCTCATGCCAACATCAAAATGGGTATTTCAAAAAATCTCTTTATTTGTTTTCGCATTTTGAAAACTTCTGAACAAAAAATATTAACCCCACAATGTGTGATGTATAAATCTTTTGAAGATTGATGATCATTGTTAGAAATTTCTCTAAGTAGCAATTTGGTTTTTTCAACTGGGATTGGCAAGGCTTGGTATAACAAGATTCTGGCTTTTCTAGGAAAACTTCATGACAAAATTGTAAATCCCTTCTAGGCTCACAAATGGAACAAGTTTTATAAATCATGAATTTATTGAGAACCAAACAAATTTAACATTCATTTAGTTTCCATATCAAGGCATTTTGACAAGCATCAAGATTGGCTAGGATGTTTAAACCGGAAAGTTTAATCTTGGGAACAAAAGTTTCAGTTTTTGAAGACAATCCTCTGAATGAGAATTGACAATTTGGGAGGTTCAGGAATTCCTAGATGTTCCTTAATGACCACTCCTTTAATAAGATCTTTTCTTTTGTGGTATCAGCACTTTCATATATGGCATCAAAAATTCCCATGCCACTCTAGACCGCCCATTTTTGGGTTTTCGCCCTAGAGAGTCCCTTTTCTCTCCAATTTTTCTTTTTTCATTGTTTTACCATGCACTTGAGAATTCTAAATTCTTCCTTAGTGAAATGAGAATTTGATGAGATGGGATAAAATCTGAGGAAAACCCTTCAAATTAAATATTCATGCTTGATCAAAATGGACTTTTAAAGCACGTAATGTAGGCCATGGTTCGGGATTCAAAAAGAAGGATAAATAGGCCCAAAATATGTGTTTGAGGGTAATCAGATCAAGGATCATTTATTGAGGAGAATTCTTTTTGAAGCATTTGTCCCTTCTTGGACATTTCTTTCCTTTTTACTTTTTTTCCTTCTTTGCTTTTGGCTTTCATTTGCCACCGCTCTTTCACACACTTTTTTCTCTATTTTTATTTTGTTTTTCTTGGCTTTCATTTCGCCATCTTTTCCTTTTTCTTTGATAGAATGAGCCCGTATTCATTTGGGAACTCAATTTTCTTTGTATATGTCTTTGAGTTAGGACTCATTTCTCAATAATCTTTGAGAAGGTCTTTCCTCGCATTTGCCCTCTAGTGTAGAGGGTGATCCTTGATCAGGGTTCAAAGAAGAAAGAATTCTTTTGGCTCAAAAAGGGTGACTATGGATAATTTCTTTTTGTGCGAAAGGGATATGAAAGATGGTCATTTCTCATGTCAAGCACAAATATTCATATTGAAAAGCAATCCCCGGAGGAAATAGATATTCAAAATTTCATTTTGCACTTTGGAATCATCCGAATTCTCATATGCATAATATCACAAATTTTCTTTTTCTTTTTTCATCGCATGCCCCAATGATTCATGTGTTAGCCCATCCTTCTTCACCATGTATCCATCATTTCCACATATGATGCCCCAATTTGATTAACCATGAGAATTTGTATCAACGAGGAACATAGCAAGTCTAGGTCTATTTTGAAAAGGCTGAGTTTCCAATTTGAGTTCTTTGAAGAGACAAGGAAAATATGACCCAAAAACAGGTTTTCTCTGGGATAAGGGATAATCTAGTTTAATCATTGTGCCCTAGGGTGTCAATCATGAAGTGATGTTTGGGCAATTAGTGTTTTATGGTCATTGGAAAAGGTCATGAATGGTTTTAGCACAATCTTAACACACACCAAATTATCAAAATCTAGATTCTTGAAAGAATGTCTCATTTGTTTGAATTTCAAGGATTTCGAAAAATTTCAAAAAGTTTGTTCCTTTGTTCATAGCCTAGACTAGGATTTACATCCTTGCTTATTCTACAATGACAATGCTTCTCTCTCTTTTTTTTTTTTTTTTTTTTTTGAAGTTCAATCATTCATATTCCTTGAAGCATTAGGTCTTTCAAGTGTTCTTGATTCAAGGTTTAGGTATAGAGAAGCCCAAAAAAGAGGGGAATGGTGTTGGGTCATTTCTAACATTAATCATCAATCTTCTTGAGACTATCCATTATTAAAACTTCCTTAATGCTTGTTTTTGCAAATTCAAGTTATTGTTAAAACACAACAAACACAAAGCATTTAAAATTCAAAATTCATTTAATTCATGTAGATGTTAACATGAGACAAGTGCTTTCATCATCACAGTGTATAGAACTACATGCGTCGAAACCCTAATATGATCATGCACAATGTTTCTTATGACACTTGGCTTCCCCCTCTTCAAAACTTATCGAATCAGCCTTGATGAGATCTCTGACCTTGTACTTCAAAGCGAGGAAGTTCTCTGTTGAGTGACCTTGATTGCCAAAATGGATAACTACAACACTCATTAGCATCATACCAGCTTGGATAAGGGGGCTTCAGAGGCTCTAATTGCATAGGTGTCACAAGGTGATTCTGGATGAGTTGAGGTAGTAGCTCACTGTATGTTACAGGAATCGGGTCAACCTGATTTCTTTTTCGCTTTTTATGCCCCTTTCGATTATTCCCAAGGATGTTCGATTGATAGACAGATGTAAATTCTGGTGTAGTTGCAGACATTGGTTGGTAAGGATAAAAACCTTGAGAAACATTGTTTAGGGTTGAGTAAAATGGCTGATACGAGGAGAATTGGGGAGGTGGGGCAAAGTCTTCCACGACTTGGGTATCTTCCTTTTTCTTTTCAGATGCCCCCTTTTTCTTGGTATTGAATGTTCTTTCTCCTTCAATTTTCCCATCTTTGATAGTATTCTCAATCATCTCCCCTGAAATCACCATGTCCGAAAAATTCTTCGTGGTGTTGCCGACAAGTATATCATAGTACGGGGTCTGCAGTGTATTCACAAACATGACAGTGGTTTCCTTCTGAGTTAAAGACGGTTGTACTTGGACGGCCAGGCTCATCCACCGTTGCGCATATTCTTTGAAGCTCTCAATAGCTCTTTTCTTCATATTTTGCAAAGTGAGACGGTCAGGCGCCATGTCGGTCATATGCTTGTACTGGTTTAGAAAAACCCTAGCCAGGTCATTCCAAGAGCGAATCTGATCCTTGCTCAACTGAATATACCACCTAATTGCGGATTCGCTGAGGCTATCCTGAAAGCAGTGAATGAAAAGCTTATCATTATCTATATGACTTGTCATCTTCCGACAGAACATAGTGATGTGGGCTGATGGATCACTCGTCCCATCATACTTCACAAAGTCAGGGATCTTGAACGTAGGAGGAATGACTAAATCGCAGACCAAACATCGTTCTTTCGCATCTAAACTCCCAAATACATCTGTATTTTCTACTACCCGGAGCCTTTCATCTAGCAACTGATATTTCCCTTGGGAATCTGCCAACTCAACCTCATTTACTACAACTCTTTTCAACTTTGCCTATTCAGCTGGATCATCTGAGTTTAGGACATTGACTGTGTTCTGGGCATCACTTATTACGACCTCATCCTGACCCTTTTGTGCCTCTAACCCTTCTCTGGCGACAAAGTTTTCTGTGTATCCTTTTCCCTTGATTACGGCAAACATCAGCTCCATCAATTTAGTCATCTAATCCTTAGATTCCGCTTGAGACTTAGCCAGCTGTTCTCGCAATTCTTTCTGTTCCCTTTCCATTTTTTCCATTCGGGCAACTTGTTCATTCTCCATAGCACTAGCCTGTATTAAAAGGGTACTCAGTACTTCTTCTGATTTGAAATGGAAATTCTTTCAAAGACTCCTAAAGCCAAGCCAACTTCTATTTTATTTTCCCCAAATGTATGTCATGATGAATGAGCCATGATTGTCATTTGATGCATATGAAGCCTAAACAATATGATGTATGGACATGTACAATGGAAACATGCTGACCATGTATGTAATAAATGCAATCACAATGCCAGCATGTTGCAAACAAAGAATAAACAAATCAACACATGGATATATGCAATGACTGATCATGTGCACTTTAGCATATTTCCCAATGAATGTTCATATATCCTATGAATGCAACACGGTGTCAATTATGATACCTGCAAACAATGAATGATTGATATAGAGTATATACAAAGAAAATCATGCTAACCATGTGTGTCATGAATGTGACCTAATGCTAATCATGATGTATGTAATAAGAAAATTAATGCATGGATATATACAGAAAAAATCATGCTGATTATGAATGCATAAATGCAACCTGATGCTAACATGATACATATATGAATGTATGGTATGACCAATAATTGATCGGATGCAAAATGCAAAAGAGGAAGATATCACGGAGGAAATAAGAATCAGAGGAACTTAATCATCAACCTCTCATAAATTTGAAACATAATCAATTCATTTTCATATCAACATTCACAATGGTATAAACCATGTTTTACAAAATTTGAACAGTGGTTAAAACTGTCTTTACAAGCACTTTATTCTTCCTAGCATCCTAAGGCTATAAGAGCCGGCTATTGAAAAAGTGAAATCATATTACATCATATAAGACCGAAGTCTTTCCACCTCAATGCTGTAAATCTCCCAACCCTAATGGCGTTTTCCCAGTCCTTTATCAATCAGTGTCGTTGGATCCAACCACTTGGCATCTATGAGAGTTTGCATTTTCTTTTTGAAGGCCATACAGTCTTCAATGCTATGGCCAACAATTCCACAGTGATAATCACATCTTTCATTTGGATTATACCCATTTGGATATGGTGGTAACAGGGGTTTCGATGGGATACAGGCAACCATGTGATTTTGAATCAGTATAGGGAGAAGCTCTCTGTAGCTAATTGGAAAGGGATCAAAAGGCCTTTGTCGTTTCTTAGTCACACTGAACCTAGGAGTTGGGGCACTTGGTGGTGGCACTAAGGTCCGAACTGGAGTGTTTACATGGAGATGTGGCAGAACAGCATGGTAAGGGTATGGATTTGGACACGGGGCCTTTGGAGGTTGTACATAGTTCGAGGTTCCTATCCCAGATACTGGATAAGGTGATTGATGAGGGAAATAGTATGAACTGGCAGTTGTTGGTGATGGAGTGGGATTCAGGAATCCCGTAGTGGTCATCCCAATGGACGATTGGACCATGGTAGGGTGGGGATACTGGTTTGGACCTAGAACAGTTTGCAGGTATGGTACAGGATCCAAGGTTTCTATCTTTGGTATCAGGCTCTCAGGTTTAATCATTTTCACGATTTTGTCCATAATTTCATCAGGATTGCAACCTTTGTGGCATTGACAAGTGCAGGATCCAGCAAGATTGTAGGTTCTGGACCTAATGGTTTTGGTTGATCCGAAGGCGATGCAGAGCCCTGAGAAAGTTCCTCTTTACTTTTACCTATATCCTCAACCATTTTCAGCAATTTGGCCAGCTGTTCCTTCACCTCTCGGATTTCATGTCTACATTCATCTTGGTTGCGTTCCAAAGCACCCAATCGTTCCTCCGATTCATTCCTCATATCTCGAACCCCTTTCATGTAAATGTAAATGAAAATGTCATGAGATTAAGAATACAATTGTGAATGTACATGCTCTATTCTTATGTGCATGAATATACTGATGATTAATGCATGAACATATACAGAGAAATTATGGTGACTATGTATGCAATGGATGCAATGTAATGCCAACATGATGCATTTAAAAAATGAATAAATTGATGCACAAGTATATACAAATAATGACTATGCATGCCATAAACGTATTCTACAATGAATGACCATGCATGCTATGATGTCAAAATGATATAGGCGAAGAATAAATGAATTACTACAAAGGTAGATACAAAGAATGACCATGTATATCACAAATGTATTCTACAATGAATAACCATGCATGTTAGGACTGTGGCATGATGTCAAAATGATACAAATAAATTAACCAATGATTGGTGGGACCTAAATCTTGATTATTCAAAAAATCTCATTATGCAAGATTTGCCTCCAAATTTATGATTTTTCTGAAACATGTTTTTTCTATGAAAAACCACACATATTATTTTCAAAAGAATTTCGGGGTAGTGGATCCTACTATGGTACAATATGCAAATGTTCATGCAACACTACCGGTTTTATGAAATCACCAAATGAGATTACCAACTGTTTATTGCAAAGAATAAGATCAATAACACAACAAAAATGTACATGCTCTATTCACACATGCATGAAATGTGCAAAATGCAAAAATGCTTTAAAAAAGGATTTTTTTTTAAAACAGCTAATGAACATCTGCCCCAACAATATCTGCTTATTTAGGCATCACGATGCCTTCGAGGCGGAGTATCACATTTATTATGGGTGATGTACATACATCGTTGCCCGATCTACAAAACTTATTCAGAGTGTAAAATAGGTAACAAAAGGTTTAGAAATGTCCCTCCATGTGTTCCTTTGGTATATCTAACGAAAATCCGACATGGCTTCGCCTAGGTTCACTATATGAGGGTGAATCGGTTCTAAGGCCCCGAATTGTTCCTCACTGTCGCCGGTGAAGGCTAGTAAGGCACCCCGATAAAAGCGGGTTCAATTCGTTAGAGTATATTTTCCTAAGCCCATACGGAGGATCATCACGAAGGCTTTAGGTACTTTATACTCCGAAAGTGTTTCACTAGCCCATACGGAGGATCATCACGAAGGCGTAGTTACTCTACTCCCACTTAAAAGGACGGAACCCGGGTATAGGATTCATGATATGCAAATGCACGTGTAGTGTGTGTGGAGGAATAACAAATCTTTCACCACCTATTCTACAAACCTTATTCTAAATGCCCTAGCAATTAAAACATTCAAGAAGAGTGTAACGCATTAACCAACAAGCAATTATTAAATACAACCTTAAATAACTAGAGAACAATAATAAAATGCATGCACATGAGTATGAACATATTTAAAAATATTTTATTATTTTCAAAATTCTCCTTATTAAAAAAATGCGGGAATTAAAATTAAATACCAATTAAACCAACCAAAACCGAGACTTTGATAACACACGACTAATTCTAGGCTTGACTCTCTAATAGTCCCCAGTGGAGTCGCCAAGCTGTCGCAACCTAAAAAATAACGAGTCTCATCGCAAGACTTTATTATTCGTTAAGCGTGACATTAAAAAAACCGAGGAAAAGTCGACTTAATTCCTCTAGAAAAATGAAGGTTTTGAAAATGACCTTAAAAAAGACATGGAGTCGCCACCAATCTTTTTTAGCTAGGTGTGATCGGCCACCTATTAAAACCGGTTTTATAAAATATTTTAAAAATTAATTAAAACATTTTAAAAACCAATTTCAAGTCTGCGTTTTAAACCAGAGAAATCAAAGAAGCGGGTTCGGGAGTCGGTTACGTGTGGGAAGGATTAGCACCCCCACAACGTCCGTATAAATCGGTACCTTATTAATCGTGTGTTATCTCAAGTCTCGGTAAAAATTGGTTTTAAATTTAGTATTTCAAGTTAATTCCCAATTTAAAGAAAAATAATTCCATTTTTTATTGAAAATGATCCGGAATTTATAAATTCAAAATTTTCCTATATTCCCCAACAAACGTGGCAAAATATAGAAATTTTTATTAATTTTGGAAAATTTTCCGAATCATTCTCTTTTTAAAGAAGATATTCCGTTATTAATAATAATTGATGATATCCTCCCCAGCAAACCCGACAGAGAACTCATGAATTATTTTAACTCGGGAATATCTTTATTTTATTGAAAACCATTATCTTTTTTGAAAACATTTAAAATAAATGAATATGTATATGCATGACATAAATAAAATGACATAGCAAAGTCTAAATAATATGATGCAACCTAAATGACATGACATGATTTGAATGCCTTAGCATATTCTAAATGAAATGGAATATCCTAAGTAATATAATATATTCTAAATAAAATGAAATGACCTAGGTAACATAGTATATTCTATATAAGATGCAATATTCTAAGTCATATGATATAATCTAAATGAAATAGAATAACTTAAGTAACATAACATATTCTATATGAAATGAAATGAAATAACCTAAGTAACATGATATTTTCTAAATGAAATAAAATAACCTAAGTAACATAACATATTCTATATGAAATGAAATAATTTAAATGACATGACAAATATGAATGGTATGGCATATAATATAAATGACATGGAATAGAATAATGCTATCATATAATATGCATGAAAATAAAAAATAATAATGCATGAACATAGTATATGCTAAATAAAAATAACTAAATAAAAGCATAGGATATCATGAAATATTCAAAACCATATAATAAACCATGTAACATCAAAAATATAAATCAAAATAACAACAATATCATAGAAATTATTATGGCAAGAATCACATATTATATAAAATGCATGAATATGAAAAATGCAATGCATGAAATGTATTTTTTCCTTTAATTAAGGAAATCCGTATATCTAAAAAGATATCCGGCTACCTTAGGAAAATATGTCAAATTAAATATTCTAAAACCAAAATACTTTGTGATTGTTTGAAAACAATTTTGAAAAGCTTGAATTAAAAATAAAAACTGGGCTAAATCCTTTTTTAAATGGCTCTAATTCCCCAAGTTTAAAAATCCGGACTTGACTACCCTTAACCCGAGACTTGAAAAACCATTTTTAGAGTTTAAAAAGGCTTAGAAACTACCCTAAGTCAGTAGCTAACCCTCCTAATCAGCCCACTCTAAGTAACTTAACCAAAACAGAAAATTGATTTTTCTTTAAATTCAATTCTGACTCCACTGTCCAGTTTTAATCCATGATTTTTTACCCTATGTTTAAAAATTCAAAAAAATCTGAAAAAACATACTCGATACTTAGGACATGTAAAACTACACGGAAAAAAATTGGCTTAATTTTCTGATTAAAGATGAATTCCCAGAAAAATCCGAGATGTACGAGTTTTGGAAGAAAAAAAAAACTGCTTTGCCAACACATTTTTGCCTTTGATAAAATCATTTAAAAATCAAAGTAAAAATATTTGAAACTCCTAAAATGACTTACAAACAGTAGTTAGGACTTTTTGAAAGTTAGATAAAAATAGGCTAAGTAAAAAAAATCACAAAGGTAGAATAATCAACTTGACAAACTTAATTTTCCACAAGTGTGCTCAAGAAAGCATGACTTTGAACCATTAATTGGCTCAAGTCATTATTCAAGTGGCATGAACATGAAATGCATGAAACAATGCAGCAAACATAATGCATGAAATGCATGGATTTAAACCTAAATATCATGAAAAAATGCATGGCATTCATAAAGTGACCTAGACCTAAATGAACTTGCATGGCATTTAATGTCACCTAGACCTAAAATGTATGAACATGCATGGCAAATAAACCTAACTTAATAACTAAAATATGCATGGCATTTTCACAAACACAAAGCATGCTTAAACCAAAAACTCAATCAAATATCATGCAAATGCTAACCTATCAACTAACATGGCAAGAATGCACATAAAATGCAAAAATTCCTAGGATGGCCGAATAGCATAATGTAACTAGCAAGCATGGCATTTTCACAAACACTTGGTATACTAACATGCTCAACTAAAATATAACACTTAAATCATGCAAAAACCACACAAGCATTTTCACAAACACTTAATATACTAAATCTAAAACATGCTCAACTAAGATATAAAACTCAAATCATGCAAAGACCACACAAGCATTTTCACAAACACTTGATATACTAAATCTAAAACATGCTCAAATTTAAACAACATGAAAACAGAAAATTAAAAATGCAAAAACATGATATTTGAAACATAAATGGAAATAAACAAAGCAACCAAATTAAAATATAACTCAAGAATATGAAGTAACATAACATTTAAAACATCAAAATCAAAGAAAATAACATAACATAAACAATATGGTAAAATAAATCAAAACAGCAACTTAAAATAAATAATGTAGGCCATTTGGCCATGGTGAGTTTATTGTAAAAATAAAATGTAAAAGATATACTTAAGAAAGAGATGAAGGAAGAACTTAAAAGAACAATAAAAAAAAAAATTATTGAAAATGGAAACTCACCAAATAGAAATCAAAATAGCAAAAACAAGAATGGAAAATCAAGAAAGTGCAAGAGTTGGTGCTCAAGAGCAACCTCAAGAAGCTAATATTTCAAGCTTTTCTCTTCAAACTTTCCTTTCTTTTCTAAACTTTTCTTTTTTGCTTTCAACCAATAAGAGAAAAACTAAGAAAAACTAAGAGAAATCAGCCAAAATGAAGTTGAAAATTCGAAATTCTGACCTCCCCTTAATGTTGGCAGAATTTTACCTCTCTCCTCCCCTAGGATGTTGTCATTTTTTGTGTAACTAATTTTCCATCAATTGGCTAATAATTCAAGGTGAAAAATCATGAAATTTCCACCTTTAGATTAGCATCTCAGCTCTCTCAAATTACAGCTGTTAAAGAATAATGTTGACATCTCTCTTGGCCTATGTGGCTTAATCACCATGGCTTGATCAAAGAGAATCTCTAACTAACTCTTGATTTTTAGCCATTTGATTGAAAAATCAGAAGCTTCCTCCTTCCTTTGGGCTTGGGCAGGTCAACACTTCTCTTTTCCAGCCCAACTCTGATTTTTTGAAAGGTCCAAAGAAGCCCTTTTCGGTTGCTTGGGTGAAATGACCGTTTTGCCCCCCGGATGCAAATAAATATCAAACGGACTCCAAATTCAATTTTTATTTTCTTAATACTTCAAAAATAATAAAATATTGAGTTCTGGAAGTTTTCAAAATTATCCGAGTCCGTTTGCTATTTATTTGGATTTTTTCTTCCAAAAATACCCTTTTATGCCCCTACATTTTACCATTTTTTAAACGAGCTCCAAATCAAGATTTTTCTTCACCAATATCTTCAAAATAATTAAAAAGCGTGATCTGGAAGTTTTCATAATTTTTGGAGCTCATTTGGTATTTTTTCGGGATTTATCGGCTTGAATTACTACATAGGAGGCCCTGGATTTGGCCATTTTGCAAACGAACTCCGAATCACGTTTTTATTTTGCCAATCTCTTCCAAATAATTTAAAAATGATATTTGCAAAATTTCATAATTTTTGGAGTCCATTTGCTATTTTTTCGGGATTTTCAAAATAGCATAGGTGGCCCGGGATTTGGCCATTTTGCAAACGAACTCCGAATCAAGATTTTCTTTCGCCAATCTATTCCAAATAATTTAAAAATGATATTTGCAAAATTTCAGAAGATTTGGAGCTCATTTGCTATTTTTTCGGGATTTTTCTTTTTGAATTACTGCATAAGAAGCCCGGGATTTTGGCCATTTTGCAAACGAACTCCGAATCAAGATTTTCTTTCGCCAATATCTTTAAAATGATTTACGAATGAGATTGAAAAATTTTCAGAATTTTCGGAGTCCATTTGCTATTTTTCTCAAATTTTCCAATTTTGCCCTTTTGCCTCCGAAACCCGGTTTTGCTCAAAACAACTCCAATTTTCATATTTTCTTCAAACTAAGCCTTGGGCTATCCTTTTTTAAACATTCCTCATCCATTGGGGCTTTGGTCTTTCCAAGTCGGGCCATTTCTGTGATTCTTCTCGATTTCACCGAAATCCATTAAAAACCCTAATTCTCGGTTTTCTCCCGGATTGACTTTTCTTTCGTTTTTTCTTGCAAGTGGCTTCTCCATTACCCGTAGTCATTGCTTATCTTTCATTTGTAACCTTCAATTTCGACCAATTTGATCGTTTAAGCACTTTACCCTAAATTTCTCGGATTAGGGTTTCCTTTCTACTGAATCTCCAAATCCCAACTTCCAAACTCCATATCTTTCAATGTAGACCTCGGATTATCAAAATTCTTCCGCCATTTTCAATTGAACTTAAAATCTTGATTTTGAAAGTGGGTTGACTTTTTTCAGTATAGTTGAATATCAGGGGTTGACTTTTTGGGGTTGACTTTTTTCAAGTTTGACTTTTTATGCTCGCCCTCTTAAACTAAGTCTCGGAGTACCACCTGTAGGATGAAAAAAAGTCTTTTTACACTCGGAAACATCAATATAGGAAGAAAACATACCTGTTTAGTGGTCCGGACAAAATTAGGTGTCTACAACGCTTAACGAATAATAAAGTCTTGCGATGAGACTCGTTATTTTTTAGGTTGCGACACCCACGAGAGTATCTTTGGGAATGCCATACCCCATGAAGGACAACTCGTCGTGCCTTAACTCCAAGGAAAGGTGCAACTATCACAATGATGTGGGATACAACACGGAAGATTGTAGATCTTTAAAAGATACAATTGAGATCGCCATCAGAAAGGGGCAGATCAAACAGTTTGTAAGGAAGACAGAGGCCCAACAGGGGCAGTCATTGACGAACAGTCAGAAGAACACATGCAGGGTAGAAGGAAAAAAAACCGATACAGAGGGTGATAAACATGATAGTGAGGGGCACGAAAGAAGGGATCGCCAGTAATTTCAAGAGAAAAACCCACCTCAAAAGTATAATGGCGATCGATACAACCCCCAAACGAGCAAAATAGAATGAAGACTGGATGGTAGACTTCACTGATAATGATGTCGACATCTTGGAAGACAACGAGAATGACCAGATTGTTGTGGTAGCCACAATAGGAAATTTCAGAGTGAAAAGGGTCCTTGTCGATAGTGGTAGTGCAGTGAAAGTTATCCAATGGGAAGCCTTCAAGAAGATGGGCATCCCCGAGAAAGATCTGAAGCCAGCAAGCCCAATTTTTGGTTTTGCAAATCAGCCAATTACACTCAAAGGGTCAATAACCCTGCCAGTAACAATGGGAGATGGCGACCACACCCTCATTGTCATCTCTGAATTCCTAGTAGTCGACCAGCTTTCGGCCTACAATGCCATCTTTGGAAGGCCTGTGACGAGAAGGGCAAAGATGGTGGCTGCTGTCTACTACTTGATAGTGAAATTCCTAACACCTATAGGAATTGGTTACATGAAGATAGATCAGCAAACAGCACGGCAGTGCCACGTGTTATGCATACAGATCACAAAGAAATACGAAAACGTCGAGCCTGACCTCGACATGATAGAAGCAAAGAGGCAAAAGGAAGAAACTGGGGGGCAACTAATAGAACCTCAGGTCAACGAGATCGACAAAACTATGCTCACCTTAGAAAGCCTGGACAACAGGGCGGAGACAAGTCAGTATAAGGGGGAGCCTGTAGAAAAAACAAAGATGATACCTTTGGATATAGAAAACCCGTCTAGGACAACCAAGGTCGGGTCTTCTTTGGGAAGTGAAGAAAGGCGACCTCTGGTGGCTATGTTGCAAGAAAACGCCGACATCTTTGTATGGTCAGCAACCGACATGCCTGGAATAGACCCGAAAGTAATCACCCACTCCCTGAATGTGAATCCAATAGCAAAATCGATCAGACAGAAGAAACGCCAGTTTGCCCCTAAACGAGTCAGGGCGATCAGAGAAGAAGTTGAGAAACTAATCGCCGCTGACTTCATCAAAGAGGTGTTCTACTCGGATTGGCTTACCAATGTAGTGATGGTGAAAAAGGCCAGCGATAAATGGCGAATGTGTGTAGACTTCACAGACTTAAACAAGGCCTGCCCTATGGACAGTTTTCCCCTACCAGCTATAGATCAACTGGTTGCTTCAAGGACCAAATCGGGAGGAGTATGGAAGTATATGTGGATGAAATTTTGGTAAAAAGTGATAACTCGTATAATTATATAGTTTTTAGTTATGTTTTATTATTGTTTTGTGTCAAATACGAGTTATTATTGTTTAGTCTAATTGTGTTTATGATCTTTTATATTCTTATGTAATTCGGTGTTTTTCACAAGTTTCTTTGAGTGATTTCAGATTATTAGAATTAAGGGCAAATCCAGTCCAGTTCCAGTTCCGACACCTTTTGCCATATCAGCTATATCTGGAGTTTCACTGAAGCAATAAGGCTGAAATTTTAACCGTGCAAATTTAAGAGGCATATCTATCTTTTTCATGTTTTACACTTCTTGAAACGGAGTCGTTTTCCCTAGCGAAATCGACCATCAAGTTGGCTGATGTGCAATGATGTCTGTGCTGACCTGTTTTCGTATTTTGCCCATATCTTCTTATCCACATCAGCAAATGAGCTGATTCCAACGGCTATGGATCAGTAACTGACAGGGGAACATTTTTCTAGAAGACCATGTGATCAGATCAGGCCTCCAATATTGACAAAATCGACCATCAAGTTGGCTGATCAAAATTGTCATACAATATGACGAAAATTGTTAGAAAAATGCACCCACCTATTATACCTACCTTTGAAATTTGTAAAGCTTGTCTCTTGTCATTTAGCCCTCCAAAATGTGTATAAATAGAGGGCCTTGGATGATTGTAGAGGATCATATTGTACATTGGTAGGATATTAGCCATTGTAATAAAATTCTCTAAGTTTTCTTCTTCTTTCTTTTCTCTAGTTTTCTTTTTCTTTATTTTCTTCTTCTTCTTCTTTCTTTCTTTCTTTTATTTCCTTCTTAGATTCTCTTTAATTTTATGTTTATGTTTACAATGCCTATGCTAGGCTAAACTTCTATTTGGTTAAGGGTGATTTCAAAGCCCTAGACATGTTTTGTGATTGATTTTCAGATTCTATCTATCATTAATTTTCTATCAAAGTTGCTTATGTTCTTCTACAAGAATTGTTCATGATGTTGTCTTGATTTATTTAGGTGTACAACTAGATAGATCTTGATAATTATCTATTGCTAGTCTAGGAGTCTTGATCCGTGTAATTGTCTTGATTTCCTATTCATAAGTGGCAATTTGTGATTAATGATTATGGTCAAGTTTTCAATAATTGCAAAGTGGAACATAACCTAAGTTGAACAATCCGAGCTTATGTGTTTGTTGCTTAGATCAACCTATCTTTCTCATCATAAAGCTGCCATTAAATTGAATTTAGAGAGCTTATTCTAGGTTGTTTAATGGTTAGAGATTAAATAGAGAGCTTGTTCTATTTAACGACAAACTAAGGAAAGATTGGGATAACAGAGCTTGTTGTTATCTACGGTTGTTAACTTTGATAGTTGGTTGATATTGATAGATCTGAAATTGATTCTTAATGATGTCTAGTGGTGGAGAATGAAACCTTAACCATATTTTTCATATTTGATTCTTCTTACTTACTTGTTTTCTTACTTTTCTAGTTTGCTTATTTTTAAAAGTATATTTATTTTTATTGGCTGGTTATACCGTCTAATTTGTATATTAACTTTGTTTTATTTTTATTGGCTGGTTATACCGCCTAATTTAGTATATATATTTTTATTGGCTGGTTATACCGCCTTGCATCTTATTCTTATTATTTACTTTAGTTTAAATCTGGCTTCAAAAACCCCTTTTCTTTTATTGTTTTCTTTGAACGTAAGTTATAAACTAATAACTCATAGATTAAAACCCAATCCCTGAGGACTCGACCCTTGCTAATCATTATACTTACAATTGATCTTTTTAGTGCAAGGTTAAATAAGATACACTCTTTTGGGTGCATCAAATTTTTGGCGCCGTTGCCGGGGATTGCTTTCTTTAGTTTATTTGTTACTTGGTTTATTCTTATTTTCAGTTCTAATTAGTTTTATTTTCTTGTACATACAAGTTTTTCTTTTCAAATTTAAAAAAACAAAAAAAAAACAATGGAATTGAGCAATCTAACACTTGAAGAGTTGGTGGCATACATAAACATGGAGAATCAACAAGCCAATCTCACCTCCCCAGTTCAACAATTGGCCATGGGAGGATGTCAAGGCCATCAAGTGTTCCAAGACCAACAGTATGATCATTACTCAAACACTTACCATGAGGGATGGTGGGATCATACTAATTATGGCTACTCGAAAAATTACCAAGAAGTAGATCCTTATGCCAATTACACTAATCCATCTAGCTTCAATCAATCATGGTCTCAAGAACCAGATCTTTTTCAACCACCACATATGACTCAAAACTCAGGTACTTCTTTAGAAGATCTTGTCTATTCTCTTGTTACTGATTCTTTGCAATTTCAACAGGAAACAAGGGCAAGCATCCAGAGTTTGGAAAAGCAAATGAGCCAATTGGCTAGTAGTATGGTGGGATGGGTAGCACAAAGATCTGAAGAACTCCCAGCCCAAATGATGGTTAACCCAAAGGAGAATGCTACTATTGTGACCTTGAAGAATGAGGAACAAGATGAGGATGAAACAAAATTAGAGATGGATTCTATTCTTGAGGATAATGAAGCCAAAGATCCAAATAAGAGTATTTCGGTACCTGAGGTAACGTTTAAGGTTTCACTTTTTACTAATGTTTCTTCTCCACCTTTTCCTAGTAGATTTGCAAAGTTCAAGGAGGAAGAACATGAACAACACATGCCGGAAACCTTAAACAACTTGTTTGTGGAGGTCATTCAACAAGTATCAAAATATGCTCCATTCCTCGATGACATATGCACCACAAAGGATGATGGAATAATACTTGTAATGGAGAATGCATCCACTGTTGTGCAAAGAAAGCTTCCTCTCAAACGCATAAATTTGGGAAATTTCATGTATGAGCCTGACAAGCCTAAAATGCCAAGAAGGGGTGTTGGTTACGTTCAAAACACTAAATCAAGTGCTAATTGGCGGAGGCAGCCTAATTAGTGAAAGCATTGCCAAACTGCCATCCTCAGATTTGCTCTCTTTTTCTTTATCTTTTTCTTATGTTTCTTTGTTAATTGTGTTTAGTGTTTTTAAGTTCATTTAGGCTGCATAAGTTTATTTTGTTTAATAGTTCTTTTCACTTACACATGATTCTTTCATTTGGGTTAATAGCATTACATTAATGACAATGTAAGAATTATGTGTGGGGGGGAGAATTTAGGATTTTATTTTTGAGTCTTTTTATGTTGTTTTTCTTTCTGATCCATGTTTTGAAAATAACTAGATGTAAATATAATTTTTATTTTTTTTAACCCCGGTTAAATGGCGGATAACGGTACTCCGTGATTATTTAAATCAGTTCCATCAGCTACCCACAAAACTGATATTGTATATAAATTTCTCTTCCAATTTCTCTTTCAATTTTTTTCATTTTTTTTTCAGGATGGATGATATTCTCACAAGATTGCAGAAACGATTTCCTCCTTTTCCTCGAAATATTTTACTGAAGCTTTACCAAGTTCGATTCGAAAGATTAAGAATGCTTATGCACAAAGGGATTCCTGGAGACATACGTTGGATAATTGAAGCCAAGGTACGTGAAGATGAATATCTTCCTGTTTTGCATTTACCAGGTACAGGTAGAAGCACTTTTGCAAAGAAGCGACGAGCAAAGCGCATGAGTTCAAATTGCCACAAATGTGCACGATGGACGTGTAACGGTAAATGTCGTTCTATTGGGATTCCGTCCTCTAATCGAGATGATAAAATTGAATTCATTAAGGATGGACTGAGTAAGGAGAATTTGGGTAATATCCAACTTTCTCTTGAGACGCATCCTAGTGGAGACGTACAAAGAGAAATTCTTGATTTATGGCCGCAATTCCAAAGGGAATGGCAACATCTTGGGAATCTGATGTTAAAAGACCCTGTTTGCCAGCTTGTAAGAAAATTGGATGGGAAGCATATCCTCGACTCATAGAAGGCGTTTAAGTCGTTTCTGGACGTAAAACCAGAGGAAGATGCCAAATACACTTTCGGCGACATTATTACTCTTGACTTTTACGGTTGATTTTTCTTCTCTTTTTGATTTTCTTCCTGAAATCACGCAAAAATCTTTTGTTAGGTTAACATTTTCTTCTGACAGGTCAAATACACTTTCGACGACATTATTACTCTTGTCTGATTCACTACTCAGTCCTCTATATATTACACCATGTACTCATTCTCTTTCAGGCACTCGAAAAAAAAATGGAAAGTACTTCATCCCAACGCATTGAAAAAATTTGTGTCTTTGGAGGTGCTTATCCAGGGAAAAATAACATATTCGCTGATAAAGCCATAAGAGTTGGAGTAATACTTGCCCAACAAAAGATCCAGTTGATTTATGGAGGCGGTAGTACGGGTTTAATGGGAGCAGTCGCTACAGCAGCACACGCCGGAGGAAGTCCAGTTCTAGGAATCGTGCCAAAACTATTCACAGATTTTTGTGGACCTACCTTGGGTAAGGAAATACAAGTCTGGAGTATCCCTGAACGGATAACAATCATGTACCATTCTGCCGATGCATTCATTGCTTTACCAGGAGGTCTGGGTACATTGGAAGAAATAGCTTGCGTGGCTTCTTGGTCATCTTTGGTCACAAATAAGAAACCCATTGGTTTGCTTAATATTAATGGTTATTTTAGTAATTTGCTTTCATATTTAGATAATGCTGTGGATAATGGATTCATGTTTTCAGAGGCAAGGAGAACCATAATTTCTGCTACAACCATTGAAGATTTACTCAAAAAGCTCCAAGCTTATGAGTATTTATCTGCTACGGTTGTTTCGCAAACGCTCGGAAAAAGAAAAAGAGATATGGACGAGCAAGGAGTGGATTGCACTTTGTCTTTGTGACATTATCTAACATTTTGTTTGTTGTGTCTCAGTTATAATAAGTGGTTAGCAACCTCTACAGGTAATATCTCCTAAATTTAAAAAAAAAAAAAAAAGTTTGTTGTGTTTTAAGCAATTTAGAAGTATTCATTCTGAACAAGGTCTGAGTAAGGGAGACTTGAGACATACCTTGTCAGTTTGATTTCTTCTTTTCAAAAAAAAAAAAAAAAGAGTTTGTTGTGTTTTAAGCAATTTAGAAGTATTCATTCTGAACAAGGTCTGAGTAAGGGAGACTTGAGACATATCTTGTCAGTTTGATTTTAATCTTTTTATGTTTACTTGTTAATTTTTGTTTAGTATTTTAGGATTATTTAGGTTGCATGAGTTTGTTTTGTTTTGAGTCTTAGTTGTTCCTATTCTTATGTTATTAGTTCTTTTCTCTTACACATGATTCTTTCATTTGGGTTAATATACTTACATTGAGGACAATGTAAGAATTAAGTGTGGGGGGAATGATTTAGGATTTCTTTTATTTTTGTCTACTATTTTTTTATGAGTCTTTATTATTATTATTATTATTTTTTTGTGTGTTTTAGTTCCTTTTTAATACAATGATGAGATATGAATTGCATAAGTCTAAAACAGATTTATTAGTGAGAAGATTTTCATGAGAATTGAGCTTGATGTCAACCTTTTTATGAGCCAATGTTAATATTTTATGTTCATTGAGAAAGAAGCATGTTTAGACTTAATCTGACTTGTATAATCATCCTTGTGAGTTTTTGAGCCTATAATGATTGATGCATTATATAAATCAATCTAATTTCTTTATTGAGTGCTCTTATGATTACATGATTCTCTAGAACTTGCTTTAGACCTTGTTGAGACTATATTGATGCATGTGACAACATGAATATGATAGAGGCATTAGGATTTTTAGCCAGGGCCAAACAGCCATCCCTTATTGATGTTCCAAGAGAACACACCCTTAGTGAACCAATTTGAGCCTACATTGAATAAGCTATCTCTTTGGTAACCATAACTTGTCCCAAACCTAAATATACTTATATCCTTACCTTTGTTCCAAAGATGAATTAGCATGTTTTGAGACAAGTTGCAAAGACAAGGAAGATCTATTGAAAATTTGGGTTAGAAACAAGAAATAAGTGTGGGGGAAAAGAAAAGAAAAGTCAAGAGAAAAAGAAAGGGAATATTATGAAATATATATATATATATAATGAATCATCTCTTGAACTTCTAGTTAAAGAAAAGAAAAAGAATGTTACAAGGTTCGTTAGAATAAAGCAAAGGCTCAACATGAATATTTAGCCTAGGTGACTATGTACTTGTAAAGAGTTTTGAGAAGTTTCTTTGTATTATCTTATTATGTCTCTAAACTTTATGAACTCTTTGGAACCTTTGTGATATCTTTATCCTTTTGTTCTTCAACCACATTACAAACCCCTTGGCCCCATTACAACCTTGATTAAAGACCTCTTGATTCATGAAGTTGTATGATCTAAATAGTGGAGAATAGGTGGACAAGCAAGAATATGGTAGAACTGTTTTCATGAGATTGATTGAGTGTAAACACTTTACCACTACTTTAAAGAATGAAAATCATGAGAGTATCCCATGTGAGTAGTTGAGATTAAGTTTGAATATGCACTATTTTGATTGAAATATGTTATGTTAATATTGGCTTAACTCAAACAATTTACATTCAAGCATGATTTTTTGTGAAATTCTTTAAGCTATTGATTAGTTTATAAGACATGTTCAAAGATTGTCTCTAATTTGTATTGAAAGGATTAGGAATAAATATTTTTAGTATATGTAGTTTATTTATATTTTAGTTTTTCAATGTTTGTGGGTATCGTTCTAGTAAACCCTCACGAGACTAAACTCGTCCACTAGGGACACCTAGGGGTTTAAAGGCTTGTGTCACATGCTAAGTGCCACCGTGATTTCCTACGAAAGTGGATTAGATTAGATTTTCTTATTTTATTTTTATTGAGTCGTTGCTAGGGACTAGCAACAATCTAAGTGTGGGGGTGTGATAACTCGTATAATTATATAGTTTTTAGTTATGTTTTATTATTGTTTTGTGTCAAATACGAGTTATTATTGTTTAGTCTAATTGTGTTTATGATCTTTTATATTTTTATGTAATTTGGTGTTTTTCATAAGTTTCTTTGAGTGATTTCAGATTATTAGAATTAAGGGCAAATCCAGTTCAGTTCCAGTTCCGACACCTTTTGCCATATCAGCTATATCTGGAGTTTCACTGAAGCAATAAGGCTGAAATTTTAACCGTGCAAAGTTAAGAGGCATATCTATCGTTTTTATGTTTTACACTTCTTGAAACGGAGTCGTTTTCCCTAGCGAAATCGACCATCAAGTTGGCTGATGTGCAATGACGTATGTGCTGACCTGTTTTCGTATTTTGCCCATATCTTCTTATCCACATCAGCAAATGAGCTGATTCCAACGGCTATGGATCAGTAACTGACAGGGGAACATTTTTCTAGAAGACCATGTGATCAGATCAGGCCTCCAATATTGACAAAATCAACCATCAAGTTGGCTGATCAAAATTGTCATACAATATGACGAAAATTGTTAGAAAAATGCACCCACCTATTATACCTACCTTTGAAATTTGTAAAGCTTGTCTCTTGTCATTTAGCCCTCCAAAATGTGTATAAATAGAGGGCCTTGGATGATTGTAGAGGATCATATTGTACATTGGTAGGATATTAGCCATTGTAATAAAATTCTCTAAGTTTTCTTCTTCTTTCTTTTCTCTAGTTTCCTTTTTCTTTATTTTCTTCTTCTTCTTTCTTTCTTTCTTTTATTTCCTTCTTAGATTCTCTTTAATTTTATGTTTATGTTTACAATGCCTATGCTAGGCTAAACTTCTATTTGGTTAAGGGTGATTTCAAAGCCCTAGACATGTTTTGTGATTGATTTTCAGATTCTATCTATCATTAATTTTCTATCAAAGTTGCTTATGTTCTTCTACAAGAATTGTTCATGATGTTGTCTTGATTTATTTAGGTGTACAACTAGATAGATCTTGATAATTATCTATTGCTAGTCTAGGAGTCTTGATCCGTGTAATTGTCTTGATTTCCTATTCATAAGTGGCAATTTGTGATTAATGATTATGGTCAAGTTTTCAATAATTGCAAAGTGGAACATAACCTAAGTTGAACAATCCGAGCTTATGTGTTTGTTGCTTAGATCAACCTATCTTTCTCATCATAAAGCTGCCATTAAATTGAATTTAGAGAGCTTATTCTAGGTTGTTTAATGGTTAGAGATTAAATAGAGAGCTTGTTCTATTTAACGACAAACTAAGGAAAGATTGGGATAACAGAGCTTGTTGTTATCTACGGTTGTTAACTTTGATAGTTGGTTGATATTGATAGATCTGAAATTGATTCTTAATGATGTCTAGTGGTGGAGAATGAAACCTTAACCATATTTTTCATATTTGATTCTTCTTACTTACTTGTTTTCTTACTTTTCTAGTTTGCTTATTTTTAAAAGTATATTTATTTTTATTGGCTGGTTATACCGCCTAATTTGTATATTAACTTTGTTTTATTTTTATTGGCTGGTTATACCGCCTAATTTAGTATATATATTTTTATTGGCTGGTTATACCGCCTTGCATCTTATTCTTATTATTTACTTTAGTTTAAATCTGGCTTCAAAAACCCCTTTTCTTTTATTGTTTTCTTTGAACGTAAGTTATAAACTAATAACTCATAGATTAAAACCCAATCCCTGAGGACTCGACCCTTGCTAATCATTATACTTACAATTGATCTTTTTAGTGCAAGGTTAAATAAGATACACTCTTTTGGGTGCATCAAAAAGCTCCTCGCTGGACCAGCACGTTCGAGATCTCGAGGAAGCCTTTGGCTTCATCAGGAAGCACAACATGAGATTAAATCCGAAAAAATATGTATTTGCAGTGGGAGCGGGGAAGTTCTTTGGTTTCATGGTATCCAACAGAAGAATAGAAGCAAATCCGAAAAAAAATTCAGGCAATCTTAGGTATGTGCCTGCCAAGAACACCAAAGAAATGCAAAGGCTTACAGGCAGGGTGGTCGCCCTTAACAGGTTCGTCTCCAAGCTAGTCGACAGGTGCTTACCTTTCTTCAAAGTGCTCAGGGGAGCCTCCAAGTACCAATGGACTGAAGATTGCCAGAAGGCTTATGAAGAATTAAAAAAGTACCTATGCTCGCCGCCCTTTGCTCATCAGCCCCTACCAAGAGATCAGCTATACATCTATCTAGCAGCTTCAGACGAAACTGTAGCTATCGTGCTCCTTAAGGAAGAAGAAGCCCGTCAAATACCAGTTTACCATGTCAATCAAGCCTTGTAGAACGGAGAAGTCAACTATACTCGGCTAGAAAAATCACTTACGCTCTGGTAGTGGCGGCCAGGCGCCTGAGGCAGTATTTCCAGGCCCATCCCATCACGGTATTAATGGATCAACCGCTAAGGGAAGTCCTGCAAAAGGTAGACACGACGGGCATGATAGCCAAGTGGAGTGTCGAGCTAAGTGAATTTGGCCTGGAATATAGGCCAAGGAAGGCTATCAAAACCCAAGCTATGGCGAACTTTATAGCTGAGTGCTCGTTTACCAGTGCCATCACAACACCGATCCGCTACCCGAAAGATGCCCCGCCAAATCCCGATAGTGAGGCACCACCACCCCATATAACCAACCTTAGTGCAGAAACCTCAACAGTTGGAACCCGCCCAGAGTGGCGTACGGACATTGTACGTAGACAAATCCTCAAGAAAAGAGGGATCAAGGGCCGGAATCCTGTTAACCGACCCGCAGGAAAGCGAATGGCAATACGAGCTGTCTTTCGGGTTCCCCGCTTCAAACAACGTAGCAGAGTATGAAGCTCTCTTGGCGGGGCAAGAGTTGGCACTCAAACTCGGGGCAGCATGGCTATCTGTGTCAACCGATTCTCAATTGGTAGCAAAGTAGGTGAATGGGGAATATGAAGTACGAGAGCTCGCCCTGGTAAAATATCATAAAAAGGTCATGAGCCTAAAGCAGCGCTTCAACCAGTTGACCATCCAGCAGATCGCTAGGGAAAAAAATGTCAGGGCAAACTCTCTGTCCAAGCTCGCCTCCGCCATTGAAATAAGACAAAGTGCCAAAAGTTTTCCACTGTTCCAAGACAACCGGCAGAATTACTCAATTAGTTGTCAACCCGTGGCCCTTTGCAATGTGGGGGATCAACATCCTTGGACTCTTCCCAATTGTCATAGGGCAGAAGAAGTTTGTAGTTGTCACCTGCGAGTACTTCACCAAATGGGTAGAAGCAAAGGCTGTGGCGACCATCACAGAAAGGGTGATTGAGAACTTCATCTGGAAGTCTATGGTCTGCAAATACGGAGTCCCCAACACATCGTGGCGGACAATGACGCAGAGTTCTAGGAGGCAAATTGAAGAAATTGGTGAAAACTTCAAGATCCTGTTGACTCACAGCTCGATCAAACACCCCCAGACAAATGGGCTGGTAGAGGCAATGAACAAGAATATCCTTCAAGGCCTAAAAAAGAAGCTCGACGATGCTAAGGGGGTATGGCTAGAAGAAATGCCAGGGATTCTATGGGCTATCAGGACCACGTCTCACTCAAGCACGGGCGAGACTCCTTTAAACTTGATGTACGAAACAGAGGTTGTTGTACCGGCAGAGATAGGCATTAACTCTTTGAGAATGACTTACTATGACCCTGCCACCAACGAAGAATCACATAGAAGAAATCTGGATCTCTTAGAAGAAACCAGAGACTGGGCACAAGTCAAGCAGGCCGCCAGATCACATCAGGTCGCCCAATACTATAACTCGAAGGTCAAGGGAAAACAGTTCCCAGTCGGTGACCTTGTCCTCAGAATTTGTGAAGCCAGCAAACTCGCTAGCAAACAGGGAAAGATGGCCCCAAACTGGGAAGGCCTTTACAAAGTAACAAAGAAGATTGGCTTTGGAGCCTATGCATTAGAGCGAATGGATGGAAGCCATGTACTAAGGACCTGGAATGCGATGCACCTGAAAAAATACTTCCTGTAAATTTATTCACAAAAGTTGTATTTTCTTTTATGAGAATAATAATACAACTTGAATTTTGCAGGAAAACCCAAGGTTAATACTTCGCCCAATGGCCTCTAACTGGCCCATCCACGAGTCCACCATGTGCGCTCCCAATAAGACACCATGTTGCACGCCCAATGGCCTCTAACTGGTGTATCCACGCGTCCACCATGCGAGCTCGCAATAAGACGCCATGTTACACGCCCAATGGCCTCTAACTAGCCCATCCACGCGTCCACCATGTGCGCTCGCAATAAGATGCCATGCTGCACGCCCAATGGCCTCTAACTGGCCCAACCATAACGTGTCCACCATGTGCACTAGCAATAAGACGCCATGCTGCACGCCCAATGACCTCTAATTGGCCCATCCACGAGTCCACCATGTGCACTTGCAATAAGATGCCATGCTGGACACCCTATGGCCTCTAACTGGCCCGACCATCACGCGTCCACCATGTGCGCTCGCAATAAGATGACATGCTGCACGCCCAATAGCCTCTAACTGGCCCAACCATCATCGCGTCCACCATGTGTGATCGCAATAAGACGCCATGTTGCACGTCCAATGGCCTCTAACTAGCCCAAACATCTACGTGTCCACCGTGTGCGCTCGTAATAAGATGTCATGCTGCATGCCCAATGGCCTCTAATTGACCCATCCACGTGTCCACCATATGCGTTCGTAATAAGACGCCATGCTGCACGACCAATGGCCTCTAACTGGCCCATCGATGCATCCACCATATGCATTCGCAATAAGATGCCATTTGCACGCCAAATGGCCTCTAACTGGCCCATCCACGCGTCCACCATATGCGCTCGCAATAAGACGCCACGCTGCATGCCCATTGGCCTCTAACTGGCCCATCCATGCATCCACCATATGCGTTCACAATAACACGTCATGCTGCACGCCCAATGGCGTCTAACTGGCCTTTATGCTCACACGCACAACTAGCCAAGCAGCAACTTGTAACAAGTCTAGTAGTTTGCCAACACACCAACAAAATGCACAAAGACATTCAAAAATGAACAACAACAAGGCAAACCAAACAGAAAAGAAGGAACAATCAAAGCAAGGCAAACAAAGGACAAATCAAACAAACTTTTCATTTAAAAAGAGGGATTACAAATATCCTAAGTACTATCTACAAAGTCCTCGCCTTAAGGACCACTACCCGTCCCAGTTACATTACCCCCCATCTACAACAGCTGGATCCCTAACATTGCCATCCTCATGAGGGTCGACAATAAGATCATCGACTGCAAGCATCTCCTCTGTAGCTGTAGCAGACGACAGCAGTTCGTCTTGTGGAAGGGCCGGCATGGCATCAGCCTGAGGCGTCGCAGGGACAACAGGCGCAGGAGCCACATCATAATCTACCTTTAACCTCTCTAGGGAGGGTACATCGGGGCATACAGGATCAAAGCCCTCAGGAGGATTCCCAATGGTGGCAAAGTCTATGCCCCTGCAGTCAAAGGGCCCATGCATTAATTGGATCCCAGTAAGGGTCCACCATGCCAAGGGTCACCTCTCCCTCTTTTGCCCCCAAGGCACTCTCTAACGCAAGAGCATGTTTTTCTGTCTCAGCCTCCACAGCCTTGGTCACAGCCTCGGTAACAGCAGCCTCCACAGCATCGGCAACAGCAGCCTCCACAGCCTTGGCCACAGCCTCGACAACAGCAGCATCTTTCTCTTTCTCATTCTCCTACAAACTCTACTTCAGGAGATTGATCTCTCTCTATCCCTGGCCTTAACACGGTCCTCTGATTTGGCGAGCTGACCGCGAACGAGCTCGGCGTGGTGCTCAGACTCCGCCACTTTAGCCAAGCAGGACTTTTCGCTAGAGACCGCCTTGTCCTCGGCAGCCTTGGCCTTCTCTTTCTCAGCTTTCAAAAGAATTTCCAGCTCTGTCACACGAGCAGTCTTGAGCTGGAGATCCTTCTCCACATCGCGAAGACGGACGTCTGCCTCCCCAAACAGTTATATAAGGCTAGACTGGCAGCCAAGGTCTGAAAAAAAAAAGTTAGAAAACCAAATCATGAATATTGGTCAGCACCAACAAACAAATAACTTGCATAACAGAGCTCACATCTACCAGGTTCGCCATTATAGGATGCTGAACGGTCTGCGCAGCGCAACACTCGTTAACCCTCACCTCCTAGAAAGGGAGATAGCTACGAGCCCAACCGACACACCCGTCGACGTTGCCAAGCAGAGCGTCAACGGGCATACGACTCTGATAGTCGAAGTAAGAGGTGGACCCCGGCGCACATCGCGAAATGCACCACCGTGAGGCAAAGGCGAAGAGTGAATGGAGTGCGCCACCACGTCGTCATGAGTGGAAGAAAAGCCATCCCCGCCAAGCGAGGCTGGTATGATGGGCAAAGTCTTGCCACCCTTAACATACTCCGTGGCCTTCTTTGATTTTGGTGGGACGACAGTCGGGGCATCATCTTTCCCCACCTTCACAGATTGCTACACAGAGCCTTGACCAGTCTTTTGGCCAGCGATGCCATAGCCCGCCTTTTTAGCTGTCGAGTATGGAACTGATTATTGCTTCTTGGGGTCCCCACCAACTTTCTGCCTCTTAGGCTCAGGGTCAGCGACCAGATATGCTTTGTCGCGGGCTACTTCTGAGCAAGAGGAGAAGTTGGCCCCGTGCCCTGGTCCTGCCATTTACCCTTCTCCCTCATCGTCAGATGAATTTTCTCGACAACTGTAAGACTTGACATGCCTGCAGAGAGGAAAATAATCAAGATGAGAGCTCATCAAAGCCTAAACAAAATATACCAATTTGGCAAAGATTTAGAAACAACGCCGCCGCAGTAGAACTACCACGCCAAGCACCATCCTCACTAACAGAGCTATCAGAGCTCATAGAATCCCCCATGTCGAACACCACCCTATCATCATTATCATGATAACTTCAATTGACGGCTTTCCAGCTCTTAAATCATCACCACCTTCACTCTCACGCGAACTAGGGGAGTGTGGCAGTTTTATCACAGCTGGGGTTGAAGCAAGAAGGGTAGGCTCAGGAACCCAAGGCACCTAAGCAAGCGTATGGCTGGACGCCCCAAGGCCATTACCTTCATCGATATTGCCCACCTCTTCAGGAACCACCTCGTCAGGAGAGGCAGCACTTGTCTTTCCCAAAGAAACAACCCCACCTCGACAAGAGACGCCCGTCTTCTTGCTCTTCTTCTTCTCAGGTTCGATGATACCCATCAAAACCTCCGCGTAATAATCAGTACAACCCACGAGCCACTCTTTACCTTTGGAGGGAGGGACTAGATCAGCAAACTTGGTCGCTCACCCTATTTGGACTGATATTCTCCAAACAGTGCATGTAAATAAAACAGTCTGTCACGGTGGTCTCCCAGTCGATCTTATTCTCTATATAAGAGTCGAACTGATCTTTCTCCAAATCATCCATGACCACAATATTTTTCTGCGGATCTTTCCGGGGCTCGCACACTTCACCGGGAAGCCCTAATTATCCTCCAACTTCAACTCCACAGTAAAAAATTGCGATCTTCTGATATAATTATTGTAGGGAGCATTCTCTACGACCACCCGATGGTGAGGACTAAGGTAGCAGAACTTATCCTTCTTCATCTTCAACTGGTATAAGTTACGAAAAATGGCGTACAGAGGTTCCATGCCTCTCTTCTTACAATCGAGAAAGTACGCCACCTAACAAGCCAAGAAGACTCTATCAGTTGAGCACCAGAAATATCGTACCCCTCAAGGCAAATGGCGAAGAATGGGTTCAAAAGAAGGTGGAATCCCCCTTTGAACGTGCTCGAAGAAGATCACGTCCCTCCCACCATTCTTAATTTGACTAGGACGCTGACCCGGGACGGGCACGTAAAATTCATAACGATAATTGGGGATGAAAATACCATGGGTCAGCATCAGTGTGCCAACCTGATCGACGCTCATGGTGCAGCGGATATCATCATTTCACTGTACGCCATCATCCCCAGCAACCCCCTCACTTTCCTCAGAAGACGTTTGGTCTACCTCCGAGGCACCACCACCAACAACCCCACTACCACCACTCGTCTCAGCACCACCACCACCAGCCACCCTGGCCCCTTCCTCAATATCACGGTCCAGATCATTGCACACCTCGTTGATGCTCCGACCACCGACATAGGACAGACCCTCAATCCTCTCCAACGTGTCGGAACCACAACTATCACTTGAACCCATTGCACAAATGACAAGACCATCGCATACACAAAAATCAAAACGGAAAGCAAGGAGAAGCATCGAAAATACCTATGCAGCCTCGACAAAACCTCATCGGAGCAGCGAATCAGTAAAACGGAGCAACCAACCAGCAAAACGGAGAATGGCGTAAGCAGATCGGAGCACTGGACACGTTCAGCAGCAAAAATGGCAGCACCTCGACAGCAAAAATCAAAAAACAACAGAAAAATCATCCGGGCACCCTTATTTATAGCCGAAAAGATGCTCTGTTGGCTGCCCATTACACCATACAATGCTCGAAACGTATTCGTTTCTCGAACGGCACACCAAGCCTTTAAAGCAGGCATTAAAGACGGGCACGTCAAACTTCACGTCGTATCTGCCAACGGACAGCATCACGCCCAGCCTGTAAGGTTGGCATTAAAAGACAGACACGTCAAACGTCGTGTCATACCAACCAAAGGACAGCAGTAAGTTCAGAACATATCCTCGCCCGATTTCAAAGATACCCAGATAGCCTCGCCAAGCTACTTCTCGACACACTCCAAGAAAGGAAGTTCGCCATTTATGCCTTAGCCAAAAAAACCCAAAATTTGAAAAACAAAGCCCCACAACTCATCTCCACTACAGGGCAATCCCTACAACACGAGGTATCGGATATTTACAGGCTCGTCGTCGGTCTCTTTATAACCTTCACCTCGCCTAGGGGGCAATTGTTGAACCCACTTAGTCCACCAAGAACAAGCCCAACAGACCGGCCCAACCTAGGCCCAACCAGGCGAGCCCAGCAATCACTGGGAGCAGAGGCCTAGAACACGTGGACGCCTCCCCTTCCCCCAAAGGTCACATCTCCAGTCACCTCGCCGCCCATCTGGGGCACTGCAAGGCATTAAAAATGCTACAGCTTGCAGACGACGGACATTAAATGCGGTCGTCTCCTCGACAAGGCCTCCCAAGGCCGCTTACATCAGACGACCATTTAGAGTCAGGCACGTGGAACCAATAGGGCGGACACCAGGTCGCCCGACCTCCTCTATATATAGCCCTCCCAAGGGCTATTCCCGGTTAAGCTCTCTCTCTCTTTTAACACTACTTTTCTCTCTCTAAAACCTCTTCTTTCTTCTCCGAATACTGACTTAAGCATCGGAGCATGTCCCGCAGCTCAATTTCCTGTGCCCTCTGACTAGTTCTCCTTCCTCTCAGGGCCTCCGATCACCAGGAACAATAGGAGCACCACCTCGTCACAAAAATACATCAACACATGTCAAATTCTTTGGTGTCGAGTCCAATGCCCTCGTAGGAATCAGTGCGCTAATAGTCGTTGAGGTACATTGTAACATACACCTGCGTTATAACACTATGATAGGGGACATGTTCTTAGGTTTGAATTGTATATTAAATTCAAATGCAGTATAGTATGACACAAATAATAAAGCCGTGTGTGAGGATATTATCAAAGATTATGTAGCAACAAAAGATTACCGAGAGGCAGAAAAATCTGGACCAGAGCTTTGCCTTCCAATCATTGAGGAATTGGGGCTATGCCTTCATCAATGCAGAGAAGAAGTCACCATGACGATTTTCATCCTGGCACCAGTTCTCAAAATACTTGAAAATAGGATAACATTGGTACTCGGGATTTTCTTTGAGATGTCTGTAGAGAGTAATGCATCTCCAATATCCAATTTTCTCAGATAAATATGTAAGCATAGAAAATGAATTTTGGCTTGAAAAATGTGTACTTCCTAATCTTTGTCAAGAAACCCAAATGGAGACAAATGGAGACCAAGCCTTTGAACAATATAATTATAATTAAAAACAAAGGGAGACTTCCTTGTTGGATTTTTTTAACAAATAATTAAAATACTATCCAAAAGAAAAATGTTATTTGATAATTATCAAGTTAAATTTAATTAGAATTTAAAATAGTGTACATATTTAAAGAGTGAGTTAAAAGATACTGTTTGTTAGATATATAGATTTTAAAGAGTTGGATAATATTTATTTTGAAAGATTTGAAAATTTTTATCCATTCTCACAAATAATTAAATTTTAAATTTGAATTTGTTTTGAAAGCTATATACGAAGAATGTGTAAACAATATTAAATTTGAATTTTAAGATTTAATAATTTGATAAGATATAATCTTATTTATGTTTGTCTTATGTGTCATTAAAAGAAAACATCCACGTAAGCATCCACGTAAGCAAAATTTGTCATGTCAGCATGTATCTTATTATATATTATATATATATAATATCTTCATTCAATGCATTGAAAATTATGAATAATTCAGCTACACATTTAATACAATGTTATTACTATAAGGCTTTTGCTGACGAGTGTCCTTAGGATATTTTTTAAAGTTAGTTAATATACTATTTATAGTAATAATATTATATTAAATGCAAAAGTTGATAACTTTATTTATCACTTCCAATGCATTGATTGAATATATTATTATATTTTGTAACCTTAAAGAGTGCCCTTAGAATATTCGTTAGCAAAATCCTTACTATAAATACTATATTAACTAACATTAAATAGTGTCTTAAAAACATTAATTAGTAAAGCCCTTTATATAACAAGTCAATTTTATTTATTTTAATATATATAGTTTATTATTAAATATTTTGTTTTGGTAAATTTATATATTAGATGATTTTTTTTATAAAATTATATCAAAATTATTACAAATGTTATCATCATTGTATCAAAAATTACTAAAACTATTCAAATGTTATTAAATTTTTACAAAATTATATCAAAATTGTCAAAATTTTCTTAAAAGTCAACTACTTAATCATAATTCAACCCCTATCCCTCCAATTCCAATGCCACTTGACTATTTGAGTAGTTGAGTTATGTCTTTTATCTTTTCATTTTTTTTCTATATTTGGGCTTTGGTTTTGCCCCTATTGATCCCCAGGACTTAGGGATTTAGCTTCATGTTTGGACTGGATATTTTTTAACGACTTTAATGGCCAGTAAGATCATTTCATAGATCGAATTATTCGTTCGATTCAAATTGAATCAAATTTGAGTAAGTATTTTAATAATTCGAGCAGGTTTAACCTAACACAAATTATTATTTATTAAATAAAAATATTTTTTATTTAAATTTAATTATAAAATATATATTAATTTTAATATAAAATTAATATTTTAATATTTTTTGAATAGTGAAATGAATTTTCGAATCAATTCGGTTCGAAACAGGCTTGGGTAAGAAAAAAAAAAAAATTCAAATCGCAACCCGACTCATAAGTATGTCTATGGCCAATGTCCTATTAGTATTACTTCTCTAATAATTTTCTTATTTAAAGAAGCACTAACTAGGAAAATTAATGAATAAAAAATGTTATTTTTGAAAGGAAAAAAAAAGTAATTTAAAGTGAAAGAAAAAATCATCTAATAAAAATGAGGTAGTTGATAACTCTATAAAATATAGTTATTTAATCCTATTTTGTGCTTTTAAAATAGCTAAGTCCTTATAGTTTAAACTACTAATTTACTATTTTTAGTTATTTTTATTTATTTTTTATTTAGTTTTATTTATTTATTTTATGTTTTATTTTAGTTATTAATTAATGTCTTTTGTAATTTTGTAGAGTCCTAAAGCTAGAAAGAAAAGCCCAACTCATATATAGAAAGTCCAAGCTTAAGGCAGTTACTTGACCATTAAGTTTTCCTTCTTCAGGCTTTCAAGGCTCTATAAATAGAAACCCTTAGGCTTTATTTTAGCTTCTTAGTCAATTTTTGTTTTAGTTTTCAAAAAGGAAGAGAGTAGCCACCACCATCTTGCAAGAAGCCAAGAACAGTTTTGGAGACTAGAAGACTGAAGAACTAACAACCTTTAGTTTTTTCTTCTTCCTTGATCTTCTCTTATTTTCTTGTAATTTTATGTTGGTGAAACTCCTTTGGTTATTGTTTTCAATGTCAAGCATGAGCTAAATTTCTTTTCTAGTATTGCAATAGAACTCAACACATAGTTTGGATTATTTTACTCTCTAGTTTGATTTAATGATATTTGAGTTGTTTATGCATTCTTATACTCAATACTTTTAATTGCTTGATCACCAATTAAACTGATTTGTTAACCTAAATATAACTAGACATAGGGAGTTTAGTGTTAGACATGGATTGCATAACACATGTTTCATATTCATTTATTAAGATGAATTGATCTGCAGGTAGAGTAGAAATACACTTACATGTCATGTGTAATCACTTTTAGAGTCTAAGCTTAATGAGTTTCTCTTAAATTCAATTATCATAGACATATAATTAATTGGTTAAGGGAGATATTTTTATAAGACCATCGACAGATGCTTATAAATAGATTAGAACTCTAGATTAACAACTCAATATCATTAATCAAATTAAGAGGTAAAAGACATCCAAGCGAAGTGTTGAGGAAAGTTGTAATCCTAGGCTTTTCTCCATTGATTTAAACCAAATTTTTATTTACTTTCTTCGTTTATTATTTTATTTAATTTAGTTTTAATTTACACACTTTTTAATTAATTATTTGGATAAGAGTAAGTTGTTTTAGTTTTAGTATTTAACAAATTTAATATCAATTCTTCGTGGGTACGACACTCTACTTTCACTTTATTACTTGTTTGCGATAGCGTGCACTTGCGTATTGAAATCTGACAACAATAGTTTTTTTTTAAAAATAAAAGAAGTGGTAGTTCTTTTTAATGTATTTTTTATATATTATAAAATTTAATCATCTAATAATTAAGTTATATTATAAAATAATTAAGTTATAAAATAAAAAATATATATTATACCAAAATTAAGTGATATATTATACCAAAAATATATATATTATACCAAAAAAATATATATTATACCCATCTAATAATTAAGTTATAAAATAAAAAATATATATTATAAAATTTAATCATTTAATTACCAAAATTTTTATTTTTACTCATTTTAATCTTTTTACCAACGGAACTTAAGTGATTTTAAATTATACCTTTTTTATACATATAATTTACATTTTTTTTTTTCAAATTCTCCTCCCAATTTTGCTTTTAATTCCCTTGTTTTTTCCGCTTAAAAACACTTTGACTAGACCAGTGGTTCATTTATGAAAGTTAGAATAATAATAAATAATAATGCATTGGAAAAAACACCGGGTGAAATCAAAGCCATCTCTATCTGTTATTTAGTGAATGAAAGAGATGACTTTAACATCCGAATAGAAATCTTTTGTTTTCATTTTTTTTATCTCTATTTGTGGCCTCATTTTCGTAATAAATTGTAGGTTTATTTTTTCAGTATTTTTTTTCATTTATTTTTAATTATTTAAAGGGATTACGAAATATAAATATGATCTATTGATATTTTATCGATGATCGAATATATGAATTCTATGACATTATTTTTTTATTTACATTATCTTTATATCCATTTTTTCAAACGAAATTGATTTTTTTATTAAATAAAAAATCAAATCAAATATTAAAAATAAACAAATACGAAAAAAATAATAAAAAATGAATAAATACTCGTTATGGATAAGAAAAAAATGGAACATAAGACATTAATTAAGAGCACACTAACGAACACGTGTTAGCATTTGGATAAGAGCACACTAACGAAGACCGGGAAACGGAGACAGAGGATTTCAATTCCTCTCCATCACATATACAAGATTGACACAAGCAAAGAAATCCATTTAATAGCATCTATTTTTTGGATTAGCATCTATATTTTGTTATCCTAAGTACTAGTAACATTGACTACAATATATAAAATATTATTTTTTTGTATTAAAAGACAATTGTTGTACGAGAAGAGATTCGATAATTTATGTATTTATATCATATGTATTTTTTTATATCATAATCGTGTTTAATATATTTTATATTTATATAAATTTTGACGTGTTAATAATTTGTGTTATATAGATTGATATGTTCGTATATTTGTATCGTATCTATATTTTTTTCATGTCGTGTCATGTTTTAGTTAATTTTTTGATATCGCGTTTGTGTCATGTCCAATATCAGAAAACTAAAATATGACAATCTTACTCAAAAAAATAATGTCCATAAATTATTATTTATTTAATGAGTGTTATAAGGTATTTTTTAAAATTATTATATTAGATAAATTATAAATTTTAATATATTAAAAATCATCAAATTAACTATCAATTATTACATTTAATATAAAAATAATATTATAAATAATGATTCAATTAATTTATAATATATATAAAAACACGAATATGAAAAATCTTTTGAACTGACGAAAATAGTGATGATTTTTCACTTTATTTCTAAATTTTCATTATAAATATTTTTATTATTAATAAGATTTATCTAATTTATAAGTAAAAAGTTTAATTTCATTAAAACACTTTGTCAAATAAATTAATTCGATAATAAATAAAAATTATGTAAAATTGCTTATCTTAAAAAATTTATTTTTTCATTAATCTTAAAAAATAAATTAATTTATTTGATATAAATAAAAAGTTACAATTTAAATTTAATTTTTTTATTTTCGTAATTAATTTTACATTAATACTAAAAATAATATAATAATTTAATATAATTTGTACATAAATAAATTTTGAATGCAAATTTTAGTTAATGTGTTTTGTCATTTATTTTTAAAATTTACAAATATATATTATAAACCAACGAGTATTCACATACGAATGCATATGACAACAAATACTAATTTTAATAAATGTCCTTAAAACACTTTAGAGCAAAGCCCTTTCTCTTATTACTATTTGTGTTATTACCATATTATATTGGGTACCAATCGGTAACTTCATCACTGTGTTATAATTACCATATTACGAAATGATTTATGGCAATTTTGCTGATATATATTTCTTAATTATATAGTATTTTGGTACTCGTATTCTGAAATTCTCAGAATATATTTGCTAATCGATAATTAAAATTTAAAAACTAAGGATTATAAACTGAGACAAGCAAAGAAAACAACGTAGATATAGAATCAAACTCTGATGCAACAAAGCATAAACTTTTAACTCATAAAACATTGAACAGTCGATACATAGACGAGATAATTAGAGCCAACAGGAATATTCAAAAAGATAAAACAAATTAGCAAGTCTCGAAAACCAGAGTTGAGACCAATTTGGATTTTGGAAACATCCCAAAATCTTTATTCACGCTTTCTATCTGCTATCTCCTGCAAGCTACTGAAAACCCCTACTCCATCCATCTCACTTCACACTGTAACAAGTTTCAAAAACAAAGAAAAATGAATTAATACTTAGAATTGCTTCAAAAATCTAAAAAAATAATAATAATAATAATAAAGGTAAGAAAAGAGAGATAAATTAAGGTGAAATGGGCGAATACGTGTTGCAGTTAGTGGAGGTGCTGATCTTGTAAGGAATGTTGACACCGCATTTGCCAGGAAGGCCCTCAGCCAAGTTAGCTTTGAGACCAGAGATGGTCCTAGCGGCATTTTGCAAACACCTGCAAACGGTTTGGCGGTCAGGGGTGGTTTTAGCATTGCTGTTCAGTGCCCTAACTCCAGCGCAGCAACTTGGTGGCAGTTGTCCTCCATTCTGCAAGTATTTTATGCATCCAGTCATTTGTTTTGCCACATCTCCACATGATATGGCAGTTGTGGCCATGGGTTCAACCACCAACATGCACAACACTAGAGCACAAGCAAGCTTAAGAGCAGCCATGGGTTTCTGAAAACAAAGAAGAAGACAATTTTTTTTTTTTTGGGGGGGGGGGGGAGCACTCTAGAGAAGAGAAAGGAAATTTAACTTGTGTGTTTGAAAGCTGAGTGAGTTTCAATAGGGTAAGGCTTAGGGTTTATATAGATGAGGTGTTGGGAGAGAGAATTTAATTAATTGAATAGGGTTAGTTGGTTGTTGGGCTTTAATTGTTTGAATCAATCCTCTCTTATGGTATCCTTGCTCATTTCTGCATGCAGCTTTGATTACAGCTGACATCTGATCATCTTCCACGTCCAATAATGCTCGTAAAGACGACAAAGATCTATATACACTTCAATATTAAGAGGAAAACCAAATGGTAATGCTATTTTTGTTTATTTTTTGGTACATATAATTATATATTATTAGACTATATAATGAGAGAAGTAGTTCTTTCCATTTCATAAGTTTCATCTCAGATCATTTTAGAATTTAGACTTTTAAGAAGAAATTTGAACTTTAATTATTGGGATATTCTTTCTGAAATACATAGATAATGATATTTTCATCTCAGATCATTTTAGAATTTAAACTCCAGATTTTTTAAGAAGAAATTTGAACTTTAATTATTGGGATATTTTTTTCTGAAATATATAGATAATGATATTTTATCAATAATCAAATAGTTTGATAACTAAAATTGACGTAACCCTGATAAATAATAATTTCATATACAATATTCTATTCTTTTAAATAATCAATGATTGAATTCTGAGATACTTTAGTATATTTAAATAAAAAATTAACCAAAGTCTTTAAAATTAATTAATATACTTATTTATAATAATAATAATAATAATATTATTGTATTAAATACAATAATTTATAATTTTATTCTTCATTTTAAATTACTAATATATAGTAACTAATTTAAAAAGTATTAGTAAGACATTTATTATTAATTTTTATTTTAAAAAAAAAAAGAAATTTATTATTTTAGCAAATTAAGGGAAAGGAAATTAAACGGGTGATGTGTGGATATAATGGTAGGTATGGTCCGCACTCCGCATGGAGATGGAATTTATTTCTTCGATGCTTCGAGACAGACAGCGTTTCAGGAAGAAATCAAGCAATATACTGAGGCATTGAGGGGCATACGTTTCAGAGGATAATATGGGGGCACCACTTCACCTTCCACGATGTGATTCTAGTTTTTCTTTATATTTAATTCCATTCTACTTTTGAATGCATCATCACAAATAAAATAAAATAAAAAGTACACCTTCTTCATTAATGAAGTGCGAGAGGTTTATAAGATATGTCCTTTTCAAACTATAAATAAAAATTTAATGTAATGTAATGTAATTAAATGCTCTAAGGAGAGGAGATAGAATTGGCTTTTAGCCAACTTTGAGTGTTATCGTGGGGGCGCACCCAAACTAGAAGTAAATCTAAAATACAAAACTACTACTACTATTTATTTATTTATTTATTTGTGCTACATTGATTTTTAAAATTTGTAAAAAAAAAATATAGAGAGAGTTAGAATATATATTACTTAACAATTATAATTAATTAATTATAAATCAAAATTACATAAGATTCAGTATGAAGTTCTCACATATAAATTATGATTTCTATTTCTATTTTTGGACCCTTTGGTTTAATGCAAATAAGCACAAAAGTCAAGCAATGCATGGCATGTGGACCCAAAAGAGTCATGATGGGTAAGGGAACCCCAATTTCCCAGAGAGGTAGGCAGGCTGAGCACCGACGCCGACGCCATACAAAGACAAAAACACGTGTCCTATACATTAATTTGTATCTACTACACCCATTCAGCTGCAGGGTGCAGGTTGCAGTAGTCTAATCTAAATCTACTGTAGTAGACCACACTCTGAATTTTTCATATGCAGCAGAGCCGCCCTGCACAAATAATGCCTAATCAGTAATCACCACCTAAACGAATTGGGCTAGCTCAACCCACTCTTTTAAGAGTCCACATTTTAGTCAAATATCATTGGCCCACCACTCCATTTCTTTCTATATATCCAACTTCATTGCTTCGGTTTCGGTTTCTATAAATGAATTGGGCTGTCTTCACTGGAGCCCTGCCCAAATGTTGTCTGTCTTCACTCACCATAAGATAACTCTTTTGCAAATACCTTTCTTGCTTACTTTGGTGCAAAAGTAGTAAAAGGACTCGGGGGTCTGATTATTATCCTATAATTACCTAGAAACTGTGATCAGTTCCAGCCCCCTTTCTCATGTTAGATAAAAGAGACATCTTCAGAGGTTACTTCACATTTCAGTATTTCACAGCACTTTCAAGAGGACACAAGTTGCTAACCGAAACTCCATGTCCTCCAATCCATAGACATCCTCCCCTACTCAAACCAAAATTCATCAAAGCACAATTCTTTGCAAGCATGATTGAACACAAATGGACATGCAAAAAGAAAAACACCACCTCTACTCAAAGAAACAACCAAGACGGAACAAAATCGTACAAAACCATGCCAAGAGATTCAATAATTCAGCAAGGAGTACTTCACTCTCATAACAATTTTGCCTTTCTCAACACCAAGCTTTCCACCAGTAACCAACCAATGACCTGGAGTATCTTGCGGCTCTTTGCTCATCTCAGACATGTCAACAAATTTTGCCAACTTGTTTACAATGCTTTCTTGTGAGCCGGAGCTTGAGTCCCCAGAGTTGGTGCTACCCGTAGTAGTAGCGACAACTTTCTTTGATTTGTCATTTGGAGTATGATCCCACAAAGATCTTCGTATTGTGCAGCCTGGAAGCCTAGAATACAAGAGCTTCATGTACAAGACATTTCTCGACCCAAAATCCCAGACTCCAAGTTGTGCTCCAGTGACAATGTAGATGCCAGAGAGGTCACCTATAAAGGTTTCAGGGTTTTCGATTGGTGCAGTACTAACATGAGAAAAACTCTTCCATTTCACAGGCACAAACCATCTGCTATCTTGCTCCTCGGGTCCCTGCCATTTGGGAGCACCAATTGCCACATGGGGGTCCCAGTGTGGAACTAGGATCTTAGGAAGAGAAGCTAAGTGTTGAAGATGAATACTCAAACGGTTCTGCTTGATTCCTTCAAGGCGTAACCGCAAGCCTGTTACTGGCTTTCGTCCAACTGCGATCTGCATTTACACTGAGCCCCGATTAGATGCAAAATCTTGTTATAATGGTTCATGTTACCACTCCCTAATAACTTTCATGGGGTGATATATAATCAATGCCATATATTCAAATACTCCAGAACTGAAGCAAAGTTATTTCATGGGGTGATAAGCTCAAAAACCATGAATGGATCTTCTAAGATATTTTGTTTCTAAAGCATCCAAGCAATAGTTGTTAAAAAAAGCAGTAATAACAATAATATTCTTGTTAAATTAAATTATGACTACAATAGTCCAAAACCTCAAATTTTCCATACTATAAATCAAATTTAAGTTAAAGAGACTTATTTAATAGGTGCAAAACACCACCTATAAAAGGAAAACGTTACTGATAACTCAAAAATATATATATATATATATATATATATCCCGGTATTTTAAGATTTCCCTTGACCAAAAGAATTTCATAAGGTTCAAAATTAGTCATCAAAGGCCAATAAACTATTTAATGACGAGCCAAAAGAGTGGGCCCTCTTGAGATGTGGATATGAGCTAAAAGCTCACTTTTGCTTCCTTCAACGATGGTAGGGATTGCATTTTAGTCATCCCACCACATTATGGCTCTTAGAATGGCCACTGAGGTTCTGCAATTGTAAAGGAAATTCCAGCTAATGAACAAACAAGAACAAAAAAATCAAAGAAAAACCCCTAGATTAAGGGCCAAATCAAGCTAGAGAAAGCTCAATAGTCGGGAGGAAAGAGAACAGCTATCAAAGCTGGTAAAGTTTCTCATAATGGGAGACATAAAGAGGAAGGTGGCTTTCATTGTTTTAAATTTCAGGGCAATGCTGCTATTTCAAATTTCCAGGGATCATATGCATAAAGGCATACACAATACGAAACTATCAAGAAGACTTTATGCCGGGAACCAACATAATGCAGGCAATTGTGCTCTTTTACCATTCTTAGGAACAAGTCTCACCAACAAGTGGAAGAGCTTGAAGTTTTAAGATGAAGAGCTATGTTGCATAAACCTATACCTGCTCTTGGCTGACATAAAGCTTTTGCCCCATCATGCTGAATTGCAAAGATGGGCAAATAGGTTCCTTCCTTTGGTGGCCAGGAATCTTATCCTGTATAGGAGCCCATATCCTAGGGATCTGGAACCCTAGAAAATATCTTAGTTCTTCAACTGGAGGCTTGTCTGCAGACAATCAGACCAAGAATTTGAGTTACGACAAATAGTTTATCATTAGCAACATAACAAATGAGAAAGAAAAGATTGCATCCAATCAACCACAAAGAATTAGTCGTATTACATTCAAGATAAAGACTAATAGCACGAGTCAGATGCTCCTTTCGGGCTACCCCGTCAAGCAGAGAACTAATAGGATAGAAAGTCATTTCAATGACATCAGGAGAGGACTGGACAGTTTTTGCCCACTGGGTGTGGTTTTGCTCCAGATCATCTCCTCCCCTCCTCCGAAAAATGACTGTAACATCCTGCAACAATAAGAATTCAAGAAAATGAGATCAAGGCTTCATGGAGACTAAGTGAAACGAGGTCTAGCAAGTCACACATAAGGAAATGACTACAAAGTAAATGGTAAATAAAAAATTAACACTAAAAAGCAATGACTTCCTGGTAGAAAGCAATAAGTTTTCTCCATCAATCATGGAAATAACATCTCTTGCCCAGCAGAGGCAAGCTGCCATATGCCTGTTCAAACATTATAAAAGACTTAAACCGACCACCTAATCCTGAAGCAATCCATATTAGAGTATCTTTTGGCAACAAAAAAGCAATAAACTGTATATATTAGCCACTCTTGCTTGCTCAGTCATGATCAATGATGCCATAGCTGTTCGAATATCATTATAATACTAACACTTTAAGAGGAATAGTAGGAAATACAACAAGAACGTCCAAACAAATAAATAAAACTTTTTCCCACTACATGGCATCAGCTACATGGATCCGATTCAACAGTGAAAAAACAGAAAATACAAAATCCACCCAAAAAAATATGACGCTATCACATTCAACAAATCATTACCAAAAACAAGCAACCATGCCAAACCAATGGGTACAAACTCACGTGCTTAATTAAAGAGTTTTGGATAAAATGCAGAGGGGTGACTGGTACAGTAGTTTCAGTAGTGGATCTCATTATAAATAACTACTGCACCTGTTGCTTGATGTCCTACACGCTAAATTGCTTATATGTACAAAGAACAAACTAACTTTCTCCTGCAAATCAGTTTTTTCACTAATTTTGAAGGATAGGCACAGCATATAACAAAATAGCATCCCAAAAATATTGAAAATTTATATGCAAATTGATTTCCACTAATAAACTGTCAAGACATCTGAATACCTCTTTCCCATTAAGATATGGCACACTGGTAGGCTGAGGGTATATCCCTTGACTGTTGAACAAGCCAGTATCAAGACCCTGTAAAGCTCAAAAATTGTATTAAGTCAGAACCAAAGTAAGAAAACAAAGGATGACAAAAATATGAAAGAAATAGTGGAACTAGCCTTATCCTTTAATTTGATTTGACCTGAACTTGTAAGACTTTCTTTGTCTGAGAATCTCTGATTTCCAATATCCTGCACATAGGTTTTAATCTCCATGGTAGACAAAGGTGAAGAGTGATGCTGTTTGATGTATATCACATCTTTACCACCGATAGTTACAGAAGTAATGACATGTGTCCCAAAATTTTCAATGAAACTGTCAAATAAAGCAATATTAGGAATTGAACCTATATTATAAGCATTTTACATTTAACAACAAATGGTTCATACCTTGCCAAGGATGATGGGTCCCAGGAAGTTGGGACAGCCCGCTTAACATTTTCTTGCAATGCCAATGGGGACTTTGTAAGCTGAAACTTGGCAAGTGGAATGTAAAATCCATCCATAGAGAGTGTCTTCGTGGTCGTAGCATCAATATTTGTTGAACCAGTAAAGTTAAATGCAGAATTGAAACTACCAAAGGGAAAACCAGCGGACACATTAGCTTTTTTATTAAAATACTCCACCATCTGCAGTTGGTAGTTAAGAAAAGCAAATCAGAAAAATGTTAAAGCAATAAAAATCATGTTTGAAACAAATCAAAGCAAAACAAATCATTGGAAGTAGTCTAAATAATGCTCTTAAGATCAGAAATGTTGGTGAAGTTAATTCTGCATTTCATCATTGATCATAGTGCAATTAGCAATTCAATTAGCATTCTCTCTTTCTCCTAAAGATGATTATGCCCATCATAATCAAATTCAATGATCTTATGCATTGTCTTAACCATCACCATCAATACTCGATCTAAGAAGTTAACCCCTTAAACCAAATTTCAAACTCACAACATAATTCTGAATCAAACACTAACAATAAAACATGACCTTAGTATACTTTGGTAGGAGATAATACATAAGTCCAAGCAGAATCAATCGTGGGAGATTTTTAGGCTAACAATCAACATAAATGGACAATTGTACTTATCTTAACAAAGCACATACATAAGATGGTAAGAAATATTTGATTAGATAAACTAGAGGAAACTATGCGAGTGATACCTTGAAACCAAGTAGAGAAAGTTTAGATAAAACTGAATGAGCTGTCATTGAATAGGTTGCACTTATATAACGATTGAGTCATAAACATACCCAGTATAAAACATTAAAATAAGAAGTAATACTACTTCAAGAGAGGTATAAACTTAATCAAAGACAGTATGATTCAGACTAAACGCAAGAAAGAAGTCAAAGAACTTTCTTCATCCTCAGGCAGGGTTAATTACTTGCACATGATTGGAGTTTGCTATATATAGTTATATTCCTTCTTAATCTCAAATATCAATTTAATTGGTCCTTCTTTTCTCCTTTGTTTCTCAATCCAACTGCCACTTCTGTTTATTACCAAAATAATAAAGACTCATGATATCTTGCCTACAACCTTGTCACAAGTCTGCAAACCTTTAACCCTAAAGTCAAAGGTTTTACTATGCATATCTAACAAAGCCACAGAAGAAACACAAGAACATAATTGTAAATTATTGCAAACCTAAAAAATTAACAAGCTAGCACAATTCATGAAATAAACACCCAAAAAGAAAAACAAACAACAAAACAAACAGAATCAAAACCACAAAATTACCTCATGAAAATTGCAAACCCCAGAACTGAGACGGCCAATAGGCTCTTCGGAGTTCTTGATATCTCTAGAAATATTGGGCAGAACAGTTTGATCGTCCAAGTAGATATCCCTACCATGTTCCTCATCAATTTCAACTATCCTAGAACCTGTCACACCTTTACAGTACAATAACCTCGTATCGAAGTTAACATCAAATCCCCTCCCTAATGCCTGCACTGCGTTCATTGCAGTGTGCATGGCAACTGCATTTCCATTTTCAGTTTCCCCCATTTTTCATCACCTGAATTCCTCTTTGAATTCCCCTTCAAACTCCAACTTTTTCCTTGATCAGAATCATACCCAGTTCACCAAATACGCTCAGGTCAAAGACCCAATTCACTTTTCTACTGAATTCCAAAGAAATCGAATGAATTGTAAAGATATTTTCGAGCTTGAAAAAGTGGGAGATGGGGTATCTACTGCGTTGTTGTCTCTCTCTTGAGAATATGAAGTTGACTGAGAGACCAACTCGGGAGAAAAGATTCGTTAGAGATACGGCTATGAGAGAATCAAGAATTCTACTTTGTATATAGAAAGGATCTGAAAGATAACAATCCAATCTAATGATTTCTCTTTTTTTTGTAATTGGGTTAAAAAAATAAAATGTGTTTATTAAAAAAAACACTTTTTATTCCACTGTAGACTTTCTACTATCTTACGACGAGGAGTTATATGAATAGTATGTTGTCCCAAAAGCCATTTGACTCTTTCTCTAAAAGTCTTGTTTTGGCAATGGAAATTGTGACGCGTAATTTTTGCATGAAATCTTAACCGTTCATTTCTTCGAGACCCAGTCTCGAATGAAATTAAAAAAGAAAGAAAATTGAAGAGCCAAAAGAATATTATTACTTCAAGTCTTCAGCAACTTTAGACTTCAGAGAAATTTAATAGACAGAGGAAGGAGTAGGAGAAAGCTAAATGTTTAGACTTGAGAGAAATTTAAATTTTTTATTATTATTCTCATTTGCTTCGAAGGATATAGGAGGGATGATGGAAATTCTTTTATGTCTACGAAATTCAATATTCTTCTCGAAAACATACACACACACACACAAAAAAAAAAAAGAGTTATGGAGTCGAGTCATGTTGGTAATTGGCATTGTAAAATACTCAAAATTTGGCTGAAAATTTTGAATTGATCTTTTATCCCATTATGTTCAACTCAAATAGAGAGTTAAAATTTGATTCAAGTTTGAAACTCGAATGGAAAATTTTATATTTTAAACTTTAATTCTATTTTAAAATTAATTTTAAATGATTGAAATTTTATTTTCTGTTATATTTTAGTTGAGTTATATTCATCTAGTCGTAGACTGGAGATTTAAGTAGTTTCAAATATTGAAATCATGTCATTGCATTGCATTGCAACCATTATAATTGGAGACTTGCCTCGGCTTTGAAATACAGTTCCATATAAAGTTGAGAGTTTCCTTCTTGCTTTCTTCTTCTTGTTCTCTTCTTTTAGTTATTGGGCTCACTCTGCAAGGCTGCTGGGCTATACTATATCCATGAGCTGCCATTTCCATTTCCATTTCCATTTCTAAGGCCCAGGCAGTAGACACCAATGAAGCAAGCAAATCAGATAATAACAGCTTGAAAGATCCAATAAGGCTCCACCTTTTGTTGTCAAATAAGATCAGTTCCTAACTTGTAATCTTCTGTCAACTCTCTCTTCAAGTTTTTCCTCAGACTGACATCGTGTCTTAGGCAGTTTTCAGTTCCTGCTTTTCAGCCTTGTGCTCCAAGTCCATCCCTCTAAATATAATAGTCAGCTAATGCTGTAAAAGAAATCAATGGAACCCATAATTTCCACACTAAATTTACATCTCTGTAACAGTAATTGCTTCTATTACAGGTTTATACAGCAACTATGCACGTCCACGACATTATTTTAAGTACAACAGATTCCAGGACCCAGTCACAAAGGCATTATTACGAACAAGCACAGCCGGACAAAAGAAACGTCCAACACGATTCCTAGCATCCTACTCTTGCTCCAAGTGTCATGACAACCAATAGCATGATGTGAGACTCAGACCTTTTCTTTCAAATGCATTCTAGCAATCACAAATAATGCCTAAAGCACAAATCCTAGCAACCATCAAATCTAAACATCACATGAAAAAGCATGCATCACATTAGGAAACAGAAACAAGAACGAAATGTCCACTAGTTAGTATTTTTTTTTCACTCACGAGCAGAAAGACAAGTGGTTTCGAGTTCAGAGCTATGTTATGACAATCTTTGATTCTTGGGCAATCACTTCAACTATAACTGCTTAGAGCAAATAGTTAAGTTGCACTATAATTTGCCTTTTTCCGATGAATGTAACATTTGATATGAACAGAAAAATGTCAAACCCGTCTTATCTTCTCTACAATAAAGTCAACTAGACAATGTAAATGGTGCTCTATTTTTCTTTTATTTTGCCAAGGAGTTACCCACCCCACCAACATCCTTCCTACATTTCCTTCATTTGATGATAATCATCATAAAAGGTAACTAAGAAGAGGTTCAGTTAAAACATATATCTAATATCGCATGCCAACTTTCTTGAGTTGGAACAAAAAGAAACTTTTTCAAAACTTTACCCTCATTGTGAGTTCTTGGTCCTCTTGGCAGTGAACAGTTGGCGAAGAAAAGCAAACTTCCCCTTTGTTCGAGCAGATAACTCAGTCATGATTCCGTTACTTGTTTCTGCTGTCTCGCTGGTGTCAGATTCAGGTATGGATGGTGAAGGAGGTGTGAGCGTGAAGAGAAATGCATTCAGCATACGCATTATCTGGCTGAAACTGGGCCTCATGTTAGGGTCCTCAACCCAACATGATTGTATGATAAATGCCAGATCAGGGGATATATCCTCTGGAAGGCTAGGTCGCTCTTGCTGCACAATCATATGCCAACAACCTAGTTAGTTATCTGTTAGTTTAAAAATTTTATCATGCATAACAACTATGTGCATTAAAGACTTGCACCTTAAAAGCAGCAGCATAAGCTGCCTGCAAATTGGACATGCCTTCAAATGGCATACGATTGGTCAATAATTCCCATAAGACAATTCCAAAGCTGTATACATCAACCTTGTTATTGTAATGCTTTTTCTCTCCCTGACGCAATGTCACTGTGCTATACAACTACAATGACACAGATTGACAGTAAGAGTGATAACCAAGTACGAAGAATTGTATACAAAAGTTAGTCAAATCATAGAGATTACTTTTTGTTACACGAACAAACCATAACCATGAGAAAGTGATGACAAAAAAGTGCCCTACATTATTGTCAGTTGTTGTCCAAAACTCAAACAGACAATAAAGTGGTTCAAGAGTACTTTACGTCTGTTAATCCAGTCAGCTACTAAATACAACACTACTAAATGATCCATGAGTCTATGGGTAAGAAATACATTAATTTCCAAGGTAAAAATATGCCAAACTCCTTTGAGCAAATAAACGTGGATTCCCATGCAATCTCTTAAGCAAACTGCAGAGACTGTAAATTTGTGGCGTAAAGAGTAGGTTATTCTATCTGCAGCTACAGTATTCACTATCAATTGAAGAGTGTGTGTGTGTTACACCTCTTCTTGATTAAAACTTGATGATTTTCATAACTTATGCCATTTAAATAATCAATATTCTAGACATTTGAAACTATAGCTGTGTCACAGACAAAAGACCTCTAAAGAACATTCCATGACTTACAGTGTGGTGATGATATCAATAGTTGACAAGAAATTGCAGAAAGAAACTTAAATATTGTAACTAACAAGATGAAATCAAAAACAAAAAGCTTCAAACTTCATTGTAAATAAGATTCTTTGTCCATTTTGCTAATACAATAGTGGCACGAACCTCAGGGGCCATCCAGCGATAAGTCCCAGTCTCTGCAGTCATCATCTCTGTCACAGATTCTTCCCTCGCAAGACCAAAATCTGCAAGTTTCACAGACCTCTGGTTTGCAGTAAGCAACAAGTTGTCTGCATTGTTAAATTTCCATATAACTTAGCAATTACTGAAAGGAATCAAGAAATAGATACTGAACTATGAACAAATGTATTACATCAAAGGCGGAATTACAATCCACATTCTGCTTTCAATGGCACAGATTCAATCAAATACAGGCTTCAGTCAATGCAACTCCTAACCAAAAGTGAATGCATTTAAAAGTATAGGATAGTTGCGTAATGCACATTCAGGTGTTCCAATTTCAAAGTTTTCCATACCAATTCATATATAAAATTGGAGTTAATATTGCTTGAATGAAACATAGAAAACAGTCAGGAAAAAAAAAAAAAAAAAAAAAGAGACCATTGCAGCAGCAAATAGTTCAAAAGAAAATTAACTAAGCCACTAATGTACAGCAAAGAAAGAAAAGAATTAGGAATTAAAGGAAAAGGGGCGAACTATGTACTAGGCAGTATATAAACTTCAGTTTCTGCACACTTATGAAATAATCTGACAGCTGTGAAGACTTCATGCTCACATGCATTAGATGAGAGTGTGAGAGAGGAATCAGAACTCGGAAGCTGCTATGAGAGCAATGATTGGATGGCCTTTGAATTAACACAAGCAAGCCTTTTCAATCACTAATAAATATTCTATAAAAGAGCATCCTTTTGTAGCTGAAGAAGAATGTTCAAGAAGTACCAGGCTTTAGATCCCTATGTATAATCCCATTGGCGTGCAGACAATCCAAGGCTCGAGCAATGTCCAGCGCAAAATTCAAAGCCACATGAAAGTCTAAAACTTTCGGACGGATGCTAACTAAATACTTCCGGAGGGACATTCCTGGTAATAGCTCAGTTACTATCGCCATCAGCGGGTCCTTACAAGCTCCAAAGAACTGCCAAGGCAACAAATTTCCCATTGTGGGTGAGAAACAGATAAACGATAGATTCCATCAATGAAACAGTTATATTTGCATTTCAAGTTTCAAACAGTCACCTTGACAAGGTTCTCGTGTTTTACTCGAGACATCATGTTAACCTCTCGAGCAAAACGACTCTCGAGTGCAGCTCTTTCCTCCACAGTACTCCCACGGTGAAGAACTTTAATGGCAACAATCCGATCACCATACCTGGAAAAAATATTAGACTCACCCCTATGTAAATAAGACAGTTACCCTCAGTGCACAACCAAAATTTTGCAATCTATTCCCATCACATTGTTTCAATTAAAAACTTTACAAATTAAATTAGTGCAACCATCATTCTTCTTCCCAATAACACAATAAACAAATTATTATTTCTACAAAATTCTTACAGAAATAATAATAATTACAAAGGAATAACAATGTTCTTCATATATTGACTTCTCCAGTTACATCCACACAAGCATTTAAAAAATATATGTTTCCTAATCTCAAAAAAAAATAATAATAAATTTGTTAAACTGGGGGATAATTAACAACAAAAGTTCGGATTACAATAAAAATATTTTTTAACAACAAGAAAATAGAATCTCTACTACTAAACTGCCATGAACCATGGCTATTTTTCTTTTTTTTAATTCTGGAGTCTGAGAAAATAATTATGAGTGGATTAATACTATTATTATTTTTTGCAGAGGTGTTTGAGACTGACCTTCCTTCGTAAACTTTGCCATGAGCTCCTTCGCCGATTTTGGAGCCGATAAATAACAATTTCGGGTCAATGAGCAAATTTTGATCGATGGTCAACTCTTGAGCAGCCGTTATCGATCCATTTGAAACGACGATGCTTCTAGTTTCTTCTTCGATGCAACTCATAGTTGCAACTTTTGCAACCTTTTTTTTCTTTTTGGTTTCTAAATTATTCCCGAATTCCTCATTTCAATCAAAAAAAAAAATTGCAATTATCTTAAAAACCAAACACTCTTTCTTTCAATTTCCACATCACCTTCAAACCACCGAACCTCGAAATAATCCTTTCGATTCCTCTTTCTCTTCCCAAACTAACCATCCAATTCAACTCCTTTTAAAATCCGAAACAATTTTATAATCTTTTTTCTTTCTTTCTGAAATTCCGCTTGAGTTCCGAGTCTCGTCTTTGAAGATAATAACCAAAAAAAAAGGAAATGAAACCCTAGCAAAGGAAAAACAAGATGAGACAAAAGCAACTTACAGTCCAACCAAAAATAGAAAGGAAAAAAAAGGCTTAGACGGAGACTTAAGCCTTCACTTAAAACAGAGAAGCTTCAATTCATCAAAAGAATAATCAATTTAGAAAAGAAAGGGGAAAAAAAAAAAGAGAGAGAGAGAGAGAGAGAGTGAGTTTGAGGTTCGTTTGTCTCTCCAAAGTCTATCTATCTAAAGTAAGAAGCTCTTCCGATGAAGATAAATATTCTGAGAATTTTCTTTTCGTGTGTCTGTTCCGACGAGGGTTTTAATTTGTGTTTTCTTAAAAGAGCAAAATATAATAAAATAATAATAATTAATAAAATAGTAAAGAAACGGGGAAAACTAAGGGGAAGTAGTGTTTGGAGAAGAGTGAAGGGCCAATGATAGAAGAACACGTGGATAGCACAGCTTTTCATTAAGAGGTTCATAGCATCAGCGATTTGGACGTGGTTGGTCCAGGATGGATGCCTCTCATGGAGCGCTCGTACGGAAACAATCTCCTATCTCGACTCCACTCCACTCGGCTCGGCTCAAATCGGCTTAGTTCTCTCCTTTTTCTCATTTTGGCTCGTGCATTATTATAAGGATTATTATAATTAGATTTTGACAAATGAGTAAAAAAATAAATAAGTCATTTAAAATAATGAATAATTCTTTTATGTGTGAATATTTTAAAAAAATAAAATTTATTTAAAATATTTAAATTTCATACTAAATTATTTTTTTATTCTTTATTTTATAAATTTATTATAATCTAATTCAAATTTTTATGTCATTTCACCAATTGAATGTCATTTTTATGTTATTTCATTAATTCAAATTTTTATGTCATTTCATTAATTGAATTGGTGTCAATTGATTAATCATATTAAATTCAGTCAACCACTTTATTAATAGTATCGATAAACCAAAGTAAATTTTTCATTTAAAAAAATTAATCCTAATACCCACTAAATAAATTAAATATACATATGATTTTTAAATATACATATGCATTTTTAGAATGGAGAAAAAGTAAGAAAAAATGGTTAAAAATGACTATAACCCTTTTTCTAACAATAAATAAATTACTAATATAATTTTATTAATATATTATTTACTTTATAATTTATTTGTTGTATATTTTTAATTAAATTAATGTGACATGACTTATGATATCAACTCAAATTTTATAACTAACTAATTCTTATCACATCCAATATACATAGATGAAATGATAAATAATTTTATTATTTAAATTGAAATTTCAAATTCTCAATTGTTGGGATGTTTTATTTAGATTAGGTGATTTTATACTTAAGTTATATTGTTATCTCATATTTTAAAAAATAAAATCGTTTACTTATTTTTCTCTCGTACTTTTAAACATATATAATATATTTGTGATTATCATGGATAAGTGATTAATCTCAATTATATGATGTTTGTGAACAAAAAATAATAATGAAAAAAAAATACAATCCAACATTTCTATCAAATTTTTACTTATCCTTTGCACATTTTGGTAATTGGTACTTTGTTTTTGCTTTTTGTTGTCTAAATCCCATTTAAAAACCTTTTATTTTTCGAAGATGACATGTAATCAAGCATTATAAAAGGGAGAAAAAAAAGATATGGGATTTCTATATCTCAATTTCATGTTAGTAGCTTTTAAAATAATAGAAGGAAATTATATATAATTAGGATTTTGAACACTCACATTGTAGTTGGAAAAATTGTGAAACAAGAGTGTTAAAAAAATTAGATATGAGTACTTTTTTTAAAAAAATGAATAGTTATTTTAAATAAAATAATTTGTCTTTTATATACTTATAATAGAGTTCTTTAACTCTACACATGAATTAAAAAATTGTCACATATGTCATTTATTTTTTAAATTAATTTTTTTATTTTTTTTTAAATATATCCTAAAGGTATATGTCACCCCTATTAATCCCGTTTGTGGAGTCTTTAGATTTTACTGTCAATGTCAGTGTATATGATAGTAATAATTCAGAATAAAAATAAAAAACATGAATACTCTTACTTTGTTATTTGATAATGAGATTTAATTTAATTTTTTTATAATTGCTGTTATTAAATTTGTGTCATTTTACGCGTGTAATTAACTTAATTAAGATTTTATATATAGTATAGATAATAAAAAAAAATCTTAATATAACAAATATAAATAGAAAGCTTCTATTTCACTTTAGTATTTGATTCAATGTTAAGTCCGTATATTATTGATTAAAAGAGTGTTTAACTTTGAATTTCTTCTTCCCAAAACAAATAAAAGAAAAAAGTTTCCATTGGTAAGTTTTAAATGGTTTATACAATACTAGTATAATACTAGAATTGTTCCCGCTTTGTTGAGATTTTTTTTTAATATTTATAAATTTATAATTAAATTAATAATCATAAATAAATTAAATTGAATCATATTAAATAATTATCATTTATTTAAATAATTTTTTATATTTTAATAACTTAAATAAATAAATTTAGAGTTAAAATCGAATCACTATGACAAATTATACAAAATATGAGATGAATTGAGACACGACACAAACACAATATGAGAAAATAATTAAAACACGATACAAAAAATAACATGAATATAACACAAATACACGAACTGTCACAAATTAATATAAAACGAATTATTAACGTGTAAAAATTTATATAAATTTATAATACTTTGGACACACACAAAAATAACACGAACACGTCACAAACACACAATTTTTTTTCTAAATTGAATCACTATGACAAATTATGCAAAATATGTCATAAATTGAGACACGACATGAACACACAAATTTTTCTCTAAATTGAATCACAATGACAAACCATGCAAAATATAAGATGAACTGAAATACGACATTAACACAATATAGAAAAAATAATTAAAACACAATACGAAAAATAACATGAATACACGAATGTGTCAAAATATACATAAAACGAATTATTAACGTGTAAAAATTTATATAAATTCATAATACTAAACATACAAAAAAAATAATATGAATACGAATACATAAAATTTTCTCATCTTTTTCTTTCTTTTCCTTTCTTCCCTCTTTCTTTTCTTTTTCCTTTTCCTTTTTTTCTTTTCTTTTCTTTCTTTCCTTCTTCAAAAAAAAAAAAAAAGACACGTGTTAGCTTCTAATCAATTTATGTAGTCTTCACAAGACTAAACATACAAAAAAATAATACGAACGCGAACACACAAATTTTTTTCATTTTTTTTTCTTTCTTTCATTTAAAAAAAAAATACATACGTCAGCTTCTAATCAATTTATGTAGTCAAGTTTATATATATATATATATATATATATATGTTAGATACAACTTTTTTTTTTTTGGTACAACTAAACTTAATTACTTGCAACATATGAAGAACAATAAATCAACGAAAAATTAAAAATTAATTACATATTTAGTATTAAAATTATAATTAAATTTTATAATTATGTATTTAATTTTTTCTATGTATTAATTTATATACAAAATGAACATATATATATATATATTAATCTATCTATAACATAATATATTTTTGACTACACAAATTCTTCACATTGTGACACACTGGCACATGATGCTTTTTTTTTTTAAGGGAAGAAAGAAAGAGAAAGCGAAAAAAAAGTGAAAGAAAAAGAAAAATCAAAAGAAAGAGATAGAAACGAAAGGAAAGGAAAGGAAAAAAAAAAGAGAAAAAAAAATGATAAAAATTTATGTGTTCGTGTTTGTATTTTTTTTATGTGTTTAAAATATTATAAATTTATATAAAATTTTACACATTTATAATTTAATTTATGTATATTTTGACACATTTGTTAATTTGTGTAGTGTTCATGTTATTTTTCGTGTTGTGTTTAATTATTTTTCTTATACTGTGTTCGTGTCGTGTCTCAATTCATTTCATATTTTGCTTAGTATTGTCATTGTGATTTAATTTATAAAAAAGATTTGTGTGTTCGTGTCGTGTCTCAGTTTATGACATATTTTGCATAATTTGTTATAGTGATTCAATTTAGAAAAAAAAGTTTGCATGTTGGTGACGTGTTTGTGTTATTTTTTTTGTGTGTTTAAAGTATTATAAATTTATATAAATTTACACGTTAATAATTCGTTTTATATAAATTTTGACACGTTCGTGTATTCGTGTCGTGTTCGTATTATTTTTCGTGTTATATTGTGTTTTAATTATTTTTCATATTGTATTCGTATCGTATCTCAGTTCATCTCATATTTTGCATAATTTATCATAGTGATTTGATTTTAAATTTAAATTTATTTACTTATAATATTAAAACATAAAAAATTATTTAAATAAATAATAATTATTTAATATAATATTATATTATTTATATTTATATTTATATTTATTTATAATTATAATTATTAATTTAATTAAAGTTTTATAAATATTACAAAAATCTTCTAATGAAACGAGGGAAGAGTTCTAGCATCTATTGCTAACTATAAAAGTTATCCCCCAATTGTATGAAAATGCTCAATTAAAATTTTTGGATCATGGTTTAAGTAACAAATAAGCTTAGGTATTAAGAGTGTTGGGGGGTTAGTTTGGGTATTTTTTATTTATGAAGAAGTGAAGAAAGAAAATAAAAAATGAAAGAAAGAAAAGAAAGAAAGAAAAGAAAGAAATGGGAAAAAATTGGGAAAAATGAGAAAAAATTGTGTTGGTGTCATTTTTGTGTTCGTGTTATTTTTTCATGTGTTTAAAATATTATAAATTTATATAATTTTTACACGTTAATAATTCATTTTATGTAAATTTTGATACGTTCGGATATTCGTTCGTGTTCATATTATTTTTTGTGTCATATTCGTGTTATTTTTTCGTGTGTTCAAAGTATTATAAATTTTTACATATTAATTATTCGTTTTTTGTGGATTTTGACACTTTTGTGTCTTTGTGTTGTGTTCATGTTATTTTCGCGTCGTGTCATATTTTAATTATTTTTTCGTGTGTTTGTGTCGTGTTTTAATTCATCCAAATATTTTGCATAGTTTGTCATGGTGATTCCATTTAGAGAAAATTGTGTGTGTTCATGTCGTGTCTCAGTTCATCCTATATTTTGCATAATTTGTCATAATGATTTAATTTAGAAAAAAAATTGTATGTTCGTAACATATTCGTGTTATTTTATAGTGTGTTTAAAGTATTATAAATTTATATAAATTTTTACACGTTAATAATTCGTTTTATGTAGATTTTGATACGTTCGTGTATTTGTGTCATGTTCATGTTATTTTTCGTGTCGTATTTTAATTTTTTTTCATGTTGTGTTCGTGTTGCATAATCATGTTGTGTCCAAAATTGCCAAGTCTAATTGGTACTATTCAAATAACTTCCAAATTTATGTCGCTTGTCGTCATGTTCGTGTTATTTTTTCTGTCATAATCATATTCGAGGTATTATATATTTATATAAATTTTAATACGTTAATATTCGTTTTATGTATATTTTGACATGTTTTTGTATTTGAATCGTGTTCATTTAATTTTTTTGTGTCATGTCATGTTTTAATTATTTTTCTCAGTTCATATCGTATAATTATGTTGTGTCTGAAATTATCGAATTTAATTGATCATATTCAAATAACTCTTAATTTTATACAAAATATCGTATAAGGATAGAAGTTATTATTTTTATAAATTATCTTTACTTCTCTTATTTTTTATTTTTTAAATTTATTATAAAATATTAATTCAAAATCGATAAAATATTTGTAATAAAACGTGAGCATTTCTCTAGTATGTCTAAAAATGAACCACTTTTCAAAACATCCAAACTATTTGGACTAAAAAATATGAAGCACGTGGAGGGTGAAGCAAGGCATATGCCATGTAGCCATTGAACAAGTGCATGGGGAGAGGTTCGTGTAAATTAGTGGGGTCTGGCATCTCCATCGAAAATAGTGGAACGGTGGACCCACATTTCTCTATCAGTAGCACTCCACCATCTGATTAGAAAGTAAAGCAGAGGGCCCATTGGCTTTGATCTGATGGCTCTGACACTCATCTTATCATTCGTGTGAACCATCTGACTCACGGACTCCAAATTTTAGTCTACCAAATCGTGCGATTTTAAATTGATTTTTTTTTTTTTTTGTATGTTCAATTTTTTATATATATATATATTTAATTGTTTAGCAAATTGTATGATTTTGGATTAAATTTTCTTTTTATATCTAAAGCAATCTATTATCACTCAGAAATAGGATTCGCACTAAAATAAAATGAGGTTAGAAGAGACTTTTATTTATAATTGAATCTTCTTAAATAATTTTTTCAAATGATGATAAATTTATGAGTTACAATACATCTCTATAAAATATCTAGAATCCTAAAGAGCCTGAAAACTGGACTCTATAGTCCTAAGGAAACTAAGACTGTGACTGCTGAATTGTTCGACAATATCTCCAAACTTATAGAATCTTCAAACAAATTCTATCTTCCGGTAGCTTTTAAAATGCTTCAAGTACTAGGCTTGTTCCGATGGTCAAAATGCTCCTTATAACTTAGATATCGATCTTAGAATTGTTGTGTGTCATGAATTCGAGCGGACGCGTTCGAACCGTGACACTTACATGTCACACTCCGAGCTTCACCTTTTTAATTGTTTGTAAGTTGTTTAACACGTGCCAAAAATGAAAAAATAAAAATATCCACATGACTTTTTGAGTTTTTTTTTCTATAATTTTTACAACTCACGCGAAAAAACACTTGGAAGCCAAAAAAATTTGACAAATTGTAAACAAAAATAAAAACAATTAAAATTCAGTTTATTATATAAAAAATTATTGACGGAATTTCTATTATGAGTTAAGTAATTAGCAACTAGAAAAATGCTATAAATCTCAACACTTTTGCATTTCAACTATTTGTCTCATTTGTTTAAAAGAAAAATCAACTATTTATCCCATTTGATGTAATAAAAATTTATTAGCCCGGTTCATTAAATTTCATATTTGAAATTATCCAATAAATTTTGTTGTATCAAGTGAGATAAAAATAAAAAATAAAAAACAAAATTATTAGGACATACCGATATTACTGACGATCAAATCGAAAATCTATGGCCAAATGAATCTATATTGGTTGAAATTGTTATAAGCCAAAGCTAGGATTTGACCGCTATCAAGTCGGGTATTACTATTAGTATGTCAATATCAACTTTAACCAAATTGACGAAGACCATAACACAAAATAAACATTAAATCAAAGTTTTGAAATCTTGATTTGAACATTTAACCTAACATTTATCAAGCTTAAAAATGGTGCAATGCAATCCAACCACCAAAATTTTCTCCTAGAAATTAATTTCTAGAACCATGTTTTTTAAGGATAGGGAATAGGGATAGCCTCGCCTCTCTTCCGACTGAAATTTGTAATTTTATTTATCTAACTCCAAATATATATAAATATATATATATATATTGTGGTTTAAGACCCACTTAATTTTAAATTTTGAAACTTAAGTATTTTGATATTTATTTTATAATTTTTATCCTTTTTTATTTATTTTTTCCTTTGTGTGTATGTTTAACTTTCTCTCTTTTATTTTTCTCGTTGCTAAAAATTCTCTTGAACTCTTTCTCTCTAAATTGGTCTCAAAGCTTTTGCTAGAAAATGAAAATAATAAATCTTTTAAAAGCTTAGAATCAAATTCAGCAAGGCTGAAGCATGGTTTTGCTTCATTTTCTCTCTTTCTTTCTTTCAACCTTTGCCCAAAATTTCTCTCTATAGAACTTCATTTCTTTATTTTAAAAAATTATCATAAAACCTTTAATCAATTCATGGGTTTGGGTGTGGGTCATGTTTGTTGGCTTGTAGGTATACAACGATTTTGTTGAATTCCATGTTTTTTTTTTTTTTTTTTCAATAATAAACGGCAAAAGCCGAAACCATCCAACATATTACACATTCAAAAGCATTGACAAATCAGTAGGAGGAAAAATAACCCAATTATAAGGGCATTTTCCAGTCCTTGTCATCTTTGCCACCCAGTCAGTTACCCTATTAGCATTTCTGTTAACATGAACAAAACGGATATCAGGCACAAGAGAAATCAAACAATTGATGTCTTCTTCAATAGCAACGGTTCTCCAACACTTGCCATAGGAAGGCTTCCTTAATCGATTAACCAGCTCAAGACAATCAGATTCAGTAATAATCCGAGAAGCAAGTCTGACTGCCATTGCTTCAGCAGCCTCAACAGAATCAGTATGAACAATGGAGTTCACTCCATCCACCAAAATTCCATTATGATCTCTACAAATGACAGCAATCCCCGCCTTAGAAGAATTGACATCAAAAGAAGCATCACAATTAAGCTTCAAAAAAGAAAGAGGAGGTCTTTGCCAAGAAGTCAACAACCTACTCCCAAGACCAACAGGAAAAGAACTGGACATTCTTCCTTCACTTACAGATCTTGATATTTTGGAACTTAACACTGATGATGAAGTTAATGCACAAGTTAAGAAGTATTCGTTGCTTGGTAAAGCCTTTACTGACAAAATCATCAAAATGGGGCCGACCCATTTTTTATTTTTATTATTTACTTATTTATTTATTTTTATATTTATTATTATTATTATCGGTCCCAAAAAAAAATCCTAATTGGCCCAACAGGCCATAAACCCACTGGGCCTAATGGCCCAGAATGCTCCAAACAGGCCCAGCAGGCTCCAAGGCTTTCCAGCAGCCTCCTTCCCCACAAACCCTAGCCACCTCCACTGCCAGCCACTTGCCCTGCCACCTGACACCCACTTGCCCTGTCAGCCACTCACCCAACCACCCAAACACTGCCACCGAGCTGCCAGCTCTCCACCGCCACCGCCACCTAGCCTAGCATGACCTAGCCTCTAGCCTGGCACCCACCGCCCCTACCTCGCGCGGCAGCCAACCAGGCACTGCCATCGAGCAGCCAGCCACCAAGTGGCCTGGCCACCGAACCAACCCCACCGCCACAGCCCCCCTCTATAAACCCCGACCCAGATCCAAAAAAAAAAAAGAAGGAAGGACAGAAGGAAAAAAAAAAGAAAGAAATCGAAGCAGATCCGAAACCAAAAAAAGCCACAAGTAAAAATCACAAAAAAAAACCACAAACAAAAAAGAAAAGAAACCCCATCAGAAAACAACCCAAAAACAAAACAAAAAAAAAGTTTCGAACTTTGATCCTAGATCTAGGAATTTAGGGGTGGTTTTGGGGAAAACCAATCCAGTATTTGGGTAGAGGAGAACCAGAGGAATGTTTCGGTATAATTTTCTTGGCTCGGAGAGACCTCCGGCATGGCGGCGGAACGGCGGCGATGACTGGTCTGAGTCTAGGGTTTCAGAGGAAAAGGGTAAGTTTTTTTTTTTTTTTTTTCCTGAAGAGAAATGAACCAAAAAAAAAATATTTAGCCTTTATAGGCTAGAAGCCGGGTCGGGTTGCTGGACCCGCATGCGGGTCCGAGCCTGGACCAGACCCGAATGTACTTCCTTATTGATAACTCGTATAATTATATAGTTTTTAGTTATGTTTTATTATTGTTTTGTGTCAAATACGAGTTATTATTGTTTAGTCTAATTGTGTTTATGATCTTTTATATTTTTATGTAATTTGGTGTTTTTCACAAGTTTCTTTGAGTGATTTCAGATTACTAGAATTAAGGGCAAATCCAGTTCAGTTCCAGTTCCGACACCTTTTGCCATATCAGCTATATCTGGAGTTTCACTGAAGCAATAAGGCTGAAATTTTAACCGTGCAAAGTTAAGAGGCATATCTATCTTTTTCATGTTTTACACTTCTTGAAACGGAGTCGTTTTCCCTAGCGAAATCAACCATTAAGTTGGCTGATGAGCAATGACGTCTGTCCTGAGCAGTTTTCGCATTTTGACCATATCGTCCGATACACATCAGCAAATGAGCTGATTCCAACGGCTATGGATCACTAACTGATAGGGGAACATTTGTCTAGAAGACCATGTGATCAGATAAAGCCTCCAATATTGAAGAAATCGACCATCAAGTTGGCTGATGTGCAATGACGTCTGTGCTGACCTGTTTTCGTATTTTGCCCATATCTTCTTCTCCACATTAGCAAATGAGCTGATTCCAACGGCTATGAATCAGTAACTCATAGGGGAACATTTTTCTAGAAGACCATGTGATCAGATCAGGCCTCCAAGATTGACAAAATCGACCATCAAGTTGGCTGATCAAAATGGTCATACAATATGACGAAAATTGTTAGAAAAATGCACCCACCTATTACACCTACCTTTGAAATTTGTAAAGCTTGTCTCTTGTCATTAAGCCCTCCAAAATGTGTATAAATAGAGGGCCTTGGATGATTGTAGAGGATCATATTGTACATAGGTAGGATATTAGCCATTTTAATAAAATTCTCTAAGTTTTCTTCTTCTTTCTTTTCTCTAGTTTTCTTTCTTTTCTCTAGTTTTCTTTTTCTTTAGAGAGAGCAAGAGGTTGGATAATTAATATTCTTCCTCTTCTTCTTTCTTTCTTTTATTTTCTTCTTAGATTTTCTTTAATTTTATGTTTATGTTTATAATGCCTATGCTAGGCTAAACTTCTATTTGGTTAAGGGTGATTTCAAAGCCCTAGACATGTTTTGTGATTGATTTTCAGATTCTATCTATCATTAATTTTCTATCAAAGTTGCTTATGTTCTTCTACAAGAATTGTTCATGATGTTGTCTTGATTTATTTAGGTGTACAACTAGATAGATCTTGATAAGTATCTATTGCTAGTCTAGGAGTCTTGATCCGTGTAATTGTCTTGATTTCCTATTCATAAGTGGCAATTTGTGATTAATGATTATGGTCAAGTTTTCAATAATTGCAAAGTGGAACATAACCTAAGTTGAACAATCCGAGCTTATGTGTTTGTTGCTTAGATCAACCTATCTTTCTCATCATAAAGCTGCCATTAAATTGAATTTAGAGAGCTTATTCTAGGTTGTTTAATGGTTAGAGATTAAATAGAGAGCTTGTTCTATTTAACGACAAACTAAGGAAAGATTGGGATAACAGAGCTTGTTGTTATCTACGGTTGTTAACTTTGATAGTTGGTTGATATTGATAGATCTGAAATTGATTCTTAATGATGTCTAGTGGTGGAGAATGAAACCTTAACCATATTTTTCATATTTGATTCTTCTTACTTACTTGTTTTCTTACTTTTCTAGTTTGCTTATTTTTAAAAGTATATTTATTTTTATTGGCTGGTTATACCGCCTAATTTGTATATTAACTTTGTTTTATTTTTATTGGCTGGTTATACCGCCTAATTTAGTATATATATTGGCTGGTTATACCGCCTAATTTAGTATATATATTTTTATTGGCTGGTTATACCGCCTTTCATCTTATTTACTTTAGTTTAAATCTGGATTCAAAAACCCCTTTTCTTTTATTGTTCTTGAATTTAAGTTTTAAACTATTAACTTATAAACTAAAACCCAATCCCTGAGGACTCGACCCTTGCTAACTACTATACTTACAATTGATCTTTTTAGTGCAAGGTTAAATAAGATACACTCTTTTGGGTGCATCAAATTTTTGGCGCCGTTGCCGGGGATTGTTTTCTTTAGTTTATTTGTTACTTGGTTTATTCTTATTTTCAGTTCTAATTAGTTATATTTTCTTGTACATACAAGTTTTTCTTATCAAATTTTGAAAAAAAAAAAAAAAAAAACGATGGAATTGAGCAATCTAACACTTGAAGAGTTGGTGGCATACATGAACATGGAAAATCAACAAGCCAATCTCACCTACCCAGTTCAACAATTGGCCATGGGAGGATGTCAAGACCAACAGTATGATCATTACTCAAACACTTACCATGAGGGATGGTGGGATCATACTAATTATGGCTACTCGAAAAATTACCAAGAAGTAGATCCTTATGCCAATTACACTCATCCATCTAGCTTCAATCAATCATGGTCTCAAGAACCAGATCTTTTTCAACCACCACATATGACTCAAAACTCAGGTACTTCTTTAGAAGATCTTGTACATTCTCTTGTTACTGATACTTTGCAATTTCAACAGGAAACAAGGGCAAGCATCCAGAGTTTGGAAAGGCAAATGAGCCTATTGGCTAGTAGTATGGTGGTATGGGTAGCACAAAGATCTGAAGAACTCTCTGCCCAAACAATGATTAACCCAAAAGAGAATACTACTATTGTGACTTTGAGGAATGAGGAACAAGATGAGGATGAGACAGAATTAGAGATGGATTCTATTCTTGAGGATAATGAAGCCACAAATACAAATAAGAGTATTTCGGCACCTGAGGTAACGTTTGAGATTCCAATTTTTACTAATGTTTCTTCTCCACCTTTTCCTAGTAGATTCGCAAAGTTCAAGGAGGATGAACATGAACAAGACACGCTGGAAACCTTAAACAGTTTGTTTGTGGATGTCATTCAACAAGTACCAAAAGATGCACCATTCCTCGATGAGATATGCACCACCAAGGATGATGGAATAATACTTGTAATGGAGAATGCATCCACTGTTGTGCAAAGAAAGCTTCCTCTCAAACGCATAAATTTGGGAAATTTCATGTATGAGCCTGACAAGCCTAAAAAGCCAAGAAAGGGTGTTGGTTAGATTCAAAACACTAACTCAAGTGTTAATTGGGAAGGCAGCCCAATTAAAGATGAAATTGCCAACCTTCCATATTCAGATTTGCTTTCTCTTTCTTTTCCTTTTTCTTTTATTATTTTTATTGTTTTTATTTTATTTCTTATGTTTATTTGTTAATTGTGTTTACTGCTTTTAAGTTCATTTAGGCTGCATAAGTTTCTTTTGTTTAATAGTTCTTTTCTCTTACATATAATTCTTTCATTTGGGATTAATAGCATTACATTAATGACAATGTAAGAATTATGTGTGGGGGGAAGAATTTAGGATTTTATTTAGAGTGTTTTGTTTTTGAGTTTTAATATGTTGTTTTTCTTTCTGATCCTTGTTTTGAAAATAACTAGATGTAAATATAATTTTTTTTTTTAACCCCGGTTAAATGGCGGATAACGGTACTCCGTGATTATTTAAATCGGTTCCATCAGCTACCCACAAAACTGATATTGTATATAAATTTCTCTTCCAATTTCTCTTTCATTTTTTTCATTTTTTTTTCAGGATGGATGATATTCTCACAAGATTGCAGAAACGATTTCCTCATTTTCCTCGAAATATTTTACTGAAGCTTTACCAAGTTCGACTTGAAAGATTAAGAATGCTTATGCACAAAGGGATTCCTGGAGACATACGTTGGATAATTGAAGCCAAGGTACGTGAAGATGAATATCTTCCTGTTTTACATTTACCAGGTACAGGTAGAAGCACTTTTGCAAAGAAGCGACGAGCAAAGCGCATGAGTTCAAATTGCCACAAATGTGCACGATGGACGTGTAACGGTAAATGTCGTTCTATTGGGATTCCGTCCTCTAATCGAGATGATAAAATTGAATTCATTAAGGATGGACTGAGTAAGGAGAATTTGGGTAATATCCAACTTTCTCTTGAGACGCATCCTAGTGGAGACGTACAAAGAGAAATTCTTGATTTATGGCCGCAATTCCAAAGGGAATGGCAACATCTTGGGAATCTGATGTTAAAAGACCCTGTTTGCCAGCTTGTAAGAAAACTGGATGGGAAGCATATCCTCGACTCGTAGAAGGCGTTTAAGCCGTTTCTGGACGTAAAACCAGAGGAAGATGTGAGCCACAATCACAACTACAATAAATGACTTCTCAGCTTTTGGTTTGATTTGCAATAACTTTATTTTGGTTTAATTTACGTGTTGTTCGATTTGTGTAATTATTCTTTTTTTTTTTTTTTATTCGTCTTTTACGGTTGATTTTTCTTCTCTTTTTGATTTTCTTCCTGAAATCACGCAAAAATCTTTTGTTAGGTTAACATTTTCTTCTGACAGGTCAAATACACTTTCGGCGACATTATTACTCTTGACTTTTACGGTTGATTTTTCTTCTCTTTTTGATTTTCTTCCTGAAATCATGCAAAAATCTTTTGTTAGGTTAACATTTTCTTCTGACAGGTCAGATACACTTTCGGCGACATTATTACTCTTGTCTGATTCACTACTCAGTCCTCTATATATTACACCATGTACTCATTCTCTTTCAGGCACTCGAAGAAAAAAAAAATGGAAAGTACTTCATCCCAGCGCATTAAAAAAATTTGTGTCTTTGGAGGTGCTTATCCAGGGAAAAATAACATATTCGCTGATGAAGCCATAAGAGTTGGAGTAATACTTGCCCAACAAAAGATCCACTTGATTTATGGAGGCGGTAGTACGGGTTTAATGGGAGCAGTCGCTACAGCAGCACACGCCGGAGGAAGTCCAGTTCTAGGAATTGTGCCAAAATTATTCACAAGTTTTTGTGGACCTACCTTGGGTAAGGAAATACAAGTCTGGAGTATCCCTGAACGGATGACAATCATGTACCATTCTGCCGATGCATTCATTGCTTTACCAGGAGGTCTGGGTACATTGGAAGAAATAGCTTGCGTGGCTTCTTGGTCATCTTTGGTCACAAATAAGAAACCCATTGGTTTGCTTAATATTAATGGTTATTTTAGTAATTTGCTTTCATATTTAGATAATGCTGTGGATAATGGATTCATGTTTTCAGAGGCAAGGAGAACCATAATTTCTGCTACAACCATTGAAGATTTACTCAAAAAGCTCCAAGCTTATGAGTGTTTATCTGCTACGGTTGTTTCGCAAACGCTCGGAAAAAGAAAAAGAGATATGGACGAGCAAGGAGTGGATTGCACTTTGTCTTTGTGACATTATCTAACATTTTGCTTGTTGTGTCTCAGTGGTTAGCAACCTCTGCAGGTAATATCTCCTAAATTCTACCTTTAAAATTTGACATTGGGGACAATGTCATATTTTAGTAGGGGGTAAGGGACATATTTTGCTAATTTAAAAAAAAAAAAAATTGTTGTGTTTTAAGCAATTTAGAAGTATTCATTCTGAACAAGGTCTGAGTAAGGGAGACTTGAGACATACCTTGTCAGTTTGATTTCTTCTTTTCAAAAAAAAAAAAAAAGAGTTTGTTGTGTTTTAAGCAATTTAGAAGTATTCATTCTGAACAAGGTCTGAGTAAGGGAGACTTGAGACATACCTTGTCAGTTTGATTTCTTCTTTTCAAAAAAAAAAAAAAAAAAAAAAGAGTTTGTTGTGTTTTAAGCAATTTAGAAGTATTCATTCTGAACAAGGTCTGAGTAAGGGAGACTTGAGACATACCTTGTCAGTTTGATTTTAATCTTTTTACGTTTACTTGTTAATTTTTGTTTAGTATTTTAGGATTATTTAGGTTGCATGAGTTTGTTTTGTTTTGAGTCTAGTTATTCCTATTCTTATGTTATTAGTTCTTTTCTCTTACACATGATTCTTTCATTTGGGTTAATAGACTTACATTGAGGACAATGTAAGAATTAAGTGTGAGGGGAATGATTTAGGATTTCTTTTATTTTTGTCTACTATTTTTTTTTATGAGTCTTTATTATTATTATTATTTTTTAGTGTGTTTTAGTTCCTTTTTAATACAATGATGAGATATGAATTGCATAAGTCTAAAACATATTTATTAGTGAGAAGATTTTCATGAGAATTGAGCTTGATGTCAACCTTTTTATGAGCCAATGTTAATATGATATGTTAATTGAGAAAGAAGCATGTTTAGACTTAATCTGACTTGTATAATCATTCTTGTGAGTTTTTGAGCCTAAAATGATTGATGCATTATACAAATCAATCTAATTTCTTTCTTGAGTGCTCTTATGATTACATGATTCTCTAGAACTTGCTTTAAACCGTTTGAGACTATATTGATACATGTGACAACATGAATATGATAGAGGCATTAGGATTATAACCTGAGCCAAACAGCCATCCATTATTAATGTTCCAAGAGAACACACCCTTAGTGAACCAATTTGAGCCTACATTGAATAAGCTATCTCTTTGGTAACCATAACTTGTTCCTAACCAAAATATACTTATATCTTTACCTTTGTTCCAAAGATGAATTAGCATGTTTTGAGACAAGTTGCAAAGACAAAGAAGATTTATTGAAAATTTGGGTTAGAAACAAGAAATAAGTGTGGGGGGAAAAGAAAGAAAAAAGTCAAGAGAAAAAGAAAGGGATCATTGTCAAATACATTCCCATATTAAAAAAAAAAAATCTTCTCTTCAACTTCTAGTTAAAGTAAAGAAAAAGATGTTACAAAGTTGGTTAGAATGATGCAAAGGCTCAACATGAATATTTAGCCTATGTTACTATGTACTTGTAAAGAGTTTTGAGAAGTTTCTTTGTATAATCTTTTTATGTCTCTAAACTTTATGAACTCTTTGGAACCTTTGTGATATCTTTATCCTTTTGTTCTTCAACCACATTACAAACCCCTTCGCCCCATTACAACCTTGATTAAAGACCTCTTGATTTATGAAGTTGCATGATCTTTTAGTGGAGAATAGGTGGACAAGCAAGCATATGGTAGAAGTGTTTTCATGAGATTGATTGAGTGTAAACACTTTACCACTACTTTAAAGAGTGAAAATCAAGAGAGTATCCCATGTGAGAAGTTGAGATTAAATTTGAACATGCACTATTTTGATTGAGATATGTTATGCTAATATTGGCTTAACTCAAACAATTTACATTCAAGCATGATTTTTTGTGAAATTTTTTAAGCTATTGATTAGTTTATAAGACTTGTTCAAATATTGTCTCTAATTTGTATTGAAAGGATTAGGAGTAAATATTTTTAGTATATGTAGTTTATTTATATGAAGTTTATTTATATTTTAATTTTTCAATGTTTGTGGGTATCGTTCTAGTAAACCCTCACGAGACTAAACTCGTCCACTAGGGACACCTAGGGGTTTAAAGGCTTGTGTCACATGCTAAGTGCCACCGTGATTTCCTACGAAAGTGGATTAGATTAGATTTTCTTATTTTATTTTTATTGAGTCGTTGCTAGGGACTAGCAACAATCTAAGTGTGGGGGTGTGATAACTCGTATAATTATATAGTTTTTAGTTATGTTTTATTATTGTTTTGTGTCAAATACGAGTTATTATTGTTTAGTCTAATTGTGTTTATGATCTTTTATATTTTTATGTAATTTGGTGTTTTTCACAAGTTTCTTTGAGTGATTTCAGATTACTAGAATTAAGGGCAAATCCAGTTCAGTTCCAGTTCCGACACCTTTTGCCATATCAGCTATATCTGGAGTTTCACTGAAGAAATAAGGCTGAAATTTTAACCGTGCAAAGTTAAGAGGCATATCTATCTTTTTCATGTTTTACACTTCTTGAAACGGAGTCGTTTTCCCTAGCGAAATCAACCATTAAGTTGGCTGATGAGCAATGACGTCTGTCCTGAGCAGTTTTCGCATTTTGACCATATCGTCCGATACACATCAGCAAATGAGCTGATTCCGACGGCTATGGATCACTAACTGATAGGGGAACATTTGTCTAGAAGACCATGTGATCAGATAAAGCCTCCAATATTGAAGAAATCGACCATCAAGTTGGCTGATGTGCAATGACGTCTGTGCTGACCTGTTTTCGTATTTTGCCCATATCTTCTTCTCCACATTAGCAAATGAGCTGATTCCAACGGCTATGAATCAGTAACTCATAGGGGAACATTTTTCTAGAAGACCATGTGATCAGATCAGGCCTCCAAGATTGACAAAATCGACCATCAAGTTGGCTGATCAAAATGGTCATACAATATGACGAAAATTGTTAGAAAAATGCACCCACCTATTACACCTACCTTTGAAATTTGTAAAGCTTGTCTCTTGTCATTAAGCCCTCCAAAATGTGTATAAATAGAGGGCCTTGGATGATTGTAGAGGATCATATTGTACATAGGTAGGATATTAGCCATTTTAATAAAATTCTCTAAGTTTTCTTCTTCTTTCTTTTCTCTAGTTTTCTTTCTTTTCTCTAGTTTTCTTTTTCTTTAGAGAGAGCAAGAGGTTGGATAATTAATATTCTTCCTCTTCTTCTTTCTTTCTTTTATTTTCTTCTTAGATTTTCTTTAATTTTATGTTTATGTTTATAATGCCTATGCTAGGCTAAACTTCTATTTGGTTAAGGGTGATTTCAAAGCCCTAGACATGTTTTGTGATTGATTTTCAGATTCTATCTATCATTAATTTTCTATCAAAGTTGCTTATGTTCTTCTACAAGAATTGTTCATGATGTTGTCTTGATTTATTTAGGTGTACAACTAGATAGATCTTGATAAGTATCTATTGCTAGTCTAGGAGTCTTGATCCGTGTAATTGTCTTGATTTCCTATTCATAAGTGGCAATTTGTGATTAATGATTATGGTCAAGTTTTCAATAATTGCAAAGTGGAACATAACCTAAGTTGAACAATCCGAGCTTATGTGTTTGTTGCTTAGATCAACCTATCTTTCTCATCATAAAGCTGCCATTAAATTGAATTTAGAGAGCTTATTCTAGGTTGTTTAATGGTTAGAGATTAAATAGAGAGCTTGTTCTATTTAACGACAAACTAAGGAAAGATTGGGATAACAGAGCTTGTTGTTATCTACGGTTGTTAACTTTGATAGTTGGTTGATATTGATAGATCTGAAATTGATTCTTAATGATGTCTAGTGGTGGAGAATGAAACCTTAACCATATTTTTCATATTTGATTCTTCTTACTTACTTGTTTTCTTACTTTTCTAGTTTGCTTATTTTTAAAAGTATATTTATTTTTATTGGCTGGTTATACCGCCTAATTTGTATATTAACTTTGTTTTATTTTTATTGGCTGGTTATACCGCCTAATTTAGTATATATATTGGCTGGTTATACCGCCTAATTTAGTATATATATTTTTATTGGCTGGTTATACCGCCTTTCATCTTATTTACTTTAGTTTAAATCTGGATTCAAAAACCCCTTTTCTTTTATTGTTCTTGAATTTAAGTTTTAAACTATTAACTTATAAACTAAAACCCAATCCCTGAGGACTCGACCCTTGCTAACTACTATACTTACAATTGATCTTTTTAGTGCAAGGTTAAATAAGATACACTCTTTTGGGTGCATCACTTATTTATTTATTTATTTTATTATTACAATATTTTATATATATATATATTATCTCTTTATTCCTGTCACTGATATTATTATTATTATTATTGTTATTGTTATTGTTATTTTATTAGTTATTATTATTATTTATTTATTATTTTTTTCTTTCATTTTTCATTTCCATTTATTCATATATTTATTATTGTTAATTGTTATTATTATTTTTTTTCTTTCCACTGTCATTATTAGTATTATTATTATTAATATGGTATATTTTATGGTTTTTTTGTTTTTTAGTTTTTATTTCCTTTTTATTTTTATTATTTATTTCTTTTCTTTTCTTTTCTTTTGTATTTATTGTTAATTCTATCATTATTGGTATTTATTTATTTTATTATTCATTTTTATGCATTATTAATAAAAAAAAGGGGGAAAGTTTTTTCATTTATTTATTTGGTTTTTTAATGAATAAATTTTTCGCGTATAAAATATGTCTTTTAAATTATTTTTGGCAAAGAAAATTCTCTGAAAACGAACTCTTTCTCGAAATGGTCGAAATATCAATCGTTTCTCGAAATGGTTTCATGTAAACATGATTATCGAAACATTATCGAAATTATCGGAGTGGTTGGGATTTATTTTTACATAAAGTAATTTCTTTTATTTCGAAATTAATTATAAAAAGATATTTTTATTAATTTCTCCGTAAGCAAATTTTGTTTTTTTTTATAAATGAAATTTTCTAAAAACGAATTATATCTCGGGATGGTCGGGGCCGTATCAATTATCCCACAAAACAGTTCGAGTAAGCTTAGTTATCGAAACATTATCGAGAATATCGGAGTGATTCAAAAATTATTTTTACACAGATAATTTCGTTTATTTTGGAGATAATTAAAAAAAAAGGATATCTTTATTAATCTTTGTTTTCTTCCCGCAAATAAAACATATCTTTTAAAATTATCTTTGGTAAATGAAATCTTCTAAAACGGATCATTTCTCGAACAGTCGGAGTATCAATCGTTCCACGAAACGATTCAAGTAAAATTAGCGACCGAAACATTATCGAAATTATCGGAGTAATTCGGAAATTATTTTTATATAAATGATTTCTTTTACTTCTAAAATGATTATAAGAAAAAAACACTGTCAATATTCTTTTTGAATAAGGTGTATTAAGGGAATTATTATTAAATGCTAAAATAAAAATTATTTTTTCAAGATTAAAGATAACACGTGATTAATCGGTACCGTTTTTAAAACGGGCGCCGCGAGGGTACTAATCCTTCCTTATGCGTAACCATACTCCCGAACCTAATTTTTGTTTCGCAGACCAAGAATTATCCTTTTAATACATCTTAATTAATGTTAGGATATTATTAAGAGGATAAGTTTTCTTAGGTGACCAATCACACCTTACCAAAAGGATTGGTGGCGACTCCCTGCATTTTATTTTATTTTTTAAAAAAATCGTCGAGCACACAAAAAAAAACCGTTATGACAGCTTAACGACTCCACTGGGGACGCTTTTTGAGATTCAAGCCATAAATTAATTACGTATTATCCCGGAATCTTAAACTAATGATTTTACTATTATTTAATCATAGTTCCCTTATTTGTTTTAAGAATAAAAGGAAAATCTTCAATTTTGAATAAATTTGCATTCACGACTATTTTGTAATTGTTTTTAATTATTTGTATTTTTCAATGTGTATTAAATTATTCGGGGCATCTGAGCCATCTCACACACTAAAACACGCATTTCATACATGAGCTCTATACCCGAGCTTTGTCCTTTTATGAGGGAGTAAAGTACCTAGCTCTCGTGAGGTAATACCTCCGCATGGGCTAGCAAAACACTCTCGGGGTGTAAAGTACCTACGCTTTCGTGAGATAATAATCTCAGCACAAGCCTGGAAAATACTCCCACTTGAATTGAACCATTTCCATTCATGGCCTGCAATAGGCAAGGATCGGGGTGCCTTACTAGTCCATTCCGGATAGTAGTGAGGAACAATTTGGGAACCTTTTAGATATACGAAATCCGAACCCAGCATATAACAAAACTTAGGAAGTCGTATGATTGGTTGAAGGAAATTTGATTTTTCTCCTGAACCTCATTTTGTTATTATATCTGTATATATATACTAACAGATTTCGTTTTCTTGTGGTTGTCTTCTTCCCACATTATTATCATTGGCATCATTAGCATCCCATAATGAGGTGTTTGCTTCAATACATTGTTCGATCGTAAATTCTCATGGAATCCACTGAACGTCGGGTTTGCACCTCATCCGTGAATGTCGCATGCGAATCACCTATGGATGTACGGATTTGGTCTGTAAAAACTCAGCAAGAAGAAGGGGATTGTTTGACGGCCGTTTTTGTATCAACTTTGCTTGAAAAGATAAACCTAGATCTTTCACAAAATGACTTGACAAGTTTGGCAAATATCTGGGAACAAGTGAGTAAAGAAAGAAGGATGAGATTCTCTCAGAAATACGGGCAGATAGCCTTGCTTATCCCGGTGATGATCGAAGAATATCTAATCAGGGCAGCAATCCATTTTCAGGATCCGTCATACAGATGGTTTACTTTCAATAAAGAGGACATGACCCCAACCATTGAAGAATACTCAGTCTTACTTGGGATGGAGCTCCATTGTCCCGATAAAGTATATGTTAGAAAGCTGAAGTTCGGACTTTGCAAAAAGTTAACTAAAATTCTTGGGATCAAAGTAGGAGACTCCAATCTGAGACGCAAAGGAGAACATATTTGCCTATCTTGGGATTTCCTCAAAGCATTCATCGAAAGACATTTGGACGAATAAAAAAGAATGACTGCTTTCGCTCTGGCTATATATGGGATGATAATCTTTCCAAAGGTTTTGGGGCACATCGAAGCAACAGTAGTGGATTTCTTTGAGCAGGTCGAGAATAATAGCAATCCATCATCGGCAATCTTGGTAGAGACCATAAGATCATTGAACTTTTGCCGAAGGAAAGAGGGAGGACGTTTCATAGGGTGTGCTCAGCTGCTATATGCATGGCTTCAAAGTTATTTCGAATATGAGAAAAGAGTCTTCACGAAACCTTATTTACAAGGTGGAGCCCCAATTCAGGAATTTTGTAAAAGCAAGTGGCCGAAGCGCAAAAACAAAGGAGAATGGGTGGCATTTTTCCAGACACTTACTAGCAAGCAAGTAAATGGATGGCACCATGGATGCCCCCTGTGCCAATGTTATACCGTTGCGGGGAACCATGGGTACAACTCCTGGGTCCATGGGGGGTCGTGAGTTATGCTCCGCTTATGGTGCAAAGGCAATATGGAACTAAACAGTTTATCCCAGTGACTCATGGGCTCATTCGAGTAGAATTTTCTTATGGGGAGCCAAACGTGTCAAAAAGGGTCGAACAGATTATTCGAGCATGGAAAGATACTCGGAGAATGAGGCTAGGAGCTCTTAGTGATAGTGTCGCTCTACAGTATTTGCTATGGAAAGCCAACCGAGTTAAAGATTTGGTTATACTTCCAGGGGGAGTCCCACCCCAACCAATTTCTTCACAGCCAAGAGAAATCTCAAAATTCGAGATCGCAAAGGAAGAATTCAAGATCGAAAGAGAGAAGATGAAGCAAGAACATCGAAGGCTCCAGGAAGAAATGGAGAATTGGAAGGATAAGACAGAAATACAAGAAGTTTGAAATCAAAAGATCGTTAGGGAACGTGACACAGCCAATCAGATCTGAACAATCTACACTTAGAAAACAAGAAGCTATGATCAGATATGAAGATCGAAAACATCCTCGGGTTATCTCACAGACGCGAAAAAGAGCTCCAGAAAGAAGTAGAACGATGGAAACACAAGGCGCAAGAAAATGAAGGGAAAATTGCTATCCACGAAAGGCAAAAATGGGAAAATATGTATTCTTCGATCACCGCAAAGTTGGCAGGGTTAAAAACCAAGCTAAAAGGTGAGAAAGACAAATGCTCAAAATTACAAGAAGAAAGGGAGTCTCTCTAGCAACTAACTCAGCATTTGGAACAACAATTGCACAACCAGAGGAATCATATTGATGAAATTATGAGGGAATGGAAAGACAGAGAGGCAGATGGATTTACACATGTGATTTGGCAACGGATGCTAGTATGAGATGGAAGGCTGAAAGTTTGGGAAGGCAACAATACATAGAACATTTGGCTACACAAGTCTGCAAAGCAGTAAGCAAAGCAAGGGAAATCGTGGAACGAGTGGAGGTGCTGATACAAGAAGTCAATCCCACTGGAAAGTATGGACAACGTCTGCTTAGCTTCCTAGAAGAGGCAAAAGATCAATATGAGCAAGTCAAATGTTTTTATGGCTACAACTCTATGATGATTAATCAAATGTGAAAATGTACTGTGGGATCAATGAGAATCTGCCTTTTGAAAATTATATTAGAGCAAGCACCTCTCAAATGCATTCATTTCATTCCATAAACATCATCAACTCGTGTTACACGCATACATATATACATATCTACTCAAGAAAAGATCTGACAAGTCATGAATAAAAAAAGAGATTTTGATATCGAGCCAACGATTTAAAATCCCTTTTGAAAATAGCATACACTAATCACAACTAAAATAATTCTCAGTGGTTTCAAGCACAACCAGACTGACGGAAAAATCAAAGCAATCCTCTCACCAGTATAATATTAGGTTTAAAACAAAAACCACGGAAAGTGAGCAAACAACGCGAATTGAACGAATCGAAAAACTACAGAGAGAGTTGCAAGAGCAATTGGCCAGGTCCCAACTTGAAGCGAAAAAACAATGGGCCAGGTCCCAACAAGAAACAGTAGAAAAGATTGTAAGGTCATAAGAAGAATCATGTGAACAAATGGCCAAGATGATGGAAATGATGATGAGTCTGACTAGGGAAAAAGGGCAAAATGAAAGCGTAAGTGTAAGGGAAGGACTCCGACCCCGAGAAAGTAACGACGAAAATCCTCTATACCCACCGGGTTTTACTCCGACCCACACCCAAACATCGCAAGGTGGGCATCCAAAAGGAGAAGCTCCAGTGAGAGGACAACCCTATGTTTACGTTAACACACCAGGTCTTATAGGCCAGCAAGGCCAAGGACAACCTGCATCCAACTCAGGGACTAATCCTTCAAACCCAGTTAACGTCTCAAACTTAGATGACCCCATAGAGCAAGAAAAATTAAGAGGAAGTATGATAGGGGATGTAAAGGACACTAGGACGGAGCATAAATATGATATGCTAGAAGAGAGACTCAAGGCTATAGAAAGGATGGACGTCTTCGGGAAAGTTGATGCAAGTGAACTAAGTTTGGTTCCAGATTTGGTAATACCACCGAAGTTCAAGGTTCCTGAATTTGAAAAGTACGATGGGACCAGGTGCCCTTCATTTCACATCACCATGTTCTGTCACAAAATGGCTGGGCATACTCATAACGATAAATTATTGATCCACTATTTTCAAGATAGCCTTAAAGGATCAGCCGCGAGGTGGTACAACCAACTAGATCATGGTCACATTCATACTTGGACAGATCTGGCAAGAGCCTTTCTAACTCAGTACAAGCACATGGTTGACATGGCACCTGATAGGTTATCCTTACAGAACATGGAGAAAAAGACAGGAGAAGGTTTCAAAGAATACACCCAAAAATGGATAGATATGGCGGCTCAAGTGCAACTACCCCTCACTGAAAAAGAAAATACCGTGTTGTTTATCAACACGTTGCGATGGCCATATTATGACAGGCTGACCGGTAATGCTACCAAATTTTTTTTCGACATGGTCATTTTCGACGAAATGATAGAAAATGCTATAAAGAGTGGCAAGATTGAAGGAGTTGAAACAGCAAATTTCAAGAAGATAGACGTGATAAAGAAGAATGAAGGAGAAGTACAGACCGTTATGAGAGTCGGCCACCACGAAATTTTACCCCTTTCCCTACAAACCAACCCTACAGTTACTCACCTAACCCATACCCATATCCTCCTACACAGTCCCAATACCCGATGAGCTATCAACCGTCGATGCCAGTATATTCACCATCACCCATGCCAGCGCCCGTATACACAACCCCTACGCCTGTTCTTAACCCAGCCAATCCAATCAATAACGTAGAGACTAACCAAAAGAGACCCCAACAGTTTCAACCAAGACCCCCATTCGACCCCATTCCCATGACATACATCCAACTCTTCCCCAAGCTAATCCAAAATCACTTAGTAGCACCCGTGTTCCTTGAACCCATGAAACCCCCATATCCAAGGTGGTACGGCCCAAACGTGAATTGTGATTATCACGGAGGCAACCCGGGTCATTCTCTAGAGAATTGCACTACCTTTAAACACAAGGTGCAAAACCTGATCAGGACTAGTTATCTAAACTTCACAACCAAGGGAGAGCCTAACGTCACTGCAAATCCGTTACTTGATCATGGGAAAGCGATAGTGAATGCAATAGTGGAAGGAAAAGGGTGTCATACTTTGTCCAGGGTTCCGGACTCATATGGGGGAGAAGTGTTGGATACTATGATTAAAGTGGGGCTGTATAGACCAATCAACATGGGGCAAAAAATTTTAAGGTTGGAATCAGACAATGGATACTTCTGTAGGTATCAGGGGGCTTGGTAGGACATACTATCGACCAATGCTCCGATTTTCAGGATAAAATTCAAACGATGATGAATATCGGTGTAGCAGAATTCTCCACAGAACGGGAAAAAAAATCAGTGGATGTGGTGATTGAGGAAACACCAAAGGCTACTGAATGGGTCAAGCCAAAGCCATTAGTCATCTACTATGAAAAAACCCATAACCCGCTAGTGAAAGAAACACTGAGGGTATCAAAGCCGATAGTAACTATTGAAGTACCAAGCCCTTTCCCACATAGGAATGGTAAGACTTTTGCCCTGAAAATACGACGGTGAAGTTATATCGCCATAATCTAATCATACTACACCAGTACTTAATATTTCTACGGCTGCAGTAGACATTATCGGTATTGGAGGTTTTACAAGAAGCGGGAGATGCTATACACCCGAAGCAGCAGAAATTGCTAGAAAAGGGAAAGCTAAAATTAATGAAGAAAATACTATCGCGGAAAATGAAGTCGAGCAAAGAAACAACAAGCTCGTAACAGAGGAGGAAGCCTGTGAATTCCTCAAATTTATCAAACACAGTGAATACAGCGTGGTAGAACAGTTAAAGCACTCACCAGCTTGTATTTCAATCTTGGAATTGCTGACAAATTCAGAACCCCACCGAAGGGCCCTCTTAAAGATACTAAATGAGGCATACGTAGCTCATGACGTATCTGTAGAAAAGTTTGATCAAGTAGTAGGAAATGTGGCTGTCAATAATTTCATAGCTTTCAGCGATGAAAAAATCCCGTCGGAAGGGACAGGCAGTACCAAAGCCCTCCAAATCACCGTTTGGTGTAAAGGCCATATCATTGCAAAAGTGCTTATCGATAATGGTTCCGCACTAAATGTCATGCCTATGACTACACTGGTCAAATTGCCTATCAACATGTCCCACATGAAGAACAGTCATATGATAGTAGGGGCATTTGATGGGACTCGTAGACAGGTGGTGGGACAGATCGATTTACCAATGCAAATTATCCCTTGCACATTTGATATCGCCTTTCACGTTATGGATATCATCCCCTCGTACAATGTCTTGCTAGGAAGACCCTGGATTCACATGGCTGGTGCTATTCCATCCACTCTACATCAGAAGGTAAAATTCAGAGTTGAGGAACAGATAATAATTGTGGATGGGGAAAAAGATTTGATTGTATCAAAACCCTCGAGTATCCCCTACATAGAGGCTGCCGAAAAAGCATGGGAATGCTCTTTTCGAACCTTGGAGTTTGTTAATGCCACATTTGTAGGAGAAGGTTCTAAAATACCTATGCCTCATTTATTTTACGTCACTCAAAACAGTCTTGTTCAGGTGGTTGGAAAAGGTTGCAAGCCGGGGCCGGCCTAGGAAATGACCTACAGGGAATCCGAAGGTAGATAAGTGTGATTGGAAAAGAAGACAAGTTTGGTTTGGGATACAATCCAACTAGAGAAGACAAAGAGAGAATGATAAGAGAAAGGAAAGAACAGAGGCATGCAAGACTAAAGGGTCATGAGATAGAGACCCGAAGGATCTATATCCCCTACCTCTATAAGATATTTCGATCGGCGAGTTTTATTTTTTCCGATTCACCAATTAGAACCAAGCCTGTCGTGATTTTGGAAGGAATGTTCGAGGAATTCTGCATCCAGATGCTGGAACAAGAGAAAGAAAAGGGAAGTAAAATAGAGGAAGAGACCATCTACCCGTGCCCCCCAAGATTTGAATTGAAGAATTGGCATGTTATAGACTTACTAGCTGTATTTAGGTCTCTTTCTGATTAACAAACTAAGTCTTCAAACACTTCTGCCCAAGAGTGTTATGAAAGTTTCTTTTTGTGCCTGGGCTCTTTTTATGAAATTATCGTTTTAATGAATGACAAACCATGATGCATTTTGTTTCAATTCATTTGCCACTTCTTTTTGTTCATGCTTTTTATTTTGCTTCCATACAAATATCTATATTTTTTTGCTTCCACCTTTCTAGGTCCCCTATTAATGAATGTGAAAACAATCTCATCGATGGTTTGAAAATCAATTTTGAGAAATGTATTGACGTCGATGAAATTGACGACGAAGAGATTGCTGAAAACCATGACTTACCTCCTGACTTATTGAGATTGATAGAGTCAGAAGAAAAACAAATTATGCCTCATCAGGAGATAACGGAGTTTGTTAATCTGGGAAATGAGAATGATAAGAAGGAAATAAAAATCGGTACTTCACTTTCAGAGACAAAAAAACAAGAATTGACAGAACTGCTTCATGAATATGCGGATGTATTCGCATGGTCCTATCAGGACATGCCAGGGCTTGATACGAATATCGTGGTGCATCGTTTGCCCTTAGGGCCAGAATGCAAACCAGTGAAACAAAAATTGAGACGAATGAAGCCTGAAATGCTCCTAAAAGTCAAAGAAGAAGTAAAAAAATAGTTCGACGCAGGATTTTTGAAAGTCGCCAACTATCCTAAATGGATGGCGAACATAGTCCCAGTCCCGAAGAAAGAAGTGAAAGTACGAATGTGTGTTGATTATCGGGACCTAAATAGAGCTAGCCCAAAAGATAGTTTCCCATTACCCAATATCGATACCTTGGTGGATAATACCGCCAGGCACTCATTGTTCTCATTTATAGATGGATTCTTAGGCTACAACCAAATCAAGATGGCACCAGGAGACATGAAAAAAACCACAATTATGATAATGTATGGGACTTTTTGTTATAAAGTTATGCCATTTGGGCTAAAGAATGTCGGTGCAACTTACCAGATAGCAATGGTGACCCTCTTCCATGATATGATGCACAAAGAAGTAGAAATTTATGTCGACGATATGATCGCAAAGTCACATAAAGATGAAGACAATGTGGTTAATCTGAGAAAGTTGTTCGGTCGATTAAAAAAGTTCCATCTTAAGCTCAATCCCGCCAAATGCATGTTTGGTGTAACATCCGACAAACTACTAGGCTTTATTGTTAATGAGAAAGGAATCAAAGTAGACCCTGACAAGATACGCGCCATCCAGAACTTATCCCCACCCCGGACACAGAAAGAAGTAAGAGGATTTCTGGGAAGATTGAATTACATTGCCCATTTTATTTCCCAACTCACTACCAAATGTGATCCGATTTTCAGACTCCTAAGGAAACGAGACCGGATGAATGGGACGAAGATTGCCAAGCAGCATTCGATAAAGTGAAAGAGTATCTTACCAACCCACCGGTGTTGGTACCGTCCACTCCGGGAAGGTCACTTGTTTTGTATTTGGTAGTACATGAGAATTCCATGGGATGTGTATTGGGACAGTAAGATGAGATAAGTAAAAAAGAGCATGCCATTTACTACTTGAGTAAAAAGTAAACTGATTACGAGGCCAAATACTCGACAGTAGAAAAGGTGTGTTGTGCACTAGCTTGGACTACTCGTAGGCTCCGCTAGTACATGTTACATCATACAACATTACTTATTGCTAAATTGGACCCCATTAAGTACATATTTGAGAAACCCTCATTGTCAGGAAGATTAGCAAGATGGCAGGTTCTACTCTCTGAGTATGACATCACCTATGTCTCGCAAAAGGCCATAAAAGGGAGTGCAATGGCCGAATTTCTGGCAGATAAAGCTACAAAAGATTACGAGCCGGTAAAGTTTGACTTTCCTGACGAGGACTTGATGGTTATTTCTCAACAAGATAAAGGCGAGGAGTTAAAGAAGGCTGTATGCAAAATGTATTTCGACGGAGCATCAAATGCTTTGGGGCATGGCATTGGAGCAATTTTGATATCACCAGAGGGAAACTACTGCGCATTACTGCGAGATTAACTTTCAGATGCACCAACAATGTGGCAGAATATGAGGCCTGTGTCACAAGACTTCAAGAGGCTATTGCAAAGAAAATAAGTGAGTTAGAAGTATATGGGGATTCTGCCCTAGTTATTTGCCAGTTGAAAAGAGAATGGGAAACAAGAGATTCAAAACTGATCCTCTACCACAAATTCATAATGGAATTGGTTCAGCAATTCCAAAAAATTGAATTCAATTACTTTTCTCGAGAAAAAAATCAAATGGCTGATGCCCTAACTACGTTGGCCTTAATGTTCAAAATAAATACAAGTTCTGATGTCCAGCCCATCAAGATGAGTATACGAGAATCGCCCGCACACTGTATGCATGTCGAGGAAGAATCGGATGGGAGACCGTGGTACCACGACATCTCACAATACATAAAAAATCAATAGTATCCAGAGCATGCTGCGAAAAATGACAAAAAAACTTTGAGAAGAATGGCTATGGGATTCTTCTTGGATGAAAAAATATTGTATAAAAGGAGTAGAGATCATACACTTCTAAGGTGTGTCGAAGTTGCTGAAGCTAAAAGAATACTTGAAGAGGTTCACGAAGGGGTGTGTGGAACACATGCAAACGGCCACATGATGGCTAAGCAGATTATGAGAGCAGGTTATTACTAGATGACTGCGGAAAGGGATTGCATCAGGTATGTTTGAAGATGTCATAAGTGTCAGATATACGCAGATAAGCTACACGCTCCTACGATAACTCTACATGTCATGACAACGCCTTGACCTTTTTCTATGTGGGGAATGGATGTGATCGGGCCAATTACTCCTAAAGCCTCGAACGAACATCGCTTCATTTTGGTAGTGATCGATTACTTGACGAAATGGGTCGAAGCTGCTTCTTACGCTAGTGTGACCAAATCCGTGATGTGTAAATTTTTAAAAAAGAAAGTGATATGCCGATATGGTCTCCCGGAGAAAATTATTACAGATAACGCTCTCAATTTGAACAATACCATGATGAAAGAAATCTGCACTCAGTTCAAAATCAGGCACCACAACTCGGCGCCTTACTGTCCCAAGATGAATGGAGCAGTAGAAGCTGCTAACAAGAATATAAAGAAAATCGTTGCCAAAATGACTGATAAGTACAAAGATTGGCACGAAAAGCTTTCGTTTGCCCTGCACACCTATAGAACGTCAGTACGTACTTCTACAGTGGCAACCCTCTACTCATTGGTATACGGGATGGAAGCTGTACTACCAATTGAAGTGAAAATCCCTTCTCTGAGAATTTTAATGGAAGTCGAGTTAGAAGAAGTAATATTGGTTCGAGCCCGCTATGAGCAACTTAATTTGATCGAGAAAAAGAGGATGACGGCCCTGTGTCATGGCCAATTATACCAAAGGCAGATGATGAGGGCTCATAACAATAAGGTTCGCCCAAGAGAGTTCCGGTAAGGTGATTTAGTTTTGAAGAAAATCCTCCCTAATCAGCAAGATCCCAGGGGGAAATGGGCACCAAATTGGGAAGGCCCGTATGTGGTAAAAAGTATATTTTCAGAAGGGGCAATGATTTTAGCAGAGATGGATGGTACGGATTTCTTGAGTCCAATCAATGTTGATGCAATGAAGAAATATTATGCATAAAAAAAGGGTAAAACAGAAGAGTTTCAAACTGAAAACCCAAAAGAGCAGTTCAATCAAAGGATGGATCTAGGTTGAAAACCCTAAAGGGCAGCCTAGGTAAAGGACAAACAAGAGTTGGGATGACCGACAATAATCTGTGTGAAATAATTCCTGAGACAAGGGGTTAAAACAGGATGAAAGAACTGAACAAGCAGCGAGGTGCGACATGACCGAATGGCACAAGACAGGAAGGGCAACTAATAGTTGGACGCTCTCGAAAGGAGTCAAAGACATCGATGGATATTCTTTTCTGAAAGAGAAATCTGAATTTGCTCGATTGGGATCATTTAAGTATTCATTATGTGGGGGTCTATCCCTGTTCAATATTTCTTTCTTTTCTTTGATTAATGCCAGTATGTTCTTTTTTTTTTTCCTTCACTGGAATGAAAGTATATATCTCGATTCATAAAATCGTGTCCTTATCTTTGTTTGAAATTTTCTTTAGAGAATGTGTTATTTTGGCATGAAATATGAATGATAATAAATAACTAGATAATGCACAAACGAAACTTTCATGATTACTTTACAGAAATTTGAAAATTGAAAAATTAGAAAGGGAGGAAGAGATCATGGGGCAGTGTGAGACCCGATTTATTTATACCTTTTGGAAGTAAAGAAAACAATGATTGAGATGACGATTGATATGTAAAATTGTTTAAGGGGCGAAGGTACAAAGCTTTGACTCGACTAAGAAAGGATCGTGAGGAAATAAATTATGGAGGCCTAGTCGATTTGACGGAGGAAAAGAGAAAGAATTGGCAAGGACAGAAAAGTTTGTGAAGATTGAAATAAGAGGCTTAATCAGTCTCAACTCTAAAAGGGTCTATGGTTAATGAAATATACACAGGGGCGTCAAATCGTGATTCGGGCCTCAAGTTATGCATTGCATCATCATAACATTGCAAACAATTAAGAATAACTGTTGCATAGAAGAGGATATGAATGACAGATGGACAAGGAAAATGAAACCCGATTGCAACAAAAAGTTGGGGGAATCACCATGATAACCAAGAAAAAGGTACATTTTAAAAACGAGTGATAAAGCCTCTGTTGAGAGGAGCAAGTTATTTTTCAAGTGTCAGAGCCTCTGCTGAGAGGAACAATTCATTTTCCAAGTGATAGAGCCTCTGTTGAGAGGAGCAATTTATTTTCAAATGATAGAGCCTCTGTTAAGAGGAGCAATTTATTTTTCAAGTGATAGAGCCTCTGTTGAGAGGAGCAATTTATTTTTCAGGTGAGCATCATTTTTAAATTTCAAAGTCATGGAGCCTCTGATGAGAGGAGCATCGATTTAAATCCCAAAGTTTTCGAGCCTTTGATGAGAGGAGCATTTTCACTTTTTAAAGTCACGAAGCCTCTGATGAGGAAGCATCGATTTAAATCCCAAAGTTTTCGAGCCTCTGATGAGAGGAGCATTTTCACTTTTTAAAGTCAAAAAGCCTTTGATGAGGGAGCATCGATTTAAATCCCAAAGTTTTCGAGCCTCTGATGAGAGGAGCATTTTCACTTTTCAAAGTCAAAGAGCCTCTGTTGAGAGGAGCATTTTCATTTTTCAAGTGTTAGAGCCTCTGTTAAGAGGAGCAGTTTATATTAATCATGGACGACATTGTCGCTTACGTCTTTGCCCTATTGCTGATTCTCAATAATGTTCAAAGAGGGGCAGCTGTAGCGACCCATTTTTATTTTTTATTATTTACTTATTTATTTTTATATTTATATTTATTATTATTGTTATTATTATCGGTCCAAAAAAAATCCTAGTTGGCCCAACAGGCCATAAACCCACTGGGCCTGATGGCCCAGCATGCCCCAAACAAGCCCAACAGGCTCCAAGGCTTGCCAGCAGCCTCCCCCCCATAAACCCTAGCCGCCTCCACCGCATCTCCACTGCTAGCCACTTGCCCTGCCACTTGACATCCACTTGCCCTGCCAGCCACGCAAACACTGCCACCGAGCTGCCAGCTCTCCATCGCCACCGCCACCTAGCCTAGCATGACCTAGCCTCTAGCCTGGCACCCACCGCCCCTACCTCGCGCGGCAGCCAACCAGGCGCTACCACCAAACAGCCAGCCACCAAGTGGCCTGGCCACCTAACCAACCCCACCACCACAGCCCCCTATATAAACCCTGACCCAGATCCGAAAAAAAAAGGAATGACAGAAGGAAAAAAAGAAAAGAAATCAAAGCAGATTCGAAACCAAAAAAAAAAACCACAAGTAAAAATCACAAAAAAAAACCACAAACAAAAAAGAAGAGAAACCCCATCAGCCAACAAACCAAAAACAAAACAAAAAAAAAGTTTCAAACTTTGATCCTAGATCTAGGAATTTTGGGGTGGTTTTGGGGAAAACCAATCCAGTATTTGGGTAGAGGAGATCCAGAGGAGTGTTTCGGTATAATTTTCTTGGCTCGAAGAGACCTCCGGCATGACGGTGACTGGTCCGAGTCTAGGGTTTCAGAGGAAAAGGGTAACGTTTTTTTTTCTGAAGAGAAATGAACCAAAATTTTTTTTTAGCCTTTATAGGCTAGAAGCCGGGTCGGGTCGAGGGACCCGCGTGCTGGTCCGCGCCTGGACCCGACCAGAATGCACTTCCTTTTTTTATTACTATTATTATTATTTATTTTATTATTACAATACTTTATATATATATATTATCTCTTTATTCCTGTCACTAATATTATTATTGTTATTATTTATTTATTATTTTTTTCTTTCATTTTTCATTTTTCATTTCCATTTATTCATATATTTATTGTTGTTATTATTATTATTATTATTATTATTTCTTTCTTGCCACTGTCATTATTATTATTAGTAGTATGGTATATTTTATGGTTTTTTTGTTTTTATTTCCTTTTTATTATTTATTTATTTTATTTTCTTTTGTATTTATTGTTAATTCTATTGTTATTGTTATTTATTTATTTTATTATTCATTTTTATGCATTATTAATAAAAAAAAGGGAAAAGTTTTTTCATTTATTTATTTGGTTTCTTAATGAATAAATTTTTCGAGTATAAAATATGTCTTTTAAATTATTTTCGGCAAAGAAAATTCTCAGAAAACGAACTCTTTCTCGGAATGGTCAGAATATCAATCGTTCCTCGAAATGGTTCGTGTAAACATGATTATCGAAACATTATTGAAATTATCAGAGTGGTTCGGGAATTATTTTTAAATAAAGTAATTTCTTTTATTTTAGCATTTAATAATAAATCCCTTAATACACCTTAAAACGCGATTAATCGCGTGTTATCATTTAAAAACGGGCGCCGCGGGGGTGCTAATCCTTCCCCACGCGTAACCGTACTCCCGAACCTTTTTTTTTTTTGCAGACCAAGAATTATCCTTTTAATACATTTTAATTAATTTTAAGATATTATTAAGAGGATAAGTTTTCGTAGGTGACCAATCACACCTTACCAAAAGGATTGGTGGACTCCTTGTATTTTATTTTATTTTTAAAAAAATCGTCGAGCACGCCAAAAAAAAACCGTTATGACAAGGCCCTTGCCAGCAATTCTAAATAAAGCATGGCCCTTGAATGATAGCCTGGAAGTTCATGAGTTGGAGAAGAATATCTTTTTTTTTTTGTCTTTAAAAATGATAAGGATAAACTCAAGGTCCTTCGACAAGCTCCTTGGTCAGTTATGGACAGTCATCTTATCTTGAAGGAGTGGCTTTTTGAAGCTGTATTGGAAGAAGTGGATTTCTTTACGACTGAATTCTGGGTTCAAGTTCATAATCTTCCCCTGTCCTATCTTACAAGAGCTAATGCGAGAAGATAGCCACAGTGTTTCAAAAATTGGTGGAACTTGATTTTGACTCAAATGAGAATGTTAAATGGAATGGCATGTTGAGGATGAAGGTTGCTATTAGAGTGGAAGATCCTTTGAAGGCCGGGTTTTATCTACAACGTAAAGGGCATCATTCTATTGATGTCTCTTTTAAATATGAAAGATTACCTCAGTTTTGCTACCACTGTGGTAGATTAGGTTATTCGGCTAAAGATTGTTATTACAGGGATGAGAAAATTGCTCTATGGGCACTGGATGAGAGCCTTTATTCATAACCAGAAGGGGGTAGGGTCTGGATCCAGCAAAGAAAATCAAGGGAGATCAAGGATAGGTATGTTGGAAGAAGGAGAGTCGCGTGTTGACAAAGGAATAGCAGCACGTATAGAAGATAATGAGAAGATTGAAGCACCAACCTCCTCTGCTACAAATGTAATGCAAAGTCAGTGTGAAACTTTGTCTCTTGATGTGGAGGAGGGGTACGTAACCCATGCATTAATGAGATAAGATATTAATGCAGGGTTTGATAGGGTGGCAAATGACTCAAGGGCACTGGTCCCAAGGATTCAAATGGAAATGGGCTTTGAACCCGGTCAGAATAGAAAAGTGGTTAACCTCCTAAAAAAGAGATCTGAAGAAGTTTTTGGCCCAGGTAAAAAGAAAAAAATTGAGTTAAAAGCCCAAATACAAGAATGGGTTTATAAGACCCAACCGGGGATGTGGCAACTTATGTAGATTGGACCTGCGCAAGATGATAATCTATTGAATGAGTTGTTTGGACATGGTGGCCAGGTGATGAACTCACCTATGTTTAGTGGGTGGGAACTGACATACAAAGGGAAATCAGGTGGAAATAAGAGATTGTTTCAGATTAAAAAAGCAGCAAGAGCAAAAACTAGGCTGGAGCGCCAAAGACTATTCGCTAAGAGAATGGAGCTTTATGAGCAAGGAGAGAAGTCAGAGGATAACAATATTTATGCAACCCCAGAGGTGGAGCTTGTTGAGATTCCAGTGGTTTCAACTCAAGATACAATTGATAGGGTGGTGGTTGCTGACCCAAAATAGCCACACGAGGATCAATGAGCCTTTTAGATTGGAATTGCCAAGGGCTTGGACAACCCTCGGCAGTTTGAGCTCTAAGAGAGCTCATCCTTAAACACTATCCCTCCATTGTTTTCTTGATGGAGACTAAGCAAAGGAATACAAGAATGGAAAGGTTAAAGAATCGTATGGGGTTTGCTCAAGGCTTTTATGTTGAGTCGAGAGGTAGATCAGGAGGATTGGCTCTATGGTGGACGCATGATATTACTCTAAAGGTGCTTTCTGATTCTAGATTTTTTATTGATGTTCACATTGACCGTTTGACTTTTGGAGAAGATTGGTTTTGTACTTTTGTGTATGGTGATCCAAAATGTGAAGGGAGGAAAGAAGTTTGGGATCAACTTGGTGGTCTGAGAATGGGCAGGGAAACTAAATGGTGTTGTATTGGTGATTTTAATATTGTTTGCAGCCAAGAGGATAAGAGGGGGGAAGGCCTATTGATAGAAGACAAGCTGATTGGTTCATGTATTTTCTTGATGATATGTGTCTCATTCAGATGGACTTGCATGGGGTTGGTTTTTCATGGAGCAATAATAGAACTGGGGATCTTAATATTTGTGAGAAGTTGGACAAGATCTTGACTACCGTAGATTGGTGTGAGCTCTTTCCACGGGCTCAAGGTTTCTGTGAAGTTGCTTTATTCTCTGATGATTGCCCGGTTGTTCTGGTGCTTGAAGGGATAAAGAGGGTGAGTAAAATAGATTTCAAATTCGAATCTAAATGGTTGATTGATCAGGAATGTGATGGGTTGGTCAAGGAGGTCTGGAATTTGGAAGTCCAAGGGTCATGTATGTTCTGGTTACAAGAGAAACTGAAATCCACTGGGATTGAACTTAAGAATTAGGGTAAAAAGAAGTTTCTCAATCCCAAGCTGGAAATTGAGTCTACTTAAAAGAATTGTTGAGATTCAGGCTCTTCCTCTTATGGAGGAGCTCAAAAAGGAAAAACAACGTCTCATGAGATTGGTGGATGAGAAATGGAAAATGGAAGAACGTTTCTGGCATCAACGTTCAAGAATCAATTGGATGCATTATGAGGATCGAAATATAAGATTTTTTCATTCCTCCACTATTCAACGTAGAAGACGTAATGCGATTCTTCGAATCAAGAAAAATGATTATGAATGGCTTACTGAGGAAAGTGAGATTGTTGATTTTATTTTTGCTCACTATAAGGATCTTTTTTCAGTTCAATTCCCTCTCTGACCTGGATGAGGTTTTGGAGTCAGTTCCGGTAGTTGTTACAGTGCATATGAACTCTAATTTGTGTAAGGAGGTTACCAATGAAGAGATTAAAGATATTGTTTTCAGCATGGGAGCTTTAAAGGCTCCAGGCCCTGATGGTTTCTCTGGTATGTTTTACCAATATTTTTGGGATCTTATGAAATATGATGTTTGTGATTGTGTGAAAAGTTTCTTTCATAGTGGTCACTTGCTCAAGGAGCTCAATAGGACTAATATTGTGCTTGTGCCAAAACAGAAGAGCCCTGAAGATATTTCCCATTTTAGACCTATTAGCTTATGTAACTTTATTTATAAAGTTATTTCTAAGGTCTTTGCTAATAGAATAAAAGCTTTTATTCCTAATATTGTCTCTCCATTTCAATCGGCTTTTATTCCAGGAAGACAAATTCAAGACAACATATTGGTTGCTCATGAAGCATTTCATGCGTTGAAAAATAGAAAAGGAAACTCCAAAAGGGCTATGGCGATTAAATTGGACCTGAGTAAGGCCTATGATCGTGTGGAGTGGAGGTTTTTGGAATGTCTGTTGCTCAAAATGGGTTTTTGTTCTTTTTGGGTTCAAAGAATCATGGAATATGTTACTACTATTCAATTCTCCATTGTCCTAAATGGTGAAAGGGGCGAATCCTTTTGTCCTAAGAGAGGTTTGAGACAAGGTGATCCTCTCTCTCCTTATCTTTTTATTTTGGTTGTTGATGTTCTTTCATGAATGATTTGTAGCTCTATTCAGTAGGGAAATCTCCAAGGATTCAGAATTAATAGGAATTGTCCTATTCTGAATCCTTTGTTTTTTGCTGACAATTGCCTTTTGTTTGCTAGTACTAATGTACAGAATTGTGACTTGATTCTAAGTCTCCTTCAGAAATTCAAAAATGCCACAGGTCAAATGGTGAATTTCTCCAAATCTGCCATCTTTCTCTCGCCTAATACAACTTCTCAGATCAGGATGACTATCAAAAGCATTTTGGGGGTTCAAGATATATCGACTGGCTGTAAATATTTGGGGTTGCCTTCCATTTGGGGAAGAGGAAAGAGAGAAGCCTTGGGTTTTATCCTTGATAATATCAAAAATAAGATTCAGGCCTGGAAAGGTAAGTTGTTATCTCAAGCGGGGAGGGACGTTCTACTCAAGGCAATTGCCATTGCTGTGCCTATTTTTGTTATGCATTGTTTCAAACTTCCCTCTTCATTCTGTCACGATCTTAACAATCTGCTTAACAAATTTTGATGGGGAGGTTCTAGCTATAAAGAGGATAATATCCATTGGATGAAATGGAGTTCTCTGGCTGAGTCAAAAGATCAGGGAGGATTGGGTTTTTGTGATTTTAAAATTTTCAACAAGGCTTTGCTTGCTAAGCAGGCTTGGAGGATCTTGACTAATCCTGATGCGTTTTGGGTGAGAATTCTTAAGGGTATTTATTTTTCGCATTCTTCTTTCCTTGAGGCTTCTAGAAGGAGGTTCTCATCTTGGGCATGGACGAGTTTATATGAGGGGATTAGCTTGTTGAAATAGGGAACGAGGTGGAATGTTTGCAATGGTAATAATATTCTGGTTTGGCATGATAAATGGGTTCCAGGTCTTCCTTCTTTCCAGATTTCCTCGCCTCCTCCTCAAGGTCAGAGGTCTCTTCTTGTCAAGGATCTTTTGGATCTTGTTCGAAGAATTTGGAGGATGGATTTGTTGCGGTCTTTGTTTAACAATGAAAAGTGTTGTGCTGTTGCCAATATTCCTATTGGACCTCCAAATGTTCAGGATTCATTGGTTTGGCATTTTTCTAAAGATGGAGTTTATAATGTTCGCTCGGGTTATAAGCTCTTACTTGGTTCTCATCCTTTTCCTGGCTCAATTGAGTCCAGTTATGGTGGTGAACTGAATAAGAAGGGATCGAGTAGGATTTAGGATTTGGATGTGGCTCATAAAGTGAAGAATTTCATTAGGAGAGCCTGTCATAATGCGGTTGCATCTGGAGAGAATTTGGTCAGGAGACATAGAGGTACGGTGTCTTCTTGTGCTAGGTGTGATCAGGAGACCGAATCTCTGAAACATATCCTCTTTTTTTGCCCTTTTGCTAAAGCTGTTTGGGGAGCTTCGGGTTTTAATTATAGGCCAAGGCGTGAAGGTTTTTCCAGCTTCAAGAGATGGTGGGATGATGTTGTTGTTTCCTTTCCTGACTTTGGTGATTTTAGCACTAAAGGTTTTATTAGCTATTTATGTTGGAGTATCTGGAAGTCGAGGAATGATTTTGTTTTTGAAGGGAAGACAGGGGATCCTATTTCTGTTTGGAATCATGCTGCCAACGATTTTTATGAATTTTGTGAATTCCATATTTGTTGAGGTGCAATATTCAACACAAAATAAATATTGCAATAAACGGGTTTTAGTGGATGTCATCTACTTTCAATTATTTATTATTATTATTATTAGTGTTTAGGTAATGTGTTTTAGTGAGAGAAAGTGAGAATAAAATTATAAATTATGAAAAATAATCTTGGTGGATTTGTTTTGGGTTGCATTTTGGAAAGATTTAAAGAAAAGAAAAGAAAAAAAGTCATCCAAAAAAAAAAGACAAACATAAAAGAAGAAAAAGAGAGAACGTGTTGTGCTAAATTAACGAAAATAAATAAGTGATAACGGAAGTGATGTACAAAATAAAAAAATAGTTAAGTGTTAAATTGTAAATCTCATAAAGTTTTAAAGTATTAAAAGTCTCCTCAGCGTAAAAACTGTAGGGGCTAGTTAAGCATTGCTGTTGCGGTTGAAAAAAGCTAGTTTGAAAAAAGTGTGTTTGAAAAGTGCTGTGAAAAGCTGCGGTTTGAGATTTTTGTGTGTTTAGCATTGCTGTGAAAAATTGCTGTAGAAAGTTAAAATGTCTAAAACAGACATATATTAAAAAGTAAATATTAAGTTATTTTAAGTATTATTCTAGTAAATTAATATTAAGATATATAAAAAAATAAATTTAAAATACTTTTTAAATAATTAATATAAATTATTGTGAAATTAAATTTAAAAATATACAAAAAATATACTTTTTAGATATTAATAAAATCACATGAAAACATAATATATTCTTATTAAGTATATTTAGTATCAGATATTTAAAATATAATTAAAAAATAAATAATTGTTATACCTCAAATAAATAGTATAAAAATATATATTCAATTTTTGCATTAAAAAAAATAGAGTTATAAATGATAATATTATTGTGAAAAACAAATAAATGAGTGGGTGTTTTAGTAAATTTATTTTAAAATTATAGATTTTAAACCCAAAAGCCCACAAAAGCACCATTTCATAGGCTTTTAAAATTATAGATTTTTGCATTTGGTTCATTTTCTGTGGTGGAAAAGAGCTTTTCCACCACAACCTGTTTTTCATTGCAGTGAAAAAGCCCGTTTCCAAAGCTAGAAGCAATGGTAAACGGTAGTCTTGTCTGTGTACAAGGTTTTAAACCCAAGAATCGAAGTAACGTTTCTTTGGGATTGATTGAGTTTATTTATTTCTAGTAGCTATAGGGAGGGGGTAGGATGGAAGAGGAACTGGTTAGAGGATGGCAGAATTTTACTCTAACAGTGGAGGAAGAGGAATGTGTTGAAGTGGAGCAAGTACATGATGCTCAGGAAGATTTTAGATACAGACAACTGGATGGGGATAAGGTACTGACAAATCGAGCTTTCAACAGGGACGCAATGATTACTACTTTCAAAAGGGTATGGAGGCTGATGAAAGAAGTGAATGTTATGGTTTTAGATGAAAGGCTATTTTTGTTCAAATTTGGAACCAAAAAAGACAAACTCAGGGTGTTAGATGGCGCTCCATGGTCATTTGACAAAAATCTGCTACTCATGAAAGATTATGATGGCAACCTGAGACCCTCGGATTATACTTTCACAACAGCGATGTTCTAGATAAGAATTTATGATCTGCCTTTAAAATGGATGAGTTGTGGAGTTGCTGAGAAAATCGAAAACAGACTGGGTATACTAAAGGGGATTGATAAGAGCTTGGATACACTGGGTTGGGGACGATTTTTGCGAATCCGGGTTGAGATCGACATCACCAAACCACTAAGGAGAATTGTCAATTTGTCAAATGGCTCACAAGGTGTAGGATCACATGGAACAATCAATTATGAAAGACTTCCTTTGTTCTACTATAACTACGGTCTGTTGGAACATTCTGATACAGAATATCATTGCCTTAAAAATGAAAAGCATGAAACAGATGAAGCCAGGCAATATGGGGATTGGCTTAGAGCATCCCTTCTGAAACAGAATTACAACTCCTTCACCAGAGGAACAAGCAGGCAGAGTCAAACAGGCCAAGGGGCAAGTTTTAGAGATCTGACAAGCAGTTGCAAGAAGAACAAGATGGATGGTAGACACCAGGGGGATAATTTCGGTAAGGCTGAGTATGGTGGAACAGTAATCCGAAGTTTAAACTTGGAAGGTAATATCTCTGCAGCACCAAATCAGGAAAATGATCCTATTTTTTTAGGAAGTCACAATAACAGCTTGCTAGAAAGGAATGTTGACCAGGGCTGTGGTGTTAAAGATGGGATAAGGATAACCAAGGATCAAGGGATTACAAGATATCAATCAATCAAATTAGTACATCCTGTTTCAAGGGAAGAGATTGATAATTATCAAATGACAGCTCATAATATAAATGCCAATTCATGTGTGCCGATTACAGACAAGATATCTCATCTGGGTGACGTGGCTAGTGTAGATGTGGGACGAACAAAACAGATGGAGAGAATCAGGATAAGTCAGATGGACACCATAGCAGTAGGTCAAACCAATGATGGACAACCGAGAATGAATGCTACTGGAATCCCATCACAAGTGGCAAGTGAAACTGTAAAGTGGAAAAAGAGAGCAAGGAATGTAGGTCAGACTTCAGCACAAACAGAACCAACACTAGGCAAAACAAATTTTGAAGCTACAACTCTAGGTATTCTTGATTGCGAGCTAAACAACAGCAACAACAAAAACATGAGGGTTGAATGCAATAGGGGAAGGGCAACTTTTGAATTGACGAGGGCTGTATCACAGCTCCGCCGAGAGCAATGAGGGTATAGCTTGGAACTGTCGTGGGCTTGGGAACCCACGATCAGTTTGATGTCTTCGAAAATTGCTGAAGAATGGAGATCCTCATGTAGTTTTCCTTAGCGAGACAAAACTACATGTACGAATGCTGGACAGAATTAAAAGGAGGTGTGAAATGATGGGTTGTTTTGGAGTCAGTGCTGAAGGGAGTCGATGTGGTTTAGCTATGTTTTGGAAAGAAGGCACTGATTTAAAATTGCCGAGTTTTTCGAAGAGCATTGACATGGAGGTATCTGGAGAACAAGGGACACAAAATTGGAGAATAACTAGGTTTTATGGGGATCCGGTTACCCAAAATCGTAGAGCATCATGGAATCTTTTGAGGCAACTAGCTACACATTCTAATACCCCTTGGCTATGTTTAGAGGACTTCAATGAACTGATGTGGTCCATGAGAAGACAAGAAGATGCATTACACGAGAGGGTCAAATGGAAGCTTTCCGATCAGCATTAGAGGATAGTGGGCTAAAGGATCTGGGTTTTAAAGGGAAGTGGTATACCTGAGAAAGAGGCAGGAATATGAGCAACGAACGGTTGGATCGGGCGGTTGCAAACAAAGATTGGTGGGAGCTTTTCCCATCATACTCGGTACAACACTTAACAGCGTCATGTTCAAACCATTGTCATATGCTAGTTAGTACGGAAGAGGGACATGTGAGGAGGGCAAGCGTGAGGAAAAAAAGAAGGGTTTTTTTTGAAACAATGTGGGTAAAAGAAACAGATTGTGCAAGGATTATTAGTAACGCATGGGACATTAGTGGGGGATACCACATCAGACAGAAGATTAAAACAACTAGTGACCAGCTCAGAGAGTGGCATTGGGAGCATATCCAAGCACGACAACATGGAATTCCAAAGTTGACGGAAGAGTTGAAACTGTTGGAATCTCTCTCACCAACTGAAGCGACCATAACCAAAACCATCCAAACAAGGGAGACCCTCAATCTAGAACTTGAAAAAGATGAAAGCTATTGGGCTCAACTGGATCGGGTTAACTGGCTCCAAGAAGGGGATGGCAATATAGCCTTTTTTTCATGCTAAAGCTACTCAACCGGATGAGAGTAAATGCAATTAGGGGGTTGGAAAGTATTGACGGGGTTTCGTGTGCAGGAGAACAGGAATTACAGGAGATAGCCACTAGTTATTTTAAACAACTCTTTCAATCTCAGGGGAATAACAGTTGCACTGAGATTCTCAGTGGGGTTAACACTCATGTCACAGATAAGATGAACACTTATCTCCTATCGAAATTTACAGCTGAGGAGATAACCCAGACCATCAAACACATGCATCCAACAAAAGCACTTGGACCTGACGGTACGCTTGCTTTTTTTACCAAAAACACTGGCACATAATAGGTCCAGATGTTATCTATTTTTGTCTTTCTTTCCTTAATGGGCAGGGTCATATTACTAGTGTGATTATACACACATTGTGTTTATTCCTAAGAGAAAAGATCTTAAAAACATGTCACACTTTAGGCCTATTAGTTTGTGCAATGTGATATACAAAATCATTGCGAAAGTACTAGCCAATAGGTTTAAAAAAGCACTACCCGCTTGCATAGATAAATCTCAGAGTGCATTTGTTCCAGGTAGACTCATCACAGATAATATCATGGTAGCCTATGAAATGTTACACACACTCAAAATAGAAGGAAAGGTTGAAATAGCTATTTTGCACTCAAATTAGACATGAGTAAAGCTTACGACCGGGTAGAATGGAACTTCCTGAAGAACATGATGGAACTACTAGGTTTTCATGAAAGATGGGTCTCCCTTATTATGGCATGCATTAGATCTGTTTCCTACTCCATTATTGTCAATAGTAATATCACTAACAAATTTGAGCCTCAGAGAGGGCTCCGACAAGGAGACCCTTTATCTTCGTATTTGTTTTTGATTTGCTGTGAAGGGTTATCGGTGTTTCTAGCCAATGCCAAACGAGAAGGTTTAATCCAGGGATTTCAAGCCAGCCAAAACGGTCATAAAGTCACTCATCTTTTTTTCGCAGACGATAGTTTACTATTTGCTAAGACGAATACTAGTGAATGCGATCAGGTGAGGAACATACTTCAGAAGTATGAAGAAGGATCTGGTCAAAGGATCAATTATGAAAAATCTGCAGTTTTCTTCAGCAACAACATAGAAAATGGGTAGAATGACCTAATACGGCACTATTTTGGTATCCAGACGACCCTTAACCCTGAGAAATATTTGGGTCTACCTACGATAGTAGGAAGAGGCAGAAAACGGGCATTCAGAGACCTCAAAGAACGTATGAAGGCAAAGCTTAATGGCTGGAGCAATAGATGTCTGTCTCAATGAGGGAAAGAGGTCTTCATTAAGTCTGTTATCCTGGCAATCCCAGCATATGCTATGAATTGTTTCAAGCTTCATAAATCATTATGCTCAGATCTGAACATCATTATAAGTAATTATTGGTTGTCAGCTAGCACAATGAAACGAGGTATACACTGGATTGCATAGAAGAAAATGTGTCTAAGTAAGAACAGGGGGTATAGGATTCCGTGATATGGAGAGTTTTAACATGGCATTTTTAGGCAAACAGGGGTGGAGGTTACTGAAACATACCAATACCTTAGCCTATCAGGTCCTTAAAGCAAAATATTTCTTGAGGACAGACTTTCTACAGTGAAGCTTAGGTAGGAATCCGTCGCTGACATGGAGAAGCATTTGAGGGGCCAAAGGGATCCTGGAAAAAGACACCAGATGGAGGGTTGGAAATGGACAGTCCATTTGAATATGGGAAGATGGGTGGCTACCAACAATTGACAATTTCCATATCCAGTCACCAAGACATCAGTTGGAAACAAAAACCTATGTGGCTGAACTAAATGATATGGAGACAATGCAGTGGAGAGGAGAGATTATCCATAACCTATTTAATGAATCAGAGGCGAAAGATATCTGTGCACTACATATAAGCAAGTTAGGAAGAAGTGATAACCTAGTCTGGCACTATGACAAACAGGGTGTGTACACAGTTAAAAGTGCCTACAAGCTTATTTGTATGAGGGATCAACCACAGTTGGCTCAATCAGAATAACAACACAACAATATTCGTTTAACTCTCCATCGACTTTGGACAGCAGACATCCCAAACAATATCAAAATACTTTGCTGGAAAATATACCATGATATCTTACTTGTTTTGGAGAAATTACACAAACAAAAAGTCATCGAAGATAAGCAGTGTTTCAGATACGAGCTGGACGAAGAAACAATACTTCATGCCATCAGAGGTTGCCCTATCACAAAGAAAATTTGGAATCAGACAAGTATTAACTGGGATGAAATCAAACTTAATACTGACGAACCTGCTGAATTCATTGCCCAAGCATGCCGATGAACAATCCAGATTGGTTGTAAGTCTTTCTTGTCACTGTATGGGTAATTTGGGGAGACAAAAATCGGGAGCGACATGGGGAAGGAAGGAGATCAGCGGCTGATTTGGGAAGATATGCTACCAAGTACATCAGGAGTATGACAGTGCCCAGATTAGAAGACAGCTACCATCAAAAACGGGAGCTCAGTGTTGGAAACCACCCCCCAAAGATTATACAAGGTAAATTTCTATGGGGCACTGGACAAAAATAGCAGAACAGGGGGGACTGGGTATGATAATTAAGGATTCAAATGGACTGGTAATGGGGGCTTGCTCTACAAACGCTGTCAATTTCATAGATCCTTTCGTGGTCGAAGCAAAGGCAGTACTTAGAGCTTTACAACTTGCGGTAGAGTTGGGTTTGAGACACATACTATTGGAATGAGACGCTTTGTGGATCATCAAGAAACTGAAGACCTGTGACCAAGATTTATCCCCGATAAGAACAATCATCGAGGAAGGAAAAGCCATGGCAACTTCTTTCTTGACCTGTCAATTTGCCCATACACCACGAAAGCGGGACGAAGCTGCACATCTGCTAGCCAAACAGGGGTTAGCTGGGGAAGGGGAAAAGGTCTGGGTGGAAGAATGTCCAGATACAATCACCAATATTGTCTTATCTGATTGTATTCATGAGTAATTAATAAAAACACCAGTTTATTTCAACAACAAAAAATTGTAAATCTCATAAGGCACTTTCAATTTATCTTATAACTCATATGATATATTTATGAAGTTTAAATATTCTTATATATTATAAAAAAAAAGTTACCGATTTTACACTAAAACTACCCACAAGAAAAAAAGATCTAACTACGCTATCAATTTTTTCTTAAAAATAAACTGTTCAATAACATATTTGAACTAGTTCACACTGCATTGTAATTTTCCCCGTTATCCTATGGGGATGACTGATGCACTTAAAAGAATATATCTTTATTAAACCTTGCAATTAATATGATCAATTATAGTAAAGTATCATGCAAGGGTCGAGTCTTCAGGGATTGGGTTTTAGTTTATAAATTATTAGTTTAAAACTTAAATTCAAGAAGAATAAAAGAAAATGGGTTTTTTTTTAAAGAGTTAAAAGTAAAGAAAACAAGATAAGTAAAACTCAAATATAAGAGAAGTATGGTTAATGTTTCATTCTCCACCACTAGACATCATTGAGAATCAATAATCAAATCTATCAACATCAATTAACTATCAAAATTATCAACCGTAGATAACAACAAGCTGTGTTACCCCAATCTTTCCTTAATTCGTCGTTAAATAGAACAAGCTCTCTATTTAATCTCTAACCACTAGACAACCTAGAATAAGCTCTCTAGATTTAATGTAATGACAGCTTTACGATGAGAAAGATAGGTTGATCTAAGCAACAAACACATAAGCTCGGATTGTTCAACTTATGTTACGTTCCACATTGTAATTCCCGAAAATCCAACATAATCATGAATTATAAATTGTCACTTATGAATAGGAAATCAAGACAATTACACGGATCAAGACTCCTAAACTAGAATTAGATAATTATCAAGATCTATCTAGTTGCGCACCTAGACAAATCAAGACAATATCATGAACAATTCTTATGGAAGAACATAATCAACTTTGATAGAAAACTAATGATAGATAAAATCTAAAAATCAATTACAAAACATGTCTAGGGCTTTGAAATCACCCTTAACCAAAAAAAAGTTTAGCCTAACATAAATATAAATAATATATACAAAAAACTAAAAATAAAAGAATGGAGAAGAAGAATAATAATGATGATCTTTGAGTCTCTTCCCAAAGATTATGATAGTTTGTGGCTCAAAAGATAGTATTTATAGAGCTTCAAATTCTTGGAAACCCTTTCTTGCTGGTCGAGGAAGCTAGGAGTCAAAGGAGTGCAAAATAGGCAAGTTTTACGAGTTTTGTGATTTTTCTCAGTTTTGGAGGCAGCAAGGTTGGCATCGCTGCGCCAAGTACACTGACTTGTGGCTTTTTGTCCGCTAACGTCGGTTTCGCAACCGCTGCACTATCTCGTACTTCGTCAGCTGATTTGGATGATCATCCTTTGTCCAATTTAGGCGTGTAAACTATCGTTGGAAAGGTATTCAAGTCAGATTCAAAAGTTAAGAAAGAAGTTTCTTCAAATAATGTCTTTAACATAATGATTTCCTTGCAACAAGATCCGGAGGTCAAATCTGCCTGATCATCTAGCACTAAGAATTTAATCTTTTTGACTCTAAAATCTTTTTCTATCTTATGATTGTGACTTTATAAACTTTTTATCATCATTATTAACTTCATTTTCCTTATTGTACCTAAAATTAAAAAAACATAATATAAGTAAACAAGTTAAAGATCGAAAAAAATAACAAAAACTAAAAGTAGAAAGGCATAAAATGTATATTTTATTAGCTTATCAATGACTAGTATTTGTAATTTTCTATTATAAAATTAGATAATTTATTTTTATTTTTATTTTTTTAAATTGAAAAAAAAAAATTATTAATTGGTATAACGTGAATATTTAAAAAACTGACGTAACATTTAATCTATGTTTACTTGATGACATGAATATCAAATATTGACGTGACACAAATAAAATATATTATTTTAAAATAACATGAACAAAATAAATAATATATTTTAAACATTTGATGTGATATTTTTAACAATTTAATTATTTATTTTGTCCATGTTATTTTAAAATAATATATTTTATTAATTCACGTCGATATTTGAGATTCAAATCATTAACTAAATAAAAATTAAATATCTCTGACAAAAAAATGCAAATTAAATATCACGTTAAAATTTTTAATGATTTACGCTACATCAATTAATAATTTTATTTTTTACTTTACTTTAATTTTAAAAAATTAAAAATTAAAATATTTAATTTTATAATAAAAAATTACATTATATTAAATGATACAATAAATTAAATGATATAATAAAAAAATCTTTCAAATATTTTGATGCTCGTAATTAGCTTTGAAATTTGAAAGTTGTTTAGTTGGAGCCTGGAGGGCTGGAGGGAGAGTTCTGACTTCTGATCTAAAAAAAAGAAAAAGGAAAAAAAGTTTTGAGTGGAGTGTTAATGGTTATCACTTTGGTAAGCGTGCCCATTTTACTTAGCTCGGCTCCAAGCTTCTTCAACCGGCTCAGCTCAATTGCTTTCGCGATTACAAAAGTACTAAATACGTGTATATATTATATATATATATAGAAATAAATTTATATTTAAAAAATATTACATTTTTAAAGTATATCATTATAACTAATTTTTATCAATGCTTATATTATAGCAAACCAAAACCATGGTAGTATGGGTTTTCTCATCTCATTTTATGTATTGAATATGATATAATATATATATATATTTTTTTTTGCATTTAAACATTAATTCAATGATAATTGTATATACTTTTTGTTCAAAACATTATTCAATGATAATTGTATATACTTTTTTTTTCAAAAAATCTCCTCTCAATAAAAATAAATAATATAATTTTTAATACTTATGAATGATTTTGTAATAACCTAACGTTTTTTAATAAATATTAGTACTATACTATTTCACTCAATTAATATTAATATATATATAACATTAATAATATAATTTGCTACTCTTGTATATCTATTCTTGAAGATGTTTTGTTGATATTTTTTAAAAATTAATATGTTTATGGATATTAGTATTATTAAAATAGTGAAAAAAAATCTCACATGAATTAAGTTTGAAATATTTTAAGCATATAAAATATAGAAAACATCTTAAAATATAGAAATAAGTATGCAACAAATTTATGATCTCGCTTAAGAAAAAGAAAAAGGAAAAAATTAAATTAAGTTTCGTGATTATTAACAAGATTAAATTTAAAGAGCAAAGATAAACACAAATCTTTTCATCAGTGATCAGCCATTAATGATGGGTCCCTTCGCAGAGAAAAAAATAAAAAATCAAAGGCCCCAAAACCAAGGAGCAAAGATTTTCTGATAATATCTCGACACGTGTTGGAACAATGTGGATGATGACGTGGCAGGAGCTGCTCGTATAGTAGTGGTGGGATAAGGTAATTAAATTATAAAATTTTTTTATTAGCATAAAATTTCTGGTTGCTTCTCAAGGTTTAAAAGAACCAAAAAAAAAAAGGTTTGAAAGTTGGAAGTTGAAACCAAACCAACAGGCAAATACTGTCGGAGGCAGGGGCGGGGGGTGAGGGGGCGGTGTACGACATGTCGGCAACGACCATTGATGTGACCATCAAATCTCATTATCAGGCGCAGCTCAGTCAAAGCACAAAAAGTAAACGTAGTAGTACTTGTAAATGAGGCTGGCTTTGTTTCCTGGGTCCCAAAAATCATTGGTCCTTTGCTTTGGACGTTGGACAAAGGACAATTTTTTTAAATAGAAAATTAACATTTTGCTTTATAGGAGGCGGCCAAAAAAATCCAATAAATCTATAAAATATAAAGATAGTAAGAATTCTGATTTAGAGATTATATTTTTTTGAATTATTTTTTAATAATAATATTGTATTAAATACATATGTTGATAAATTTATTTATCATTTTCAATGTATTGAATGAAGATATTGTTATATAGAATTTTACTAACAAATATCTTTAGGACATTTGTTAAGGTTAGTTAATATATAATTTATAATAATAATATTGTATTAAATACAGTAATTAATAATTTATTAGTAAAAATTCTGATTTAGAGATTAAATTTTTTTGAATTATTTTTTAAGATATTTTTTAATGTTAATTAATATATTATTTTTAATAATAATATTGTATTAAATACATATGTTGGAAGTTTATTTATCATTTTCAATGCATTGAATGAAGATATTATTATATAGAGTTTTACTAACAAATACTTTTAGGATACTTGTTAAAGTTAGTTAATATATAATTTATAATAATAACATTATATTAAATACAGTAATTAATAATTTTATTTATTATTTTCAATGTATTGAATGAGATATAATCTTTAAAAACATTTTAAATATATTCATTAACAAAATTCAATTTTTTAAAAAGTTCAAGCATTGACTAGTTTTAATCAATTTACAAAAAAATGTTTACTTATATCGAGCTAATTTTAAAATTGAAAAATTAAAAAAATTATGCATAATTATTCTCTTATGTTTTATCTTTTTTTTGAAAATTTATTATTTTGTTTTAAAATAAATAAAATATATTTTATAAGTAATAGGTTAGTTACACATTTGGTACCCATATTATAATCAAATATTCAATTTAATACTTAAGTTTAAAAATGTATTTTAATTTAATATATTGTACATTTTCTTTTTCTATTTGAAAATAAAATATTGTACGTTTTCCTAATTTGTTTAGAAGGATGTTCGATGGAATCCCCCAACGACCTATAATATCATAATGTGCCAGCAATCATATTTTTATTAGCTATTAGCAAATAATCACATAATGATTTGATAATCATTAATTTAGAATAACTGCAAGATTTATATATTTATGATATAAAAATCTCTATTTTTAAGATGTCTTTTTTATTTAATAAAAAATCATATTGTTTAACAAATTAATTATCAATACTTGATTTTTACTAAATAGCATGTAAAAAGAAAGAAAAGCAACTTTTTTTATGACGATTTTTCAACTGATTAAAAAAAAATGTTAATATTTAAAAAAATAACGGTATTTTGAGAATTAAATTATTTTTGACTATATTAAAATAAAAAAAAAAAAAAACAAGAAAAGCTGTGAAAAGCTGCTAATAAGTCATTTTTAAATTTAATAATGAATTATTTTTTATAAATATATTTTAATGAACGTGTATCAATTTTTTTAAATTCTTAAAAATAAAAAATAAAACAGTTTTTTTTAATAAGAAAAATAATGTAAGCTTTTACTCAAATTAATTTATGTTACATGTAATTTGTACGTGAATTATATAATAAATTAATATTATTTATTTTAATATATTATTTATTATTAAATATTTTCTTTTTTTTAAAATTTATATATTAAATAATTTTTTATTTTGATATAAAATTGTATCAAATGATATCAAAATTAATTACAAACATCAGGCCATTTTTCCCCTTTTTGAGCCATAGTATTTTGGTAAATCTATATATCGATCAAATTCTCACAGTCTAGCTATTTTTTACCCCTTTTTGAGCCATAATATTTTGGTTTTGCTTCTCCCTCTCTTTGAGTAGTGTGATAATCCTTGATCCTCAGTCAATTAACTATCTGCTTAATTATCTGTATTTCCTTACCTGTTTCACTTTTATACTGATTTATTATTATATAAAATTGAACAAAGAAAAAATTTACCTGCTGTGGGCATTTGGCTTGTTCTTAGTTCTTACTAACCAGCACAGTTCTTAGTTGTGTTGTGACTATGCTTGCTCCTCATATAATCTGTCAAAGGTCCAAAAAACGAAAGAAAAGAAAAGAAAAAGGATCCTCTGATCCAATAGGGCATAATATTGGCTGGCAGAGAATCGTGCACAGCAGTATTTTGTCCTGCATCAGATCATATTAGCTGCTTTATATGTGCCACTGCTTCCCATATTAGGCAGGCTGCAGGAAATCTAATATACTTCTCCATCTTGCTTCTTTTAGTCTATTTCCTGGCCAAATTGGATATCATAATTCAGAGGAAAATACTATTTTTTTGGTTGCTGCTGTTAGGATATAAGAGAAATATTGAGGAAGAGAATATAACTCAACTTGTATTTCAATTTTCAAGTACATTAGGTATATATAAGCACACTAGGTGACCACTTAACATCTAGTTACATGAATCTTATTAATAAACCATACATGAACCATAATAAATTCTAGATACATCATGAATTTCATTAATAAGCCATACATGAATCACCAAATACAAAGCACACACTTAATCTAGAAGAAGACACATGAATCTAGACACTTAAAACATTCTAGATGGTTGCAAATTATTATTTTCAACATTTCCCCTTAATTTACAGTTTTCTTCTTCACTTCAAGACTATTACGCATTATTCGAAAAATTTCAAACTTGAGAGGCTTTGTAAAAATATCCGCAATTTTTGATCTTGAGTCTTCACATACTTGAGCTCCACTTCCTTTTTGGCAATGCAATCTTTAATAAAAAGATACCTTGTATCTATATGCTTGCTTCGATCATGGAACACTGGGTTCTTAGCAAGCGCTTGTGCGGACTTATTATCAATGCAAATCTTTGTAGCTTCGTCTTGAGGCAAGTGAAGTTCCTTCAACAACCTTCTAAGCCAAGAAGCATGACAAGTGCAAGAAGTTGCCGCCACATATTCGGATTCACAAGTTGAAAGTGTGACGATAGATTGCTTCTTAGAACTCCAAATGATTGCACAATCTCCCATAAAAAATACAAAACCGGTGGTGCTCTTTCTATCATCAATATCTCCAGCAAAATCACTATCACAAAATCCCACAAGCTTGAAATCATTAGATGATGAATAAAATAGCCCAAAATCAATAGTACCTCTTAGGTAACGAAGAATTCTTTTAGCAATTTTCATGTGAGTGGACGTAGGAGTTTTCATGAAACGACTCACTATTCCAACCGCAAAGAGAATATTGGGCCTCGTACATGTCAAGTATCTCAAGCTTCCTATAAGACTTTTGAAAAGAGTAGGATCTTCCTTTTCTCCTTCATCAAACTTTGACAATCTCACTCCATATTCCATGGGTGTGTTCACGAGATTGCAATCAAATATTTTGAACTTCTTCAAAACTTCCTTTACATAGCTTTCTTGAGAAACAAAAATAGCATCTCCCATTTGCTTCACCTCTAGGCCCAAATAATAAGACATGAGTCCAATATCAGTCATCTCAAACTCAAGTGTCATAACCTTTTTGAATTCTTCAAACAAGCTAGGATTATTGCCAGTGAAGATAAGATCATCCACATAAAGACAAACAAGCAAAATATCACCATTATCGTGCATTTTAACATAAAGAGCATATTCATGAGGACAACGAACAAACCTGTTGTCTTGAAAGTACTTGTCAATGCGACTATTCCATGTTCTTGGTGTTTGTTTTAATCCATACAAAGCTTTCTTCAATCTCAACAATTTATCTTCATGGCCTTCAACCACGAATCCCAATGGTTGTTCTACATAGACTTCCTCTTCAAGATAACCATTGAGGAAAGCCGACTTCACATCAAGTTGATAAATTCTCCACTTCATTTGAGCCGCTATGGCTATGAGCAAACGAATAGTCTCCATGCGAGCAATAGATGCAAAAACCTCTTCATAATCAATTCCATGCTTTTGCTTGTAACCTTTAGCCACAAGCCTCGCCTTGTATCTCTCCACATCTCCTTGAACATTCTTCTTTGCCTTGTACACCCATTTGACGCCAATAGCTTCATGACTCTTGGGAAGAGTTGATAACTCCCAAGTGTTATTCTTCTTAATGGCATTAATCTCTTCTTCCATGGCTTGTCTCCATCTTTTGTCTCTCATGGCCTCATCAAAGTTCATAGGCTCACTATCAGCAAAAAGACAAAACAAATCATTTATATCATCATTAGTAATCTCCTCAGTTTCATCTAAAAGTTCATAGATACTCCTCATTTTTCTTGGCTTTTCACTTGAACATTCTTGAGAAGAAAGTGATGCAACATGAGTTGGAGAAGAAGGTGGTGATGCAACATGAGTTGGAGAAGAAGGTGGAGTTGTCTCTTGTATAGGCACCATGGTTTCTTGGTCAAAATATGGAAAGAAATCATAAACTCCTTCTTCTTGTGCCTCCCAATTCCACGTTGCTTCTTCATCAAACTCAACGTCTCTATTCACCACGATCTTGCCATTGCTTGGGTTGTACAACTTGTAGCCTTTTGAATTTGAATCATAGCCAATAAAGACATGCTTGACACTTCGATCATCAAGCTTGGATCTCTCTTGTTGCGGAACATGAGCATATGCAATGCTTCCAAAGACTTGCAAATGATCAACATTAGGCTTCCTTCCACTCCATGTTTCTTGGGGAGTTTTGTCTTTGACACTCTTTGTTGGAGACCTGTTGGACAAATAAACTGCACAAGAAATAGCTTCGGCCCAAAATTCCTTAGGCATATTTTTGGCTTTCAACATACATCTAGCTATGTTAAGAATAGTTCTATTTTTCCTCTCTGCTACACCATTTTGTTGTGGTGATCTAGGTACCGCTAGTGGACGACGAATTCCATGTGATTCACAAAAATTATTGAATTCTTTGGAAGTGAATTCGCCTCCTCTATCGAATCTCAAAGATTTAATTTCATAGCCACTCTCTTTTTCTACAAGAGCTTTGAAATTTTTAAATGCAACAAATGCCTCTGACTTTTGCTTTAGAAAATAAACACAAGTCTTTCTACTATAATCATCAATAAAGAGCAAGAAGTATTTATTTTTACCGAATGATGATGGATTGATTGGTCCACACACGTCGGTATGAACAAGTTGGAGTGGTTTGGTTGCTCTTGTAATGGATTCTTTTGGAAAACTCCTTCTTGAATGCTTGCCGAGAAGACATGCTTCACATAATTGGTTAGGATGGTTGATTGAAGGGATCCCCTTCACCATCTTCTCTTTTCCCAAAGCTTTGAGTGCGCCAAAATTCAAATGGCCAAATCTCATATGCCAACACCAAGCTTCATCTTTCACACTAGCCTTCAAGCACCTTGCTTCAATGGTCTTGAGATTTAACATGAACATTCTATTTTTGGACATAAGTAACTTAGCAATCAAATTAGCATTTTGATCTCTAAGCCAAAGACAACAATCTTTCATGTTAATTTCATACCCCTTCTTAAGGAGTTGGCCTAAACTCAAAATATTACTCTTCAATTGTGGCACATAATAAACATTGGAGATAAGTCTATGACTACCATCTTTTGAGGAAATTAAAATTGTACCTTACCCTCGAATTTGAACTTTTGAAGAGTCTTCAAAAGAAACATTGCCATTCACATTCTCATCAAGCTCGACAAACTTTTCTTTGTAGCCGCACATGTGATTACTTGCTCTATTGTCCAAGTACCACGAACTTTTGTCATCCTTCTCTTCACTTTTGAGTGCTAGTAACAAGGTTGGCTCCCCCTCGTCTTGCTTGTAACCAACAAGATTTACTTTCTCCTCCTTATCATTGGAAGCACTACGACACTCCCAAGAATAATGGCCATATTTGTGACAATTATAACACTCAATTTTAGACTTAGCATACCTTCCTTCATTTGATCTATGATAGTTTCCTCTTACTCTTCCTTTTCCACGACCTCTAAAGGATGATGGTTTTTATCTTCATTGTTGGCATTATCTTGGTTGCTTCTTCCTCTACCTCTTTGGCCACGACCACGAACATGTCCTCTTTCTCTATGGCTCTTTTCACCTTCCATCATCTATCAAAGAAACCTTTGATTTGAGGACTTGCTCCAAAGGCTCTTCATGCCTCTTCTTGATCTTGTCTTCTCGAGCTTGTAGGGACCCCTCTAGTTTCTCAATTGTCATGGAGTTTAAATCTTTTGACTCCTCAATGACACATGTCACATAATCAAATTTTGGTGTTAAGGAACGATGAATTTTCTCCACCACACGAACATCTTCTATATCTTCACCATATCTCTTCAATTGGCTCACTATAGCCTTCACCCTTGAGCAACAATCCGAAATGGATTCGGAATCCTTCATTTGCAAAGCTTCAAAGTCTCCACGCAACATTTGGAGTCGCACCTTCTTCACTTTGTCAACTCCTTGGAGGGAGTTTTTCAAAATCTCCCAAGCTTGCTTTGCATTAGTAGCATCCGCTACCTTCAAGAACATTGCTTCATCCAAACCTTGATGGATGAGAGCAAGGGCTTGCTGATCCTTCTTCTTTATCTTTGCCAAAGCATCCTTCTCCTCTTGCGACGATGATACTTCATCTATTGGTGAAGTATAGTCTTTATCTACAATCTCCCACACATCTTGTGAGCCAAGCAAGGCTTTCATACGAAGATTCCAAGTATCATAATTTTTCTTTGTAAGACGAGAAAATTGGAATGAAGATAAACTACTGCTAGTCATCTCTCAAAGACAAGGAAAATGGTTCTTGATACCACTTTGTTAGGATATAAGAGAAATATTGAGGAAGAGAATACAACTCAACTTATATCTCAATTTTCAAGTACAATAGGTATATATAGGCACACTAGGTGACCACTTAACATCTAATTACATGAACCTCATTAATAAACCATACATGAACCATAATAAATTCTAGATACATCATGAACTTCATTAATAAGCCATACATGAATCACCAAATACAAAACACACACTTAATCTAGAAGAAGACACATGAATCTAGACACTTAAAACATTCTAGATGGTTGCAAATTATTATTTTCAACAGCTGCTGACTCATTCCTTGTACTATTTCATTGATATAATTTATGTTTTCATGCTACTCATCATCAGCTTGCTTTTGTTTATATTTTGAAAGATATAACTTACATCTTCGATTTTAAACCTTCTTGTCCTTATTACTATCTCTGGGCTGGCTTTTTTGAGTCCAGTGAGTTACAAGTTACAACTTTAACTTTCCTTTGCATTTGCAGGCACCTGTTTATCATATTAAGCGCAATGATGATGACTACGTTTAGAGTCGGGTTTTCTTATGCAAATTACAAGATAAAACATAAAAGAATGCGTATACGAGGGCTTAATAATCGTTTATTTATTTCTTTTAGATAATTAAATCTAGAAATCAGTATTTGTTTTAGTTTTAAGTGGTCAGTGCTCAGCAATTTCTGAATAAAAGGATATCTTCTACTGTACCCAAAAATTTCTGTTAAAAAAGCTTTCTATTGGACATTAAGTCAATTATCTGTGTTAAGTAGGCTGGTTTCTAAATCGTCTGATCTGCCTCCTGCAGCTAGGGTCAGCTCATCAGCCCGCTTAGCCTGGTGCTTCCAATCTGTTCGAATCAGTGTATACACCATCATGCACACACATGACATCTGTGCTGCTAGAAGCCCAAACCATAGACCCTCAAATCCGAATTTGAATTTGAAAGTTGTGAGTATTGCAACCGGCAATCCGATAAGGTAAAAAGAACATAAATTTATCCAGACACCATCTTTTGGACGTGCAGTCCCTGTTAAGACGCCACAAGCTGCCGTTTGTGGAGAGTTTCCTACTTCACATAACCCCAAAATTGGAAGCACTGTTGAGATCAAATCAAGAATTTGTGGTTCATCTGTAAACAACTTTCCCCACCATGATCTCAGGGCTGTCATGAAAACAAAGGCTGAGAGGCCAAAAGCAAAGGCCATGAGGAGTCCAATTACCGCCGTCCGATGGGCACAGGATGGTCGGCCAGCTCCCAAAGCCTGACTAACTCTTGTAGAAATGCTGGCGCTTATTGAGAATGGAAAGTTATATAACATGCCTGTTGTTTGGATGAGGATGCCCATTGCTGCGACGCTAGCCTTTGGGTTGTTGAGTAAGCCACAAAGGAACAGCATTATCTCATACCACCACCACTCTAAGCACACTGAAAGGAGGCTAGGCAGTGCTAGTGTTAGCAATGGCCGCCAACCTTGAAAGATTGAGAGAATTGTAACCCCATGCCAAGGTTTTATAGGAGCTTCGGACATGACCATATAAATTACCAAGCCGAGGTTTAGATTGAATGTATTACAAGCAAGAGCTAATGCAATACCTTTTACCCCTAATTGAAAATATATTGTGAAAATGTAGTTGATCACAGGGTGCAGGAGGACTGCACATATGGCAGCAATTGTAAGAGGGGTGGTTATGCCCTGAGCTCTAAGAAAAGTCCTCATGGGATGGAGGAGAGACTGAGCTATGAGTTCGGGAATGAAGGCAGCCATGTAAACTTTGGCGATTTTCGTAGCGTCCGGATCCTGACCTAAGCGTAGAAAGATGGGTTCCACATTGAGCCAAAGGATTGAAATAGGTATGGAAATAAGTAGGAGGAGACAAAATGTTCTGTGGAAGGTTTGGCTGAGGACTGAATATCTCCTGGCTCCATAGGCTTGACCGCAGATTGGATCCATCCCAATGGAGAGACCTTTGATGACAGAGAGGCCTGTAATGTTTCCAAATCCCATTGCAAGTGAGCCTCCAGCAAGCTCTTCTTTGCCTAGATGGCTCAGGAAAAGCATGGAAATAACTGATCTGGAGTGTATAAGCAGTGTTGTTATTATTATTGGGCCTGCAATCTTTCCTAGTGAAAGCACTTCCTCTCCCACCTGCATGGAATTCACGTTCACTCATTGGCTTGCTTTTCACAAATATCATGTCATGTGCATGTGCATATTCTCCTAATTACTCCTAAGTTTCCTTTCAAACCCTTTCTTTTTCTTTTTCTTTTTCTTTTTAAATTTCACATGGCCATATGGGAGGAAAAGGAAATGGAAAAGAAAATGAAAAACATCAACTTTAAACTTTTGCCTTGTTATTAAAGTTCAAGTTGCCAAAAAGTGAAGTGAATTATGAAGTTTTATCATATAGTATTTGTATTCAATAGTATACAACAAAATTTCAGTACATCAACTTTACTGAAAAGCGAAGTCTTTTAAAAAAGATAAATTCCCTAAGACAAGTTTAGACTGTCATTAATTAATGGGTTCCACTATATCCATATTTTAATGTTAAATTCTCGTAACAAAATTACTCGTATGAATAAAAAGCTGGTGTTTTATATACATCCTTAAAATAAGCTACAAAATTAAACCCCATGACATAAATTCCATGAAAGGAGCCATAGGCCCCATACCTCCGGGCCGGGGGAAAACAAACATTGATTACAAGTGTTATCCCCACAAGGCCACAACGAGCATAGTTGTAAAGAAAGATATGCCATATTTATTCATGTGAAATTGGGAATTATTTATCTTAGAATCTATTTTTTTGGGGGCCAAATATCTTAGGATCTATTTAGAAGCCAAAGTTAGAGAGGAAGATTAGTTTATTTATATATATATATATATATTTAAAGAAATACACAATTTAGTTACAAAAACCAATAAATTTGAAGAAAAAAAAGTAACAAGTTTTTAATTGAATAAAAGAACATAAAGAAGAAGGAATCTGACAATTTTGTGGCTAATTAACTAAGTTTAGTGATTGTTATCTTTTCTTGAGAAGGAAATCTTTAAGGTTCGAATCCTTCTTATGTTAGAATTTAGACATTCTCTTTATGTCAAAGGAAAAAAAGAAAGAAAGAAAGGAATATTTGCAAAGCTGGTGTTGTCACTTTCACAGTCGACTTAATACTCAAAAAGCCAAAAGACAACAACCTAAAAATGCTGTTATATATATATATATATATATATATATTGCATTGTACTACGTAAATGGTGTCTATAAACAGGCTAAGCATCCCTTTCATAAGCAGCCCCAAAAAAGGAATACAAATACAAAAAAAAAAAAAAAAGTTGAAGTAAAAATGAAAACAACCCAAAATCTGATTCTTTCCTCTAAGAGAGAAATAGCAACAAAAAACTAAACAAGTCTCAGATTGTAATTACCAATGAAATGAGACAATGGAAATAATTCATGGATAATCTAACTATAAATTAATAACCTGATCGTTAACTTTATGAAATTTAATTGGATTTTTGGTGAGACAGTGGTACTTTTATACTGATATATATTGAATGAATAAAGAAAAAGAAAAAGAGAGAGAGAGAGAGAGAGAGAGAGAGGGAGGATTAAGGAAGGCTTGCCTGGCTCAAAGGCTCTCTTGTCTGGTTCAATGGCAGCCTTCTGAGAAGTTGACTGACTTGAATCTTTCGTAAAAACCCATGAATGAATTTATCCCCATCATTTTCTTCATTGTAGTTATTCTTCAAATGCTGCTGCTGATGATTACCATTTACAACACTACTTCCTTGAGATTCAATATCACTTCCTGGGCACATGCTTTTATCTCAGAGCTAGACAGTAATTTGCCCAAAAGAAACCTACGTACAAAAACCTGAAAACAAAACCCAGCTCAAACTAAGAAACCAATTCTAAAACAACACAACTCAAACATGAACAAATACACTCAGTTTCTTTTGCATATATATATATATATATATATATATATATATATATATATATTGCAATGGCAGAATTAAGCTTTATTTATATACTTATCTATTAATAATAATAAGAAGAAGAAGGAAGACACTAACCTTGATTTTCCCAGAGCTTGAACGCCGTCCACTGCCTTTGCCTGCTGTTGTTGGAGTTTGTTCCTTGGTTAATGGTTATGGACATTGAACTTAATATGTGCTGTGGATATATACTGCAGAAAAGAAGGAAGACAAATACTAATTAATCCCTTCATCTTTATTAGTAGTACTTCAATTATATATATATATATATATATGTATGTATGTATTCTTCGAACTGAGTTGATGAATGTTATTTCCACGCCTCCTTTTTTTGCTTGATCCACGACTCTCTCTAGTTTATTGTCTTATGCAATGTCAATCAGCTTATGAAAAAAGGATTATTGATTAAACTAATTAATACAGAAAACAGTCAAAGTAGGACAGTTCTTTTTCTTCCCCCTCTCTTTCTTTGGGTCAATAAAAAAATAAAAAATATGTATATAGGACAATTAATAATTCTAACACATATACTGATATATAAGAACAATAAGCATAAAATTTTGAATAAATTACATTATTAATCTGTTATTTTTTTTATAATATATATATATTTTCATTTGTAAACCTTAAAATTGAATTTTTTCATGTGCCATATATATATATATATTTTTGTAATATGATTTTTTCAAGTTTTGCTTAGGTTTAATTTTTTCACTGGATAATCTTAAGGGTTCATTTCTCATATCAATTTCATGCATTTAAAATTTTATTTTCGGAATACTTCACAAAAATTGAATCAAAATGGACTAATGGTGGTAATTTACTCTAATAAAAATTAGATTGCACCAACTTTTGTCAAGTTAATGAGGTGCTTAGTCTGAAAAAAAAAAAAAAGCTTTTACGTACATTGCAATTTGCAATTGATCAGTCCTATGAAGTTTAAGTATAATTAAGGAGCTGATTCTTGCCCACGATCCATTGTCTTGAGCCAATTAAAACTTGAGAAACTGAGTACTTGAAAACTTTTCTTTGTCGCCTTCATCTGTCATAGACTAACCTAGGTTTATATTAGATTATTATTATTATTAATTTATTATTATCATTATTATTATTATTGTTATTATTATAATTTTGTTTTTCTTTTTAATTTTTTTTTTTTGGCAAAACTTAATTATTCTCTTACGAAATAATTAATTAGGTGAACTAAATATATAGTACCGCCCAGTTATTATATAGAAATTATGATAAATTACATGATTGGTCACTCAATTTTAATCATCCAACTATGAAATGTAACCTTTTGAGCACCAATATTTTTTATTTTGATCACATGACTGTTAGTGAATTACGAAATATATAGTGACATGGCTTGCCACATGAGAGAGCATAGGCCACATGGTAGTGACATGGCATGCCACATGAGAGAGCATAGGCCACATGGTAGTGACATGGCTTGCCACATAAGATGGCAGTGTACACATGGGCATCGCATGTGATCACTAACATCATACGAGGTAAGCTACATTACCATTTTTCTATTTACTAATGGTTGGGTGATCAAAAGAATTTTTTAAAAATATTGATGACCAAAACGTTATATTTGATAATTAGATGATTAAAAAAAAAAAATCGACTATAATTAGATGACCAATAGTATAATTTACCCTAAAAATTAAAGCATAAAGTTGGTCGAGTGGGGACTCAATTTGTGCCAATTTGATGCATGTTTTTTTGGTCACATACATTTTTCTTATATTGGAAAGAGGGAATAAGCTTTGTTATTAGTGGTGTTAATAAGGAAACAATTAATTAATGCATACATATGCTATATATATATATATATGAGGAAATTCTTGATTCTTGATTATCAATAGCTTAAGCAATTGGAGTAATGGTTTCTTAATTAGGGTTTCTTTCGACATAGAAACACAATGCATTGTTGAACGCTAGAGAATATATACATATGTATACTTTCAAATTGTTTGTCTCTGTTTGATTTCTTTTTCTTCAAGGTAACTACATTTTTTAAAATAATATGTACACTTAAAATTTAAATAAAAAAAAAAAAAAAAAATCTAAGAATTTCAAGTTTATAACTTTTCAAAATTTAGTAATACTACCATTGAAAAGATGAACTAGTTTGACTGTAAAACAATATGGACAAATATTTTGAGGAGGGTTTATATGGGGAAAAGTTCCATATTTATTGACTATTTGAGTTCTTTTTTTGGTAACATTAATAACTATTAAATTCAACAATAAGTTTTTAATATGCACAAAAATTAGAAACATTCTTAAGAATTGGGAACACCCAAACATATATATATATATATATATATAGTGTAGTTGGAACAATTTAGTTAAAATCCAAAGGTGCATGGTATATATAGAAACTGAAAGAATAGTTGTATACTTGTATATATACAAGAGAGCAGACCACGTGAACACACGTCGATAGCTATCTCAACTATTGTCTTATCGAACCATGTTATATGAAGAATATATATATATATGTTTGACAATTTTTTTAGCTTATGGCTATATATATGGTTGTATTTGTATAATTATATATACCTACTTTCCGAAGTGCTTGCAATTTGCAAACAGAAAAAAAGAAAAAAGAAAAAGGAAAAGATAAGATGCTTTGTTGCTTGGTTGCAGCTTGCATTTTGATTTGAATATAATATATAAGAAAAAGAAATTAAAGGTTGGGGCTTAGGAAATCCAAAGATTCGAGTAATGGGACCTTTCTTAAATGTTAGGTATTCCTAAATCACAAATAAAAACCAAATGAGTTAGGACTCCTTAGGATGTTTAAAATAAAGTTTATCAAAGGACAATTTAGCCAATAATTATAGCCATAGGACTATAGGAGATATATATATATATATATATATATATATATATATATATATCCATTCCTTGCAGTTGCAGACTATGAATCTACATCAAATTTTTTTACATACTCTGGATAATCAACATAAAACAGACTAAAACCCGGGGGTGATGGTTTAATATGTAGTGACCAATAAATTAAACCCATTTGGCAACAAATTTATTTAGTTAATTTTTAATTATTAATTGTTTCAGACATGACAAGACGTACGTAAGTGGAAATAAAAGTTTCTTAGGCAGCCTAAAATAAAAGCCTGGCCCTTGGTTAACTTAATTATATATAATTACCCAGAAAAATCAAATAAAATCTTCACAAATTGAACCTCATCTAATATTTAATCTTTTACTAGTACTGGTATTTACAAACACTTGGATTATAAATTTAACTTTGCAGTCAAATCATGCATTCCACTAAATTGCCCACTATATATATATATGTATATATATATATATATAACTCAAGAACGTTTGCACAAATCCAAAAGATATATATGATAATTTAAGAGAAGTGGGTGAACAAGGTCTATAGCCCACCCACCATGGGATTGGAAGCGATACAGCAAGAAAACCAAAAGAAAACAAGAATACTTAAAATTAATTAATCTGACCCCTTTTCAGATTAAGGTTCAAAGATTTTTTTTTATATATTTTTTATTTGAGATTGAGAAAGATTAAATTCTGATCATTTGAATTAAGAATTCAATACTCTGTTAGAAAATGATTATAATAAGTTTTTTTTTTTATTTGTTCTTAGAAGAATTAATTGCTTAATTTTTTAATTTATCTCTCAATTATGTCAATATGATTTTATTGCTTAACTTTTTCCCAATATCATTTCTATGTTATATATACGTTGAGAATTATCGGATTATGATTGCCAATTTTATTTGTTTATAAAAACTTATCAAGAAAAACGATAAACAATATCATTTCTATTCTCATACGTTTTCATTTTTACTTTAATAATAAAATATGACACTTAACGGTCTTGAGTCAGATTTTCTTGTTTAATTGTGTTATTGAAGGATATATAGTTTAAGAACAAAGCAAAGATTGTACGTGAGGGGCTTTCTTTAATATTTATTAGATAAATGCCCGCATTTCATTGCGAGCATATTATCGGATTTGAATTGATATTTTATAATAAATTTGAAAGATAAAAAAGCAAGAGAGGTAAAGATAATTTAGAAAAATAATAACTTCTATCCTTATAGGATACTTGGTATAAAATTGAGAGTTATTTGAATATGATCAATTAGATTTGGCAATTTCAGACATAACATAATTATACGATACAAACAGAACATGAAAAAAATAATTAAAACACGACATGACACAAAAAATAACATGAACATGACACAAATACACGAACGTGTCAAAATCTACATAAAACAAATTATTAACGTGTCAAAATTTATATAAATATATAATACTTTGAATACGATTATAACGGAAAAATCAACACAAACATGACAACGCGCGACATAAATTTGGGAATTATTTGAATAGTGTCAATAAGACTTGACAATTTTGGACACAACATGATTATACAACACGAACACAACATGAAAAAATAATTAAAATATGACACGAAAAATAACATGAACACGACAAAAATACACGAATGTGTCAAAATCTACATAAAATGAATTATTAACGTGTAAAAATTTATATTGATTTATAATACTTTAAACACGAGATAAAATAACATGAACATGTTACGGACGTACAATTTTTTTCTAAATTGAATTATTATTACAAATTATGCAAAATATGAGATGAATTGGGATACGACATGAACACACACAATTTTCTCTAAATTGAATCACCATGACTGCAAAATATTTGGATGAATTGAAACATGACACAAACACATGAAAAATAATTAAAATACGACACGACATGAAAATAACACAAATACATGAACGTGTCAAAATCTACATAAAATGAATTATTAATATATAAAAATTTATATAAATCTATAATACTTTGAACACACAAAAAAATAACACGAACATGAAAAATAATATGAAGACGAACAAATATCCAAACGTATCAAAATCTACATAAAATAAATTATTAACATGTAAAAATTATATAAATTTATAATATTTTGAACACACGAAAAAATAATACGAACACGACACTAATACGAGAACGTGTTAAAATCTACATAAAACGAATTATTAACGTGTAAAAAATTATATAAATTTATAAAATTTTGAATATATAAAAAATAACACGAACAAAAAAAATACGAAAACACAATTTTTTCTCCATTTTTTCTTTTCTTTTCTTTTCCTTTCTTTCTTTCTTAATAAAAAATACCCAAACTACCCCTCCCAACCCCCTTAATATCCATGCTTAATTGTCAACCTACGTTGCAGGGATACGGTACCGGTACGGGTACGGGATACGGCAAATTCTAAAAAACTAGGGTACGGGTACGTTAATATTATATATATATAACTGAAATTTCACATATGACACAATTTAATATAAAAGATAAAACACACAAATTTCACATGAAAGAGCTTAAATTGTTCAATATGACAACATCTCAAAAACATACATTTGGAGGCTATGGGCTATGGCTGTCGAAGTGAGGACTGAGGAGGGATTGAGGGAGCAATCGCCGAACCCACCACTGTCGAAGTGAGGACTGAGGAGGGACTGAGAAGAGCCAATCGACAATGAAAGAAAAGAAAAAAGGGGCAATCGACAATGAAATTGAAAAGAAAAGAGGGAAGGGAAATTGGTTGTCGACTGATAAAGAAAAAAAGAAGTTGTTGTCGAGCTGTTGATAAAGAAAAAAAATGGGTTTAGGGCAATAAATTTGGCCAAAAGGCGTACCCAAGTCACCTGAGCCGTATCCAGGCGTATCCAGCCGTACCCAACTTTTTTTTTTTTTAAAGTCAGGTACGTACCTGGTACGTACCCAAGCGTACCCCAAGCATACCCGTACCAGGTACGGGTACACCTTCAAAAACCACGTACCCGTGCTTCATAGTTGTCAGCTAAGCATGATTTCAAAATCTACAATTCTTACCTCTCATACATGCTTGTGATTACTTTTAATGTTTGTAATGTAATAGATAGATATTATTATTTATGTCATATCAAATCATTTTCTTAGTCGAAGCTTTTGAAGTTTTCAGGCTTTAAAAATTAAAACTCAGCTTAAATATACACAGAATCATGCAATTAGTCAGTTCATTGCTGATCTAACAATTAAAATATTGAGTTCCTAATTACTGACTTTAATTCTTGACTTCTTTCCGCCTAGGATGGTAGCTAGCTTTAAGATCTGGACTAAGGGCAACTTTTGTTTTGTTTTTTTTTTTTTTTTTTCATATATTAAGATTATGACTTCAATTCTCCAAAATGGTGTATATATATATATAATTCCTAATCTAAGATTTAAAAAACTAATTTGCAAATAAATTTTGGTTATGGGAAGAAACTAACTACTATAATAGAAAATAGAAAGGTATACCAATGCCATATGCTAATTTTTGTTTTCTTTTTTTGAAAGTAAATGGTTAATGGGTTGAATTCGAAACTTAATTCAGTTGATTTATACAGTCAATTTAAAAAATGATATCCAATAAATTTGAAATTCGAATTCTATCATATGCCACTATTCTTTAAGTTGAACTTCTTTTGTAAAAAAAAGATTAATTGATTATGTTTTGCCTTTTCATTGTTGGTTCTTCCTAGCTTCAATTATTTGTGGGCTTAACAAACAGAATGATGGGTGATAATGCCCATGTTCCCCTTTCCCCTACACTCACCTAAATTGTTAAGTTTCAAAACTTTCAATCAAAAAAAAACTTTGTTGGATGTCTTGCAACTTGATAGAGACAGCTTTAGTTTTAACTTATCTCTTAGCCCTTATTATATGGGGATTGCTTTCACATATGAGCCAATAAGAAGTGATCAAAATCAAAACCCAAAAGCAGCTGCTGGCGATTGGACTATTAGCCTTAACATAAGAAAACAAGCCATTTCCTTGCCCATACCTTTTTTTTTCAATGTTTGTTTCTCTATTCCCCCCATCAAAATCTTGGCATCTTTCGGCAACAAAGGTTCCCATATTCCATTGAATAGAGACATTGATAATCATTCATGAACCTTTTCTCCAACTTTATTTCATTGGTGCTCAACTTAACCTATTGAATTCTTTTTTGGTATTTGAGACAGAGATTGAATTTTGATTGATGATTGAAACTATGAGTCCAATATTTTTTATCAACAGATTACAACACTGTTGGCTATTGAATTTTCAATAACCAATTTGTTTGACATCTTGTTCTTGATCTTTTGATTTATATAAAGAAAGCAAAGATGAGAAGATGGCCTTACTTTAGGCATGCAGGCAGGCGTGCCATCTCAAAAATTTGCATATATATTCAATCGGGAGGACCATCACGTTTGGAGGGCTTGAGGCCTCCCTCATTTTGTACGAAAGATTCCCTACGGAACCAACCAGTTTTTCAGCATATGCTCTCAGGGAACTGAAAAACAGTTGCTCCAACAAGTGTTAGTTGCTTGCTGCTATTTCTTTATTGTGTTTCTCTTGGCTTACAAAACTAGGGCAGTGTTAGCAAACTTAGGTCTCATCATGGTCTTCACATGATTAGGTCCTTCACCACTTTTTTATTTTTGTTCTTCCCCTTTTGGTGGCCTTTCAGTTTCACCAGTTATAGGATATATGGATTATAAAGTAGGATTTCTCGTTTTTGTTTGATGTCCTTAGATCCATATAACCTAGATATCTGTTCAATATATATATATATATATATATTTTTTGTTATAAAGAAAATTGTAGTTTGAGAATAGAGGAAAGATTGTAGATCGTGGAATTCGAATTCTGAACCTGTTGGATGCCACCTCTTAAAGATGGTTGCATGAACCAACTGAATTAAATCTCTCGTTCTTCTATTTTTTTCTTTCTAAAAACATGCAATTTTCATTTCCAATTGTACTCTAGGCGAATTAATTACGTAGAAAAATAATTGTATCCTAGGTGAATTAGTTACATAGAAAACCCTATAACAATTCAACATAACATGAATTCAATTTTTTTTTTTTGGATAAATGAAAATTTTATTCATCCAAAAAGAAGCCTGCTACAAGAAACCTCACAAGTTCAAACCAGTACAAGAAAATAAAATCTCAAAAAAAGAAAGAAAGAAAGAAAAAAACCCTCATCACTGTAAACCCCAAGAAGAACAAAAATGGTGATTCCTAGAGGTAATGACAAGTTGAGGAGAGGCCCCATTCTCAATCTTGAGTTGAATAACCTCCCTGATAGATGCAAGTACCTTTCGCTGATTCCTGATCTCTCTCCAAATGAAATAGATATAATTAAGCTGTCCAAGCAAGCTTGAGAAGTATAACAACCAAAGAATTCCCTTTGAGCCCATAGATACTCAAAAAGTCCAATCACCAGCGAGCTGAGCAGCTCCTCTTGTAATATCAAACAAGTGAAGAATAGCCCCCCAAACCTGGTGTGAGAAGGAACAGGAGAAAAACATATGTGATCTCAATTTTCAACATGTACTATCAGAAATTGTAGAATTGGCCCAAGTAGAGATACGTCATTCCAATATAGGAAGCCTATCAAGTATTGCCATCCAGGAGATTACTACTGAATATTTAGGGACATGGAGATGAAACCAAATCAGTTTATGCCACAACACTGTTTGCCGTTTTGTCTTGACTTTCATTCCAGCAGGCACTAGCAACAGAAAAAAACAGCAGATGATGAAATAGACCAAACCACGACTCTATCCGAGATATGAGAGTCTGGATACACAATAACACATATAAAGCAGCTTTAATGCTTACAAGGTCATCAAATGGAGGGAGCATGGGCAGGGAGGCCAGAACGGTGCAGGACCCTCTGGTTATAACTTATAAGGAAGAAGCAGAGGGCCATGGGGATGTCAATTATCATACATGAGAATTCAAACTTTGAATCCATTTAACTGATCTGTTAAACAAAAACTAATGACAAACTCGTTAAAGAGAAGGATTCTATCTAAAAATTATATGTCATTGAGGATGAAATTTTAGAGAGGGCTTGGACTTCGAAATGTCAAGAAATAATGATGAAATTGCAGTGAATATATAGTCTACAGTTATGAATACAAAAGCACTAGTTATTTGTAATTTTTTTCACTAATTACCATTAAGCTAGCAACTAACTGTCTCAATGCCTGGTGGAGGTTCCTAATTTACTCAACTGCCTTCTACATAAATATTGCAGATACCATATCCTTGGTCCAACAAAATCCTTGCTAATAAACACTCTTGTTGCCTTTATAATTCGCATCCCCAAACCAGCACATTTTTTTTTTCTTTCTAAAAAAAGATTAATTCACTCAACCTTTGCAACTCTGACTCCAGGCGCACTGCTTTCTGCAACTGTCTCCTTTACAAACCTGGGAATACGAAAAGCAAAAATAATATTCAGGAGAATCGAGACAGACAGAGAGATAATAAATATTAAGCACCAAACCATCTCATCTGGAAACTTTTAGTACCTTGAACAAAAATCTTTTAATTTCAGTGGAAGAAAAAAAAGATATGGGACAAAAAGTTACCTTGCTAATTTGTCCCTTGATGACTGCAAGACATAGATTGAGAGAATAAAAGATAGCATCAACCCTGTTCACACACAAAAATGTAAATTATGGTGATAGTGAAAATAATCTCTCACATTCATCTGGCATGTTTTATATATCATTCAAATCTAAAATTTGCATGGCTTGACAAAAAGGATGGTTATCTTAGGTTTCCTCTCAGAAAGGTGACATTCTTCAAGGATTAACTAATGCCCTGCTATTAGGATCATGATATGGCTTGCAGAGGGTGAGTGCAATACATCTGACACTAATATGCCTCACTTTTCACAGGAAAAAAAAAAAAAAAAGAAAAAAGAGTCCAGACATACACTAATAAAACAAATATGGGGAAAAACTCATTTAAATTGAAACATATGTCACGATGAGTGCTGCTGCTAGCTGTGGCTACAACTTTCTAATCCTAGACTATGAGAATGAGGTCACCTATCACGTAAAAGATATGGCCATGTTAGCATTTTAGAAGATTTACTTTTACATGATTGTTACAGATTATTTCTGTTTCAGGAACTAAAATGTACAACCAGTACAGAGCATAATAAACAGATCCACTGCCTTAAATAAGCATTAAATTTTTACCTGATCCGAACAGAACGTAAAATCCAGATGTCACGTCTATCTCTGATTGCTCCTCCCTGTCATATAACCATCACAACCATGTCACACTTCATAACAAGCAATGGAAACTTATTTACATATTATTAAAAGTAAGAAAAAATAAAGTTAATCTAACGTCCTAAGTATTTACTTCTAGTAATTCCATGATATACGAAGTATAAAGTTCTAGTAAATTCGGAGTAACACGCAAACAAATCCATAGAGAGGCAGGTGCAGTTGCAGCTTCCGATGTGCAATATAGAATAATGGAAGTACAAAATTTGGCAAAAATAACTTAGTGGTTCCTGCATTTAAATCTTACAATTGAATCATTAAACATGCTCATATTTTCAGAGGTTAAAGCCAGGTATTGTTAAGAAATTAAGATACAACCGAGATACTCTCTCCTTTGCAATCATAATCTCATTTTCAAAGTATCATCTCATAAGTTTTCCAAACTTAAAAGCAGACTAAATTCCAAACCAGCCTAACAAAGGGAGAGAGAGAGAGATTTTAACAACAAACATACTTACCAGGTGTATCTGACAAGCACATGTTTTGGCCAATGTTGAGGATCCCAGAATTGTTTACGAATATTTGGATGAAATTCAACATCTGTTGAAGACAAAAATAATTAGAGTTTCCAGTCAACTCACATGAAAGAAATAAATGAACTGTTATGATCAGTTTGAAGCACTGGATATGTTATTCTGAAAGTAACGAATATGAAAAAATCTTTGCACAAAATTCACAGATATGCAAATTTCACAGCCCACAAAGCTGTGAATCTATTTTCAAAGTAATAATCCTCACATCTCTCCTGATCCAAGAACAAATTTATCACAAATTCTTTAAAAATGTTAAGATTATACTCTATGTTTATGGAAATAGTCTTGGACAATTGCCCTCTTATTCTCTTAAAAGGACAAAAAAAAAAACGTATGCCACTTGTGACAAGTAGAAATCATCTAAACTATTTTTGACGGATCATATCAAGATCCATAGGTTCCAAGAGAATCATATTAAATAAATTTGGTAAAGAAAGAATAGCAAATATATCATCAAGCATGATTAGATATATCTATTTCTTAGCAAACTAGTATTACACTGAAACGTAAAGTAAGATAATATTACATACAGTTATGAGGCATATCCACAATTTTAGCAGTGACACCATGCAAATCATCCCCTGAGTACCTCTGAATGACATAGATGTAGAAAAACCACAAGAAGTAAGTCAAATCATGCAAAGTAGCCAGAAATATTCTCCAAGAGACATGCTTTTCTAGGAAGTTATGATTTCCAAATGCAAGGGGGTAAAGCTACAAAGATATCTTACCAAATGCATATCAATCCTTGGAACTTCAGAACTCTTACGATTTATTAGAAAAAGCCATGGAACAAGAAACTTCTCCTCCCCAACTTGGAACGATCTACATGCAAGTCAAAGATTATAAAACATGAATTGCCATAATAAGTTCCAAAACTAATGCATTTGTGATCAAAAGAGGATTAAAAAGTTTGCATTTGTTATCAAAGTTCAGGCAAATGTCTCAATCTCAGACTCATTATTCACAGTTTGCACTTTGCAAAATGCTTATTCGGAAAAGCTGAATTAAACCACCATTTCATTCATGAATCCGAGGTACTGAATTAAATAGTTTCATTTCTTTCACCGTTTTCTTCATTTTGCTATCTAAGGAGCCAAACCCTAACAATTGAAACTAATACCAAAAAAAAACCTCAAACGTAATTTGAATAAAGTCATACATTTTGAAGGGATCAGCGCCCGTGTAACCAGTCGGCTTTGCTATAGGAATCAACACCTGCAAAAAAGATATTGAAAAAAATCAAAAACTGAAAAAGAAACAAAAAAAAAAAATGGAGAAGGTGGAAAAAGAATAATAATAATAACAATAACAATAATACCTCGCGATTAACGGCAAAGATAGGGCAATGTTTCCCAATCACGTCATGCCAAACAGTTCTCGACTGAAATCACAAAATTCAAAGATCTTAACTCCAAGAAGAGATTAAAAACTTTAAAAAAATGAAAAGAAAAGAGAACTGACGGAGTGGTATTGGCCCATCTTGCTCATACGAACGATGTCCCCTGGCCTGTAAGCAACGGAGATTAAAGGAAGCCAAAGTAACAGCGAAATTAATAGAAGCAGCGACGCCATTTTTGTTAAATTTTCTCGCCTGCTTCTTTTCCACTCAAACGGAACTCCAAATTGCTGCCAATAATAAACACTTCTGTTTTCTTTCTTTCCGATCGAATCCACCCAGCGACCTGAACCTGATCCCGAATGCGGCCCTAAACTTCTATTTTTTTTATCATTTTGGTCCAAAAATAATAAAGAGTTTTGAGTGTCCATACACATTCTTTACACATTATTTATAATAATAATATTATATTAAATATAATAATTAATAATTTTATTCATATTTTAATACATCGAATGAATATATTTTTATATATGAGAATGCTTAAAGCACTGTTAACAAAATTCAATAATAAAATATGTTTTTATTTAAACTATCATTTTGGGTCCAAAAATATGTTTCTATATAATTCATTTTCGACTTTCTCAGCCCTCCTCAGTCCTCACATAACTTCTTCTAATAAAAATTATTGTAACTGAATTATACATACAAAAAAAAAATTATGTAACATATTTTTTACTTTCATAGTAATAATAGTTACAAATTTTGAAAAAAATACATTTCAATTTATCACTTAAAATTATGATAAGCAGAATAAGATTACAATATATATATATATATATATATAAAGGATATTTCAAAACATATTGATAGTATTTAAAAAAACAAAAAAAAAATAGTAATAAAAAATAGATGAAGTAAGTAAATGTGTAATTGAACTAAATCGAGTTGATCACATGTTTGAGTTTGATTTTATTTAAAAATTCAAGATTTGAAATTCGGTTTGAGCTTAATTTAATTTCGTTTTTCATATCATAATTTATTTGAACAGTTCGAATTTAACTCAATAAATTTCATAAAATTGTAAATATAAATATTAAATAATATATTAAAATTTAAAGTAAGTTCATGGGACAAAATAGGTTTAAGTATCCACATAGTCCATGTATTATAGTTAAAAGAGTAATTTAGTCATTGTACTGTAAAAGTGAGTAATTTAGTCATTGTACAATTAAAATAGGTGCAAATAAGTAAAATTGATAACAATGTTAATGAAAAACCGTTAAAATGCTGATGTGGATTCGTAAAATCTAACAGAATTAATAACTTGGAATAAAATATGACTTGAAATATATCTAAATCTATTAGATTTTACGAGTCCACATCAACATTTTAACGGTTTTTCATTAAAACCGTTATCAATTTTACTTATTTGCACCTATTTCAATTGTATAAAGACTAAATTACTCACTTTTATAATACAAAGATTAATTTACTCTTTTCACTACAGTACATGAATTATGTGAATATTTAAACCGATAACATGACATGGTATATTAAAAGGATTATTATTCTTAATATAAACTTTTTATAAAGTGCATTGATGATTTTTATTTGATTTTTTTTGTATATTTTAATTTTAATTATTATTATAAAAAACTTAATCATAATTATATAAAACTTTATTTAGGCATGTTAAAATTATTATTATTATTATTACGATTTTAACCGTAGTGTGTTATATCTCTGAAAAAAACGTAATAATAAGTTAAATTATAATAATTTATGAAAAAACTGACAAAAACAAAATCGTAATTAAGAAAGAATAAAATATATATATATATATATATATATATTTAAGAAGAAAGAAGATAACAGAAAGAAAGAAGAAAAAAAGAGACAATCATTAAAATAGAAAAATAAAAAAAGATTGAACAAGCAATCAATCTACAAATAAAAAAAAAAAACTTTAAAGTAACTCTTTTAGATCATTCTACCTTTTACCGCCACCAAAATTTTCCATTCAAAAATAGAATCCACAGTTTTCACCGTCGTTTTGTCGTAATTTCTCCTGCCGTTTTATTCCTTTCTCCCCCCTTATGAAACCCTGATCGCGCAAAATATCCAAATTATATTAAAAAAAGCATTTAGATCAAGAAGGGGGCTGTTGGATTGGAGCGGCGGCGAATCGAAGTGCGTGATGATCGGACGTTCTGTTGGGGCGTGAGGCGGGGAATTGGTTTCCATTTGAGAGGCGAGGGTGGTTTTGATGGGCAATCTCCGAGATTGGTCGCCTAAATCAAACGGCGTCGCCTCCGACGAGAGGTCGCCATCGTCTTCATCATCGAATCAAGCGGGGACTGCTGTGGAGTATTGGCTAAAGGCTGAGGAAGCGACGCAGGGGATCATAGCCCAGGTTCAGCCAACTGTTGTTTCAGAAGAGAGAAGAAAAGCAGTTATCGATTACGTTCAGAGGCTATTTAGGAACTATCTTGGTTGTGAGGTCAGATTATCAGACATTAATTAAGCCTTTAATTATCATTATATTATGCTATACATGTCTTTAATTTTATGCCATAGAATGTTATCATTGTGGAATTAGTGATTTAGTTGGAAATTACTACTATATTTGTTATATTAACTAGGAGGAATTTTCTAAAAAGAGTAGAGCTAAACTTAACTCTTATGTAGTTTGGAGTAATAGGAAAAGGAAAACCTTATTTAAGAGAAAATGGGGTTAGTATTTATGGATTACCTTGAAATGAAGAACGGTGACGGCTTGTTGTTGTTATAAAAATGGTTTCAAGATGCGACAAACCGGAGTTTAAGGTAATGTGGTTTCCGACAAAGTGGAGCTCCATTAGTTGATTATGTAGAAAGTGGAGTGTGTGTCATTGGTAAATCTATATCATTCTGTCCTAACCATATGCCCTTTGTAGATGAAAATTGTTGATAAGACCTAATAGTTGTTATAGCTATGAACCCAAGTGGAACTTGCAAATTTTAATACATGGATGTGGCTTAAATCATGTTTAGGTTCCGTTTTTGTGACTGACATATGTAGCCAACTTCTCATTTATTGGGAGTTGGATGGAATGATAAGGCAATTGATGGGGGTGTTTTTGAGTATGTGACATCTGTGGTAGTATTACTTTGGTCAAACTCAGTCCATTTACCTTGAATTAGGTTATCAAATATCAAGGGGTGTTTTAAACTCACTTCAAGTTAGTCAAGCCCTTAATTAATTACCCAGGATTTTAAAAACCAATTGGAAATTTATCATTTAATGTTTGTAGCTGAAAGGAACCTGGCTGTTGATGACAGAGTAATATGTAAATTTTATTTCAATAATATCAGTGGTGACCTACATCTCATATTTTAAAATATTTGTCTATTTGTTTTTCTTGTTTTCATAGTTATTTATTGGTGTGATCATGAACGTATAGAACATTTGCTTTGAAGTAAAAAACAGTTTAGATAGATCTTAATCATTTATCTTGTATTTATTACAGGTATTTCCATTTGGGTCAGTGCCCTTGAAGACCTATCTTCCTGATGGAGATATTGATTTGACAGCTTTTGGTGGCCTAAACTTTGAGGAGGCTCTGGTCAATGATGTATGTTCTGTCCTTGAAAGAGAGGACCATAACAGAGCTGCAGAGTTTGTGGTCAAGGATGTCCAATTAATCCGGGCAGAGGTTTTAACTTCAACTAATATGTTTCTACAGATCTTTGCTTGGTCAAATTATTTGTCTTCTGCATGCTTAAGAGACTAACCTGTTTACATTAGGTTTACTTCATCCCTTATTGTTTTCGTAGACATTTACATCTATTCTTTATTGTAGCAGCATTATTACCTGGACAACTAAGCTGAAAACTACATATCTCAACATTGTAATTTCTTTTCTCTAGAACAGAAGTAAAACTTTTTATAAGTTTTATTTATTTATATTTTTGCAGATACTTTATATAAGCTTTAATAGGAGTTCAACCCTTCATCTTTTGTGCCATTCTGATATTGTCGCAGCCATTCATTTTATAAATATTGGATATAGTGGTTTTTGCAGCCAAGAAATCGTTTTCACCCAGATAAATATTCCTTGTTACAGCTTATCAAGTTCATCTTATTTGTCAATTTATGGACTGTGGTATATAACAATTTTATCTGCACAAACTGCTCTTGCTGAAGCTTCTAAATGAGCGAACTTTTGAGGGTTCCTTTTTTCCCTTTATTTGATTTTAATTTTCTTTTACTCGGTAAACTAGTAAGGTGATTGTAGACACACCCCCTGGCATGATTTACTTTATACTATTATGGCACATATAAAGGAAAACTCTAATTGCATTCACAAGTATATTATTCTCTTCTCACCCCTGCCTGGTTTTTCACAGTTCAAACATTACTTTGTCAGTTGTCACATGTTTGACTGAGAGATGTCTATGCTTTTTCTAAAAAATGGCATAAGCACTTTTTGTTTTGAAAGGCAAAGATAATTTATTACATAATTGAGAAAGGAAGATATTCCCCCAAAACCAAACAAAAGAGGCATCAGGGAGCTTAGTCAATCAGCAGCCCAGCCCTGGTAATTGTAACCCAATAGAGCACATCTGACAAGAAGAGTAGCAAAAAAACAATCAGAAATTAACAACTTGGCTTGGGAGTAACAACCAGCATATTGAAGAACTAAGGTGTGGGTAAGCTAGAGTATCCAAGCAACAAAATCCCTCTGTAGCAAGGGTGTCTGAAGGATTTGCTTCACGAGGAGTATAAACAATTTATAGCTTTGCGATGCATAGAGTGGGAGATTAATCACATCAAACATATTATTTTGCGTCCATGGCCTTAGAAAAATATGTTGGTTATATTACTATGCAAGGACTTTACTGCATGTTTTCTTTACCATTCCGGATTTGATTGGTATGCATAGTGGAAATGATTGCATGTTCAAATGGTCTTGTTATCTTGCATTATATGAGAGTTATGATTTGAGATTATTTTTATTTGTAACAATTTACATTTCAGAAATCATTTGATTTCATGTGGCTGGTCATCTTAAAATTTGGCTTCTCTTGTGGCAGGTTAAGCTTGTAAAGTGTCTAGTGCAGAACATTGTGGTGGATATATCTTTTAATCAGTTAGGGGGGCTATGTACCTTGTGCTTCCTTGAGCAGGTAGGTTGCATTATAAGAATTTGGGTGTGAATGAAAGCCATTTACTTACAAGTTAATTGAGTTCATCTGCAAAGTAGACCCCCAAACAAAAAGAATTGATCTGCAATGTTTAGTTGCTAGTGTATATTGGAAGCTTTGTTGATTCAGACACACCTCTCTATGTTTCTTGGGTTGGGAGCCATTTAGTGGTTCTTTTTTTTTTTTTTTTTTTTTTTTTTTCACTTTTGGGAAGGAGAAAGATGCATCCTTTGCATTGAGAAACTTGAGGGATGAATATATTCTTCTAAGACCTTGAAACCTTATCATGTCAAATAAGGAGATTCACCAGATAATTGCTGTAATTTTCATATTCTATTTAGCATTATTGATTAATAGGTTTCTGTCTACTTCCCTTAGTCAGTATCATGTCAAATAGATGATAATCAACTTCTTCCCCTTCCTGAGTTCATTTGCTAATGTTTGCAGATCTATGTTAAAATTAAGATATGGATACAAGATCTCTGTTATTCTGTCTTTCAATATATGTACATATTGGGAGAGCTGTCATGGGTATAGGGGTGTCTATATCATATTGGGTATCAAGCAGAAATGCGCTTTTGTTTTTTTTTTTTTTTTCTTAAAAAAAATTAACATTCCTGATGATGTTACAGGTTGATCGTCTTATTGGAAAAGATCATCTATTTAAACGCAGTATTATACTGATAAAGGCTTGGTGCTACTATGAGAGCCGTATTCTTGGCGCTCATCATGGCTTGATTTCTACCTATGCTTTGGAGACTTTGGTGCTGTACATTTTCCATCTATTCCACTCATCTTTAGATGGTCCTTTAGCGGTGAGTGCTGCAGGAATTTTGGCAATGTAAAAGTATTTAATCACATAAATTTAACTGATTGAAATGTTACAGGTTTTATATAAATTTTTGGATTACTTTAGCAAATTTGATTGGGAAAACTACTGCATCAGTTTGAATGGTCCGATCCATATATCCTCCCTGCCAGATGTTGTGGGTGAGCAACATCATTTTGCTTTCATGCCCAATTATGTTTGTTCTTCTCTATGCATGATTAAGATGCTTATGTCATTAATCCTTTTTTTGCAGTTGAGACGCCCGAAAATGGTGGGGGAGACTTACTGCTCAGCAATGATTTTCTCAGGGAATGTGTGGAAATGTTCTCAGTTTTGTCAAGGGGATTTGAGACTAATTCACGCACACTCCCTCAAAAGCATCTAAACATAGTAGATCCTTTAAGAGAAAACAATAATCTTGGTCGCAGTGTGAGCAAAGGTAGAATCACTTTTCCATTGGCAAATTCCATTATTCTTTTCATTTGAACTCAAAACTTTTAAGTCTTGAGGATAGCAGAAATAGTTCTTTCAGATATTCTGACAAAAGGGCAGGCTATCTTCTTTTAATGGTTGTATAGTGATTCTTGAACTGATCAAGAGGCATAAAAGGTCAATAATAATGTATCTTTTCCTCTGTAGGGAACTTTTATCGTATAAGAAGTGCATTTACTTATGGAGCTCGGAAGCTGGGGCACATTCTTTCTCAGGCAGAAGAAAGCATAGCAGATGAGCTTCGTAAGTTTTTCTCGAACACTCTGGATAGGCATGGAAGTGGACAGAGGCCTGATGTCCAAGATCCTGCCCCGTTGTCGAGATTCAGTGGATTTGGTGCAGCATCATCAGTTTCAGGTACAGAGTCATGTCAAGAAGATCAAACCTTTTATGAATCAGAATCTTCAAATTCAAGAACCATCACTGGGAATTATAGATCTGATAATGAGGGATCATTGCACAAATTCAATAATGGTAATGTATCTGGGAGGGAAACAAATTTTAGTAGAACCCTTAATGAACCTCAAAGTTCTGCAAACGCTATAAGTGTTTCAGAAATCCGTCTCTCTGGGGATGCTAACGACCTGGCAACCTCCAGATTTCAAAGTCTTGTAATTTCAAATGATGCACATAAATCTTGCCCTCCAAATGCTGAGGACAGTGTTTCTTTATCGGATAATGTACGGCATGCGCCTCATCTCTATTTCTGTAGCTCATCTTTGGACAATGGAGATATAAGGAATGGAAATGCAGAATGCAAACAGCCAGAAAATTCCTGCTTTACTGAAAAGAATGGGACTTCTGGTATTCTTCCAGCAGCCAATGAGAAGATGGGTACTAATAATGTTCATGGTGATCACAGTGAGAATCAGTTGGTTGTTAGTCAAGGGGTTCAGTCCCCTGTTGGATCGAAGCACCACCCATTGGTTTCAAATTCTGCTGGGTCATCTGAGGATCTATATCCTGGATATTCTGCTTATCCAGCTTCCAGTAGTGCTGCTGGAAGTCAGGAAGCTTTGAGCTCATTGTCAGATCTCTGTGGGGATTATGATACTCACTTACGTAGTCTGAATTATGGCCGGTGGTGCTATGACTACGCCTCCGCTGCATCTGTTCCTCCAATTGCTTCACCTTTGGTTTCTCAGTTCCAGAGTAAGGATTCATGGGATGTAGTACGACAGTCAGTGCAGTTCACGCGAAATGCAATTTCCCCGATGAATGCTAAACGGCAAGCCTACTACCCCATGAACCCACCATTGCTACATGGTGCAGGCTTTGGAATGGAAGAAAAGCCAAAGCCTCGAGGAACAGGGACATACTTTCCCAATCCCAATGCGGTATACTCATTTACTAAGCCTTTGGATTGGGCTTCTAAAACTTAAGCTGAAAATATGAAATTTAGTCTCTGGTGCTAACTTGCAGTGTCATAGTGGCATTTTGCTGGTGCTTTTTTTTTTGTGTTAAATTTTTCTGGTTCGGCCTTGTTGTCTCAATGTGGTTTTATGCTTAAATGATTTTGCAGAACCATTACAGGGATAGGTCCTTGACAGCTAGGGGAAGGAACCCAGCACCAGCAAGGTCTCCTCGCAACAATGGCCGTGCGATTACATCCCCAGAGATGAATTCACCAGAGAGAAGCAGCTGTGAACTGGAACAAGTGCATTCATTAAATCAAGGTGGTGGAAAATCCGGGTCTTTGGATCTCCGCCACTCTGGTTCTGAAAAAGTGTTATCCCCTAATGCCAATGGCTCAATGCATCCGGCAGACAGGCTTGTAGAATTTGGGTCAATTGGGTCCCTACCTTTGGGGGCAGCCTCTAGAGAAAGTAGTCAAAACTTGGGTGCAATTCACCCTCAAATAGGAATGCAAAGGCCAAAATCAGCAGTGGGCATGGATGAGGACAGGTTTGGGAATTTAGTGTTTCATCTGAAATTGTATGCAGCAGGGTAAATATGAATGCTATTGTATCTGAGCTGTCTGTTCTTCTAACATGCAGGATCATTGTACAATCATTCCATTTAAAAAATGAAGAAGATTTCCCACCGTTATCCATCTGACAGCAGTGGACTGGAAAGGAATGATGTTGTTATAAAGTTTGGAAGAATAGAAGAGAGTTAATGCTAACAAAGGCAGCCTGAGACTTCAGCTTGTGTGAATATGGCTGTTTGATAGCCATTCCAAAGCTCTTATCATTGTTTTTGTGTGGTTAAAAAAAAAGGCATTTTTGTACATTCTACTAATTTGTTTTTCCCTTTAATCGTCGTAGCTGTACTTTTATAGCGAGTAATTCATGTATAGGATTATATGCTCTTTGTTTTTCCCAGGTTTTGAGATATCTGCCACTGGTAATTGGCAAAAAGTATAGACACAGATATTGTTAGTGTTGATTGGTGATGGGTGATGTAACTTATACTGCAAAATAGTGTTGTTTTTGCCGCTGTAATGGATTAATTTATTTTTCCTGGTTCTGTGGTTACAAATACAATGCAATAGAAATAGAAATACAGAATTGATATCTAATGTCCTTGTGCAGATGAAGAGAAGAGTGTGGCAAAACTCAGCTGCTGCTGGGCTTATTATTTGCTTTTGCAATCCCACTCCTAACCTTTGTGGGTTACATATAATCAATCAAGTTGGCAGGCCTTTAATAATTGTATTATATATTTAATCTTTGGAACAAAATTTTAGGAACTTTTGGGGGGGGCGACCGCACCTCATTCCATAGAAGTGTATAGCTAACGGGCAGGTATATATGGTCAACCCCTGCCCTCCCCTATACATTGCTATTTATTATTAATTTGAAAAATGCAAAAGAAATAAAACAGGTGGTGGTGGGAAGGAGTCTTTCAAAATGGCTTAGAATATTTATTTATAATGCAAATTTATTTACAATTTTGTCAACTCTTCACTCAATTTGGATTCCAGAAACTGAAAGAAAATGGTGGTGGAAGTCTGGAAGGAAGGTGGATCATTCTCATTCACCAAATCACCTCTCCAAAACTGTAATTTCCATGAGGTTTAAAGCCAGCCAGCCAGCCAGCCCATGTATCGTTTTTCACTATAATAATATCTCTGCAAAAAAAGATGATGGGTTTTCATTTTCAAGACTAAATATTTAAGATTTGAATCTTGATGATTAATATAATTGTACATGCCTATGCCTCTCTAGAGTACACCATATATGAATTAATGTCAACCATTGCAAATGCCTCTCTAGAGTACACCACTTATATGAATTTATGTCAACCATTGCAATAGCATCCCTATGCTCATCAACCCTTTCATCTTCAATACTAACACTTACCTTTAAAATCTGTTTTTTTTTTTTTTTTTTTTTTTTTTTTATAATAATAAATGAGATTATATGAACAAGTAGGAATTTAGAATTATCTATACTATATATAAACAGAATGGCACGAGTCAAGTGACACCAACTCAATTTAAGAAATTATAAAAAAATTAAATAAATTACTATATCAAAAAAATATAATAAGGGTATTGATAATTTTTTAATTTTTATATGATTTTTATTTTGAAAAAATTTACCAATATTTTTTTTTTAAAACTACCCACTTCTTTTTTTTTTTTTATTTTAAAAATCCATACTTACAAACTACCTACTAAATAATTTTAATAAAAATTTAATTATGTACTCATTTTTTTTCTATTCATCCATATAGTGAGTGTATCATAATTTAGTATATACTAAAACAATTATTCCTTAATATATATATAATGAAAATACTAAAGATTTCGTTATATACTGTCCGTGGTTAAAGTGATATTTATATAAAAATTATGATTAATGTATTGTTTTTCTTTTTTCTTTTTTTAAATTTGGTTAGATTAAATGATATATATATATTTTTTTTGTATTATTAACTATTAAATGAAAAAAAATAATCAGACGTTGGTTTAAAATAAACCTGTTCATGGGTCAAGTCTAGGGTGTAATCGAGTCGAAAAGAGCTCAAGTTGTAAGAAGTTCAAACTCGATTTGAAATTCGAGATTCGAAGCTCGACTCGAGCTCAAGCTCGATCGAGTTTCACTTTTAAAGTTCAAGTTCGATTCGAGATAATAATTGAACAATTAGAGCTCGTTCGATTAGGCTTGTTTACCTAATAAAAAATGGACTCGAATCTCATGCTCAACTTCAAACTCGATTATTTATGCTCGAGCTCGAGTTCGACTTCGAATTGAGGTTTTTTAATACTAATTAAAAATATATATATTTTAAAAATAAAAAAACTCGATTAGGCTCTGAAATTATTTTAGTCAAGTATTAAGATACTCGAATTCGGCTCGCTCGACAATGAACAAGCCGAATTATAATTTTTTTCGAGTTGAACTCAAGTAGTTTGCGAAAACAAGTATCTCATTTACACCCCTAATCAGATTGGACCGCGGCCCGAAATTCTTTTTTCTTCCTTATTATTATTATTATCCTACGTCTCCATGGCTATCATACGCTCTATGAGCCAGCTTAACATCAAGCGCCACCTCCATCACCTAACCCAACCGGCAGCGGCTCACGCTCCGCTGCCAACGAAACCTTAACCGACTTTCTCCAGAAGTGGTTACAAGTTCCCGACCTCACGCTACCTGAGTTCCAAGCTCTCCACACCACCCGGGCCCACCACCTGATAAGGTCGATTACCGATCGCTCGCCTCAAGAGAGAGCGGTTCGATCGACGCGCGCGGGAGTTTGGAGTGGTGGGGATGGGGCGAGGAATTGAGGGAGTTGGTGAAAGAGGCGGGGAGAGTATTGGGGGTGTTGGAAGAGATAGAGAGAGAGATATTTGGCGGGAAAGAGAGAGGAGATCGTTGCAAAGAGATGGAGTGGGCTGGGCACGTCAATATCTCACAGTTTCAGCCTTTCAGGTAAAAAAACACAAAGAAAGAAAAAAAGGTTTAATTTCTTTTCATTGCTTCGCGTAAAGTATTTTATTTTGTTGGGCTTTTTGTTTTTGTGTAGAATAGAATAGAAACAGTGCAGCTACGATATTCGGGCATAATTCTGATAAAACAAAACATTATTAATTTGGATTCCTGTTTTCTTTTCTTATATTTATTTTTATACTACTTCTCTATCAATTCTAATCTCATTATAAAAAATAAATAAATTAAAAAATGGAAAAAAGCAAGAAAAAGAACAATCTGATCTGTTGCACCACTTTATATATATATATATATATATGGGTAATCTTTTCAATTAAAAATTGAGTTGATCTATCTTAATTTGTGACAAATTCGATCACAAACATCTTTTTTAACAAGAAGCTCAATCAAAAAATTTATATTTAATATAAATATAGATATAAAAAAAAAATGTCAAGGAGTGCCTATTAATTGTCCATTGACAATGATTAAGTATTATTCATAAGAAGATTTTTATTTTTTGGTCCATAAGAGACTAGGAAGTAAGGATTAACCCAGAGAATATAGAGATAACTAATTAATGAACTGATCTTACTAAGTTTGGTGAGAATAATGTATTAATTTTGACAAAAAATAAATAAATAATTGAAACTAACATCTCCATCAGTGTCAATTAACACAAACATATATACAATCATGCATGAAACAAATTAGGGACTTGTGTTTTGATGTTAATTTTTGTATAGCAATTAAATTATGGATTGTCCTTATTAATTCTTGGCTTTTATATAGTGAAAATTAAGATGGAGAAAATAGCGAGTAAACTTGAGGAGGTTGCGGAAGAATTGAGGAAGATTTTGGATTTGGGCAGGAATATTTGTGATTCAGATTGGTCTGATCCGAATCACTGTTCATATATTAAAATAATATTATATTTTTAAAATTTAATTATAAAAATTAATAAAAAAATAAAAAATTATTTTTTTATTAAATGATAAACAGTAATTCAAGTCCACCGGTCAATCCGAGCCCTCCTAAGACCGGATTTAAATAAAAAAAATAAAAAAATTTCGAATCGCGACTCGAACATCTCAGCCAAGCATTACGAATTTTCTGTCAAATCTGAGCCACGACGTTTCACTTTTGATGCCCCCTCCAGACACCATTATTGTCACTGTTAGACAACAACTCGAGGCATGCAAGTTATTTCAATCAATTCCCATATCTCTCTCTCTCTCTCAACCACTACTTTTTAACTGAAGTTGCTTAAATTATTTTGAATATGTTCTTGGAGCAGAACATACATTAATCACGTACTTAAAGATTTTTTTTTTATATAAAAGAGATCGTAATTTAAAAATAAAAAATAAAATTACAAATGCTGATTGAATGTCACTCTTATAAATAATTCTATAAACTAACTAACTGAATTAAGTTAAAATTAATCTTATTTATGCATGCATATGCATAAGTGTTTGTCTAAATTTGGTATATTATATTGCTTGATTTTTTAATAAAAAAGACTATGCTGTTTTTTGATTTTTGTGAAAGAAATTGTACCATGACAAATTAATTTCTGAAGATAATTTGCATACACACTGCTGGTTCCAGATCATATAGCAACATGTTTCAACATTAATGTCTAAGAAATTTTTTCTCTATTATGTTGCATGATTAGCACGAAAGCGTCTAACTGCTTCATCTATATATTTTTTATATAGAAATATCTGTAAAGTTGAACAACATAATATGCAAGGACATTCCCTATGGTTTTTCCAAATTTATGTTTAATTTTTATTTTTATTTTATAGTTTTTCTTATCGTTTGTACTTGGCCGATTGATTACATCTACAAATTTGTTGCTAACCCTCGTCTATACAAGATTCAACAATGAAAATTTTAAATGAAAATCTCAAACTTTAAACGTTGAAGTGTCCCCTCGTGGACTTTATCTAGTTAATTAATTTGTTTATTTATATCTTTATATGCAATTCATATAACCATAGAAATTAAAGGAAAATGTGCCCAGAAACTAAGCCAGGATTTCGATCTTGGTGAGTCGGATTAAAAAATAATATATTATACGATGCATAAAAATTAAAGGAAAATGTGCCCAGAAACGAAACCAGGATCTCAATCTAGGAGGGTCGGATTAAGAAAAAAATATTATATATGATATACATGCATTATTTGAATAGCTGTAGCTACATGGTTATTCTTTAAACTTTTTCAAAAATGATAATCATCTTTGATTTTGTTGAAGTCGAAGGATAATATTCATATAGGTTAGTTGGTGAATTGATAGAATTAAGCTTCGTTTTATCAATTATGCTCTTGTCAGCCTTGGCAGTTTATCTTTTCCCCTCTTATTATAGAGTAAAGCAGTGAGAAAAAAATCAGATTTTGTTTTGGTTAAGATGTCAATGTTTGGATTTAACATTAATTAAAGATTGCAAATTATACTTTAGGGTAAAACGCATGCATCAATCAACAATACCTTGTACAACCAGGTAAAGAGAAAATCCCACCAAATAATCCCCACAAGATTTTGTTATTCACATTGCTATCATATATTTTTACTTTCCCAAAATGTCTACATCAATTAATATATACTTACAATGTTAATGGCGGTTAGGCCGCGACTAGACATACTCATGGGTCGGGTTGGGTCCGATCGCGATCTAAATTTTCTTTCCTTACCTTGGCTCAGATTACTGTTCATAATAATAATACAAAAATTAAAAAATTAATTTATATATATTGTTATAATTAAATTTAAATAAATAAATTTATTTTTTAATATGTGAACAGTAATTCAAGCCGAGTCAAGCTGACCTGAATTATTGAAACTCCTACTTAGATCCGGTCCAATACGAACTGAACCTGCTAAACCAGGCTGACTACCAGGTCTAGCCACGACTACTTGCTCATGAATCCCCATTTTGGTTTTTCTTCCTCATTTGAGCTTTGAGAATGGAAAGAGGGTGACCAATATCAAATAACAAGTTATTGCTCTTTGTTGTATTAATTATTTTGCTTGTTTCGTTTGTAACTTTTTTTTCTTTCTCATATTTGGAGAGAAAAGATGATTCCAACTCAACTCATATGAACAAATAATGATTTATTATTATTAAGATAATGCATATACATATTTCATACAAATAAATTATACAATATTATGCATTAATTTTTTCGATTTAACCCTTATATTGTCAATTTCGTTTTTGTATATAAAATTTGTGTAGTTGATATTCATAAGATAAATTTTAGATTTTTTGCACAAATTTTGTGCAGCCACGTTGTCACCTTTATTAGTGGCCACTTGGCTTTTTTTTTTTTTTTTGTGGAGTGGACCCTCCATTTTTTTTGTTGTTGAGGATAGAGAAAGAGAAAAAAATAAAAAAAAATTGTATATTCGTATTCTTTTTTTGTGTTTAAAATATTATAAATTGATATAAATTTTTACACGTTAATAATTCATTTTATGAATACTTTTAAACGTTCTTGTATCTGTATCGTGTTTGTGTTATTTTTCGTGTTTTGTTTTAATAATTTTTTCTATGTTGTGTTCGTGACGTGTTCGTGTTCATTTTTTTTCTTTCAAAATATTATAAATTTATATAAATTGTATACGTTAATAGTTCGTTTTATGTATATTTTTACACGTTCGTATATTCGTGTCGTGTTCATGTTATTTTTTGTGTTGTGTTTTAATTATTTTTTCAATTTTGTGTTCGTGTCGTGTCTTAATTCATCTAATATTTTACGTAATTTGTCATTGTGATTAAATTTAGAGAAAAAATTGTGCGTTCGTGCTGTGTCTCAATTTATGACATATTATGTATAATTTATTATAATTATTCAATTTAATGAAAAAATTATGTTCTGAACGTGTTTGCATTTTTTTTTTTGTGTTTTCAAAGTATTATAAATTTATATAAATGTTTATACGTTAATAATTAGTTTTACCCAATAATTTATATGAACTATTATAAATTTATAAAAAAATTTACACGTTAATAATTCGTTTTATGTATATTTTCACAAATTCGTGTATTTGTGTCGTGTTCATATTATTTTTCATGTTGTGTTTTAATTATTTTTTCTATGTTGTGTTTGTATCATATCTCAATTCATGACATATGTTACATAATTTGTCATAGTTATTCAATTTAGAGAAAAATTTGTGTCATGTTCGTGTAATTTTTTTGTGTGCTTTTAAAGTATTAAAATTTATATAAATTTTTACACGTTAACAATTTATATAAAATATTAAAAATTTATATAAATTTTTACACGTTCGTGTATTCGTGTCGTGTTCATGTTATTTTTCATGTTGTGTTTTAATTATTTTTCTATGTTGTGTTTGTGTTGTGTCTTAATCATCTCATATTTTACATAGTTTGTCATTGTGATTTAATTTTTTTTTTTAAAAAATTGTGTGTTCGTATCGTGTCTCAATTCACGATATATTTTGTATAATTTGTCAGAGTGATTTAATTTAAATTTTTTTTTATGTTTTCATAACGTGTTCGTGTTATTTTTTTATGTTTCCCAAAATATTATAAAGTCATATAAAAATTTTCATGTTAATAATTAATTTTATACGTTATTAATTTATGTGTTCATAATATTGTTGTCATTACAATTATAAAAATAGAAAACGAATCATTTCACTCGCAGCGTAACGCGAATTTTTTTCTAGTGTATAAATTTTCTTATCATCATTATAATAAAAATTTGGTTCTTTTAATAGTAACATTAATTTCTTGCTATTATTAGAGACTATGTGTCTTGTAGTGTCTTGTCAAAAGAAAAATGTAATTTGGTTGTTTTGATCCTTAATTAAGCTTAATATATATATATATATAGAGAGAGAGAGAGAGAGAGAGGTAAGAAAATAACTAAATATAGATTACTTATTAAAAAGAAAACTAGTATTTCTAATAAACAACTTTCTTGGTACATATATTTAGCTATTATACTTAAACAACGCTTTCACTAGAAGTCTTGTTAAATGAATTAAGTGCAATGGCATAAGCATCATGTGTGTAGAATAAATAATTAAATTTTAAATAAAAATATATAATTTATTAGTAAAACAATATTTTCGAATCGAGTTAGAACTTAAAAATCTAAATCTAAACCCAATCAATCAAACGAATCTGGACAAGTAATCTGATCCAAATTCATAATATATATATTTTTTCCAATGGCCTTTTTCTTTAGAGAGAGAGAAATTTTTATTTTTTGAGTTTGGATGTATATGGGAAGAAAAAGATGATGGGGCTGGATAGGAAGGTAGAATCCAGAATTTGTAATTTCGTCGTATGCATTGGCAAGATATGGAAGAGGAGAAATACAATACAATACAATACAATAGATGATAGAAATTAGAAGAAAAGACTAAAGAGAGAAATAAGGCAGGCTGAGGCAAGGGCACATTAGAGTGAGAGGAGAGTCAGCCAAATAATACTAAGTCTCACTCCTGTGGTGTGTACAATACAATCAATTATATGACTCTCCTCCATCTTAGATTCCCCTAGATTTTTTGTCCCCCACTCGTGCACTTCATTGTAGTAAATCCAATTTTATATTTTCTATTTTATCTCTCTTTTCAAAATTTTCTCCTATTTCAATTTTTTAATGTCAACATTAAATGTCATTTTTTTTGAGGAATCAAATTTTATTTTCTTACTTTAGGATTTTCTTTTTTACATAAAGGATTAGAATTAAATTTTAATTTCATTTTCAAAAATAAAAATTCGTTCCATCTGAACATTTGATTTTGATTTGATGATTTTGATTTTCAAAATTTAAATTTGAACTTTAAATCTCTATTTTCAAATTGAAAAAAGAAATTATAGTATAAAATATTGTATTACTTGACTAGTTAACGAAATTCAAATTGATTAATTCTTATAGCTCTAAAAAAATTTATGCAAAAATGATTTTGAAAAAGATAACTAATACTTACCATTTTCACCTTTTTTTTTTATTTTTATTTTTAATAATAGTCAATTACTCTACCGAATCTCACTTGCTCAATGGTTTCGCTAAAGAATTATATATATACACTCACATATATCATGTAAACTTGACAATTTGTGTATGTGATGTGTCTCATGTTTTTTTTCGTATTAGTTCTGTAAATATAAGTACAACACAAATAATTAAATGTGTTAAAAGATCTTAAACATAAATACAATTCGTGTATTAAACCAGTTGTGTTAATTTTGTTTAAATATATCATGTCATATTTATTAAACATATTGTATTTTCGTATCATATCCAAAATTATCAAACTTAATATAATGTGTGTGTGAATGAAATAATTAAGAGTACAATATTTTTTTAGGGTTAAAAATTCCCATGTTCTATTTATCTTTGAGGTGTCTATATTAGAAATGTTTATGGATTGGGCTGGATTCGAGTTTTGAATATTGGAGTTAAGGTTCGGCCTATTTTTTAAACAAGATTCATTTTTTTGCTCAAATTCATTTTCGGACCTAATATTTTTGTCTAAATCATCTCAAATATCGGGCGAATTTTTGGGTTTAGACGATAACCCAACTCTTAGACAAATCTAATCTATATGCCCCTACAATATATTTTTATATCTTAAAAATAAGAAAAAGTATCACAATATCTTTTTAAGCAAGGGTCACAAAAGACTTGTCCTCTCTCATCTATATATATACATTTTCGTTCTTTCCTTTTCCGTTTTACACGTACAAGGACAAAATTAGGCTAAAACAAAAACCTCAAAGAAATGGGTCCAAACGATGCATACAATAAGTTCATTGAAAAGGAGATTAGGTGGATCTCATGGCTTGATCTTTGGAAAAAAAAAAAAAAAAAGAAGAAAAAAGAAAGAGGTTGGACGTACTCTCAACTCTCAAGTCTAACGATACCTCAGGCACATGCAAACAAGCTATAGATTGGAGGTTATTAAAGTATATGTTGTGAACCAATAATTTAATTTGCAAGAAATTAAAGCTTACGAAATACGATGTATATATAATTGTATATAGGTCGATAAAACTATAATTAACATCATAAGCTATAAATTTTTTAAAAAAAATCCTTAATTTTTAGCATCAAATAAACAATTATGCTGATGAAGATTAGGACAGTTTGGATTAATTATCTAAAATCTTTTGTACGACTAAGGTCGAGTTAATGTCTTATAACTTGTCCAAAACCCTACTTTTAACCACAGTTGATGAAATTAATCGACTCAAATAGATTTCCAACAACTCGTTCAATTATACGATGTATAATTGTTTATAGGTCGATAAAACTATAATTAACATCACAAGCTATAAATAAATAAATAAATAAAATCCTTAATTTTTAGCACCAAATAAACAATTATGCTGATGAAGATTAGTCACTCACACACGTGCAGCAGTTGGTTGGGGTCATTATTCTTGAATAATATTAATTGGGAACCCTTCGACCTAACCCTGCCCTACCCTTGAAACTTTGTAGGGTACGTTACCCTTCATTTGCCAATTATATAATATATTTTTAGGGTAGAAATAGAGCGAAGATAATTATATGAAAGAAAAATGTGTATTGGCAACCAGAATCTGCGGACTAATGTTGGTCGTCTGGTCTTTCATCTCCTTCTTCTGTCTCATCTCTTGTCTCTCCCCCTTTTTTAATCCCTTGTTTGACTCAGACTCTCCTTGCGGCTCGCCGACACACTCCCCAAATTGCTTCAATTCCACATTTTTATTATCTAATTTCCCAATTATTCTGTCATGGAATTTGTGTATTCATGCCCATTACTCACTTAGATCATTCACTAACTATTTTTTTTTTTTATAAACGAAATCATAATTTGAAAAAAAAAAATTATAAATATTGAAATTTGAACATTAAATTTGAATATTATTTTTTAAAAATAATTATATGAACTAACTAAATTAAACTCCAATTCATTTACTAACTTCTACCACCAATTTATCAAAAAACTCCTATAAAAAAACACTTGTAAAGACTTATAAAATTTTTGGTTTCGGTGATCATTTATAAAAAAGAATTAAACGACCATTCAGTTTCAGTCTCAATCTGCTACATATAAAATAGACTATATGGTAACCGGTGGTATATATGAATTTGGTGAAAATTGGTACTCAGCATTATTTTAACTTTAACTTCATTTTATTTTAAATATTTTACTCTTTCTTGTTGGCCAATGAATCCATGGAATATAATTTTAAGATTTGAGTAAATTATAGAAAGTTTTAGATTAGACTACTTAATTATTAGTCAATGCATAATGCAAAAACTATAACTAGACAAATGTATTAGGAACCTCAAAGTTAGGGATTAACATAATAAATCCTATATTAAGAAAATGTAATTTTTTTATTTATTTTATAGGGTAGGTAAAACCAAACTTCAATCTCTTTGTCCCAGAAAGAAACAACATCTCAAATCCTACCTTTCTTTTTCAAAAAATAAAAAACACAAAATAAAGAAAAGAAAAGAATGGTAAAAGACTGTTACTGTCACAAAAGAAACATTTAATTGCACAAAGGAAAAGAGTTTGTTAAGCCAATCTGAACCCTTTATCATGATCAATGGGGTCTGATCACACTTCCAAGTCAATGTTTCCATTTTCTTAAAAGGACATTCAAGGAAAAAAAAAAAAAAGGAAGAGCACCCCAAATCATGTCTGTTAATATTGCTATTTTTATAAACCTAAAAATTCATGCTATTTTTTTTTGTCATAATCATGCTTAAAAATATTATATATTTATATAAATTTTAATATGTTAATAATTCATATTATATATTTTGATACATTTGTATATTCAAATCGTATTCATATTATTTTTTTATATTATATTATATTTTAATTATTTTTTTCGTATTATGTTTGTGATGTGTTTAAAATTATCATATTTATATTTTTGTTTGAAAAAATGTACATTTTGCCTTTTGTAATTATCGAAGTAACTTTAACTTTTTTAAGAGATCTATTTTTTCAACTTTAGGTAAAGCTCTATGCCTATGTCAACAAAAGCCTTTGAGCTTTCACACAGTGCAGAAATTTGAATTTCACCCATTTGAGGTGAAAATTTTGAATTTTACAGCTCTTTTTTTTAAATTTTTACTTTTATCTTTTACAATCTACTATCTCTCTCTCTCTGGATGTGGGAAAGCTGGACATCTTGCCTGGAGAAGGAGATATAGATTTTATTGGTTTAGAATTGTGAAGAAAGATTAAAAACTGAACCCCTTGTCCTTAAAGAGTATCTTCTTTTAGAATAGTGAAGAAACTGTAAGGAATTGTACCATCGAGGAACCCTTTTACACAATGATTAAAAATTTGTATTGGAAGTTCAATCGATTTAATTGGTTTCAATTGTATGATTGATTATAAATAATTTAAATATTAAATATAATTAATAATTAATAAATATATATATATATATATATTTACTTATTTAATGATATGGTTTTTATTATAATAATAAAAATTTAAAAATTCAAATCTCGTTCTTTATAAAAAAATAAAAATAAACATAAAACCGTTTTTTTATCGGTTTGTTAAAACTTTATTTTATTTTATGATAGATCTAAATCGAATAAACTTTTGATTTTCGATTGAATCGATCATTTCGATTCAATTTTTTCAACATATTGCTTTTACATTTAATTCATATTCATAGAATCAACATTGAATATATGTTTTGTTTTTCTATTCCCAAATTGGTTTGGTGCATGCCAAAGTACTGATTTATTCATTCAACAAACATCTCTGTCCTTTTGGTCTCTTCAGGAATTATACAAAACTCGCATGCTATTATTATCATAAGATTAGTTTTATTGGTAAAGAGAGAACTTTTTATCAAATAAAGTTCAATTAACCACATTTGAAAGTAAAATTTTGAAAATATCATGTGTGATATGAAAAAAAATATGCTTAAAATCGTATGCAAAAGATAATTCGATTCAAATAAAACTTGAAAATACCCACCCATGGATCGGATGCTACCCAAATTCCAATAATCAAAGCTTTTCTTTTTGTTCTTAAATTGGGATTTTAAAGCTTTTCGTTTTTTAAAAATAAAATAAAATTGGACATGAATATATATAGTCAATTATTGGATTTGCTCGGCCTTCAGCCAGTGCATGAAGTGCAGGTCGCTATAAACTCAAACTTTCTTTTCCAATTGTCCTCATTTCAAAACAAACAAGCTTGTCCTTTTATATCAGGCTTGAAAGTTGCAACATACTAGATTTTCCTTTTTTTTTTTTTTTTTTTTTTTTCTTTTTTTTAGGAGTCCAACTGTCTCAATGCCAAAATTTTACTTTGATTATAGGACAAATTATAAAAGCTAAATTATTCAAGCACTAAAATAAAAGCACGCCTTTCATGGATTCTGTTCTGTTGTTATCATTAAGATACCCTGCCAAAATTCTATCTCTTTTTTCCTTTTCCTTTTTCTCTTTGGCTAAATGGTTTTTATACTCAGGAAAGCAGGAAAAGCCTTAATAATAAAAATAAGGTCTCAACAGGTCAGAAACACGTAAAGACAACCAAAAAAATTCTACCTCTTGAATTTCCTACTTTTATTCAACTGTAAATTGATATGTAATTGATTGGTAAAAAAAAAAAAAAAAAAAATTCATGATCTAAGAACTAGTTGTATTTACTTTGAAAGAAGAGTAAATGACAAGAAAGTTGGAAAATGATGAAAGAGAAAGAAAAAGAGAAAGAGGAAATTATAAACATTATCTATATTTCATAAGTATTTCGGAGGAAATTATTTCAACCGGACATCACTTAAATCAAACCAGATTTGCTTGAAAACCTTAATGATAAGATCATGGTATTCATCAGAATTGAGAGAAAGATAACAGGCAAGCAAATCCTCCAAGTCCTTTGATGCCCTGATGTTGTTCTCCTTAATCATCTCCACCATTGAATCCCTGAAGTCTCTCTGAGGATCAAACGACGACTTTACCACCGCAAAGCTATCCGACAGACTCCTCCTTGAACTCCAGCTTGAACTTGATGACACGCTTTTCCGAGCATGAGCTGCCTGAATTCTTCTGCTTGCAATCTTTGGAGAATTTACTCTAAGCCTTACACCAGGAGAATTGACAGAAAATTTCCTGACAGGACTAATGTTCTTGTTCTCTTTCACTGTAATTCTCTCTTCCTTAACAACCTTGACAGAGAGTGAACCACTTGCATTTTTTCCCTCAAATTTAGCTGAACTCCTTGGATACTTGGTTGGTTCATTGTTCTGTTCTTTCTTCTTGATATCCTTCACCATATCGTTGAATTTAGCCGGCTTTGTTATGATCGGAGGGAGTTCAAGCTGATCAGATAATTTGTCGAACTCATCTAGCTTGTTGAATTTCTTAACAAATGACTTGTTCCCACCATCGATAACGATATCATTAGCTTTAGAATTCATGACTTTTTTGCAGCTACAAGAACGCGACCAGGATACCATGTTGTCGAATGATTCAGTAGTAAGAATGCAGTCAGACCTGAATTCTTGAGGCAAAGAGCTATCATCAGAAGAGGAGGAAGAAGCTGAGTATTCTGGTGGGGAATCAGCCTTAGTCCAGAGTGTGGCACGGCAGCTACAACCGGCAGAAACAGAGGAAGCAACAAGCTTGGGAGACGACGACCTGATGTTTCTTTTCCTAGATCGTTGTTTAGAAGATTTTCTGGGTGGGTCCGTGAAATGGGCATCAGTTGATTTGGTTTTTGAAGGACAAGCATAGAATCTATCACCTGGGATAAGCTCCCTACTGAAGTAGTACGACTTTCTTGGATAAAAATGGTGGGGTTGCTTTATTTTTGGTGGCTGTGTTGTTGTTGAAGCAGGAGATACCAGGTTTTGTTTTTTCCTGCTATGGTTTCTGGCTCTGCCCATGTCTTTCAGCTTGTAGAACCAGACATTGGGCATCATATCTGATAACCTAAACCTGTAATTGCCCATCAAAATTCTTTCTTTGTATGAAAAAAGTTAATGGTTTAGAAACTACAGAAATCTCTAAAATGTATTTTAAAGATAAACTCTTGATCAGTCTCCTTGATATAGGACTCACTGAAGAGTAGAAGCTGTATAAGAACAGAGAGTGAATGAAAATGGAGAAAGGGTGGGGTCCAGGAAGGGAGAAAAAAAAATGGTGCCAGGTGGTAACTGCCTTTTGCTGGTTATGAGTTTATGACGCTTAATCACCAAACCAAGCAGAAATTTTGTATTCTTATCATCATTACTATTTTGTTTACTTCTTAAACTAAGGTGATTCCCTCCCCAACTAAAACCTGTTTTTTTTTCCTCAACAGGCCCCAGCCTCTATGTTTTTCGTACCAAGGCTAAAATCAGAGGGTTTTCCATTTTTTTTCTTCCAAATTTTCTATCGACGTGGCTCACATGCCGGCCCTTAGATTGACCCCACAAACCTCCTCTCTTTTTTAGCTGCCATGTAAACTAGAAAAGAGGTTTAGGAAAAGGGCAGCTTCGTATTCAGCTTTTATCTGCTTTATCATTAATTTGCTTTCTGCATTTAATACACACTTATAATAGGCTATTTTATGAATGCTTTTACCCCCCATTACTAGCACTTTGCTTTCTGCTTTTGAGAAATCGACTGTTAACATGTTAAGAGGAAAATGAAAACAAAAAAAGGACTGAAAATTAAAAAGGAGCTTTTGGGATTGCAGAGAGCTCGTTGGAACTCAGCAAGTCAGCATTTTATATGCTTCCAACATAGAAAATTCTATGGCCCATCAATGCAGATTTGCAAAAAAAATCAACTGTATTCTTGGCAAATACGTCTGCTACTGATTAAACCCTTTGCTGTTTCATAGCAAAGAGTCGATAAATGTAATCTATGCAAGGTTTATCTGGGCTGAATCTTGCTATCATTAGTCTTTAAAAGGACAAAATTGTGAGTCACAACAAACACAAAGAGTCCGATGCACATGAACTTTCTCTCTCTCTATCTCTCTCAAGTTGCGATGGGCCTTGAATGCCATTATCTAGTACTCCTGGGGCAGACCGATCGAGCAGAAACTATGGCATTGGGTTATCAAACTGTGTGATGCTAGAAGGTTATCCTATCGTTGTCCGAATTCTGGTCATCCTCAAGTAGCTAAAAGAAAGAACTGCAACCGAACCTTTTCCTGGCCATAACCCTTTACTGATAATGAGAAAATTTCTTAAAGTTTGGTGGTACGGTATTTACACATTATGACAAATGTTCATCTGTCTTCCATCACTGACACATTTGATTTATTACAAATTCATCATATAAGACAACAGCTAGAATTTGGATTGGATATAATTGTATGGTGTTAGCAGACTTATAATTGTCACTTTGATAAGATCCAAGATGGCCCAATCCCATGGCAATTTTTATATGGGCCAAGATCCAAGAAAATCTAAGAAACATGGCAAGAATGAGTGGAATTCACTTGGGCCATGTTGCAAGTTATTCAGGAAAGGCTTCAACATGCAAGATGCGCTTGCATCCAAGTTTGGTCCATGTGATTCAAGAACACAAGATGGCACATTAAGAGGGCTTATTTGGGCTTATTTTAATTCTTATAATTACTTAGGCAATTGGGCCTATATTATGTAACATGGACATCTTTTAATTATTTAGGTTTAGGCTTGAGCATGTTCAGCTCATATTTTGCATATTATAACTTAGTAGATTAGGGTTATTGTAGGGAGGCTATAAATATATGTCTTAGCCGTCTACTTTAATTATCTTTTGATCAATTGAGTTTGAATTTATTCAAAATGAGTGTTTCACTCTTTTTAGTTCTTGAAAGAACTTAAGAACTTATCAAAGAATTCGTTATAGCTTTAGGCATTTTTTTTGTCTAATAGTTATAGTTTTTAGGGCAGTTTTCGTTTGGGGTTTCATTTTTGGAAGTTGGTTTAGATACTATCATAACAAAATCAATAACAAGATTTTGGGGTTTCAGATATTCTTGTCTTGGGGTTATAGTTTTAGGTATTCTTTTGCCTTAGGTTATAGTTTTTAGGCCGTCTAAGTTTGGGGTTTCAGTCTTGAAAAGTGGTTTAAATCAAGATTTTGTTTCTTGAATTCTTGATCAATTGAAATTTCTTCTTGTTGATTCTTGATCCGAATCTTGAAAAAAAAAATCAAGAATTCAAAGGGGCATTCGAACAGTCCCAAGAAAAAAAAAAGTTAATCCGAGATTTCAAGAAAATCAAGAAGTCTCGTTCTTGAAAAAAAGAAAAGAAGAAGAGTGTTCGAATAGACAGAAAAAGAAAGAAAGATTCGAAAAAGATTGAAAAGAAAAGGAAAGAATTGACATTCATTTTTTTACTAACCAAAGTTGTTTTGCAACGACTTTAAGATGTCTCTCACATTATGCGACGAAATAAAGCAGGCTCTACAAGAGATGAAAGAGATCACCTTATTGTTTGAGAGGTTTGTGCAACAAGAGGAAGAAATATGGAGAAGAAAAAAAAGAGAAAAAGAGAGAAGAAAAAAAGAAAAAGAAAATGAGGTGGCTGCAAATAAAGAAAAGCAAGAGGAAACAGAGAGTAAAAAAGAAAGTGAAAAAGAAATAGAGGTGGCTGAAATTAAAGAAGTAAAAAAAGAGCCACTAGTGGAAAAGGAGACAATTCCTGCCGAGGGAAATAAAGAATTTGAGAATTTTTCTGATGCAAAAGAGAGTGAAGTTTTTATTCTTGATGCTCCTAACCAATCTCTTCCTATTTTGCCTATTTTTTTGTTGAAAGATTGTGAGGATTTACTTTCGAAAGAGTTGCAAGATGGGTTGCCACCCATAACCGGCATTGACCATCACCTTGATTTAGTTCCTAGCACTGTCATTCTCACATACAAGGCTAAGATTCGAGGGCGAATCTTTTCGAGGAAAGGGGGAATGATAAGATCCAAGATGGCCCAATCCCATGGCAATTTCTATATGGGCCAAGATTCAAGAAAATCTAAGAAACATGGCAAGAATGGGTGGAATTCACTTGGGCCATGTTGCAAGTTATTCAGGAAAGGCTTCAACATGCAAGATGCGCTTGCATCCAAGTTTGGTCCATGTGATTCAAGAACACAAGATGGCACATTAAGAAGGCTTATTTGGGCTTATTTTAATTCTTATAATTACTTAGGCATTTGGGCCTATATTATGTAACATGGACATCTTTTAATTATTTAGGTTTAGGCTTGAGCATGTTCAACCCATATTTTGCATATTATAACTTAGTAGATTAGGGTTATTGTAGGAAGGCTATAAATATATGTCTTAGCCGCCTACTTCAATTATCTTTTGATCAATTGAGTTTGAATTTATTCAAAGTGAGTGTTTCACTCTTTTTAGTTCTTGAAAGAACTTAAGAACTTATCAAAGAATTCTTTCTTTGTGGCATTTAACCTATCAAACTTAGGTTCTTGAAACGAGAGTTCTTAGGGTCTAGTTTACATGCTTAATCTAGGTTCTTTGAAACAAGCTTTTAAGGGTTTAAGTTTTCTTTGCCTTAATCTTGGCTTTTTTGGGTTAGGTATTTCAATTTGTTAGTGGGTTCAAAAGGTTTAACCGCTAGGGTTCACATCACACTTGAAGCAGCTGCATCCGGATACGATACTTATGTATTCAACAGGTTTATAAGCAAAAATTAATTTAAACCAATCGAACCCCCAATGCGGGGCAATAGAGAGCTCCCCCGTATCGGGGGTCTGTTTTTTCAATGGACCCTAAGGATTCAGTGAAGAGATTCACCTCCATTCGAGGTGTTTATTTTTAAAATTGCCCATAATTCTGTTTTTTTCTCTTCTTTTTACTCTCAAGGTTACAGTGCAAGGACGAAAATGTCTCTGCCACTTCTAATTTTAATTTTGTTTATTTTTATTTTTTAAATAATTTTATAAATATTATTTTAAATAAATAATTTATATATTTAATTAATAATTATTTTTATTTTAAAATATGTAAATATATATTATTTATTTTAATTTTAATAATTTTTAATTATTTATTAACTTCTCAAATATGTTATAAAATTTCATTATATACATATTTTAATTTAATGTATTTAATTATTATTTTTTTCTCTCATTATAATTCATTTCATCATCAACACTGTTTAATCTAAACATATATCTCACTGTTAATTTTAATATCACCGTTATAATATTTAATCACCCCTTACAATAATTAATTTCACTTTCACTATTATTTTTAATTTTACAGATGTATCGTCAATCTAATGAAACTTAAAAGCTCACAGCCTATATATAGGATGCAGATAACTCGGTTCCCTAGGTTGAGGTTTGGTCAACTGGTCCCCTGGTTTGGGCATGTTCGCTAGAGGAACATAACCAATAGTCTAGGGTACCGTAAATGTGTCCAAACTCTAATCAATTAGAGTGGGGACCTGGTGATTGCTAGTCGTCCCTAAAATATTTTGTCGTTAATGGTACCCTTGTTGGTATCTTTGACGAAGAACAAGGAATAAATTCAGGGAGGTTATCCTTTTGTATAATAACCAAGAATGTTTTCCACACTGTGATGTGTATGTAGGGTTGCTAGCAGGAATCTTTTCACATGTAGTTGGGCTCATTGAAACAAGTAATGGGTGGAGATTTTAGGCCCAAATCAGTTCTTCCTGAGTTAATTTGCTGAAGCAACCCATAAACGTTTAAACCATGTGGCCCAAATAAAAGAATATAGAACTTGGGGGGTACTATTTATTTAAAATTTAATAGAATGAATGCAGAATGTTCTTATCTGATCATACTCTTCAACCCCAAAAAAAAAAGTTTGTATTAGATCAAAATTTGAAGGCAATCTAACTAAAAGAAGTATTGATACAATTAACTGCCGATTAGTGCATGATTTTTTGTTCTTGGAACAAAGTTCCAATACCTTCTTTTTCAAACTAAAAAAAAGAAATAATACAATGAATTTAGTGTATAAAAACAAGATTAGAAAAACAAAATTGAGCTAGCTTGTGCATAAAACTGTGAAAAATCAATTAGCTAAAGTTGTTGGTCCGTTTGCTAGGGCCAGAAGGTGGCAAAGTGCCTTTTGGTAGAAGATTTAGCACCAAGGGTCGGTACTCGGGACCCTGTTTCCCAGGGAGACGCAAGAGTGCTTTGCCAGTATTCTTGTCAGAATCTGGTGACTTGTAACCAGTTGCTGATGGCGAAACTTGGAAATTTTGCTGAGTAAGAACAAGATCATTTCCTGGTTCCGTTGTAAGAACAATATTATCTGAGACGGGAAGCTTGAAAAAACCATCCAAGTCCATGAGTCTGAGCCTGGCGCAGAAGGCTTGAGATACGAGCATGGCGTATATGAATATCGCTATTATGAAGCACCCAAATTGATTCAATCCGAATATCTATCTTTTGCTTTGCTTGGCCTGGCCTCCTCGCCTTTTTATTATTCTTATTCTCTCTGTCACTCTTTCGCTTGCTCTCATGCGGGTTTCGATTATTTACTGCAACTAAAAGCTAAACCCAACTTCCCTTATCTCTTCTAAAGGACGAGATTAGCCGAATTAGCCTTTGAAATCCAGTCCAGCCGCCACCCATCTCTTCTAACTTCTTCTCCAGCTTCTTTCGACGAAGAAGAGATCGAAGAAGAGTTTGGTGGCTGTGGAGAAGCTGAAATCAGAGTTGATGCTTCTGGGATTCATCTCATTTCTATTTGCAGGAAGTCAATCTCCAATTTCTGATATATGTATACCAGCCAAGATTGCAGATCTGATTTCGATCTAGGGTTTTTTGGGGTTCTTCTTTGTTATTTTTCGGCTGTTTTGTTCATGTTCGATCTGCGGTTTGTAAAACCATTCCAATGAATGATTCGATCTCTAGATTCCTCTGAATTAGCTCCGAAATCCCTAGATCTAAATTCGAAAATCATGATCTCAAATCTCTGATTTGCCTCTAACAGCTGTCTAATTTGAAAAAAAAAAAAAAAAAAAACAGCGGCTGCCTTGAGAGATTGGCTGGGGATCCGGTTTATGCTTTGAGTATTTCAGAGGAGAAATTCGCGTTGGTTTCGGGTGTTTCAACTGAAAAATCACTTGGGTTGTGTTTCAAGAAAGAGGATGCTGAGGCTCTTTTGGAACAGATGAAGAGTATGGATCCTGGCATGAGAAAAGAAGGTTCTACAGTGGTTGCTGTTGCTCTCAATAAGGAACCAGGTTCTCATGATCTCATCAATGGTGATCCAAATACTGAATTATCCAATGTTCGAGAGGATCGTGAGACAGTTACGGAGTGCTTGCACATTCCAGAAAAGTTAGTTACAACCACCTTTGCTGACGTGGCATCAGTCAAGACCAATTTTGATTGGAAGAAGCTCTTCACAATCTCCTCCGATCAATCGTTGCTGTTTTTCCCACCTCAACACTCAAATGGATCCATCACCGTCAAACCTCCAGCTGAGGTTTTTGAAGAAGGAGCAACTGTGTGGATGAACTCAGTTGTGGCGCAGTTTGTTGGCAAGGCACCAAACTTCAGCACATTTCAGAGACTTGCCAACATGTTATGGGGAAAGAATGGAGCAGTGGTGATCAAATCTGCTGGCCTGAACTTATACCTAGTTCAATTTCCGAATGCTGACACCAGAGAATGGGTTCTTGAGCAGGGACCTTGGCACATTCAGAATAAGCCACTCATTCTGAGAAAATGGGAGCCAGGTATGAAATTATTAGAGTTTAATTTGAAGAAATTACCTGTTTGGATCCATTTGGGAGGAGTTCCTCTGGAATTGTACACCAGACGTGGCCTCAGCTATATTGCTAGTGCCCTAGGAACTCCATTGTATATGGATAGAGTCACTGCTAGCCAACAGAGATTGGCCTATGCAAAGGTATGTGTGGAGATTGCAGTGGATGTCCCCATCCCAAAATGTATTAATGTTGAGTTATGTGATGGCACTATTGCAAATGTTGTTGTGGATATCCCTTGGTACCCTCCAAAATGCAAGCATTGCAATTTGTTTGGGCATACAGACAGAAATTGCACCAAACAGCCTGTAGGGGCTACCAAAGTTTGGATTCCAAAGGAGGGGCCTAAAACAGAACTGTCAAAACATGATGCACAGGCTACAAGCAGTGTAGAAGTTGAAAGCAGTGCCCTGCCTATGGCTCAAGAACAGGAAGAGGCAAGTATGAAGGAAACAGAAGTTAATGAGGGCAGTAAAGGGAGAGGAAGCAGAAGCATACAGATAAGCAAGAAGTCAGTATTAGCTGGTTCCCAAAATAGATTTGACATTCTGAGTGACTCAGAGAGGACAAATGTAGACCCTGGACAAACTAGTGGCTCTGAGCAATGGAGAGAGGAGGAACAATTGGTGGAAATCCTTCCAAACTCTCCTAAGAAGCAAAGGGCAGCAGCAGCAGGAGTTGCAGACTTGATGAAAGCCTTGAAGAATAAGAAGAAAGGGCCCATTGACAAGGGGAAAAGAGGTAAGGCAGTTTTACCTGCCTCTGGAGTGACCCCCCTTCAACTTTCATGAATTTTATAGTATGGAATACTAGGGGGCTAAACAACCCTCAAAAGCAGAAAAGTATTATACAGAGAATAAACTGCCTGAAGGCAGACCTTGTTTGCTTACTGGAAACAAGAGTGAAACAACAAAACATGCCAGCTATAGTAGATAGGCTCTTTCAGGGATGGAAGCTACATCACAACTACTTAGAAGCTTATAATGGGAGAATATGGCTCCTATGGAGAAATCAGATGCAGGTTGATCTTATTGCAACATCTGATCAGAGCATTACATGCAGCACCACTTATAATTCTACCAGGTTCTACATTACAGCAATTTATGGAAGCAATGAAGGCATAAGTAGAAGAAGGCTTTGGCACCATCTTCAGGACATTCAAGGCAGAATTGATGGCTCTCCTTGGCTTTTGGCTGGAGATTTCAATGTTATAGCAAGACCACAGGAAAGCTCAGATTTCAATGGCTCCTACATGCTTACCTCTGATATGAAGGATTTTCAGGACTGCTTGACACAGCTATCAGTGTTTGATCATACCAGTACTGGACCAGCATTCACTTGGTCCAACCACCAAACTGATGCTTACTTGGCTAAAAAGCTTGATAGGGTTTTGGTGAATGATTGTTGGCATACACAGTTTGCTCACTCATTTGTTGAGTTTTTGGCTCCAATGGTTTCTGATCACTGCCTAGCATACATAAAGATGAACTTGACTGCTCATTCTCCCCCAAAGCCATTTAGGTTTTTTAATTTCTGGACTAGGAATCCAGAGTTCCTGAACATTGTGGAAAACTCTTGGCAAGAGCCTTTCATTGGCAATCCTATGACCACTCTATTCCACAAATTGAAGAGATTAAAGGCAGTACTGAGGGCATTTAACCTGGCCATATATGGCAACATTTCAGGGAAGGTTCAAGATAAAAGGCAAGAATTGGAGAGCATGCAGATGATCAATCTGCATCAAAGGCCATCTAATACTCTTGTTGAAACAGAAAGAAGACTCTATGCAGAATTGATGGAACTCCAAAAGGCTGAGGAAAGTTATTACAAGCAGAAATCAATGATAAAATGGCTGCAGGAGGGGGATCAGAACACTCATTATTTCCATAAAATGGTGTCAGCAAAGCATAACAAGCAATCCATCAGAGTCCTCTATGATGATGAGGGAAGGAAGTTGGAAGATTTTGGCCAAATCTCAAAGGAGGCTGTAAGGTTCTTTCAGAAGTTAATTGGGACTGAGGACAAACAGGTCACAGACTGCCCTAGGGAGCTTCTTACTGAACTTATTCAGCCTGCCTTACCTGCTGAAGCTAAGGACAATTTAGCTAAGGCTGTTACAAAAGAGGAGGTGAAAAGAGCCATGTTTGAGCAGAATGGTGACAAAGCCCCAGGACCAGATGGATACACTGCACAGTTTTTTAAAACTGCTTGGCCTATTGTGGAAGAGGATGTCACTGCAGCAATCTTATCCTTCTTTCAATCAGGGAGCAGGATATCAGTCTTTAACTCTACATGTATTGCTCTTGTCCCAAAATTCCAGAATCCTAATCATATGAAGGACTTCAGGCCTATTTCTTGCTGCTCTGTCATTTATAAATGTATTACCAGGATCATCACTGCCAGGCTCACTCCACTCCTTCCTGCTATGATCTCCAGCAATCAGAGTGCCTTCATACCAGGGAGAAGCATCTCAGATAATATTCTCATGGCTCAGGAACTGGTCAAAGGGTATGGCAGAGCAACCTTATCCCCCCGTTTTGCAATGAAGATTGATCTCCAAAAAGCTTTTGATTCATTAAATTGGGACTTCATTCTCACTGTTTTATCAGTTTATGGATTGCCTGATAAGTTCATAGGATGGATCAAGGCATGCATCACTTCCCCAAAGTTCTCAATTTCTCTTAATGGGGGATTAGTAGGGTACTTTGAAGGAGCAAAGGGGTTAAGGCAGGGAGACCCTCTCTCTCCTTATCTTTTTGTCATTGCTATGAATGTTTTATCCAGACTTCTGGATGCAGGGGCTCTTCATGGAGTTTACAGCTACCATCCTAAATGTCACAGAATCAAGCTTACTCACCTGTGCTTTGCAGATGATCTGCTGATTTTTGCAAAGGGTAACTTGGATTCTGTTGTGGGCATACAGGGTATTCTCCATTACTTTTATACCATTTCTGGTTTGCAATTAAACCCTTCCAAGAGTGAAGTCTTCTCATCTGGTGTTAGTAGGACCACTCTACTTGAGATGCAAGAGTTGACAGGGTTTAAACTTGGCAAACTACCCGTTAGGTACCTTGGGGTCCCTTTGGTCACAAGAAGACTCTCTGAAAAGGATTGTTCTCCTTTGACCGACAGAATTACTCAGAGAATCAATGGCTGGGCAGCACGCATGTTATCCCATGCAGGAAGGCTTCAGCTCATTCAATCTGTTCTTTTTAATGTGTCCAATTTCTGGTGCAGGCACTTTGTATTGCCTAAGGCTGTTCTTAAAAGAGTTAATCAATTATGCAGCAGGTTCTTCTGGAAAGGAAGAGATGACTCAGCTAAGGGAGCAAGAGTCAAATGGAGTTCCATTTGCTGTCCAAAGTCAGAGGGGGGTCTTGGATTAAAAGACTTGGGAATATGGAATAAGGCTTGCATTATTCAGCACCTATGGGCACTTCTCTCTCAGGCAGGTTCATTGTGGATTGCCTGGCTTCATGCCTATGTGCTGAAAGGAAGAACAGTGTGGCAGGTTCAACCTTCCCCAGGAAGCAGCTGGACATGGCATAAAATGCTTCAGCTGAGGGCTTTGGCTTTGAGGTTCACCTCCAACCAGAATGGTGCTCTAACTTGGAAGTTCCTTGGGAACAGTTTTATGGTGGCTAAGGTCTGGAATGATCTCAGGCCTAGGCAGGACAAGGTGGAGTGGGATAAACTGATCTGGTTTCCATTTCATATTCCTAAACATGCACTGGTAGCTTGGATGGCTATATTGGACAAACTGCCTACAAAGAACAGATTGATGTCATGGGGCATGGAGGTGGATGGCAAATGTGAGCTATGTCAAACTGAGCAAGAAACCCGGAATCATATATTTTTTGAATGTGACTATTCAAAGGAAATCTGGAGGCATATACTATGCTTATGTCAACTTCATAGAAGCATAAGGAGCTGGCAAGCAGAGCTGCAATGGGCAGTAAACAGAATCAGAGGAAAAACTCTCATTTCTGTTATTTTGCGTTTATCATGGAGTGCCTTTCTTTACTCGATCTGGAGGGAGAGAAATAATAGGTGTTTTAATCGCCTTCAATCCACACAAGGAGCCATCATTGAGCAGATAAAAGAGATCATCAGAATGCGATTGTTGGGGCTCAAGAACATTAGTCCTGATGAAGTGAACCGAAGATTGGATGCAGATTGGGGACTGTCTCTTTTTTCCTAGGATCTTTGTCCATTCTGGTATAACTTTAAGTATTGCTGAAGTATGTTGCTATTGTTCCCTGATTGATTAGTGATCTTAAGTTTTTGTTCAAGTATTGTTTAAGTATGTATAGCTTTAAGTACATGTTGCACATGATGTTGGATGTAGCAGTTTAACTGCTTTCTGGATAAATAAAACACTTACTTATCCAAAAAAAAAAATTGATTCAATCCCATTGTTGGACTGTAGAAATCAATCAGGCTCTTTTCTTTGGATGAAATTATGAAGAGGAGATTTAGAAGGCCAGTGAAGAAGGCAAGAGTGATTTTTGAGTTCTGGAAACTGGAAAGCCATCTATTAAAGGAAGAATTTAACAGTTAAAGTTGAAGCTTCTTGGTTGCAGCCATTGCGTGTTTCTAAGCTGGAATACAAAAGGGTGGTATTGACTTTATTTCATGACATTGACTTCAATGAAATTAATTGTCAAAGTTAATATATTTAAGTTGAAGATCTAACACGTTTTCGTGTCGGTGCTTTGCAACATCACCATTCATCATTGCAGTTTATTAATTTGCAGCATCAATCACAAGCTCTGTCTTCTTTTTTTGGAGTTCTTTTATTACTCACATACTTTCTTGAAACGATTTCAATTTGGATTAACTCATTTTTATTTTGCTTTTATTTCAGAGATTGGCAGTTCAATTCATTGTTTAATTCTTTTATCCTTGCCTTGAAACTCAAACAACTCAAGTTGTTGTTTTTCTTTCTCCAGGGTTTCATAGATTTTTGTGTACTTTGACAATTATAGTAACATTTCATTTATGTTTAGACATTTGACATTTCATTTCTATTTAGATATTTGACATTTCTCTGTTTGTAATTATATGGATAAATCAATGATTCTTCTGTTTAATTTCCCAACAAAAATAACTTGGTTCAAGTTCAACTAAACAAAATAGTAACTTAATGTCATAAAAAGTTGCTATAATTTGTGTTTACATACACTCTGTCGGTAAAAGATTTGGTTCAGACAAAATCTGAGGACATCCGATCCGAGAATCTGTAAAACCAAGATCCATAAACTATCAAAGAATGATATTTCACTTTGAGATTTTACACAACTTGCAATACAGATAAGAAAAAGTTTACAAATTTCAATCAACATTTACTAACGAACCTTATGATAAAGAAAAAGAAAAAAAGAATGACACAATGTTTATCCACTCATGCTTGCAATACTATTCTGGATATATTTTACATTACCGGATCCCTTCATGATTTTACTGCTCATCCATTACATTTGCGAAGTAGTATTTTACAGGGTATAGATTTCATGGGATTAAAGAAGATTGAGAATGTTAATGGGTGTATATGTTGTTGGATATCAATGATTATTGAATGTTCCTATCTAATTGAGACATGTCTATTCCGACTAGATCGAACCGTTTGGTTCTTTTTTTAATGTCACAACTTTTAACCGAACGGTTTTTTCCAACAATTGTGTCTTGTCCGAATTGACTTCTGGTTTCCTATTTATTCCGGAGACCTGTATCTATTTTAAAGAGATTGAAACAATTCTGAAATGTTTTTCTTCTTTGCGTGAGAGAGACCAACATCTTTTCTGGTTCGTTCTGTTGGTTCGGGTGTGCTCTCGACTGCAACGTTATCGATGAGGCCTGGGAGAAGAATTGCAATATACTGTAAGCACCGTTAAGACAGACAATAATTGTCTTAAGGTTAGAGGTCCAACCTTGACTTGATATTCTATTTTTTGGTTCTACCGAAACTGTAAGTATGTCTTTTAATATATGTTTAATAGTAATAAAATATTGTTAAATGCTTAAAAGATTGCGAACATATGTTTGAATATTTAGTTTGAGATTATAGGAAATTGAAATGTTTAATTTGGATTTGATTAGTATTTGTTTGATTTGAGATTTATTGATGTGTTTGTGAGATTGTAATTGTTTTGTGAGTGAGATTGATTAGCATGGATATTATCTATTATTTGTAAAAATAAATAAATTAAGTGTCGAACCATGTTATATGTTGTCTCTTATATGAATAATTTATTATTTGATTTTGCTTCAACTTAAATGATTATTCATAGGGATTTGCCTATCAAGATTTCCCTGTCGACAATCTATTTTATTTTGCTTTAAAAATGTCCTTCTCCTCTTATGATAAAAATAAAATAAATTATTTCCTACATATTAAATGTAACATCAGTCTTAAGAGTGATAAAACAATATAACGAGGTGACCAACTTCATGAATCATGAGTCATGACAACACTATTTAACCGCCCTTAATATGCATTGTTTTAAATTAATTACGATTGTTATAAAAAATAATTAATCCACTGATTATCTATTCTCGACCTTTGACAACATCTTTGAGCTCTTATGAGAAAGCCAATCAAAAAAGAAGATTTTTATTCTCTTTTATTTTTAATAAGAAAATTGTGTGGAAATTGCTCATTCAATTTCGGATCGAAAGCATTAAGATTAAAGTCCTCTTCAAAATGATGACTCCAATAAGATTCGAACTTTATTCACCTTTAGAGATCACAAACCACCTACCGCTTAGTTCAATCACTTTTGGGTTATTCTCCTTCTCTTTGCTTGGCCTTGTACATTGAGGAAAGGATACGGCCGAAACCAAACCAACAAATAATTTAATTAAGATTCTTTATTTAAACTCTTTAAAATACATACATATATATATATATATATATATATATAAAATCAATTCATGGGCTTTTTTATACTAATATAGCTAAAAAAAAAATTAAACCCCAAATTACCTATACTTTTAGATTATTTCCCAAAATACGCCTGTTTTAAAATTAGCTGGGAAATCGCCACCCCCCATGGCGATTTCCCAGCATGAAAATATTGATTTTGGCTAAAAATACCAAGGGAAATCGTCATGGGGGTGGCGATTTCCCTTGGTATTTTTTTCAAAATTTGATAAAAATACCAAGGGAAATCGCCACCCCCCATGGCGATTTCCCTTGGTATTTTTAACCAAATTTGTAAAAAGAATGAAGGGAAATCGCCATGGGGGGTGGCGATTTCCCTTCATGTAATTTTTTTTTTTTAATAAATCAACAAATTTTAATTTTTTTTAATTTGTAAATTTTATTTTTTTAATTTAAAAATTATAAATTAAATTAAGTTTCTTATTAAATTTAAATATGGAAAATTTTATTTCTTATAAAAATGAAAAAAACAAAATAATATTTCTTCTTAAATTAAAAAAATCAAAAATTATATTTGTAAGTTTTGTTTAAATTTTAAAATTTTGTAAGTTTTAAAATTTTGTAAGTTTTGTTTTTTAATTTTAAATTTTATAAATTAAATTAAAATAATTTTTTATAATTAAAAAAAAAATTCGTAAGGTAAATTTTATTATTTAAAATTTATGAACAAATTTTTTTAAATTTTGTTAATTGATTTGTATTAGATAAAAACAAAAAACAAACAAAAAAACTTGCATTACATTTTCATGTCCATCAAATGCTGGAGAAAATATTGGAACTTGATTCTTTCTGCAATGGATAAGACTGATGATATAGGTTTTTAGACAGGTTTCAGCTATTTTCCAGTCCATCAAATGCTGGATAAAATATTGGAACTTGATTTTTTCTGCAATGGATAAGACTGATGATATAGGTTTTTAGACAGGTTTCAGCTATTTTCCAGTCCATCAAATGCTGGAGAAAATATTGGAACTTGATTCTTTCTGCAATGGATAAGACTGATGATATAGGTTTTTAGACAGGTTTCAGCTATTTTCCAGTCCATCAAATGCTGGAGAAAATATTGGAACTTGATTCTTTCTGCAATGGATAAGACTGATGATATAGGTTTTTAGACAGGTTTCAGCTATTTTCCAGTCCATCAAATGCTGGAGAAAATATTGGAACTTGATTCTTTCTGCAATGGATAAGACTAATGATATAGGTTTTTAGACAGGTTTCAGCTATTTTCCAGTCCATCAAATGCTGGAGAAAATATTGGAACTTGATTCTTTCTGCAATGGATAAGACTGATGATATAGGTTTTTAGACAGGTTTCAGCTATTTTCCAGTCCATCAAATGCTGGAGAAAATATTGGAACTTGATTTTTTCTGCAATGGATAAGACTGATGATATAGGTTTTTAGACAGGTTTCAGCTATTTTCAAGTCCATCAAATGCTGGAGAAAATATTGGAACTTGATTTTTTCTGCAATGGATAAGACTGATGATATAGGTTTTTAGACAGGTTTCAGCTATTTTCCAGTCCATCAAATGCTGGAGAAAATATTGGAACTTGATTCTTTCTGCAATGGATGAGACAAATGATGGGATTTATCAATGACATTTTGCATTGAATAAGTTATAACTTTTTCAGTCAAATAGTCAAAGGATGGGATTTGTTATCTGGTACAACATAATGAACCATTATAAATTCATAATACTTATGAAGGTTTACAATACCCCCATACAACAGTTTTTCAATCAGATTTTTCCTGGGTGCTAAAACCTCCTCATTCTCATTCTCTTCCTTCTATATTTCTTCTTTCTTTTGCTACACAACATGAGCAATAGAGTGATCGCATTGGTCTACTATAATGGCCAAATTCATAATACTGACGAAGGTGCTACCTTTGATTGTGAACGTCCAAAAAGTTTTCGTGTTGAAGACGACGTCACATTAGAGGAACTGAAGCTGCAAATTCATACAAAAATTAAAGCTGGAACTAGAAAAAGAGTTTCAGAGGTTAAGTACAGGCATCCTCTTTCTATTGGTGAAGGATGTGTCCGATATAGAACATTTCCACTTGAAGATGATGATGATGTCAGATGCATGTTTTATGCTCATGAGACATTTGCAAATGTTGGTGTCCTTGAGTTATATGCTGACATAGATGATGTTGACGATGATTGCGGCCCTTCAAATGTTCGCACAACAGAAAACTTTCCCATAGAAGATTATGATTCTGGGTCGTTCTATGTTGACACTACATACGACGTTCCCACAGAAGAAGTCGTGCCCTTATCTCAAGCTACAACTTTTCAGACTTCATTAGTCTCACAAACCCTAATTCCTACTACCCTCGAAGATGAGCCAGCTGGTGTTGATCCTGTTCGTCCACGTGGAGTCCATGGTGAAGATGTTGGTGAATTTAGTGAGCAAGAAGAGGATGCTGAATTCGCAAGTGATGACAATACTGATTCTGACCCAGACGTCGTCCCTGCTGAGATCAACACTCATGGAGATATCAACACTCATCGAGATATTCCCCCATATCAGGCTGCATCCCATATGCATACACTGGATCTGGAGGCAATGCATGTGCCAGAATTTCCAGAGTATGTTCATACATTAGCTACGCCTCTGACATTTGATCCATCTGCACTTGATCTGTGTGTTGGGTTACAATTCCCAACGAAAGAGGCTGTGGTTTCAGCTATCAAGCACTATAACATCAAAAACTCTGTAGATTACAGAGTAATTGAATCTGAGACGACGAAATATTATGCCAAGTGCTTAATGTATGGGAATGGGTGTAATTGGAGAATAAGGGCAACTTTTATGAAGAAGAAACATCTATGGGAGATTAGAAAATATGAAGGGCCTCATACTTGCACATCGGCGAGTATTTCACAAGATCATTGCAAGTTAGATTGTAACATGATCTGCTCATGCATTTTGTCATTGGTCCAAGCAAATCCGGAGATTTCCGTTTCAGTTTTGATCGCTGAGATGCGAATCCGGTATGGATACATGACCTCCTACAAGAAAACATGGCAAGCAAAGCAAAAGGCAATTGTTCGAGTATTTGGCGATTGGGAAAGATCGTACAATCAGCTACCTAAATGGTTAGGTGCAATGCAACATTTCGTGCCTGGTACAATTGTGGAATTGCAAACGATACCTGCATATCACGGTGATCGATTGGTCCAAGGTAAGAGAATATTCCATCGACTATTTTGGACATTTAAGTCGTGCATTGAAGGGTATCCGTATTGTAAACCAATTGTGCAAATAGACGGTACTTTCTTATATGGAAAATACAAAAGCACATTATTGTTAGCTATTGCACAAGATGGCAATCGAAACATACTGCCAATTGCCTTTGCCATTGTGGAGGGTGAGACAACAGAGGCTTGGTCATTCTTTCTCAGTAACTTGCGCAGACACGTGACAAAACAGCCTGGCATTTGCTTGCTGTCTGATCGACATGAAGCCATCAAAGCTGCGATTAGACGCAATGGTGGATGGAATCCTCCACATGCATATTCAGTGTACTGCATTCGACACATTGCAGCGAACTTTATGAAAAAGTTTAACAATAAGGAATTGCGTCGACAAATTGTTAACATGGGTATGGAATCAAATCATAGTTATTTTATCTCTTATATTTTGTTTAGCATATAAAATAATATTGAAATTCAAAAGTTTTTTGTTTTTAAATTTATTAGGATACGAGTTGAGGCGACCGAATTTTCATTTCATGTATGACAATCTTCGTGGAGAAAATGCAGAGGCGGCTAACTGGCTTGATAGGATCCCCAAGGAGAAGTGGGCGCAGTCATATGATCAAGGAAGGCGTTATGGCCATATGACAACCAACCTAGCTGAATCTATCAATTTGGTGTTGAAGGGAACGCGTCATCTTCCCATTACTGCTTTAGTGCAATCAACATATTATAGGTTGGCTGCACTTTTTGTTAAGATGGGGAACAAACAAATTGCCATGATGGAGGGAGGGCACACATATTGTGAAACAGTCACACAAGCTATGCAAGAAAATCGCACGAAAGCTAACTCCCACATTGTTCGTAATTTTACGCGAGCAAATCAATCTTTTCTGGTTGAAGAGTTAGTTGCTCCACAAGAGGGTGTTTCTGCAATGAAGTACAAAGTCAACCTCAGTGACATGTGGTGTGATTGTGGAAAGTTTCAAGCACAAAGGTTCCCTTGTTCACATGTAGTTGCTGCCTGTGCACATGTCCATGTAGATTGCATGCAATATGTGGACAAAGTCTATAAACTGGAAAATATATTGAATGTTTATAGACATGAGTTCGAAGCTGTTGGAAATGAAGGTTACTGGCCTCAATATGATGGTCCAGAAGTGTGTCCCAATCAAGAAATGCGGAGAAATCCACATGGTCGGCCAAAATCAAGTCGTATTCGTAATGAAATGGACCTCAGGGAGAAAGGCCAACCAAAACGTTGTGGATTATGCAGAAACGGAGGTCATAACCGTCGAAATTGTCCGCAACGATTTGGCACATTGGGGGAGACTTCGCATCAACAATAAATGAATTACATGTTTTTCTCAACTTATCATGTACTTTGGATTATAAGGGAAAATGTAATGCAAGTTTTTTTTGTTTGTTTTTTGTTTTTATCTAATACAAATCAATTAACAAAATTTAAAAAAATTTGTTCATAAATTTTAAATAATAAAATTTACCTTACGAATTTTTTTTTTTAATTATAAAAAATTATTTTAATTTAATTTATAAAATTTAAAATTAAAAAACAAAACTTACAAAATTTAAAACTTACAAAATTTTAAAATTTAAACAAAACTTACAAATATAATTTTTGATTTTTTTAATTTAAGAAGAAATATTATTTTGTTTTTTTCATTTTTATAAGAAATAAAATTTTCCATATTTAAATTTAATAAGAAACTTAATTTAATTTATAATTTTTAAATTTAAAAAATAAAATTTACAAATTAAAAAAAATTAAAATTTGTTGATTAATTAAAAAAAAAAAATTACATGAAGGGAAATCGCCACCCCCCATGGCGATTTCCCTTCATTCTTTTTACAAATTTGGTTAAAAATACCAAGGGAAATCGCCATGGGGGGTGGCGATTTCCCTTGATGGCGATTTCCCTTGGTATTTTTAGCCAAAATCAATATTTTCATGCTGGGAAATCGCCATGGGGGGTGGCGATTTCCCAGCTAATTTTAAAACAGGCGTATTTTGGAAAATAATCTAAAAGTATAGGTAATTTGGGGTTTAATTTTTTTTTTAGCTATATTAGTATAAAAAAGCCTCAATTCATGGCAATATGTGGAAGTGTAGCTTGTTGAATTTTGAGTTAATATGTAAATTGGTCTCAAAATATATATCTTTAAATGATTTGGTATTTAAAAAAATTTACAATTAAGTACTTGAATTTATATTTCGTCGATTAATACTATTACATAAAATATTGACATGTCATGATTAATTAATAGTAATTTGTACACCAAATTATTAAAAGGTGTAGAATTTAAGGATTAATTTACATATTAACCTTTGAATTTTCATGACAGCAAATTAAACTAAGCGAGCAGCTGAATCACTAGCTATTCTGATTTCACCAAATTAAAGGAGATTATTATGATAAATTAATTCTTTGTTATCTCTAATGTAGGAAATAATATATATATATATATATATATATATATATATATATATTCTTGCATTCAATGAGAAGGAAAGCTTTTGGATGATCCAAATGAACTCCAGATTCCAATGTTGTCGGAGAGAAACAACCAACTGTCCTATGGAGCCTCCAATGGACATCAACAGTCAACACTACTGCTTAAATATCTGCAGCATTCCCATTTTGATGGAGATCGATATTAACAGTACCATTAATTATTTGTTTATCGTTATAATTAGCTTCTTAATTTTTTCTTTTTGGGGTAACGATCGTGTAGTTTCTTAATTGAATAATTTGTCATAACTTGACAAAGATGAATTCGGCCAAGCTTCCTACTAAAGATCGATTGATGGAACGGGGAATGGAACTTAATGGAGCAGTCAACAAATGGAGACTCGAAACCATTTATTCTTTGAGTGTGAGTATTCTAAGGCAGTATGGAGGGAGATTCTGCACCTATGTAAGCTTCATAGAATCATCAGAAGCTGGGACTTTGAAGTTCAATGGGCAAAGAGGAAGCTAAAGGGTAAATCTCTTATTGCTACAGTGCTCCGAATTGCTTGGAATGCTCTCATATATCATGTATGGAGGGAGAGGAATAACCGCAGGTTTGGTAAACAATCTCAACAATGTATGCAAATGCTTGAGAAAATCAAAGAGGAGGTTAGCTATAGACTAGGGGGGATGAAAACCATAAAGGATGATACTGTTAATAGAGATTTGCATGTAGCATGGGGGTTAAAAAGCTCACTGATAGCATAATTGGTTCTTAGCTGTGTAAAAAAAAAAAAAAAAAAACATTGTAAAATAGTACATTTGTTTGCGAGCTATGCTGGTTGTTTTAATGTAGCAGTGCATGCTGCTTTTGGATAAATAAAAACTTTGCTTATCCAAAAAAAAAAATTCGGCCAAGAGCCAAGATACTGTAACAGAAAATGTTTCTTCGACAATTTGATTGGTTATTTGTTAGCTTTGTACATCTCTGATTTGTTAGAGAAGGTATACTTGTAGAGTACTTAATTAATATCAAGTCGCACATATATGAGCATTTGGCTCAATACTTGGTATATGATTTCATGCTTAAAGTGTAATGATCGAGTATTCAAATATTTGATAATTTTTTAGTAAAGTTCGCATCCTTCTTCAAATTAAAAAAAAAAATCCAAACTTTTAAGTAAAAATATATAGCTAATTATATCAAGTCTAATTCTCTTTGATGGATCGATTAACATTAGGGACCCAATATAATTAATGCAGATAACGGTAATAAGTGCAATTTTGTTGCATTATTGGAATTGACATAAAAATCTTATCCTTTTTGGGATAAAAAGATGGATCGATGCTTGAGTTCCATTTGCCACCTCAAAAATCCAAAGGAACGGAAGAATAAGAATTCATTAGGATCGGATGGATGAGCCATCCAATTCCCTCAGAGCCACCTCCCAATGGTATTGCGGCAACTGGAAATCCTCTCAATCAGTTGAGACGACGTTCTTCTAATCCACAAAAACCGTAAAGCCACTGAAAGAAAATCAGCCACGGCAAACTCCAATAATTGCACATATGACATATTGTAGACATCGAATTTTATCCGAGTTGTAATTTTAATTTTATTTATTTTCGAATTAAATAAAAAAAAAAAGAAAAATGAAGAAAATGAAGAAAAAAAAAGAGAGGAAAATTCAAAATAATCAAATAAAAAATAATAAAAAAAAAGTTTGGGTTGAAATAAAATTCTGCTTTGGATTGAACTTGGACTCTAAGAGTTATGGTTGGAACAAAAAATCTTTTCTTGATCAGATTAAAGACTCCTAACTAGATTAAAACCTAAATTCCTTTCCTACATAATGAACCCAAGCCTCAACCACAAAGAACACATCAGAAAGTATACAATTTTCGGAATAAGCAAGCAAGATCAGTAGAGATTTTTTTTTTGGTAAATTTCGAAAATTTTGATTCTTAGTGCTAGGAGTTGTTTCGAAGAGTGTTTAGTAGTGAAAAATCTTGATTTTAATTAGACGAAGCTTAGGTTGAAGTTTGGTGATTGTCCGGCGGCCAACGGAGGAGATCGAAAAGGTTGAAGTTGCGACTTTCAAACTCAGATATAGGATTATTGGGTTAGATTCGGAAAAAACTAAGTTGATTTTTGGAAAGAGGAGATCGAAAGAAATTTTTAGAGATTTTTTGGGATTTTGCTGAGATCGGAGATCGACGGCGACAGCTGGCAGTGACCGAAATCTGGAAATTTTTTGGATTTTTTCTTGGTGTTCTTGGTGTTTTGAAGAAGAAAAAGTTGAGAGAAAAGAAGATTTTTATTTTTTATTTTATAGAAAGGTAAAAAAAGTGAAAAAAAATGATTTTGAATGGGAACCAGCAATGGGTCGGGTCGGCTCGCGCCCGGCCCGCGCCTGGGCCTGACCCAGTTGCTGGTTGTCATATATATATATTTTTTGTTTTGTTCCTTTTGTTTCCTTTCTTTCTATTTTCTTTTGTATCCTTTTTCTAAACCGTTTACGTTTTTTTTTTTTTTTTGACTTGAGTACTTTTTTTATTTATTATTTGTTTAAATGTTAATTAATTATTTATTGTGACTAATTTTATTTTAGTGTTTACAGGTATGCTTTTACAAATCAATTTTGATTTGATTATTATTTTTTTACTATTATTTTTAACCATTTATTATTAATTGTTTTTAAATATTATTTTATTTATATTTTATTATTATTTGTTAATTATTAATTTGATTATTATTAGTAAGATATATATTTTTTAATTAAGTTTTTTTAATTGGTGATTAATTAGTTTGAAAATAATAAATAGAGATCTTTTCCAATAATGAAATTCGAGGAGTTCACGTTTGGTTGAATTCCAAAGAATTTGTAGGTGAAAAAACTCTCTTAAAAATTCTCCAGAATGAATGGAAGGATTTTTTAAGAGATTATTTTTGATATCAATAAAGGTCAAAATTTATTCTTTTGAAATAATTAATTTTTAATGTCTCTTTTTCAAGATAATTTTCCATAATAAATGCCTAATTAAAACCGAATGATAAATTAACATTTTTCCGATGATGAAATTCAAGAGAGTCGCGAATGGTTGACTTTTAAGAAATTTGTAGGTGAGAAAAATTCTCTTAAAAATTCTCCAGAATGAATAGAAGAATATTCTAAGGGATAATTTTCGATATTAAGATCAGAATTTATTTTTCGAACAAATATTAATAAAAATGTGGATTAATTTTAGAAGATTAATTTAAGAGAAATAACTTTGTTAAATAATCTAACTTTTCCGACGACGGAACCTCTGCAATAGAACGAATGGTTTCTTTTGAATACTCTCGAGGTAAGAAAACGTTTTTTTTAGTAATTTCTCCAGAACGAATGGAAGGAAGACCTAAAAAAATGATTTTCGAGATTTCTAACTTTAACAATTAAAATGAAATAGGATAGACAAGACCATTTAATTAAGACTTTTTAAGTATCACAAGACTAATTAGGTACTATCTCTTAGATAGGCGTTGTGAGGGTGCTAATCCTTCCTCACACGTAACCGTACTCCCGAACCTAGTTTTGATAAGTAGACCAGAACCTATTCTTTTTAAGGTACCTTAGTCAAGCTTAGGATTACTTTAAATAGGATAGATTCGTATAGGTGACTAATCACACCTAGATTAGATGATTAGTAGCAACCAGGGATTTAAATAGCGGCCGCAACGCGACGCTACGGCCGCTATTTAGCGGTTGCGGCTCCCTCCGCAGCCGATATTCGCGGCCGATATTTATCGCAATTGACCGCGGTAACATTCATTACGTCCGCAACCGTGATAAATACAACGCGACCAAAAACGCGTCCGCGACCGCAATTTAAATCCCTGGTAGCAACTCCATTGTTTATGTCTAGCATGCTGAATTCGTAGTTGGCACGTTATGACAGTTTGGCGACTCCACTGGGACATTAGAGAGTCGAGCCATTGATTAGTCTTGTGATACCTTAGATTTTAATAATTGGTCTTAAGTGTTTAATTTTTTATGTTTATTTTTATTTTGTTATTTGTACTAACAACTTTTATTTCTTATACATTGGTGGGGAAAAGAAGGTTTGAATGTTTCTTCGCATACACGACACATTGCATATCATAAAGTCCTATACCCGGGCTCGTCCTTTTTAGGAGGGGGTAAAGTACCTATGCCTTCGTGAGGTGATAACCTCCGCAACGGCTAGCGAAACACCTTCAGAGTGTAAAGTACCAAAGCTTTCGTGAGGTGATAACCTCCTTAATAACTTTGGAAAATACTCTCACCCAAATTAAACTCTTTCGGTTGGAGCCTATAATGGGTGAGGAATGGGGTGCCTTACTTATCCTACATGAATGATGTTAAGGAGCAATTGGAGACCTTTTTAGCTTGGTCAAGTATCCTAAATCCAACATATAAACAACATTTAAGTGGCCAAACTTTAAGATAGAGCCATGTCCACCCTTGTATAGAGGAGAACCCGAACTTAGAATACACGAAGGAACACTTCTTACCTTATGCTTTTTCATTTACATGATGTTAAATGTTGGTTTATCTTACACATTTGTCTTGCTGATATGCTCACCCATGATGATGTAGTGTTTACACATGTTGTTGTATTTTTATCCTTTCATAAGTTTGCTGATATGATATCTAACTTCTTGTTTTCTTTCTTTCCTTCTCTTTCTCATTGCATTCGCATCATGCATCATACTAGATATCTTGCCGCATAACAGTCTTTGATAAGAAGAATCTTTACTGTCATCCATGGATTTCCTAGTAAGATCCGAGTATGCAAAGTTTGAATCCCCAAGTTGTTTGAAGTTGAGGTCCGAAAAGGTTCAGAGAAATAAAAGAGACTGTCTACCAGCCGGCTATGTGTCCATACTCCCCAAGGAGGTTCATCTAGACCTTACACAAAATCATCTTGCCGATTTAGTTGACATCTGGGGATCTTGGAACAGGGAAAAACAAGAAATATTCCAGCAAAGGTATGGTGACCTCGCGTGACTCCTCCAAGTCACAGTAGACACCAACTTAATTCAGGCAATGATACATTTTTGGGACCCTTCTTATAGATGTTTCGTCTTCAATGAGGTAGACATGGTACCCACTATTGAAGAATACTCTGCAATGCTCCGTTTCAACTACCAAGACCCTGAGAAAGTCTACTTGAAAAATAAAATGGGCTATCCCAGGAAAGTTGATAGGATATTGGGGATCAGTTTGTCTGAAGTTGACCATCACGTCTTGGAAAAAGGTGAATATAGTTATATCACATGGGATTTTCTATGGGATTTCATTGGGGAGCATCTGAACGATGAAGAAGGTATGAAAGAAATAGCGCTTGCTCTTTATGGGATGGTTGTCTTTCCCAAAATCTTAGGGCATGTCGAGATGGCCGTAGTAGACTTGGTTGATCAGATTGAGCATCGGCTGAATGTGGCACCAACAATATTGGCAGAAACTATCAGATCGTTGAATCACTGTCGACGATTGGGAAATGGACGCTTTACTGGATGCATACAATTATTGTACATATGGATGAAAATCCATTTTGAATGCATTAAGTCACACTTCACCTCTGACGTTCCCATTCAGGAATTCTGTAACATTGTTTGGTCGAACCCAAAGGCAAAACGCGTTTGGATGTCATTTTTTCGCAAGCTCAAGAATCAAGAAGTTGTGTGGTTAGCTCATTGGATGAAGTTTGATTCTGTGTTGTATAGTTGTGGAAATCAACCTTGGGTACCTCTTCTAGGGCTATGGGGAGTCGTTAGTTACGCACCTATTTTGGTCCTTAGGTAGGCTGGACATGAACAATTTATTCCTATGACGCAAAGGCTCAATCGTTTGAAATTCTTTTATGTGGACGATGGGGCTTCAGAGAATAAAGAAGATCTCGCCAAAGTCTGGAAACAAACCATCCGAGTCGACCAAGGTTGGCTTTTGAACGATGTTACTGCTGAGTATCTTGTGTGGCAGGCTAAGCGAGACAAAGATGTGGTACTTCCTTGGAAAAGAAATTTAGATATCCCAGCTCATCTCACTCAGTCAGACTCAGTGCTGAAATTTGAATTAACCAAGAGGAAGTCACGCGAAGAAGAAGATGAATTAGAGCAGGAAAACCAAAGATTGCGAGTGAAAATAAAGAGAATAGTAGACAGTCAATCTGAGCAAAAAATTCATGAATTGGATCATGAATGCAAGGTATGGAAGACGGTCTTTGAGCGATTGGATGACTTGTTTTCGCAAAGGGTTTCAGAGCTTGAAAATATGGGAGTAGAAAATGAAGAGATACGTTTGGAATACATAAAAAAGAAAGAGAAATGCCAAGAATTAACCCAGATTCTCGAGAAAATAGAAAGGGAATATGGACAAAAGCAAGACTTCCTAAGGCATTTATTAGACCATATTTGTAAAAGCGCTCGCAAGGTCGAAGAAATGAACAACATGATTGAAGGTTTGAAGGCAAATGTGCATCCAAAAGACATGAGAGGTCAACTGGAAGTACAAATTATTGCTTTAGAGGGGAATCGTTTAAGAATTTGGACATGATATTCGAGAAATGCAAGTGCAGTTTTTTAAGATGGTTGAAAGTATTCCTCGAGAATCTCCATCACCTTTGGATCAACAGCATGCGTTCGGTGGCTCCCATGATGAATCAAAGTATCAAGTAGCTGAACTTAAACACCTAATTCCCAGTACAAAGTCTTCTGATTGGATACCATTTTAGATACCTAAGGAAGAAACTCTTTGCTTCACATCGTCACCGCAGATTGGTCCGCACGCAGACAGATATTGTGGTGTCACTTCTCGACTAGTTTTTGGCCCTGTTAATCAAAAAAAACGATGTAGTAATCAGGATAGAACTCCTATTAACTCCCCCAGCTTTTCCAAGACAATTTTGTCGGACCAATTTTGGAAAGATTTAAAGCCTCATTATCCTAAAGGTCACGATGCCAATGCTACATGTGGTTATCATGTTGGAACTTCAGGCCACTCTACGAAAAATTGTGGAGCTTTGAAGCGAAAAGTACAAAGTCTGATTAAAGCAGGGTTTTTGAGCTTCAAAATGAAGACGAAGCCAAATGTTGAGGGGATCTCATCAATTTGGAGGCACCTTAACTTTGGAGGTTTTGAAATGATTGGAATTTGAAGTTCGAAGATGAGGGATGTCACTCGGAATTCAATCTGGAGGAATTTTTCATTTTTAAGCATTGTTTAGGTGCTTTAGGAGATTTGTTTTTTTGTTAGGAATCGCTTATATTTGCATGATTTATTTTTGATCTTAAATAAAATGGTGATTATTGTTAAGAATGAACTTGGCAATCCATTCCTTTGTCTAGTTTCAAATCAGACCACATAAAAGCTTGGTTTCTTTGATGGCCTAAATTTGAAGTGTCGTGCACCTCACCTTTCTTTTGACCAGGAAATGAATCCCAAAAGGTCAATGATCTTCGTTTAAGCAATGAAATAATCATTTAATTTACAAAACATTTTTTTTGAGAACAAATTCGTGAGGCACTCTCTTGAAAGAATCTAGATTTTGGTAATTTGATAAATGTCAACGCTATCTAGAGATTTAAACACATCACTCCTAAGTTTCTCGACCATGCCTGAACTTTTCTTTTCTTGAATGGTGTCCTTTACTCACATATTGGGGGCAAAATAACCTTAAAAGCCATATTCTTCCAGTATCCTTGAATGCTTTGACTTGAGTAACACTCATTTTCATTCAGTTATCCTTTGCCACATCTTGGGGGAGGATTACCAAAGAGCCAAATGACCTGATGTTTTTCTTTGCACACCATTATCGACTTGTGCAAACTTTGTTTTCCTCTATGATCGAATGAAATTGCATAGACACTTTGAGAAAGCCGGAATAAGGAGATTTGTTAGGTTGGGCCTTCATTTGGATAGGCACATTGAGAGGATGCATGAGTTGCAAAATATATATATATGTGTGATAGCATGCATATGAGATATTCAAATGATTTTAATGGCAATTCTTATTATCTACTTCACCTGGGGTTTGCTCTTCAATGGTAATATTCATACTGGACATGAGAAATGACCAACTTTCGTATTCCTTTCACAAAATGAGAAATTATCCTTTGCTACCCCCTTTGAGCCTATTGGATTCTTGTTTTTTGAATGAACCTTGACCAAGGATCACCCTCCACATCGGGGGGCAAGTATGAAGAATTATCTTTCTATGGAGGGCCATACATTTGGATCATATTTCTACACCACGAAAAGAATGCCTTATGTCAGGGGGGCAAATATTGAAATGGATCGAGTTTCAAATTTTCAAACTCACTTTATGATAGAAAAAGAAAAAGAAAAGAAAGAAAAAAGAAAAAGGAAGAAAAAAGAAAAAGGAAGAAAAAAAATGAAAAGAAAAGTTAGCAAGATGAAATCCTCATGAAGAGAAATGATCCATGGTTTGATGAGAAGTAGAAATGATGCAATCCTCAGGAAGAGGAATGATCCGTGGTTTGATTACCTTCAAAATGAAAATAAAGATATGAGATATTTTGAGATGAAGAAATGATCCTTGGTTTAATTACCTTTAAACACATTTTTGGGTCTGATTATCCTTTTTTTCATAACCCCAAACCTTAGCCTACATTACAAGCTTGAAAAGTCCATTTTGATCAAGTATGAATGTTTAAGTTGAAGAGTTTTTCCTCAGATTTTATCTCATCCTTTTGAATTGTCATTAAAGAAATTTGAATTCTCAAATGCATGGTAGAGCAAAAAAAAAAAAACAAGGCAAGAAAAGAATGAAGCTCTAGGGTGAAAACCCAATAACGGGCAGTCTAGAGCAAAAATTTGAAAGCAACTCTGCATAACTGTGCCAAGGCCTAACAAGAAGTACAAAGGAAATGATATTTTGAACCCATCAGGAAACACCGAACACTTTTGAGAAACTTAAGAAGGTCAACATCATTTGGCTGACTTTGCCCGAAATTGAAAATCCTTTTTCCTTTCTTGTCCAAATTTTGAACCCATCATAGATAGTCTTGACATTTGTTGAATTGCTATATATCAAGAAACTTAGAAAGAGTGCTAAAATGGATTGTGTTTTCAAAATAAAACTTTTTGTGAAAACCTGATTGTTGAAGGAAATTCATTGTGAGTTTAGATGAAGAAACATTGATTTTTCCCTTATGTGAAGAAACTTTCCTTTGATAACCAAAACCTTGACAAATTGAAATAGTCAATGAGCCAAATTGTGATTCACCTTGTCCATTCTTGTAGTAATTACCAGTTTTTAATAGATCCAAATTTGCATTTTTGTTTAGAAAATGGAAACTTGATTTTTGAACATGGAAACTTGATATAGGGGAATTTTCATGGGGGCATGATTAAAAAATGATTTGTGGACAAATTCCTTCTTTTCAAAAAATTTTCATAAAGATGTAACATGAGAACATTCAGGTTTAGAGGATGCATATTTAAGTTTTGAACCAGTTTGATAAGAGTGACATTCCTGGGGCAAAGAACGAGAAGGCTTTTTACCATGATGAGAAAATGGTTTTGAAGAATAAAATCTACTGAGTTGGTAAATGGCAGAGTAGGCTATTTTGCATCATGATCATTAAAGATTCCGGGAAGAAAGGAGAATGAGATGAGAACAATGACTCGAAATATGAATGTTTAAAGCCTTGGAATTAAAGAGATGTCCTTTTGAGAAAGAAAAGGTGATGTGATTGATTGATAAAATTGGTGGCGGTTAATCCAGTTCTAAGTCAGCGTTTGGAAGATTAAAAGATGATGACATGATGAGCTTGAGTATTCCTTTGTCACAATTGCATTACATGACATTCGTGACATGCATTTAACATGTAAGAAAGATTTTGAGTTAGATTTTTGAATTTTGAATTTTGAAATCAAACTTTTTTAAAGGAAAATTCTTGGACCACGATTGAGATAAAAATTTTGGTCTTTTAGATTTTGGACCTTGGTAGTAATGAGAATTTTTAAGATGAGATTTTTTTTACTTCAAGATGAATTGTTTTTCAAAGGTGAGTTTTTTTTTAAGATTAGATTTATTTTATCAAAAACGAGATTGATTTAGTGTGAATCTTTAGCTAAGTGAGAATCCTTAGTTTAAGTGAGAATCCTTAGTTTAGTGTGAATCCTTAATTTAAGTGAGAATCTTTAGTTTGGTGTGAATCCGTAGTTAAGTGTGAATCCTTAGCTTAAGTGAGAATCCTTATCTTAAGTGAGAATCCTTAGTTTGGTGTGAATCCTTAACTTCAGTGAGAATCCTTAATTTAGTGTGAATCCTTAGCTTAGTGCGAATCCTTTAGTTTAGTGATAATCCTTATTTTGGGTGCGAATCCCTTATTTTCTTATTCTGGGTGCGAATCCTTTAGCTTAGTGAGAATTTTTATTCTGGGTATGAATCTTTTAGTTTGAGTGAGAATCCATTATTCAGGTGAGAAATCTTGTACTTTGGTGTGAATCCTTTATTTTCAAGTTATTTTAAGTTGTGAATCCTTTATTTTGTAAATTTTAATTTTGTCTTTAAAGTGAAAGATTTCAAAATTGGTGTGTTTTTGAGATATTTGGTTTGAGAAGAGAAATCTTTAGGTTGAAACTAATTAGAGACAGTAAAATTCAATCTATCAGTTTGAAGCCAAGTATAGATGGGAGATGAATAATGAGCTGGAGAACTTTTCTATCTTGATTAGAGATTCAGGGAGTTGATATTATTTATTATAGAGTATTCATAACATCCATTGCACAATATGCATCTGTATTTCATTCATGGAATTCATGTATTGCATTGCATTCATGCATTACATCCAAGAAAGATTATTCAGTATGATTTGGACAGGAACTTCAATTTGGAATGCCAATTTGCGAGGTTAGCGATTTCTTTTGGGATTCAAGGTAAGATTTTTGAAGTTTATTTGAAGAAGACAATTACGTTTGGTGAATTTACAAATTTCGTTTGGTATTTAAAGTTGATACCTCGTTAGGAGGAGTTTTTCATCGTTGGGAATTTAAATTTGATGCTTCGTAGAGAGGAGTTTTTCTTCGTTGGGAATTTAAAGTTGATGCCTCATAGAGAGGAGATTCTTTTTCGTTGGGAATTTAAAGTTGAAGCCTCGGTGGAGGAGTATGTTTTCATGTTAGGTTTATTTAAAGTTGAAGCCTCGGTGGAGGAGTATGTTTTCATGGTAGGTTTATTTAAAGTTGAAGCCTCGGTGGAGGAGTATGTTTTCATGGTGGGTTTATTTAAAGTTGAAGCCTCGGTGGAGGAGTATATTTTCACGTTGGATTTATTTAAAGTTTACGCCTCACTTAGAGGAGCTTTTCTACGATGGGATTTTCTTTAAGTACATAAATCTTTTTAATATTTGAGAACTTAGTAGGGTGTCTACGTCTTTGCACATCCCCTGTTTCTCAGGAAATGCACAAAGAGAGGCAACTATAGACACCGGATTTTATCCGGATTGTAATTTGAATTTTATTTATTTTCGAATTAAATAAAAAGAAGAAGAGAAAATCAGAAAATGAAGGGAAAAAAAAGAAGAGGAAAATTCGAAATAATCAGAAAAAAAAAAAACAAGTTTGGGTTGAAATAAAATTCTTCTTTGGATTGAACTTGGACTCTAAGAGTTATGGTTGGAACAAAAAATCCTTTCTTGATCAAATTAAAGACTCCTAACTAGATTAAAACTTAAATTCCTTTCCTATATAATGAACCCAAGCCTCAACCACAAAGAACACATCAGAAAGTATACAATTTTCGGAATAAGCAAGCAAGATCAGCAGAAGAATTTTTTTTTTGGTGAATTTCGAAAATTTTGATTCTTAGTGCTAGGAGTTGTTTCAAAGAGTGTTTAGTAGTGAAAAATCTTGGTTTTAATTAGACGAAGCTTAGGTTGAAGTTTGGTGATTGTTCGGCGGCCAACGAAAGAGATCGAAAATGTTGAAGTTGCGACTTTCAAACTCAGATCTAGGATTATTGGGTTAGATTCGGAAAAAACTAAGTTGATTTTGGAAAGAGGAGATCAAAAGGAATTTTTAGATATTTTTTGGGATTTTTCTGAGATCAGAGATCGCGATGGAGACGACGGTGGCGGCGACTGCAGCTGGCAGTGACCGAAATCTGGAAATTTTCTGGGTTTGTTCTTGGTGTTCTTGGTGTTTTGAAGAAGAAGAAGAAGTTGAGAGAAAATAATAAGATTTTTTTTTAGAAAGGTAAAAAAAGTGACAAAAAAATTGGTTTTGAATGGGAACCAGTAACAGGTCGGGTCGGCCCGCCCCTGGGCCCGACCCAGTTGCTGGTTGTCATATATATATATATTTTTGTTTTGTTCCTTTTGTTTCCTTTCTTTCTATTTCCTTTTGTATCCTTTTTCTACACCTTTTACGTTTTTTTTTTTTTTTTTTTGGTTTGACTTGAGTACTTTTATTTATTTATTATTTGTTTAAATGTTAATTAATTATTTATTGTGACTAATTTTATTTTAGTTTTGGTGTTTACAGGTATAGTTTTTTTTAATCAATTTTGATTGGATTATTATTTTTTTTTACTATTATTTTTAACCATTTATTATTAATTATTTTTAACTATTATTTTTAACTATTATTTTAATTATATTATATTTTATTATTTATTAATTATTAATTTGATTATTATTAGTAAGATTTTTTTTAATTAAGTTTTTTTAAATTGGTGATTAATTAGTTTGAAAATAATAAATAGAGATATTTTCCAATGATGAAATCCGAGAAGTTCACGTTTGGTTGAATTCCAAAAAGTTTCTAGGTGAAAAAACTCTTTTAAAAATTCTACAGAATGAATGGAAGGAATTTTTAAGGGATTATTTTCGATATCAATAAAGGTCAAAATTTATTCTTTTGAAATAATTAATTTTCAATGTCTCTTTTTCAAGATAATTTTTCATAATAAATGCCTAATTAAAATTGAATGATAAATTAAGATTTTTTCGATGATGAAATTCAAGAGAGTCACGAATGGTTGACTTTTAAGAAATTTCTAGATGAGAAAAATTCTCTTAAAAATTCTCCAGAACGAATGGAAGAATATTCTAAGGGATAATTTTCGATATTAAGATCCGAATTTATTTTTCGAACAAATATTAATAAAAATGTGGATTAATTTTAGAAGATTAATTTAAGAGAAATAACTTTGTTAAATAATCTAACTTTTCCGACGACGGAGCCTCTGCAATAGAACGAATGCTTTCTTTTGAATACTCTCGAGGTGAGAAAACGTTTTTTTTAGTAATTTTTCCAGAATGAATGGAAGGAAGACCTAAAAAAATGATTTTCGAGATTTTTAACTTTAACAATTAAAATGAAATAGGATAGACAAGATCATTTAATTAAGACTTTTTAAGTATCACAAGACTAATTAGGTACTATCTCTTAGATAGGCGTTGTGAGGGTGCTAATCCTTCCTCACACGTAACCGTACTCCCGAACTTAGTTCTGATAAGTAGACCAGAACTTATTCTTTTTAAGGTGCCTTAGTCAAGCTTAGGATTACTTTAAATAGGATAGATTCGTATAGGTGACTAATCACACCTAGATTAGATGATTAGTGGCGACTCCATTGTTTATGTCTAGCATGCTGAATTCGTATTTGGCACGTTATGACACATATGTATATAAAACGAAAATAATAATTAACTTTAATCAGTTAATAAATTGGAAGTTTTAGATTTCCATGCTTTTTAGTCGAATCACTAACCAATTTATGTATATTTGTTCAAGATTTTGGAATAATTCAATCACAAATTATATTTAAAATCATAATCATACCCATCTTTGATTTTTATTCTCTTCCCTCTCTTTCACTTTTTTGTATTTTCTTTTTTGACACTCGTACACAAAAGAGAAAATAAGCTTTAGAGAAGTTGATTTGAAGTTACTTTTCAACAAAGTTTATTCAATTGAAAACTAATTAGCAATAATTAAAAGTGTTCAATTTAATAAAATCAATTGATAATAGATAAAAAAGTCTAACTTAACATGTAATTTTATGTGTAAGTAGAGACAGAAAAGTTTAAGATGTGACAAACTTGAATGGGATAACAGACAAATAGAACTTCAATTCTGATGCTATGTTAAACATCCAATTAAAAACCAATAACCAATAAATGGATAAGTTTAACTTGAATTGAAAACCAAATATAGAATAATATCACTTAACAATACTAATTTCTTTTCACTATTTATTTTAAATTTAAATATCATGTCAGATTTGTTTACATAAAATATGAGTTATCCTCTTGCATCAATTTAAATATTTACACACAAAATTCAAATTTTAAAATCGACATAAAATTCAAATTTTAAAATTGATGTATATATATATGTCTTTGATGAAATTTTTAATTTTTATTAACGGTGAATAAGATAATTATATATATATTTATTTATTTATTTATTTTATAGTTGATTGTGACTTATGTGTTGAAATGTCCTATCACATGGTTCACTTTCAATTTCTTGATGATGTTAAGTATTGAATTATGTATATATAAGGTTCATATTTAATGCAATGATAGTGTATAAATTTATATATTGTTATTGAATCATATAATATTATTTTATTAAAAAAATTAAAAATAAATAAAAATAATTTTATTTTTAATGAGATAGTATCATATGATTTGCTGATATTATATAAATCCTTATATATAAGGGTTCGGAGTAATACGTATTCTATACGAGACAAAAACCAAATGAGATGTTATAGCCTTTTAGGGATAAGGGAGCCTTCTATGATGATAAGTTTCACCCGGTGAGCTCCTCATAAAGTTTTGACTGGTTACTTAATTTTTTTATCATATATTAAAAAAATAAATGTAATTATAGGATACGTTATCAAAATATTTAAAAATTAAAAAATTTAATAATATGATATTAATAATATATAAATATGAAAGAAAAGATGTAAAATAAAAATTATATATAAAATTACAAGATATGTTATCAAATTATTTAAGATAGTAATCTGATAAGAAATAAAATGAAATCCAGAAAGAAAAGATTTAAAATGAAAATTACATAAATTTTTTATCACTTCTTCAAAAGTAGACCTATTCATGGGTCGGACAGCCTGTCAGGTCTGGGCCTGGGCAAAAATATTTGTGATCCAGCCTAGTCCGGATCACTATTTACATATTAAAATAATATTATTTTAAAAATTTTAATTATAAAAATATAAAAAAATATTTTTTTATATATAGTGAACAGTAACTTCGGGCCTGCGGGCCTAGCTTGGGTAAGAAAAAAATCGAGTCGCGGCCCGGCCATGAGTAGGTCTATTCAAAATTAAAGAAAATTATAAAGTATGTTATCAAAGCATTCCTGAAATTTAGTAATCTGGTATGAATAATATATAAGAAAAATCGAAATTATATGATTTTCTTCACTTATATTCAAAACCTAAAAAAAATTACGAAATATGTTATCAAAGCATATATGTTACAAGATATGTTAATAAAGGCAAATAAAATTACAAGATTTAACAATATTTTTTTAAATGGGTTAAATAAAGTTTTATATTGAATAAATTCTATTTTCTATCTGCATATTGGTGTATTCATTCAATACATACTATTATTCTAATTAAGATACATGTAATATATTATGTGCCCAATTGTAAGGTATAGAATTTGGATCTCATATTGGAAAATAAAAGTTTTTTTTTTTAGGATTTATATGGATTTAGGTTCTCCCACCTCAATAGCTAGCTTTTGAGGTCTATATCAATTGGTATCAGAGCCAGACACAATCTCTCTCAGATTGTGCAACGCGGGTGGGTGACGTCGGTATTGCAGTGTTCGTCCGAGGCTAAATAATCTAGCGTAAAGCCAGATTACGTAACACGGATGGTAACAAAAAAATCTAGCGCAAAGCCAAACCGGGGCTTAGTGGTGACGCAAGTATTCCGGGGCTAAATTAAGCTAGAGCAAAGCCAACCCGCTTGGACGCGGGACTGCAGAGCGTGGTGGACTATTATATGCCCAATTGCAAGGTATGAGACTTGGATTCCACATTGAAAAATAAAAGGTTTCCTTGTGGGGTTTATATGGATTTAGGCTCTCCCACTTCAATAACTAGTTTTTTGGGTGTGATTCTCTAAAGGTCCATATCAATCGGTATAGATTAAACTAGCGCGAAGCCAACCCGCGTGGACGCGGGACTGCGGAATGTGGTGGATTGTTATGTGTCCAATTGCAATGTGATATGATATTTGGATCCCACATTAAAAAACAAAAGATTTTCTTGTGATATTTACATATTTAGGCTCTTCCACTTCAATAACTAATTTTGAGAGTTTGGGGTGCGGTTTCATGAGAATATTATTAAGCATATTCTAATGGACGAGTACTTAAAGTATTATCTTTAAAGCATTTAATTTTTTTCAACATGAAATTATCTGAATCGAAATGACATAACTCGCTCAATTGTCACTTTTAAGTATATACATTCTATACGCTAAAGTCAATTACATCTTATTCCTCCATTAATAAGCAATTTTTACGCAATTTTAAAATTCTTTAAAATTTATAATTATCGTAAATTAAGACAAACTTATTGATAATTGGAGAAAATCCTTTACTAGAAATGTTAGGTTTTTCTTAGGAATGGGACAGCGAACTGTATTATGTACTTATGTTTAGATGTCGACATTAGAAAAGCGTTGTCCCAATAGAATTGGGTATCTTGCTCTGATAATTATCCTACTAATTTAGAAATTTCGGGTCCAAATTCTTAGATTAAAAAAAATTAAATTTATGAGATGATGTATATAAAAGTAGCAATTCAATTTTTATTTAACATTCTTAATTAGGCTTTATAACAGTCGGTGGGTGATATTTTTTTTGTATTTTTAACACTTATGTAAGTATTTGAATATATTAATAGAAGTACCTAAAAAAGGCAAAAAAAAAAAAACAGAAAATAATAAAATAAAGCAATTTTGTTGATGGAATGCTTATTTCACCCATTAGGCTGGTGATGTAAACCACTAACACATGACATAAATCATGATGTTCTTATTCATAAATAAATAAATAAATAAATTAAAGATGCATTATTCTAATAATTAATTTTGAATTCGAATATTAAAAGATATATTCAAAGTTATTCGTATATTACTATATATTGTGTAATTCAAAATCTTTATAATATATTTTAACAAAAAGTAGTGTTCAAAATGTACAAAGAAGAAGCTTCGTTTAAAATGTGGAGTTATGGGCCATCGTTTATGACTGTAATTAATATTCTTCAAAGGAGTTGGGTGTTGGCAAAGAGAGAAAAAGTTTCTTCTTTTTTTCAATTTCGATTTTAAGATTTACGCGTTGAATTGAATTCGCATGAAATCGTAATGAAACGTGACATCTCATGTGATAACTCTCTAACTTTATTTATAAACTTTAGAACATTTATAAACATTAATTGATAGTTTTATGAGATAATTTTTCATAGGATTTTGTTAACGAATATTCTAAAAATACTTTTTAAAGTTATCATATATAGTAATATCTCCACTCAATACATTGAAAATGATAAATAAAATTATCAACTACTGTATTTAATATAATTTATTATTATAAATAATATATTATCTAACCTTAAAAAATATTTTAAAAGCACTCGTTAGCAAAATCTTTTTTTCATAATAATAAATTAGCAATACAAAATTTTCCATTCTCCCATATATTTGTATAAAATTGTTTCTCATTTTGTTTTAATAATCTTTCCTAAAAGATATTAATTGCTGATAAGAATTTTTGGACACACTGAATGAATGAATAGGCACAGCTAGATAATTGCCAAAATCCCTACAGTGTTACATTCCGGAATATTACCAATACTAGAGATTAAGTTTGGAGAAATATTCGGGTCAACAAAAAACTTAGATTTCTCAACATTTACCTTTTGTAATGTGTTCAAACAATCTACCATGATTTCACATTGCTCCACTGAGGCTTTCACCAAACAATGCCAAAACATTATCAAAAAATACATGAGAAAGGCTCGGACCACACCTAGAAAAGTTGGATGGTTTTCCACCTATTTTCACCAATTGCATTCTTAATTAGAGTCGTCGGTTTATGTAAACACGTCAATAGATAAAAAGATAAAGGATGATTTTATCTTAGTTTAACATTGTTGTTGAAAAAAAAAATAGGTTAAAAAAAATTTGAGTTGAAAAAAAGTATGTTTAAAACGTATAGTGAAAAAAAATATGATTTAAGATTTTTTAAGTGTTTAATATTGATGTGAAAAATAAGAAATTGAAATGTAAAAAAAAAAAATGTTTAAAATAATAAAAGTTTAAAGATATGAGAATAATAAAATCATTTTATCCAAAAGTCAACTTTCAAATCGCAAAAACTTCATTTTTTGGCTTTTTGATTTGTGTTGCCAAATCATGATTTTAATAACAAAAGTCAAAAAAATTTACTCATTCAGCAACCCAAATTTTTATCTCAAAATTTGTGCCAAGTAGTAATTTTACCCGCACGATATTGCGGCAGTTATATATTTTTTAAAATATACATAAATAATTTTATTAAATTATTTTAAATTAAAATTATAATAAAAAATATAAAATAAATGGAAATAAAATTTTTCAAATTTTCTTTTTTTCTTTTTTTCCTATTATACCTTTATATTTTTAATATTTTAAAATTTAATTTGATAATTACAAAGTGAAAAATAAACTACTATAATTATTTTAAATTATATTTTCCTCAAAAAAATTGATAAGAGAATAATAAAAAATATTAAAATTTTAATACATAAATATATAAAATTATGTAAATTTTTTATTAAATATATATTTATTTATTTTTGCAAAAAATAATAAATAATAAATAAATTATAAATAAATAAATAAATAAACTACAACAACAACTATTTTTTTCTATTTTTCCTTTATTCTTCTTAATTATAAAAATTAAAATAACACTAAAAAAAAACTACAATTATTTTGTCTTTTTTTTTCTCTTCTTCTTTTTCCTCCTCCTCTTGCTGCTAGCTGCCTGAGCCATCTCCTATCATGTCGAGGCAGTCGTGCTGCCTCGCTCGATCTCCTTCCCCTCCTTTTTCTCTCATTCTTTTCTTTCTCTCTCCTCTATTTTCTCCCTCTTCTCCACCATTTTTTCTCTCCGACCAGCCACCCCCGTCGGCCAGTCACCCTTTCTATCTCCCCTCTACCATCTCTCTCTTCGCTCATCTTCTCTCCCTCTCGACACAGCACCTCTCTTTCTATTTTTTGGGTTAATGCACAAATTGGCCCTCAGTATACCCCTTTTCATGATTTAATACTTAAAGAAAAAAAATTCACGATTAGGTACCCAAATTTTACTTCCGTCATCTACGTTAGTCCATGGTTTAACGGTTTGATAATATGTCATTTTTGACCAATAGAATTGTGACACGTGACAACTCTGACTCATCAGCAATGTCTCCTCAGCATTTTAAAAAAACTAGTATTTGCATGTGAATACTCGTTTGTTTATTTATTTTTTGAATATATAATTATATAATTTTAAAATAAATAAAAAGAATAAAATGCATATTTCCTAAAATTTATATGTAAAATTTATTTCATGTACAAATTATATCAAATTATTATATTATTTTTAATATTAATGCAAAATTAATTATGAAGATAAAAAAAATTAATGTAAATTTTAACTTTTTATTTATATAAAATAAATTAATTCACCTTTTAAGATTAGTGAAAAATTAAAACTTTTAAGATAAATCAATTCTACATAAATTTTTAGTTTTTTAATTTATTATCAAATTAATCCATTTAACGAAGGTATTTTAATGAAATTAAACTTATTACTTATAAATTAGATAAATTTTATTAATAATAAAAAATATTTATGATGGTAATTTAGAAATATGGTTATAAAGTAATTCTACATAAATTTTTAATTTTTTTATTTATTATCAAATTAATTCATTTAACGAAAGTGTTTTAATGAAATTAAAGTTTTTACTTATGAATTAGATAAATCTTATTAATAAAAAATATATATATTTATAATGACAATTTAGAAATATAGTGAACAACGATAACTATTTTCATCAGTTCAAAAGATTCTCCACATTCGTACTTTTATATATACTAGTATTTGTTATCACATGCATTTGCATGTAAATTCTCATTGATTTATTTATTTTTTAATATATAATTTTATATTTTAAAAAAATAAAAATAATAAAATACATATTAACTAAAATTTGCATCTAAAATTTGTTTATGTAAAAATTATATCATGTTATTATATTATTTTTAATATTAATGAAAAATTAATTATGAAGATAAAAAAAAATTTCAATTTTAACTTTTTATTTATATCAAATAAATTAATTCAGTTTTTAAGATTAGTGAAAAATTAAAACTTTTAAGATAAAACAATTCTACATAAATTTTTAATTTTTTATTTATTATCAAATTAATCCATTTATATCACATGTAGGTTTATTTATTTTGAATATATAATTTTATATTTTAAAAATAAATCAAAATAAAATACATATTAACTAAAACTTGCATGTAAAATTTGTTTCATGTACAAATTATATCAAATTATTATATTATTTTTAATATTAATGAAAAATTAATTATGAAGATAAACAAATTTAATGTCAAATTTTAACTTTTTATTTATATCAAATAAATCAACTCACTTTTTAAGATTAGTGAAAAAAATAAAACTTTTAAGATAAAGCAATTCTACATAATTTTTTTATTTTTATTTATTATCAAATTAATCCATTTACCGAAAATATTTTGATGGAATTAAACTTCTTACTTATAAATTAGATAAATTTTATAAATAATAAAAAATATTTATAATGGAAATTTAGAAATATAATGAATAACGATGACTATTTTTGTCATTTCAAAAGATTTTTCACATTCGTGTTTTTATATATATTATAGATTATTTCAATTTTAATTCTTTATTTTAGTTTTTTTTTTTAAAATTAAAAAAAATTTAAATTTTAAAATTTTGGAAATATTATTACTTTTTTTGTTTTTAAATTTTTATATTTAAAAAAAGTAAAACAAATTTAAAAAATAAAAAAATGTAATTTCTCGAAATATTTTTTTTATTATTTTTTAAAATTTTTAATTAAAAAAGTAAAATAAAAAATTATTTAAATTTAAATTTAAAAAATAAAAACTTTAATTTTTATTTTTTAAGATTAAAAAAATTAAAATTTTAGTTTTAGGAAATATTATTTTTATATTTTTTATTTTTCAAAATTTTTTTAAATAAAAAATAATTGTAAATAATTTTAATTTTTTAAAATTTTAAAAATTTAGTTTCAAGAAATATTATTTTTATTAAAAAAATAAATTTAAAAAATAAAAAAGTTCTAAAATGCTGACGTGACATTATTGACATGTCAAAATTGTCACGTGTCAAATTTTTATTACGTAAAACTGCACATATCAGGCATTGAAATAACGTGTGTAACGGAATTAAAGTCTGAGTACTTAATCATAATTTTTTTTTTTTTAAATACCAAATCATAAAAAGCGACATAGTACATTGGTCAATTTGTATATTAACCTATTTTTTCAAATCATTTAACTCAAATTACTTTTTTACCCCATTATCAAACCAAAAAAATATCTTTTTAAAAATGTCAACTAAATCTCTCAAGACTCAATTTTCATAATAGTAGATCTCAAATTACTTTTTTATCCAATTATCAAACCAAAAAAAAAAAACTTTTTAAAAATATCAACTGACTCCCTAAGGACTTAGTTTTCATAATAGTGGATAACAATGCTAAATAGAACTTCAGTAGGCTTAAAAAAGAGTTGATAGCACTAATAGTCCTTAAACTATAGGGCATATTTTATATTGGTCTTTAAATTTCAAAACGTATCAAATTAGTCTTTACTTACAAGTATCATAACAAATTGGTCCATTCCGTTAGCTTTTTCGTTACCTTTGCTGTAGCAATCAGCTTAGTGACACGTGTCATCAGTTGATTGCACCACTTTTCTCTTCATTTTTTTTCCTTTTTTTCTATATTTTTTTATTATTTTTTCTTTGATATTTTTTAATAAACAAATATAAATAAATATTTTTTATAAAATTAATGTAAATAAATATTTATATTTTATAAATTATTTAATTATTAAGAAATTAATTTAAATTATTATTTATCTTTTGTATTTATTTATAAAGAATAAGAAAGAAAATGAGAAAATGAAAACATTAATAAATACAAAAGATAAATAATAATTTAAATTAATTTCTTAATAATTAAATAATTTATAAAATATAAATATTTATTTACATTAATTTTATAAAAAATATTTTTTCTTTTTCTTTTACTTTTACTTTTACTTTTACTTTTTCTTTTTCTTCTTTTTTTTTCTTTTTATAAATAAATTAATTTCGTAAAAATTAAATAATTTATAAAATATAAATATTTATTTACATTAATTTTATAAAAAATATTTTTTCTTTTACTTTTTCTTCTTTCTTTCTTTTACTTTTACTTTTTTTTCTTTTTTATAAATAAATTAATTTCATAAAAATTAAATAATTTATAAATATAAAATATAAAATATTTATTTACATTCATTTATGAAAAATATATTTTTTAATTTCCTTTTCTTTCTTTCTTTCCTTTTTTTCCTCTTTTTTGATAAAATTAATGTAAATAAAATATTTTATATTTTAAAAATTAATTTAAATTATAGTATGAATTATTATTTATTTTTATTTATATTTATTTACAAACAAGAGAAAAAGGAAAAAGATAAGAAAGGAAAAAATAAAAAACTTATAAATATAAAATAAATATTTTATATTTATAAATTATTTAATTTTTAGAAAGTTAATTTAATTTAATTTAAAATATAATATAATATAATATACTTATATATATATATATATATTTTGATATTTGGTTATAAAGAAGAGAAAAAAGAAGAAAGGGAAGAAAAAATATATTGTTATAAAATTAATGTAAATAAATAGTTTTATATATTTTTCAATTATTTGATTATTACAATATTAATTTAAATTATAATGTAAATTATTATTTAGTTTTTAATATTTATTTATAAAGAAGAGAAAAGCAACAAAAAAATGGGACGAAACAAAAAAATTAAAAATATTTTTTATAAAATTAAAGTAAATAAATATTTCATACTTTTTAAATTAATTATATTTGAAAAAATTATTTTAATTTATAATATGATTTTTTTTTGTATTTATTTATAAAAAGAAATCAAAGAAAAAAAATAAAGAAATAAAAAGAAAGGAAAAAAATGAAGAGGCTTGGAGCAATCAGCTGGTGACACGTGTCACTAAGCTGATTGCTACAGTAAAGTTAACGAAAAAGGTAACGGAAAGAACCAATTTGTTATGATAATTGTAATCAAAGACCAATTTGATATGTTTTGAAGTTTAGGGACCAATATAAAATATGCCTTATAGTTTAAGAACCATTGGTACTATTAACTCCTTAAAAAACGAAGACAGCTTCTCATTCACAATATACTCATCTTTGTTGAAGTATGAAGTAACAATAAACATGAGAAGTGAAACAAAGGTATCCAGCAATCCCAAATCTATTAGACTTATTGAAGAAAATCCTAATTAATCTTGATGATAGGCTTTTTCTAAATCAAATTTCATAATCAATCCTCTTGATTTTTCGCACTTTTTTCCAAAATTAATATTTAAAAAATAAAATAATATCAATAATGGTATAATTTGTTGATAAAATGTTTAATTTTTAATTTTAAAATTTAATCTCAGACAAACACAAATACTCACAATATGAAATAAAAGAATATAATTAGAATATTGTGACGGTTTCCTTCAAAATAATATGAATTATAATTAAGCTCAAAAACGTAAATTTTCCTTTGTAGCTAGGGGATGGAAGGTTTGTAAAAAGAATTTGTCATCGTTTTATTAAGAAAAATAAAGGAATTAGAGCTTTCGTTTTTTACATTTAAAATAAAAAAAGAAGAGAAAAGTATAACTTGGTGTTTGATTGATTTACCTTTACTGGGTGCTTCCAACCGAAACCTATATCAATAATTTGAATATAATATGATTACACGATATGAAAAAAAAATTAAAAATATGATACAAAGATGATTCAACACGAAAAAATAATATTCTCAAAATTTATTTAATTCGAATTATTAACATATCAAAATTTATATAAATATAAAATATTTTAAATATAATTATAATACGATAAAATATATAAATATAACATAAATATACGAATTATCAAATAAACGAAATCTTTAGCTAAGGCTAACGTTATATTCCCCTGAAAAGGAACCGTGAAACGTGGGTGGCTACAATTTGTCTTCACGTCACCACCTACTCTCCTACGAAGACAAAAACTTTAAACTAAAAAAAATAAAAAACTTAATAGTTAGAATTATTCAAAAATCAAGTTATTGTGTTCCGTTTCACAGATTTAATTTAAATTAATTTAAATTAAATTAAATTTAAAATAAAATATTTTGAATTTAAATCAAATTAAACTTTGGACAAGTAAATTTATTACTATTTGGTTGCCTAATTCAACTCATGAAAAACTCTACCAACGCCGATTTTAAAATATATTCAAAACTCCACGTGTCCACTTGAAAAAAAGAAAAAGACAAAAATACCCCAATCCACCATGGATAAATAGCTTCAAAAAGCAGTCCTATTGAATTAAGTAATCTCAACTCCTTATCCAATTCTCCCATAATCAAATTTGCAGTTCAAACTTCCCTCTTTCTTTTTCCTTCTCTTTATTGTCTTTTCCGTTTCGAAAAAGAAATAAAACCCTTTTCTGTGTATCAATAAAACCCTTATTTTATTGTTAAAAATTTCAATTATTGAGTTAAACTAGGTTTTATACTCAATATGTTCTGTTTCTTCAAGGGGTTTTATTAAAGATTTAAGGAAAAAAGTTTCGGTCGCTGAATTTAAACAACAATGCCAGAGATCGAAGACACGGCCAGCTCCAGTAGAACAGGCGAGTTGTTGGAAATCCCATCGGAGATCACCCTGTTCGGAAAATACGAGATTGGGAAGTTGCTTGGACGAGGGGCTTTTGCAAAAGTTTACCACGCGCGCAACGTCAGGACGGGGCAGAGCGTGGCGATCAAAGCCGTGAGCAAACAGAATGTTTTCAAAGGCGGGTTCATGGCGCAGGTAAAGAGGGAGATCACTATCATGCGCCTGTTGCACCACCCTAACATCGTCAAGCTCATCGAGGTGTTGGCTACCAAAACCAAGATTTATTTCGTCATGGAATTCGCCAAAGGCGGGGAGTTGTTTACGAGGATTTCCAGGGGACGTTTCAGCGAAGATCTTAGCCGTCGGTATTTCCAGCAGTTGATCTCCGCTGTCGGATTTTGTCACTCGAGAGGCGTGTTTCACCGCGATTTGAAACCGGAAAATCTCCTCCTCGACGAAAACTGGAATTTAAAAATAACGGATTTCGGACTCAGCGCGGTGACGGATCAGATCCGACCCGACGGCCTCCTCCATACTTTATGCGGGACCCCAGCGTACGTGGCGCCTGAGATTCTGGCGAAAAAAGGATACGATGGCGCCAAAATCGACGTCTGGTCATGCGGGATTGTTTTGTATGTTCTCCAAGCCGGATATCTACCGTTCAACGACTCCAATCTGATGGTGATGTACCGTCGGATTTATAAGGGCCAATTCCGGTTCCCGAAATGGACATCTCCCGATCTCCGGCGATTTTTAGGTCGGCTTCTCGACACCAATCCTGAAACAAGGATCACCGTCGATGGAATAATCAATGATCCTTGGTTCAAGAAAGGTTACAAAGAAATCAAATTCCACGCCGAAGATTTTGAATTGAAAGAAGATACCCAGAGCAGCAAGTGCTTAAACGCCTTTGATATAATCTCTTTTTCGACCGGTTTCGACCTCTCCGGTTTGTTCAACGATGCCGACTTTTCGGTCCTTCGAGACCGATTTGTATCGGGGGAGAAACCGGAGAGGATAATATTGAGAATCGAGGAGGAGGTCGGGAAAATGGAGAACGTGAAGGTGAGGAATAGAAAAGAGAGGGGGATATGTTTGGAAGGGCAGAATAGTAATTTTATTCTCACCGTAGATATTCATAAGTTGACGGAAACTTTGGTGGTGGTGGAGGCGGGGCGGCGGGAGATTAACGTTGGGCCGAGCTGTGAAATTTGGAAAGATGAGTTAAGGCCGAAGCTTTCCGATATGGTATATAAAGCGGAAACAGGGCAGGTTTCTGGATAATTAATAGAGGACTTATCTGTATAGCTGAGAACTGCCGGTCGGCGGCTGTAAAATATATAATCAAGGTCTCATTTCTTTAGTTTAAATCCGTTTTTTGAATTAAATATTTTTATCAAAATCTTTTAAATGTGAAGTAAAATTATAAATTAAAATGGATAATCCGATCTTTCAACAAATTTAATTTTTTCGAATTTTACATGTTTTTACATTTTTTTTAAGACATTTCCAATCTAAATATAATTTGGTGTTTGATAATAAGTAGAGCAATTTCCCTACTTATACATTATAAAGTTGAAAGTTTATCTAAAACTAACATGGGATTTATTCTATTCCACCATTTTAACATTTATAAATCATGCAAGTATTCCCATTAATTGAAGTAGGGAGGGAAGGAGGGGTCACTTAACATCTTGCTAAAAATGTAGATATATATATAGAGGAAGCTCATTTCTAGCTACTATTGATTTCTTGTTCAAACATGGAAGAATTCACACCTATTGGTTTAAAGAAAAGAGGAAACAAAGGTGCCCACAAAGGAACAAAAGGGTGTGGTCATCATTAAATTCTTTGATTTTTGTTTCTCATTATTAAACATGGTATTGGCTATTGCCTTCCCCTTGCATGAAGACATTTTATTTTATTAAATTCTCCATCCATTCACTCTCTAATCATTAACAAATTGTGACTATTGGCAAGAGAATTACCCAAAAGAATATTTTGAGCAAAAGCCACATATGTTTTTACAACCTTTTCATGTGAGGTGGTGGACTGATTATTTGGTAAATTTGTTAATTTTTGGATATGATACGAATAATATATAAAAAATAATTAATATTATATAAAATATGATAAAAATATAATATAAATATATTAAAATTTATATAATACAAAATTAGTAATGTGTGAAAATTTATATAAATTTGTAATAGCTTAAACATAATTATGATATAATAAAATAAAAATTATTATTTTATACACTGACAGTTGAATTTTTTAATTCTACAAGCGGGGTTAAAAAATTATCACGTATATATTTTGTTTTTATTTTTTAAAATATAACTTAGGAGCAAGTGGTAATTTTTTAACCTTACTTGTGAAATTAAAAAATTTTATTGTCAATATATAAGATATTTATTTATAAAATAATATGAATACATAAATTATTATATTTATTATTTGCTTTTTAAATTAAAGATAACCGACACGCATGTTTATCTTAATGGTCTAAAATTTGATCAAAAGGGAAAAGTTGTGGTCTTTTCAAACAATCCATTCACTAATTTGTTTGGTGATGTATAGAAAATAATATCTAAACATGCACTTTTGCCTACTTTAATTAATTGTTCTCTTCATTTGTTCCTAAGTTAAAATTTGAAGAACATTATACACTGTCCAATGACAATGATTTGAGCGAGGTTATAGGGTTAAGTTCTCGCCATTTTAAGGTTTTTTTTTTTTTAATCTTTTCCACATATTTTGGAAAATAAAACTGTCTTTTTGATCTATTAATTAACTTTTGGTCCCTTTTTATTTTGAACTAACACTCACAAAATTTACAATTGATGAATTTGAATAACTTCGTATGAGAAATTATAGCATCTATTCATAGTAAACTTATTAGATTTTATATGCAGATTTAACAGAATGATATGTATCTCTTAAAATATAATAAAAAATTAAGAAAAAAAAAACATGTGACAACCTCTTAACTTATTTACGGAGTTAAAAAATTCTACAACAAAAGTATAAAATATGAATTTAACTAATATTACTACTTTTTGTATGTATAAAAAAATTGTTGTTATATATGTGATAGCAAAAATAAAATAAAAAATAAAAAGAAGAAGAAAGCAATTTCTCTTTTAATCTGCACATGAGGGAACCTTTAATATTTATAAGTTAAAATCCTTTCTCAGTGCTGCAATTAAATTTTTATAAATTATAAAAAAACTTATGGGATATTGTTAGACCTAAATTCTGTATTATGTACACGATTATTTTGCTCTTTTGCACCAAAAGAAATATCCTTCAATCCATGCTGTCGCTTTTACACTTTAAATTGGTCCATTTAAAATATCACTCTTGAAAATTAAGTAAAAAAACTTTCAACACTCATTTTTTTCCTTCTATTTTACCCTTTTATTATCATTATTATTAGATACAACGAAACTCATCAAATAGACACTTTAATGTTATAAACATTTCCATATACTTCACAAATATTAACGTACAAATGTATAGGTATAGTTGATGTAAATGTGATAATTTTTAATTTATTGAATGAAGACCTAAACAAAGTTTAGTCTAGACCTGTATATGGGTGGGTACCTGTAGGTGTCACGTTTAGCGTCCAAAAGGTAGGCAAGATGCTTCAATCCCACATCAAAAAAAAAAATGGTAGATCTTGGGCTATGTAAGCGTGGGCACTGCACACTTTAATAAACCAGTTTTGCAGGAAGAGGGTAATGGCCCCGTGACAAAGTGATATTAGAGCAACCCTTGACTGTCCGATTCCACGCCGAACGCCCCAGCAAGGGTAGGCAGGGTGGGCCGTCTTAACGTCACGTCGAGGACCCCAAAAAAAGGTAGGCAAGGTGGGTCAGTGGCACCACGCCAAGCACCCTAATGGAGGGCAGGCAGGGTGGGTCACCTTGACGAGAACATCACGAGATTTGATGAGGATCACGAGAGAGTAATAGTCCCGTGACATAGGTTGGGGCCTAGATAGGAATTTTAAGTTCTAAGCACAATCCAATTTGACTTGAATTATTATTTTTAATAAAATATTTGTTTTAAATTTAATTTTTAAATATTAAGATATTAATATCAATTTTTTATAATGTTTTAATATTTTTAAATAAATAATAAAACGAGTTTATTCGAGCCTTCATAAATGGGTTTGGTCAGATCTTAGATAATGATTTAAAAGTACCAATTGAATCTGGTTCGATCAGATATGAGTCATATGACCTATGAACACCTCTAAATTTAATTTATATATACCCTAAAAAAAACCATTAAAATGGGAAGAAGCTACTAAAATGGTATGTAGTGCTAATTTGCAGGGTTTCAAATAGCTATAGCGGTATAACGGCCGCTATTTCGCGGTAGCGCCAACCTCCGCATCCGCATTCAACCGCTATTCATGTGTGAATTTGAATCACATACTTAGCGGTATGTAACGGCCGCAATTAAGCGGTATAGCGGTCTATCGCGGTGATAGCGGACCGCTATGACCGTTTTTCCATGACTGTTGCAGTTTGTTCCTTTCCCCTGTTTCAGTTTCTAAAGAAAATTTTCTTACAAAACAATCTAATACCAAAAAAAAAAACAACCTTGATCTATAATTAATAAACAAATTACCATAAACAATCAACTTTTAGCATCAAACAGAAGAAGACATGTCAATTTCTAAGGAAAGTTGCATCTAAAAGTTGAGGAGACATGGGTGTCTGTTCTGCTAATTTGCTTGTTTGAGAAAGCAATCTGCTACTTTGACCATTGTTTGAGAAGGGCAGATGGATATTAGCAAGGTTGATTGAGTTTGGATGCTATTGGAGGGAGATAAGAGGGGCTTTGTTCAAATAAGAAGTTACAGAAATGAAAATGAAAAAAAGAAAGGTAGAGATTTCTGACTAGGCATTGGGTCCAGTAATAAAATACTGAAAATAAGTGGAGGGATAAGTGTAAATTTGAGAGGGAATGACCGAATGAGTGGTGAAGGCAAATAAATTGATGAGAGGGACAAAGGGAATTTTGAATAGGAAAATGTGTTAATTGTTAATTTTGTGAAAATTTAATTTTAAAGGAAAAGATTAGTTTGGAAGGAAGGAAGACTACAAATTTTTCTACGTTTTTTCTTTACTTTCATTAACAGGTTTTTTTAAAATTATAAATACTATTGTATATTTAATTTTTAATGTTTTTATGATTTTCTAAGGAGTGAAAATGTAATAAATAATTCAAATATTTTATAAAAAAGTTGTTAATATATTGTTTTAGGGAAAGTTGAGCAAAGATAAAAAAAATTCACGACCGCGATGACCGTAATCAACGCTATTGCGTACGCGAAATCCGCAATCGCGATAAACGTTACGCGACCGAAAACGCGACCGCAACCGCGTTTTAAATTCCTACTAATTTGTGATAAAGTAGGTTTCAATTTCAATTGAGCAAGAAACATGCATATATATCTTCGGTAAATCTGATAAACATGTTCTTTAAAAGAGTGTAATTGTTCAATGATCTAAAGATAAATAATAATTTATAAAAAAAATGAAAAAATAAAAAATTATTATTAAGAATATTGTAAAGACAAATATACCTTTAATAATTTTCCTCTTCTTCATTCTCCAACCCATTCCTTCCCTTCCTCCCTATCCTTCCCCATTCTATCTTCTTTTTTTTTTTTCTTTACAATTTTTTCTCACACATTGAATATCCTTCTTTTCATATTTCAGTCCAAAATTAGAAAATCTTTTTCATTTTGCTTAACAATGAAACAATTTTCATTTCCAAAACCTTTTTGGGTTTTTCCTTAGATTCAAATAGAATAAATTCCTTTGAAAGCACTGAATAACAAAGATCAAAAGCTTAGTCAACTATTTTTTTGAACACCAAACAGATAGTCAATACAAAAATCCGAACAATTTCCCTCACTTGCTTTTAGATTTTCTCAACAACAAAATAAAGAGACTTACAGTAGTGAGAGGAGGAAGAGAAGGAAACGTTAGTGAATTGATTAGGGTAAAAATGTAAAAGCAATTTCCTTTTGATTAATTTTTTAACCTGACATTTCCTTTTCAATAATTATTATTTGTTATAAGAGCAACGAATGAATGTATACATTAGACCCATTGTTTTTTAAACTTTCCCATATATCTTTACTACACTTTCATAAAATACTTAATTAGTATCAATACGTCATTGCCAATAATTGAAATAAAAAACTTTTAAAAATGGAGGACTCGTTTGGGTAAAATCCATTTTATTCAATAACTTTGTAAAATGTAAATGCATTAATAATTGATAGGTCTTTATCAAACCCATCATACTCTCACTTTTTCTTTTTGGCCAGGAATCATACTCTCTCACTCACTCATTGCAAAGATGAGCTAACGTTTAGCTATTAATTCAGGTAACGACAATTATGGAGGCCCATAAGGAGATCAAGGTTCAAAGCTAATTAATCTTTTATTTTCCCAATATTTATTTGATTTAAATATTAATAATAGATTATTTTAAAAAAAATTAGTAGCATTAGATGACATGATTGTTGAACAACATGAATATTAATGTGTTTTATGATCTATACTATATACGTTCAAGACTGGATGATGGATTCGATTTAAATTGGATCATATTTGAAAAAAAAATATTTTAGATTTAGATTGGTTTGATTCGGTTTGAATTATTATTTAATTAATAAAAATATTTTTTAATTTAAACTTAATTATTTAAATATATAAATATTAATATGATTACGTAACATATTTTGAATAAAAAAATATATACAAATATGAAATAACCGTTTTATGCAATCATTACTCTTTAATCTCATTTTCTTTCTTGCCAGCCGCAAATGTCTTTCTCCTCCTTTATTCTACAATGGCCGTATAAGTTGGTCCTACTTATATAAATCATGGAATCAAACAATCAAAGAGTATAAAAATGTTTGTTAACTAATGTGCATGTTCGATATAAAAAAAGAAAGTGAAAATTAAGAGTTCTTCTAAATTAACCTTTGTTTTAAGATATTTTTATTGATAAACTCAAAAAATATACATTTTATGCACCTTCAGTTTTTGTTATGTTTTCGATCTTTATCTTGTTTACTTATATTATATTTTTGAATTTTAGGTACAATAAGGAGAATGAAGTGAAAAGATGTCAATAATTATGGTAAATAGCTTACAAAATCATAAGCACAAGATGGAAGAAGATTTGAGAGTCAAAAAGATCAATTTCTTAGTGCTAGATGATGAGGCAGATCTGACCTCTGAAACTGTTGCTAAGAAATCATTATGTTAAATTTATTATTTGAAGAAACTTCCTTCTTAACTTTTGAAGATGACTTGAATACCTTTCCAACGATAGTTTATACGCCTAAATAGGACAACGGATGGTCATCCAAATCATCCAACGAAGTGCGAGACAGTGCATCAGTCGCGAAAGCGAAGTCAGAAAGCAAAAATGGACAAGACAGCAAGTTGCGGCAGCGGCCCTGGGCTGTGATGCCGTTTCTGACCCCAAATCTTCCAAATCCGAGAAAAACTGCAAAAACAAAAAAAATACGAGAAAAGTCCAAAATTGTCATATTTTGACTCCTAGCTTCCTTGAAGAGCAAGAAAGGGTTTTCAAGACTTTAAAGCTCTATAAATATCATCTTTTGAGCCACCAAAGACATGCTTTTGATTATTGATCAATCTTCTTCTTATTATTCTTCTTCTCTTAGTTTTATTTTATTTTTGTTCTTAGTTTCTTTTGAATATTCATGTTTATGTTGACAATGCCTATGCAAGGCTAAACTTCTCTTTGGTTAAGGGTGGATTTCAAAGCCCTAGACATGTTATGTAATTAATCTTCAGATTCTATCATATATTAGTTTTCTATCAAAGTTGTTTATGCTCTTCTACAAGAATTGTTCATGATATTGTCTTGATTTGTTTAGGTTGCAAACTAGATAGATCTTGATAATTATCTAATGCTAGTTTAGGAATCTTGATCCGTGTAATTGTCTTATTTTCTTATTCAATAGTGGCAATTTGTAATTCATGATTATGTTGGGTTTTTAGGAATTATGAAGTGGAACATAACATAAGTTGAATGAATCCATGTTTATGTGTTTGTTGCTTAGATCAACCTATATTTCTTATCATAAAGCTGCTATCACTTTGAATCTAATGATGTTTATCTTAGGTTATTTGATAGTTAGAGATTAAGTAGTGGCGTTCGTCCTGCTTAACGACGAACTAAGGAAGGATTTGGGGTAACACAGGATGTTTGTTATCTACGGTTGTTAACTTTGATAGATAATTGATATTGATAGATTTGAATTTGATTCTTAATGATGTCTAGTTATGGAGAATGAACCTTTAGCCATATTTCTCACATCTGATTACTTCTTGTTTAATTGCTTTTTTATTTTTATTGTTTGCTTAAGTTTAAACCGATTTCAAAAAATCCCCCTTCACTTTGTTTTCTTTGAATCTAAGTTATAAACTAATAATTTATAAACTAAAACCCAATCCCTGAGGACTCGATCCTTGCTAACTACTATACTTACAATTGATTATTTTTAATGCAATGTTAAATAAGATATACTCTTTTGATTGCATCAAGTTTTTGACGCCGTTGCCGGGGATTGTTTTCTTTAGTTTATTCGTTACTTGGTTTATTCTTATTTTCAGTTGTAATTAATTTTATTTTTCTTGTACATATAAAATTTTCTTTTAAGATTTGAAGCAAGAAGAGATGGCATGTGCTACATCAAAACTTCAGAACCTTCAGAACCAACTAGACAATCTCATTTCCATAGTTCAACAAGTGGCCATAAGTAAGATTCAACAATCAAGGTAGTGTAGAGTGTGCTTCATGATGGATCATCCAACCAATTGGTGCCCATACTACCAAAAAGATAGTTGTGAACCAACCTATGATTTAGGAGGATACCAAAGTCAACAAGGGTTCTAAGAACAACAGTATGATATTTACTCAAACACTTACAATGAGGGATGGTGGGATAATCCTAATTATGGCTACTCGGGCAATTATCAAGAAGTTTATCCTTATGCCAATTACAATCATCCATCTGGCTTCAATCAATCATGGTTTCATGAACAAGATCTTTTTCAACCCCCACCTCAAAACTCAGGTACTTCTTTAGAAGACTTGTCAATACTATTGTTGCTAATACTTTGGAAATTCAACAAGAAACAAAGGCAATGCAACAGGAAAACAGGGCATATCAACAGGAAGCAAGGGCAAGTATCTTGAATTTGGAAAAGTAAATGAGCCAATTGGCTAATGATATGGTGCGATGGGAAGAACAAAGATCTAAAGAACTACATGAACATGATCAAGAGGAGAAAGCTAGTCCCGAACAACTTAAGGATGAATTTAAAGGTCCAAGGGAGCCCGAGGATAAGATTAAACCAACGATGGATTCAACTCTTGAGGATAATGAAGCCATAATTAAGAGTACTTCAGCATCTGAAGTAACGTTTAAGGTTCCAATTTTTACTAATGTTTCTTCTCCACATTTTTCTAGTAGATTTGCAAAGTTCAAGGAGGAGGAACATGAACAAGACATGCTGGAAACCTTAAACACCTTGTTTGTGGATGCCATTGAACAAGTACCAAAAGATGCACCATTCCTTGACAAGATATGCACCACAAAGGATGATGGAATAATACTTGTAATAGAGAATGCATCCATTGTTGTGCGAAGAAAGCTTCCTATCAAACGCACAATTTTGAGAAGTTTCATGTATGAGCCTGACAAGCCTAAAAAGCCAAGAAGGGGCGTTGGTTAGGGTGGACAACTTAGCTCAAGTACTAATTGGGAAGGCAGCCCAATTAATGAAGAAATTACCAACCTGCCATACTCAGATTTGCTTTCTTTTCCTTTTTCTTTTATTATTTTTATGTTTATTTGTTAATTTTTATTTATTTATGTTTATTTGTTAATTGTTTGTTTAGTATTTTAGGATTATTTAGTTTGCATGAGTTTGTTTTGTTTTGAGTCTTAGTTATTTCTATTCTTATGTTATTAGTTCTTTTCTCTTACACATGATTCTTTCATTTAGGTTAATAGCATTACATTGAGGACAATGTAAGAATTAAGTGTAGGGGGAAGGATTTAGGATTTCTTTTATTTTTGGCTATTATTTTTTTTATGAGCCTTTATTATTATTATTTTTTTTAGTGTGTTTTAGTTCCTTTTTAATATAATGATGAGATATGAATTGTATAGGTCTAAAACTGATTATTAGTGGTAAGATTTTCATGAGAATTGAGCTTGATACTATTTTTTATGAGCCAATGTTGATATGATATGTTGATTGAGAAAGAAGTATATTTAGACTTAATATTTACTTGTATAATCATCCTTGTGAGTTTTGAGCCTATATGATTGATGCATTATACATATCAATCTAATTTCTTTTTGAGTGCTCTTATGATTACATGATTCTCTAGAACTTTCTTTAAACCGTGTGAGACTATATTGATACATGTGACAACATGAATATGATAGAGGCATTAGGATTATAACTAGGGCCAAACAGCCATCCATTATTGATGTTCCAAGAGAACATCCCCCTAGTGAACCAAGTTGAGCCTACATTGAATAAGCTATTTCTTTGGTAACCATATCTTACACCTAGCCTAAATACATTTATATCTTTACCCTTGTTCTAAAGATGGACTAGAATGCTTGAGACATATTGCAAAAATAATGGATACTTTTTGAAATTTTGGGTTAGAACAAAAGATAAGTGTGGGGGAGGAAAAAGGCAACAGTCAAGAGAAGAAGAAAAGGGAACATTGTAAAAATACATTCCCATGGAAAAAAAAAAAGAAAAAAATTGAATCATCTCTTGAACTTCTAGTTAAAGAAAATAAAAAGAATGTTACAAAGTTGGTTAGAAAGAAGCAAAGGCTCAACATGAAATATTCAGCCTATGTGATTATGTACTTTCAAGGAATATTGAGAAAGTTTTATTTGCAAAATATTATTTTGTCTCTAAACTCTATGAAATCTTTGGAACCTTTGTGATATCTTTATCCTTTTATTCTTTAACCACATTACAACCCCTTGGCCCCATTACAACCTTGAATAAAGACCTCTTGATTTATGAAGTTATATTATCTAAATAGTGGAGAATAGGTGGACAAGCAAGCATATGGTAGAACTGTTTTCATGAGATTGATTGAGTGTAAACACTTTACCACTACTTTAAAGAGTGAAAATCATGATAGTATCCCATGTGAGAAGTTGAGATTAAGTTTGAATATGCACTATTTTGATTGAAATATGTTATGTTAATATTGGCTTAACTCAAACTATTTACATTCAAGCATGATTTTTTGTGAAACTCTTTAAGCTATTGATTAGTTGAAAAGACTTGTTCAATGATTATCTCTAATTTATATTGAAAGGATTAGGAGTAAATATTTTTAGTATATGTTAGTTTTTCTTATGTTTTCAATGTTTGTGGGTATCGTCCTAGTAAACCATCACGAGACTAAACTAGTCCACTAGGGACACCTAGGGGTTTAAAGGCTTGTGTCACATGCTAAGTGCCACAATGATTTCCTACGAAAGTTGATTAGATTAGATTTTATTATTTTGTTTTGCTCGAGGACTAGCAAAAAGCTAAGTGTGGGGATATTTGATAAGCTCATAAAATATACATTTTATGCCTTTCTACCTTTAGTTTTTGTTATGTTTTTGATCTTTATCTTGTTTACTTATATTATGATTTTAAATTTTAGGTACAATAAGGAGAATGAAGTCAAAAGATGTCAATAATGATGGTAAAGAGCTTACAAAATCATAATCACAAGATGGAAGAAGATTTGGGAGTCAAAAAAATCAATTTCTTAGTGCTAGATGATCAGGCAAATCTGACCTCTGGAGCTTATTGCTAAGAAATAATTATGTTAAGGAGGTTATTTGAAGAAAATCTATTCTTAATTTTCGAATATGACTTGAATACCTTTCCAATGATAGTTTACACGCCTAAATCGGACAACGGATGATCATCCAAATCAGCCGACGAAGTGCAAGAAAATGCATCAGTGGCGAAAGCGAAGTCAAAAAGCAAAAACGGACAAGACAGCAAGTTGGGGTCGCAGCCCTGGGCTGCGGTGCCGAGTTTATGACCCCCAAATCCGCCAAATCCGAAAAAAACCACCAAATCCGAGAAAATTCGTAAAAACTGAAAAAATACGGGAAAAGTCCAAAATTGCTATATTTTACTCCTAGCTTCCTTGAAGAGCAAGAAAGGGTTTCCAAAACTTTAAAACTCTATAAATATCATCTTTTGAGTCACCAAAGACATGCTTTTTATTATTTATCAATCTTCTTATTCTTCTTCTCTTAGTTTTATTTTATTTTTGTTCTTAGTTTCTTTTGAATATTCATGTTTATATTAACAATGCCTATGCAATGCTAAACTTCTATTTGGTTAGGTAGATTTCAAAGCCCTAGACATGTTATGTAATTAATTTTCAGATTATATCATATATTAGTTTTCTATCAAAGTTGTTTATGTTCTTCTACAAGAATTGTTCATGATATTGTCTTGATTTGTTTAGGTTGCAAACTAGATAGATCTTGATAATTATCTAATGTTAGTTTAGGAATCTTGATCCGTGTAATTGTCTTGATTTCTTATTCAATAGTGGCAATTTGTAATTCATGATTATGTTGGGTTTTCAGGAATTATGAAGTGGAACATAACATAAGTTGAATAAATCCATGTTTATGTGTTTGTTGCTTAAATCAACCTATCTTTCTTATCATAAAGCTGCTATCACTTTGAATCTAATGATGTTTATCTTAGGTTATTTGATAGTTAGAGATTGCGTAGTGATGTTCGTCCTGCTTAACGACGAACTAAAGAAGGATTTGGGGTAACACAGGATGTTGTTATCTACGATTGTTAACTTTGATAGATAATTGATATTGATAGATTTGAATTTGATTCTTAATGATGTCTAGTGGTGGAGAATGAACCTTTAGCCATATTTCTCACATCTGATTACTTCTTGTTTAATTGCTTTCTTATTTTTATTGGTTGCTTAAGTTTAAACTGATTTCAAAAAATTCCCCTTTACTTTGTTTTCTTTGAATCTAAGTTATAAACTAATAATTTATAAACTAAAACTCAATCCCTGAGGACTCGGCCCTTGCTAACTACTATACTTACAATTGATTATTTTTAATGCAATGTTAAATAAGATATACTATTTTGAGTGCATCATTTATTATTTCAATTTTATTTTCAAAAGGATTTTTTTTTTGTGAAGGATTATACACAAAAATATGTATTTTTGATAAGTGCTTAATTTCATTCATTTTCATGTATTATTTTCTTATACTTTGTGCTTTAATTCTTAAGTTCCTTGACATTTTATTATGATTTTATGAATTATAGGTATTTTGGATGAGATAAAGTCAAAACATGTCAAATATGATGATAAAGAGCTTATAAAGTCACAATCATAAGATGGAAGAACACTTGGGAGTCAAAAAGATCAAATTCTTAGTGCCAAATAATCAGGCAGATCTGACCTCCGGAGTTTGTTGCTAAGAAATCATTATGTTAAAGACTTTATTTGAAGAAACTTACTCTTGACTTTTGAAGCTGACTTGAATACCTTTCAAACGATAGTTTATAAGCCTAAATCGGACAACGGATGGTCACCCAAATCAGCCAACAAATTGCGAGACAGTGCAGTGGTCACGAAAGCGAAGTCAGCAAGCGAAAAGCCACAAGACAGCCCACTTGATGCCGCGACGCCACCATTATTGCCTCCAATACTCGTAAATCCGGGAAAAAATCGCAAAATTTGTAAAACTTGCCTATTTTGCACTCCTTTGACTCCTAGCTTCCTTGAAGAGCAAGAAAGTGTTTCCAAGGCTTTAAGGCTCTATAAATATCATCTTTTGAACCACCAAAGAGAACATGCTTTTAATTATTTATCAGTCTTCTTCTTCTTTAATCTCTCAAGTTTTATTTTATTTTTCTTATTAGTTTCTTTTGAATATTCATGTTTATGTTGACAATGCCTATGCAAGGCTAAACTTTTATTTGGTTAAGGGTGATTTCAAAGCCCTAGACATGTTATGTAATTGATTTTCAGATTTATCTATCATTAGTTTTCTATCTAAGTTGATTATGTTCTTCCATAAAAATTGTTCATGATGTCTTGATTTGTTTAGGTTGCAAACTAGATAGATATTGATAATTATCTATTGCTAGTTTAGGAGTCTTGATCCGTATAATTGTCTTGATTTCCTATTCATAAGTGGCAATTTGTGATTAATTATTATGTTCAAGTTTTCACTAATTGTAAAGTGAAACATAACTTAGGTTAAACAATCCGAGCTTATGTGTTTGTTGCCTAGATCAACCTATCTTTTTCATCATAAAGCTACCATTACATTAAATCTAGAGAGCTTGTTCTATTTAACGACGAACTAAGGAAAGATTGGGGTAACATAGCTTGTTGTTATCTACGGTTGATAATTTTGTTAGTTAATTAATGTTTATAGATCTGATTATTAATTCTCAATGATGTCTAGTGGTGGAGAATGAAACCTTAACCATACTTTTCTCATATTTGATTACTCTTTATTTACTCGCTTTATTCTTTTGATTGTTTGCTTTAGTTTAAACTAATTTTAAAAACCTCTCATTTTATTTTGTTTTCTTTGAATTTAAGTATAAATTAATAATTCTTAAACTAAACACCAATCCTTGTGGACTCGATCCTTACTTATTGCTATATTTTACAATTGATATTTTTAGTGCAAGGATTAAATAAGATATACTCTGTTGAGTATATCAAGTTTTTAGATAAATAAAATACATTATTTTACTTTTATATAGATTAAATATGTTATATTTAGTTTTACATTTAAACTATTCTTCATTTTAAATCAATTATGATATTACTTTTGTTTTGTTTTTGTTTTTACTTTTATAACAATTTTTTTAAATAGAAAAAAAAAGTAAATAGCAAAAATACAAACTAAAAATCTATAATTTGACAAAAAAAAAAAAAAATCATACAAGACAAACAAAGGGAGACAAGGGGAGTATATTATTGTGTTTACCCTTGATTTTTTATATGGAATTTTGTATATGCATATATAAATATATTAAGGGTTCGATACACTAACTGTGAAGTTTTTTAATTTCACAAACGGGGTTAAAAGACTGTCACATGTCTTATTTCTTTTTTTATTTAGATTTTTTTTTTTTTTTTTACTATACTCTAAGAGATATGTGTCATCTTTCTAACTATGTTTGTAGAGTCTAAAAGCTCTATTGATAGACAGTATATAAGATAATTTCTCATATATCAATTATGAAAAATTAAACAAATGGATTGTCTTTATGATTATAATTATATGTGAATTTAATCTAATTTTATGTTATATTTATCTAAATTATAAATTGGTTCATCGTACTCAAATAACTGTCATTTAGATGCGATTTTATTTTATTTCCATATGATCACAAGAAGTAGCTGTTTTTTTTTTTTTAAAAGAATTCTTATTATCAAATTTTTGTATAGTTTGTAAATAGTAATAATACGAGAAAATCTTATTTAAGTCTCGTTCTTTTTTAACTACTATTATTTAGAAAGACTTCAAAGTAGTTATGCTAGGTTAGATGTTCATGGGCCCGATTTGGGCAGTCTTGGGCCCAAAATCTTGCTCTCTAATTTGACTAAACTTCAATTTTTAAGAAAAAAAATTACTACTATTAAATCTTTTTAGTCGATAAAATTACCAAATTTCGTAACATATGCCGATTGGCACTAGATTTGGGAAGACATACTGTTTGCTAATGTTAAAATGACCCAAAGATTTCAATGCCCCAATCTTGCTTTATCCGGATATTTGATTGATTATACGATGAATTTCCAATTTTAAGTCCTATCCTAAAATCCTACCTTGATGGAAAAAAGAAACTTCGAAAAACCCTCAAGAAAAAAAAAAAAAAAAAAACCAATGTTATGAACAATAAAAGTGTTTATGATCAAATTAAATAAAATCAAACTCGATTAATACATTTAAAAATTTATTAAAAATCCAATTCAATCTATGAACAGATCCAAAGAGCAGCTAGGTATAAGACGAATGGGAAGTTCAAATTGTGTATAGCCTTTATAATTAGCTAACCTACATTTGGGGGAAAAATTAAATTCTGCATGACTATCTTCATCTTTTCCTCGTGAAAACACTTTTCAAATTTCCTTCCACATACGCAATTTCATGTATGCCGTTCCACTTCCGTCACCTCTGAATTCTGTTCAGTTATAGCTAAATTAATTCAGCATTTTAAAACCAACCAAAATAAGGTCAAAAATAGCCATTAATTATATGATTGAGAGTTTTATCTGATTCCAAGTTAAGTTGCCTGCAAATTCAATTTTTGCAATCTCTTCTGAATATAACTTCATGGGTGGCTTTTTCATATGAAATCTATATTCTCACATCATCAAATTAATAAAGGCACCTTGGAACTTAGGAATATCCGTTGATAAAGAGAAGCAAATTAATTCATGTAGCCATTTTTTAAGAAAATTTTCTATCCAAATTGTTTAAGAACAAGAAAACTATATGGATGCAATTAAAAAAAACATAAAGAAAGAGTTGAAATTAAACTGATCGAGGCTAGTAGCCAGGCATCAATTTCCCTAAGAACTTTTGTCTCAAAACATTAATTTTTCTTGAAATACTCGTATAATTTGATAAATATTTGATATTCACTCTCAGTTCCGAGTAACATAAGATTAAACTCAACTTAAAAGCAAAAATTAATAACCTTAGCATTAGACAAGAAAAATTAAAGATCTCTAATATCAGGCCTCTTGTCATCCAATTGAGAAGCACTATTATTAACAATAGTTCTTTCATTAAGCAAATTGTTGCCCTTGATCATTGCTTTCCTGATGATTCCAAATCTTGTCAAAAAGTCCTCTGCCCAATCCCAAAGATGCAAAACAATGTAAGTTCCAATCCCTCCTATCAAACCATAGGCTATGGAATATGTCAAGGGCATCAATATTAATGTGACAAATGCAGGAATGGCCTGCCTCATATCGTCCCACTCAACCTCCACAACTGATCTCATCATCAAAACCCCTACCAAGATCAACGGTGGCTCTACTGCCCATGCTGGGATGGATGCCAATAATGGTGTAAAGAAAAATGCCAGAAAGAAATAGCCTGCAACTGTCACCGCTGTTAGGCCTGTCCTTCCCCCTTCTCTAATCCCCGTCGACTGCAGTCACCGGTGATGTTCCGAGAAGGGATCCTACCACTATTGATGCAGCATCGGACATGAAAGCAAAGTATTGACCTTCAAAATCACCATTTTCATCTGTGAAACCGGCGAAACGAGCCATTGAATACAATGTACCCGTGGTATCTAATATGTCTACATACAAAAATGTAACCAATGCCTCCCAAAAATTCCCTTTGTTCATACCCTTAAAATTCAAGGCCCCAGCCGTATTCTTAATCACATGCACATCAACAACCTTCTTGAAATACTAATAAGCTGAGTTTCCCACATCAGTATTAGGAAAAGCTGTTACAGCAGTATTACGGAACCATGAAATAACTGTAACAAAAATTATACCATAAATCATGGCACCTTTGATGTTTTTCACTAGGCAATAGGCAATAATCACAAAACCAACAATTCCAAGCCAAAACGTGGGACTTTCCATTCGATGATTCATGCAAAAAATTTCACTTGACACGGTCCCGCCAGGGATCAAACTAATTGTGCTGTTAGCTGCGGTAAAGACTGGAGCCAAGACTTTCCTGGAGGATCTTGGGCAGGCTGCCACTGTAACTAAGGTTGAAGGACTGTACCCAACAAGGCCAATTCCCTGATTGTTTTGTAATCCAATGAAAGTAAGAAACAATCCGATTCCAGCAGAGGGAGAGATTCGGACAGGTTTAGGAACAAGTTTAGCTAGTTTTGCTCGTAACCCAACGGCCGAAATGAGGAGGAAAAGGAGGCCTTCAATGAAGATAGCTGTTAGGGCACTTCTGTAGGGTACGTTGCCAGTGCCATGGTACCCCACAACTGTGTATGCAAAGTAAGCGTTTGTTCCCATCCCTGGAGCTAAAGCTAAAGGAAGGTTGGTGAATAAACCCATGATAAGACAGCCAATAAGAGAAGATGCTACTGTGGCTACAATCAGGTCTTTACGGGTCCTTTCAAGACAAGATGCGTAGCCTGGACCCACTGGGGGAAACTTGCAGGACTCGCTCGGGTTATCGCAGTCAGAGATGGTGCAAGGACCGCCTGAGTCCGTCAGGATGCTGGCGTTCACGGCTAAGATATATGCCATGGTGAGGAACGTTGCGGTACCGGCTCGTAGTTCGGTTGTGAAACTGGTTTTCCTCTCAGTGAGCTTGAATCTTTTCCCGACTCTGCTGCTGGCTACAAAAAAAATCTGATTGCTGTGGCATGTGGGACCATTGTAAAAGATGATTTATGGATCATATTTGGATAATACAACCAAATGGCATCACGGCATTCAATTCATCACTTTTTTTTTTTAAATACTGTGATATTGCACTATATATAATAAATTTTTTAATATAAAGTAGATCTAAATTTGAAAATAAGGAACGGAATATAAATGCTGTTGAAATTTGAACAATACTAAATCAATTGGATATCACATTTTAAGAATAATTACATGAATTTTTATATACTATATAGTAAGTAATTCTCTCCTAGTCTTATTAATTTCACTTCATTCATCATAAAATTTAAATTCGAAACTTTCATGATAAAATTTTAAATTTTAATCGTTAAAAGATCCTTTAAAAGAATACCTAAAGTAAAATTCAAGGTTCAGTAAACTAATTTGCTAATGGCCAAAGGATAAACTAATTTCCTTCTAGCCAAAAGATAAAGTCCTATAACTAATCTTCATATAATAATAATTAGTATATATATTTTGAAATTTTAGGTTATTTCAATTACTCGAGGGATGAAATTTCCAGTGTGCTTCAATCTAGAGTTTTCTTTAACTCAACATATTTTATTATTGTTCAAGAAATTTTAAAAAATGTTAATCGTGTCTATATTATAGAAAGAAATTTATAATAAATAAATTGACTTTTGTTGGATTTGTTATATTAAATAAAAATTAGTATTATTTTATAATTATATCTCCTATTCGTAATAAGAAGTACTAAGTCTTTAAAACTTGAAGATTCAATTTGGAGATCTTAAGTTTGAATTTTACAATGGGTGAGATGAAATTTATGAGATGAAAAAAAAAATCTCCTATTGTGAAGTCCAAATCTCATGAAAAAAAAAAAAAAAAAACACTCATTAAAATGAGTTGAATTCCCTCAATTAAAAGGTTTCAAGAAATTTGTCTTTCAAATCAAACAAATAAAACTTAAAAAACTAATAATCCAGACAAAACTAGAAAAAATGAAGGAGAATAAAGAAAGGTGTTTTTTCTTTTCTATTCTATACGAATGATGAAAAAAAAAAAAAAAGAGATTACTGATAAAATTATAACTCCAAACATTGAAAAATAGTGTTTATGTTAAAACTTAAATTTACAATATTTTGTTTAAGTAAGAAAATGAGATGTCATAATGCTGCATGTAATTATAGAAACATGTTGATTGTTTGTTCATAAATCCAGACAATTTTCATATGGTACCAAATCAGGTTCCCAATTACGTGCACCAACCTAAAAGGAGAAGAATAAATAATGAACTGTAAATGTCAAACTAAGCACACAAAGGTAAGGGACAAAAAAGACAAATTTGAGGAATTGAGGGTCCACTTTGAAAAGGTCTTGAAGAACTTTAAGGTAGGTTCGCTTATGGGTCGGGTAGTTCATCCCGACTCGGTAGGTCTGGTCTATATAGGGTTTGGGCTGAACAAAAATTTTACTAATTCGGATAAATCCAAATCGATCCGAATAACTATTCACTTATTAAAAAAATATTTTTTATTTAAATTTAATTATAAATATATATAAATATTAATAATTTTTTTAAATTTTTTTATTATTATTGTAAATAATGATTTGGGTCGACGAATCGATCCGAGCCCATCCAAGATCGAACCTGAATAAGAAAAAAATATTTTTCAGGTGACGATCCGACCCGACCCATAGGTTTATTGCTACGTTGATGTCTTACTTTATAATGCACCCAAAAGCCTTGCAATGGGTTCCATTATCCATATCATTCCTTTTCTATATCTTTGAATATTATATTTTTTAGGCATAATAATAAAAAAAATCCTCCACCTATACATTATGGATTAATTATAGGAAAATTATTTTTCATCTTAGAATAAATGTTTTTTTAATCTAAAAGAAACAGTTTAATTGTAAGAAAATTATCCAATATATTAGGAGTAAAAAATTTTCAACTTCACTAGTAAGATTTGGAAGATTATCACATATCTATTAAATTATAATTATGAAAATTAATAAATTTAAAAATATTATTAAATGAGCATGTATTGATTATCTAAACATATTTATGTATTTTAGTTCTATTATTATGAGTACATATATTTGTGCATAATTTTTTGATATTTGAGTACGAAAGGTATTATGAGATCATAAAATCTTTTATTTCTAAAATTTGATAATCAAATCAAACTAAAACATTGCAATTGATGTGGTTTACAATTTGATTTAAGTTGCATTTTGGGATTTCTCGTCAATGATTCTAGATTAGAATTTAGACATTTCCAATTATATTTTTGACCCCAATTTTTAATCTAAAAATATCTTTATTTATATTATAATATGCATATATATATATATATATATATATATATTTTTTCTGACAATTAATGCATCTCTTATACATGTAATGAAAATACTTGTTTTGTTTTTTTTTTTGGACTGCATAGGCACGTCCATATTATACATAAAAAATATTTTTAATTACTATTCAAGAATAGTAATTGCATTTAAAAGACCTTCGATATCTTTCACTAAAAAATATATATACTTATGTTTTTTGTTTGAAGAAAAAAATGTTTATGTTTTGATTTCACTATATATGGAATCAAATATGAAGAATATCTCAAAATAAATAAAAGAAAAGGAAAAGCCATTTAAGATGCCATTAATAGCCAAATGAAGCCACTAATGATAGAATTATAATTATTGTATTTCTTTTTTTATGAAAATGATATCATAATAGCATTAGCCATTATTATTAGTAACAATATTTTGAAATTCTTTTAAGTTTTACCCCTAATTATTAATATATAATCTAAATCTTTTAAAAAATATTATTTCATTCATCGTCAACAAATTTAATGAAAGGAGTTTAAAAATTATCACTTATTTTAAGATATACTTTAATAAATTAATATGATAAATAAAAATACATGTGATAATATTTAAAAAAATTTAATAATTTATTCGTTTGTAAAATTTAAAAAATTTATTAAAAATTTATAGAATAATACTCTAACTCCAATAAGCCATGTTTGTTGTAAAACAAATAAATCAGAGGTACATAATAATTTTGGTAATTCGTGTATATGTGTGTTTGTGTATTTTTTTTTTTGTGTCATAATTATTCTTAAGGTGTTTTATATTTATATAAATTTTGACGTGTTAATAATTTGTGTTATATAAATTTTGACACATTCATTTATTCATGTCGTATCTGTGTTTCCTTTTAGTGTGACAACTCACAACAAGCACTCGAGAAGAAGAAAATAAAAGAACACAAAATTTTAACGGTCTATGTCCACAATCCCAAAGGGATAAAAATACTCCACTAAAAAAAATATATTATAACTTATAACTTTTGTACGGATAAAGCTACAAACCCTACTCACAAATATTGTAACTTTTGCACGAACAAGCTACAAACCGCAAACCACAACAAGCACTCGAGAAGAGGGAAATGAAAAAATACAAATTTTTAACGTGATTCAACCCTTTGACCTACGTCCACGATCCCAAAGGGATAAAAATACTACACTAAAAAGGAATATTACAAATTTGCATGAATAAAGATACAAACCCTTCTAACAAATATTGTAACTTTTGCACGGACAAAGCTACAAACCCTTCTCACAAATATTGTAACTTTGTACGGATAAAGCTACAAACCTTCCTCAAAATATTATGACTCACCATCCAAAAAATCACAATACATCTTCTCTCAAGTGTATAAACTCTCTCTCACAAGTGATGGTGGTGGTGTTTTCCCAAAGATCAAGGCTGCTACTTATAGGTGAGCACTTTCCTTGACTCATCCTAATTACTCAATGTGGGATGGGTACTCTAATTTGCTTAACTAAGTTACTCGATGTGAGATGAGAACTCTCCTTAGCTTAACCAAAATTTACTCGATATGGGACTTGGGACCTAATACACTCAACAAATCATCCCTTGAGACAAAGTCCCAATTACCTCTGGCAACAACTCTCCTCTCTCGAACCAAAACCCTCTGGGTTGCAACTCTCCTCCCCCAAACCAAAATCCTCTGGGCAGCAACTCTCATTGCTCGAACCAAAAGCTTTTGGGCAACAACTCTCATTGCTCGAACCAAAAGCTTTAATACTAGTTGTTAAGAATATAACAACTTGTAACTTTTACACAGATAAAATTACAAACCCTCTTCACAAATATTGTAACTTTTGCACGGATAAAACTACAAACCCTCCTCACAAATATTGTAACTTAAATCTTCTTACAAATATGGGATGAATACTTCGATTTGCTTAACCAAGTTACTCGATGTGGGATGAGAACTCCTCTTGACTTAATCAAGTTACTCGATGTGAGATTTGGACTCAATATACTAACATTTCTTATCGTATTTCATATCATATTATAATTATTTTTTTCATGTCGTGTTGAATATTACTGGATCTAATACATAACTACATCTACATGTCATGGCTTTTAAGTTTTAAGAAAAGATCAAAAAAGGAAAATAGAAAAATGTTGATATATATAACTCAAACCGACCATTTCAACGAACCTTCTAACAAAAAGCCGGTCCAGTAAAACTGGTTCAGAGGGACTGCTTATAAAAATAAATTTCCTTGCATCCCTCATTGTCTTCTCCATCTCTCTTATATTTTTTCACAAAATTTTCCTATCAGAAAAAAAATTTCTCACTGTTTCTTCCCTGGTAAGAAAAAAAAAAAAAAGACCCAAACTACCGCTCCGACCCGTTTCGACTCTGGAATGGACTGACTCTGTAAGTTCCCCGAATTCCTCACGCATTCGATTGAGCATTTGGGAAGAAACCTTTGGGGAAAAAACCCTCAATCGATCCATTTATAGGGATTTAGTTGTATTCTTCAATGTATTTAATCGATTGACAATTGAAATATTAATGCGGCGTTAGGTTTTGTTTTGTTTTTGATTTTTGAAGGATTTGCGATTGTAAATGCTGTTTAGGGTTTTTGAAGCTCCAAGGAATTGTTGCGTTGAAATATATATTTCCATTTGGGACGAGAAGTTAGGGTAGTGTTTTCAATTTCGGGACATTGTTTTTTTAAAGGAGGAAATTGCAGGGATTGGGGGTTTGATTTTAGGGTTTGTTTTGGTTTGATTGTCGAAACAGGGAAGATAGGTGTGGATTAGAGGATAATGTGTATACTGTGTGTGATACAGAAGTGGTCTCGCCGGGTGGCTACCATGCTGCCTTGGTTAGTTATACCTCTCATAGGTTTATGGGCTCTTTCTCAGCTTTTGCCACCTGATTTTCGATTTGAGATCACGTCCCCAAGGCTGGCTTGTGTTTTTGTGCTTCTGGTTACTCTTTTTTGGTATGAGATTTTGATGCCCCAGCTATCTGCTTGGCGGGTTAGAAGGAATGCACATCTCAGGGAGCGCAAGAGGTTTGAGGCTATAGAATTGCAGAAGCTTCGTAAGACTGCGACACGAAGGTGTCGGAACTGCCTGACTCCGTATAGGGATCAGAACCCTGGTGGTGGTCGGTTTATGTGCTCTTATTGTGGCCATATTTCAAAGAGACCTGTGTTGGACTTGCCTGTTCCACCTGGTATGGGGATTTCGAATTCTGGGATTATTAAGGATCTAGTTGGAAAAGGTGGGAAAATCTTGAATGGAAAAGGGTGGTCTGAGAATGGGTGGATGTGTGGGCAGGATTGGTTGGAGAATGGCAACTGGGTTGCTGGTTCTGTTGCAGGGAAGCCTAGCTATAGGCGGAAGAATGGCACTGGAGTTTTTGGAGGAGATGAAGATTGTTTGGCAGAGAAGTCTTATTCTGGTGTTGTTATTTTTGCATGCAAGCTGTTGACGTCCTTCTTCTTGAGCATTAGGTGGATTTTGAGAAAGATTTTTAGGGTTAGTTCATCGGTGGATGATGCTTTATCTGATGCAGACCACCGGGGGATGTTGAGTAAGAGGGGTGAGAATGGGACAGGCTTTCAAGAGAGCAGAGGAGAGAAAGCACGCAGAAAAGCTGAAGAAAAGAGACAGGCTAGGTTAGAAAAGGAGCTTTTGGAGGAAGAAGAGAGAAAGCAAAGAGAGGAGGTTGCAAGATTGGTGGAGGAACGAAGGAGACTGAGGGATGAAAAACTGGAGGCTGAAAAAGATCGCAGCAAATTATCACCACCTGCTAGGGAGAAAGAGATAAAAAAGGAAGCAGAAAAGAAGCGTCAAGAGAGAAGGAAAGAGAAAGATAAGGCGTCTAGTAAGAGCAATTCTGATGTAGAAGAGCTTGAGAAGAGAGTCGGTATGGAAACTGAACGGAAGCATGACATTGATAAGAAGAGTGAGATTGATCACCGGGAACATCAGAAAGCTAATGTCAAGGCCAATACTCTAGAAACCGGACATGGACTGAAAAATGCTTCTGCAAACAATTTTAGCAGGGGAAATGCTGGAATTAGATACTTCGATCGTATGAGGGGTACATTTTTGTCACCGTCTAAGGCTTTTAGTGGAAGTAGTTTCTTTGGAAAGAGTACTAATACTCCTGGTACTATTACAAAAGAAAACAAAACTAACAGTTCTGTAGACCATGCAAATACTTCTGCCCATAGGAGAGATTTCTGTACATCTGAGCGTGTAGCTGGGAAATTGAGTATGAATGGAGATGATAAGAATGTTAAAATCAACCACCCTGTAAGTTCTTTGATTCTGTTTGTTATTTGAGTTCATTGGTTTAGTAAATTAGTAGAATTCTTACCTTTTTTATGATATGAAATACATGCATTTTCTTTTGAATTTGTCCCAATTCCCAAATGCACAATTACTAGTAACTAGTGTCAATCACTATGGCTATTAAGATTTAAGAGCAGCCATCAGCCCACTTCAGTGCTAAATGAAAATTTTTCTTGCTTTCCTTGTTAGTCAAATAATTTAATTGAATTTCTGCCTTTTATTTGGTTTTTTCCTTTTTCCGGAATTAGCATGTTCTAACACTGTAGAATTTGATGGTTTTTTTAATACTATGCTCAATTTATCTAGAAGGAAACAATGTTTCAACATTGAGCTGTTCATTGCAGGTGCTTTCAGAACCCCAACCGAGGGCAGCACCTAAAAAATCTTGGCAACAGTTATTCACTCGTTCACCTTCTTTTCCTCCAGTCTCAAATGCAAATGTTATTAGTAGACCAAATTCGAAGATTCAAGCAGAAGCTAAGAGCCCACCATCTCCTGGTCATTCCTCAACAATACAAACATTTGATAATCCTATGAATTTTGTACTGCCATCACCATTTATATCTACATGCCAAAATGGAGCCCCCAGCAGTAGTTTAGGTTTCTCACCTGCTATTGAACCCATTTTTTCTCGTACTTCCGAAGGGCTTCATGAATTTATACCAGAAGAACCAGAGCTTTTTGAAGACCCCTGTTATGATCCTGATCCAGTATCCTTGCTTGGGCCTGTTTCAGAGTCGCTTGATAATTTTCAGTTGGACTTGGGTGCTGGTTTTGGAATGGATATGGGGATGGAAAGGCCTCGTGCTTTGAAGAATATATCTGCTTCTTCTGAACTTAACAAGCCCTCACCTATTGAGTCTCCCTTGTCAAGATTACGATCTGCTGATGGCAGGCATAACAATTCTAATAGGTTCCCAATTACCCCAAAGGCCCAAGATCTTCACACTTTCCCTGTGGATGATACTAATTCAAATGAGAAAGGGACATGGCAGATGTGGAACAGTTCTCCCCTTGGTCAGGATGGTCTGGGTTCGGTGGGTGGTCCAGCAAGCTGGCTTTTACCCCTGGAACATAATAGATCAAACAAGGAAGACTTTGTCCACCTTTCTACTCAGAAAACTATGGCATCATTGTTCACAAAAGAGGACCCTATACTTTCTGGCACACAATCTCCTCAGAAGGTTTTTCTTGGTAATGGCCAGAATGGTGGAGCATTCAGTCCTGTAACTGGTCCTAGTGATCGGGATCCATGGTTACAGAATGCTTTCTTTCCACCATTGTCTGGCAGTGATAACCATTTTCCTATCAAGCCTCAGGAGGATGTGAGTGAAATGAGTTATGGAAGTCCCAGTGGATCTGCATGTACCCATCCCTTTGAGCTGTCTCCCGCGAATTGTTGGCCCAAGTGAGTGCATCTAACTTATGTCCTACCATTAATTGTTAAGGTTTCACATAGTTGTAGATGGAAAAGCAAGAACCTTGAATGTTGTCTATTTTATTTGTTGACTCATTTAATTATTGATTTGAATTAGATATCTTTACTCTTGGCATTTTAAGTTAGCTCTAATTGACTGGAAGAATGGTACCACTGGAAATTATTAGTCTTTTAGGAATAGAACTTTTTGTATCTTTTGGCTCTATCTTTACTCTTGGATTTGAAGTAAGCTATGAGTGATGGAAATGTTGTAATCTGGAAATTATTAGTCTTCTAGGAATAGACGTTCCTGCATCTTTGGCTTAACTAAGTTGTTAATACTTAACAGCAGAACATTTGAGAAATGAAACAAACAATTTTTTTGGATGCTTGATATACATGTTCTTAAAAAAATTCATGATTTGCTTATGGTGAAAAGGAATTTTTCAATTTGTAGTAATCTGTGTTTACTTCTCAACAGCACTTTCTTCCTGTCGTTTTAAAGAGTCTCTCTGACTCTTGGGCAATTCTAGAATTCTTTCTCACATATATGTAATCATGCTTGAACTTGAGTACATACCTGCCACCAACTTGCTTAAAAAACATTTGAAACATATATATTGATTGCAACTTTCTGCTTCTTTTTGTACTTGTATGCTTTCTGTTAATTACCTAGCCTACTTACCTGCAATGTTATATGAAGTTAACAGCAACGTTTATGCACCCATGCTTTTATTTTATTCATGCCCTTAGTATGATAATCTTTAAAAATAGTTTTCAATAAAAAATACTTCATTCCCAAATTGAATGTCCATTTTTCTTTTTAGGGATAATCCCAAAGGCCATACCCTCTTTATCTTCTTTGAACACCTATAACTCTTACTCTTTCTATATTTTGTTTAATGCATTTTCACAACAGTTGTCTGATTATCTTTTGGCAGGAAGGAATGGGCTATGCAAGGTTCAGGAGAAGCTGTTGGAAAGTCTTCGGTTGTAAGGCCCCATGTTGGGGGTTTATTTCCCTCCCTGGATGTACAGTCACTTTGGTGATTTTTTATTGAATTATTATAGGAACCAAAAAAAAAAAAAAAAAAGGGACAAATACTTGATGCATTGTATCTTCCTTCTCTTCTTTATGAGGGAGATTAACGTTTACTTTAACATTAGCTTGGATAGGGATACACGTGGCATGCATTCACTTATGGCGTATGGTAACAGCTAGGTAAATAACAAATCGAAACTTGAGAGAGGCAACTCTGTATTATTTGAAAAGAAGACTTGAGTCACTCATTGCTCAAAATTGAATGAATTTTTCAAATTGACAAAATTCTCAATCCAAAATAACTTGAAAAATTAGAATCAAAAGTTTACATGTACGCACGTATGAGGAACCCATACAAACATTTATTATACTAATTATTATATTAATATTAAAGGTTTCAGGAAGATAGTTTCGTATTCTTTACATGAAAGTGATTTAACATGGTGATCAATTATGAACTCTGAGTTGAAACAACATGAAATTGTTGAAGTTCTTCAGACGATGGCTGTAGCTCTTGATGCTCTAAAGGTGGTTGTTGCAACTGCTGCTGCTCGCCTTGCCAACTCCAAACTATGTCACTCAGACCTGGTCTTATGTCTTCTTTCATGACTTTCTGATACTCCATTGTATCTCCATTGCTCTTCTTTACCTCAACCAGATTGAACAATGGAGTAATTTCAAAGATTTCAACATCAATGCCCAGTACACCTTTCCTACCTTCTTTAAACCCTTCTATCTTCAACAACCCTCCATTTTTCTTCTTTATGTTCAGCTTTAGACGCTTTGCAATGTCTTCCAGCTTTGAAATGATGGTTGAGGCAGCTTTGTTTGACGTAAATCTCACTTCTTTCTTTTCTTCTTTTTCCTCGAATAAACCAGACAAGTCAAAGCCTGCAGAGAAGGAGATGATATCAAAGGCGTTCAAGTTACAAGGTTTTAGCAACTCTTGCTTCTCCTCTACAACACTAGCATTACTCTCATTTAAAGGAGCTGTTTCTTTGACTTCAGCATCAACAACAAGTTCAGGTTTGGGTTCCAAACCCTTTTGAAACCAGGGATTATCCATTATTTTGGCTATGGATATCCTGGTACTTGGATTTGGATCCAAAATCTTTGACAGCAACCTGCGAACTTCATGGGCGAACCAGTTCGGAAACTTGAACTCCCCTTTGCCAATCTTCCTGTACATCTCCATCAGATTTGAATCATGGAATGGGAGATATCTGGCCAGTAGAACGTATAAGATAACCCCACATGACCAGATATCAGCTTTGCATCCATCATAGCCTCTTCTGTTGATAACTTCTGGAGCAACATAAGCAGGTGTCCCACAGGTTGTGTGGAGCAATCCATCTTGTCGCTTCGATTCAGCAAGAGAACTCAATCCAAAATCCGTAACCTTGAGATAGCCATGCTCATCTAACAACAAGTTTTCCGGTTTAAGATCCCGATGGCACACACCTCTACTGTGGCAGAAATCAACAGCACTGATTAGCTGTTGAAAATATCTTCTAGCAGCATCTTCCTTCAACTTTCCTTTTACAACCTTATTGAAGAGTTCACCTCCTTTAGCATATTCCATAACAAAGTAAATCTTAGTTTTGCTGGCCATTACCTCATAAAGCTCAATCACATTCGGATGTCTTACTAGTCTCATGACCGAAATTTCTCGCTTAATCTGATCAATCATCCCAACCTTCAATACCTTCTCCTTGTCAATTATCTTAATGGCAACACTCAAACCAGTTTTAAGATTCCTTGCATAGTGAACCTTGGCAAAGGTTCCCTGGCCTAGTAATCTCCCCAATTCATACCGTTGCATCAACACGGTCCCCTTTCTCCCCATTCTGAGTAAACTTACTTGTCAAACACAATAGAATAATAATCTCCCCAATTCATACCGTTGCATCAACACGGTCCCCTTTCTCCCCATTCTGAGTAAACTTACTTGTCAAACACAATAGAATCTACCTTAACAGCTACTGCTATATAAATGTGATTTAGGTTTAGCTATATATGCAACCGAAATCGGCCTAATTAAAACATTAAAAGCTCAACCATCTTCACAAACATCATGCTTTGACATAACATGTTCCCTTAAATTTCTAGCCACACTAACATGGAACCAAACCTGACTATACGTTAAGGGCAGCTCAAATGGAGCTACAACTTCATTAAGCTCAGACAGATGGTTCTCAACTTTCAAGCACATCTTTTCAGCATCCCTTGCTTTCCTTCTGAACAAGAAATTTAAACTAAATAAGATTAAACCAGTAAAGCGAGATGCACCAGGTTGGACCAAAGTTTCAAATTGCCCACAAATAGATGAGATTTTTCACCTGATAAAAGATTTTAAACAAAATCAGAGTCAATAACAATATGATTTAGAAAAATTATGGAAATCTAAAGAACTAAAAATTTATCTAATTGGTACCTATAGACTCATACTCAAATCTAATTAAGAAATAAAAAAATATAGCTTTCAAAAAATATATATATATATATTTGAAAAATCTAAGAGGGTGACTAATGTCAGCTATAAGGAAAAAAAGAAGAAGCTATAACAGCTGAGGTTTAGCCTAATGTTGGTTTGTTTCTTTTTCTTAGGAAGGTTAAGATCAAAGGGTAATGTCCCTTTTTGTCTTGATTTTACTCAATCCTACCCCAAAAAAAAAATGAAAATTGGAAAAACTGAAAATTAAGGGGAAAAAAACTGAACTAGTATAAGAAAGATAAAGAGAATTAATCATTTGTCTACTATAAATTAAGAAAAAAAGTAAGAAACTATGAACATTTTCTTTTCCAACATAATTAATTGAGTGGATCAAAAGTCTTCATTCCTGAGAAACCTAGCACCCTGAAACAACCATCTCTAGTTTCTTATCCTCAAAATTTCACAGCTTCCAAAGAAAAAAATCAAACTTTTAAGATTTTCAAGCCAAACTATGGCACCCCAAAGTAATGAAATTTATCAAATCAAGCCAACAAAATTTAATCTGAAAATTAAAGGTTGAAAAGTTGTACCTTCAAATAGGCAAGAAGTTTTTCTTTTTTTTCTTAAGAAAACAAACAGAAGTAGAAGAAGCAATGAGAAAGTAGAAAACAGCTATGAGACTATGACCAAAAGAATTTTTGAAAGCTTTTTATATACCAAAGGAGAAGGAGGCACAGCCTACCAATACCAAACATGAATATTTTATTATGGGAAAAATAGATTTTATGTCTCGAACTTCAATTTACTAAAATGCCACTCACTGTTTTTAAGCTCTCAAATAAAAACAATTGCCACCTCGTTTAATATCCGTTTATAATTATCATCTTTGTCATTATTTGAAATTAATTAAAAAAAAAAATCACATTTTGTAGATCTGATAATTTGTGTATTAATATAGTATTTATATATTTTTTTGTATTATAATAGTGTTTAAAGTGATATATTTATCGTATCATGTTTTAATTATTTTTCTCGTATCGTATTTATATCGCGTAATCATATCGTATTCAAAATTATAGATTTAGCATTCGACGCGTGCCACGGATAATATATTATTCTTCCTTTTAATTTTCATTCTCTAATTAAATTTATTATCAACACAGGAAATTTATAAACTCAAATTATATATATATATATATATTTATGAAATATTTAAAATCATTTGCATGATTTTATTTACTTGTTACAAACTTTCTTTTTAAATTTCAAATTTCAAGATTTGTTATTTATGAAAAGAGATAATTATAATTTTAGTCTTAAAATATAATTTTTTTTTATTTTATTTCAGTCTTAAAATTTTTAGACGTAAATATTTAGTCTTAAAAATTGTTAATATGTTAAAAATTAGTTTTTCAATTATTATTCAAATGAAAACACTAACAGAAAACTTAGTTGGCACATAATCAACACATGTGGATGTCATTTCAATAATTTATAAAATATTAAAAAATTATTTAAAAAAACAATCTCCTTATAAAGATTAAGAAATCACTACTTCATTTTTTTACTTTTCTCTTCTGTCATTAAACTAACAGTTTCTTTCTCTTTCTCATTAAACCAACAGTTTTTAATGAAATGAAATAGAGTTTTTTTATTTTTTTTATTTGAAACTATTTTTTCTTTTTCTTTTGGCAAATAATTTTTATAATATTTTACAAATTAATGAAATGTTACTTAAGCTTCACATGTGATTCATTATATGTCACATAAGTTTTTTATATAAACTTTCAGTTAGCGTTTCTGTTCGGATGGCGACTAAAAGATTGTCTTTTAACACATTGATAACTTTTAGGACTAAATATTTACAAGTAAAAGTTTTAAGACTGATATGAAAAAAATGTGTATGTTTTAGGACTGATATGAAAAAAAATATGTATGTTTTAGGACTAAAATTATAATTATCTCTTATGAAAAGTACTTCTTATCAAATGAAAATTTATAAAAATTAAATATAAATTTGCTGTTAACTAATTTATAATTAAATTTTTTTATTTAAGATTTTTAAGATTTTGTACTAGTAAAAATCAGTTCACTTTTCAAAAACATTTGACAATTTGGCTTGAAACTTTTTACCTAAATTTTTTTCTTGTGAAAATAAGAAGAAAAAAAAAACTTTTAAACCTAAATCAAATTCTTTGTAGGGTCAATTTTCAGTAAGTTTGTGATGAAATCTTGCTTTTGTCATTTATCAAATTCATGAAAAAGTAAAAAAAAAAAAGAAAGCAAATAGAAGTAGTATGTTATGTTTTTTTGGTGGTTAAAAATAAATGAGTGCATTTAAGACCTTCTTTAAAATTATGCTATAATTTTTAATACATTAAAAATTATTAAATTAATTATCAATTATTATATTTAATATAAAAATATTATTATAAATTACAATTTAACTAACCTTAACACAAGTTAACTTGTTAGCAAAATCTATAAATAAAACATAATTTTCGAATAATTTTTCATCTACGGCAGCACAGCAGCCATGTGAAGCTTCGTGTGACAACGGGGAATTTCAAAGACCAATCCAAAGACGACACGTGTCAAGGAAATATCGCGCTGAGTACATTAGAGTCTAGGTGCGACCTTAGGCACTGTTTGCATCTAGACGAGCGGTCGTTAATCATTTGGGACAGGCGTAACTGCCACTCCTAAGCATACACGTGTACGTCAGTTATTTGAGATGATGCCACGCAGCTGTACATTTTGTCGGTTATTTTAGGTGGTCGGAGTTTAGTTTAACTTTTGAGGGTCCTATCATTCCTATTATTAAAGAAATGATTTTACTTCTCTTCAACCTATTTTTTAAGTTTATTATATATAATAATTTTTTATTTAATATATTAAAAATATGAATAAAATTATAATATATTATATTTAATACAATATTTTTTTTATTAAAAAATATATTAACTAATCTTAAAAAGTATTATAAGAATATGCGTTAGCAAAAGTCTTAAAAAATATGTGTATGATCCATCTGATCAAATGTTACTAACCTTCAACTTCAAACTTCGATTATTTAGGGTTTTATTAAGAAATACTTTAAAAAAATACTTTTTAATGTTGTCAATTATCTTATTTAATAAAAAAAATTATTATAAATAATATTTTAATTAATTTTAAAAAAATTATCTTACGATACTTGTTAACAAGATTCATTATTTTAATTAGATATGATAATTTATATATTTATATCATGTTCGTTTTATTTTTTTGTGTCATAATCGTGTTTAAGTTATTATATATTTATAGAAATTTTGATACGTTAATAATTTGTGTTATATATATTTTAACATGTTCATATATTCATGTCATTTTTGTGATATTTTTCGTATCGTATTTTAATTAATTTTTTATGTCGCGTTCCAAATTGTTATATCTAATTCAAATTGAATTTTAGCTTTAATATTTCTTAGTAAGTTTAATTTATTTGTTATTGACAATCACATGCATTTAAAATTTATTACAATTGTTGTTTCTTTATGAAATATTTATAAGAAAAAGTCTATCTAAACTTAAATTTATAAATTGAAACGTCATCTTCGTTTAATTATCTCATAAATCTTATCGTTGTTTTAAAGTTTAATAATAGTTGAGATATATCTCTTTAGTTTATTAGCTTACAAGATAATGTAATTTAACTTCAAAGAGTCCTCCTTATCATCAAAGGAAAAACTTATCCACAAGCGGTATCCTTTGTGTCACCAAGTTTAATTGAAGGTATGATTTTGCTTATATTCTTAAACAAGCTTTCAATTCAATCCCCATATATTCTCCATTTTGTTGCAACTTGCAAGCAATATTTTTTTGGGTCAAGTTCAAGCAATTCAAGCAAAGATTAAGATTTAATTTGAAAGGGATAATTTTGTTTCTGTTTTCATTCAAAGGCGGCCGCGTTAAAGAAAGAAATTGCATATGTCAGATGTCATTTTTTAAAGATAATTATATGAATCATTAAATCTCGGAATAATTTTATTTTTTAATAGCTCAAAACCATCCAAAATGGGCAGCAATTTGTCTGACTGACTGGGCATTCCTATGCCTCAACTAAACTACCCTTACCACCAGCCTTTTGAAACTAAAACCTTAAAGTCTAAATACAAAAATGACAAAGAATCCAGTAGAGTACTGAATTGAATCCATCGTAGATTTCTTTCTTATCCTCTGCTGTGTGAAATTTATTACAGAAAGTGTTGAATTGTACTCGGAACTCGTAAGATTGGAGCTTTGTAAACGTGTCCCTATCCCTGTGTTGTACAAACAAGAGCGTACGATGAAAATCTGTAGAAGGACATGGACATGGTTGGTTAACTGAAGCTAAGGCTAACAAACATGTGATGTCTGTCGGTTTCGGTTTGCTTTTGGGTACCCTATTTGCTTCTACTTCTACACGTACTTCCATGTGGGTTACCTTACCTCTGAACACCGAACAACAGCACAAGCATGTTAAACATGTCCATTTGTCGTTTCCTTTCGTTGCCCAAAACTCAAAACACTGCCCATTCGTCAGCCATTGCTGCGGTGGTACCGCCCCTCTCTTTCAAATTTCAATGGATATAATACGATATATCCGACTATCTTTTCTACAGTATTTATTTATTTATTTCTAACATAAATAGTACCCTTTGGGCTTTGGCACAAGCCTGGGGTTAGATTCTGAGCCTCTGAATTAATTTTTAGTGTCTAATGAATTGAAAATATCAATTATGTTATTCGAATTTTTTATTTTTTAAAATATTCGAATTTGACATATATTAGGATATGAGTATAAGATATAATCATTCAAATCAATACCATATATAAAAGCACCAATTTCAAAAGTGCAAATAGTGAACTTAAATTAACTATTTTATCCTTAATTATTGATTTTATTATTAAATTAATAAAATATGGATTTTGCTAACGAGTGCCTTAAGGGTACTCTTTCAAATTATTATAGGTCAAATTGTATTATTAGTCCCTGTGCTATAGTCAAAATGCGGATTTAGTCCCTCTACTTTAATTCGAAGAATTTTGGTACCTCTACTTTTCGAGATTTTGAACTTCAGTCCAATTTTAAACAGTGTCAAATTTTCACCCTTAAGTATGCTGACGTGGCATTGACCATGCTGACGTGGCGTTGACCATGCTGACGTGACGAGCTTAATCAGCAAAATTTTTTGACAATTGATGACATGGTTTTTTTTTTTTTTTTTTCACGTGGCTTACTAACTTGGATGATCAAATGATGTAATTAGTCCGTGTACTTGTATCAAAATACGAATTTAGTCCGTCTACAATGATTTAAAAAAATTTTTGATACCTATATTTTTCGGGATTTCAAATTTTGGTCCAATCTTTAAAATATTAAAAATTAATTAAAAATATTCACATTATTAAAATATTAAAATATATTATTTTTGTTAATATTAATATTTATTATTAAAATATAAAAATATTTATGTTTAGTTTAATAATATTAAAAGTTTTTTTTATTTTTTATTTTAAAATATTAAAATATTTTTTGAATTAAAATTAAATAAAATTGTTTTTATTAATATAATAATTTATTGTCTCGAATCAAATATAAAAAGAGGTAAAAATGAAAAGTATTCTCAAACAATCAGAGAGATAGAGGGAGTGATTAGCTTCAAAGAGAAGCTTGTCATAAGTAGCCTGATCAAATAACACCATATTTTTCACCCTCTCCTTTTGCTTTCTCTTTCTTCACCTATGTTATTACAACAAAGAAAAAAAAAACAAAAACTCACTTCTTATCTAACTCTAAAAGGCAGAAAATAACTTCCGTTAAAAATATAGTCAAGGAAACATATAGTAAAGAAAATGACTTTCTTTTTTTTGCTTGCCACCTCCAGACTTTACTGGCTTGAAAAAATGAGGAGGGGCTGTTTTTTTTCGGGGCCTGCAAAAGCAAACCAAAAAAACAAAACTAAGTTAGATACAATATAAAACAAAGTTGGTTTTAAGTTTTATTGGTATAAAAAAAACTGATAAATCTAGGGAGATGAACATATAATGATATTTGCTCTAAGTGAAGAAAAAATGGGAAAGAAAGGAGGCACAATTTTTGGATGCCACGAGACAGAAAAAATGGGGAGGTGAGGTGAGAGCTTTTTCTAACCCTAAGGTTTGGTTATTTGTTTCCTAAGACTTTCAAAGTTTTCTTACAATTTTTGTGTTAATTTTGTCTTTGAAATTATTATCTCTTTTAGTATTTGAGGTTTGATTGATTTTTTTTTTTGTTGATATTGTTTGAGAATAACTTATAAGCCAAGTAAATGTTATTGTTTTAACTTTTAATAGTATCAATATTTTTAATATTTTACGAATAAATATTATTCTTTTTAATATTTATATTAATAAAATAATATTTTAATAATATTATTATTATTTAAAATATTATTAGTTCAAAAATATTATTATTTTTTTCAAAAATTATTTTTCAGAACTGATTTTTGCAAAATAAAGGAACCTTAAGATTGGACCAAAATTTGAAATCCCGAAAAATTTAATTACCAAAAAGTTTTCAAATCATTGTAGAGGGACTAAATTCATATTTTTATATAAGTACAGAGACTAATTACATCATTTGATCATCCAAGTTAGTAAGCCAAGTGGAAAAAAAGTCCACGTCATCAGTTACCAAAAATTTTTGCTAACTAAGCTCGCCACATCAGAATGAGGTCAGCATGGTCAACGCCACGTCAGCATATTTAACGGTAAAAATTTGACATTGTTTAAAATTGGATTGAAATTCAAAATCTCGAAAAGTAGAGGTATCAAAATTCTTCGAATTAAAGTAAAGGGACTAAATCCGCATTTTAGCTATAGTACAGGGACTAATAATACAATTTGACCAATTATTTTATATAATAATATTTTCATCCAATGCATTGATAATGATGAATAAAGTTGTCAATATCTAAATTTAATACAATGTTATTACTATAAATAGTATATTAACTAACTTTAAAGAATGCCTTAAGGGCACTCATTGACAAAACCTATAAAATATTCATTATTTCTTTTTTTTTTTTAAATATTAAAATAAATAAGTAAATTTTTTTCAAAAGATAATTTTCTTATTTAAATTAAATATTCATTATTTTTAATTTTTTTTATTTAAAGCAAACATATTAATGTTAAATATCAAGAAATAAAATTTTTATTTTGGTTCAATATCAAGAACCTTTCATGTCTTGTCACTATGTCAAATTTGACATATAACACCATTTTGAAGTGCTGTGAAAACTAAAAAAACTGTTCCTGTAAGATAAGACAGCATTTATTCATGTGCTATATATATAGCCGTAGCCTTATGTCTTTAGTAGCATTTTTACATATGTATAATAACACTTATCAAGATACTGCTATATCTACTTTATAACAGCTTTTCATGATCTTTTGCATGCATTTTTCATTTGCTGCAAAAGATCTCAATAATTGCAATTATAAGTGCTACCAAAAGTATTTTTATATGATAAGATTTATAACAGCACATGTCAAATGCTTCTAAAAATTTTAAAAATGCTATAATTATTGGCCATTATAATATATAACAGCAATATACAAAATGCTGTCAAAATGTTGCCTTTGCTATTTTTAACAACATTTGAGAAATTAATGCTATAAAAAAAAATGCTATCTAAAACTAGTTTTGACGTAATGTGTCTTGATATTTCTTCACTTCATAAACATGGAGACTTGATTGCAGTGGTTGCCATAGAGAAGAACTATTATTTTTAAATTATTGTATAAAATAAAATGAACTAATGCAATCAAGAAAGAAAATGAAAAAGAAAAAGAAATTAAAAAATGGTTTGGCAACTGGCAAGGCACTTCAAGGAAACTATCTTAAAAATAATAGTTTCTCCACTTAGGTACAAATGAACTATTAAAAACATTATTCTCATGATACAATACCATACAAAGAAAAACCAAAAACAAAAAATTTGAGAGTGGGAGAGAATGGGTAATTGAATGTGATTATTTTTGGATTCAGTGTAAATGAAGGTATTTATAATCATCAACAGATGTTAAAGCATCTTTTCATGAAAAATTAATTATTTGATAAAAAATCATCACTTTTAAAATAAATATTTTTTCGTGAAAAGTTAACTATTGGATGAAAAATTATTACTCTTGGAATAAATGATCATCTCAAGTAGATACAATTTTTTCTTCAAACACACTTAATTTATAAAAACCTGCAATGTATGTGAATTTCAATATTTGTTAAAAAACAAAAGACACTTAAATTTATTTTGAAAACATTTGATTATTTGGTAATATACAACATTCAGAGATAGCAACTTTCTCTCTCTCTCTCTCTCTCTCTCTCTCTCTCTCTCTCTCTCTCCTAATTTGTTTTCCTTGAGAAGGCAAAAGGAGAAGTTGGTTTTCAAGGTGAAGAAATATGTGGATGGGTTAAAACTTATTCTCAAATTGAACCCTATCTATTGCTCAGATTGATAGTTTGAAACCTAGGGTTAAAACAATTTGTTTTTTGGTTGGATCACGAAGACCTCAGGCTTAATTTCAAAACGCAATTGGATGTTGGCCAGCGACGAATAACTCCGGTCAACGACGGCCGGCGCGACAGTCCATTATCTCAAGCTGTGCCAGATATTGGTCAATCTATGTCTACATGTTTTTGTAACACGCAATTGGTCAATCCATAAAATTACACCATTAATGTTCTTCAATCACTATTTTTTTTAATTATATTTTTCAATCGTTTAGCAACAAGTTTTGTTGTACCCACCACCGTGCATTTTGGGTTGAGAATGTTTGGTCTCCGGAACGCTTTTTCTGCATTTTCAATTAATCTTCCAAGAAGACATTTTTTTTTCTTCCTTTTTTAGTAATTAAAGAAAGCTTGTCACAATCTAAAATAGTACATTGTAATAAGGAGAGCGACTATATATCTTGCTTTGGTTGGAAACTCTAACCCCTTAAAATTCCCCCCCTCTATGCATACATGGTAACTCATTTCCACCACATTTCCCACTCCGATAATCACAATATTGCCTTCGACCACCACAATTCCATATTGTAAATTTTATTTTCTTAAATTAGAGTTTATTTATATTTATTTATTAGGGCTTCTAACTTTTAAATGTGCTTAATAATATAGTCGGAACATATTAATAATATTCCTTAAGCTAGCTAATTAAGCTCAAGTGATTAGAATAATCTTGATTACTTATTCAACTTTGCTTTGAATTCTTCTTTGCAACACTAAAATTTAGGATTTGAAAAAGGTCCAAAACTTGAAATGAACAATTGTGACATGAATACAATGAATCAAACAATAAGACCCATAATCTGAGTTCTTCTATGTGCTTTTTCATAGAAGTGTAGAAGTGTAAGAACTCTTATTTAACAACAAAACAACTTTACCAATGCTTAATATAACCAAGAAAAAAAAATATATATATATGACAACAAATCGGACAGCTCACAACAGCTTCATCAATTGTTCACCTTCCTGCAGTTGACACGAATTTGTCCTTTCTTTCCGGTCAAAGGCTTAATGTTTCCCATCTTAATCATAGACTTTGCAAAATCATCCCAGAAAGCATCAGGATTCAAGCTGTAAGTCTTTACAAGTTTATCAGTGGAGCCACCATTGAAAAGTGCCTGATCTGAGGTGAGTAGTCCCCTTTGCTTCACCAAGTTTTTGAAGTATGCAGTGTCAAAGCGAGCAGGCGTTGGGTCAAAAGGAGCGAGGTTTGTGTTACCTCCAGTGCGTGGGCAAGTTGCTCTACGCTCTTTCGCAAAGGCAGGGTCAATATTGGTTGCGTTGTAAATTCTATTTCTAAAGATAGCACATTGTGACAATCCAATGGTATGGCCACCAGAGAGAGCTACAAGATCTCTCTGGTTCAAGCCCTGATTCTTGAAGTTGTTGATCAATGCAGGGAGATCCATGGATGCTGATGGAAGTACACTGTCTGCTAAGCTCCTGCTAGCTGTGGTTGAGTCTCTCCTACCCAAAAGAACCTTCCATGTGGGGCCTCCTAGCTGCATGCAACCATCATAATTAATTTTCATTTAGAAATGCTTTTTATTAATTCAACTGATAAATTTCTTGGATTTGGACTTTACCGCAACTACAGAATCTCGAGCTGCCACAGCTAAGATATCTGCACAAGAGACCACAGGGCGTCCACAAACTCTGTCAATTTCAGCCTTAATTTGGTCAACCACTTCAAATCCTCTCACGGAATTCAAATTGCCACGTGCATTTTTCTCGGTTTCGAAGGTAGATGTAGAATCCAGAAGGAGTGAACCGTCACAACCCTGCAATACAATGAAGAGTTCAAGATCATATATAAGCCATGCAACTTAGAAAATACTAGTATGAATTAATATATATAAAACTTTCTGAATTGAATGAAGATATATACATTAACGAAGCAGTCGTGGAAGTGCAGACGAAGTAAAGAAGCTCCCATGCGCCGCTCCCGGTGGACAGCAGCCTGAACTATTTTGTTGATGGCTGGCAAAGCTTGGGGACAAACTTTGTCATAGAATTTGGGAGATAAGGAAAAAGCCGAGGTTGCAAGAGCCAACCAAACAAATGCTCGAAGAAGGAAGTTAGTGCGGGAAGCCATGAGGAGTAAGTAGGCTTAAATTTGCTTAATTTCGGGTTTTTGAGGTTTCTGTTGTGACTCTTGTGGTGGTGGGCGTCGATATTTATAGGTAGAGGGAAGTAGGAATTAGTTTGAAGTGCATGAATTTGTTAGTTTTGGACTTTGCAAATTATTAGACTGCTTCTTTTAGGAGCTTTTGTTTACTAGCTCAAAGGGCTAGGCTGTTCAGGCAAGCAACGAGGAATATTTACCTCTTTTTAAAGTTTTAGGAGACACGAGGCTGCTGAAATCATATCCTTGCTCCAAATACATAAGAACGGAGTACATATAGTGGGAATAAAAAATTAAAAAAAGGCATTTGTTAGTTCAAAATTCAAATCTCATTTAAAATATGCTAATTATAAATTGGATTTAAATCGCGTTTTCGATCATTTTGCATTTATTGCGATTATAAATGTAATAAATGCTATCGCGATCGTCGATGATGAATATTGATGAAAAAGAATTGAAACTGTAAAACGTTACAACGCTATTTAAATTGGATTATTATCTGGTACACCGTCAGTGGATTTTTTTAATTCCACAAGCGGTGTTCACATGCATCCGTAATCTTATATACGATTTCTATTTTTACAAAGCGACCGTCGGATTTAACAATATAATCGTACTCGTCGTGCACGTAAATTTTTGAATCAATCCGATATCCCTATCATATCGATCGAGAATACTGTCTTTTTCAATATATATTTAACGGTTGAAATTTTTTTATGTCGAAACAAATAGTTAAACATTTTTTATTTATTCGAAACTCGACGTGCATGATTTACGCGAATAGAACATGAAATACGATGATCGGATTAAAAAAATATAAATCGGATGAAAGGTTACGTAAACGTGTAAACACCGCTTGTGGAGTTAAAAAAAGTCCACTGACGGTGTACCTGATAATAATCCATTTAAATTTTTTATTATAATTAGATTTTAGCTTAAAGACAAACAGAAAGTTAAGGGTAATAATAATTAAAAGAGAGGTTAGATTTTAGCTTACAATCAATGGGTTCAAGAGATTTTTACAAAGGAAATATTATTTCAATAGCTGTTTATTTAATGTAAATTAAAATTTAAAATTTAATTACATATGAAAACCTATCACAAAAAAAAAAAAAAATAGAGAAAAAGAAAATCTCTTAAATGATTATAGTTAGAGGAAGAATCTATGCCTAAAATAAAAATAAAATCATTTTTTTATAACCGAGGTCATAATATAAGGATAAAGGAGTGCGGGGTTGCAAATGTTAGCATTTGAATCCTAAATTTACTGAATGTCATTTTTTAAAAAATAATTACATAAACCAATTAAATTAAGTTTCGGGTTCATAAGAATAAAGTCAATAGTTATATATCTTAATTATCTACTTGGATAAAGACTCTATTTTCGTCTGCTTGTTTATGTGATGAAAATGCTGAACTTATCAACAGTGCGAACTACAGCAAGATTTGTGGTTAAAAAATGTGCTAAATACTTCAGTATATTTTTTTCTAACGGTATATTTTTTTTTCTTTTCTTCTTTGAACCTTCTCGTCACTATATATACGTGTAATCTTAGGTTTAAATTGACATTTTATTGAGTCTGTATATTATACATTTTAGGTTAACTATACATGAACTTTATAAATATTGCATAATATATACATTTGGAACTTTAATTTATATGTCTTTAGAAAATAAATATGCCTAAATTTTAGTATTTGTAATGGGAGATAAATTAAATCTTGACCTCATGAACAACATACGCACCACCTGAACTCAAATGCCTAATTAATTAATAGTTTATTTTATCCTTAATGTATATAATTATATGCCATATCAACACTCAATTGCCATTACTCATATCCATACATCCAACATTTGATTTGTTATAATACTTTATTTTTTCCTAATGTATATTATTATATATGCCACTTTTATATTTTACTTGTATCTGAATTCATTTGTCAGTAAATTTTCATCTTTCACCTGTAAATTGTGGTTAATTCTACTCATGCAAGGATGTATCTCCTCATCAACACTCAATTACCACATTACTCGCCTCCTCTTGCATCCAACATTTAATTTGTAATGGGTGGTATTTGTTCTTGGTTTATTTGGGATCTCATGTTGGTGGAATGTTTTTGTAATTTTTGGTTTGATCTCATAACGAAATTCTATTTCCTTAAAAAATATTCTTTATTTCAATCTATTTGCTAGTTGGTAATTTGACCCTATTAAGCAATTTGTGTATTAGTGATTATTTCTAACTATTGATTGATATACAAAATATTGTTTTTATACATAGTGAAATTTGGAAGAATGGCGTTTTGAATTACGACAACAAATATAATATTTAGGTCAAACTTTAAAAATGATAGGTGGAATTTACTAAATTTTTAATTTTTTCATAAAAATGTAAATATTTTTAAACCCTGAAATTAAATCAATCAATTATTTTGAGAGAGATCATGATGAAGGGAGTATTGCACTTATAATTTTTTAGTTATAATTTTAAAATTATCCAAACACAATAAAAAATTACGTAAAGATTATTAATAATTATAGTAATAAACTTTGCTCAATTTTAAATTGGCGTAGTGCCTTAATTGCATAAGATATGGTGAAGATGAAAGGAGGCTATGAACATTTCTTGAACTGGGTTGACTGGTAAGGCAGTAGTATTGAGCCATAGTTGGAGCATGACACTAGAAATCAAGCCGTACTAAGGCAAATCCAACCACGATGGCATTGGATTAGGCTAAGATTAACGTTACCTAGCATTGAATTAGCTACTCGTCCACGGTGAAAACTGAAAACAACTTGCTCTTAATCCATTAATTATTACTCTGTAAGAAATGGAGTAAAAAGAGTTACAAAAAGGAAAGCAATTAAATGACAAAAAAAGAAAGAAAAGGAAAGCACCAAAAGCATGAAAATGAGAAAAATATCAAGCTAAGCCAAAAGGATTTTATTAAAAAAAATGTTGATGGGTGTTACTAAATACTGATTAAGATAATATATTTATAAAAAAATATAATTAATGTAGCAACCGAATTTTATCCGGATCAAACCCGGGGCCCATATCACATCCCAAGTCAAGTCCCGAATTATTTTCGAGTTTAATTTAAGTCCAATGTGAATCTAATTTTCAGTCTATATTATTATTGTTTAATGTTGTTTTTATTTTATGTTATGTTATTTATACTATCTTATTTTTATTTTTGCGGGCTTGAAGGTTCAAATCATTTGCGGGGGCCCGATAGAACCCCTACCGGGCCATCCATGCTTTCAAGTCAATCAGGCCTGCTGGCCCTGGCAGGCTCAAACCAGCCTGTTGTGTAGGCACCCCTCCCCTGCTGCTGCCCTTGCCTTGCACACCACCCCCAACTCACCTGCTGCCCCGAGGCCTAGCCACCCTAGCCAACAACCCACACGCCAGCCCCCTACCCTAGCCACCTTGCCCCACGCCACCACCTTTCCTTCCATATGCCACCCTCAACAAAAACCTTGAAACACAGGGGACTCTCTTGGCACTCACCACCCCCTGAGCAGACCAAAAACCAAAAATCACCCACAACAATAAAAAAAAAGAAATCCTAAACTAGGCAGCAACCATCTACACAGCAAAAAAAAAAAAAAAAAACCAAAAAAAAAAATCCCCAGGGGTTTTGGGTCCTCAAGAGTCATAAGGTTGGGGGTTTGATTCTGAGAATCCCAACGGTGAATGGGTGTTTCGAGATGAGGTAAGGTTGGGGTTTGGTTTTGAGGACAATCTGGTGGTAGGTTTGACGGATCGGAGAAGCAATGGGTTCAAATTGCAGTTTTAGATCTAGGTGGTTCGAAGTCGTTTTGGGGAAAACTAACTAAGAATTCGGGTGGAGGAGAGCTAGGAGAGTGTTTTGGGAAAATTTTGGACTCAAAGGGAGCCTGACCACAGGAGGTGGACGGCGGCGATGCGACGGAGCACGGTGGCAAACCGTCGGTTTGTGGGTTTCTCTAGGTTGGGTCGAAGAACTCTAGAGAGAAGGGAGAGAAGAGAGGCAGGAAAAGAGAGGGGGGAAGGAAGAAAGTGAAAAAAATGGGTTTTTAAAAGGGGCACCAAACGGTGCCGTTTAGCTTCAGAACCAGGGTCCGCGCGTGGACCCGAGAGCCGACTCGGGGTCTGCGCACCTGACTCGGTTCCAGCCGGAAAAGAAAAAAAAGGGAGGAATTCTGGTCTGCCACTGTCTTGGGGCAAGCCCCAAAGTTTTGGTATTTCTTCTTATTTGTTTTATTCACTTTGTTTTATATATTTAAATATTTGTCTTCATTTTTTAGGTAAGTTTTTATAATAAAAAAAAACCTCAAGATTTTTTTTTTTTTTAAGATTTAAATATTAAAAGAATATATTATTTTAAAAAAATGATATAAATAAATGAGCTTTGGGATTAAATTGGTTATTTTGTTCTAAGAAAAAAAAGAATCTCTAAAAGGAATTTGTTCTCAAGGAAAGTTAAATTAGTGTTCCAAAAATTATTTTTGCGTAGATGATTTTTTTTAAAAATATAAATAATCATATAAGATACGAGCACATTTAAAAAAAAAAATCCTGCTTGTAGTAAAATAATAAAAAATAAAATTTCTAGGTAAATTAATTTCATGCACTTTGCATTTTTATTTGTTCGCATCACGTGCATTCATACAATAAAAAGTGGTGAATACGGATTTGCCGATGATGAAATTCGAAGGATGTCACTGTAGTGTTTTCTAAGATATCTTGAGGTGAGAGAATTTCGTTAAATATCACCACGAGTAATGGGAGTATATTAGCGATATTCTCAATACGAAAAATTCGTTTTCATTTCGAAAATGGAAAGAATCAAAATAAAAAATGAATATTTACGTGCTTGATATTTTGCCATGCCTGTGTTTTTTTAATACTACGCTTCGTATGTTTAATCATATAATTATGTATTTAATCACATGTCTTATATGCTTAACCGTGTAAATTCTATGTTTAAATATTCGCATCATACGCATTTAAATAAAAAATGAATGTAAATTACCAATGACGGAATTCGAAGGACGTTATAGTAATGATTTCTAAGACATCCCGAGGTGAGAGGATCTCGTTAAATACCACCAAACGTATTGGGAATATCTAATGAGTATTCTCGATAAAAAATTTATGTTCACTTTCATTTTTAGAAAATAATGACAATTCATTTTTCCGATTAATAAACATATTTTGAAAAAAAAATAAAAAAGAGAATTAATTTTAAATACTGTTGTTGAGTCCATTAAATCGAGGTTTAGAATAACACATGATTAATTGGTACCGTATTTTAAAACGGGCGTCGTGGGGGTGCTAACACCTTCCCCACGCGTAACCGCACTCCCAAATCCAAACTTTTGATTTTCGTAGATCAAAATTATATTTTTAATAAATTTTAATTAATTTTAAAATTTTATTAAAATGATAAGCTTCCTAAGTGGCCAATCATACCTAAACAAAAAAGAATGGTGGCGACTCCCTTTTAAAAAAAAAAAAAAGAAATCGTTGGCGGTCGAAAAATAGTTATGACAATTAATATTATACATGCATGTGGTAGATGAATGTATGTAGTGGATGACTAGATTAGGATGAATGCACATGGTGAATGAATTAGATTAAATATTATGTACATAATAATTATTGTACACTGTATTGAGAAATGTATTCTCCCCTTCCTAATGATTCTTGGAGTCCTATATAAGGATGAGTTTGTATTCATGAAGGGTTTGTATTCAAGAAGAAGTAATAGAAAAAGGCTCGGTGACATAGCTAGTTTCTGAAGAACTAGAGTTTGAAAGTTCATATTTCCTTTGTCTTGATCTCTCTTTATTTACTATTTTTATTTTATTTATAATACATTATCAGCACGATCAAGTCTCTAACGGTAGTAAAGTCGGTTTTTTATCAGTATATAGCCCATTTTTTAATTTATGGAAATACCAATGTTTTGAAATTATTACCCAAAATTCGTTAGTTTTAAAATCACTTGGGAAATTGCCATCCGCCATGGCGATTACCCAGCATGTTTTTTCAAAAAATTTGAAAAAAACACACAAAAAAAAATTGTAAAAACACCAAGGGAAACCGCCACCCCCATGGCGATTTTCCTTAGTGTTTTTACAATTTTTTATTTTTGAATATACTAAGGGAAATCGCCAGGGGGGATGACGATTTTTCTTGGTATTTTTTTTTTAATTTATATACTTTATTTTTTATAATTTATTAAAATTTTTAATTTTATAAAAAATAAAATTTTATTTCTTAATTTAATTTTATATAAAATAAAAATTATATGACATGATAAAAAAAATATACATAAAACAAAGATTGCTAAATACCTAAAGAAGGAATTTGATATGAAGCTAGGTAAGACAAAATTTTGTCTTGGATTTCAAATTGAACATTTGACAAGTGGGATTCTTATTCATCAATCATCTTATATAAATTTTTTTTTGAATCAATATCATATTGATAAATCTTATCTATTAAGCTCTCCGATGGTTATTCGCTACTTGATGTAAAAAGAGATATTTTTCGTCCATGAGAAGAAGATGAAGAAATTCTTGGTCCTGAAGTATCATATCTTAGTGCAATAGGAGCACTTTTGTATCGGAAAAATTGCACTAGACCAGACATAATTTTTGCAGTAAATTTACTTGCAAGATTTAGTTCTGTACCAACACGAAAACATTGGAATGGAGTGAAACATATTTTTTGTTATCTCAGTGGCACGACTGACATGGGTTTGTTTTACCCAAATAGAGTAAAATCAGAATTAATAGGATATGTTAATACTGGATATATTTCTAATCCTCACAAAGCTTGGTCAAAAGCAGGTTTTGTCTACACATATATATGGTGATGCTGCTATCTTATGGCGATCTATTAAACAAACAAACAATGCTACCTCATCAAACCATTCAGAAATATTGGTTATTCATGAAGCAAATCATGAATACGTTGTTGGTGTAAGCCCTACAAGCCAATCTAGTTAGGCTTGTAAAACACTATTTATATATTCATGTATTGCACATTATAGTTTATTAATTATAATTGAGGTATTTCTTTATCCATAAGTATTGTTATAATTGTTATAAATGACTTGTGAAGATAAAGCCCATGAGACACAATGGCATTGCAAAAGAATTGTAAGGTGTTACAATTATGAGAATCCTTATGCATCAATGCCGTGTTTCTAAAACTGTTCCTGGTCATTGTATTGTCAAGACATGGCATTGACAATGCTCAAAGACTGGCATATGTTAAGCCTTCATGCACTTGATGCATGCAACTGATCTCATAGGTTGAAAGTATAGAGATACTTAGGGATAACATATGGGTGCTTGTTAGTTGAACAAGTTCACTGAACATGATCTGCAATGAGAGTTCCATTTGGTATTTCACTCAAGTGTCTATGGTAAATACTCTCATGTGTCAATAGTTGATAACTCGTATAATTATATAGTTTTTAGTTATGTTTTATTATTGTTTTGTGTCAAATACGAGTTATTATTGTTTAGTCTAATTGTGTTTATGATCTTTATGTATTTTGGTGTTTTTCACAAGTTTCTTTGAGTGATTTTAGATTACTAGAATTAAGGGCAAATCCAGTTCAGTTCCAGTTCCGACACATTTTTCCATATCAGCTATATCTCGAGTTTCACTGAAGCAATAAGGCTGAATTTGTAGCTGTGCAAAGCTAAGAGGCATATCTATCTTTTTCATGTTTTACACTTCTTGAAACGGAGTCGTTTTCCCTAGCGAAATTGACCATCAAGTTGGCTGATGTGCAATGACGTCTGTGCTGACCTGTTTTCGTATTTTGCCCATATCTGCTTATCCACATCAGCAAATGAGCTGATTCCAACGGCTATGGATCCGTAACTGATAGGGTAACATTTTTCTAGAAGACCATGTGATCAGATAAAGCCTGAAAAATTGACAAAATCGACCATCAAGTTGGCTGATCAAAATCGTCATGTATGACGAAAATTGTTAGAAAATGCACCCACCTATTATACCTACCTTTGAAATTTGTAAAGCTTGTCTCTTGTCATTTAGCCTTCCAAAATGTGTATAAATAGAGGGCCTTGGGTGATTGTAAGGGATCATGTTGTACATTGGTAGGATATTAGCCTTTGTAATAAAATTCTCTAAGTTTTCTTCTTCTTTCTTTTCTCTAGTTTTCTTTTTCTTTAGAAAGGGCAAGAGGTTGGATAATTAATATTCTTCTTCTTCTTCTTTCTTTCTTTTATTTTCTTCTTAGATTCTATTTAATTTTATGTTTATAATGCCTATGCTAGGCTAAACTTCTATTTGGTTAAGGGTGATTTCAAAGCCCTAGACATGTTTTGTGATTGATTTTCAGATTCTATCTATCATTAATTTTCTATCAAAGTTGCTTATGTTCTTCTACAAGAATTGTTCATGATGTTGTCTTGATTTATTTAGGTGTACAACTAGATAGATCTTGATAATTATCTATTGCTAGTTTAGGAGTCTTGATCCGTGTAATTGTCTTGATTTCCTATTCATAAGTGGCAATTTGTGATTAATGATTATGGTCAAGTTTTCAATAATTGCAAAGTGGAACATAACCTAAGTTGAACAATCCGAGCTTATGTGTTTGTTGCTTAGATCAACCTATCTTTCTCATCATAAAGCTGCCATTAAATTGAATTTAGAGAGCTTATTCTAGGTTGTTTAATGGTTAGAGATTAAATAGAGAGCTTGTTCTATTTAACGACAAACTAAGGAAAGATTGGGGTAACAGAGCTTGTTGTTATCTACGGTTGTTAACTTTGATAGTTGGTTGATATTGATAGATCTGAAATTGATTCTTAATGATGTCTAGTGGTGGAGAATGAAACCTTAACCATATTTTTCAAGATCACCTGTGTGGATTACTGCTAGAGGTCGGACAATTGGCCGACTTTGGTTTTCGACGAGCAAGCTTTGTGTACAAGAACAAGAACATCAAGAATCTGTCTTGAGGATTCGGCAATCTTCAAAATAGAGGTATGAGATTTTGATTGTCATCTCTTCTTGACAGCCTAATCGTTTTGAATTCATAAGCAGATCCTTGGAGGCATTCGATATTCTCTATGTTTTATTTTATTTTGCTGCGTTGTATGTTTAACTTGTTGATTAAATTATACATTATCTCTGTTTGAGCATGAGCCGAATCCCAACAGTAGTATCAGAGCCTCGCTTATCTTTTTCCTATACGATCTATGCTTTGATTGTTACCTTTAAGAAAGTTGTTTTGTTCTTTGAGTTATTTTGATCCGATTGTCACTAACCAAATTTGTGAGAATTTGCACTTGTAGTGTTTCGATGAAGGCAGCAGTTAATCAAGGAGAATTCTTATTGATTAATTGGTTTAAATTTTTATTAAAATGATTAATGCAACTGGCGAAAGTTTGGCAGCAATTGAAAACTGTTTTGCCTGCTTTGCGCAAATCTGGTGATTTGAGTAAGAAAAACTTGTACATTTTTCTTGGCTGATATTTAATGCATTTTTTATTTATTTTAGGATTTAAAATTGCTTAGAATTGTTCTTGGCAAGCCTGAAAAATTATAAAACTGATTTAGCATTGAAAAGTTGGAAGCTGTGAAAAGCGGATAGATAGCCTTAGGGAGATGAAGGGGTAGCGGCTACTCCTAGTATCCAATGTTTACGCCTCTCTTGCTAGGGTTTTTTTATTCTATCAGATTCTCACAGCTTATGGATTTTAGCAATATTGAGTTACTAAGGTTGTAGTATCCTAGTTGAGATACAACACTGAAATTAGTAATCATGGTAATATTGTTAAATTAATTAAATCACCAAAATAAGAATTTACATGAATATTCAATTAAATTATTTAATTGGATAATAATTTAATTAAAGGAAATAATCCTAATTGGATTAAGATTTATTCTAATGAGATTAGAATAAATGTTTATTATTTCTTTGAATTAAATTATGGATCAATATAATCAATGATGGTAACTAGAGATTAAAGCATGATTTATATGTTCATAAATTGTTTGTGAATGTATGGGATGATTATGGACTTAGACCCAATATGATTGTGGATGGTTGAATTATTTTTATGGTTATTATTAAATTAAATAGGGACTGCGTGCCCTGCCTTATCTCTCATTTTCTAGAGTTGTAAAAATTCTTTCCTCACCTAATTTCCCTCAAATGTAACTTGAGGTTTCTTTATTACAAATGTAATTAGATACAACAAAGTGTAAAATTAGGATTAGCTATGAATATTTTTTGTAACTTGAAGATGAAGATAAGCACCATGAAGATAAGGAGATTACAAGCAAGCTTTGAAGACTATGTATGTAATCACCTAGGAATTTGACCAACTAATTTTCTTTGATGGCTCAAGGAAATTAGATTAGAAAAGTCCATAATCATCCAAGTAGAAAGCATGTTATAGATTTATTTTATGTGATATTATAAATGCTATGAATGATTATTATGATGAGACTTATAAAGAACAAGGAAATCCCTCATTACAATATTGAGTCACATGTTTCGCATGATAAAGTTGTCTTCCATCATCATAACAAGATAACCAGAGTTCTTATAGTAGGAGGCTTGTTGAGTCACTCAAGGTCAAACTATTGTACGAATATGTTTGAGTTATGAAGTTGGGACTTACTCAACTAATGCCATATTGTCCGGATGCGTCAAACTTGACCGAATGGTGTTAGAGGCATAGTTAGACGAAGTACATATGATGTGCTTAGATAAAGAGTTGTCACCTAACTGATATGGGAGTTGCATAGAGATGCAATTGATAAGCTATGTTATCTACCCAATTAGGCTTGTTGTAATTTGTTGAGTCACTCAAGGTTGCAACATGTTGAAAGGGATCCCAGCCCACTAGAAATACCTTGATGAGATTTCCAAATAATAGTGAGGGCTATTATCTTGAAAAATTAGTGGGAGAACCAATAAGAGATTTAATACCTCATCTTGAATTGGTATAAATGCATGAATATAATTGATATATACTTTTTCCATATTAGGTTATTGAAAATGGTTAATACTTTAACTGTACTGTGCGGCATTATGAATGCCATTAGTCCAAAATGTTTGGATTGGTACGTGAGATTGAGAAGCGTTCTCAATGAAAGAAACGTTGCTCACTTAACAACTCAAGAAGAACTTATAGAAGTTTCTGGGTTGACTGTATTTGTGATTGAACTGAATCTTTCTACTGTTAAATCCAATTCTTGGATATTTGATTCAGGATGCGGTTCACATCTATGTAATGACATAGCGATGTTGAAAGAAAGTAGAAAGTTGAGCAAGGATGAAGTAGTTCTAAGAGTAGGCAATGGTGCAAAAGTTGCAGCATTGGCCGTTGGAACATGTACTTTATATTTGCCGTCTGGCATGAAATTGGAACTGAAAGATTGTTACTTTGTTCCAGTATTGTCTAGAAACATAATTTTGGTTTCATACCTCACTGTAATGATGGTTTCGAGATAAGAATGAAGGGCAATAGTTGCTCCATCATTCTTAAATCGGCAACATTACATAATGGATCATATGTTTTGGATCCAGAGATGCTTGTGTTCAATATAAATGTCAAGAAAGCAAGAAAAGATGATCCAAGTAAGACTTACATCTGGCACTGTAGACTTGGTAATATCAATGAGACAAGGATTTCCAAATTGCATAAACATGGTTATTTGGAACCCTTCGATTATGAATCATATGGGACTTGTGAATGTTGTCTCCTTGGTAAGATGACCAAGACTCTCTTTACTGGAAAGGGTGAAAGAGTTGGTGTTTTATTGGGCTTAATACATTCAGATGTATGTGGGCCACTAAACACAGCTGCTAGAGGTAATTACTCATACTTCATAACCTTTATCGATGATCATTCAAGATATGGTTATGTGTATCTGATGAGATACAAGTCTGAAGCTTTTGAAAAGTTTAAAGACTTCAGAGCTGAAGTAGAGAAACAGACTGGGAAAAATATTCTAGCTCTTAGACCGGATTGAAGAGGAAATATTTAACCCATGATTTCTTGGATCATTTGACAGATAATGGAATTCTGTCGCAATGGGCTCCACCTGGAACTCCTCAGCATAACGAAGTGTCCGAGAGGAGAAATCGAACCTTGTTGGACATGGTTCGATCCATGATGTCTAAGGCTGACCTTCCGATATCTTTTTGGGGATATGCCTTAGAGACTGCAGCTTACCTTCTAAATAGGGTTCCAAGCAAATCAGTAGATAAGGTAACATATGACATATGGAATGGCAAGAAGCCATACTTATCTTATCTAAAGATTTAGGGATGTACTGCTTATGTGAAGCAAGTACCTTCTGATAAGCTGGGAGCTAGATCAGAAAAATGTAAGTTAGTGGAATATCCTAAAAAGCCTGTTGGATATTACTTTTACAATCCTACTGATCAAAAGGTGTTTGTGTCAAAACACGCTGCTTTTCTAGAGAAAGAGTTTCTACTAGAAGGATTCAGTGGGAGTAAAGTAGATCTTGAAGAAGAAAAACCACAACCTAACATTCCTCGGAACCTGAGCCATTGGTCGAAGCATTGGATGCTCGGACTAATGCTCAAGAAACACAAGTACTCCGAAGGTCTAGTAGGGATAGGCAAACTCCAATAAGATATGGATTTCTTTTGGAAAGAGATGGTTTGCCCATTGATAATGAACCTGCTACCTATAAGGAAGCGATGTCGGACATAAATTCCAAGAAATGGCTAGAAGCCATGAAATCTGAAATGGATGCCATGGAAGTTAACCAAGTTTGGTCTTTAGTTGATCCACCTCAAGGGATAAAACCCATAGGGTGTAAATGGGTCTACAAGATAAAGACAGACATGTTTGGCAACATACAAACCTATAAGGCCAGATTGGTTGCAGAAGGTTATAATCAAGTTAAAGACATTGATTTTGAAGAAACCTTTTCACCAGTTGCCATGGTAAAGTCCATTAGTATTATGCTTGCTATTGCTGCATATCATGATTATGAGATATGGCAGATGGATGTAAAAACTGCATTCCTTAACGGGAATTTGCAAGAGAAAGTGTATATGACACAACCTAAAGGTTTTTCATCCAAGGCGACATCTAATAAGGTATGCAAGCTGTAAAAGTTCATTTATGGACTAAAGCAAGCATCTCGGAGTTGGAACATCAGGTTTGATGAAACAATCAAAGAATTTGGTTTTATTAAGAATCCTGATGAACCATGTGTTTACAAGAAGATCAACGGACATGCAGTTGTATTTCTAGTGCTATATGTCGATGACATAGTGCTCATAGGAAATGGTATACCTATGCTTCAGACCACAAAGGTTTGACTGTCCAAAGAATTCTCGATGAAGGATTTGGGAGAAACATCATATATTCTGGGAACTAAGATCTATAGAGATAGATCGAAAAGGCTGCTTGGATTATCCCAATCCATTTACATAGACAAGATGCTAAAGTGGTTTAGCATGGATACTTTCTTGGTCTATGGAGGGGCTGAACTCCAAGTTAGGGGTTATACAGATGCTGACTTCTAATCTGATTAGGATGACAGTAAATCGCAATGTAATTATATATTTACCTTGAATCTTGGTACAGTTAGTTGGAAAAGTTCCAAACTAGAGATGACTGTAGATTCGACAACCAAAGCCGAGTATATCTCCTCATTTGAGGCAACGAAGTAGGTTGTTTGGATCAAGAAGTTCATTAAAGAACTTGGGTGGTTCCGAGCATTGTTGATCTAGTACCACTTTACTGTGATAACAATGGAGCCATAGCGCAACCTAAGGAACCAAGGTCTCATCATTGATCCATACATATATTACGACAGTTTCACCTGATTAGTGTAATCATTGAAAGAGGTGACATTAATATGAAAAAAGATACCCACTAAGGTTATGTCCCAGCAGAAACACAATCGTCAAATGGAAGGACATGGGTTTAAGTACATGGATGATTGGCTTTAGTGCTAGTGGGAGATTATTGGTGTAAGCTTATAATTGAGGTATTTCTTTATCTATAAGTATTTTTATAATTGTTATAAATGACTTGTGAATATAAAGCCCATGAGACATAATGGCATTGCAAACGAATTGTAAGGTGTTACAATTATGAGAATCCTTATGTATCAATGCCGTGTTTCTAAAACTGTTCCTGGTCATTATATTGTCAAGACAGGACATTGAAAATGCTCAAAGACGGGCATATGTTAAGCCTTCATGCACTTGATGCATGCAACTAATCTCATAGGTTGAAAGTATAGAGATACTTAGGGATAACATATGGGTGCTTGTTTGTTGAACAAGTTCACTGAACATGACCCTCAATGAGAGTTCTATTTGGTATTTCATCAAGTGTCTATGGTAAATACTCTCATGTGTCAATAGTGTAAGTAATCCTTTGACTTGTGACACCAGGTCATCTTGTATGTGAACTGTCATACTTAGATTTCATCACGAACGGGTCCCAATCACGAGGATGCTTATAGTAGGGTGTTATTGGGTATGAAATGAAGCATACGAAGATGAATGAGTGGTCCAGAGAGGATTCATCACCCCAAGTGATTAAGGGGACATATCTCACATATATTTGGCTTATATTAACTTATGAAAGTCCTTGGCCAAGGCAAGACTTAAAGAGTTAATATAAAGCTGCAGATCTAATATGGACTGGGTTAAGAGTAGACACTGAACCATGCTCTTTCCTATCCCGGGATATTTGATGAAGGAATCAAATTACACAGACATATTGTACACGAAAGGCTAGTCGAAGCTTGATGACTCTCTTGGCATTCAGGTGGTCATGATGCATTGCTAGATGCCGCTCATGATTTATAAATATAAATAGGAAATTCTTAATTGAATTAATTATATTTATTGCCAACATGTTAAAGGCCTAATGGGTCACACACAAAAGGTGATTAATGAAATTAAAATGAGATTGGGCCATATTAAATATTCATTAAATGTTGTGGGCTTAAAGTGAATATTTAATAATATATGTATAAGGGCTTTAAGTCCAAGAGTTGGCATACACTAAACCTAGTAATATATATACACCTCTTATGTTGTTACCGCCTCCTTAGGTAAGAAAGACCTGGAATTGACGCCTCTCACTAATACTGGTGAGGTTCGGCCGAATAGCATATGTGAAGGAGGAATACGATTCTTCTTGTTACTTTTGGCTAACTAAGGTAGAGGAGGAAGGTTTCTCACAACCTAGACTACTAGCATCATCTTGGCAAAACATAATCTCAACCTTGTGAAGGTTTTCAAGATCACCTGTGTGGATTACTATTAGAGGTCGGACAATTGGCCGGCTTTGGTTTTCGACAAGCGAGCTTTGTGTACAAGAACAAGAACATCAAGAATCTATCTTGAGGATTCGACAATCTTCAAAATAGAGGTATGAGATTTTGATTGTATCTGTTCTTGACAGCCTGATCGGTTTGAATTCATAAGCAGATCCTTGGAGGGATTCAGTATTCTCTATGTTTTATTTTATTCCACTACGTTGTATGTTTAACTTGTTGATTAAATTATACATTATCTCTGTTTGAGCATGAGTCGAATCCCAACATACGTGTGGTTAAGAACTATGATTCAACATATTAGAAGAGCTTGTGGATTGTTCGTGGAAAATGACATGCCAACAATATTGCATGAGGATAATGCTGCATGAATTAAACAAATCCAAGGTAGCTACATAAAAGTGACAACCCAGCAGATTTATATATACAAAGGCATTGCCAACTTCAATTTTCAAGAAGCACGAACAAAACATTGGAATGCGTCGGCTTAAGTGATGGAGACTCAATTAAGAGTTGTAAACCCAAGTGCAGGTTATGTTCAAGTAATAAATTCTCGGATGTCCGAGGTCGAACCACAGGGAAGCGTATTAGTAAGTATAAGTTTATAAATATATAAGAAAAAGAAAATAAACAAGATATTAGGGAATCAATAACAAAGAAAGTAAACAAGATATTAGAGAACAAAATAAACAAAATAACATAAAAGCAATTAAACAAGATATAAAAAAAAACAATAAGAAAAGATGTTGAGGTTAGAGAATCCACTCTTGGTGTTATGCTAAGATTAATCTTGTTTTATTACACAATTGAAATCCACACATAAGGGAGGTTCCAACCGGAAGGTTTAGCAATTCAGTCCAAATTGTCCAACGTCCATAGCATATGATATTATGTTCATTTGGTGTCCTCAAAACTCACAAAAAGAGTCCAAGCATTCCTTATGCCAAGGTATATGTCTACAACAAATCAAGGTTATGAAACCAAGCATTTACTGTGCCATTTTCATTGTCAATAATGAATCAAGATCTCTACTTTGCAAGTATGATTTTAAACCAAAAGAAAATATTATCTACACTAGTGTTTATAAATGATGATTCATTTTAGCTCATGTTGAAGAGACTAACCTTAGCATTTACCAAGAGCTTCACCTCATCACCTCAACAATATGATTAGAAACACATACTAGATATGAATAAAATGAAAAGAAATGTAAGAAGAAAAAGAAAACTAGAGAAAGGAAAGAAAAAGAAAACTTAGAGAATTTTATTACAATGGCTATCCTACCAATGTATCAATGTATCCCAATACTCATCCAAGGCCCTCTATTTATACACATTTTGGAGGGCTAAATGACAAGAGACAAGCTTTACAAATTTCAAAGGTAGGTATAATAGGTGGGTGCATTTTTCTAACAATTTTCGTCATATTGTATGACAATTCTGATCAGCCAGCTTGATGGTCGATTTTGTCAATGTTGGAGGCTCGATCTGATAAAATGGTCTTCTAGAAAAATATACCCCTATCAGTTACGGATCCATAGCCGTTGGAATCAGATCATTTGCGCACGTGGATCGGGAGATATGGTCAAAATACCAAAACGGTGCAGAACAGACGTCATTGCACATCAGCCAACTTGATGGTCGATTTCGCTAGGGAAAACGACTCCGTTTCAAGAAGTGTAAAACATGAAAAAGATAGATATGCCTCTTAGCTTTGCAGGGATACAAAGTTAAGCCTTATTGCTTCAGTGAAACTCGAGATATAGCTGATATGGCAAAAGGTGTCGGAACTGGAACTGAACTGGATTTGCCCTTAATTCTAGTAATCTGAAATCACTCAAAGAAACTTGTGAAAAACACCAAATTACATAAAAATATAAAAGATCATAAACACAATTAGACTAAACAATAATAACTCGTATTTGACACAAAACAATAATAAAACATAACTAAAAACTATATAATTATACGAGTTATCACACCCCCATACTTAGATTGTTGCTAGTCCCTAGCAACGACTCAATAAAAATAAAATAAGAAAATCTAATCTAATCCATTTTCGTAGGAAATCACGGTGGCACTTAGCATGTGACACAAGCCTTTAAACCCCTAGGTGTCCCTAGTGGACGAGTTTAGTCTCGTGAGGGTTTACTAGGACGATACCCACAAACATTGAAGACATAAGAAAAACTAAAAATAATAATTATAACTAATCCTTCCAATATAAATTAGAGATAATCATTGGACAAGTCTTAAAAACTAATCAATAGCTTAAAGAAATTCACAAAAAATCTTGCTTGAATGTAAATAGTTTGAGTTAAGCCAATAATAACATAACATATTTCAATCAAAATAGTGTATATTCAAACTTAATCTCAACTTCTCACATGGGATACTCTCTTGATTTTCACTCTTTAAAGTAGTGGTAAAGTGTTTACACTCAATCAATCTCATGAAAACACTTCTACCATATGCTTGCTTGTCCACCTATTCTCCACTATTTAGATCATACAACTTCATAAATCAAGAGGTCTTTATTCAAGGTTGTAATGGGGCCAAAGGGTTATAATGTGGTTAAAGAACAAAAGGATAAAGATATCACAAAGGTTCCAAAGAGTTCATAGATTTTAGAGACATAATAAGATCATACAAATAAAACTTCTCAAAACTCTTATAAAGCACATAATAACATAGGCTAAATATTCATGTTGAGCCTTTGCATCATTCTAACCAACTTTGTAACATCTTTTTCTAGAAGTTCAAGAGAAGATTTTTTTTTTTTTTTTTTTTAAAATGGGAATGTATTTGACAATGATCCCTTTCTTTTTCTCTTGACTTTTTCTTTTCTTTTCTTTCCCCCACACTTATCTTTTGTTTCTAACCCAAATTTTCAAATAAAAATATCCCTTGTTTTTTTGCAATATGTCTCAAAATATAAAATTCATCTTTAGAACAAGGGTAAGGATATAAGCATATTTAGGCTAGGTGTAAGTTGTGGTTACCAATAAAACATCATATTTAATGTAGGCTCAAATTGGCTCACTAGTGAGGATGTTCTCGTAGAACATTAATAATGGATGGCTGTTTGGCTCTGGTTATAATCCTAATGCCTCTATCATATTCATGTTGTCACATGTATCAATATAGTCTCAAACGGTTTAAAGCAAGTTCTAGAGAATCATGTAATCATAAGAGCACTCAAGAAAGAAATTAGATTGATTTGTATAATGCATCAATCATTATAGGCTCAAAAACTCACAAGGATGATTATACAAGTCAGATTAAGTCTAAACATGCTTCTTTCTCAATCAACATATCATATTAACATTGGCTCATAAAAAGGTTGACATCAAGCTCAATTCTCATGAAAATCTTCTCACTAATAAATCTGTTTTAGACTTATGCAATTCATATCTCATCATTGTATTGAAAGTAACTAAAAAAAAACACACTAAGTCTAAACATGCTTTTTTTTTTTTTGTTTTTTTTTGAAGAAGAAGATTAAATCAAACTGACAAGGTATGTCTCAAGTCTCCCTTACTCAGACCTTGTTCAGAATGAATACTTCTAAATGTCTTAAAACACAACAAAATTTTTTTTTTTTTTTTTTTTTTTAGCAAAATATGTCCCTTACCCCCTACTAAAATATGACATTGTCCCCAATGTCAAATTTTAAAGGTAGAATTTAGGAGATATTACCTGCAGAGGTTGCTAACCACTTATTATAACTGAGACACAACAAGCAAAATGTTAGATAATGTCACAAAGACAAAGTGCAATCCACTCCTTGCTCGTCCATATCTCTTTTTCTTTTTCCGAGCGTTTGCGAAACAACCGTAGCAGATAAACACTCATAAGCTTGTAGCTTTTTGAGTAAATCTTCAATGGTTGTAGCAGAAATTATGGTTCTCCTTGCCTCTGAAAACATGAATCCATTATCCACAGCATTATCTAAATATGAAAGTAAATTACTAAAATAACCATTAATATTAAGCAAACCAATGGGTTTCTTATTTGTGACCAAAGATGACCAAGAAGCCACGCAAGCTATTTCTTCCAATGTACCCAGACCTCCTGGTAAGGCAATGAATGCATCGGCAGAATGGTACATGATTGTTATCCGTTCAGGGATACTCCAGACTTGTATTTCCTTACCCACGGTAGGTCCACAAAAATCTGTGAATAGTTTTGGCACGATTCCTAGAACTGGACTTCCTCCGGCGTGTGCTGCTGTAGCGACTGCTCCCATTAAACCCGTACTACCGCCTCCATAAATCAAGTGGATCTTTTGTTGGGCAAGTATTACTCCAACTCTTATGGCTTCATCAGCGAATATGTTATTTTTCCCTGGATAAGCACCTCCAAAGACACAAATTTTTTTAATGCGCTGGGACGAAGTGCTTTCCATTTTTTTTTCTTTTTCGAGTGCCTGAAAGAGAATGAGTACATGGTGTAATATATAGAGGACTGAGTAGTGAATCAGACAAGAGTAATAATGTCGCCGAAAGTGTATTTGACCTGTCAGAAGAAAATGTTAACCTAACAAAAGATTTTTGCGTGATTTCAGGAAGAAAATCAAAAAGAGAAGAAAAATCAACCGTAAAAGTCAAAAGTAAAAAATACGAGAATAATTACACAAATCGAACAACACGTAAATTAAACCGAAATGAAATTATTGCAAATCAAACCAAAAGCTGAGAAGTCATTTATTGTAGTTGTGATTGTGGCTCACATCTTCCTCTGGTTTTACGTCCAGAAACGGCTTAAACGCCTTCTATGAGTCGAGGATATGCTTCCCATCCAGTTTTCTTACAAGCTGGCAAACAGGGTCTTTTAACATCAGATTCCCAAGATGTTGCCATTCCTTTTGGAATTGCGACCATAAATCAAGAATTTCTCTTTGTACGTCTCCACTAGGATGCGTCTCAAGAGAAAGTTGGATATTACCCAAATTCTCCTTACTCAGTCCATCCTTAATGAATTCAATTTTATCATCTCGATTAGAGGACGGAATCCCAATAGAACGACATTTACCGTTACACGTCCATCGTGCACACTTGTGGCAATTTGAACTCATGCGCTTTGCTCGTCGCTTCTTTGCATAAGTGCTTCTACCTGTACCTGGTAAATGCAAAACAGGAAGATATTCATCTTCACGTACCTTGGCTTCAATTATCCAACGTATGTCTTCAGGAATCCCTTTGTTCATAAGCATTCTTAATCTTTCTAATCGAACTTGGTAAAGCTTCAGTAAAATATTCCGAGGAAAAGGAGGAAATCGTTTCTGCAATCTTTTGAGAATATCATCCATCCTGAAAAAAAAAAAATGAAAGAGAAATTGAAAGAGAAATTTATATACAATATCAGTTTTGTGGGTAGCTGATGGAACCGACTTAAATAATCACGGAGTACCGTTATCCGCCATTTAACCGGGGTTAAAAAAAATGTATTTTTTTTTTTTGAAGATTAGTAAAAATTATATTTACATCTAGTTATTTTCAAAACAAGGATCAGAAAGAAAAACAACCTCTTCTTGAGTAACATGATTTTCCAAAAAGAGTTTGAGTCTTTGTCCATTTACCTTGAATACGTTACCATTTTTAGGATTCTCAATGTCAACTGCTCCATAATGATACACATGCTTAACCACAAATGGGCCAGTCCATCTTGATCTCAACTTACCAGGAAATATGTGAAGTCTAGAATTATAAAGTAGAACTTTTTGCCCAACATTAAATGTTTTTCTTGAAATTAACTTGTCATGAAAGGCTTTAGTTCTTTCTTTATGAATTTTAGAATTCTTATATGCATCTTTTCTGAGTTCCTCAAGTTTTTGTTTCCAACAATGCTTAACCTGAAAAGAATTTAACAAAGAATCAGTGTGTGAAATTTCTGAAGCATTATCAAACTCACATTCAATTAAATAAGCTTCTAAAGGATCATGGAATGTGGTAGTGGTGAGATGTTCATGAACAAGTTCTTCAATGAAATCCACTTCATGTACTTCTGAATCATCACCAGGTTGCTTGCAAGTGTTGAACACATTTAATTCTAAAGTCATATTTCCAAAAGAAATGTTCAACATACCATTCCTGCAATTTATCAGAGCATTAGAAGTTGCAAGAAATGGACGGCCTAATATAACAGGAATTTGAACATTTGGATTTGAAACAGGATGTGTGTCCAAAACAATAAAATCAACAGGGAAGTAAAAATTATCAATTTGAACCAAAACATCTTCAACTATCCCTCGAGGAATTTTTACAGAACGATCAGCTAGTTGAAGTGTAACAGGTGTTTCCTTGAGTTCACCTAAACCTAACTGTTGATAAACAGAAAAAGGCAAAAGATTAACACTAGCACCAAGATCAAGCAATGCACGTTCTATTCTAGTGTTTCCAATGATGCATGAGATTGTTGGACATCCAGGATCTTTGAATTTTGGTGGAGTAAGGTGCTGAATGATTGAGCTCACACTTTCCGTCAAAAATGCTTTCTTTTGTACATTATGTTTCCTTTTAACTGTGCACATGTCCTTCAAAAATTTAGCATAAGATGGAACTTGTTTGATTGCATCCAATAAAGGAATGTTAATCTTAACTTGTTTGAAAAGTTCATAAATTTCTGCATTTTGATTCAAATTCTTTATTGTTTGCAACCTTTGAGGAAAAGGAGCAGGATGCATACCTTTTTCTTTGTCCAAATTTTCAAGAAGTTCAGACTTACCATCATCCTTACCATTACTTTTCGGAGGGGAAGGAGGATCTTGGTCTTTTGATGGAATGTTTTTGTCAATTGCCTTTCCACTTCGAAGAGTTGTGATAGAACTGACATTTTCCTGTTGAGTTTCATTGGAGCAAGAAACAAGACATTGAGTAGAAGGGTTAGGCTGAGGTTGAGCAGGAAACTTACCTTTTTCTTGAGTGCGTAATGAAGCTGTCAATGTGGACAAGGTGTTTTTGATCTCATTGATGTCCTGTGAAGTTTGGTTATTCACATTTGCTTGTGTTTGCATGAATGCTTGCAATGTCTCTTCCAAGGTTTGTACACGTGAAGGTTGATAGGAAAAAGTGTTGCCCGGCTTTTGAGATTGTGGTACCTGAACATGATTATTATTCCGCCAACTGAAGTTGGGATGATTTCTCCATTCAGGGTTATACGTTTCAGAGTAAGGAGAAGGAAAAGGCTTTTTAAATGTGTTTATGGAATTTACTTGATCATGCAACGCTTCTTTAAGAATGGGAATGTTTGGACATTCAGAAGTGGGGTGTCCCATGATTTCACAAATTCCACAACTTTCTTCATTTTTAACCGTTTTGACTTCTTTTACTTCTCTAAGTTCCATGGCTTCAATCTTTCTAGCCAAATTAGCTACTTTAGCTTTTATCTCATCTTCTTGACTAAAATGATATTTTCCTCTGTTAGAAACAAGATTAGATCTAGTGGAACTTTCAGAGGAATTATCTGTGTGCCAGGCTTGAGAGTTTTCTGCCAAATGGTCTAGGTAGTCAAAGGCTTCTTCAGGTTCTTTTTCTAGAAACTCACCGTTACACATTGTTTCAACAAATTGTTTAGTTTCGGGAGTTAAACTTTCATAAAAGAAACTAATAAGACGCCATTTTTCAAAACCATGATGTGGACAAGAACTTAACAAATCTTTAAAACGCTCCCAGCACTGAAAAAATGCTTCATTTTGATTTTGATTGAAATTTTGAATCTGTCTTTTCAAAGCAGTAGTTTTATGTGCTGGGAAAAATTTCTTTAGAAACTCAGTTTGTAATTCTTGCCATGTGCCAATTGACCTTGGTTTTAAATTATGAAGCCAAATTTTTGCTTTATCTTTTAAAGAAAAAGGAAATAATTTTAGCTTGACAATTTCATTTGTGCATTGTTGGTCATTAAAGGTGACACATACATCTTCGAAGTCTTTTAGAAACGCGTAAGCACTTTCCGATTCTAACCCATGGAAATTTGGAAGCAAAGCTATCATACCTGGTTTAAAACGAAAGTTGTTTGCATTGAGAGGAAAAATAAAACAAGAGGGTGATGAGCTTCGAGTTGGTTGCAAGTAGTCACGCATGGTGCGTACTTGTCTGTTCTCATCTTCAGCATGAACACTTTCATTGTCAGCCATGTTAGAAGTTGTATTAGAAAGATTACCTGAAAAAGTTTCACAATAAAATCTAACTAAACGACGAGATCTAAAATCACGTCGCCAAACAAGCATAAAACAAAGTTAATATACAAAATTAGGCGGTATAACCAGCCAATAAAAATAAATATATACAAATTAGGCGGTATAACCAGCCAATAAAAATAAATATAGGCGGTATAACCAGCCAATAAAAATAAATATACTTATAAACTTATATACTTAGTATTGCTTCCCCGGCAACGGCGCCAAAAACTTGATGGAGACTCAATTAAGAGTTGTAAACCCAAGTGCAGGTTATGTTCAAGTAATAAATTCTCGGATGTCCGAGGTCGAACCACAGGGAAGCGTATTAGTAAGTATAAGTTTATAAATATATAAGAAAAAGAAAATAAACAAGATATTAGGGAATCAATAACAAAGAAAGTAAACAAGATATTAGAGAACAAAATAAACAAAATAACATAAAAGCAATTAAACAAGATATAAAAAAAAACAATAAGAAAAGATGTTGAGGTTAGAGAATCCACTCTTGGTGTTATGCTAAGATTAATCTTGTTTTATTACACAATTGAAATCCACACATAAGGGAGGTTCCAACCGGAAGGTTTAGCAATTCAGTCCAAATTGTCCAACGTCCATAGCATATGATATTATGTTCATTTGGTGTCCTCAAAACTCACAAAAAGAGTCCAAGCATTCCTTATGCCAAGGTATATGTCTACAACAAATCAAGGTTATGAAACCAAGCATTTACTGTGCCATTTTCATTGTCAATAATGAATCAAGATCTCTACTTTGCAAGTATGATTTTAAACCAAAAGAAAATATTATCTACACTAGTGTTTATAAATGATGATTCATTTTAGCTCATGTTGAAGAGACTAACCTTAGCATTTACCAAGAGCTTCACCTCATCACCTCAACAATATGATTAGAAACACATACTAGATATGAATAAAATGAAAAGAAATGTAAGAAGAAAAAGAAAACTAGAGAAAGGAAAGAAAAAGAAAACTTAGAGAATTTTATTACAATGGCTATCCTACCAATGTATCAATGTATCCCAATACTCATCCAAGGCCCTCTATTTATACACATTTTGGAGGGCTAAATGACAAGAGACAAGCTTTACAAATTTCAAAGGTAGGTATAATAGGTGGGTGCATTTTTCTAACAATTTTCGTCATATTGTATGACAATTCTGATCAGCCAGCTTGATGGTCGATTTTGTCAATGTTGGAGGCTCGATCTGATAAAATGGTCTTCTAGAAAAATATACCCCTATCAGTTACGGATCCATAGCCGTTGGAATCAGATCATTTGCGCACGTGGATCGGGAGATATGGTCAAAATACCAAAACGGTGCAGAACAGACGTCATTGCACATCAGCCAACTTGATGGTCGATTTCGCTAGGGAAAACGACTCCTTTTCAAGAAGTGTAAAACATGAAAAAGATAGATATGCCTCTTAGCTTTGCAGGGATACAAAGTTCAGCCTTATTGCTTCAGTGAAACTCGAGATATAGCTGATATGGCAAAAGGTGTCGGAACTGGAACTGAACTGGATTTGCCCTTAATTCTAGTAATCTGAAATCACTCAAAGAAACTTGTGAAAAACACCAAATTACATAAAAATATAAAAGATCATAAACACAATTAGACTAAACAATAATAACTCGTATTTGACACAAAACAATAATAAAACATAACTAAAAACTATATAATTATACGAGTTATCATTAAGGACATTAAATAATTGGTTTTATTTTTGAGGTGAAGTAAGTTTCCTACGAATATTGTACTCTTTAACCTTCGCTAAGTTTATCTCCCATTGGGTTTTTCTTAGCAAGGTTTTAACGAGGCATATTCATAGTGACTAGTCATCCAAGGGGAAGTGTTATACATGCATGTGGTAGATGAATGTATGTAGTGGATGACTAGATTAGGATGAATGCACATGGTGAATGAATTAGATTAAATATTATGTATATAATAATTATTGTACATTGTATTGAGAAATGTATTCTCCCCTCTCTAATGATTCTTGGAATCTTATATAAGGATGGGTTTGTATCCAAGAAGAAGTAATAGAAAAAGGCTCGGTGACATAACTAGTTCCTGAAGAACTAAAATTTAGGATTTGAAAAAGGTCCAACACTTGAAATGAACAATTGTGACATGAATACAATGAATCAAACAATAAGACCCATAATCTGAGTTCTTCTATGTGCTTTTTCATAGAAGTGTAGAAGTGTAAGAACTCTTATTTAACAACAAAACAACTTTACCAATGCTTAATATAACCAAAGAAAAAAAATATATATATATGACAACAAATCGGACAGCTCACAACAGCTTCATCAATTGTTCACCTTCCTGCAGTTGACACGAATTTGTCCTTTCTTTCCGGTCAAAGGCTTAATGTTTCCCATCTTAATCATAGACTTTGCAAAATCATCCCAGAAAGCATCAGGATTCAAGCTGTAAGTCTTTACAAGTTTATCAGTGGAGCCACCATTGAAAAGTGCCTGATCTGAGGTGAGTAGTCCCCTTTGCTTCACCAAGTTTTTGAAGTATGCAGTGTCAAAGCGAGCAGGCGTTGGGTCAAAAGGAGCGAGGTTTGTGTTACCTCCAGTGCGTGGGCAAGTTGCTCTACGCTCTTTCGCAAAGGCAGGGTCAATATTGGTTGCGTTGTAAATTCTATTTCTAAAGATAGCACATTGTGACAATCCAATGGTATGGCCACCAGAGAGAGCTACAAGATCTCTCTGGTTCAAGCCCTGATTCTTGAAGTTGTTGATCAATGCAGGGAGATCCATGGATGCTGATGGAAGTACACTGTCTGCTAAGCTCCTGCTAGCTGTGGTTGAGTCTCTCCTACCCAAAAGAACCTTCCATGTGGGGCCTCCTAGCTGCATGCAACCATCATAATTAATTTTCATTTAGAAATGCTTTTTATTAATTCAACTGATAAATTTCTGATAATGAAAATGTATTGGATTTGGACTTTACCGCAACTACAGAATCTCGAGCTGCCACAGCTAAGATATCTGCACAAGAGACCACAGGGCGTCCACAAACTCTGTCAATTTCAGCCTTAATTTGGTCAACCACTTCAAATCCTCTCACGGAATTCAAATTGCCACGTGCATTTTTCTCGGTTTCGAAGGTAGATGTAGAATCCAGAAGGAGTGAACCGTCACAACCCTGCAATACAATGAAGAGTTCAAGATCATATATAAGCCATGCAACTTAGAAAATACTAGTATGAATTAATATATATAAAACTTTCTGAATTGAATGAAGATATATACATTAACGAAGCAGTCGTGGAAGTGCAGACGAAGTAAAGAAGCTCCCATGCGCCGCTCCCGGTGGACAGCAGCCTGAACTATTTTGTTGATGGCTGGCAAAGCTTGGGGACAAACTTTGTCATAGAATTTGGGAGATAAGGAAAAAGCCGAGGTTGCAAGAGCCAACCAAACAAATGCTCGAAGAAGGAAGTTAGTGCGGGAAGCCATGAGGAGTAAGTAGGCTTAAATTTGCTTAATTTCGGGTTTTTGAGGTTTCTGTTGTGACTCTTGTGGTGGTGGGCGTCGATATTTATATGTAGAGGGAAGTAGGAATTAGTTTGAAGTGCATGAATTTGTTAGTTTTGGACTTTGCAAATTATTAGACTGCTTCTTTTAGGAGCTTTTGTTTACTAGCTCAAAGGGCTAGGCTGTTCAGGCAAGCAACGAGGAATATTTACCTCTTTTTAAAGTTTTAGGAGACACGAGGCTGCTAAAATCATATCCTTGCTCCAAATACATAAGAACGGAGTACATATAGTGGGAATAAAAAATTAAAAAAAGGCATTTGTTAGTTCAAAATTCAAATCTCATTTAAAATATGCTAATTATAAATTGGATTTAAATCGCGTTTTCGATCATTTTGCATTTATTGCGATTAAAAATGTAATAAATGCTATCGCGATCGTCGATGATGAATATTGATGAAATAGAATTGAAACTGTAAAACGTTACAACGCTATTTAAATTGGATTATTATCTGGTACACCGTCAGTGGATTTTTTTAATTCCACAAGCGGTGTTCACATGCATCCGTAATCTTATATACGATTTCTATTTTTACAAAGCGACCGTCGGATTTAACAATATAATCGTACTCGTCGTGCACGTAAATTTTTGAATCAATCCGATATCCCTATCATATCGATCGAGAATACTGTCTTTTTCAATATATATTTAACGGTTGAAATTTTTTTATGTCGAAACAAATAGTTAAACATTTTTTATTTATTCGAAACTCGACGTGCATGATCTACGCGAATAGAACATGAAATACGATGATCGGATTAAAAAAATATAAATCGGATGGAAGGTTACGTAAACGTGTAAACACCGCTTGTGGAGTTAAAAAAAAGTCCACTGACGGTGTACCTGATAATAATCCATTTAAATTTTTTATTATAATTAGATTTTAGCTTAAAGACAAACAGAAAGTTAAGGGTAATAATAATTAAAAGAGAGGTTAGATTTTAGCTTACAATCAATGGGTTCAAGAGATTTTTACAAAGGAAATATTATTTCAATAGCTGTTTATTTAATGTAAATTAAAATTTAAAATTTAATTACATATGAACACCTATCACCCAAAAAAAAAATAGAGAAAAAGATAATCTCTTAAATGATTATAGTTAGAGGAAGAATCTATGCCTAAAATAAAAATAAAATCATTTTTTTATAACCGAGGTCATAATATAAGGATAAAGGAGTGCGGGGTTGCAAATGTTAGCATTTGAATTCTAGATTTACTGAATGTTATTTTTTTAAAAATAATTACATAAACCAACTAAATTAAGTTTCGGGTTCATAAAAATAAAGTCAATTGTTATATATCTTAATTATCTACTTGGATAAAGACTCTATTTTCGTCTGCTTGTTTATGTGATGAAAATGCTGAACTTATCAACAGTGCGAACTACAGCAAGATTTGTGGTGAAAACATGTGCTATATACTTCAGTACCTGGTCGGAGGCTTCAGCCTTGGCTGCTGGCGGCTTGCGGAGTTCCTCTTTTCTAACGGTATATTTTTTCTTTTTCTTCTTTGAACCTTCTCGTCACCATATATACGTGTTAATCTTAGCCTTGTTCCTATATAATTAAATTGACATTTTATTGAGTCTGTAAATTATACATTTTAGGTTAACTATACATGAACTTTATAAATATTGCATAATATATACATTTGGAACTTTAATTTATATGTCTTTAGAAAATAAATATGCATAAATTTTAGTATTTGTAATGGGAGATAAATTAAATCTTGAGCTCATGAACAACAAACGCACCACCCGAACTCAAATGCGTGCCTAATTAATTAATTGTTTTTTTTATCATTAATGTATATAATTATATGCCACTTTTATATTTTACTTTTATTTGATGTAGGATACCATAATTCATATGTCGATAAATTTACATCTTTCCCTTGTGAATTGTGATCAATTTTGCTCGTGCAAGCATGCATCTCCTTATCAACACTCAATTACTACCATCCACTCGCCTCCTTGCATCCAACATTTGATTTGTAATGGATGTATTTGTTGTTGATTTATTTGGGATCTCATGCATGTTTGGTGGAAATTTTTTATATTTTTTGGTTTAATCTCATAACAAAATTCTATTTCCTTAAAACAAATTCTTTATTTCAATCTATTTGCTAGTTGGTAATTAGACCCAATTAAGCGATATGTGCATGTATTCCAATTGGTGATCATTTTTAACTATTGATTGATATATAGAATATTGTTTTTATACATAGTGAAATTTTGAAGAATGACGTTTTGAATTATGACAACAAATATAATATTTAGGTTAAACTTTAAAAATGATAGGTGGATTAATTTACTAAATTTTTAATTTTTTTCATAAAAATGTAAATATTTTGAAACCCTGAAATTAAATCAATCCATTATTTTGAGAGAGATCATGATGAAGGGAGCATTGCACTTACAGATTTTTTATTATAATTTTAAAATTATATCCAATCACAACAAAAAGTTACGTAAAAATTATTAATAATTATAGTAGTAAACTTTGCTCAATTCTAAATTGTTGTTGTGCCATAATTGCATAAGATATGGTGAAGATGAATGGAGGCTATATATATATATATATATATATATATATATATATATATATATATATATAATCTTGGCTACACAAGTTGTTATGTTTTTGACACCTGTCCTTCTTTTGGTGAAGAAAGAAATAAAAGAAGGAAAAGGAAAGAGGAAAAAATAAAAGAAAAGAAATGAAAAAATAAAAAAGATGAGAAAATTTTGTGTATTTATGTTTGTATTTTTTTTTTTTTTGTGTTTAAATTTTTATATATAAATAATTCTCTTTATGCATAGTTTGACATGTTTTTGTATTCGTGTTATGTTAATGTTATTTTTATATTATGTTTTAATTATTTTTTTTTATATTGTATTCATGCTATATCTCAATCTATCTCATATTCTGCGTAGTTTGTCATTATGATTCAATTTAGAAAAAAAATTGTGTGTAGTGTCGCGTTCGTATCGTGTCACAATTCATGACATATTTTGCATAATTCGTCATAGTGATTTAATTTTTTTAAAAAATTGTGTGTTTTTAACGTGTTTTTTTTCTTCAAAGTATTATAAATTTTACACGTTAATAATTCGTTTTATATATATATTTTGACACATTCGTGTATCCATGTCGTGTTTAATTATCTCATATTTTATATAATTTATATTAGTGATTCGATTTTAACTCTAAATTTATTTACTTAAGATATTGAAATATAAAAAATTATTTAAATAAATAATATTTATTTAATATGATTTAATTTAAATTTATTTATCATTATTAACCTAATTAAAATTTTTAAGAAATCTCCCAAAGAAGTAGGAAAGAATTATAGGGACCATTAATTTCTTGAACTGGCCGGGTTGACTAGTTAAGGCTGTATTGAGCCATAGTTGGAGGATGACACTAGAAATCAAGCCGTACTAAAGCAAATCCAACTAGGGATGGCAATTTGTACCGTGGATTCGAATATTCGCAGACATTCGATTCGTTTTTTATGAATTCGGATAAAAGTCAGATTCGGATATTATAATTACTATCCGCAGCGGATTCGGAGCGGATGCGAATATGAACCCTCGGATATCCATTATCCGAATCTGTATAAGTTATGCAGATTTGGATAGCGGATTCGGATATCCGAATCCGATTTTTGTAAAACACATAAAATTTTGCTTTTGGAGAGACTTGAATCTTGGCCTGCAAAGTTATCCACCAAAGACTTAACCAAGTGAACTAAGCTTCAATTTTAAAATAACATACTACTAAAATTAAATTATATCAAGTATAATAAAATATAATAATAATTTAAAAATATTTTTTTCAAAATAAAATATAATAATTAATTAATTAATTATGTTAAATACCTTTAAATTTAAAAAATACATGATACTTTTATAAAATAATATTTTATGACTTAATTAGCTTAATTAGTTAAATCACTCTAATGACAATATTTATTTTATTTTTTACAAAATGACCTTGTAACGAAGTTATGTACTTTAGTATTTATGTTAATTAAAGTAAATATTAATATATAATTTTTTTTTCTAATACGACATAAATATATATATAGAGAGAGATGTTTTAAGTATAAATCTTAAGAATCAAACTTTTATTAGCTTAAAAAATTATATATAAAATCTTTTTTCGTCTTTTACTTTAATTTCATTGGACAATATAAAAGTAAAATTTTTTTAATACGACATAAATATTTATATATATATATATGTTTTAAAGTATAAATCTTAAGAATCAAACTTTTATTAGCTTAAAAAATTATACATAAAATCATCTTTTATCTTTTATTCTTTAATTTCATTGGATAATATAAAAGAATAATGATAAAATAATTATAAAATTAAATTAGTTAATATATGTTAAACATTTATAAATTCTAAATATACATGATATTTTTATATAAATGTATAAACCTTAACCAATTATATACATATATGTATATATATATTTCTTTGAAACCCTTTACACGACATGAATACGATTAAGGATGGCAACGAGTCGAATAATTAAAACACGATATAAAAATAACACAAACACAACATGAATACACGAACGTGTCAAAATCTATATAACACGAATTATTAATGTGTCATAATTTATATTAATATATAATACTGTAAACACGATTATGAAACGTTAAAGTACACGATCATGAACGATATGATACACGTATTGACAGGTCTAAATAAAATACATATATCATTCTCAATTACCTATTTTATATACTTTATTCTAAATTGTAAGAAAAAATATTGTATACATTTCGTCTAATCGTGTTCCATGTCAACATGTTTGACTTGATTCGGATCAAAGTTTTGAACATAACTTTTTAAATCATGTTTGATTTGACTTGAATATTAATATAAAATATTTTAATAATATTTATCAATATTTTTAGTATTTTTAGTATTTTAATATTTATCAATATATTTAAATAAAAATATAAAATTTAAGGATTTATTTATTTTAACATTATAAAATAGCATAATAAAAGAAACATTCAATATAAAATAGCATAATAAAAAGAAACATTCAATTTTTTTATTTAAGGATTAAAAAAGAAACATTTAATCTATTATATTTCATCTCAATAGTTAAATTAATGTTTAATTTGTTTTTTATGTAATATCCAATTCAGTTGGAGATTCAACTAGCACATGTGTTGTTGAGGAAGAGGAGTAATCTTTCATAGTTGATATAACTAAGTTTTATATTTGTTTTTAGTTTATGGAACAAATACTTTTAATTTATGGAACTAATTTTTTTGTATTACCTAAGTTGTTTTTTGTATTTTGAAATTTTTATTTTCTTATTTAAGTTGTTGTTCTTATATTTTAGAATTTGTTTGTTGTTAATTATGAGTGATTTTGACTTTAAAATTAATTTTTGTTTGATTTCATAATTTTTTTTTAAAATTATTTTGACTTATCGGATTCGAATTTTTTACGGATTCGGATATCCGACGAATAATGTTAATTAATTTGGATAGTAATTTTTGGATTAATGCGGATAATAAACAAATTCAAATTTCAAAACGGATTTATGAATTCGAATTCGGATAATATAAAAAATAACAGATATCCGACCCGCTACCATCCTTAAATCCAACCACGATGCCATTGGATTAGGCTAGATTACCGTTACCTAGCATTGAATTAGCTATTCGTCCATGGTGAAAGCAACTTCTTTTTTTGATAAGTCACGGTGAAAACAACTTGCACTGCGCCTAGCTATTAAGTATTAGTACTAGAAAAAAGCCCTACTTTGCTGGGTATTTTATTTTTTAATTAATTAATAATAATATATTTATTTATATTTATATTTTACTAAATAATTGTTATTTATTTAAATGTTTTATTTTTAAATTATAATAATATTTTTTTAATTATAAAAATTAAATTTATGATAACTATTTATTTATAAATTACATAATACAAATATATTTTCAAATGTAATTTATATGTATTTTTGAGAAATATTTAGACTTTATTGTGCAGTGTATATTTTTATTTATAAGAGGTAAAAAATAATAAATGAAAAATAAGAACATAAAATTGTGATTTGTATTTTTTTCTCTCGTAAGATCGATTTTCTCACATAGGTTAGCAACAAATTCCTTTTTTTTTCACTTTTTTTCCCAAGCGTGTCGGTTACGGATTCTAAATTGACCAACAAGTCAACGTGCTAACCCACCCTTTTAAATACATCATTTAAAAAAATAAAATAAATAATTAATAAAATAAATTTATTTATTTACCTTTTTCTGAGCGAGTCATGGATCCTAATTCGAACCGCGAGTCAACGTGAGGACCGATCCTTTTAAATACATCGTTTAAAATCAAAAGAAAATTAATTAATAAAACAATAATTTTTAATTTTTTTTCGAGCTGGTCGGATACGGATCCTAAATCGACATTCGAGTCAATCTACAGACCAACCCCTTCAAATACATCATTTAAAATTAAAATAATTTTTTATTTTATTTTTTATGGAGACAATCAGGTACGTATCTTAAGTTGACACGCGAGTCAACGTACAGACCAACCTCTTGAAATACATCATTTAAAAATAAAATAAAAAACTAAAAATAATTAATAAAATGAATTTAATTTTTTCTCGAATGAGTCAGGTATGAATTCTAAATTGATCTGCGAGTCAACATAAGGATCAATCCTTTTAAATGCATCATATAAAATAAAAATAAAATAATTTTTTTTTTTAATTTTTTTTTTCGAGATGATCGGATATGGAACCTAAATCGACCTCCGAGTCAACCTGCAGACCAACATTTTTAAATACATCATTTAAAAATAAAATTAAAAACTAAAATTAAAAATAAAAATAATTAATAATATTTTATTTTATTTTTTCTCTGAGCAGGTCAAGTACGGATCCTAAATCGACCCGTAAATTAATGTATGAATCAACACCTTTAAATATATTATTTAAAATTAAAATTAAAATAATTAATATTTTTTATTTCTCACGATAATCGAATACGAATTTTAAATCGGGGAACATGCCAACCAACTTCTTTAAGTTGACTACGTCATCTTTGGGAAACATTTGCCTTTGTCCATAAAAAATGTTGGATTGACTTTGCCAAACTTAAAAAAAAAATATTAATAAAAATAATTAAATCTGGGAACAGATTTTAAGGTATGTTATGGATGTAAGAAATAGAGTAAAAAGAGTTAAAAAAGGAAAGCAATTAGATGATAAAAAATGGGAAAAAAAAGGCACTAAAATGAGAAAAATATCAAGCTAAACCAAAAGTATTTCATTAATTAAGAAAAATGTTAATTAGTGTATTAACATAATATTTATAGAAAAAATATAATTAATGAATTTTTTTCTTAAATTTAATAAAAATAATATATTAAATCAGACTCCACAACCAGTTCAGCTTTGTCTTTAGAAATGTGTTGCCTTCAATTAATAAACGGATAGGGTATTTATAACGAATGTGAGATTTTTTGAGGAGATACAATAAATTCCAAAGAATTCTATATATTATTTTTTTTATACACTTGAAATTAAATGAATACAAGGAATCAAACAGTATAAGGCCAGTAATCTGATTTCTTCTATGTGCCTTTCCATAGAAGAGCTTAAGAGTTAAGACCTCTTATTCACCAATGGAATTAATACAACAGATTAAAAAAGATGATGACAATTGGACAGCTGAGTAGTTCATGAGTTCACCTTCCTGCAGTTGACACGAATTTGTCCTTTCTTCCCTGTCAAAGGCTTAATGTTTCCCATCTTAATCATAGACTTTGCAAAATCATCCCAGAAAGCATCAGGATTCAAGCTGTAAGTCTTTACAAGTTTATCAGTGGAGCCACCATTGAAAAGTGCCTGATCTGAGGTGAGTAGTCCCCTTTGCTTCACCAAGTTTTTGAAGTATGCAGTGTCAAAGCGAGCAGGCGTTGGGTCAAAAGGAGCGAGGTTTGTGTTACCTCCAGTGCGTGGGCAAGTTGCTCTACGCTCTTTCGCAAAGGCAGGGTCAATATTGGTTGCGTTGTAAATTCTATTTCTAAAGATAGCACATTGTGACAATCCAATGGTATGGCCACCAGAGAGAGCTACAAGATCTCTCTGGTTCAAGCCCTGATTCTTGAAGTTGTTGATCAATGCAGGGAGATCCATGGATGCTGATGGAAGTACACTGTCTGCTAAGCTCCTGCTAGCTGTGGTTGAGTCTCTCCTACCCAAAAGAACCTTCCATGTGGGGCCTCCTAGCTGCATGCAACCATCATAATTAATTTTCATTTAGAAATGCTTTTTATTAATTCAACTGATAAATTTCTTGGATTTGGACTTTACCGCAACTACAGAATCTCGAGCTGCCACAGCTAAGATATCTGCACAAGAGACCACAGGGCGTCCACAAACTCTGTCAATTTCAGCCTTAATTTGGTCAACCACTTCAAATCCTCTCACGGAATTCAAATTGCCACGTGCATTTTTCTCGGTTTCGAAGGTAGATGTAGAATCCAGAAGGAGTGAACCGTCACAACCCTGCAATACAATGAAGAGTTGAAGATCATATATAAGCCATGCAACTTAGAAAATACTAGTATGAATTAATATATATAAAACTTTCTGAATTGAATGAAGATATATACATTAACGAAGCAGTCGTGGAAGTGCAGACGAAGTAAAGAAGCTCCCATGCGCCGCTCCCGGTGGACAGCAGCCTGAACTATTTTGTTGATGGCTGGCAAAGCTTGGGGACAAACTTTGTCATAGAATTTGGGAGATAAGGAAAAAGCCGAGGTTGCAAGAGCCAACCAAACAAATGCTCGAAGAAGGAAGTTAGTGCGGGAAGCCATGAGGAGTAAGTAGGCTTAAATTTGCTTAATTTCGGGTTTTTGAGGTTTCTGTTGTGACTCTTGTGGTGGTGGGCGTCGATATTTATAGGTAGAGGGAAGTAGGAATTAGTTTGAAGTGCATGAATTTGTTAGTTTTGGACTTTGCAAATTATTAGACTGCTTCTTTTAGGAGCTTTTGTTTACTAGCTCAAAGGGCTAGGCTGTTCAGGCAAGCAACGAGGAATATTTACCTCTTTTTAAAGTTTTAGGAGACACGAGGCTGCTAAAATCATATCCTTGCTCCAAATACATAAGAACGGAGTACATATAGTGGGAATAAAAAATTAAAAAAAGGCATTTGTTAGTTCAAAATTCAAATCTCATTTAAAATATGCTAATTATAAATTGGATTTAAATCGCGTTTTCGATCATTTTGCATTTATTGCGATTATAAATGTAATAAATGCTATCGCGATCGTCGATGGTGAATATTGATGAAAAAGAATTGAAACTGTAAAACGTTACAACGCTATTTAAATTTTTTATTATAATTAGATTTTAGCTTAAAGACAAACAGAAAGTTAAGGGTAATAATAATTAAAAGAGAGGTTAGATTTTAGCTTACAATCAATGGGTTCAAGAGATTTTTACAAAGGAAATATTATTTCTATAGCTGTTTATTTAATGTAAATTAAAATTTAAAATTTAATTACATATGAACACCTATCACAAAAAAAAAAAAAAAATTAGAGAAAAAGAAAATCTCTTAAATGATTATAGTTAGAGGAAGAATCTATGCCTAAAATAAAAATAAAATCATTTTTTTATAACCGAGGTCATAATATAAGGATAAAGGAGTGCGGGGTTGCAAATGTTAGCATTTGAATCCTAGATTTACTGAATGTTATTTTTTTAAAAATAATTACATAAACCAACTAAATTAAGTTTCGGGTTCATAAGAATAAAGTCAATAGTTATATATCTTAATTATCTACTTGGATAAAGACTCTATTTTCGTCTGCTTGTTTATGTGATGAAAATGCTGAACTTATCAACAGTGCGAACTACAGCAAGATTTGTGGTGAAAACATGTGCTAAATACTTCAGTATCTGGTCGGAGGCTTCAGCCTTGGCTGCTGGCGGCTTGCGGAGTTCCTCTTTTCTAACGGTATATTTTTTTATTCTTTTCTTCTTTGAACCTTCTCGTCACTATATATACGTGTAATCTTAGGTTTAAATTGACATTTTATTGAGTCTGTACATTATACATTTTAGGTTAACTATACATGAACTTTATAAATATTGCATAATATCTACATTTGGAACTTTAATTTATATGTCTTTAGAAAATAAATATGCATAAATTTTAGTATTTGTAATGGGAGATAAATTAAATCTTGACCTCATGAACAACATACGCACCACCTGAACTCAAATGCCTAATTAATTAATAGTTTATTTTATCCTTAATGTATATAATTATATGCCATATCAACACTCAATTGCCATCACTCATATCCATACATCCAACATTTGATTTGTTATAATAGTTTATTTTTTCCTAATGTATATTATTATATGTGACACTTTTATATTTTACTTGTATCTGAATTCATTTGTCAGTAAACTTTCATCTTTAAATTGTGGTTAATTCTACTCATGCAAGGATATATCTCCTTATCAACACTCAATTACCACCACTTACTCGCCTCCTATTGCATCCAACATTTAATTTGTAATGGGTGGTATTTGTTCTTGGTTTATTTGGGATCTCATGTTGATGGAATGTTTTTGTAATTTTTGGTTTGATCTCATAACGAAATTCTATTTCCTTAAAAAATATTCTTTATTTCAATCTATTTGCTAGTTGGTAATTTGACCCAATTAAGCAATTTGTGTATTAGTGATCATTTCTAACTATTGATTGATATACAAAATATTGTTTTTATACATAGTGAAATTTGGAAGAATGGCATTCTGAATTACGACAACAAATATAATATTTAGGTTAAACTTTAAAAATGATAGGTGGAATTTACTAAATTTTTAATTTTTTCATAAAAATGTAAATATTTTTAAACCCTGAAATTAAATCAATTCATTATTTCGAGAGAGATCATGATGAAGGGAGCATTGCACTTATAATTTTTTAGTTATAATTTTAAAATTATCCAAACACAGTAAAAAAATTACGTAAAGATTATTAATAATTATAGTAATAAACTTTGCTCAATTCTAAATTGTCGTAGTGCCATAATTGCGTAAGATATGGTGAAGATGAAAGGAGGCTATGAACATTTCTTGAACTGGGTTGACTTAATATCATTTTTTAAAAATCAATTGAATTAAGTTTTGAATTCATAAGAATAAAGTCAAAGGTTATATATCTACTTGGATAAAGACTATTTTTGTCTGCTTGTTTATGCGATGAAATTGCTGAATTTATCAACAGTGCAAATTAACAACAGCAAGATTTGTGCTGAAAACATGTGCTAAATACTTCAGTACCTGGTTGGAGGCTTCAGCCTTGACTGCTGGCGGCTTGCGGAGTTCCGCTTTCCTAACAGTATGTTTTTCGTTTTTTTCCTTCTTTGAACCTTCTCATCACTTTTATATAATATACATATATATATTTCAATTATATATGTATATATATTTATATGCAAATATAAAATTTTAAAATTATAAATATTTAATATCTAAAATTTTTAATCATAAATAAATAAATATAGATTAAAAATATATAATAAATTATAATTAATTAGATTCAATAGTCTAATTTAATAAATATATATTTTTAAAGAAATTATGAAAAAATAAAAATTATTATAATTAAAAAGTATTAGGAATTGGTTAAAAAAATCAAGTGAAAAAAATTTTTAATTTTAAAATAAAAATATTGTACCAACCAGTACGAGTCGGTATGACCGGTACAAAAATCAAAACGGTATGATATTGATGCCGTTTCAATTTTTTTTTTCAAAACCGATACGATATCGACGACTATGGTATGTACATCCATAAGATAAATTTTGAATCTTTTCCAGCAAGGGGAGACTATCCACGTCTCCCCTTACTGTTCACTTTTTTTTTTGTGGAGAGGGAAAGAGAAAGAAAGTAAAGAGAGAGAGAGAGAGGGTAAAAAAAGGAAAGAGAAAAAAAATTGTGTTTTCGTTTTTTTTTTTAAGTATTATAAATTTATATAAATTTTTATACATTAATAATTTATTTTATGTATATTTTTAAATGTTCGTGTATTCATATCATGTTTGTGTTATTTTTCGTTTTGTGTTTTAATTATTTTTCTTATATTGTATTTGTGACATGTAACGTGTTCGTTTTGTATTTTTGTTTTTCAAAGTATTATAAATTTAAATAAATTTTTACACGTTAATAATGCGTTTTACAAATATTTTTACACGTTCCTATATTCGTATCATGTTCATGTTATTTTTCGTGTTGTGTTTTAATTATTTTTTCCATGTTGTGTTCGAGTCGTGTCTCAATTCATCTCATATTTTACATAGTTTCTCATTGTGATTCAATTTAGTGAAAAATTTATGTGTTCATATCGTGTCTCAATTTATGACATATTTTGCATAATTTATCATAGTGATTCAATTTAGTGAAAAAATTGTGTGTTCGTGACGTATTCGTGTTCTTTTTTGTGTTTTCAAAGTATTACAAATTTATATAAATTTTTACAAATTAATAATTTATCAAAAAATTTACACGTTAATAATTTATTTTATGTATATTTTTACACGTTCGTGTGTTCATATCATGTTCATGTTATTTTTCATGTTGCGTTTTAATTATTTTTCCTATGTTGTGTTCGTGTGATGTCTCAATTCATGATATATTTTGCATAATTTTTTCATAGTTATTCAATTTAGAGAAAAAATTGTGTGTTCGTGTTATTTTTTTGTGTTTTTAAAGTATTAAAATTTATATAAATTTTTACATGTTAATAATTAGTTTTACACGTTAATAATTTATATAAAGTATTATAATTTTATATAAATTTTTACATGTTCGTGTATTTGTGTCATGTTCATGTTATTTTTCGTGTTGTATTTTAATTATTTTTTTATGTTGTGTTCGTGTCGTGTTTCAGTTCATTTCATATTTTATATAGTTTGTCATTGTGATTCAATTTAGAGAAAAAATTGTGTGTTCGTGTCGTGTCTCAATTCATGACATATTTTGCATAATTTGTCATAGTGATTCAATTTAAAGAAAAATGTATGTTTTCATTACGTGTTCGTGTTATGTTTTTGTGTTTTCAAAATATTATAAATTTATATAAATTATTTCACATTAATAATTAATGTTACATATTATTAGTTTATGTATTCATAATATTATTGTCATTGTTATTACAAAAATAAAAAAATGAATCGTTTTACTTGCAACATAGCGCGAGTATTTTTCCTAGTTATATATACATTTTAGGTGGACTATACATGAACTTTATAATTGCATAATAAATACATTGGGAACTTTAATTTATATGTCTTTAGAAAATAAATATGCATAGATTTTAGTATTTATGGGAGATAAATTAAATCTTGAGCTCATGAACAACATACGCACCACCTGAACTCAAATGCATGCCTAATAAAAATAATTCTCTTTTTATTTTTTTCAAAACATGTTTATTCTTTTTTTGAATTGTTTTTATTTCTTTGAAAGTGAAAGTGAATCGTAAATTTATTATCGAAAATATTCATTAAATATTCCCAACACTCTTGGTGGTATTTAACAAGATCTTCTCACCTCAAGATATCGTAGGAATCACAACTGTGATATCCTTCGAATTTCGTCGTTGGCAATTTACACCCATTTTTTATTTAAATGCGTACGATGCGAATATTTAAACATGGGATGCAAACGGTTAGGCATATAAGATATATGATTAAATACATAACTATAAGATTAAACATGCAAATCATTATATTAAAAAAACGAGTATGGCAAAATATCAAACACGTAACACTCATTATTTATTTATTTTTTCTATTTTGACTAATTCCATTTTAAAGTGAAAACGAATTTTTGTATCGAACATATCGCTAAATACTCCCACCACCCGTGGTGATATTTAACAAAATTCTCTCACCTCATGATATCTTAGGAATCACTACTGTGACGTCTTCCGAATTTCGTCTTCGATAAATCTGTATTCACCCCTTATGTTTATTTATTAAAAATAATTTCTTGCTATAATACTTCAGACCTTCTACTACAAATTCGTATTTTATGACACTAAGATATTCTACTATATTTGAACAATAGGTAAATACCAATAATAAAACATATTTAAAATAGGATAATAAATAATAACCACAAATAATAAGATATATTGAAAGACACTTCAACACAAACCCAAATAATATAATATATTAAAATAATATAATATTTAAAAACACTAATAATGTAATATGTTAAAATAATGCAATATTTAAAATAATATAATATTTAAACATGTTACTACATTAAGAACACTAATAATATAATATATTGTCAAAATATACTACCACATTTAAAATGACGAAACTAACAAAATATATTAAAACATGATATGACATTAAAAAGCTAATAACATAATATATTGTTAAAATACACTACCATGTTTAAAATAACGAAATACATTAAAACGTATTATGACATTAAAATACTAATAATATAATATATTATTAAAATACACTACCATGTTTAAAATAAAAAAAAATACATTAAAACGTATTATGACATTAAAATACTAATAATATAATATATTATTAAAATACACTACCATGTTTAAAATAACAAAATACATTAAAATGTATTATGACATTAAAATACTAATAATATAATATATTATTAAAATATTCTACCGTATTTTCAATAACAAGAATAATAAAATATTTTAAAACGAGTTATGACATTAAAAAAAAAAAATACAACACACAAAAATCACATGTGGGTTCATTGCTAGACAATGGATTAAGATATCCAGTTTTGATAGTGACATTCAAGAGTTGAATTTATCAAAAGGATGAGATATCTTTTGTGCATACCTAAGGGTTAGTGGAAGTAATGAGGATTACTCATTGAACAATGTATATCAAATACATTGATGATTAAAAGCTGAATCGACTAGTAATGCTAAGATCTAACAGATTTAGCAACAACTCCTTGGATTAAATGTTAAATAAGTTTAACATAGAGAAAATCCAATAAGTGACTTAATGCTATGATGTAAATAAATTCAGTCATTTGGAAACGTTCCAAATCAGAGAGGACTGAATTATTTATATTCTAAGTCAGAATACAAACCTTTTATTTAAGGCTACAAGAAGTTGTATTTGGATCAATAGCTCATTGGGCTAATTAAAAGATTCCTATTTGTTAAAGTAACAACATGAGCCATAAGGAATCAAGTTTTATTGTGATCCGAATAAGTATTGTGACTATGATAATAGAGATTATCAAAAGTATATGACCGAAGCATATTCTCACAATAATGTACAAAAGCTATGTCCTGGTAGAGACACAGTTGCTAATCGAAAGAGTTCGGCATTGGATGCTTTAGCGATTGGCTTAGTGGAAGTGGGAGATTGTTGGAATATGCCCTAGAGCCAATCGGTTTGGTTAGGCATAAACTACCAATAATGCAAACCCATCACTATATCTTAGTGATATAAGGTTTTCTTTCATGTTAGTATAATGATAAAGAGTTATTAAGTACTAACCGGATGAACCCCATGGAACATAAAGGCCTTGCAAAGGAATTATTTATAATTATGAGATCCTTATGCATCAAAGTCGTGTTCCTAAAATGGTTCCTAGTCATCGTATTGCCAAGATGGGGCATTGGCAATGCTTAAATAATAGTACATATTAAGCCTACTTACTTAGTAAGCAACTGATCTCACGTGTTGATGTATAAGGGATACTTTAGGATAACATATAGGTGCTTTTCTATTGAATAAGTTCACTGAACATGGCCCGCTATGAGAACTCCATTTGGTATTGTCACTCATGTGTCTATGGAAACGTTCTCACGTGTCATTCGTGTAAGTAGTCATCTGACTTGTGATACCAGGTCATCTTGTATGGAGAGTGTCATACTTTGATTCCATCATGAACGGGTTCCAAATGAAGAGATGCTTATGGTAGGATGGTTTTGGGTATGACTTGAACCATACAAAGATAAATGAGTGATCCAGAGAGGATTCACAACTCTAAGTGACATCGGAGACATACCTCATATGTTCTTGGCTTAAGTTAACTTAATAGAATCTTTGGCCAAAGTATGATGAATTTAGGAGAAATAGTTTCTCTAAGTTCACAAAGTTAACCAATAGCTGCAAGAACTAATATGGATTGAACATGAGTAGACATTGCACCATGCTAATGTTCTTTCCGGGATATTAGGTAAATGACCGAATTACACTGATAGACTGAACACGAAAAGTTATGTCGAGACTAACTTGACTCTCCAGTATATGGGTGGTCATGATGGCTTGTTAGAGTCCGCTCATGATCTATGAGTATAAATTAATTAGATTAATTTATATTCATTGCCAACATATTGGAAGCTTAATGGGTCACACACAGAAAGGTGAATTAAGAGATTAAATTGGAATGAGCCTATTAGATTAAATTGAGAATTTAATCAATAAGGACTTAATTAAATAGTTTAATTAAGTGGAAGAACTTAAGAACAAATATATAAGAGTTATGTTATAGCCCTTAGTCAAACCCTGGAGTGTTGCTGCCCCCTATATAAAGAAACATTTTAACTGATTTCCCCAATGGCCCCATAGCCGCACATCAGATGTGCTTTGAGCTTTTGGTTTATTCTTCTTGATTTTGTTTCTTCCTCCTTGCCTCTTCATGGGTTGCTAGAGAGAAAAACGTTTTCTTTCAAGAGAGCAAAGGCATAGAGTGAAGAAGAAAGAATATCAAAATAATCCTTGTGGTTGGCGCACCAAACCCGGAGGAGGAAGAAAAACGTTTTCTTCTTCTTGATGCTTATGAAGCATTCGGCCATGGATGTTTAGATGGGGAGAGATTTCTTGAAACCTAAACCACTAGCATGGTTTTCGACAGGACTTCATTCCTACCTTATGAAGGTTCTCTTGATCATCTTGTGTAAATCACCGTTAGAGGTCAGACACTTGTGTGGCTTGAAGTCTCGGATTGACTGCTTGATGTTCAAGATTGAGTGGGCTATTTGTAAACTCAAGATTACTAGATCTTTGAGTCAAGGTATGAATCTTAATCAGATGTATGCTTTATAATCACAAGATCAGCATGATCCGGCAAGATTCGGCTATCTCTTTGTTTATTTTTTCGCTGCGTTCATGTTCTTCTTTAGTTCAATTATTGTTTGAGCATGAGGTCGAATCCCAACATAATCCCTCTTCAAGGAAGTATTTTGTGAGTATGGATGTTACCTTTAGGGAGTCTGAGCCTTACTTTTATACACCTCAGCCACCTCTTCAGGGGGAGAACAAGGAGGAAGAGGTGGAGGTAATAGAACCTGCCTCCATCCAGGTTTTTAGCCAAAATACTAGTGCTGACAAGGGACAACTTCAAACTGGACGACTAGATAGGCCTGACTTGAAAACCTACACACGACGAGACAAGATGGATAAAGCCATTTCGCATGTTATACCAGGTCAATCGCCATCTCTGAATTCAGTCCTTGAAGATACATGTGGTGAGTCTCCTTTAACTCTTGATTGCCCTAATTCTAATTCCATTGCTAATGATCTTGATGTTCCTATTGCTATCAGAAAAAGAGTCAGAACTTGTACTAAACACCATATTTCTAACTTTGTCTCCTATGATTCTCTATCCCCTTCCTATAGAGCCTTTGTATTGTCTGTTTCCTCCGTTTCTATTCCACAAGGTTGGCAAGAAGCATATCATGATCCAAAATGGAAAGAGGCAATAGTTGAAGAGTTGAAGGCTTTGGCAAAAAATGAGACATGGGAACTTGTTACTCCACCATTGGGAAAAAAAACCAGTTGGATGCAAATGGGTGTTTACAGTGAAACATAAGACAGATGGTTCAGTCGAAAGGTACAAGGCTAAACTGGTGGCAAAGGGCTTTACTCAGACCTATAGGGTGGACTATCGAGAGACCTTTGCTCCTGTTGCAAAAATGAATACTATCAGAATCTTGTTATCATGTGCAGCTAACCTTGATTGGGACCCACAATAGTTTGATGTCAAGAATGCCTTTCTACATGGAGACTTAGAGGAAGAGGTGTATATGAAAATTCCTCCAGGATTTGGTGATGAGAAAACTAAAAGGAAGATTTGTAGATTGAAGAAGGCGTTATATGGCTTGAAACAGTCACCCAGGGCATGGTTTGACAGATTCAGTAAGGCCATGATTTCATTTGGATATCATCAAATTAATGTTGATCATACCTTGTTTATTAAACACAGTGACGGTAAGATCACATTACTTATTGTTTATGTTGATGATATAGTTGTGACTGGGGATGATAAGGAGGAGATTGCCTAACTCAAAAAACTTCTAGCTCAGGAGTTTGAGATTAAGGATTTGGGTAAGCTGCAATATTTCCTTGGAATAGAGGTTGCCAGGTCAGATTAGGGAATCTTTATCTCTCAAAGGAAATATATTTTAGATCTTCTTGAAGAAACTAATATGTTGGGATGTAAACTTGCAGACACTCCTATCGAAGCTAATCACAAGCTACAAGGAGGAGTTGGTGAGTCAGTTGATTTAGGCCGATATCAGAGGTTAGTTGGGAGATTGATTTATCTTTCACACACCAGACCAGACATAGCATATGCTGTGATTTTGGTGAGTTGGTGAGTCAGTTGATTTATCTTTTCCCATCTAGAGGCTATTTTCCACATTTTAAGATACCTGAAATCTGCACCTGGTAAAGGTCTGCTCTTCTCTAAGCATTGTCATCTAAAGATAAAAGCTTTTACGGATGCAGATTGGGATGAGCCTCCTGATGATAGGAGGTCAACATCTAGTTATTGCATATTTCTAGGTGGAAATTTAGTTACTTGGAGAAGCAAAAAACAGAATGTGGTAGCACGATCAAGTGCAGAATCAGAATACAGAGCTATGGCACAGGGTGTTTGTGAATTACTATGGCTACGAAAAGTGATGAAAGAATTGCGATTGTCAGAAGGGAAATCTCTATCCTTATTCTGTGATAACAAGGCTGCTATTAGTATAGCTCACAATCAGGTGCAACATGATCGAACAAAACATATAGAAATTGCTCAGCATTTCATAAAAGAGAAAATAACAGGTGGCTGTTTAAATGTTTCTCATGTGACCTCAGAAGAACAACTAGCTGATGCGTTTACTAAGGGACTTAGTAGCAGACTGTTTCACACCTTAGTTTGCAAGTTGGGCATGTGTGACATCTATGCACCAACTTAAGGAGGAGTGTTGATCGGTGGTGTTTGGTAGAGTAATTGTAGGAGCAATTATTTATCTAGTAAGTATTATCTTTTGTATCAGTAATTAATGCCTTAATATTATGTTTTCCATATTGTGATGTTTTCCTTTTCTAAAGCTGCTGTTTTAGGGTTAATTTATTTATATATATATATATATATATATATATATGAGTAGGCTGCTATAAATGAATAGAATATAAAAACAAACCTTTTGGTTTCTCTCTCTGACTCAACACTAAACCATCAACAATCCCCACGACAATCAAGACCCATTTTTTCACACTAGGCTTGCTATGCCTATGATTGTAACGGCTTCCTTCCGGAACCTTAACCATATAACTCAATCCGGTTCCTCTTTCAACCTGTTTAATGCCTGCAACCAGCCTGTAAAGAGAGCATTCTTTAAAGTTTTGGCCCCTTCTCCGAAGGAATATAATACAGCAACACATTTACAGTCATCCAAGCACAAACTTGCACATGCTGTCTTGCTAACAATAACCCTTTTGAGAGCATCTTTGAGTACACTACTGACACCATTTAATTCAAGCATCTCCTCCTGATCAGCTCCACCAAAGAACTGTCTTGGAGTTCCCTCATTGCAATCAGAACTCATGTCCCTTTTCCTTTATTAGAAGCCGTATGCATGAACAAGCATTGGAGAATGTACATATCCCATACTGTTTACATGCTAGAGGAAGTTTGCAGGTGGAGTTGAGAGCTTGAAATGAGGCTTCAAACTTTTGTGTGTTAGGTGAGTAAAAATAGAGTCCTAAATTTCCTGCCTTATTTCCCGGTGTTAGAAACTTCAGGGGCTGAATTCTCCATGATGCAATCTGCGCGATTTTTTTTTTTTTTTTTATGTTTATCATTGAATAACTCTAACCCTTTAGAACCCAATTCAACAAATGTGATATTTCTGTTCTTGGAAGGTTTAAATTCCCAGTAAGAGTACTTCAACTTACCAGAATTCAGGTAGAGAGCAATCTTGTTGTGTTGGATTTCAAAAGTGTAGAATGAAGTTGAGTTTCTTGGAAATGAAGTCAACCGAGTTGCTACATCTAGTCTTTGTCCCCAAAGCATTACATCGGTTGGGAAATTGAAACTTGGCATGTTATCTGGTTCAAAACATCGACAAGGACTAGATTACCTCTCTTCAGGATTTGTAATCTCTGCATGATCAGGAGGAGAATTACAAAACAATCACTTAAATTTTGACTATGCAAATTCATCAGGGTAGTTCTAGTTCCTTCACAATGATTCAACATTCAAGCAACTAATACTTTTTTACCTCCACACCTTGTCCAGAAGTTCCGGTCCGCCATCCGACTCGATCTTTCGGACCCTTCAGCAGTAAATCTCCATCTTCAGTAAGCTCAAGAACGCATACATCAGAGGTGTAAAACTGGGAGTAATGTCCAGAATTCCATACCTTCACATCTCCTAGAAAAAACTTCCAAGGAGCATGAATATTTCCCCTTATTGTTAGCTTCACCACTCAATGCAACTCTAAAATTTGGTTCCACCTGGTTATTAGCATCCATCAGGAAAGCTCTCCCAATGAACCCATCACTATATTCCAAAGGAACCGCTAGGCTTATCCTGTGGCCAACATGAATGGAGGAGCCACAGCTTCCATGATTCACCAATAGAATCAGAATACTACAAAGATAGAGCTTCATGACTGAAAGTCTGAAACTAAATTGTGGGATTTTGATGTTTTTCTATATCTACTGCTCAGCTGCTATAGAAATTCTTTTTTTCTTTTCCTGGAAAGATTGAAGCAAAGAAAGAAAGAAAAGGTCGGCAATGGCATGAGGCTGAGAACTTTTACAAGTTCCAGCCCCCACTTCCAAAAAGGTGCAGAGCTTATATTGATGGCATTAAGGTAGGAAGAATTGTTAATTACTCAGTTTTTTTATTACCAAAAAAGAAAAGTAACAGAAGGTTTGTGCACAGGCAGTCCCATGTGAAGCAATTGAAGGTATTTTATTAGCTGAAAAACTAATGTAATTAAAGCTTTTCAGGTGCCAACCAGCAAATTTTGGTCAATCCATTATCAACTCTAGTCAAATTATTTGGAAACTTTTTTTATCTTTGTTAACTACTAATAACCTGCTCCTCCACTTGGAAGACGAGAATCTTGCCTAGGAAATTAAATTACAGATTTTGCTGAAATTTTTATATAAAAAATAATAAAAAAATCATTAAATTAACTATCAATTACAATATACATATACATATGTGGATGTGATTTCAAAAAATCGGTTTGAATCTTTCTTTCACTAAAATTAAAAAATATATATTAAATTTATCAATTATTATATGAAAGTCACATTCAGTGAATGGTTCGAATGCACTGAGATTCATTTTCATCCCATCCCATCAAAATCACATTTCGAGACTAGAACGTCATTGCCACTTCAAATACCAGTATTATTTTGTTATTTTGATTTTAAACATGATTCTAATGTGATGAGAATGAATCTCCATCGGTGAATACAAAACATGATAAAACAAAAATATTAGTATAAATAACATTTAACAATTTAAACACACAAAAACAAAACTTAGGCCATAGATAAAGAATTGATTTTAGATACATTGATTATAAAAAATAAAAATTTTAATTTCACAAATGAAGTTATAAAATTACCACAGTTTTATTTTTAATTATTTTTTATTTTTAATTTATCTTAAAAGATATTTATCAACTTACTAATTTTACTTATGAAATTACACTAACGACAAATGACATAATTTTTCATAAATTAATTTGTGTGAAAAAAAAAATACTGGGACAGTAGAAGTGGATCCTGCTTTGATCTTATTAGGTTGGGTCAGGTAAATTGAGTGACCGCTGCTTTTTATTCCCTTTGGAGTCGGAAGGCGCTCCTTCGCTTTCGAGTAAGATCATGATAATCGGGCCAGGTGCCCGCCACGTGTAATATTCTACTGCTGCCACATGGCAAGTGCCTTTCTGCTGACTCTGTTATCACGCTTTGCTGACGTGTTCAACTTCCATGTCATCAAAAGGCAATTATACCTAAAGATAAATTTTGGGCCGGGCCGGGCATCCATTTTTCTTTTGGTTTATAAGCTCAGTTAGACTCCATTAGGTTTGGCATATTAATAAATAATATATTTATTTATTTGTTCATATTTATTAAAAAATTATAGATAATTGAATATGAAAAAGTAAAATACTAAATAAGTTTTTAACTTTTTTTTTAATAAGCTCTTATACTTTTATTTTATCAAATTAAATTCTTCTGATTTGTACAAAAAATTATCCGCTTGGTTAATGGGTATTAATCTTTCTGTTGAAAAAAAAAAAGGTTATTTAGATGAAAGGATGAAAGATTCAATATCTGCCTGCCTAGAGGTAGAGGTTTTGACATGCAAGAAATCCCAAGACCTGGAATGGTTTTGTTGAAACGTTATGAACAGGTTTGTCCTTGATGAATATTGATCTGAAAATTGTCACTAATTTAATCATGATTTTCATTCAGCAATACTTTAAAGAACCTTAAAGTTTTCAGATCAATATATATAGTCAAGACTTGTCAAACACTTGGTGAAGGAAGGCCCTGGGGGATTTCATAGGCCCGCCTGGCTACAAAGATATGGAGAAAAACAATAATTAGTCTACACATATGATGTGTCTTGGATTGAACTGGGATCCTCAGACAAGAAAATATGATAAGCGACATCCAGTTGATGATACCGAGGCCCCCAATATTCCACATGAATTTCGTCTTCCGGAGGTGAATCTCGAATGGTGTTTCATGGGGCCGGTTTCATCTATCATCCCATTCTCTGCTCCACTGGCTGAGGCTCTTTTAGCAGAAACTGGGCTTCGCCGTGGTCGTCTCAATTTTACCTTCAGACAATTTTGAAAACTTTGAACTATAAACATTAAACAGAACTATGGCATTAGCTAGGATACAGGTATATAAAAAAAAAAAATTTATTATTATTTTCATTGCTATAACTCTATAGAGTAGGAGAAAATCTGTATTTTGGAGCTTCATTTGGTTAGAAAAATGTGTAATACAGAAGCAATGCTAGTAGAAAAGTTTTATAGTTTCCAAATTTTCAGTTGTTTGGTTGTCTAATTCTTTGCTGTTTCTACCTATGTTTTTTGCTGCTTGCATGTGGAAGCACTTTGCTTCATATATCAGCATGTGCCATATATGGTTAAAAGCTTTGTTATCTGAATTTTTTATTTTTTTAAAAATATTTCTGTTAATTACATATTCAGACATGAATATACAGGTATGATTTTTTAAATATATGAAGAAAAAAATTAAAAATAAATATATCAATATTGAACACATAATCGTATCTGATACTCATCTCTAATTCGAGTAATATTAAGTTAAAGGATAATACCGACAACATCAATTAAATAATCAATTAATGAATTAATGAAACTCCATTGGCTTATTAAATAAATGTGCCACGATTGGCAACATTTATAATGTGAAACAAGATAAGTTATGAAAACCATATAATATTCATGCCACGCAATGAAATGCATCATTGGCTCGCATTCTCGCAACAAGATAGGATACCCTGTAATCACAATATGTGGTGATTGTGTGACAAGTTGGCACCCATCCTTTTATCCATCAGATCATCATCATATTAGATATTTTAATACATCTTGTGTTTTTTTAAAGATAATATGAAGTTATTTACATATTAGATGTGCTTGGTATGAGGTGATCTTTTTAAAATTAATAGTGATTTAATTACTGTGTTTGGATCACTGTATTTGATAGTAACTTGAGAATTCTATGTGAGATTAGATCACTTCATTGTGGGATGATCTGGATCCCATCCAAAATGGTGAAAAAAATTTATCACTGAAGGAGACTGATATTTAAAATTGTTTTAAGATGGATTTAATCTCGAAGTGATACCCACCAAAATATATTTCTTTACAAATTTTTATTTTTTATTAAAAAAAAAATCACATTTTAATCATCTTATACAAGACAACTATGTGACCATTAGATATGAATATGTTAATAATTTGAATTATACTCATCAATACTAGTTCATATCTTATAATTTTCTATAGATTAATAAATTCTTATTTTATAAATTGTTCATTCAATAAAAATTGAAATTATTGCTTTCATTAATAATCTTATGATTAATAATAAGATTATTTTTTATGTTATATATTTAGTAATCGTTTTTTATGCAATACCAAACACAGTAATTTAAGATCACTAGTGATCAAATCACCTTGATAATTTTATCACTAAATAGTAGTTAGATCACCACGATGATTTTAAAAATGATACCACCAAACACTACTTTAGGAATTTATTTATAATCTAAAGTTCAAAACCAGTGAACATGTTGTTCATAACCATTTTTAAGGATGATGTTATTTTCGTTTTCAAGCTCGCTTTTTATTTTTCAATGCGAAGATAAAGATTAGTTCGAGAAAATCTAAATTTGAATTCACCTAAATCCGAATTCATCAAATAGTTAAATTCGAATCAAAAGAAACACAAACCCAAAATTAATTGAATTTCAAATATTCCAAACCCATAATACTCTAAACTTGAAAGAATTTAAACACAAAATAATTAAAACTAAAAATTAACTTAGACTCGTTTGGATTCAAACGGGGTCACTGTTCGGCGCGATTAGGCACCTTTTTGCCCCAACCGCGCCGAAATTACCCTGTGGGTAACAGGGGCCAGCCCTTTTATTTCACTGGAGCATGAGTGCTCCATTGAAAGAAAAAAAAAAAGCCCTCCAGTGGAGGGCCTTTTAACTCACAACAGCAGAATGGGTCTTCAGTAGCGGCGTTTATAAATGCCGTTAAAATATTTGTGGCTTTTTCTAAAAACGCCGCTAAAAGTGCCGCGGAAAACAGCGCCAAAGAATTTCTCAGCATTTGAAACAAAAACGTCGCTAGATTAGCAGCGTTCGTAGGGATTTTTTACGGCGTTTATCAAACGCCAGCGTAGGACTACGGTGGGTGGTATTTGAGAACACATTAGTGACGTTTGTAGTTTACAAACGCTGCTAAAGTTATTCATTTAGCGGCGTTTGTAAGCTAGAAACGCCACTAAATGAATAATTTTGTTCTTTAATGGTCACAAATTTAGCGGCGTTTGTTTTCAACAAACGCCGTTAAATTTCCAGAATTCTTAAAAAAATATATAAGTTGAGAAATATAAATTTTTAGAATCGTCACAAAGTTGATGATCCATTTATATTTTATGGCGGCATTGTTGATGATCCATCTGAATCAGCAAGCTACGTATTAAAAATACAAACTAGAGTTAGAAATTAAATACCTTTACCACTAAGTAAAAGGGAAAAGAGAAGTAGGATGAAAATGTTCTAATAAGCAATGAATCATTTATTACTTGGTGAAGAAATTCTAAGAGATCAACATCTGATAGATTGACACCTAAAATGCAGGGTACCTGCATATTATCCATATAAAACTTTATTAACATCAAAGTTTAACAGAACAGAAAAGGAAGTTTCAATTTGCATGATAAGCAAACAAAGATATGATAAAACAGATAATTTTGACCCAATATCGTTAAACTTATAAAAAAATGTGTAAGTAAACCTCATGCAAAAACATAAAATTGTTACCTTCAAATAAGAATTTTTTAGGAATGGAAGGAGAGAAAAAAAAAATTGTTCAAATTTGGGGAGAGGAAAGGATGAAGAGAATGAGAGAATTTTTTATTTGGGGGAGGAGGGAGAGGGGCGAAATCTGATTAAAATAATCAAATAACGGCATTTCTCTCGAAAACCGCTGCTAAATTAAGACTCTTTGAAAAAAAATGGTAAACTTTGCCGCTCAAGTGTTGAATTTATCAGTATTTAGTGGCGTTTTTAAGACAAAAGCCGCTATTTTTTCTTATATAGCGGCGTTTCTAACGCAAAACGCCGCTAAATTCATACCTTTTGAAAAAAAAAAAGCGGTAAACTTTGGCTCTTTGAATTTATCTCATTTTAGCGGCGTTTGATGTTAAAAACACCGCTACATGTAAACTTTAACGGCGTTTGTCCATGCAAACGCCGCTAAATGTAAACTTAGCAGCGTTTGGATGGACAAACGTCGCTAAAAACGCCGCTAAATGTACTACTAAAAACATTTTCCATTTCTTTTGATAGAAATGGCGGGCATTTTTTTGGCGGGAAAAAAAGTACCGGTAATTTGAGAAATATTTAGCGACGTTTTTAGTTTTAAACGCCGGTATTTTATCTTCTTTAGCGGCGTTTGCTCCACACAAACGCCGCTAAATTAATTTTTAGCAGCGTTTGGGTTAGAAACGTCACTCCCTTTATAAAAACACGGTACTTAGCGGCGTTTGTAAGTGAAACGCCACCAGTGAAATGCCACTAAAACCTAAAATTGCTGTAGTGACTATTTTAACCTTATTTTAACTTTTTATGATTTTTTTATTTTTTATATAATAAATATATATTTTATTTTTATATACTAATTTAATAAATATATAAATTTTATTATTATAAATTAATAGATAATTTAATTAAAAATAAATAATAACATGAATAATAAAAAATAAATATAAAAATATTATTTGATATATTTTTGTAATTTTTATTAATAAAGTTATTATTTGATATAAATATAATTTTAATTATTTATTAATTTTATAAATATCAAATAAATTTAAAAAATTATATATATATATATGTACACATTTTTATCTAATGTCATTAATAGTCATTTTCTCTTCTCACTACAATTAATCTCATCGCCACCGCTGCTTTTGAATCCAAACACATATCCCACCACTGATTTTAATCTCATCGCACAGTACTCAATCTCACCTCTACAGTAACTAATCTCACCTCCACCGCTGTTTTTAATCTCACCGGAATCAATCTCACCATCTATCCAAATGGATCCTTAATCAAAATCCATAATAACTCAAATTCAATACTAAAAATATAAAATTTATTATTAATTTTCTTATGGCCCAAATCCAAACTTAAAACAGACCAAAAATTATCCAAAGCTAAACTCTAAACGACACAATCTGATGTGGATGTGATCTGAATCGGAAACGACTCAACTTATGTCCAACTTTTTTTGTCACCTTCACCCTTAATTCTAAAACGAAGAATTGCAAACCCCCCCCAAAAAAAAAGGGGGGGGGGGGGGGGTTATAACACATCGATCATTAAAAAGACTATGCTTGCTAACTCATCTCGTTAATGGTCGAGTAGATATTCCATTATTGGCATAATATTAGGTGGTGAATGGTGATATAATCATTTTCAAATCAATCACTTTCTTTGGGAGTTTTGCTTTTGTTGTTGTACTATCTATTTGAAAGCTTGTTTGCCTTTGCCCTCTAAATGGGATTCCAACAGAAAACTCCATTCCCTCAAGACTATAAAATAGAAAATAGTAAAAAAAATAAAGTAAACAATATGTGAGAAGCAAAGAAATGTGGAAATCCTACACGGCAAAACATAGAAAGAAACAAGGTGTCATCTGATACACTTTGATGTTGAAACCCTCTTTTGTCATAAATAATTTTTTGAGTTTAACGTATGAAGTTACACACGTCTCCTTTCTCTTCCGATCCTCATCGTCATACCCTAAATTCTAAACAATTATTATTATTGCCTTGGTGACTTAAAACGATGACCACAACTTTTTTTATAAAAGTATTTGCATTGCTTTGGAGATGATTTGTTTATAGTTCATGAACAATTTATTGCTCAAATCTGATTAAATTGGCATATGATGGGGTTCACTAAAAGATATATTCTTTATTTGTTTTTTATAAAAGAAGTTGCAGTCTGAAAATAAAAAATAAAAAACGGATTAAAAATATTGAAATTTGAATTTTAAATTTGTTGGATGTCATTTCTTAAAATCGACTGTATGAACCAATTAGCTTAAACCTTGAGTTTATATCCTTAATTTGTTTTTTTGAAAGGGTCGAGGTATCTTTAATTTTTACTTGGATTTTTTTTTTTTCAGATGATTTTTAAGGTGCAATATTTTCTTACATCGATCTAATGCATTCACAATTTTATTTTCAAAGTACTCTCACAAAAAATTGAACATTAGTTGATAAAAAAAATTCCTCTAATTATTTACTGAATTATCCGCGTGGTCACTACAAAAAAGAATCAAATATTTATGTAAAAGATTAGAATAATAATTTGGTACATTGGCATTGAAAACTTTTTATCTTTGAGTTAAGAGATTGTCACATATTTTTTTTAATTATTTTTTTATTATACTTTAAAGATATGTGTCATTATGTTAACTCTGCTTATAGAATTTAAAAAATCTAATGACAGTGTATGATATAATTACTCAAAAAATTATTGGTTAGGTACGTTATCCTTTAACAATCAGTTTCCCCATCTATCCCGAGTTTTGAACCAGATACATTAGCATGAGGCCTTGATTTCTGAATTTAGCTTTGTTTATGGAGTAAAGGGATTGACCAAATTACTCTTGAATAAAGGATAAGGTCTTGTTGCCCTAACGATAAGACTGAGTGGGAGAGGCTTCTAAGATTGTTAGGTCTTAGCTTTTAAATAGATATGTTCATGGATCGGATTAGATCGCGGTCTAAATTTTATTTATTTATCCAAGTTCGGTCTGGATCAGTCCGTAAATTCGTTTTACTATTTAAAAATATTAAAATATTATTTTTATATTAATATTTATATATTTTATAATTAAATTTAAAAAAAATATATTTTTTTATTGAATAAACAGTGATCCGGATTGAGTCAGACCAGTCCAAATTGTAAAAATATTGTCCAGCCTCAACCCAATACAGATCGGACCTATCGAATCGGACGAATAACCCGATCCTTTAACATGTCTACTTTTAAGCCTCACCTTTTATAAATTTTTACCAACTTCATGTAATTGTTTCATCATTTGTTTAGTTTGTTATCCGTCTTTTTTCTTAGTCGTCCTAGTTCAATGGTATATATTCTATGTGAAAAATGTTAATTAGTGTTTGATGATATTGATTAAGATGATATTTATGAAAAAAAAAAAATATAATTAGTATATTATTTTTTAAAAAAAATAGTACATCAAATGTATTTTTTAAAAGAATAGTATTTTAATTATCTTTAACAGGTTTATAAACACTCGAACCCATATTATATTGTAATTTTTATTTTATATGTAAGAATTTATATTTGATGTACTGTCAGTGTTAATGAAAATATTTGCTATATACTATATAATAAATCAAATATAAAGATACTTACAGAAAATTGATTTGAAAAAATAGATATCGAGTCAAGGTAACACCTCTGACCTTAAGTCGAATTTTGTCTGCTTCTAAGGTGCTTGCAGATTGATGCAAATCGTCTCCCAGGCCTCCTCGATAACGTTGCTCTAGAGGGCACACTCAAAGCAACACAGCGAATCGGAAAATGTTAGACTCTTTCTCAATCAGAAAATTATGCAGTAAATTTGTGTGTAAAACAGACTTTGGAAGTCTGAATTTAAAGAGGGACAGAGCAGTCTGTTCGGAAAGGGTGCACCAGTTGGGAGGAGTCTGTTCGATCAGAACAGACACATCCAAGAGGCGAACCGGTTTGGTCATGCACAGTACCAAACCGACATGACTTATTCCGAAAAGAGACATTCTAGATGCAGACCTGACTGGTTCGGTTTATGATCGAACAGTCACAATTAATCGGACAGAAAACAAGTTGGTCGGGCTGGGCAGCAAAAAGAATATTGTTGATCCAAGCCCAGGTCCAGGTCCGGTCTGACCCAGCCCAAGCCCTGCTAGGCTCGACGACGCTCGTGGTCCAGCCCAAGTTGTGTAGGTCCTCACCCACCACAAAACTTGGGTGCCCCTTGGGGCCCAACCCAATATGAAACACTAGCTTATATAAACTATAAGCTAAAGTCATTCTTAGTTCTATATGGGATTCATAACCAACCACACCAAGAACCAACTTTTCTTCCTCTTCAAGTGGGTTATAATGAGACTAAGTTCTTATTCAATTTTGATATCAATTGTTTATGTTAAATATACACCGTGTATGTAGTTACGACAACCTACGTATTGTAATACGTATTTCATATTTATACACCCAAATAATACATTGATATCCAACAATCCCTCACATGAATGGAAATTGTCTAATTAAACTGACAAACAGACTCGGACATTGAGAGAGAGTAACTTTGAAAAGTAATTGTATCAAGATAGGTGGCTTTTGGTTTTGAACCTTCCATAGCGATAACTATCATATTTACTCAGCTAACTAGTGAACATGATATCTTGAACTATTCAGCCTTTCGTGTAAACCAAGACAATAGGTATCACGAAATTCCTCTTCGAACATCTTCGGTTCTCACGGTTGTGCCCATTTTGGTCCTGAACACTTCCTAGTTTTTATGAGTACTCTAGGAAATTTAGCCTGATCAGTTCTTATAGAAGTGGTCACGTTTCTTACTCATAATAGGTGATTGCTTATAAGAGTATCCTGCAATGCCCCACTTGATATTATCAAGCTATAAGAATCATTAAAAGCATAGCTTATCCTAACTCCTTTGCAGGCAGCACTAATTCATCATAGGAACAGATTAGAGTGTTTACCTCTTTTAGTGCTCACCCTAAGTTAACATAACTCGGTTTTCCCTTTGAACCTAGATCTTGGGATCTCCAGTCAACTAGGTTGGGTTGCCATTATGTAACTTTAATTTATAGGCTTAAAACCCATTCCCCTCCATGATTTACTTGCTCTCTTGTTAAAACTTTACGTAAGCGCGCTTCATTATCCTTTGATTTTTCATAATCAAAAGAGATGATTCCATTTGAGAGCAACTGTCTAACGGTATTATGTTTTCGACGAATGTGTCGAGATTTACCGTTATACAAACTACTCTTTGCCCTACCAATTGCTGATTGGCTATCGCTATGTATACAAATTGCAGGCACAGGTTTCGGCCAACTTAGAATATCTTCTAAATTTTCGAAGAAATTCCGCTTCATCTCCAGCTTTATCTAAAATTATAACTTCAGATACCATGGTAAATCTGGCTATTCACGTTTTGTTTAGAAGATTTCCAAAACACTGCATCTTCCAAAACACTTCATTCTTTGTTCTTTGGCACAACAGCCAATACATTGAGCTTAAAAAGCCCATCACATAAGTATCCCCCACCCACAAATATCTCACTTTTAGTGAGTACAATTTTATCAGACTCGAAAACAAACCTAAACCCGTTTTTGCTCAACAGAGAGCCGGAAACCAAATTCTTTTGAATTTCAGGAGCATGAACAACATTGTTCAAAGTAAGTTCTTTCTCGGATGTCATCTTGAGTATCACCTTTCCATGGCCTCGTACCTTGCAAGCCGTAGAGTTTTCCATAAATAGTTGCTCATCATGAGCAGCTTCTGTGTACTCGGAGAAACTTTTCCTTTCAGAACATACGTGACAAGTGGCCCCGGTGTCAACCCACCACGTCTTAGGGTTTTCCACCAAGTTCACTTGTGACATAACAGCAACGAGCTCAATCTCATAATCATCAACTAGGTTGGCTTGAGCTTTCTTTTTCTTATTCTGCCGGCAGTCTTTTGCACGATGTCTGGGGATGTTGCATTTAAAACAACTTCCCGTGAACTTCTTGAAATCCATTTCATTATTAGCTTGGGAAGAACTTGAACCAACATATTTTCTCTTATTGGTTTCCTTCGAATGTTCAACAACATTCACCTTGGCTTCCATGGTCTGAACCTTAATCCTCTTTTCTGAACCACGGTTATCCTCCTCAATCCTTAATCGAACAATCAGATCCTCTATAGTCATCTCCTTCCTTTTGTTCTTTAGATAGTTCTTGAAATCCTTCCACGAAGGTGGTAATTTCTCTATCGAAGCTGCCGTCTCAAATTATTAACTAAGAATCATTCATTCGGCAGTTATCTCTTGGAGGAGCAATTGATACTCTTGGACTTGACTAATCAAGGATTTTGAGTCCACCATTTTGGAATCCAAAAATCGGCCAACCATAAATTTCTTTGTGCCGGCATCCTCGATTCTATATTTTCTCTCTAAGGACTCCCACAGCTCTCTAGCTGTCTTGATCGGACTATACACATTGTATAATGTGTTGTCCAATCCATTGAAGATATAGTTCTTGCATAGGAAGTCAAAGTGCTTTTATGCTTCCATCGAGGCTAAAAGAGTAGTATCAATCTCTCCCCCTTTGGGAATAGGGGCCTCCTCCCGTAAAAACCTGGCTAAGTTGAGGCAAATAGAACAGCATCTTATGCTGCCATCTTTTGAAGTCCAGACTACTAAACTTATCGGATCTCTCACCATGTGTAACATGTAGAAGTTGTGGTGCTACAGGCGCACTAGCATTACCGGTAGATCGTTCGGCCATCTGTTATTTCAAAATAACAGGATCAACTCGCATAATTTTTATTACAAAATTATACTACTAATAATATTCACAAAAATATATATATTATAGTAACACAATATATATATATGATCACGAATATATATTATTAAAAGCAAAACCAAATATATATATATTACTAAATAGTAGCAATATAAATATATTTAAAAATAAGTTATAATAAAAATTCTATATATATTATAACAAATATATAAGCTCTCAAAATGATAAAATAAAAGTTTTCAATATATATAAAAACTGTCAATACATATAACACAAACAATATGAAGTCAGAAAGCTTTTATAATCAGCTACAAAATATAAAAGCAAGAACGTAGATATATATAAAATATAAGTTCAACACACAGTAACCAATATATATAATTATTACACTTAAACAAATATTAAACATATAAGTTGTCAGTAAGTATTATAAAAAGATACTACACAAATAATATTTATATATATATATATAAAACAAACAGGTGCCACTTGAAGAAAAGATGATTCGGTGGGTTGGTTACCAACTGAACCATCACACCTTTTTTAATAAACAGGTGAAATATCTTTCACAAATACCAAAAGTTGCCATCAAAATCTGACACCAAAACCAAACAATATATACAATACAAACAGTATCGAAATATATGTTAAAAACAACAAAGAAACAATATAAATATATTATAACTACAGTAACACACTTAACAAGTAATGCTACTGTTTAACAAACTTAATAAAAAAATACAATACTAATATATATATATATCATATATATATCTCAACCGATTCAACTGTAGTGATGTAATATAATATATATTATATATTATCACTAAACAACAGTATATATATTGTACGAATATAAAGTTATAACAATATAACAAATATTGCAAAGTCTGTAAGCATGTATAAAATCAAACAAACAGTAACTATTAAGAACCTTACTCTTTATTAACAAATATAAGCAGTATATATAATTAGGAACTATAAACAGTAATAAATATGTTACATATTAATCGCATATATATATATATAAATAATACACAGCATATAACAAATAAAAATACGAAGGAAAATTCGTCTTAAGATTGTTAATAAAATATTTGCTATATACTATATAATAAATCGAATATAAAGACACTTATAGAAAATTGATTTGAAAAAATCAATATCGAGTCAAGGTAACACCTCTGACCTTAAGACGAATTTTGCCTGCCTCTAAGGTGTTTGCAGATTGATGCAAATCGTCTCCCAGACCTTCTCGATAACGTTGCTCTAGAGGGCACACTCGAAGCAACACAGCGAATCGAAAAATGTTAGACTCTTTATCAATCAGAAAATTATGCAGTAAATTTATGTGCAAAACAGACTTTGGAAGTCTAAATTTAAAGAGGGACAGAAGTCTGTTCGAAAAGGGTGCACCAGTTGGGAAGAGTCTGTTTGGTCAGAACAAACACATCCAAGAGGCGAACCAGTTCGGTCATGCACAATACCGAACCGGCATGACTTATTTCATAAAGAGACATTCTAGATGTAGACCTCACTGGTTTGGTCTAGGACGGAACAGTCACAATTAATTGGACAGAAAACAAGTTGGTCCGGTTGAGCAGCAAAAAAAGTAATGCTGACCCAAGCCTAGGTCCGATTTGACCTAGCCTAGCCCGGCTCGATTGCGCGAGCGCGTGTGATCCAACCCAAGTTGTGTAGGTCTTCTCTCATCACAAAACTTAGGTGCCCTCTAAACTTAGGTCTAATCCAAGTTCATTAGCTGATGTCTAAATTCGGAGTTTAACTTTGTTAATTATGGCTTAAAGAGAGCATCACCACATTTTGCAATTTCTGTCCCCTCTAATCTTAGACATGCCACAAAATTTCTGGTGGGTTTGGTCCTTTAAACTAAGCACAAATTTCGTCTGATGTTTAATTGGTTAATTTATCCGTATAAAAAGAAATGGCTTTTGGTTTGGTTTTAAAAGTTTAGATGGGAGAGGTTATTCTAGTTCAGAATCAAGGTATGTCACAAAATTCAGAGAGAATTAACAGTGATACTTATAGAACTCCTATTAAGTGGGACTGTTGGTGAAACTCGAGCTCTAATATTTGTTAAGACGTTAATAAATATTGAACCAACTCATGTATTTAAAAAACATAAATGGTTTTGAATTTGGTTCTTACTAATGATCTTTCGCTAATATTTATCTCATATATATGCATGACTTATTGCAAATATAGAGGTGTTCATGGGTCGGACCGGATCGGGTACGAGTCGGGCTTAAGTATGGTATCAACACTGCATATACTTGTCCAATTCCGGCCCGACCCAAAATATGGGCCTCAAATTTTGCCCAAACTCGCCCGTATTTATAAATGGGTAGTCCAAACCCGTTTAGACCCGCCCATATTATTTTGTAAAAAAAAAAATAAACAAATATGTTATTTTTTATTTAATTTTTAGTATTTTTTTCATTTTATTAAGTTCTAAAACATGAATACTTAACATATTTTTAAATGTTTACATTTTTTATATGATATAAACTACATAAAATATATAAATATAAAAATAATATATTATATAAATGAAAAATGGACGGATCGGACTCAGGCCTTGATAATTTAGAGCCAAGGCTCGACCCATTTTCTAAACGGGTCTTTTTTTTTTTCAAACCCATATTTCAAAATTAATATTTTTGTTCAAACCCTCTCAAATATTGAACGGACCTTCAGGCTTGTACGGATAACTCGACCCTTGAACTGGTCTAGCCAAGTACTATATAAAAATTGTTATAAATCTTAATTATTAGATTAATAAATTTTTTATTTATTTTTATTATTCCTATCAAGTAATTAAAGCACAACTTAATGTTTTAAGAACTTCTTTTAAAATGAAAAAAGAAAAAAAGTTATTGAATGAATAATCCAAAAGAAAAAGTAGGTCATGAATGCATAAACTTTTTTTTTTATTTTCTCGTGTCTTCTTTAGGTGGGGAAAAACAAATAGCAATAATTGAGTTATAGCCTTATAGCCTATAGGTGATAATTAATTTGGTTAATTATCGCAGTTCCTCATTCTAGCTTTTCTCATGTCCCTTTATGCATTTATAAAAATAAACCTAAAGTAGTAAAATATAACAACACTGTTGTAAACATATACTGCACGCTTTAAATGCTAGAGAAAACTTTGATTACCTTTCTTAAAATAAAAATATTTAAGATATGCTTTAAGGGTTTTTTTTTTTTTTTACCATTTACAAATAAAGTCGAAAATATGAAAACGAATTACAAATATTTTGAAATTTATTGAATTTTATCTTTTAAAAATAATTATATAAATCAATTAGATTAAACTCGAATTTTTAACTTAGGATTGTTGTTATATCATAGTGGAGTTCAAAATTGTACAATGCTTATAATATATTTGTAATATGGTCAGAATTGTTTTTTATTTTGTCCGAATTCGATTCGTTTTTCGAATAATTTAAAAAATGCAATCCTTCACAGTTTAATACATTCAAGCTTTGGAACTTCTCTCAATAATTGAACTTTCATTTTATATATTTTTTATCTGGTATTGAAAATAGAATATTTGAAATTAATTGCAGTAGCAAAGTAATGGATTCATAATTGTGAATATTTTATATTATTTTGAAGTAAATAAAATGATCTTTCATTACTTAGAAGCAATAGTAATACACTCAACTTTGATATAACGTCTAAACTATTCTTGCTAAACCTAAAACATCATTATATATTGAGATAATCACTCCTTCAAATATTTTATTTTTTATTAAATTAACTGGATAATTATCGGTTATTTTTTTTAATTATTTTTTTTTAAATATATACATTTAATGTATTATTTTTATTAAAGTAAAAAATAATTTCTTAAAATGTCACCTTAAACAATGTCATTAAATATTAGTTAACATTTTTTTTTCATTTTTTCTTCAAATATGAAATAATAATTTATATAAAATATTAAAAGATCCAATTAACTAATATCTATAAATAATGATTAAAAATTATTTAATTGTTATTTTTTAAAAAAAAAATTATATTTAATGTATTATTTTTATTAAAATAAAAAAATAATTCATTAATTATACTTTTTTACTTAAAAATCACCTTATCCTATTAACATTCTTTTCAACAAAAAAAAAAAAAAACACTATTAACATTTCCAACAATTAAAATCTTCATTAAGAAAACAATAGAACACTTGTCATTTATGAAATATTTAAATATCCAAAAAAAATATGAGACAGTGAATCAGATATATTGTATCGAAAAAAGTTCAGCCTATAGAACGTGACCACGTGGCATTCATTCAGCGGACGGCTAATTTTAAGCCAGGTAAGAAGTCAGAAGTGTAATTTTAAAGGTAAAAGAGAGGCATTTTTATAACTTCGTTCCCCGCCAGAAACAAACTAACAACTCAAAGTACACGTCAGCGGAGACCTCCTTCCCTTCCCTATATAAAGTACTTTCCCTCTCAATTCTTTCCTTCCAAACACCATCTCCCTCTGCCTCTCCCCCTTTAACGTTGCCTTTCCTCACTTAGCAGCATTAAAGCCACCAAACACAGTCCTACATTTTCGGACCTCTTTTTTTTTTTTTTTTTCTTTTCCTTCCAAAAAGACAGGAGAGAAGTAGCGTCGGAAATGATGATGCAGAGTTTTATTCCATCGAGGAGGGTATTGTCGGAAACTAAATATTCTCTGCGGTGGTGGCAACTAGGTCGACGCTGCTTCTCTCAGGTGGCTCAAAAGGAGGAAGTTGATAACAATGGTGGCGTTGTTGTTCCCAAAATGCCTCCTTTTGATTACTCTCCGCCTCCTTACACCGGTCCCTCCGCCGCTGAGATCCTTTCCAAACGCAAGGAGTATCTCAGCCCCTCCATGTTTTGCTTTTACAATAAACCCGTGAGTTTTTTTTTTATATATATATTTTTATTTTAACACGGGATCTATTGAGTTTTGAAATGCAAAACAGAAAACTAAATTTATTTTTTTATATTCAAAAGCGATAATCTTGACGTTGTAAAATACTATTAAGTTTAAATCATTGAACTGTCCTTTGTTTTCTTTTTTTTTTAAAGAAGAATTGGACTGTTCTTTCGAAACGTCTAATGACGTTTTTTTTTTTCATGCAAATCACGTTTTTCATGGATTTTGATTTGAAGCTTTGATTAATTAACAATCTAACAATATTGTAAAATATTACTATTCACTATCTTGATTTCCTTCTTTCATTTTTCTTAAGAAAAAAAAAAAAAGACGAAGAAGAAGAAGAAGAAGAAGAAGAAGAAGAAATTCTTAAGAATTATTCACTACTGCACTTATTTAGATCTGTTTGGCTGCTTCTCAGATTCATTGAACTGTATGAAGTAAATCTGGCAGATGATTTGTCCTTTATTAAAATTTTTTTTTTCTCACTGTGGACCGGATCCCGCTGTTGCTTTCTTTCTTTCTTTTTTCCTTAAATGTTAATTTTATTATAATTAAAAATTAAAAATAATGAATAACGAATATTCTGTATGTATGGCTTTTTTTTTTCAGCTGAACTTAGTGGATGGGCGGATGCAGTACTTGTTCGATGAGAACGGGCGAAGGTACCTAGACGCATTTGGAGGGATTGCTACGGTGAGTTGCGGCCACTGCCATCCTGATGTGGTGGACGCAATCGTCAACCAAACCAAGCGCTTGCAACATTCCACTATCCTCTACCTCAACAATGCCATCGCTGATTTCGCTGAGGCCCTTGCCAACAAGTTGCCCGGCAATCTCAAGGTCATAAAATAGGAATACCTCCATTGTTATTTTTCCATCATTTCTAAACTATACTGTCTGTAACTCTATTGGGTGAAAAATTTTCAATTCTGGCCATATCTTAGGTTCAAAATTCAAATATTCTCTTTGAAGATGATAACTTTTCTAAAGTTAATTTTAGTCCTGGTATTTTATTTTGGTTTGCAGATCAATTATAGTTGATAGGTTTGCTTGCAAGTTAGATTTTTTTATCTTCAATTTTGAGTTGTGTTGCCCTTGGCTCTTTCATCCACTACCGTATTATTTCTAACTAAATGGTTGTGTTGAGTTATCTAATAGATATTTATTTTTTTGAATAGGTTTAAATAAAAATGGATTTAAACATAAATATAGTTAATTCCAGGACTTTAATTGCTTCACAAGTTTGGATTGCTACATGCCTCTTCCCTAACTATGAGAAAAGTTAAGGTCAAATTATGGCTCAACTTGGGAGTATGCATGAGGGGTTTTTCAATTTTGTGTGTTCTCCATTGTAATAAGGTGTACATTTGGATTTAATATCTTAATTTGGCATTCTGTTTTTGTGGCTGTGCAGGTGGTATTCTTTACAAATTCAGGGACAGAAGCAAACGAGTTGGCAATGATGATAGCGAGATTATATACCGGATGCCATGACATAATATCATTGAGGAATGCGTATCACGGGAATGCAGCAGGGACCATGGGAGCCACTGCCCAAAGTAACTGGAAGTTCAATGTTATACAGGTATGTTACACTTCTTTTTTATTATTGTATGTTCTTGAAATTTGATGCTGTTATTCGTTCCTTGGACATCATTTAAAGTATTGACCCAGATATTCTATATGTGATTAAAGTAGTTGAATAGGAAATAACAAAGGTAGGTGGTGATTAGGACCTTCTGATGTTATGTGAATCTTATCTTGTTGTTGGATTGTGACCCAACATTATTTTGCTATGCTATGGCGTGAACATTGTAATTGAAATTTACATCCAATGTTGGCTTAGTTACTAAAGAAAACTTTGTCCATTATTGGTATCATGTTGTGAGGAGAGCATTTATCAGAGCGCCTAAAATGCTAAAAATATGCAAGTATTAATCTTGTGGATAGAATGTACAGACATGCTTCTTCTTCTTTTTCTTTTTTTCTTTTTTTTTTTTTTTTGTTTAAATTTCAATCTATTAATAAAGGGCTTTGGAGAAAACAAATTCATTGAAAAGGATATCCCAATTGTGGAAAACTATCCACATTCTATTTAAACTTGTCAAAATTTATAGGTTTACCCAAAGTTGTGTGGGTAAAAATAATGCATCACATGATGTTAGTTAGTTCTTTTATCACATGGACCACTTTTTGTCATCTTTTACACCATAAGGTCCATAAATTTTGACAAGGGTACTAGCGAACCATGCCATATTATTTCAACTGCAACAAATGCTGATATAAAGACAAAAGAACATTTCAATATCTCTCTCTCTGTTTTGTTCTTTTTTCTTCTTGGGGGTGGGGGCGAGGTGGCTAAAATTCAATAATTCCTGCATCTGACAACAGCTAATGAATCATTTATTAGGAAAGAGGTTTTATTTATGTAATGTTTGTTATCTTTAGTACACACATATATGTATTGATATTATCCAAAGTACATATAATTAAAAATCAAATCAACCTAATTCTCTTTTTTTTTTTTTTTGCCCAAATTATCAACCTAATTCTCTAATCATGCCCAAACTAGTCCTAATATATGTTCAATGCCTACAACCCGATGTTATTGCAACCATATGCCCTATTCAATCTGATGGATAAACCATATGTAAGGATTGTTGCTTATCATAATTTTAGAAACTTGATATGTTACAGTTCCTTGTATCATTCAAAATATAGTATGAAATGCCTAACTCATAAGTATGTTCATCAGAGTGGAGTTCATCATGCCTTAAACCCAGATCCGTACCGAGGTGTCTTTGGTTCTGACGGGGAGAAGTATGCAAAAGATGTCCAAGATCTTATCCAGTTTGGAACTTCTGGAAACGTTGCTGGTTTCATTTCTGAAGCTATACAGGTAATCACCAATATTCACTATCTCCTTCAATCTTCATTTCCTTTTATCAACTTTTCATGATGTCCTAGTGAAGACAGCATCACCTAACATTCCTTTTATGTTTTAATTGACAGGGAGTTGGTGGAATTGTAGAACTGGCCCCAGGTTACTTGCCTGCTGTTTATAGCACCATAAAGAAAGCTGGAGGTCTTTGCATTTCTGATGAGGTTCAGGCTGGGTTTGCTCGCACAGGGAGCCATTTCTGGGGATTTGAGAACCATGGAGTTGTTCCTGATATAGTGACAATGGCAAAGGTTAATTTTCTCATTTTCTTGGTTGTAAAAATGTCCTAGCTACCTCCCTTTGCTAGATATGCCTCACAACAGTAAACTTACTGTGATGGTAGCATTTTTTCAATTTTGATTGCTTAATGAGTACATCGTGGAATAGATATATAGTCACATGCCTTGCTGTCGTTAACATTTTGTATAACATATTGAATGATGATTGAGATATAAATTCGAATCCTCTCCATCATCTATTTTCTCTTCAACAGTTAAGAGTGTAGGTATTGTATTAGTATCATTCAGTACAGGTTAGCCTTGTCTTAGAATCTGATCTACACATAGCTATAGATTGCATTTGATCTGGTATTATTAAGTTTGAGTTACACATTTTGCCTTACGCATAAAATGGTGATAGATATAAAAATTAGAATGTTCATTGTTCACCAAATTCCACCCAAAAAGGAAGCACACCACTTGAATCTGTTTTTGTGTAGCTTAGCCATTCACTTGCAGCTAGCTTTTGTGTGTTGACATGTTTGTTTAATTACATGGACAGGGCATTGGAAATGGCATCCCTCTGGGTGCTGTGGTAACCACCCCTGAGATTGCAGAGGTCTTGACCCGCCGAAGTTACTTCAATACCTTTGGTGGGAATCCTGTATGTACTGCTGCAGGGTTAGCCGTCCTGAAAGTAATCGAAAAAGAAAAGCTTCAAGAGAATGCATATGTTGTGGGGTCCTATTTGAAGGAGAGGCTAACTGCACTAAAAGATAAATATGATCGTAAGCTTTATCCCTTTCTACTGTTTATTGTACATTTGACCTATGTTACTCGGACTCGGGTGTGACTGTCGGATACAGATATGTGTCCGATACGGGTACTTTCAATTTTTTTTAGATTTTCATGTATCTGGAGGGCCTTGGGGGATCATATCCTCATACCAGTCTAGATATACGTCAGACACGGATACTTAAAAAACAATGAAGACTCGGAGCAACATAGCATTTGACATTCTCTTGCACCTGCTTACTGAGAAAGAAAACCAACCATAACTTGCATTGCTGATTGTATTACGTATGGATGTTTACAGTTATTGGGGACGTGAGAGGAAGAGGATTGATGCTTGGTGTTGAACTTGTCACTGATCACAAGCTCAAGACTCCTGCAAAGCTTGAAACGATTCAAGTAATGGACCAGCTGAAAGGTTAGGTTTCTTCCAATCCCCACATATATAGATCCTGGCATGGAGTAAACTCACTTCAAGTTACTAATGAACCTAGCTATTATCTTATTGTAGAAATTGGAGTGTTGGTTGGGAAAGGTGGATTTTATGGGAATGTATTTAGAATTACCCCTCCGCTCTGCTTTACTAAGGAAGATGCAGGTCAGTTGCTCCTCTTTGGATGATTGTCATAGCCTATGTTACTCGGACTCGGGTGTGAGTGTCGGACACGGGTATGTGTCCGACATGGATATGTTCGATTTATTTTATGTTTTTTCATGTATTTGGAAGGTCCTTGAGGGATCATATCCTCATACCCATATCCGGATATGTATCGGACACGGGTGTCAGACACGAGTACTTCAAGAAAAATGAAGAGTGGGAGCAACATAGGTCATAGCGACTAGTTCCTTTCTGTTTTTCATGCATAATTTCTTGATGCAGATTTCCTAGTAGATGCAATGGATTACACCATGGCGAAGATGTAAAAGCTTCCAGTTTAAATGTTGATAAAGATATCTATAAGATCATTCACAAGTTGATGTAATCACTAGCACTGCTGTATAATAATTACATCCCTACTGTGAGTGAAAATTATCAATGCACACATAGATTTCTGCTTCTATAAGTTTTAACAGACTTTGCTATGATTTAAAAAGCGCATTGAGTCAACAACTCGTTGCCTCTCGATCGATTGATGAGCCAACAACTCGTTGTCTCTTGTTCAAACTCTCCCCAGGTTTTACTTGAACTAGCTGCAGTAAAGATTAAAGTTTGATGGGTTAAACTTTCCCCTGTACCTATTTACTTTTTGATGTTGTACCATGGCGAAAGGTTGTAAATGAGACACCTGTGTTCAGAAGCTATTCGAGTTCAGTTCGAAAAAAAACTTGAATCCGGCTTGGTCATTATCGAGCCGAGCCCAAGCTCGAGCAACTTGAGTTATCGAGCGAGTTGAGTTCTAATATCTTAATGCCCGGCTCAAGTAACTCGCGAGCCTAATTGAACTTTTTTTTTTTTTTTTGATTAGTATTGAAAAAAATCTCAATTTGAATCCGAGTTTGAGCTTGAGCATAAATAATTGAGTTTGAAGTCGAACATGAGAATTAAGCTCCTTTTTTATAAGGTAAATGAGTTTAATCAAGCGAACTCGAATAGTTTGGTTTTTATCTCAAATTGAGCTTGAGCTTAGTTTCGAGCTATAAGTTTTGAGTCGAGCTTGAACCTTAACTCGAATTTTTTATTATTTGGACTTGACTCGGCTCAATTACACTCCTAGCATGACGTAATCTCTCCTGCACTTGGATTTGGTTGAAAGAGTAAAAACAGTTTATGATTCAATGACCATGAAATTTTTAGGAAAATCCCAAGAAACAGTTTGAATTGCTGATATTATCTTCGCCAATTCTAAACAAATTAATTAGTTGAAAAGAAAAGAAAGTTTGAATAAGGAGAACTCTTTCCCTTTCATCATGCCTGATTCAACTACTCTTTCTCTAATGAGTATTTCCCTCCCAAAATAAAACTGTCATTTCAATGCAACATTTTGTGATCGCATCTGGGTAAAAAGGGATAAATTCGAAATTAATAAAAAAAAAAAGTTTGGATTGGGGATAAAATGGAACTCTGAAATGTGAGATAAATATAACAAAAAAAATTTTTATTGGGTGGGGATTAGACTTTGATTTGGATTTGGAAAGGAAGTCCAAACGAGATTGGACTAGGACTCTTAGAAAGTTTTGCCTATATAAACAAACTTTAGATTGAGCATTTGGGGGGGAAGGAGGACAAGCAACAATTCGGAGAACACAATTGAGAAAAGAAAAAAAAGAGATTCGGATTTTTTCTAAACAGGAATATTTGCAGACGAAAAGATCTTGGTCCAAATATTTTCACTATGGGTGCAGAGCAATCTAAGCAGCATTTTGAAGGTGTCATACTGTAGCAATCAGGAGTCTAGAACATATTTGTATTTTTGTTCTGAGATGCCATTTCAAAGCATTACGTACAACCCTACAAGTATTTCTAGCGTCGAGTTTTGAGGAAAGAAAAAATAAATCTTCTCACCCACAAGCTCTTGGCTGAGTGGCCAAGAGTCTTGGAGGCATGAAGTCTTGGGTTCAAACCCAAGCAACCTCTCCCCTTACCCAATTATCAAAAAAAAGAAAAAATAAATCTTCTCCATGTATTTCGTTAGTGGCAACTTATCGTTTGGGAGCCGATATTTTGGACACTAGGACGCTGGCAGCTAAAGGAGATAAAAAAAGGAAACTTTTGTTATATGAAAAAAGGAAGACGCTGGAGATAGGAATTTGAGAAAGTCAGCATTTTCTCATGTTGTTCATTGCCAAGAATTGCGCCTGGATAGTCAATGTAATACTTTCTTTTCTTTTTCTTCTATTTTCTTTATGTTTTTACATTTTAATTTCTTTTGTATTTGTTTTATGGTTCTTTTAGATACTATTTAATTATTGCTTGGTATTTATATTATTATTTTGATTGTTGCGTGTTCATGTTTATTATGTTAATTATTATTAGTATTTTTTATATTAATTAATTTTTGGACTAATATGTTTTTTTTTTTAGCTTTGATTTTTGTAGGTATATTTTTAAGATCGATTATTTATTCTTATTTTTCATGATTTTAGGTTTGTTTTTTATTATTTTTATTTTTAGATGACATATTTAGGTTTTTATTATTTTATTATTAGACGGCATGTTTAGATTTTTATATTTTATTTTTAGGAAAGCATGTTAGTTTTTTTTTTTTTTTTTAGATATTGCATGATTTTAGGAATTGATATGATTATTATATTATTTTTTAATTATTATTATATATATTTTTAACTATTATATTATTATTTATTTTTAACTATTATTTTGATTATATTTTATTATTAATTTGATTATTATTAGTAGGATTTTTTTTAATTAAGTTTTTTTTATTAATTGATAATTAATTAGTTTTAAAATAATAAATGAAGATTTTTCCAATGATGAAATTCGAAGAGATCACGAACGGCGGATTTCTAAGAAATTTCTAGGTGAGAAAACTCTCTTAAAAATTCTCCAGAAAGAATGGAAGAATATTTTAAGAGATGATTTTCGATATTAAAAATCACAATTTATTTTTCAAACAAACATTAATAAAATATGGATTATTTTGGAAGATTAATTTAAGAGAAATAATTTGATTAAATAATTCTAACTTTTCCGATGACGGAGCCTCTTCAATAGAACGAATGGTTTCTTTTGAATACTCTTGAGGTGAGGAAATATTTTTTTAGTAATTTCTCCAGAATGAGTGGAAGAGGAAGACCTAAAAAATAATTTCCGATATTTTTAACTTTAACAATTAAAACGAAATAGGATAGAAAAGACCATTTAATTAAGACTTTTTAAGTATCACAAGACTAATTAGGTACTATCTCTTAGATAGGCGTTGTGAGGGTGCTAATCCTTCCTCACACGTAACCGTACTCCCGAACCTAGTTCTGACAAGTAGACCAGAACCTATTCTTTTTAAAGTGCCTTAGTCAAGCTTAGGATTACTTTAAATAGGATAGATTTATAAAGGTGACTAATCACACCTAGATTAGATGATTAGTGGCGACTCCATTAATTTGCGTCTAGCATGTTGGATTCGTATTTGGCACGTTATGACAACCAAAAAAAGATTAAGGTTATAAAGTTGAAAATGTGCATGGATAAAAAGAGTATGTTTTCACTTTTCATTTTTTGGGCCCCTTTTTAAGTGGTCGAATGTTAGACTTTGACGGTAATCTTGAGCGTGATATCTTCTTTTTATAGTAAATTGACTTCGATTTTTAAATAATCCATATCACTTCTGCTTCTATTGCAATAAAAAATTTCATTTTTATGTGAAAAAAGTTCGTATCAATAATTATGATTTTACGTATGGACAATTTTTCATATCTTGTTCATTCACAACAAAATATTTTCTTTGTACAATGATAAACAAATATGTTTTTTTAAGAGATACTATTTCACCTTTACCGTTCGAATTACAGGTTCATTAGCCTTATATTTTGGGTTGAACAAGGCAAGGATCTATATGATTTAAACCAAAAGTGGTGCCTTAAACTTTCTCTATTGTTAGCCAATATCTTGACTGCCTGGTTGCCATGCATCATCTAAGTGAAACAAACCTTGTTGGTGCAATAATAAATATATATATATTAGTCAAATGAGATGCTTTCTTTATATAACGCAACTTCTATAAGAAAATTAAAACCCAATTGCAAGCATAAGATTAAGATAAGATTGGTGGTATATTTAGGATGCTGTCTTTCTGATGATGCAAAATGTTTTACGAGGTTAGTATAGTTGTTACAAAACTGAAAGAAAAGCTGAATTTTTGTCACAAAACCAAAACCAAGCATATGTACAGTTAAAATTAATTAAGATTTAAATCTGAGATTTAATCCGATTGGTTCATGCAGTTACCTTTAAAGATCGACATCCAACAAATCTGAGACTTGAATTCCAACATTTGTAATTCTTTTTCCTATTCTCATATTGCAACTTCTTTTATACCCAAAAAAAAATAATAATAATTAAGATTTCATCTCAACAAATGTTAGGATGAATAGGAGAAGATGTATGGGATGGAAAAGTACTATATTGATTCTGTTAGAGATACCAAAACAAAATCTCAATCAAAAAATATTGAAATTGCTACCTACATATATTTTATATATTTGCTAACTTAATAATTATGTTTTAAATCTTTTCTCAACTAATATTTGATTATTTTTGGTAAGAGAGAGTACTATCAATCAAAACTTAAAATCTCTACTTACATCTCATTCCTTAGTACTTATCACTTACATTCTGTTTGGTATGAAAGAAAGAGAAGAGAAAGTAAAGAAAAAAAAAAACACTTTTAATTTAACGGTTGAACTAAAACACAACACATATTGTTATAAATCTCAATCATTAAATTATTACTTTTTCTTTCTTTCTTTTCTTTCTACCAAGATCTATATAGTTAAAATGTTCTCTCATTGAAACCTTAATTAGCTACAATATGCCTTCAAACATCTAAAACAGCACTTTGGCAGTAATTGGTTTGTAAATATTTATTTCTTGCTTGTAAAATTAAGAGTTTATGCCAACTTTTTCAACTAATATCTTGAAATTAATCAACATTATTTTACATGGAAGAATTACAATTGTAGTCTTGTATTTTACTTTGTTTATATTAGCATTATATCATTTCAGTACATTTTGGAAGTCCCATGTTAAGCCATATTTCATATATTTTACAAAATGTAAAGTAAATTATTCTACTTTATAATTAGTAATTGTTGCCTAGCTAGAATTTTATGTTTTAAATATTAATCTATAATAAAGGATGGTTAATCAGATAAAAGTTAGAACAAAAAACAACTATCATGTTATAAATAATCATGCATTCTCATCTAAAATTTACCATAAACTTGGAATTTTTAACAATGGTTAGATCAAAAACCCTGATTCGTTTTAAAATATCAAATAAAAATAAATATTGTTGACAGATAAAATCTTTGCAACATTATGAATTATACATAAATCCGCAAATCAATTCCAAAAAAATCCAACACAAACTGAGAATATTATTGAGAAAGGTAATAAATAATAATACTAACCAGAGAGAACCCAAATTCCCAAGAACTCAAAATTGATTTTTCTTGCAGCAAAAAAAGACAATAATAATAATTTTCATGTTGGAACAGCCATTGGAGACATGGGATAGTATCTTCTGTAGTGATTTGCAGAAGGTTGGCGAGCCATCAGCAAGCTTGAGAATCTGATAGCTGAGATGAGAATTGAGGCCAAATCCATGAGCAACCATGAAAGCTCTTGGAACATGCTTATGCTCTTTCTTGACATCCAACCCATCACCATAGAGATTGTTTGCTCAAATCTAGGCATTTAATTTGTTGGATCTTGGGATGAGAAAAAATGATACTAGCTACTATATACATATATATATCTTTTATAATAATAAATTAATTATATTATTTGATGTTGCATTATTATTTTATAAGCTCTTAACTGAACATGGTTTCTCTTGTAATTACTAAATTACCCCTTCTTGCTTTAATTTTACTACTCAACCTGATTTATGTTTAATTTTCTATTTTTGCTAATAACTCAAGTTTAGTGGTTTGTTGTTACTTGTTACTCACTTTAAAGCATGAATAAAAAAACCGAATTGGGCTGGCTGGTTGAACTGGTTGAATAAAAAACTGGCAAGTTGTTCTATCCGGTATACTATATAAAATTGGGTATGAAATAAACCGGTAGAAAACCAATTTAATTGATAAAAAAATGGAAAAAAAATAAAAATCGGTTTTTTTTTTTTTAATTGATGAGATTTGAACCTTTAATTATATATTAAAGACCATATCATTAGGTCAAATACATATTTTTATTAATTATTTACTATATTTAATATTTATTTAACATTAAAATTTTTTTTTAAACATTTAAAATTTTTGTTTAAGTGAACCGCCCGGTTCAATCAAAAATCGGAGGTCTAACCAGTTTGACCTCCGGTCTAGGTTTTTTAACCTTGCTTTAAAGGATGCTCTAGATCAAGTAATTCGTGTATGCATATCGTGTTTTGTGTTTTTTTTTATGTTAATTGAATAAATATAACACAACATAAATTATTAAATGTGTCATATCGTATTTATTAAACATGTGATATTCATATCGTGATTTTATATTTTATTCAAAACTACCACGTCCATGATGCTCTATCTTGTACCACCCATAACCATTATAAAAGAGGAAAAATAATTTAATTACAAAGTATAAGTGAATTAATTTATAAAAGCTAGCATATATAGTTGCTATATTTGCTAATTAATGTTTTAAAATACTTATCATTGTTCATTGATGGTAAATCTCTTACTTTTAAAGAACAAATTTTTGGATGACTAATTATAACATCATATGGACAAAAAAAAAATTAGTCCTAAATTTTATTTTAAAGAAAAAGTTGAATTCAATTTTGATGTATAGATAGAGTGGCTAATTAAATGGAGGGAGAGCAAATTATCTTTCCATAAAAGTAAGTTAAAGGTAAAGAACTCACACATTTGTTTTTTAAAGTACATTGTTGTTATAAATATAAAATTAAGAGTTCGTTTTTTTATATATTGATAGTCAATTTTTTTTAATTTCGACAATTAAAAAAGTGTCACATATTCATTTCTTAAATTATTTTTAAAATATATTTTTTAAAAATACTTGTTATCCTATTAACATGATGTGAAATCTAGATAGATAAGTTCTCTAAAAATAAATGCATGTTTAGCAAAACCTTTATTTCTTGTTTTTGAAATTAATCCTATATATACAATCTTACTCAAATAGTAAAAAATATTTTTATTAGGTATCACCAACTTTTTAATATAAGATTTGAGTATATATATATATATATATATATATATATATGTGTGTGTGTTCTAACTTCTCTATACATAAATCAACTTTCAAAACCTATCATTTTTTTTTTCACACAATTAAAATGTAAAGTTTATTGACAAAATTTAAAATTTTCTAAGAAAAGGAGAAAATGGAATGGGGCAGAAAAGTAATTTCAGCTGAGGATGTAATAAGAGGGGCTCGTGCTGCTAAAACGTAGATGAGGACATTATGGGCTCATCTTGTAGTTGTGGAGCCTAAATTTTAAATAGTCCGTACGCCCAAATAGAAGAATTTGGGTTGAAAAATGTCGACATTCTTTCGAGATAGAGTAATTAGAAATGCACTTCCTTTTTCTACCAAAATATAAAAACCATAAAAAAAGACAACTATTGTACTTGCCCATATAAAAAAATACTAATAATTATGTTCTTCTTTTTGTTGCTTTAATTTGTTGGGGGACAAAAAATTAATTCACCAACATTTTATTGGTTACTCCAATTTTTAAGACAAAATCAAAATTCGAATTTTAAGAGTTATTAATGTTGAGAGAGTTTTACCATTACACTTTCATAAGAATTTATTTTTCATCAACTATAAAATGAGAATGAAAAAAACACTATTAATGATTAAACTATGAGATTGAGTGAATTTACCACTAGATTTAATGTGCTAATGCTATTTACATAGTTCATACCTATCACTTTTCAAATAAATTAACAAATTAAGGGTTATTGTTTTAATTATATGAAAATAATTTCAATTATATATTCATACTAGTATTAAAAATTTTAATTGATTTAGTGTTACGAGTAAAGTACATTTTTGGTCTTAACATTATTCTTTTATCATCATTATTTTCTCTTCTTCTTGATATAACATAATATAGTAGCTATTAATAAACACCATACTTTGTATGAATTTAATCTTTTTTGAGGCAATAAAATGATCCGTAATAACAAATTAAGATCAGCAAATTATGAAAACAAGATTAAAAAAAAAAAGAGCCATTGAACTTTGTAGACAGGATTGACAAGTATTTTTTATTATATTAAATTTTTTAAATTTTTTTATTATACTATATAAAAATACGTGTCATCCTATTAAAATTATTGCTGAAATTTTTAAATTTCACTGCTTATTTTTTTTTTTAATTTATTATTGTAAACAAATTGAGAGAATATTAATAGGTGCAAAATAGAAAGAAAGTAAATCGCAATACTTTTGATTAGACGCGGGCCTTACTTGACTTTGGTCGAGTCTTGGACCAGGATTTTCGAACTCGACATTAAATTATTAATTAAATATTTTTATTTAAGTTTAATTCTAAATATTTATACTAATATAATGGGAGTTACTAAATTAATGTCACGAGTCAAATGACATCAGTTCAGTTGGTGAAATTATCTATCTATGCTAATATAATGGGAGTGACTGAATTGATGTCACGAGTCAAGTGACACCAACTCAATTGATGAAATTACAAAATAAATCAAATTTAATTATAACATAAAAAATAAAATAAGTATATTTTTGTTTTTTCAAATTTCATATATATATATTTTAAGAATAAATATGTTTTTTAAATATATATGTATATGAAATTTGAAAAGACAAAAATATCCTTATATTTAAAAAATATATTTTTTCTTAAAAATTTACCCACCAAGTAAAAAAACTACCCACTTTCTCAAAAAACTATTCACCTATAAAATTATCTATATTTTTTACTTATAATTTTTTTTCAAAAAAATTATTATTTTTCACCCACATAATGAGTGTGTCAGATTCTAATATTTAAAATTTAATTTTTTTAAAAAAAATTTTTAAGCCTCTTGAATCTAGCCAAATTTTGAACCAAAACTAGAAGGTTGATTGGGCCTGAACCGACCCATGTACACCTTTACTTTTGACCCATGTACAAAAATTTAAAAGTTTTCCCCGTTGCTTAGAATTGCATAAGTTGAGATTTAGAAGGGTTACTTAGATGACAACTAAGCAAATGAATAAACTATAATTTAGAGGATAATTAAGGTATTTTAGTTTGGGTAATTTTGATTTTTAACTCATCTATTTATAATAACAAACATTAAAAGTTATCCTTTAAATTAATGAGAGGCTTCAATTAGGAAAATTGAAATAATGAGATATAGCTAACTAAGTAATGGCTTAGTTAATGTTTTTAAAGTTAATTAGGTCATTTTAATTCATTAGCCAACTAAATCATTTTAATTCATTAGCCAACTAAGCAGTATCATTTTTGTGTTTTTATTATTTTTTCGTGTGTTTAAAATATTATAAATTTATATAATTTTTACACGTTAATAATTCGTTTTATGTAGATTTTGACACGTTCGCATATTCGTGTCGTGTTATTTTTTCGTGTGTTCAAAGTATTCGTGTTCGTGTTATTTTTTCGTATGTTAAAAGTATTATAAATTTATATAATTTTTCACGTTAATAATTTATTTTATATAAATTTTGACACGTTTGTATATTCGTGTCGTGTTAATTTTATTTTTCGTGTCGCGTTCGTTTTATTGTTTCTTATGTCTTAGTATTATAAATTTATATAAATTTATACATGTTAATAATTCGTTTTATGTAGATTTTGACACGTTCGTGTATTTGTGTTGTGTTCATGTTATTTTCGTGTCGTGTCGTATTTTAATTATTTTTTCTATGTGTTCCTGTCGTGTTTCAATTCATCCAAATATTTTTCATAGTTTGTCATGGTGGTTCAATTTAGAAAAAATTTTGTGTGTTCGTGCCATGTCTCAATTCATCCCATATATTGCATAATTTGTCATAATGATTCAATTTAGAAAAAAATTGTATGTTCGTAACATGTTCGTATTATTTTATCGTGTGTTTAAAGTATTATAAATTTATATAAATTTTTACACGTTAATAATTTGTTTTATGTAGATTTTGACACGTTCGTATCTTTGTATCATGTTCATATTATTTTTCGTGTTGTGTTTTAATTATTTTTTTCATGTTGTGTTCGTATCGCATAATCATGTTGAATCCGAAATTGCAAAGTCTAATTGACACTATTCAAATAACTCCCAATTTTGTGCCGCGAGTCATCATGTTTGTGTTATTTTTTATGTTATAATCGTATTCAAGGTATTATATATTTATATAAATTTTGACACGTTAATAATTTGTTTTATGTAGATTTTGACACGTTCGTGTATTTATGTCGTGTTCATGTTATTTTCATGCCATATCGTGTTTTAATTATTTTTCTCATCTTATGTTTGTATCGTATAATTATGTTGTGTCTAAAATTACCGGATCTAATTGATCATATTCAAATAACTCTTAATTTTATACCAGATGTCGTATAAGGATAAAAGTTATTATTTTTTTTAATTATTATCTTTACTCCTCTTGATTTTTTATCATTCAAATTTATTATAAAATATTAATTCAAATCCGCTATCATATCTGCAACAAAGCGCGGGCATCTATCTAGTGTGATTTAAAGTTTACTTGATTGATTCACGATATTTTAGAAGCCATGAGAGGTGGGAAAGGAAAGGAAAGGAAGGACGAAGAACATAGTGCAAGGAAAAAGAGATATTTGGTAATTTTGGATATAATATGATTATATGATAAGAAAATAATTAAAATAATTAAAATATGATATGATACGAATATATGAATGTATCAAAATTTATATAACATGAATTATTATCATATCAAAATTTATATAAATATATAATACTTTAAAAACGATTATATCACATAAAAATATACGAATACACGAATTATCAGATCTAATTTAAAAAGAATTAGAAAACGAGAAAGAAAAAAAATTGCTATCAGTAGTACCAACTTTGTTTGGATAAAGAGTACCAGACCGACTTGTTTGGCACTATAGCAGGGATGGCAGATTCTCAGTCCGGAGTGCTTACAAACTGCAACAGGATATGAGGCTTGGCATTGGACCTCAACGGATAATTTGGCAGCTGCTATGGACCACCAATGTCCCGAACAAGTGAAAATTCTTGGATGGAGATTATGCCATGGTATCCTTCCCACAGCAGCCTTGATTGCTTCCATTTTGAGAGAAAATGAAAGGTACTTGCAAGAGATGCGGTTATCCTTTAGAAACTGAGCTACATGCACTAAGAGAGTGTGAACTCTCAAAGAAGGTGTTGGATCTATGCCAGTTTCCACAATCCATCCTGCAATATTCTTTCAGTCGAGGTATCGATTGGTTGGAAACAGCAGCACAACAACTAGGGAAAGATGATTTTGACTTTTTTTGATGATTCAATGGGCTCTTTGGAATGCTCGTAATGGAGAGGTTAAGCAGGATCCAAAACAAAATGAGCATTTTATAGTGGACAAAACCAGAACTCTGTTGACAGACTTCAAAAAAGCAAATGAGGGCCAGGTGCAACCTGCAGTTAATATGAACCGAGTGCATTGGAAGCCACCATAGGGAAGTTTCTACAAGGTGAATTTTGATGGTGTTTTTGACAGTACACTCAAGAAAGGAGGAATTGGCATTATTATTAGGGATTATGAGGGATTTCTGTTGGGTGGGGCTTCAGTTCTCATCAGCAGTGTTTATGATGCAAGTATTTTAGAAGCTCTGGCTGCAGTGAAGGTACTAGAGGTTGCTGCTCAAATGGGTTATAGGAAAATAATCCTGGAAGGAGATTCATTACTGACCATCCAGAGTTTATTACAACAAGAAGATGACTTCTCTAATCTTGGTCCAATTTTAGATGAGGGAAGAATGATAATTCAAGAGTTTGAAGAATGTCATGTTCAACAAACTAAAAGGCAAGGAAATGAGGCTGCAAACATGTTGGCGAGATACAGTCTTGAGATTACAGAGAATTTGTATTGGATTGAGGATTATCCTGAGTTCCTTCATCAAACTATTATGCATGATGCTATTAATATTTAAGATGAATGAAATTTCTAGTTTCAAAAAAAAAAAAATAGTGAAAGGAATGATAATTTATCATATCATTGTACCGTTATATTCTTTTTTAAGTTAAATAAGATGTTAAAATAATGATAATTTTATCGTTGTAGAAAAAATTCAACTAAATAATAATAAAAAGGAAAATATAAAAGAAAGTAGGAAAGAAACAAAACAGGGAGAAAAGAAAGGACTATTGGAGAGCGAAAAAATATTTTGTTTTAGAAAATCAAATGAAATCATAACAATAAAAAAATCAAATAATTATAAAACCAAAAATTCAAAGATTAGATTACAAATTTAAATATTACACAAGTTATCAATAAAAATTTAACTATAAATTTATCAAATAAGGTGTTGTTTGATAAATTGATTGAAAAATTAGATATTGAATTATACTAAAAATTATTTGGTATTTTGCTTAAAATTAAATACCGAATAGGTTTTTTATTTATTTTTTAAGATATATGTATATAATTTTATAAGTATATTACATTAATAATCTATAACCTATAATAATATATATAAAAGCATGAATGTGAAAAATCTTTTGAACTGACGGTAATATCCATTATTGTTTATTATATTACTTAATAGTCATTAGAATAATATTGAATTACACTTTCACTCTGATTAAAATTATGCCAACTGGTTTATATGATAAACAATAATGGTTTCTAAAGAAGTTAAGTCTCATCGGTTGACACTGTGAGAGCAGTCTTTCAGTCTTGTCCAATACAAGGTTTTCCCCAATCATTGCCTCAAGTGATTTGGGGTTGTTGAGTTTCACTAGTAGCTAGTGGTTTCTATATAGAAGTAGGATGGCAGAGGATCTGGTAGAGGGTTGGCAGAAGTTTACTCTAACGGAGGAAGAAAATGACTAGGTGGATATTGGCCCAAAACATGGAGAGCAAACACAATCGGAGACAGAATTGGATGGTGGGCACAATCAGGACTAATAGAGACTCCAACAGGGAAGTGATGATTAGCAATCTCAGGAGGGTCTAGCGTTTAGGGTGTGACATGGGAGTTATGATCCTAGATGATAATTTATTCTTGTTCAAATTCGGATCTCAAAAAGACAAAGTCAGAATATGCGAAGGTGCTCCATGGTCATTCAATAAGCATATTCTCCTGATGCAAGTATATGATGGGAATCTGCAGGCTGAGGATTATGTTTCACTTTAGCAACATTCTGGACACGAGTATATGGCCTACCATTAAAATGGATGAATCGCGTTGTTGAGGAGAGAATTGGTAAGAAGCTGGGTACACTGACAGGATTTGATAATAGAATGGAGACAGTGGGATGGGGCAGATTCTTACGAATCCGAGTGGAAATGGACATAACCAAACCACTACAACGAATTGTCAACCTGGCAAATGGGTGCAAAGGAGAAGTAATTAGTGCAAAAATCAAATATGAAAGATTGCCTACGTTATGTTACGAGTGTGGATTACTAGGACACTTAGATATAGAATGTACTTCCATAGCCCATGGTTCCAATAGTACAGGGGAATCTATGCAATATGGAGATTGGATGAGAGCATCACCATTGAAGAAGAATTATTATTTTAATGGTGGAGGATCAACTAGGCAGAACCAGAAAGACACTCAATTTTCTGCCAAACAAAGGGATGATCTGAATATGGCGGATGCTAGGGGGTTAGCAATCGGAGAGACACCGTGATCAACCTCGGGAATGGTGAGCCAACAAGGAGAAAATTAAATTTGGCAAAGGATAATATCAGTGCATAAAATCAGGGAAATGATCCCAAATTTACAGGGATTCAAGAGTCCAAATCTGATAAGGAAAGGATGGGGCAGGATACAAGGAATAGAGATGGAAAGCAAGATCATGGTCATCAAGGAGATACACTCTCTCATGATAGATATTTTGATGGACTTAATTTGGGGATAAGGATTGATAGTCAACGGATGACAGTAATGGAAACAAATCCTGTCTTTACTACTAATTGTGGGGTCACGAAGGATGCTAATGTGGCTAATTTGGTGTTGGGGCCAAACAACCAAACAAAACAGAAGACTACAAATCAGAATTCTCAAGGAGACAAAGGATACGCACTGAGGGGGACACAACACATAATGCAAGTACAGTGGGGAAGTGGAAAAAAAAGTCCAGGAATGTGGGCCTTATTGCAACACCAATTGGAAGCAATTTTGGGCAAGAGGAAGGGGGATGATTAGATTGAGCTGTTAAGTGTCACACACAAATGCAGGAAACTTGGAAGGAATGAGGAGAAAATAGTAGATGAATCGGAGAGGGATGAATCTCAGCCCCACCGAGAATAATGAGATGCATAGCTTGGAACTGTCGTGGGCTTGGGAACCCACGATCAGTTCGATGTCTTCGACAATTGCTGAAGAAGGAAAATCCTCATGTAGTGTTCCTTAGTGAGACCAAGCTACATGTGAAGAACCTGGAAAAAATAAAGAGAAACTGTGGAATGTATGGTTGTGTAGGAGTGAGTGCAGATAGGAGTAGGGGTGGTCTTGCAATGTTGTGGAAAGAAGGTTATGATCTCAAGCTACTGAGTTACTCATACAATCACATAGATATGGAAGTCTCGGATGAGCAAGGGAGTAGAGGTGGCGAATCACTGGATTCTATGGGCATCCAGATTCTAGATATCGTCATGAGTCTTGGAATCTTTTGAGGCAACTGGCATCACATTCTAACCTCTCTTGGATGTGTTTTGGGGACTTCAATTAGTTGATGTAGACATATGAGAGAAGCAAATGGAAGAATTTAGGGCCACATTGGAGGATTGTAGGTTGGAGGACTTGGGTTTCTCACGGAGGTGGTATACATGGGAAAGGGGAAAGAGTACAAACAACAATATAAGGGAAAGTTTGGATCGTGGGACAGCAACCAGAGACTGGTGGGATCTGTTTTCGCTTTATGATGTGCAACATTTAACATCTATTATGTCAAATCATTGTCCTATCTTAGTAAACACTGAAGGACGAATGATGAGGACTGGAAAGATAAGGAGGAAAAGAAGGGCATATTTTGAAGCAATGTGGGCTAAGGAAGAAGACTGTGCACAAGTTGTTGGTAGAGCTTGGGTTGATAGTAATGGGCACCACATCACTGAGAAAATCAAAACAACTACTAAACAGCTGTTGGAGTGGAATAAAGAGAAATTCAAAGGTAGACAAAGAGCTATAGAGGATTTGAATGATGAACTTAAATGGTTGGAGAGGCTTCCAGCAACAGATGTTAATTTAGCCAAAGTCTCTGAAACTAAAGAAGCTCTAAATGTGGCACTAAAAAGGGAGGAACGTTATTGGGCACAAAGATCTCGAATAAATTGGCTTAGGGAAGGGAGCGTAACACAGCTTTTGTCCATGCTAAAGCTACCCAAAGGAAAAAGAATAACACAATCAAAGGGCTGAAGAATGATGAGGGGGTCTGGTGTGAACGAGAGAAATACATTCAAAAGATAGCCACTAACTACTTTCAGTAACTTTTTCAGTCGCAGGGTGCCAACCATTGCTCAAAAATTCATGATGAAGTGCAAAGGTGTGTTTCGGATGAGATGAATAATTATCTCACTTCGATGTTCAAAGCTGAGGAGATCACCTATGCCATCAAATAGATGCACCCTACAAAAGCACCCGGACTTGATGATATGCCTACTTTATTCTACCAAAAACGCTGGCATATAATTGGCACCGATGTCATTAATTTCTGTTTTTCTATTTTAAATGGGCATGGTGAACTTGGCTGTATTAATGAAACTCATATTGTTCTGATCCCTAAAAAGAGAGAGGCCAAACACATATCCCATTTTAGACCTATAAGCCTTTGTAATGTACTCTACAAAATCATTGCTAAGGTTTTAGTCAATAGGTTTAAAAGAGCTTTGTTAGATTGTATTGATAGGTCCCAAAGTGCTTTTGTGCCGGGTAGATTAATTATGGATAATGTGTTGGTTGCTTATGAACTGTTGCATACTCTTAAGAATAAAAGGAGAGAGGGGAAAGTTTTTTGCACTTAAGGTGGATATGAGCAAAGTATATGACTGAGTAGAGTGGCACTTCCTCAAGGATATGATGGAGAGCCTTGGATTTCATTCAAGATGGATATCACTTATTATGGCTTGCATTACATCTGTCTCCTACTCAACTATTGTTAGTGGAAATGTTACTAACACTTTTTATCCTGAGAGGGGGCTCCGACAAGGTGACCCTTTGTCCCCATACTTGTTCTTGATATGCAGTGAAGGTTTGTTGGTATTGCTAAACAAAGCAAGAAGAGAAGGATCAATCCAAGGACTGCAAGCTAGCCGAAATGGACCTAGAGTATCACACCTTTTTTTCGCGGATGATAGCTTACTCTTTGCATGGGCAAATGTAAGTGAAAGTGAAAAGGTGAAGCAAATCCTAAAGTGCTATGAACAGGCTTGGGGTCAAAGAATCAATTTTGAAAAATCAGCGCTGTTTTTCAGTTCCAACACTGAAGACAACCAGAGACAACTCATTCAACATTGTTTTGGGATTCAGGCGATGTTAAACACTGATAAATATCTGGGGTTACCTACTCTAAGGGGAAGAGGGCGCAAGCGAGCTTTTAGAGATCTAAAGGAAAGAATGAAAGCAAAGATGGTAGGATGGAGTAACATATGCTTATCACAGGGAGGCAAAGAAATTTTTATTAAGGCAATCATTCAAGCAATTCCGGCATACGCCATGAACTATTCCAGATTGTCGAAAACCCTTTGTAATGAGCTCAATAGCATTATTAGTCATTACTGGTGGGCGACTAATAACTCTACAAAAGGCATTCATTGGCTTGCATGGAACAAATTGTGTCACAACAAGAGTAGGGGAGGGCTTGGGTTCAGAGAAATGGAAAGTTTTAATCAGGCACTGCTTGGTAAACAGGGATAGAGTGTTGTGAACACTAGGGGTTAAACCCTTTGCACTAACAAATTGAAATACCCTAACCCCAAGAAAGCCAAGATTCAGGCAAAGAAAACTTAAACCCTTAGAAAGCCTGTTTCAAAGAACCTAGATTAAGCATGTAAGCTAGACCCTAAGAACTCTCGTTTCAAGAACCTAAGTTTGATAGGTTGAACGCCACAAAGAAAGAATTCTTTGATAAGTTCCTAAGTTCTGTCAAGAGCTAAAAAGAGTGAAACACTCACTTTGAATAAATTCAAACTCAATAGATTAATAATTGTTATTGTAGTAGATGGCTAAACAAGGGTATTTATAGCCTCCCTATTAACCCTAATTCAACTAGCCTAAGAACTCCTAGTACAAATGAAACTCCTTGGCAGCTAAGGCTTACTACTTACATAATTAAATGAAAGCTTAACTATGGGTTGAACAAGCTCAAGCCCAAACCTAATTAAATTAAAAGGATATCTAACAAGTTTAATGAAGATAGACCCCATAAGCCTAATGGACATAATACATAAATCAGGCCCAAAAGCCTAAGTAATTAAAAGACCCAACTAAAGCTTCTAATTTAGGCGCCACATTTCCCTATCCTTGTGATGCACCCAAAAGAGTGTATCTTATTTAACCTTGCACTAAAAAGATCAATTGTAAGTATAATGATTAGCAAGGGTCGAGTCCTCAGGGATTGGATTTTAATCTATGAGTTATTAGTTTATAACTTACGTTTAAAGAAAACAATAAAAGAAAAGGGGTTTTTTTGAAGCCAGATTTAAACTAAAGTAAATAATAAGAATAAGATGCAAGGCGGTATAACCAGCCAATAAAAATATATATACTAAATTAGGCGGTATAACCAGCCAATAAAAATATATATACTAAATTAGGCGGTATAACCAGCCAATAAAAATAAAACAAAGTTAATATACAAATTAGGCGGTATAACCAGCCAATAAAAATAAATATACTTTTAAAAATAAGCAAACTAGAAAAGTAAGAAAACAAGTAAGTAAGAAGAATCAAATATGAAAAATATGGTTAAGGTTTCATTCTCCACCACTAGACATCATTAAGAATCAATTTCAGATCTATCAATATCAACCAACTATCAAAGTTAACAACCGTAGATAACAACAAGCTCTGTTATCCCAATCTTTCCTTAGTTTGTCGTTAAATAGAACAAGCTCTCTATTTAATCTCTAACCATTAAACAACCTAGAATAAGCTCTCTAAATTCAATTTAGTGGCAGCTTTATGATGAGAAAGATAGGTTGATCTAAGCAACAAACACATAAGCTCGGATTGTTCAACTTAGGTTATGTTCCACTTTGCAATTATTGAAAACTTGACCATAATCATTAATCACAAATTGCCACTTATGAATAGGAAATCAAGACAATTACACGGATCAAGACTCCTAAACTAGCAATAGATAATTATCAAGATCTATCTAGTTGTACACCTAAATAAATCAAGACAACATCATGAACAATTCTTGTAGAAGAACATAAGCAACTTTGATAGAAAATTAATGATAGATAAAATCTGAAAATCAATCACAAAACATGTCTAGGGCTTTGAAATCACCCTTAACCAAATAGAAGTTTAGCTTAGCATAGGCATTGTAAACATAAACATAAAATTAAAGAGAATCTAAGAAGGAAATAAAAGAAAGAAAGAAGAAGAAGAAAATAAAGAAAAAGAAAACTAGAGAAAAGAAAGAAGAAGAAAACTTAAAGAATTTTATTACAATGGCTAATTTCCTACCAATCTACCATATGATCCTCTACAATCATCCAAGGCCCTCTATTTATACACATTTTGGAGGGCTAAATGACAAGAGACAAGCTTTACAAATTTCAAAGGTAGGTATAATAGGTGGGTGAATTTTTCTAACAATTTTCGTCATATTGTATGACAATTTTGATCAGCCAACTTGATGGTCGATTTCGTCAATGTTGGAGGCCTGATCTGATCACATGGTCTTCTAGAAAAAGGTTCCCCTATCAGTTACGGATCCATAGCCGTTGGAATCAGCTCATTTTCTGATGTGGATAAGCAGATATGGGCAAAATACGAAAACAGGTCAGCACAGACGTCATTGCACATCAGCCAACTTGATGGTCGATTTCGTCAATATTAGAGGCCTGATCTGATCATATGGTCTTCTAGAAAAAGGTTCCCGTATCAGTTACGGATCCATAGCCATTGGAATCAGCTCATTTTCTGATGTGGATAAGCAGATATGGGCAAAATACGAAAATAGGTCAGCACAGACGTCATTGCACATCAGCCAACTTGATGGTCGATTTCGCTAGGGAAAACGACTCCGTTTCAAGAAGTGTAAAACATGAAAAAGATAGATATGCCTCTTAGCTTTGCACGGCTACAAATTTCAGCCTTATTGCTTCAGTGAAACTCCAGATATAGCTGATATGGCAAAGGGTGTCGGAATTGGAACTGAACTGGATTTGCCCTTAATTCTAGTAATCTGAAATCACTCAAAGAAACTTGTGAAAAACACCAAATTACATAAAAATATAAAAGATCATAAACACAATTAGACTAAACAATAATAACTCGTATTTGACACAAAACAATAATAAAACATAACTAAAAACTATATAATTATACGAGTTATCACACCCCCACACTTAGCTTTTTGCTTGTCCTCGAGCAAAATCAAATAAAAATAAAATAAGAAAATCTAATCTAATCCACTTTCGTAGGAAATCACGGTGGCACTTAGCATGTGACACAAGCCTTTAAACCCCTAGGTGTCCCTAGTGGACGAGTTTAGTCTCGTGAGGGTTTACTAGAACGATACCCACAAACATTGAAAAACTAAAATATAAATAAACTACATATACTAAAAATATTTATTCCTAATCCTTTCAATACAAATTAGAGACAATCTTTGAACAAGTCTTATAAACTAATCAATAGCTTAAAGAATTTCACAAAAAATCATGCTTGAATGTAAATTGTTTGAGTTAAGCCAATATTAACATAACATATCTCAATCAAAATAGTGCATGTTCAAATTTAATCTCAACTTCTCACATGGGATACCCTCATGATTTTCACTCTTTAAAGTAGTGGTGAAGTGTTTACACTCAATCAATCTCATGAAAAAAGTTCTACCATATTCTTGCTTGTCCACCTATTCTCCACTATTTAGATCATACAACTTCATGAATCAAAAGGTCTTTAATCAAGGTTGTAATGGGGCCAAGGGGTTTGTAATGTGGTTGAAGAACAAAAGGATAACGATATCACAAAGGTTCCAAAGAGTTCATAAAGTTTAGAGACATAATAAGATCATACAAACAAACTTATCAAAACTCTTTACAAGTACATAGTCACCTAGGCCGGATATTCATGTTGGGCCTTTTCTTCATTCTAAACAACTTTGTAACATCTTTTTCTTTTTCCACAAATTCAAGAGATGATTCATATTTTTTTTTTTTACATAGGAATGTATTTGCCAGTATTCCATTTCTTTTTCTCTTGACTTTTCTTTTCTTTTCCCCCCACACTTATTTCTTGTTTCTAACCCAAATTTTTAACTAAAAATATCCCTTGTTTTTTTGCAATATGTCTCAAAATATATAATCCATCTTTAGAACAAGGGTAAGGATATAAGTATATTTAGGCTAGGTGTAAGTTGTGGTTACCAATAAAACATCATATTTAATGTAGGCTCAAATTGGCTCACTAGTGGGGATGTTCTCTTAGAACATTAATAATGGATGGCTGTTTGGCTCTGGTTATAATCCTAATGCCTCTATCATATTCATGTTGTCACATGTATCAATATAGTCTCAAACGGTTTAAAGCAAGTTCTAGAGAATCATGTAATCATAAGAGCACTCAAGAAAGAAATTAGATTGATTTGTATAATGCATCAATCATTATAGGCTCAAAAACTCACAAGGATGATTATATAAGTCAGATTAAGTCTAAACATGCTTCTTTCTCAATCAACATATCATATTAACATTGGCTCATAAAAAGGTTGACATCAAGCTCAATTCTCATGAAAATCTTCTCACTAATAAATCTGTTTTAGACTTATGCAATTCATATCTCATCATTGTATTAAAAAGGAACTAAAACACACTAAAATAATAATAATAATAATAAAGACTCATAAAAAAAAATAGTAGACAAAAATAAAAGAAATCCTAAATCATTCCCCCCACACTTAATTCTTACATTGTCCTCAATGTAAGTCTATTAACCCAAATGAAAGAATCATGTGTAAGAGAAAAGAACTAATAACATAAGAATAGGAACAACTAAGACTCAAAACAAAACAAACTCATGCAACCTAAATAATCCTAAAATACTAAACAAAAATTAACAAGTAAACATAAAAAGATTAAAATCAAACTGACAAGGTATGTCTCAAGTCTCCCTTACTCAGACCTTGTTCAGAATGAATACTTCTAAATTGCTTAAAACACAACAAACTTTTTTCTTTTTCATTTTTTTTTTTTTTTGAAAAGAAGAAATCAAACTGACAAGGTATGTCTCAAGTCTCCCTTACTCAGACCTTGTTCAAAATGAATACTTCTAAATGGCTTAAAACACATCAATTTTTTTTTTATTTAGCAAAATATGTCCCTTACCCCCTACTAAAGGTAGAATTTAGGAGATATTACCTGCAGAGGTTGCTAACCACTTATTATAACTGAGACACAACAAACAAAATGTTAGATAATGTCACAAAGACAAAGTGCAATCCACTCCTTGCTCGTCCATATCTCTTTTTCTTTTTCCGAGCGTTTGCGAAACAACCGTAGCAGATAAATACTCATAAGCTTGGAGCTTTTTGAGTAAATCTTCAATGGTTGTAGCAGAAATTATGGTTCTTCTTGCCTCTGAAAACATGAATCCATTATCCACAGCATTATCTAAATATGAAAGCAAATTACTAAAATAACCATTAATATTAAGCAAACCAATGGGTTTCTTATTTGTGACCAAAGATGACCAAGAAGCCACGCAAGCTATTTCTTCCAATGTACCCAGACCTCCTGGTAAAGCAATGAATGCATCGGCAGAATGGTACATGATTGTCATCCGTTCAGGGATACTCCAGACTTGTATTTCCTTACCCACGGTAGGTCCACAAAAACTTGTGAATAGTTTTGGCACGATTCCTAGAACTGGACTTCCTCCGGCGTGTGCTGCTGTAGCGACTGCTCCCATTAAACCCGTACTACCGCCTCCATAAATCAACTGGATCTTTTGTTGGGCAAGTATTACTCCAACTCTTATGGCTTCATCAGCAAATATGTTATTTTTCCCTGGATAAGCACCTCCAAAGACACAAATTTTTTTAATGCGTTGGGACGAAGTACTTTCCATTTTTTTTTTATAGTGCCTGAAAGAGAATGAGTACATGGTGTAATATATAGAGGACTGAGTAGTGAATCAGACAAGAGTAATAATGTCGTCGAAAGTGTATCTGACCTGTCAGAAGAAAATGTTAACCTAACAAAAGATTTTTGCGTGATTTCAGGAAGAAAATCAAAAAGAGAAGAAAACTCAACCGTAAAAGTCAAGAGTAATAATGTCGCCGAAAGTGTATTTGACCTGTCAGAAGAAAATGTTAACCTAACAAAAGATTTTTGCGTGATTTCAGGAAGAAAATCAAAAAGAGAAGAAAAAAATCAACCGTAAAAGACAAATAAAAAAAAAACGAGAATAATTACACAAATCGAACAACACGTAAATTAAACCAAAATAAAGTTATTGCAAATCAAACCAAAAGCTGAGAAGTCATTTATTGTAGTTGTGATTGTGGCTCACATCTTCCTCTGGTTTTACGTCCAGAAACGGCTTAAACGCCTTCTATGAGTCGAGGATATGCTTCCCATCCAGTTTTCTTACAAGCTGGCAAACAGGGTCTTTTAACATCAGATTCCCAAGATGTTGCCATTCCCTTTGGAATTGCGGCCATAAATCAAGAATTTCTCTTTGTACGTCTCCACTAGGATGCGTCTCAAGAGAAAGTTGGATATTACCCAAATTCTCCTTACTCAGTCCATCCTTAATGAATTCAATTTTATCATCTCGATTAGAGGACGGAATCCCAATAGAACGACATTTACCGTTACACGTCCATCGTGCACATTTATGGCAATTTGAACTCATGCGCTTTGCTCGTCGCTTCTTTGCAAAAGTGCTTCTACCTGTACCTGGTAAATGCAAAATAGGAAGGTATTCATCTTCACGTACCTTGGCTTCAATTATCCAACGTATGTCTCCAGGAATCCCTTTGTGCATAAGCATTCTTAATCTTTCAAATCGAACTTGGTAAAGCTTCAGTAAAATATTTCGAGGAAAAGGAGGAAATCGTTTCTGCAATCTTGTGAGAATATCATCCATCCTGAAAAAAATGAAAGAGAAATTGGAAGAGAAATTTATATACAATATCAGTTTTGTGGGTAGCTGATGGAACCGATTTAAATAATCACGGAGTACCGTTATCCGCCATTTAACCGGGGATAAAAAAAAATTATATTTACATCTAGTTATTTTCAAAACAAGGATCAGAAAGAAAAACAAAATAAAAAGACTCAAAAATAAAATCCTAAATTCTTCCCCCCACTCATAATTTTTACATTGTCATTAATGTAATGCTATTATCCCCCAATGCAAGAATTATATGTAAGAGAAAAGAACTATTAAACAAAAGAAACTTGTGCAGCCTAAATGAACTTAAAAACATTAAACACAATTAACAAAGAAACATAAGAAATAAAAATAAAAACAACAAAAATAATAAAAGAAAAAGGAAAAGAAAGAGAAAGCAAATCTGAATATGGAAGATTGGCAATTTCATCTTTAATTGGGCTGCCTTCCCAATTAACACTTGAGTTAGTGTTTTGAATCTAACCAACACCCCTTCTTGGCTTTTTAGGCTTGTCAGGCTCATACATGAAATTTCCCAAATTTATGCGTTTGAGAGGAAGCTTTCTTTGCACAACAGTGGATGCATTCTCCATTACAAGTATTATTCCATCATCCTTGGTGGTGCATATCTCATCGAGGAATGGTGCATCTTTTGGTACTTGTTGAATGACATCCACAAACAAACTGTTTAAGGTTTCCAGCGTGTCTTGTTCATGTTCATCCTCCTTGAACTTTGCGAATCTACTAGGAAAAGGTGGAGAAGAGACATTAGTAAAAATTGGAATCTCAAACGTTACCTCAGGTGCCGAAATACTCTTATTTGGATCATTGGCTTCATTATCCTCAAGAATAGAATTCATCTCTAATTTTGTCTCATCCTCATCTTGTTCCTCATTCCTCAAGGTCACAATAGTAGCATTCTCCTTTGGGTTAATCATCCTTTGGGCAGGGAGTTCTTCAGATCTTTGTGCTACCCATCCCACCATACTACTAGTCAATTGGATCATTTGCTTTTCCAAACTTTGGATGCTTGCCCTTGTTTCCTGTTGAAATTGCAAAGTATCAGTAACAAGAGAATACACAAGATCTTCTAGAGAAGTACCTGAGTTTTGAGTCATATGTGGTGGTTGAAAAAGATCTGGTTCTTGAGACCATGATTGATTGAAGCTAGATGGATGAGTGTAATTGGCATAAGGATCTACTTGGTAATTTTTCGAGTAGCCATAATTAGTATGATCCCACCATCCCTCATGGTAAGTGTTTGAGTAATGATCATGCAGTTGGTCTTGGAACCCTTGATGGCCTTGACATCCTCCCATGGCCAATTGTTGAACTTGGGAGGTGAGATTGGCTTGTTGATTCTCCATGTTCATGTATGCCACCAACTCTTCAAGTGTTAGATTACTCAATTCCATCATTTTTTATTTTTTTTTATTTTTTTTTCTTTTCAAAATTTGATAAGAAAAACCCGTATGTACAAGAAAATAAAACTAATTAGAACTGAAAATAAGAATAAACCAAGTAACAAATAAACTAAAGAAAACAATCCCCGGCAACGGCGCCAAAAATTTGATGCACCCAAAAGAGTGTATCTTATTTAACCTTGCACTAAAAAGATCAATTGTAAGTATAATGATTAGCAAGGGTCGAGTCCTCAGGGATTGGATTTTAATCTATGAGCTATTAGTTTATAACTTACGTTTAAAGAAAACAATAAAAGAAAAGGGGTTTTTTTGAAGCCAGATTTAAACTAAAGTAAATAATAAGAATAAGATGCAAGGCGGTATAACCAGCCAATAAAAATATATATACTAAATTAGGCGGTATAACCAGCCAATAAAAATATATATACTAAATTAGGCGGTATAACCAGCCAATAAAAATAAAACAAAGTTAATATACAAATTAGGCGGTATAACCAGCCAATAAAAATAAATATACTTTTAAAAATAAGCAAACTAGAAAAGTAAGAAAACAAGTAAGTAAGAAGAATCAAATATGAAAAATATGGTTAAGGTTTCATTCTCCACCACTAGACATCATTAAGAATCAATTTCAGATCTATCAATATCAACCAACTATCAAAGTTAACAACCGTAGATAACAACAAGCTCTGTTATCCCAATCTTTCCTTAGTTTGTCGTTAAATAGAACAAGCTCTCTATTTAATCTCTAACCATTAAACAACCTAGAATAAGCTCTCTAAATTCAATTTAGTGGCAGCTTTATGATGAGAAAGATAGGTTGATCTAAGCAACAAACACATAAGCTCGGATTGTTCAACTTAGGTTATGTTCCACTTTGCAATTATTGAAAACTTGACCATAATCATTAATCACAAATTGCCACTTATGAATAGGAAATCAAGACAATTACACGGATCAAGACTCCTAAACTAGCAATAGATAATTATCAAGATCTATCTAGTTGTACACCTAAATAAATCAAGACAACATCATGAACAATTCTTGTAGAAGAACATAAGCAACTTTGATAGAAAATTAATGATAGATAAAATCTGAAAATCAATCACAAAACATGTCTAGGGCTTTGAAATCACCCTTAACCAAATAGAAGTTTAGCCTAGCATAGGCATTGTAAACATAAACATAAAATTAAAGAGAATCTAAGAAGGAAATAAAAGAAAGAAAGAAGAAGAAGAAAATAAAGAAAAAGAAAACTAGAGAAAAGAAAGAAGAAGAAAACTTAGAGAATTTTATTACAATGGCTAATTTCCTACCAATCTACCATATGATCCTCTACAATCATCCAAGGCCCTCTATTTATACACATTTTGGAGGGCTAAATGACAAGAGACAAGCTTTACAAATTTCAAAGGTAGGTATAATAGGTGGGTGAATTTTTCTAACAATTTTCGTCATATTGTATGACAATTTTGATCAGCCAACTTGATGGTCGATTTCGTCAATGTTGGAGGCCTGATCTGATCACATGGTCTTCTAGAAAAAGGTTCCCCTATCAGTTACGGATCCATAGCCATTGGAATCAGCTCATTTTCTGATGTGGATAAGCAGATATGGGCAAAATACGAAAACAGGTCAGCACAGACGTCATTGCACATCAGCCAACTTGATGGTCGATTTCGTCAATATTAGAGGCCTGATCTGATCATATGGTCTTCTAGACAAAGGTTCCCGTATCAGTTACGGATCCATAGCCATTGGAATCAGCTCATTTTCTGATGTGGATAAGCAGATATGGGCAAAATACGAAAACAGGTCAGCACAGACGTCATTGCACATCAGCCAACTTGATGGTCGATTTCGCTAGGGAAAACGACTCCGTTTCAAGAAGTGTAAAACATGAAAAAGATAGATATGCCTCTTAGATTTGCACGGCTACAAATTTCAGCCTTATTGCTTCAGTGAAACTCCAGATATAGCTGATATGGAAAAAGGTGTCGGAACTGGAACTGAACTGGATTTGCCCTTAATTCTAGTAATCTGAAATCACTCAAAGAAACTTGTGAAAAACACCAAATTACATAAAAATATAAAAGATCATAAACACAATTAGACTAAACAATAATAACTCGTATTTGACACAAAACAATAATAAAACATAACTAAAAACTATATAATTATACGAGTTATCACCTTGCCATGTCATTTAATGAAAAATCCACTTCAATAAGCCTTATGCCGCCACTTGTAAAACTTGGATCACATGGACCAAAGCTGGTTCCTCTTCATTCAATCCCATCTTGAATGTCTTGACCTTGCTTAAAAGACTTGTAGATTCTGCCCAAGTTCTTGCATTGCTTCCTTGATTCGGCCCAAGTGGAATCCTTGTATTGCTTCTTGAAAACTTGGTCCATTTTGGATCCCATCATTCCCTCTTTCCTCGAAATGATTCAACCTTGAATCATCGCCTGCATTATAAGGAGAAAGATCAGAAACAATAAAAGTAGTAGAAATATTAGACTCACTTTGAAGATCCACTTTAGAAGCATTAGCATTAATGTTCTCAAGGATTTGGACAGCTTCTCTTTAAAGAAAGCTATGGAACGTCTATCTTGCAACAAAACCATCCTTATCCCTATCGTATCACATTCAATTTTAAAAGTCTTATTAAAGTTAGGTAATGCTAACACAAGTGTAGAACATAACCTTTCTCTAATAGTAGCAATTGCATATAGTTCCCTAAAACACAAATCAGATTTATCATATGCCATGTATAAATAAGAAAAATCAGTATTATTGACATACAAACCTTGCATGTATTCGAAACTAAGTATTTGAGCACTCTTAAAAGCATGAAATACATACCTCATTGGTAAAACATCAGAATCAATGTTCCCCTTACCTTGCTTGTAACAAGTAGCATAGGAAGTACATACCTTGCTTGTATCAATGTTAGGTAGTACAAAATCAAGTGAATGTTCAATCTCAATTGGATGCCCAATACCTTGTATGGAAGGCAACCCATTCGGCTTCCCCTTTGGAAATACATGCTTGAACACCTGCAATAAAGAAAAAAACAAACTAGGAAGAGGGTTGTTAGTTTGATCATTAGTAAAAACCTCACTCTCTTTTGCATAGAAACTCTTCTTTGTCTTTTCTTTTCTCTCTTGTGGCATCATTCTTTTTTTTTTCAGCCACTTCTATTTTTTTCTCATGTGTTTCGGCCACACTCTATCCTTTCTTTTCTCTCATGTTTCTTTCTTGTGTTACGGCCTCACTCTTTCTTTTTTGCTCACTCTCATTTTTCAACTTCAATTGGTCCTCATAGACCTGTTTTGGAGTTACTGATAGACCTGTTTTGGAGTTAAAGGAATAAGCTTGATTGTTTTTCCATCCTTTACAAAGCTATACCTATTCCTAAACTCATCATGAATTACCCTCCTATTATACTGCCACGGCCTCCCCAACAAAATATGGCTAGTATGCATAGGTACTACATCACAAAGCACCTCATCACTATACCTCCCAATGGTAAAAGCTACCAAAACCTGCTTATTAACCTTTACCTCCCCACATTCAGTCAACCATTGCAACTTATAAGGTTTGGGATGTTCTAGTAAAGGTAAGCTCAACTTCTCAACAAGGATGGTACTAGCTATATTATTGCAACTTTTTCCATCAATAATCATACTACATACCTTGTCATTTACAAAACATCTAGTACGAAATATGTTCTCTCTCCGCTGCTCCATATCATCTATATTAAATTGCATATTGAGAGAATACCTTGCAACAAGAGACTCACCTACCACGGGATCTTGTAGATTTCTATTCACTACCTCTTGTTGACCCATCCTATCTCTCATCTCCTCCAACACCAATTTTAAGTGTTCAGATTCTTGTTGCATAGCATGCAACATAGAGGATAAGCTATCCACCTTCTTCTTAGGTGTTGAGTCACTCTTGTGATACATCTTTGAAGTTGCTACAAAACAAATTGTTAGTGATAAAAAAAATAAACTCACACACTCTCTTAGTGTTTACACTCAATTATGATATCACTCCAACTCTTGTTTGCACTCTTTTAGGCTTTTTCTTTAATAAACTTACTTACTCTTGCCTTTTACCACTCTATTTCCTCTTTCAGGTTCTTTAGGAACTAGAAGAACTCTTCAAGAACTCCCCTTGCTTAATTCTACCTAGCAAAAGACTCAAGAAACAAGAAACAATTAGTGAGAAGGTAAAACAAGTAAAAAACAAGAACAAGATTACCAAGAATTCAAATCTTTCCTATTTCCCTTGATCTTTTCCGAATCTTTCTTTATTTTTCTTGCTGTTCGAACACTTTTATTATTTTTTTTCTTTTTTTTTTCAAGAACGAGACTTCTTGATTTTCTTGAAATCTCGGATGAACTTCTTTTTTCTTTCTTGGGACTGTTCGAATGCCCCTTTGAATTCTTGAATTTTTTTTTTCAAGATTCGGGTCAAGAATCACAAGAAAATTTTTTAATAGATCAAGAATTCAAGAAACGAAATCTTGATCTAAACCACTTTTCAATACTGAAACCCCAAACATAGACTGACTAAAAACTATAACCCTAAAGAAAAAAATACCTAAAGCTATAACTCCAATACAAGTTTGTTTGAAACCCCAAAACATTGTCGGTGATAGTTCAGATGAAAACCCTGCTTGGAAAAATTACTTTTCAAGACTGAAACCCCAAAACTAAACTGCCTAAAAACTATAACCCTAGGAAAAATGCCTAAAGCTATAACCCCAAGATAAGCTTGTTTGAAACTCCAAAATCTTGTCCGGACAATCCAAACAAAAAGCCTAATTGGAACCCTGAGCTCCCCAAGATAAGCTTGTTTGAAACTCCAAAATCTTGTCAGTGACAATCCAAACAAAAAGCCTAATTGGAACCCTGAGCTCTGAATACCAACTGATGTGAACCCTAGGGGTTAAATCCTTTGAACCCACTAACAAATTGAAATACCCTAACCCCAAGAAAGCCAAGATTCAGGCAAAGAAAACTTAAACCCTTAGAAAGTCTGTTTCAAAGAACCTAGATTAAGCATATAAGCTAGACCCTAAGAACTCCCGTTTCAAGAACCTAAGTTTGATAGGTTGAACGCCACAAAGAAAGAATTCTTTGATAAGTTCCTAAGTTCTGTCAAGAACTAAAAAGAGTGAAACACTCACTTTGAATAAATTCAAACTCAATAGATTAATAATTGTTATTGTAGTAGATGGCTAAACAAGGGTATTTATAGCCTCCCTACTAACCCTAATTCAACTAGCCTAAGAACTCCTAGTACAAATGAAACTTCTTGGCAGCCAAGGCTTGCTACTTACATAATTAAATGAAAGCTTAACTATGGGCTGAACAAGCTCAAGCTCAAGCCCAAACCTAATTAAGTTAAAAAGATGTCCAACAAGTTTAATGAAGATAGACCCCACAAGCCTAATGGACATAATACATAAATCAGGCCCAAAAGCCTAAGTAATTAAAAGACCCAACTAAAGCTTCTAATTTAGGCGCCACATTTCCCTACCCTTGCCATATCATTTAATGAACAATCCACTTCATTAATCCTTATGCCGCCACTTGTAAAACTTGGATCACATGGACCAAAGCTGGTTCCTCTTCATTCAAGCCCATCTTGAATGTCTTGACCTTGCTTAAAAGACTTGTAGATTCTGCCCAAGTTCTTGCATTGCTTCCTTGATTCGACCCAAGTGGAATCCTTGTATTGCTTTTAAAAACTTGGTCCATCTTGGATCCCATCAATTGATACCAACTGATGTGAACCCTAGAGGTTAAACTCTTTGAACCCAATAACAAATTGAAATATCCTAACCCCAAGAAAGCCAAGATTCAGGCAAAGAAAACTTAAACCATTAGAAAGCCTGTTTCAAAGAACCTAGATTAAGCATGTAAGCTAGACCCTAAGAACTCTCATTTCAAAAACCTAAGTTTGATAGGTTGAACGCCACAAAGAAAGAATTCTTTGATAAGTTTCTAAGTTCTGTCAAGAACTAAAAAGAGTGAAACACTCACTTCGAATATCAAACTCAATAGATTAATAATTGTTATTGTAGTAGATGGCTAAACAATGGTATTTATAGCCTCCCTACTAACCCTAATTCAACTAGCCTAAGAACTCCTAGTACAAATGAAACTCCTTGGCAGCCAAGGCTTACTACTTACATAATTAAATGAAAGCTTAACTATGGGTTGAACAAGCTCAAGCCCAAACCTAATTAAATTTAAAGGATGTCTAATAAGTTTAATGAAGATAGACCCCACAAGCCTAATGGATATAATACATAAATCAGGCCCAAAAGCCTAAGTAATTAAAAGACCCAACTAAAGCTTCTAATTTAGGCGCCACATTTCCCCACCTTTGCCATGTCACTTAATGAACAATCCACTTCATTAAGCCTTATGCCGCCACTTGTAAAACTTGGATCACATGGACCAAAGCTGGTTCCTCTTCATTCAAGCCCATCTTGAATGTCTTGACCTTGCTTAAAAGACTTGTAGATTCTGCCCAAGTCCTTTCCTTGCATTGCTTCCTTGATTCAGGCCAAGTGGAATCCTTGTATTGCTTCTTGAAAACTTGGTCCATCTTGTATCCCATCATAGAGATTAATGAAGTGCACGAGTACTCTCTCTTTCAATGTCCTAAAAGCGGAATATTTTCCTAATTCTGACTTCCTGGGATCTAGCTTAGGCAGGAACCCATCCTTGACATGGAGAAGCATCTGGCAGGCAAGAGAAGCGCTAGAAAGGGGAACTAGATGGAGGATGGGCAATGGTCAAGCAATTCATATATGGGATGATAAATGGATACCTAATATCAACACTTTCAGGGTATCTTTGCTGAATAGTCCAATGATAAACTGGGTGGCTGAGTTAATAAACAGGGATACAATGCAATGGAAAGAAGACTTAATTCGAAACATGTTTAGCAAAGAAGAAGTAGATGAAATTTGCACAATCCCACTTAACAGATTCAGAAATGATGACATTTTGGTATGGCATTATGATAAGCAAGGCATTTGTATAGTAAAAAGTGCATACAAACTACTATGTAATAGAGATCAAACACCACAAGATCCACAAACCATGCAACAGATCAACAATAGTCAAATGGCATTACAGATGATATGGAAGGCTACAGTTCCAAACAAACTCAGAATTGTTGGATGGAGAGTTTATCTTGATATCATACCGGTCTTGGAGAAATTGCACAGAAGGAAAATTCTAGATGATGAGCAGTGCTTCAGATGTGGACTAGGAGCAGAGACAATAATCCATGCAACCAGAGACTGCCTTGTATCAAATGAAGTTTGGAATCAATTTGGGTTTCAATGGGAGCCACTATGGATAATCACACTGACCCAAGCGATTGGATAACCCAGGTTTATCTTTCAAGCAACCCAAACAACATAAATCTATTTTTGGTTGCACTTTGGGCAATTTGGAGGAATCGAAATGCAGAGTGGCATGGTGAAAAAAGGAAAACGACGACTAAAACAGTGGGGTTCATAAGGAAATACCTTGAGGAGTATGAGGTGGCACAGCTTCAGCAGAATCCAGGGACTGATCTCGAACTGAGGAATTGGCAGGCACCAAATGCAGGGCAGTATAAAGTGAATTTTGATGGGGCGCTCGATCAAGCATCCAGAAAGGGTGGATTGGAGGTGGCGATCCGAAACTCGGCAGGCACGGTGCTGGGAGCTTGCGCCACGACCATAAAAAATGTCATTGATCCTTTCATAGTGGAATCTATGGCAGCAAACAGGGCACTCAAATTGGCGGAGGAGATGGGTTTTCGACACATCGTTTTGGAAGCGCTGAATGTTATTAAGAAATTCAACTCTCCAGGCACAGATTTATCTTCGATTGGACCTCTGATCGACGAAGGGAAGGCAAAGTTGGCAGCATTTGAAACCTACACATTCTCTCACACATTCAGACTCGGCAATATAACAACACATACTATGACCAGATTGGGTCTAATGGAGGAAGGGGAAAGGGTTTGGGAAAATGAATGCCCATACATTATCCTATTTGATTGTTCGATTGAGTAATCAATAAAAGTAAATATTACCTTTCAAAAAAAAAAAAAATTTGTGCCAATTGGTTAATGAGCAAAAAGTACTTATAGTCTTAGACTAATTCACACTTAATTAGTAATGTAATTATATACCAATTAAAACCAAGAATTCTCACTATAAAATAGATACTTTAGCTGTTATTTTCACAAAACAACTAATATTGAGTAATACTTTGTTAACCATTATTTTTTGGTTTTTGAATACAGTTTCTTGCTTTTTATTTGTTTTCTTACAATGATTTTGGTTTTTTCATTCACTATCTCTTTTTTTGTATCTCATTCTCTAGGCAGATTTCGAAATATTGCAAATTCAATAGCTTTAAAACTTTTATTTCACAACAAGGTTTTTAACCATTTGATAAGTTATTTTTTTTAATACAGTTTCTTGCTTCTTATTTTTTATTAGATTTGTTTTGGTCTAAGCAAATTTTGGCATATTGCGGATTCAATAGATTTAAAAAAAAAATCATCACAAAGGTTTTTTGCCTTTTTGGCTATTTGTTAAGTTGTTCTTTAAATTATTATCAATTAATTTATTATTTTGAAACATTTTTGGAACATGTTTTTTTTTTTAAATTAAATTTTTTTTTAATTTTTTATGAAGTTGGATTGTTTAATTTATTATATTTAAGTTTTTAAATTTAAATATTTTTAGGAAGCTAAATATTAAATTATATGAAAATTTGAATATTCTTATTATATTATGATAAACAATTTGATCATATTTTTCAATTTCTTAGACGTATAATTTAATTATTTTTTGGTTATAAAATAATTATCTACCTAATTTGAACAATAAATAATGAAAATATATATTAAAGTAATATTAATTAAAATTTAGAAAAAAATTATATTTAAGTAGTTGGATCTACTTCAATGAAATTACATCAAGCAAGTCTACATTATTAATAGTAAAAAAGACTATCTTTTTTTAAAATTTTACTCAATTATTATATTTTTAATATTAAAAAAATAACATAAAAAATAAGATTGATAAATTTATTGTTTTCCACTATAAAATAAAGATTTTTATTGCTCACAGTCAGACGCAAAGCAAGTTCTTTTATAATCGCTTGCAAAGATTGCAAAACTTCAACGCGTAAAATCACATGCAAAGCATGTGATATTAAGAACTAATATATATAAAAGCACGAATGTGAAGAATATTTTGAACTGACGAAAATAATCATCGTTGTTTACCATATTTTTAAATTGCTATTATCAATATTTTTTACTGTGATTTATAAGTAAGTAGTTTAATTTCATTAAAATACTTTCGTTATATGAATTAATTTGATATTAAATTAAAAATTAAAAATTTATATAAAATTTCTTTATCTTAAAAAATTTAATTTTTTATTAATTTATTTGATATAAATAAAAAATTAAAATTTACATTAAATTTTTTTATCTCCCTAATTAATTTTACATTTATATTAAAAATAATATAATAATTTGATATAATTTGTACATGAAATAAATTTTACATACAAATTTTAGTTAATATGCATTTTATTATTTTTATTTAATTTTAAAATATACAATTACATATTCAAAAATAAATAAACCAACGAACATTCATATGCGAATGCATGTGATAACAAATACTAGTAAATGTTAAAAATTAAAGAACAAATATAACGTTAATATTGCTCATATATATGCAAATTGTAGTAATTAATTGGAGGAAAAAGTATTAATTAATGTTTGATATTTTTATCCTTCTTTATTTAGGACTTTGTACTAAATATTTTGTAATATCAATAAACATCGAAAACACTAATTTTCATATGTTACTTACATTTATTTATCTAAAAAGAGGCATATAATGTTCCAAGAAAATTATGGGTTTGGCTCATTCGTAAGTATAATTTTTGTAATTCATGAATGAATCCTACTCATACGAATGATAATAATAAATAAAAATAACGGGTAGAATTTCAACCTAAAAATTATTTTATATTTACATGGTAGAATTTTTAAATTTACAAACAAGCTTTGATTAGAAAAAATATCTCCACAATGAATTTTAAACACCATTAAATCAAATTAATGAGGTGATTTGTTTTTGGTTGGCAATTTTTTTAATCAATTGAACACATGATACATAAGTCTAATTGTAAATGATGTTAGATTAAATTTTACAACTATTTTTTTTTTATTAGAAATTCTTTTGGTTTGATGTTTTTCAATTGGTAAAAGATTGTCACTTCATCAATTTAAAATTAGAAGGATTAAATCAACATCTAATACAAAACATAGGGGCTTATTTTATCAAAAGAAAAGAAAAAGGGTAATCCTTAATTTGGTAAATTACAAAGACTAAATTTATACTTTAATTTTTTATAAATTCAAGTTTGTGAATTTTAAAAACTATCGAATTTTAATTCTGTATTTTATACACATAGTTAAATTTTTTCTTGTAACTTGATGAAAGAGAAAAAATTAAAAAAATGAAAAATTACAGTTATCTAAATCTTAAAGACACGATATTTGTATAGAATACACATTAGTTTATAGTTAAATGTTGGTTTGATGCTTTTAGCAAATTATTTTCAAAATGGATGCTTAATTTAAGTTAGTTCTTTTTTTTTTTTGGTACAATAAAATTTAAGTAAAGGAAAACTATCTCAGTTCAGGTCAAGGCATGTCACAGATATCAAAGATGATTAGCAGTGGTATTTACAAATCACTTCTCAAGTAAGACTGTTGATGAGACTCGAAACTTAGTGCTTATCAAGACATTAATAAGTACTCAACTAGACTTGCTCATGGGCCGGGCCGGGTCGCGGCCTTGTTTTTTTTCATATTCTTTGCCCAGGTCCGGCCTTAGGTCGGGCCTGGCCGGCCCGAATTCACTATTCATCGGATTAAAAAAATATTTTTTATATTTTTATAATTAAAATTAAATAAAATAATATTATTATAATAAAAAATACTATTCCGAGCAGGGCCAACCTGGAACAAAAATATCCTACTCAAATTTAACTCAATACGAATCGGACCTATGAAACCGAATAGGCTGCCTAACTTATGAGCATGTCTATACTCAAGTAACTGAAGCAATTAAGATCACAGTTTCGTTTCTATTTGCAATTGTCTTTTTAGTGTGAAGCCACTCAAAGACAAAGAATAGGTACCAAAATTAAACTAGCTAAAATAGATATGTCCTAAACTTCCTCTCACCATAACACTTTTATTAGTTTATGTTTAAACTTCAATTCAGACAAATCGTTTTTGATAAAGTTAATTTTTTAATTTTCAAAATTAAGAAATTGTTATCTATTTTATTTTTTAATATATTTTAAATAATATATACCATTTTACTAATCTAACTTATGAAATTTAAAAACATTACTCACCATATATGAGATAATTTTCTCTCTTTAGAAATCAATGTGTACATATTTTCATATGTTTAGTTTATCGTGGTCCAAACTTAATTTTTTTAGTTTAATGAAAATTTTATATTTAACATTTAAGAAAAAATTATATATATTTTTAATCTTTATGTGATCAATTGAGGGTTTAAAGCGAATAAAATTAAAAAAGTGAAAGCGAATGAAAAAATTTGTTTTAATTTATATCACATATTTAATTTTGATCTAATCATTAAAAAATAAAATTTATTAATTTTACTCTAATTTAATCTAGTTATTAATCAAAGTTATTGTTAATCATTTTAAATAATTTTCTTGTAGCAGTGATTATTTTTAGTTGCCAAAGGTGAAAATAGAATGAAAAGAAAAAAGAATAAAATGAAACTTTAAAAAAAATGGAAATAGAGAGAGAACACAAATATACAGCAACGCATAGACACTCTCACTTTTTGAGTTTTGACAAAAATCCTGTTTGAGTCTTGAGACCCTTCCCTTCCCTTTCTCTCTCTTTTTTTTTTCCCTTAAATTTTATTTTTATATCATATTCTTGTGCCGCCACTGTTCCATGCGCCGACACCACCTCCGTCGCCGCCGCCACATAGGGTTTGAAATCCTATCTTTTCCTTTCTCTTTTCTTTCCACAACTTTCCGAGCTGGATTCTCTCTCTTTCCTCTGGCGAATCTCCATGCGCCGCTGGTTCAGCGGTTTCGTTGATTAAATCCCCTTCCTCCACTTCTCTCGCTCTCTCTCACTTTCTTTCGTCGATCAGTTTCAAGAAAAAGAGGCTAGGGTTCTTTTTGTGGGGAAAGTTTTGGTTGATATTATTTTTTATTATTAATTAAATTTTCATCCGAGGGTTTTCTTTGTTTTGTTTCTTTTTTGGGGGATTTGGATGGCATTGAGCGATATGATGACGTCTCGTTTTTCGCAATTGTCATTGGCGGTATCCAATCATGTCATCGGCGGCAACGGCAGCAGTGGCGACTACCATGAGGATGATGTTGCTGCTGACGAGGCCTCTCAAAGGAGGGATTTCGATATTGCATCCACCAGCAGTTACGCCAATGCCGCTGCCTCCTCCGCCGCAGCGCCTACAACCATGGCTTACTTGCCTCAAACTATTGTTTTATGCGACCTTGGACGCACTGCCTTCGAAACTTCCACGCCCACTGGACCCTCTGATAGTGGCGTTGTCTCCAAATGGCGCCTTAAGGACCGAGTAAGTCCTTTACTTTCAACCTTGTTCTCTTCCTTAGTTATTCCGTTGATCTGACTGATTAAAGCTAATCACAGGCTGAAGAAAAAAAAAATGAGAATTCGTTTAGACTGCAGTAGCAAAAGATGGGTATTGCGCAAATAGTTAGAATTTTCTGTTGCTATTCGAGAGTATTTCCTGTATAGGTTATTAAAATGATATATGTATCACATACAATTGCTAAAATTAGTCTTATTCATGTCATTTTTGCTTTAAAAGTAAAATGAATATGATTTTATTGCATTGAATGGAAGAAATGAGGGGAATTCTCTCATATGCTAGCCTAGCATTATGGAATTATTAGTGTCAATTAAGTTTCAGTGAAATCCTTGAATTTGGTAGGCAATGGCTGACATTCTATTCCAGATTTGGTTCTAGATAAAAGCATCAGAGTCATTAGGAAGTTCAATACTTTGTAAAATAAGTAATCTGCTGTCGTTTTTTCCATTCCGGTATATCTTTTGCCTTGTGATGCACTGAGTACAAAGAAACATATTCCAATAGTTGGTTGTGCATGAATTCCTTTGATGAAAACACTAGATGCCCTCAAAGTAGAAATTTAGTTTGTTCAACCCCTTTTTCTTTTCATGTGTAGTAAAGTAAGATTTTCCATACTGCCTTCTTTGGCTTTGGGTTTTAAACATGCCATGGTGAAATCTATTCTATTTTTATCTTTTAGGTGAGCTTAGAATTTAAATGCAAAATAAGGAGAGAATATTGTGAAAGGTTGTTATTTCTTCTTAAAGAGATTTTTAAAGCCTAAGCATTATAATAAGGAAGAATATAAATAGTTAGAAATAATGTTCTACTATGCCAAATTTGTTAACATTCTCCTCTCCTATGGAGTGCTTTAAAAGATTTTCCTTTTCATCTTTAGCAGCCTCTTAACTCTAGTTTCCTTGCAACACTTTAAGCATTTTTTTTTCATGGGACTGAATTGATTCTTAGATAATTGTATTTTTTTCTTGATAGAAATCATCCATTAAGGATTATTTTCCCTTTAATTTGCCATGATATGGGAGGCTTGAGAGATATTCACTTGACTCTCAACTTTATATGCAGATGAAGACAGGATGTGTAGCTCTAGTTTTATGTTTAAATATTAGCGTTGATCCACCTGATGTAATAAAGATATCTCCTTGCGCGAGAATGGAGTGCTGGATTGGTATGTTTTCTGAGTCAATTCTCTCCTCTTGTCTTTGCATGTTTTCTGTTTAATAATGGTTCTTAATGCTTTGATGCTCGTCATTATTGTCATTCAGTAGATCTTTAAGAAGGTTTTTATTATTTTTTTTATGCAAAGGAACTAAATGCTAGTGACTTTCTTTGAGCATGCATGAACTTTTATATTGGCTTTTGGATTTTCCTTTGGCTGCTACTCTTTCTGCTCTATGATAATTGTCCTTATTTCTGCATTGGAATGTCTGAAGAGAATTAATAATAATATAATTCCTGTCCAAGAGTACTAATTACAATCATACTTCCAGCTAAGCTCTTCTTTGTGCAACTTTTATCAGTTGAGAACAAAAGGAGTACCTCCATTTATGTAAGGGTAAAAACTGGAATATTATTGTGTAACTATAAGTAGTTTGGATTCATTTGACATAATCTAAAAATCTTTGAGCTTTTTCAAAGAGGAAAAAAAATTTGGAGCAGCAGGAGTACCTTTATTTAAGCATTTATTTACTATGGTGTGGTGCTAGAAGTAGTAGTGCCAAACAACCAACAGAAAATGGAGGTTAAGAAACTGTTGCTTTTAGTGGGATTATCGCTGCATGAAGATGGTATTTAGCATGCAGTCTCAAGAATGCTTATCCATTTATTATTTTTATATTTGGTTGCCAAGAAGGAAGGAGGAACAAGAAGTTGGAATCCTAGTATTGCAATACACAAAATAAGTTTTCCATTATATTTTTTCTTCCATCATCCATCCCCTGGTGACCAAATGGTGAAATGTAAAAAAAAATGTTTTTATTCAATTTAATGTTTTTCATTGGGGAAGTTAGTTTATTCCACTTTTTCTTTCTTTGATTGTTGGCAGATCCTTTTTCTATGGCACCACAAAAAGCACTTGAAACTATTGGGAAAAACTTGAGAGATCAATATGAGAGGTGGCAGCCCAAGGTGTGGACACCTTCCCATACTATGTTTCCTTTCATGGTACTCTATCAAGTTTATAATCTAATTCTATTCATTAAGTGTGACTAGGCTCGTTGTAAGGTTGAACTCGATCCTACGGTGGATGAAGTGAAGAAACTTTGTAATACATGTCGCAGATATGCCAAGTCAGAGAGAGTTCTATTTCATTATAATGGACATGGTGTTCCAAAGCCAACTGCAAATGGTGAAATCTGGCTGTTCAATAAGGTGTGCTTTTGTTTAACTGTTTTGAAACAATTCTTGTTGCTTTTTGTTTGCACTATTTTGCCAAATTGTGTCGTTGCTCAACCTGATTATTTTCTTGTGCAGAGTTATACACAGTATATTCCCTTGCCTATCAATGATCTTGATTCATGGTTAAGAACACCTTCTATATATGTTTTTGATTGCTCTGCTGCTGGAATGATTGTCAATGGCTTCATTGAGGTATTTACTTGTGTTCTATCCTCAGGTTTTTTGGTAGTATGTTTTCTGGTTTCCACTATATTCAAATTGATATTGTTGTCTTTTTTTTTTCTAGCTTGATTTGATTTTTGAATTGAACTTGGTTGATAGCTTCTTGATTGTGGCACTTCTAACTACCCTGGATCTGCTCGAGACTGCATTCTGCTGGCTGCATGTGAAGCACATGAGACTCTTCCTCAAAGTGCTGAATTTCCTGCTGATGTTTTTACTTCTTGTCTCACTACACCTATCAAAATGGCATTAAGATGGTAAAACTTCTCGTTGTGTATTTAGATCTTTATTTTCATTTGGGAAATGTTGCCTTTTTTGGTATCTATGCTGTAGATAAATACTGATAATGTGTCTTTCAGGCTTGTAAAATTGTTCATCTCTGCCTCTTTTCTTTTCTTTGTTTTTTGCTTGATTCTTACAGTAGTTTTTTTTAAAAATATTTTACGAAGTAAACTGTAATACTTCATTTTTTTTGTTTTCTGTTGGAATTTAGAATTCAATGAGTTGGTACTGTCACTATAAGATGGTATTTAGAGATTTGAATTTGTATGAGATGCTTTGTGTAAAATGTTATAATGCACTGTTGTTTTGGTGGCTATTAGCTGTAAATCGACTGTTGCATGTCTTTGATCTATAAGGTTTCCTAAGGCTGCTTAATAACTCCTTGTATGATATTGAGGTCAAAGTAGTTCTTCACCTAAGTAGAGCAGATGAAACTTGAAAGTATCTATCTGTTTGAGGAGTTGGTTCTCTCCTTGCAATTTGGTGCCTAGAAACAACTCCATTTAGTTTCCAGAAGTTGCTCTGTTGGTAGTTATCAGGTGATGTTAGCATGACTTGGGATATGTTGTAAAATGTGAGGTGTTTCTATTAGGTTGATCTGTCTTTTATGAGGTTCTATATGATATGATTGATTAGGACTATGTACTGCATTTAATACTAAAATAATGTATACCTATTTGCTAGGCTAAAGATATCTCCTTTTTATTTGCATTTTGAATTAGCTTTTACCCTGTTTCTCTATTTACTTTTTGCTGTTTCTGGATTTATTATAATGGTGGTATTCACCTTATTGAGCGTTCTTAAAATTTGCAGGTTTTTCTAATTTTAGTATATTTGGCTATCTTGTGTGAAATGGGCATGCTAATCTTCTGATGGTTATTGTCTCTTCCAGGTTTTGCACACGTTCATTGCTTCACGAGTCCTTTGACTGTTCGCTTATAGATAAAATTCCTGGCCGCCAAAATGACCGTAAAACACTTCTAGGGGAGTTGAATTGGATTTTTACCGCAGTGACGGACACAATTGCTTGGAATGTTCTCCCGCATGGTAGTTCTTTGAGTGTATTTGTCAGCTGTGTGCTTTCTTTTATATAAGTGGTTCTTGTATTTTGATCTGTTTAATCAACTCTTGTTTTTGTGATGCCAGACCTTTTCCGGAGATTGTTTAGACAGGATTTACTAGTTGCCAGTTTGTTCAGAAATTTTTTGCTTGCTGAGAGGATTATGCGCTCTGCAAATTGTTCTCCAATTTCTCACCCAATGTTGCCACCAACACATCAGCACCATATTTGGTACTACAGGGGATATTCACTAACTTTACAACTTGTTTCTCAGTTCTTTTTAAAAAAATTCTTCTGTGCGCTCCAGGGATGCATGGGACATGGCTGCTGAAATTTGCCTTTCTCACCTTCCATCATTGGTTGAGGATCCTAATGCAGAGGTCCAGGTGTGTTTTTTTCTTCAAAGTCCTTTGCTAATGTGAATTTGTTAACCTGAATTTCCCTGATGTTTACTGGAGCCAGACAAGAATTTTAGAGTTGCAGGATGGGAAGGCACTTATTTTCAGTTCCTTATGTTCCCTTAATCTGAGTGTGCTTTTGTTTTGTTTCAGCCGAGTCCATTTTTTACTGAACAGCTGACAGCTTTTGAAGTATGGCTTGACCATGGATCTGAGCATAAAAAGCCACCAGAGCAATTGCCTATCGTTCTTCAGGTGCTGTACTTTTCCTGGTCCTTCTAGCTATGGGAGCCATTGTTTGGTTGCCCTTCTTATTTTATTGTGGTCTTAAATTTAGTTGGATATATGTTAAACTATTTTACTCTATTGAGTACTCAGTTATCTAAGTTATTTTTTAATGTTAGTGGAGAAATGTTCCTTCAGATTTGCTTCTGCCCATTGGCATAGTTGCTAATAACTTAATTTTTGGATTGAAATCCCATTTACTAGGGATTTGAGCGGTTGTTTGTGCTTAAGAATAGTCTATTGTTTATGTATATCCAATGATAGGTCAGTCTGTTATGCAGGGCCACTAACATTGGCATGTCCTAACAGCTTATAGTTACTATATCTTAATTATATAAAAACTTTAATATAATGTCTGACCAGTTCACCATTGATATTTCAGGTTTTGCTTAGTCAATGCCATCGATTCCGTGCACTGGTTCTTCTTGGAAGATTCCTTGATATGGGACCCTGGGCTGTAGATCTGGTAGTTATTGATGGATGTACTCTTTGTTGTGTTTCATTATATGCTGTTATTTACTTACAGAGTGGTTTCTTTTTTTTAGGCCCTTTCTGTTGGAATATTTCCTTATGTTCTGAAACTGTTGCAAACAACCACACCAGAACTGCGCCAAATCCTTGTGTTCATATGGACAAAGATTTTGGCACTTGATAAGGTGTGTCCACATGCTTCATAATTTTGGGATGAATATTTGTTTGCTATTATAGCTATTTATGCATTCGATGTAGTCATTTAGTGCTCTATTATATATTGTGGAAGCCTCTATATAGTTGGCCTATATGTGTGTTTAAAATTGTTGTTTAGTGGTGAAATTCTACGTTTTGACTTCTTGTAGGTTCCCAAATAAGTATGTGTTGGTAGTCTTCTGTTTGTGTTTGTTGACACCTAGGAATTGGTTCTGCTTCTCTTATTCTATTTGATGTCTTATTGCAGCAATATATGTTAGCATATTTCTTTCACCTTATGCTATAGTTTTTTTTTGAAATTCTATAATCTTGGATCACAGTCATGTCAGGTTGATCTGGTAAAGGATGGCGGTCATGTTTATTTCATTAGGTTTCTTACTAGTGTGGAAGCATATCCTGAACAGCGTGCTATGGCTGCATTTGTTCTGGCTGTAATTGTGGATGGGCATAGACAGGGCCAGGAACCCTGTATTGAAGCAGGGTTAATCCACGTGTGCTTGAAGCACCTTCACAGTTCCATGCAAATTGATGCACAAACTGAACCTTTATTCCTTCAGTGGCTTTGCCTGTGTCTTGGAAAACTGTGGGAGGATTTTACTGAGGCTCAGATAATAGGTCTGCAGGCAGATGCACCTGCGATATGTGCTCCTCTACTTTCTGAGCCTCAGCCTGAGGTATATCTTCTCACTAATTATATATGTTACTTATAAATAGGTAGTCTCTATTTTACTTGTTACAGACAGTTGTAACCATAGAAGGTGTTTTATTTCAGGTTAGGGCTTCTGCAGTTTTTGCATTGGCTACCTTGCTTGATGTTGAGTTTGACTCATTTAGAGATGGTGTTGGAGGGGATGAAGAATGTGATGATGATGAAAAGAGTAGTGCTGATATTATTATTATTAAAAGCCTTTTGAATGTTGTTTCTGATGGAAGCCCTCTCGTCCGTGCAGAAGTTGCTGTAGGTATGTGGTGGTTATCTCATTCATGTTTCATATGTTAGGATTGGTAATTGCCTAGAGTGTTCTCCCCAGTTTTTGAACATTATCATGACATAGTTGAATGAATATTAGAGAATCTTGGCAGTTTGAAACGCCTTCAAAAGTTTCTATATCTCTTGGTAGTTTAAAATGCCTTCAAAAAATTCTATAGCTCTTGTAAACCTGTAATATATTCCAAATTCTGGATCATTATGAGCTTCCAAAAATTTTAAGACACATGTTTCTGTGCTATGGTGTGATGCAAAACATTATAGAGCAACTTGCAATTATGATCCTAGTATTCTCTTTGTTATAAAAATGATCTATCAGCCTCTGACACAATCATTAGAACCTAATATTTGCATGTTTTGTGCAAACACGATTCTGTCTTTGAATTGCTTTCTTCCTGATTGGGGGTTGTGAGTGGTGTTCTACTGATTTACTGTGTTTCTGAGTTATGTTGGTGGATCAACATTGATGCCTTGCTTTTGTCTTGGCAGCTCTTGCACGCTTTGCCTTTGGACATAAGCAGCACCTCAAGTCAATTGCTGCTGCATATTGGAAACCTCAGTCAAATTCCCTGTTGTATTCTTTACCGTCACTGGCTAATATAAACGGCACAGGAAGTGGAAATATAGTTTCATCTCAGATAGGTCCTTTAATCCGAGTTGGAAATGACAACTCAGCCGTAGTTCAGGATCGAAGGGTTTCCACCAGCAGTCCTCTTGCTACTGCTGGAATCATGCATGGATCTCCATTGTCTGATGATTCATTTCAACATTCTGATTCTGGAATATTGAATGATGGTGTCAGTAATGGGGTCGTTCATCATTCAAAGCCAAAACCTTTGGACAATGCAATGTATTCACAGTGTGTACTGGCTATGTTTACTTTAGCTAAGGACCCGTCTCCACGCATAGCAAGTCTAGGCCGGCGGGTTCTTTCCATTATTGGGATTGAACAAGTAACAAAATCTGTGAAGTCTGCTGGTAGTAGTGCCCGGCCTGGTAACCCCACAACTTCCTCGCCAACTCCTAGTTTTGCTGGATTAGCTCGTTCTTCTTCATCATTTGATATGAATGGAGGTAACTATTTTGTTCTCTGTTAGTTCCTCATACTGAGTATCCTTATTAATGTCACTTTTTTTTTTCTTCCTGATATCTGCTTGCCATGATGCTTTCTTTTATTCTATTAGAAATTAATGTAGAGATGATGTTGACAGGTCATCTGCCTTTAACGTTTAGAACTCCTCCTGTTAGCCCTCCTCGACAAAATTACTTGACTGGAATCCGTAGAGTTTGCTCTTTAGAGTTCAGGCCTCATCTGATGAATTCTCCGGACTCGGGATTAGCTGACCCGCTTCTAGGCTCTGATTCTGGTTCAGAGCGCAGCTTACTTCCACAATCAACTATCTATAATTTTAGTTGTGGCCGCTTCTCCAAGCCACTTCTTACTGCATCAGATGATAGTGAAGAACTATTGGCCAGAAGAGAAGAGCGTGAGAGATTTGCACTGGAGCATATTGCTAAATGCCAGCACTCCTGTATGCCTTTTAACTTTTTTGTTTTTTGTTCTTTTTGTACTATTCTCATGCCAGTTTTTACTTTGTAACTAATAGGTTTCTCATTTTCTTTGATAGCTGTTAGCAAACTTAACAATAATAGTCAAATTGCTAGCTGGGATACAAGATTTGAGACAGGTACAAGAACAGCCTTGCTGCAACCTTTCTCTCCTATTGTGATTGCAGCAGATGAGAATGAAAGGATCAGGTATGTGATTTCTGTTTTAATGGATTCCTAAAGCAAGTCAGTTCCAGTTTTGAATGTTAAATGATTTGAGATAACATGCCATTAGGAATGGATATTTACTCATGTTCAACCCATTTGGTATGAATATTAAATGGCGGTAATCTATCTATTGGGGCTAATTTGACTTATAATCCTGTTCCTCGATGATTTTAGTCCAAATTGGAAATTCAAGTGGGGTAGCGGAAGCTTATTGAAAATATTTGAAGTTTGGGTTATTCACTTTTTTTATTAGAAAAATATTTCCTTAAACCTTTTACTAGAAGCTGTAGATTAATCTGTTAGGTTCCGAGTAATGAAGAATGAAAATGTCCTTGAAGTTTCAATTGAGAAATGGGCATGTCACTATTCCATGCCAGATATAATTAACTATGAACAAGGGCATTTTCCGTTATCAGTTTTGCCATGTAATATACTCTAATTTGCTTGCATTGATCTGTTTTGTAAATCTGAGAGCCTCTTGGTTCAAGTACTTGTACATTGCAAGAACAGTTTTGTCTTTATCACATGAAGATCTGAACAAATTTTCTCTTCCATTTCTGAAGCAAAGCCAGTGGCCTAAGGTTTTGGTATTTCTTTGTGTATTTAATAGATATGATACTTTACTCATTTTGGAAGAGATTTTGGGATGTATTTTTTAGTGTAAAAGTATAGCTCTATGTACTCCCAATGAATGAAAATTTTTATTTAATAAAAAATTAGTATCTATAATAAGATTTATTTTTGATGCATTGTCTGTAATACTATATGATTCAATGAGTCATAACTTGTCATCTCATTGAAACTAACATTTATTAGTAAGATTTTTTTATTTAAAATTTAATAAGATGGTGAGCTGTAATCACTGATGGTGTATTAAGTTATACACTAGAAATGAATCAATTTGAACTCATTAATATAGATTTTAAAAAAGATTCGACAAGGTGGCAAGTTGTGATTCACATTCACATTGTGTGCATCAGTTAAACTCTTAAAGTTAAGAAGATTGATAGTTTGTGTTTCTTAAAAGATCTGATGCTGACCTACAAATATATTATGAAAAAGTAGAATTCTTTTCTTCATGAAATGTTATATATTGTAAATTGCTTTCTGCAAGTGACTTTTGTTTTGTTACTGAAAAATGGACAATGCTTCTGAAATGGGTTAGATGAGTTTGGTGCTGCTAATTATATGTTGTTTTCAATGACACTTTCACAACTTAGTTCTGTAAATTATTTGCTGGTTTATTAATTGTTTAGTTTATCTTTTCAGGATATGGGATTATGAGGAAGCCACCCTCCTCAATGGTTTTGATAATCATGATTTTCCGGAGAAGGGAATTTGTAAACTGTGTCTTTTGAATGAGCTTGACGACAGCTTGTTGCTTGTGGCTTCATGTAATGCTCTTTCCACCTTTTTTTAATGTTTCATGGTGGTTTTGTCTTGTAAAATTAATTTAGGGCTGATCTCATGCAGGTGACGGAAATATCCGGGTTTGGAAAGATTATACACTGAGGGGCAAACAGAAACTCGTTACTGCATTTTCTTCAATCCAAGGTCACAAACCTGGTGTGCGGAGTTTGAGTGCTGTTGTGGACTGGCAGCAGCAGTCTGGATATCTTGTATGTCTTTATTCTAGAATGTCATCTCTAAGAACGTTTTCCTTGCATATATTTGATGCCTAATATAGTATTCTTCATTGATCTGATTTCATATGACTAGTATGCTTCTGGAGAGATATCATCCATCATGCTTTGGGACCTGGATAAGGAGCAGCTTGTTAATTCAATACCGTCATCCTCGGATTGTAGCGTCTCAGCACTGGTGATTCTTCAATCTCCGTTGCATTTATATATTAATTTATGCTTAAGCAATTGGATTGAGCATGCTTGTATATATGCGAGTGGCAACTGGTATACAAGTCTGGAAAATTACTGCACATCATTAAAAGATGCATTCTGTAATGGAAAACGCGCTATGTTGGAAAATTTGTTAATTTTATTAGTTTGCTTTCCTGAATATCAAGTTAACCGAGCCAAAGGTTTAACATTGTTCTCTTGGATTGTTTTTTAAAGGAGGTTATTTTTTCGTTCCAGTTGTATATTAGATTGCTTGAATCATACCTTGCCTTTGCATTTGATTTAAGTTGTTTGTTGGGTTTTATGTGTAAAGGAAGTTAGCTCTTGTGTTGCTTTTTTATTTGTTTGTTTATATTTCTCTTTGTTTGTCTTTAACATGCTTTTCAACTAGGAATTTGAAATTGTATCCCATTCTTGGTGAAATTAAAGTGGCGTGAGATTTTTTCTCTTTCACTTTCATTATAGGTCTAGCTCTTTTATTTTCATCTTGTCATCCGACTTTTATTGACCATTTATAGTTTTTGTCATTGTTCCTTTTTTTCTTTTGGCAGTTTATTTAATTTGCCTATTTTTCTCATCGGTTTCTTCCCTCCGCATTTACAGGCTTCTTCTCAAGTTCATGCCGGTCAATTTGCAGCTGGTTTTGTGGATGGTTCTGTCAGACTCTATGACATCCGGACACCTGACATGTAAGCACTCTATAATGCATTTTAAATTTTTTTTTTTTTGAGAAGATGAGTAAAGATATTTTTCTGGAATGACACAGTTTTTACCTGTTTGTGATATCATTTTGAGCTTTGAATGATTTGACCTTCCCCATAGTTAAATTTATTCCTTTGACTGACCCAAGATTGTTGTATTAATGTTTTAGGCTGGTTTGTGCAACTAGGCCACATACTCAGCAGGTAGAAAGAGTTGTGGGTATTGGCTTTCAACCTGGACTTGATCAAGGAAAGGTAAGCAGCTCACAAGTCTTATGTCTGGTAAAAGAGTATGTTCAAATGTTGTTGTCATCATCCTTGTTCCTCATTGAACATTTCATCGAGGTTTTATCGAGGAAATACGGAAACTTGATGAACTTTTCGTGTCGTTTTTTCAGATTGTTAGTGCATCGCAGGCTGGTGATATTCAGTTCCTTGATATTAGAAGTGAAAGAGATACTTACCTTACAATCGAGGCTCACAGAGGGTCACTTACAGCTTTAGCTGTTCATAGACATGCCCCAATAATTGCCAGTGGCTCAGCGAAACAGCTAATCAAAGTGTTCAGTCTGAAAGGAGAACAACTAGGCACGATTCGATACCAACATACATTCATGGCCCAGAAGATCGGTTCTGTGAGCTGCCTTACCTTCCATCCCTACCAAGTATTGCTTGCTGCTGGTGCTGCTGATGCCTGTGTTTCTATCTATGCTGATGATAACTCTCTGACAAGATGAATGTTTTTAACTCTTTTTCCCGATTTCACAAATTCGGGTGGGAGGCAGCACACATTGGATGAAAGAGTGTTGGCACAAATTTCGTGGAGCCAGAGCCGGAGATCCAGGTTAATGGATGCAATATTTGAGTTCTTGGGATGATGCTGCCAAATTTACAATTTCACTGTGGGTGTTCCTGAAAATTCAGGGGCCCACAATCCGCTGATTGTAATTGCTATATATCTATATATTCATTAGCCTCCTGGCTGTGTAGATGGTCTCAACACAGTTTGGAAGAAATCCTATCCTGCATATAATTGTTGGGGAGGGGGGGCTTTGGCAAATAATTTGTTTTATATAGGTAAATGCATGTAAATAGTTTTCCCATTATTTCATCGTTTTCACCCTTTCCAGTGTGTTCATTGTTCCATTTCTTTGTTTTAAATGAAATCACCTTAATTGATGAAGACCTTAATGGTGGTGGTTTTAATAAGAATCAAAACTATGACAGTTGTACTTATTAACCCAGGAGGAGGCAGAGGCAGTGGCAGTGGCAGTTGCAGAGGCAGAGGCTGTAAACATCTTAGGCATCACACAAGAAAAAACTAAACTAATATGACAATAATGATGAATAACAAATTAATCTTAAAAGGCAATTCCAAGTTAGATACGGATTTGCACCATATTCACATTGACATATTTTTGCATAAAGCTCAAGTGTCTCACTTCCTTCCGCCAACCATACTTTGAGTGGAAGTAGCTGACAAGCTTGGCGATGTACTGCTTGTCGTCTTAAGCCTTTCGTCGGCATTTCCAGGCACATCCAAATCTTCAAACAATCTGCATGAGGGAATAAAGGGCTTCTGTCCTGCCACAGGAGCAGGATTCCTAGGACCTATATTCGCCCAAGAATCCCCATTCATTGGTGCTCCATTGCTTCCTCTCATGGGGAATGAATTATCGTGCTGCAAGGCTCTATTCCCTATCACTGGGTTTGATGTGGTAGCGTTCGCATTGGGAGTAGAAAACATGTTATTTGCTTGTAACTGCAGTGATTGGGAGTGTGGTTGGAGTTGAGGTTGGGATTGTGTTTGGAACTGAGGTTGGGCTTGAGAGGGTGAATTTGACAGGTTTTGAGTTTGAGGCTCTGCCAGGAACGAGCTTTGGGATTGGGATTGTGCTTGTACTAGTACCTTCTGTGGGGAATGATATTGTGGCTGGGATGGTTGCTGAGGTTGCGGCTGAGACTGAGCCCAAGGAACAACATAACTATTATATGACAGACAGCTTTCCCTGATTTCCAGGGTAGGTTTGGAAAGCGTAAGGATATCCCTGGCTGCTTGGAGGAACAGGTATCTCCTGATTCATATTTTGGTGAGATGCAGATCGTGTAGGAGTATGGGGGGATGAAGCTGATATTGACAAGGCGGGCTTTAAAAGATCAATCGAATCCTGCTCTTTTGTAGCCCTAACTGCTGCAGCTGGATTTTGCAAAGCTAATGCATTGCAAACACTAGAGGTATTGTTGATTGCCACAATAGCTTCACTTGTTCCACCACTGAGAAGACATGGACTGCGCTCAAAATAAAATGTGAACCAGTCAACAACTGAGCTAAGATCTCGAGCTAAAAGTTCCTCGTCCCTGCCACATAGCCGAGAAAGAACATTTGATATCCATCCATAGGCCATGTGCAAAAGAAAAAAACTTCCGATTTTTAGAAATCCGCATACAAATCATGTGCAAACAAAGAAACACAAGCATACATGTGGATGCCATAGATAAGAAGAGGACCATGAAGATGAAGATAATTTTAAAAAAAAAAAAATGCTTTCAGGATCCAAGCTTTGAAGTTCCAAGGTGCATCCCATTGTTAGTCCTAGACTTCCCAACTATGGATCCAACAATTTAGGCAGAACAATCTGATAGTTGAATTAGTGAACAAAAACAGAAGAGTAAGCTATGTACAGAAAGTCATTAATGCCATTTAAAGAAGAGAAATTTTGAGACAACAAACCCAATTGTAAGCATTTGCATCAGCCTTTTTTTTGGTTGGGACGACATCGGTTAACAAGATCAACTATCACTTCATGTTTTACTGCCTGCCAATACAAACAAAAAGTACAGTTAAAGATTTTACTCTCAAATTAAACTAAAGAAAAAGTTTTATTATTGTTGTTCATACCGCACGCTCACTGGGGTTTACAGCTTGCAGCATGTCACTTAAGAGTTCCATAACATCCCTCATAAAGTCCAAGCTAGATAAACTAAGATAATCAAGGAAAATTTCAGCCAAAAGGAAGAAGCAAGAGAAAAACACCTAGATATGAACACAGAAATTTTATAAACAAAAGTAAAGTGAATTTAGACCTTAAACTTTCAATCTCTGTAGCCATTGTTTTATCAAGCCTTCTAGAAGAATTGCTTGGCATTCCATAACCAGGATGATTCAGGGTTGGATGCATAGCAGGTGGTGTAAAGATATGAGCTGCATTCGATGAACGCTTGGGAAATTCTACTCCAGAACGCTGCCATTTGTAGAGTTATATAATTTTAGAACGACTAGAGTAGTCAAAGACAACTAGAGTAATTGATCTTAGAAGTGGAAAACTGGAAATCCTTGGATATCTTGTCCTTGATGCCAGTCCAATATGACAAGTCCAACTCTTCATTTTTCTTAAAGTATCCGTCTCCGACACCCGTATCCGACGCATATCCGGACATGGGTATGGGAATATGATATTCCAAAGACCTTCCAAATACATGAAAATCTTAAAAATAATTGAACATACCCGTGTCGGACATATATCCGTGTCTAACACCCACACCCGAGTCCGAGTGACATATGAAGTAACTACTTAAGGTACTATGCTTACCCTTAGCTCATCATATGCCCAGTAGTACTGAGGAAGTTTACCCCCAGGACCACCAAATGCCTCCTGCCAAGAGTCCAACAAAGCCAAGATTTTATCCCTCACTAGCATATCCGACTGCAGAATTCAGGCAGTCAGGCTCATTAAAACTGACAGACATACTGAGATTTTAAATAGAAAGAGATGACAGATGAAGCATTTAGATTAGACAAAGTTCAACAAATAATAATAAAAACAGTCATATACAAGTAAAATAATGCGAGAACAAGATCAAAATAAATAAAAATGAGATTCTAAATCCATGCATCATTAGTCAAAACATGCATAAGAAAAACTACATTTCAGCAGAACCAATAACTAGATAAAAGAACTCTACACAAAAGAAAAATACCCAGACAACCACTACCATTCAACATTAATGACTAGCTCAATGATTTTCAACACCCATCACTTTTGGAGTTTGCACCGATGCTAATTGGACTCGGGTGTGAGTGTCGGATACAAGTACGTATCCGACACGGGTATGTTCAGTTTTTTTAAGTTTTTTCATGTATTTGGACTTTTGGAGTTTGCACCGATGTTAAATTGGATTCGGTTGTGAGTGTCGGATACAAGTACGTGTCCGACACGGGTATGTTCAGTTTTTTTTTAAGTTTTTTCATGTATTTGGACTTTTGGAGTTTGCACCAATGTTAATTGGACTCAGGTGTGAGTGTCGGATACAAGTACGTGTCCGACACGGGTATGTTCAGTTTTTCTAAGTTTTTCCATGTATTTGGAGGGTGATATTCCCATAATCATGTCCGAATATGTGTCGGACACGGATACTTCAAGAAAAATGAAGAGTCGGAGCAACATATGTTTGCACTAGTCATGCCATACTTCCAAAAAAAATTTGTCCTCACAGATAACAGTGAACCAAACTTAAATTTGGGATGCAAATACAGCTGCTAGTCTGTAGTAAATAGGTTCAAAAACCCTAGCATCAGTCATCAGTTGAAGTGAATGCCAAACGCCTTCAATAGAGAATTAAGATTGTCTTCTGCATCATTAATTTTCCTCCAACACCTTACCACATGCACAATCTCCATCCCACAACTACATCCACAAGGACCAAAAGTGCCCTTCTTGCTTTAATTAATGTAGACTTTTGCACATAGCTGACAATGACACCTTGAAACCTAATGGCTCTGAGCTAGTTTCTATGCATTCTAAAGGCTGTTGAATTAAGATAACTATAAAGGATGAAAAAAGGAGCAAAAATCATCCTTTTTGAAAAAGCAAGAAAGTAAGCAATAATAGTTTTAACCCACAATTCTTTACATAAATTGAATTGGTAAAGCCATATAATTACCTTCTTCTTCACAATTTTGACCATATCGCCCAATATATTCCATTCAGCAATCTGAAAATGGACATATTCACCACAATTCTTCACCATTGTCTCCAAAAGCTACAAAGGGGAAATGACACACTGTTAATCCACAAATACACATGACACATGGAATCCCCAAGAAAAAAAAAAAAAGGGAATTTGAAAATTTATTTTTCAATAAATAACGCATATTGGAAATGAGTATGGGATATAATCCCAAGTACCTTCTAAATATATGAAAAAACTTAAAATAAATTAGACATACTTGTATAGGATACATATCTTTATCCGACACTAACACCTGAGTCCGAGTAATAGATAAAAATTACCGTCAAAGCAAGTAAATGCACTTTAGAATTCTTGTGCTGCAACCTTCTCTTCACAGCCTTTACAACATCCTTTGCTTGCCTGACAAATTCACATCAACAGTCCACCCATTTCAGTAATCTGGCAAAATTCGTATTAATTTCCTTCCATGAAAAAAAAAAAAAAAAAAAACCTCTGAAATAAAGTAATAAAAACAAATAAACAAAAGATTTTGCTAATAAGTACAATAAAGACACTTAAATGTGATTATATATAGTAATATTTTCATTCAATGTATTAAAAATAATGAATAAAATTATTAACATTTGTATTTAATATAATATTATTATTATAAATAGTATATTAACCAATTTTAAAAAGTGAACTAAGGACACTCACGTAGCAAAACCTATAAACAAAATCTAAAGGAGCCATGACTTTAACAGATCAGACAGTGAAGAGGAACTAAAACCAAATCAATTAGTATTGTTTTTCTTGAGAAAATTATATCACTCTTTTATTCAATTGGCTTCAGTTAATTCAATCCTAAAACTAATTAAAAAATTCCTATAAAAACAATCATAATTTTTTTTTTTTTTTTTATATAAAATCCCAAAAAAAGAGAGAAATTCAATAAACTTCATACAAGAAAAAGAAAACCAACATCCATAATTCAACCATATTACATACATAAACCACCAATTGGAAAACAAGAATTAAATATCAACATCAAAGCATGCACGTGAAAATTAAGAAATTAAATTAAAAAAATAGAAGTCAACCCCTTTACAAAAGAAAAAAAAAAGATTTTTTTTTTTTTTTTTACCAATGATTAGAATTAAACAGAATAAAAAATATCGATGTTTATAGTCCAATCAGGATCGATTAGAAGATCGCTCGTTGCCTTATATACTGCTATTGTTGCTGCAGATGATGAAGGTAATGACATCAACATCATCATCTTTGCTCTTCTCTTCCCCTTCTCTTTACAAACAAGACAATACTTTATGCTTGTTTCCCGAGAAAATTCAACCAAAGGAACAACAACCTCAAATTCTTCCCCTGGAAAACACCACCACTTTTTCTTTACCTTCTGTTTGGATGCCTAGAAAATAACAAACAAAAAAAGAAACTGGAAACCCTAAGAGAAAAATATAAAAAGCGAAATTCTTTCTTTTGTTTTCTCTACTTTCCTTTGAAAGACCTTTTAACCAAGAAATTCATTTCATTTGTAATTTTCTAAGGAAAATTTGTTTCTTTTTATTATTAAAGTTTTTTTTTAAAAAAAAATTCCCTACTTTCTTTCCTTTGTTCTAGACCAGCGAAGGACACCTCTTCTCCCTTACTGCGCTGACTAACGCGCTATTTTATGTCGTAATCTTATCTCGTGCATGGTTTGGCAGATTACGAGGAGCGAGTGTTTGCATTAATGTTAGTCATAGAGGAGACTGAATTTAGTTTTACTAGGAATTAGGAAAGTGTTTGTATTTGTGTATCAAATATAAATCTATTAAAATTAAGAACATTCCTTTTCACCACTTTTCTATCAATTTTTTAATATATTTTATACGTATGTGCCATTCTAATCAAATCTTTCGATTTATCTATTTTTATTTTATTTTATTGTTTTCTATCAATAATCTTACAAATTTAGCTTAATTAAAATTTTTATTTAAACCAATTGAATATTATATATATACTATAGCATAATAGATTTTCTGCAACGTTTTTTTTAATATTAGTGGCGTTTATAAATGCCGCTAAAAATTCAACAACATTTTTAAAAAATGCTGCTAAAAGTACCGTGAAAATGACTCCGAGAAATTTAGCGGCGTTTGAGACAAAAACACCGCTAATTTAGCGACGTTTGTAGGGATATTTTTTGGCATTTATTAACGCCAACGTAGGACTGCAACGGATGGTATTTGAGAACAACTTAGAGACGTTTGTAGATAAAAAGCATTGCGTTTGCTGTTTACAAATGCCACTAAAGTTATTTTTTTAGCGGTGTTTGTCTCAAGAAACGCCGCTAATTTTAAAATTTCGTTATTTAATTGTCACAAATATAGCGGCGTTTGTGTTCTAAAAACACCGCTAAATTTCTATAATTTTAAAAAATATATATAATTTCTTTTATTTAAAAATTGTAATTAATAATATTATTCAATATATTTACATTATAATTTACAATCAACACATAACAGAAATATATTAAAATTTAATAGTATATTATAAAGTATCATTTATGCTGACCCGCTCTTCTCAAAATGGTGTCGTTTTGAGACCGTATAAAAACCCCTTTTAAACCTTTAAAAAAAAAAAAAATTCTTCTCCCCTCTCTCTCTTCCCTTGAAGCTCTCCCTTCTCTCTAACCCTACCCAGAATCCTACAGCCCCAAACCAAACCCAGAAATAGGCGGCCACCATCTCGCCCGTCGGTCACCGTCGTCGATCGTCGTTAGCCGGCGATGGAAATTTCCCAAAATTTCCAAATTCAGCCTCTCGGGCCTCCTTTCCCCGAATCCGAACCCAAAATTTTTGAAATCTAAACCCAAAAGAACTAGATCTAAACCCGAAGATGAAAGGTTTTTTTGTTTTTGTTTTTTTGTTGGCTGCTAGATTTTCGGTGAGGATTTTTTTTGGGTTGATGGCTATTGGGTGTGGGCTGTGTGGTTTTTTTTTTTTGGGTGATCGTTGGTTGTTGGTTCTTGAGGGGGGGTCGTGTTTTTGTTGTTGGGTGAGAGGGCGTCCAATGGTGGGGGATCTGATTGGCGCTTGGATCTGAGTCGAGACGGGGGATCCGAATGGTGGAGGGTTTTTTGTGTTGTGGCTGGGTGTTCTTGGTAGGGGGTTCGACTGGTGATTTTTCCTTTCTTTTGGTTCTTGGCTGATGGCCTTTTGTGGGAGGTTGAGTGTGGGTGGGTGGTTGATGTTGAGAGGTGGCTGCCGTGGTGTCAGGGACTAGGCAGTGTAGGGGGGTTGCTGCCTAGGTTGGTGGTGGCAGTGGGGTTGCAAGAGGCTAGGGTTCGGGGTGTGGGAGAGGCTGGTGTTGGGCCAGGGCTTGGCTGATGCTAGGGATTGGGCTTGGCCTGTCTGGGGATTGGGCTCGGTCTGCTTGGCCTGCTTGGGCCACTGGACATGCAAATGGGTTTGCTGCTTGGCAGGCCCAAATTGGGTAAGGGTAGAGGGTATGGGTCTTACACTCACAAATGCCACTAAATTAATTTTTAGTGGCATTTGGGATAGAAACGTCGCTCCATTTATAAAAACACTGTATCTGACGGTGTTTTTAGGTGAAACGTCACTAAAACTCAAAAATTGCTGTAGTGATATATATATATTTTAATCAAACTCTTAAAAATTGTAAATTTGAATGAACTGAAAAAGGTAACTTAGGTAACTTAAATAAATAAAAGATTGAAAGGTTTTAAAAAATATATTTAAGCTTTGGCCTTTCTCATTATTGGGGTGGGAAATTGGAAGCAAAGGCAAGTCAAAGCTTATCATTCATTGTGCGACCGCCAATATGATTTCAGGTCTTCCATGGAAAATACAATCATTCTCCATTTACTGTAAATTGCAAAAGCATAAGTTAATCTGATAATACTCGATACGATACGATAATACGAATATAAAAATATATTAAAATCTATATAATAAAAATAATTAACACATCAAAATTTATATAAATATAAAAAATATAAAATATTTTAAATACAATTATGATAAAAAAAATATACAAATACAACATGATATATGAATTGCCATGTCTAGCGTAAGCTTTGCAGGGCATTGAATTGATGGATACAATGAGCCTTCTTTCTCTTTTCTTTAATTTCTCTCAAATTGTGGATGTTGACATTCCTTAAGTCAAGCTTACTATCACAGCCTAGGATATTACAGCTTTCGAAACAGTCCAGCGTAAAGTTAAAATAACACGTATAAAAATATGATATATTTAATAAATATAAACATAATATAATATATTTAAACACAATTAATATAATTAATACGATATATTTAATATATATTTATATTTAAAATTTTTAAATATTTAATAATTTATGTCATATTTATATTTATATAATTAATATAAAAATATAAAATATAATACATACATATAAATTATTAAATCTACTTAAAAGCACAGCATGTAATCTTTTCCCAGATCTCCCTTGCATGTGATGTGATACTACATTCAGCAATAGTGAGCTGGATCTATATAATAAATTTTATTTTAATATAAATAAATTGTGTTTGCAAATTGACAGGAAATTGTTTATTGGGTGGACGGAGAGTTTCAAATTTTCTATATATTTGTTCTTTCTTTTTTCATATTGAGATCTGATCTAATCAGAGTCTTGTATTCTTTCTAATAAAGTAAAATGTTTTACTCAATTAATGGGTTATAACTCCATTACTTTTTGGAAAAATATGAGAAACATGCAATGCAAAAGTAATAATATGTAGATGGTACAAAAGTCAAAAGTTATTTTGAAAAAAGGAAATGTAAAAGTTTTATATTATTAGAAAGGAAATTAAAATTACATTTTTAACCTTTGTTTTTCCTTGATAAAAATAGAAGACAGAAATCGACACAACCAACGTTTTTATTCATCCTGCACTTCTTCTTCTCGTTTTGTTCTTCTCTTTGTTGTTTTGAGAGTTATAATCCAACCAACGTTTTTAACCTAGTTTTATTTTGTTCAAAATCATTCACCCAGCTGAGAAGTTAAGGTTTAGGGATTGAAAACCCATTTCAAACTTTGTTTAATTTGTGAGTTTATTTGGGTTTAGGTCAGCGACCGAAATAGGAAACTGAGGAAGAAGATTGAGGTAAAATTTTGTTTGTTATTTTGATTTTGATTTGTGGGTATTATGTTATTTCGGTTTTAATTTATGGGTATGTTGTTATTATAAAAGAACTAGAAATATGAATGTGTTATTATAAAAGAATGGTGCGATTGTTTCATCTTCTCTTGTTAAAGAACTTTCAGAAACTGTTAAATTTCTTTGAGATATAGTGTTCTGTAATTATTGGCTACTAGAATGAGAATAATATATTGATATTGTTCCAAAATGACTTATCTGTATGTATATTATATAAATTAGACATTTTTAATTTGATATGACATATCTCTTCTGTTCTCTTGTTACTCTATTGACATGATATTTTTCCTATATTAGAAGGTTGATGTGTATGTTCCTGGGGGAGCAGTATACAAGGAAAGCAACTTTACAAAACCAGGTGAACTTCTTCTGACCTTGTTTTAATTTTTGTTTATCTGTTGTTTTATAGATTCTATATATATCCATACACTAATTACTGTTGTTTTCTGTCCTAAAAGTAATCGTATAGAGAATTCAGTTTTGTTCGATTTATCATTGAAAACTTGGTTGGTCTTGTGATATTGTAGTTTAAATTTTTTTCCCCTTAATATTTGTAATGTGCTTCACCTTTTTAAAATTTTAAAAGTGATATTAACATTTTAGCTGAAATTTGTTGGTGGTTCCTGACACTCTTATATTCTGATGCGAACATAAGTCAAAGTGAAAGGGGGAAAGATCATTTATTCAGTAAGGTTGTCATCAATTGTAAGAATGGCTTTAATTCATTAATTTTTCGAGAGGGCAAACAATGAAGAGGTAAATAAGCATTTTATGTCCAAAACATTTTTAAATTTCAATTTATATGAACATAAACAGAGCGTTTTCTATAACTATATTCACATTCCAGCGAATTAAATGATAAATGAAGGTTGGTGGTGTTAAGAATAGGAGTTTCTACTGTAGAATTCAATAATTTAGATGCATTTTTGTCTGTTTAGTTTCTTCCATTTTATAATTTGCAGCTGTTTACCCTTTGTTATGAATTATATTTTACTTCATAAATTGTCAATTTGGTTTACACGTATGATTTCTTTACCTTCAGTTGTATCCCTTATTTAGTTCATGAGAGGCTACTGAGTTTGATTTGTTATATTTTCCATGCACATGGTTTCCTTACACCAAACTTGGTTGTTATGGGCAGGTTTGGATATGTATAAGCAGATATTTGTAAGAGTCTATGAACATATATTTGCAATTTGACATTTTTACTTAATCATAAGTTATAGAACTGACAAACCATTTACTTAAAATAATAGTTTTAACTTTAAACTGCTTTTAAAATGAATTTGAAAGCTTTGATATTTGTTTAACGTCATGATAGTGTTTGTGCCTCTATTTAATTGAAATGATATTCCTGCTTGTTGTTTGCTTTCTTGCTTGCATATACAAGACTGAAGAAATTGTCAGTATAAAAAAGTACATATAGTTGGCAAGAATGTACATATAGTTATGCTACATGTACATATTGTTATGCTATATGTACATATTGTTTTGCTATATGTACATTTAAGTGGGCTTATTTTGTTGAAGCATTTCTTATAAATTGTGTTAGTTTAAAGTCGTTTTAAATGACAAAAACGATAACGACATTGATTATGTTTAAGAGTTTGGCTTTTGGCCTTAGGGAGCAAGAGTGTTTTAATTTACTAGTCTTAGTCATTTTGTATGAATCATTATAATTTTTGTTACTTTGGTAATTTTAAATAGATGGAAGTCTTTAGAGCTTAATTTCTATTGGGGTTTAGAGTAGATTTTATGACTAGGGTGAATTTGAAAAACAACCAGTCTAATAGGATTTTTTTTTAATTGATACCATTGAGAAAGATTATTATTGAAAAGCTAATAGAAAATTAACAAATTTATAAAGAGAAAATCGCAATTACTAATTTATCCTTACTCTTAGGTTAAAAAAGGACACCAGTTGCTTCTTTCTTGTGTTCATCTATGTTATTTTTTTCTTCCGTTCTGCTATCTTTGTGTTCTTCAATCTTTAGAGTAGGTAGTGCTTTAGTCATTTTTCTTATCAGTAGTTCACCAAAATGTGCCCCAACATAGTTCATAGCAGTTCTTTTATCATTCAATAATCTCTTGTAAACATTGACTTTTTTCCTTTTTTGTTGTTGTTGTTGGTGTTTCACCTTATTTTGTTATACATAAACTTCATTACGTGAACTATAATAGCTTAAGACTAATTTGGAAACTTGAAAATAAGTCATTTTAGTAGATGCCATGGTTGATAATATCATCTCTTGACCTGTTTGCAAGTGCAAACAAATACCTAGTGAGTACAAAACCGAGAGGAAAGACAAAGTCATAACAAATATTGCTTAATAATTTATGAACTTTTTTTCTGGTGCATATTCTGTGAGACCTTATAGGCATGTACACCTTCGGTTATGTAGTTTTCACAACAGAAATGTACATATCTTGAAGCTTCATTTCCCAAGTTTCTTATGGACGTAGATATGGATATTATGGTGTTAGCAAACATGATTAGTTTTAAGTATTTAGCCGATTGGTGGTTTGTGTTTTATAACTAGTTTGCTGGATTATATCCCTGTAATGGAAGATATACTTATTGTTATTTTGAAGATGATATAGGAAGCTTTATATTTTCAATTTCTTTGTGTTCTACAAATGCGCAGCAAAGTTCTCCAACCTGCTTCACTTGTAGTTGTCTTTGAAACTAGTTTGGTCTTATAAAATACATTGTGTTAGTCTTCTTTGCCTCGTTACCTTATTTGTTTTTTTTGTTGAAAAAGAAAATTTTTACGATTACATATCGTTCTTTTATGAACTATAATGCTATATATATATATTATGATTAGTTGAGTTTTAAATAAAGCACAAATCTTGAATCTTGATGATACAACAAAAGCAGGTTATTATAATGCCATATGAATTAAGCATTCATGAATTAATTAGTACCATAATTTGAGAGGCATAAATATAAAATTGTGCTTGTGGTGAGCTATACTCTCAAATATGCCCTTCAGCTTTGGAGAAACATTCCTAAGACACTTATTAGGAGCACTCCCACCCTGGTGGGCTGCACTGCAGTGCAATGCAATGCAACGAAACCAATCCTTTGGACAAACAGTCCTCACAAATTGGTTGTAGTAGCAGTAGATTGATTAGGTTGATTACCCACCATATTAACTGTTGAATGTTATTTGTTGTATTTAGCATTAGATGTAGGCTTCTGAGAACCATTATTTTTTTGTAATCAACTATTGCAATGCATATTTCCCTGTGAAATTTCGAAAACAAGATTGTTGAGTGTGAAAAGTGAGAAGCTACAATTTTCAATTTTCAATTTGCACATGCATACACAATTCAGGTTTTATTTCTTTTTTGGTCAAAATAAAAGGGAGGGATAGACGTTTTCTTATGATTTCTTTGCAATTTCACCTACATTTGTTTATTATTTCTAGCAGAATGTTCACTTTTTAGCTATATATTTTTGGGTTATCAGCTTTATTTGTGACACATACAAATTTGGGAGAAGAACAAATGGAACGACGTCATAGTTCACGGCATTTAGCAAGAAAAAATAAAAGTCTTGAGGTAAATTATTTTTCTTTCATTCGACATTTTCTTAATGATAATATAAATTATTGCTAGATTGAACATAATCTATTCATTACGAAATTGCAGTGTGATGTTCAATTGCGCACAAGATGTAGCCCTAGTAAATTGGTTAGGGTTATGAACGAAGTTGTTAGGGGTGATGTTATGAAGGAAAATGCCGTGCGAGAGATAGGTTTTGGTGGGTTTCTAAGTTTGAGATGTACAATTTTGCGTCACCATCTATGTGAGTGGCTTATTAAACAATGTGAGCCATTAAATTGTGTTTTAAGATGGTGTAACCATATCTTAGCTATTAAAGATACAGATGTAGGTTTAGTATTTGGCGTTCCATGTACAGGAGAAGAGGTTAGAGTAGATGTTGTAAATGAAAATGATGAGATAAAGGGTTGGTGTGATAGATTTTTAAGGGTTTGTTCATTGAAAGAAGTAGAGATCTTGTTACATAATGTAACAGATATAGATGATTGGGAAAGGTTGTTCGTCTTGTTTGTTATCGGTACTGTCATGGCGCCTTCTAGTAGGCCTGAAGTAAATAGAAAGTTGGTTAGCACGATTTATAATTCATCCCAAATTCGTTCCTACAATTGGGGTGGGTTTACACTTAAGCAGTTGATGAATGGCATTAGAAGGTACAACGGAAGGCAAGATACAACATATATTACAGGCTCCTTACTCTTCCTTCAGGTAAATATGTATTATATTGTTTGATTCTAGTTTCAATGTCTTTTAGTAATAAGTAAAAAAAAAATATATATTATATTTATTATCCTATTGTTAATATAGAACATTTTTGATAGATTTTTTATTTGGATAGAGTTATCCCATCCGAACGTTTTGTTGTTTGTGCAATGTCCCGATTAATGGGATGGGATGATGCGTCCGTGAAGAAGCGCCTACAAGTTGAGAAAGTGTTAGGGGGGTATGGGTTAGGGGAGGTAAGTAATGTTTGATTCATGCTTGTATTTATTTATATCAATACTCTTTGCGCATTCTAATTTATAAATAGAATATTAGTTCGTATTAAAAAAAGTTATTGAAATCTACTTGTGTATGTAGGTTGTAAGTGACATTGATCCTCCTATGGATGAGTGTTTTGGAGAAGTTTCAACAATGCAGCTTGATCCAGAGGCAATGGTATGTCGACATTTTGTCATTGAAATTCATCTAACATTGTAATACCTTTCATAGCCTTTTAAATTGTTGCAACAGTGTCCATAAATATTTAAAATTTATAATTATGTGTTTAGGCTTTATTTGAAAGGATCAAAGGCCGTACGGAGAGGATGATTAAGTGCAATCAAGAAATGGTCCAGCTTCATAAAGACAATGTTCTTGATTTCATGGCATTGGCGAAGTTGTCTCCAGCACATGTCAATGCTGAAATGGGAGATCAGTTCGATGATTTCAATACAAGGATGGAGAAGGTGGACAATGAAGCTTCTCCATTATCTATGTTTAGGCCATTTGCAAAAGGGTCAACTTCACAGACAGCTGCACCTCTATCAAATTTTCAAGTGGAAGAATGTAATGTTCCTTCCAATGTTGAATTTGAAGATGGGGTGGAATTTGTAGAGGAAATTCGTGGAAATTGAAACAGGGAAATACATGATTTCCCTGTTATTAAGAGATCTCCACGAATTCCTAGAAAAATTAGGACTTCTATTAATCTTCAATCACCATTCTATGTTAATTGGCCAATTGCGACATTGAAGAAAGTAGAAAAAGTTGTTGTTAATTATGCTTGGGATGAAAATGCTAATCATGAGTAAGTTACACAATCCAATTGACTCTCAACTTTTTACATAACATTATTGTGACGACAATGCGATATTTGAACAATGTTTGTTAATGATGTAGGGAAATCTTGTCCGCAATGCATGGTTGGTCATTAACGAGGTCGGACATACTCTCTTTAGCCGGTTCGAATTGGGTGAATAACATGGTATAATGAAGTTCGTTAATTACATATTTGCAGTAACGCTTTTATCGTAAGGTATCGTAATTAATATTTCTTTGGAGTATGGCAGGTTGTAGAGATGTATGTTCGTGTAATTAATGCCACCAAAATCTATATGGGTAGGAAATCGATTGGAACTCGTGTTATTTTGAGTTCACAATTTGCGGTATTAATTTTGATCCCTCCTAATTACATCTCTATAAAAAAAGTGTAATTCTTATTGTATGTTGATTAAGATTATAAGTATATAGTATACATTCTTAATGAAATTTCGTTTCAATGTAGTGTAACATCGTTAATTACAAATTTTGGAGAAAGACAGCTGATGAAGTGGCCAATGATTTTGCTAATTATCTTGTAAATGAACCGTATAATGCTGATATTATGCAAGCTCAACTGGTATGCGTACATATATGCTTATTTTTATGGATATTCACATTAGTATAAGATGTATATATATATATATATTTGAAGTTGTTATTTCTGATTTGTCATTAATAATCAATTCATTGGTTTAGATTTGCTTACCCTTATGTGCAAATAATCATTGGGTTGCATATTGCGTGAATACGGTGTCTGGTGACATTGAAATCATCGACTCAAGAAGGTCGCCGTTTGGGCGTCTGCATGTTGGTTTCCCGAAACGTTTGGTAATCTTTAACTCATATTCTCAACTACCTTGTTCGTAGTGGAATATTTGAGTGACATGCTGATGGAGACTCAATTAAGAGTTGTAAACCCAAGTGCAGGTTATGTTCAAGTAATAAATTCTCGGGTGTCCGAGGTCGAACCACAGGGAAGCGTATTAGTAAGTATAAGTTTATAAATATATAAGAAAAAGAAAGTAAACAAGATATTAGGGAATCAACAACAAAACAAGATAAACAATATATTAGAGAATAAAATAAATAAAATAACATAAAAGAAATTAAACAAGATATAAAAAAAACAATAAGAAAAGATGTTGAGGTTAGAGAATCCACTCTTGGTGTTATGCTAAGATTAATCTTGTTTTATTACACAATTGAAATTCACACATAAGGGAGGTTCCAATCGGAAGGTTTAGCAATTCAGTCCAAATTGTCCAACGTCCATAGCATATGATATTATGTTCATTTGGTGTCCTCAAAACTCATAAAAAGAGTCCAAGCATTCCTTATGCCAAGGTATATGTCTACAACAAATCAAGGTTATGAAACCAAGCATTTACTGTGCCATTTTCATTGTCAATAATGAATCAAGATCTCTACTTTGCAAGTATGATTTTAAACCAAAAGAAAATATTATCTATACTAGTGTTTATAAATGATGATTCATTTTAGCTCATGTTTAAGAGACTAACCTTAGCATTTACCAAAAGCTTCACCTCATCACCTCAACAATATGATTAGCAACACATACTAGATATGAATAAAATGAAAAGAAATGTAAGAAGCATAAGTAAATAAAGAAAAAGAAAACTAGAGAAAGGAAAGAAGAAGAAAACTTAGAGAATTTTATTACAATGGCTAATATCCTACCAATGTACAATAATGTTTCTTACAATCATCCAAGGCCCTCTATTTATACACATTTTGGAGAGCTAAATGACAAGAGACAAGCTTTATAAATTTCAAAGGTAGGTATAATAGGTGGGTGCATTTTTCTAACAATTTTCGTCATATTGTATGACAATTCTGATCAGCCAGCTTGATGGTTGATTTTGTCAATGTTGGATGCTTGATCTGATCAAATGGTCTTCTAAACAAATATTCCCCTATCAGTTTGTGATCCATAGCCGTTGGAATCAGCTCATTTTCGCATGTGGATCAGAAGATATGGTCAAAATACCAAAACTGGTCAGAACAGACGTCATTGCACATCAGCCAACTTGATACCACATTTCGCTAGGGAAAACGACTCCGTTTCAAGAAGTGTAAAGCATGAAAAAGATAGATATGCCTCTTAAATTTGTACTGTAAAAATTTCAGCCTTAATGCTTCAGTGAAACTCCAGATATAGCTGATATGGAAAAAGGTGTCGGAATTGGAACTGAACTGGATTTGCCCTTAATTCTTGGTTTAACCTAGTAATCTGAAATCACTCAAAGAAACTCGTGAAAAACACCAAATTACATAAAAATATAAAAGATCATAAACACAATTAGACTAAGCAATAATAACTCGTATTTGACACAAAACAATAATAAAACATAACTAAAAACTATATAATTATACGAGTTATCACACCCCCACACTTAGATTGTTGCTAGTCCCTAGCAACGACTCAATCCTAGAGAAAAAAAAAATAAACAGGAAAACAAGTTAAAGGGATCTCAAACAAACAAGCAAGATCAAGCGTAAGAATTGGCAAGGCATCTAATTAAGTATCATTAGCATATTAAGTTCGAGTAAAGGGTCAATGAGATTAAAATTGAAGGCATTACCGTACGATTGAGGAACTTCCTTCTTGGTGAGACTTTAGCTAGCCATGGAGGACTAGGCAAACTATAGCTTCATAAGTACACATGCTAAGATTCTTGTCACCGCAGTTCACAAGTGAACTTGACAAATCTGATCGGTACAGAGATGAATCTGAGGCTTATGGACAAGTGAGGGGTGGAATGTTCAAACATAATCTGAGGTTTATCACAAGTTGGGCTCAAGAAATATAATAATAATGTGATCAATCCTCTCAAAATATTTCCATTCTCACTCATCCTTAGTCCTATGTTCAACATTAATATTTTGAAAAGAAAACAAAAAGCAAGAAAAGACTCGATCCAAAGAAAATAGAAAAGTAAAAACCTCTCTATAATGAAGAACCTCGAATCTTGAATTCTGATTTTTTTTAAGCACAAGTGATTTTCTTTTGATTTGTGCCCTCATTGGGACATCTTTTATGCACAATCACATCTATTCATAATCATCATTCTTTTTTTTTTTTTTTTCAGAAATCACATTGGATTCCATACTTTCTTTTTCTTTCTTTTCATTCAATTGATCAAACAAGACAGATTTTCATCAACTCTTTTTTTTAGCATCTTTTTCTCAACTCATCACAACATTGTTTTGGCATCAATAAGTTCGAAGTTCACGACTCTAAAAACAGTCACTCATTCTAACTACCCTCTTTTGCATTATTCCCATTTTTTTTTCAGATTTCAAAAGATAACAAAATAAACAAGAAGGAAACACACAATCCCAAACCCAATGATCACAAATATTATCATAAAAGTATAAAGAGGGAATGGGGGTCGGAATCGTATCCGTTCACTTTGGCATAATTTCTGGAGTTCATATCTAGGGATCCAACCCGAAGGTTTACAACCTATGGGCTCCTAATGTAAGGGGGCAAAGATAAGGGGCTTTCTGGATAGTGACTTTGTTCTAAGATCAGATCATGTATAGATGCAAGCATCTATGTGATGACCTAAATCTGCATGTGGAATGAAGAGAAAAAGTAAACTTACTATGTCTTCCCAGTTTTCCGTGGCTTTCCAAAGGCTCACCATGAATTCACATTCCAACAAAAATCGAACCGATCTGCCAAAAACAATCTCAAAGACATTTGATCATAAAAAATATTCAATTTTCAGAAAACCAAATTGAAAATAACCTAGATAACTTAATCAAAGCCTTTGTAACTCTATTGCTTTATCCACATGCTTGCCAAGATTATACTAATACTCAAAAAAAAAATACATACACGAAAGTAGTAAAACACATGCAGATAATAAACGGACCAGATAGTGTTTTTTTTTTTTTTTTGAAAAGATTAAATCAAACTGACAAGGTATGTCTCAAGTCTCCCTTACTCAGACCTTGTTCAGAATGAATACTTCTAAATGGCTTAAAACACAACAATTTTTTTTTTTTTTTTACAAATTAGCAAAATATGTCCCTTACCCCCTACTAAAATATGACATTGTCCCCAATGTCAAATTTTAAAGGTAGAATTTAGGAGATATTACCTGCAGAGGTTACTAACCACTTATTATAACTGAGACACAACAAACAAAATGTTAGATAATGTCACAAAGACAAAGTGCAATCCACTCCTTGCTTGTCTATATCTCTTTTTCTTTTTCCGAGCGTTTGCGAAACAACCGTAGCAGGTAAATACTCATAAGCTTGGAGCTTTTTGAGTAAATCTTCAATGGTTGTAGCAGAAATTATGGTTCTCCTTGCCTCTGAAAACATGAATCCATTTTCCACAGCATTATCTAAATATGAAAGCAAATTACTAAAATAACCATTAATATTAAGCAAACCAATGGGTTTCTTATTTGTGACCAAAGATGACCAAGAAGCCACACAAGCTATTTCTTCCAATGTACCCAGACCTCCTGGTAAAGCAATGAATGCATCGGCAGAATGGTACATGATTGTCATCCGTTCAGGGATACTCCAGACTTGTATTTCCTTACCCACGGTAGGTCCACAAAAACCTGTGAATAGTTTTGGCACGATTCCTAGAACTGGACTTCCTCCGGCGTGTGCTGCTGTAGCGACTGCTCCCATTAAACCCGTACTACCGCCTCCATAAATCAACTGGATCTTTTGTTGGGCAAGTATTACTCCAACTCTTATGCCTTCATCAGCTAATATTTTATTTTCCCTGGATAAGCACCTCCAAAGACACAAATTTTTTCAATGCGCTGGGACGAATTACTTTCCATTTTTTTTCGAGTGCCTGAAAGAGAATGAGTACATGGTGTAATATATAGAGGACTGAGTAGTGAATCAGACAAGAGTAATAATGTCGCCGAAAGTGTATTTGACCTGTCAGAAGAAAATGTTAACCTAACAAAAGACCAATGCAAAAAAAAAATGAGAATAATTACACAAATCGAACAACACGTAAATTAAACCGAAATGAAGTTATTGCAAATCAAACCAAAAGCTGAGAAGTCATTTATTGTAGTTGTGATTGTGGCTCACATCTTCCTCTGGTTTTACGTCCAGAAATGGCTTAAACGCCTTCTATGGGTCGAGGATATGCTTCCCATCCAGTTTTCTTACAAGCTGGCAAACAGGGTTTTTTAACATCAGATTCCCAAGATGTTGTCATTCCCTTTGGAATTACGGCCATAAATCAAGAATTTCTCTTTGTACGTCTCCATTAGGATGCGTCTCAAGAGAAAGTTGGATATTATCCAAATTCTCCTTACTCAGTCCATCCTTAATGAATTCAATTTTATCATCTCGATTAGAGGACGGAATCCCAATAGAACGACATTTACCGTTACACGTCCATCGTGCACATTTGTGGCAATTTGAACTCATGCGCTTTGCTCGTCGCTTCTTTGCAAAAGTGCTTCTACCTGTACCTGGTAAATGCAAAACAGGAAGATATTCATCTTCACGTACCTTGGCTTCAATTATCCAACGTATGTCTTCAGGAATCCCTTTGTGCATAAGCATTCTTAATCTTTCAAATCGAACTTGGTAAAGCTTCAGTAAAATATTTCGAGGAAAAGGAGGAAATCGTTTCTGCAATCTTGTGAGAATATCATCCATCCTGAAAAAAAAAATGAAAGAGAAATTGAAAGAGAAATTTATCTACAATATCAGTTTTATGGGTAGCTGATGGAACCGACTTAAATAATCACGGAGTACCGTTATCCGCCATTTAACCGGGGTTAAAAAAAATTATATTTACATCTAGTTATTTTCAAAACAAGGATCAGAAAGAAAAACAACATCTTCTTGAGTAACATGATTTTCCAAAAAGAGTTTGAGTCTTTGTCCATTTACCTTGAATACGTTACCATTTTGAGGATTCTCAATGTCAACTGCTCCATAATGATACACATGCTTAACCACAAATGGGCCAGTCCATCTTGATCTCAACTTACCAGGAAATATGTGTAGTATAGAATTATAAAGTAGAACTTTTTGCCCAACATCAAATGTTTTTCTTGAAATTAACTTGTCATGAAAGGCTTTAGTTCTTTCTTTATGAATTTTAGAATTCTCATATGCATCATTTCTGAGTTCCTCAAGTTCATTTATTTGTAATTTCCGTAAATTAGAAGCGTCATCAAGGTTTGAGTTGAACATTTTAATGGCCCAATATGCTTTATGCTCAAGTTCCACAGGTAAATGACAAAGTTTTCCATAAACTAGCCTATAAGGAGACATGCCCAATGCTGTTTTAAAAGCTGTTCGATAGGCCCATAATGCATCGTTAAGTCTAAGAGACCAATCTTTGCGATTTGGATTAACCGTCTTTTCCAAAATTTGTTTAATCTCCCTATTTGCTAATTCTACCTGTCCATTTGTCTGCGGGTGATAAGGGGTTGCAACTTTGTGTGTAATGGCATTTTTCTTCATTAATGTTTCAAAAACCTTGTTGCAAAAATGTGTTCCCCCATCACTTATGATAGATCGAGGAATTCCAAATCGACTCAAAATATTTTCTTTTAAAAATTTAATCACTGTTTTGTGATCATTATTTCGACATGGAATTGCCTCTATCCACTTTGAAACATAATCTATTGCAACTAAAATGTATAAGAAACCAAAAGATGGTGGAAATGGTCCCATGAAATCAATACACCAACAGTAAAAAATTTCAATTACAAGAATTGGGTTCAAAGGCATCATGTTTCTTTTCGAAATGGAACCTAATTTTTGACAACTTTCACATGACTTGCAAAAATTATATGCATCTTTGAATAAAGTTGGCCAGTAAAATCCACACTGTAAAATTTTTGCAGCAGTTTTCTTTGATGAAAAATGACCACCACATGCCTCGGAATGACAAAACTTGATTACACTACTTACCTCATTGTCGGGAATGCATCTTCGAAAAATCTGATCAGGACAATATTTGAACAAGTAAGGGTCATCCCAATAGAACTTCTTTACCTCATTCAGAAACTTCCTTTTATCTTGGGGGCTCCATTGAGAATGAATTTTTCTCAAAAAGGAATATTTTAGCTCGGATGGCAATGGTTTTAAATTCAGCTTGGGTGGTTCAATAGTTGATGGTACAGTGACATTTGTGAGTGATGGAAGTTCCTCAAACTTTTTTTTCCAACAATACTTATCCTGAAAAGAATTTAACAAAGAATCAGTGTGTGAAATTTCTGAAGCATTATCAAACTCACATTCAATTAAATAAGCTTCTAAAGGATCATGGAATGTGGTAATGGTGAGATGTTCATGAACAAGTTCTTCAATGAAATCCACTTCATGTACTTCTGAATCATCACCAGGTTGCTTGCAAATGTTGAACACATTTAATTCTAAAGTCATATTTCCAAAAGAAATGTTCAAAATACCATTCCTGCAATTTATCAGAGCATTAGAAGTTGCAAGAAATGGACGTCCTAATATAACAGGAATTTGAACATTTGGATTTGAAACAGGATGTGTGTCCAAAACAATAAAATCAACAGGGAAGTAAAAATTATCAATTTGAACCAAAACATCTTCAACTATCCCTCGAGGAATTTTTACAGAACGATCAGCTAGTTGAAGTGTAACAGGTGTTTCCTTGAGTTCACCTAAACCTAACTGTTGATAAACAGAAAAAGGCAAAAGATTAACACTAGCACCAAGATCAAGCAATGCTCGTTCTATTCTAGTGTTTCCAATGATGCATGAGATTGTTGGACATCCAGGATCTTTGAATTTTGGTGGAGTAAGGTGCTGAATGATTGAGCTCACACTTTCCGTCACAAATGCTTTCTTTTGTACATTATGTTTCCTTTTAACTGTGCACATGTCCTTCAAAAATTTAGCATAAGATGGAACTTGTTTGATTGCATCCAATAAAGGAATGTTAATCTTAACTTGTTTGAAAAGTTCATAAATTTCTGCATTTTGATTCAAATTCTTTATTGTTTGCAACCTTTGAGGAAAAGGAGCAGGATGCATACCTTTTTCTTTGTCCAAATTTTCAAGAAGTTCAGACTTACCATCATCCTTACCATTACTTTTCGGAGGGGAAGGAGGATCTTGGTCTTTTGATGGAATGTTTTTGTCAATTGCCTTTCCACTTCGAAGAGTTGTGATAGAACTGGCATTTTCCTGTTGAGTTTCATTGGAGCAAGAAACAAGACATTGAGTAGAAGGGTTAGGCTGAGGTTGAGCAGGAAACTTACCTTTTTCTTGAGTGCGTAATGAAGCTGTCAATGTGGACAAGGTGTTTTTGATCTCATTGATGTCCTGTGAAGTTTGGTTATTCACATTTGCTTGTGTTTGCATGAATGCTTGCAATGTCTCTTCCAAGGTTTGTACACGTGAAGGTTGATAGGAAAAAGTATTGCCCGACTTTTGAGATTGTGGTACCTGAACATGATTATTATTCCGCCAACTGAAGTTGGGATGATTTCTCCATTCAGGGTTATACGTTTCAGAGTAAGGAGAAGGAAAAGGCTTTTTAAATGTGTTTATGGAATTTACTTGATCATGCAACGCTTCTTTAAGAATGGGAATGTTTGGACATTCAGAAGTGGGGTGTCCCATGATTTCACAAATTCCACAACTTTCTTCATTTTTAACCGTTTTGACTTCTTTTACTTCTCTAAGTTCCATGGCTTCAATCTTTCTAGCCAAATTAGCTACTTTAGCTTTTATCTCATCTTCTTGACTAAAATGATATTTACCTCTGTTAGAAACAAGATTAGATCTATTGGAACTTTCAGAGGAATTATCTGTGTGCCAGGCTTGAGAGTTATCTGCCAAATGGTCTAGGTAGTCAAAGGCTTCTTCAGGTTCTTTTTCTAGAAACTCACCGTTACACATTGTTTCAACAAATTGTTTAGTTTCGGGAGTTAAACTTTCATAAAAGAAACTAATAAGACGCCATTTTTCAAAACCATGATGTGGACAAGAACTTAACAAATCTTTAAAACGCTCTCAGCACTGAAAAAATGCTTCATTTTGATTTTGATTGAAATTTTGAATCTGTCTTTTCAAAGCAGTAGTTTTATGTGCTGGGAAAAATTTCTTTAGAAACTCAGTTTGTAATTCTTGCCATGTGCCAATTGACCTTGGTTTTAAATTATGAAGCCAAATTTTTGCTTTATCTTTTAAAGAAAAAGGAAATAATTTTAGCTTGACAATTTCATTTGTACATTGTTGGTCATTAAAGGTGACACATACATCTTCGAAGTCTTTTAGAAACGAGTAAGCACTTTCCGATTCTAACCCATGGAAATTTGGAAGCAAAGCTATCATACCTGGTTTAAAACGAAAGTTGTTTGCATTGAGAGGAAAAATAAAACAAGAGGGTGATGAGCTTCGAGTTGGTTGCAAGTAGTCACGCATGGTGCGTACTTGTCTGTTCTCATCTTCAGCATGAACACTTTCATTGTCAGCCATGGAGGAGTTGTATTAGAAAGATTACCTGAAAAAGTTTCACTATAAAATCTAACTAAACGACGAGATCTAAAATCACGTCGCCAAACAAGCATAAAACAAAGTTAATATACAGATAATATATTTATATAAATATAAACTTTACAATATAAATATAAATATATAGAAAATTAGGCGGTATAACCAGCCAATAAAAATAAATATACTTATAAACTTATATATTTAGTATTGCCTCCCCGGCAACGGCGCCAAAAACTTGATGGAGACTCAATTAAGAGTTGTAAATCCAAGTGCATGTTATGTTCAAGTAATAAATTCTCGGGTGTCCGAGGTCGAACCACAGGGAAGCGTATTAGTAAGTATAAGTTTATAAATATATAAGAAAAAGAAAGTAAACAAGATATTAGGGAATCAACAACAAAACAAGATAAACAAGATATTAGAGAACAAAATAAACAAAATAACATAAAAGAAATTAAACAAGATATAAAAAAACAATAAGAAAAGATGTTGAGGTTAGAGAATCCACTCTTGGTGTTATGCTAAGATTAATCTTGTTTTATTACACAATTGAAATTCACACATAAGGGAGGTTCCAATCGGAAGGTTTAGCAATTCAGTCCAAATTGTCCAACGTCCATAGCATATGATATTATGTTCATTTGGTGTCCTCAAAACTCATAAAAAGAGTCCAAGCATTCCTTATGCAAGGTATATGTCTACAACAAATCAAGGTTATGAAACCAAACATTTACTGTGCCATTTTCATTGTCAATAATGAATCAAGATCTCTACTTTGCAAGTATGATTTTAAACCAAAAGAAAATATTATCTATACTAGTGTTTATAAATGATGATTCATTTTAGCTCATGTTTAAGAGACTAACCTTAGCATTTACCAAAAGCTTCACCTCATCACCTCAACAATATGATTAGCAACACATACTAGATATGAATAAAATGAAAAGAAATGTAAGAAGCATAAGTAAATAAAGAAAAAGAAAACTAGAGAAAGGAAAGAAGAAGAAAACTTAGAGAATTTTATTACAATGGCTAATATCCTACCAATGTACAATAATGTTTCTTACAATCATCCAAGGCCCTCTATTTATACACATTTTGGAGAGCTAAATGACAAGAGACAAGCTTTATAAATTTCAAATGTAGGTATAATAGGTGGTGCATTTTTCTAACAATTTTCGTCATATTGTATGACAATTCTGATCAGCCAGCTTGATGGTTGATTTTGTCAATGTTGGAGGCTTGATCTGATCAAATGGTCTTCTAAACAAATATTCCCCTATCAGTTTGTGATCCATAGCCATTGGAATCAGCTCATTTTCTCATGTGGATCAGAAGATATGGTCAAAATACCAAAACTGGTCAGAACATACGGCATTGCACATCAGCCAACTTGATACCATATTTCGCTAGGGAAAACGACTCCGTTTCAAGAAGTGTAAAGCATGAAAAAGATAGATATGCCTCTTAACTTTGTACTGTAAAATTTTCAGCCTTAATACTTCAGTGAAACTCCAGATATAGCTGATATGGCAAAAGGTGTCGGAACTGGAACTGAACTGGATTTGCCCTTAATTCTTGATTTAACCTAGTAATCTGAAATCACTCAAAGAAACTCGTGAAAAACACCAAATTACATAAAAATATAAAAGATCATAAACACAATTAGACTAAGCAATAATAACTCGTATTTGACACAAAACAATAATAAAACATAACTAAAAACTATATAATTATACGAGTTATCACATGATTCAAATTGTGTTTTCAGGTAAAAGTTTTTTCAGCATTATTACGTGCTTGGAATCATCCTGCTGCAGATGCAATGAAAGAGTTGAAGGAAAAATGTGTACAATTTGATTGGCAATCAGATGACGAGTAATCTCTTACTTTTAATTCATTTAAGAGTTATACATGTTTCTTTAGTTATAAATACTATTGATGCAATATATTTTGTCATTTGTCTTACAGTTCATCTGATTGTGGGGTATTTTTAATTAAGCACTTACAATCCTGGTTTGGCCGAATCAGTCCACCGCTTAATCGGGTGAATGTCATATAAATCACTTCTTTTTCCTTTAACACTAATGCAAAGAATTTTAATGAGTGTACATAATTGTTTTTAGGATGATGCGAAGAAGTATCGTCTGCAGCTCGCCGCCCAATTGATTTTGGATACAAGAAATACAGAAAAAGAGCAAGTTCTCAGCAAGTCCAGGCTTTGTGGATTCTAAACATGGATTCAGTGTTTTCTGCACTTTCATGATTGTTTATGTTGTTTTAACCTTTTAGGCTTCATGCTGCACAAGTTCATTTAGGAATGCAGGAATGTACATATGGGATTTTAGAGCTGTACATCTAAGTGATCTGGTTCGGGAATAGTAGGATTGATGTAAAGGCTGTATATCAGGTTGTTTAATGAAAAGTTGGAAGATATTTAAGTGAAATGCACCACAATTAAGTAATTTTTGTGAAATATAACTACTTAGTTTATTTTCTTTTAGCTTTTTTTTTAAAGTTTGATTCAGTTTTTTACTTTCATAGTGTTTCACAGCTCGTTGGTTTTGTTGCTCTGCCATCGGCAACCATAATTTGAAATTCTAGAACAATAGTAGGATTGCTTAGACTCCCTTCATGTTAGCCAAAGTTTGATAACATGAATTGGAGGAACATGTGCAGAAGGCAGTGCTTTATACGATATATGCTTATAATTTGAAATTGAGGTAACGGATTGGCTGCTGGCAAGAGGAACATGTTATTGTTTTCTCTTATACGTCATCCATTTTCACTCCCCTAATGCTTCAACAGATTTTTTCCATGACCTGACTGCATTCATTTGAAGAGAGAAAATTACATAATAAAACCATAAACTAATAAAACCATAACTAATAAATACCCCAAAAAAATACATAATAAAACCATAACTAATAAATACCCCCAAACTTAAATCAAGTTCATTGTCAGCATCTAATCAGTTCTAATCTTTCTCATCTTCTTCCTCTTTTTGTTCCGCTTCTTGGGGAGCCAAAGGTGTTGGTGGTGGTGGTATAGTGGGATATTGAGCCGTGTCAGCACCCATATGACGAGCACAAAGATGGATAAGTTGTTCAACAGTTTTGAAGCATTCAGTTTGATGGGCATGATATGCAAGGTGATGCGCATTCTGAAGTTCAAGTCTGGTTATGCGCTCTGCCATAGTTAACTCCTGAGGTTGTGGGATTGAGGATGAACTCGCACCAGGTCCGGGTGGGGGACGATCAATTTCTCGGGTCAAACGATACATAATGGTATCATCAATGGGACCCTTAGGATGTAACAACTCTTCACCATTATCCCATTGGACACCAGCCTGATCACACAGCCGAGTGATTAAGGAGGGGAACCATAGGCCCTCCCGTGTTGTTCTGACACTATGCATTACGGCCCTGTAGATAAGCTGGCCAATGTCAATCGATTTGCCTGTAGTAATAGCATAAAGAAGAATTGCTCTATCTTTGGTGACATCGCTAACATGCTTACATGGAAGCATATTGGCCGCTAGAAAATGCATCCACACCTTAACCTCTTTATCCAGTGTGTTGGCCTTGAACAAAACAAGCTCCCCTTTGGATATTTTCCAAGTAGTCCCCTGTGGGCATAAATGTGTTGTGACTACAGTCATGTCAATGTGGCCATTCAAATATCGACTAAAGTCATCATCCACAATATTCGATGTCTGGTAATATTGATTAATTGTCTGCGGATCAAACGGTACTTGACATCGTCGGACGAAAATCATATCACCACTTGCTTCGGCTGCATTAGCATAAAATTCTCTAACCACCAGTAGCACTGCGGATTGAGGTGGAGCACAAAATTTCTGCCAATTGCGCGAATTAATTAACTGTTGATACTCACGATGACGCGGATCAAGATTCAACCCCCTCTCTGGAATAGGGCTTTTTTGGATGAGAGATTGGGTATGTCGTAATACTGCCGCTTCAGACACGAACTTAGTAATATCAAAAGTTCTATTACTACTGCTAGCCTTGAGTTTCTTCTTCAATCCCATGAGAGTAGTTCTAAGTTGGTTAATATCTACCAAATTCAACAATTTTCTTCAACCAACCAAACACCCCTAAAGCAATAGTTAAATTCTTCTACAATTTTCCACCTAAATTATTCACTCCACCCATTTATAAATCGAGACCAATCATCACGAAATAATCAAACACAATGTCATCACTAGCAATTTTTTCAATCTTGACTATAATTCAACAAAACCAGTCCAAAAATTGCCATGATTTTCAAATAAACCAATCAACAATATCCATCACTTTTGCATTTCAACCCACAACAACCAACAAATATAAAGAAACTTGAAGAAACAATATAAACTTACTTGAATTTCAAACTTTGATGAAATTTTTCCTTTGCTTCTAGTTTGATTTTGAGAAGTTGTCGTTGTGAGAAATTGAGAGAAAGATGTATGGAGAATAAGTTTGTTGGGAAAGATGAGAGCTGTGAGAATGGCATAAATGGGTTTTCTATAACAATGGATAATTATGTTGGGAAAATTGTTGGGAGAGAAGAGATTCTGAAGAGAGACAAAAAATGGTGAAAAACATAAGGGTGAAGCTATTTTGGGGTTTTTAAAGCAGTTGATGGTGTTAGGGTTTTAAATATAAAACAAACCGTTTATTACTCATGGAGCCGTGGCTTTAGGCCGCGGCTTACAGCTATTGCCTTTTTAATGATTTGTTGGGCCACGGCTTAGGGCCGTGACGCCGTGTTCTGTCCGTTTTTTGATTTGTTCTGGCTGACAAATAATTAGTACGGCGCTGCGGCCCAAAGCCGCGACGCTAATAATCTGTACTATAATAAGGCTATAGTTTCCTCTAAATTGCACGCGCCGTGGCTTAACGCCTATGCCATCATTTTCAGCCTTTTGCTACGGTTGGTGGAGCCACGGCTCTCAGCCGCGGCTCCGTGTTTCTGTAAGTTTTTTGATTCTTTTATGTTTGCAAATCAGTTGAACGGAGCTGCGGCCAAAGGCTGCGGCGCTAATAATCTGTCCAATAAGGATATAATTTCCTCTACCTTCTACGCGCCGCGGCGAAACGCCTTGGCCATAATTTTCATCATTTTACTATGATTGGTGGAGCCACGGCTTTGAGCCGCGGCACCGTGTTTCTGTCCGTTTTTTTTTTCTGATTTGCAAATAAGTTGAACGGCGCTGCGGCCTAAGGCCGCGGCTCTAATAATCTGTCCTACAATAAGGATATAATTTCCTCTACCTTGTAAGCGCCGCGGCGTAACGCCTCGGCTATCATTTTCATCCTTTTGCTACGATTGTTGGAGCCACGGCTCTGTGCCGCGGCTCCGTGTTTCTGTCAGTTTTTTGAATTGTTCTGGTTTGCAAATTAGTTGAACGGTGTTGCGGCCTAAAGCCGCGGCGTCGATATTCTGTCCTACAATAAGGATATAATTTCCTCTACCTTGTAAGCGCCGCGGCGAAACGCCTCCGCTATCATTTTCATCCTTTTGCTACGCTTGGTGGAGCCACGGCTCTGAGCCGCGGCTCCGTGTTTCTGTAAGTATTTTGATTCTTTTATGTTTGCAAATCAGTTGAACGGAGCTGCGGCATATGGCCGCGGCGCTAATAATCTGTCCAATAAGGATATAATTCCCTCTACCTGGTACGTGCCGCGGCACAACGCCTCGGCCATGATTTTCATCCTTTTGCTAAGATTGGTAGAGCCGCGGCTCCGTGTTTCTGTCCATTTTTTATTATTTTAGGTTTGCAAATCAGTTGAACGGAGCTGCGGCCTAAGGCCGCGACGTCGATATTCTATCCTACAATAAGGATATAATTTCCTCTCATTTTCTTGACGCCACAGCTTACCGCCGCGGCTGTAACATTCTGTCTTAAAACTTTTGAGCCCATTTCGATTATATTCGTTCATCCGACCCGCGACCTTTGGCCGTGGCTCAATTATTATTTTTAACTGAAAAAACTGTATATATATATGAAATTACTAAAATCAAGTTCAAATGAAATATAAGTTTCAATGTACATATAAGTTTCTACTAATGTACATAAGAAAAAAAAAGTACATATTGTTTTGCCTTAATGTACATATAGGTATGCAGGAATGTACATATTGTCTTGTGGCCATGTACATATAAGTTATATTGTGAATTACATTTTTTGTTACTAAAATTGATGTTGTGTACGTCATTTAACTGCATCCATTTTTTAGACCCCGTTGATTTAGGGTTGAATTTAGGAGAAACTAAAAATGTACATATTGTTTTGCCTAAATGTACATATAGGTATGCAGGAATGTACATATTTTCTTCTGCCCATGTACATATAACATCAATTTTGTAAATGACTTTTTTTACTTAAATTGATGTTGTATATGTCGTTTAAATGCTTTGGGGTTTAATTCCCACTTGAATTAGGGTCAAATTTAGGAGAAACTAGAAATGTACATATTCGTTTTCGTAGTTGTAAATATAAGCAAGAATGTACATATTGTCTTCTGGCCAAGTTCGTAGCACTACACAATAACAAATCCAACTAATATCATAAACTTCGAACCAAGATAGTTGATATTTTCTTTCATTTATTCCAAAAATAGGATGTTCTACACAACACACGAAATTACAAAGTAAAATGTTCCTATTAACATCAAGAATTTCGTACAACCAGCGTACAAGAAGGAAGTTACATACACCATAAATAATAAGAGAAGACTAGAGTAAACAATAGTCCCACCTAAACCCAAAAGCTTCTGAAGCTTGTGAACCTAAATGCAACAGACCGATTAAATAAAAAAAGGTCTATACATTGCTGTACAAAATGTAAGGCATGCCAAATGCGAGATATGAGCAGGTTCGACGAATTAGACATCGATTCAGTGCTTTCACAAAAAATATAGCACGTTGAACCATTCAATTTCTAACCTACAAACATATTTCGATGCTCGAACAAAAAATATAGCACCTCTAACCTTCGAAGCCCTAACCTACATATAGAATTTAGGTGCATCAAAAAAAAATATAGCACCTCCAACATTCATATTCTTCTGATAGGGTTGAAAAAAGTATCATTTGACTTTACAAAAAAGTTGCAACTCCTTTACAAAAGGTAAGGTATGTAACCATGAACCTGTATTTAACACATGAAGAAGATATAAGTTATACCGTGTTGGCATGTAACCATATTTCAGAAAAAGTAAATTTAAATAGTAATCATGTAAAACTTACAATTGCTTTACACTGGATTTGGCGATCTGCATGAAGCTTGATTGTGACCAATTTGCTTACACTTAGAGCAATGAATATCTCGTTTCTTGATAAATTGTGATTCAATGCGCTTGACTTTTGGTCGACCTGGTGGCCTCTTCGTTAGAGGAGGCTTCAATGATAAATGACTGCTGTCTGATAGGGTGAAATCAAGCAAGTTATGAGTCTCAACTGGAGCCATTGTAAGTGAATAAATCAACTCCTGTTTCGTTGACTTATAACAATCATCAACGAACTGATATATGTCTCCATGTTTTGCTTCAATGACTGCAGAAGCATGGGCACATGGAAGTCCACTCATTTGCCATCCTAAACATGTGCATTGTCGAGTACTCAAGTTAACAACAATGTCTTTGTTGCCGTGACTTACCTTAGCGGTGAAATCGCTATAACAAGAAACATGGAAGTATTTACTTCTTCCAATACTCTCCAGTAATTTTTCTCAACATTCTTCCCAACTCCATATTTCCAATTACTGACATCAGACTTAGATTTGTAAATTTTTTTAGCCAATTTTTCTCTATGCTCATTGATGAGGGAAATGATGTTGTGTCGCCTCTCCTTGACTAACCATGCATTGAAAGACTCTGCAACGTTGCTAGTAATATGATCCCAACGAGGATGACTGAATTTTGACATGACCCAATGTTCTGGCTGATTATCTAACACCCATTCACCTAGCTCTTTGTTGTACATGGTCAAATTTGTGAATGCAACATTGTAATCCTCTTCAAGTCTAGCATAAACCACTGCATCCAACAAATGTAGGGCTTGCTCCTTCACTTTTTTCCCACCATGCATCAATTTGCTAACTTCAGCACTAAAGTTTTTCTTAATATGTCTGTAACAATAAGCATGACAAGCCGATCCAAATATTGTGCCAACACTAGTGATAATATTCTGGTTCCTATCAAAAATAATGGTTACCAAAACATCTCTGGTAACATTTGACTTTAAAATTTCCAGGAACCACATCCAATTGTCTAAACTTTTATGTTATAAAGGCTTTATAAAGGATGATTAAGACGTAACGCAATTATATACTTTTATGTTATAAAGGCTTTATATTTCTTACCATAACAGATCTTCGTTCGAATGATGCACTATATTTCTGTCATTGTTGTTGGCGGATTCAATCACTTCAGTTCGAAAAATATACAAATTGCATAATCGATCAGTAAAATTTATCAAATCTGCCAAACCGACATCATTCACCAAATCAATTAGCTTGGTTTTGTCAAACTCCAGTGTATATCTAAATACATGACCATCAACACTCCTCCCTAATTTTTCCCCAACTTGATGCACTAATTCTTCAAAACTAGTGTTTTCATCAATCATCACAACCACTGTTCTTCCACCTCGATATTCTATACAGTCGCCATTAACAATCAAGACCTCACCATTAATATGACAATAACAATAGACTCTTTTGTTAATGATTGATTCACTCATTTCAACTTTATAATGATCGAACAATGTGTTTCTGCAAAGGATGTAACAACAATAGAGTCTTACGTTTGAAGCCTCCTTAAAAAGACCAATGAAGAGAAAATATAATATAATAATATGTACGTATACTCCACCAATATGTACATATAGCAAAACAATGTGTACATATAGCAAAACAATATGTACATATAGCAAAACAATATGTACATATTGCATACCTATATGTACATTCTTACAAATAATATGTATTTTACCCAAAAATAATCAATTAAGATATTATGTGCTACATTCTTACAAATTTTATATACATTTTATAAGATTCATAGAAATTTCAATTTTACAAGCCCGAAACAAATGTGACATAAGAAAATTTACTCCATCACTTCCATATGTTGGGAGAAAGAAATATTTTTCTCATTTTCGCAGCACTTAAATATTCACATAGTATAAATAGTGGAGATCAAGTGGAATTACAACTTTAATATCGCAAATAAATGAGAAATACAATTTCATATAGTTGACTCTGATGGTGGAGGAGGATAAGAACTCAGTCCCCGCACAAATATGCATCCAAATTATTTTGAGTAGCCCAAATTTGTTGAAGTTCTTCATACATGGCAAAACGTTTAGAGTTATAGTTAATACTGCAATATCAGAAACAAAGTTATATGTACATATACCTATAACAATATGTACATTTAGCCTAGCTATATGTACATTTAGCATAACTATATGTATATTTTAAAAATAGTATATGAACAAATCTCTGAGAAATGTGAAAAATTATTTGCGCACTTATATGTACATAGAAGTATAAAAGTATGTAATTATAACAAAACTATATGTACATGTAACATTCATATTCTTTAATTTCTTAAACCAAAACAATGACAGTACATTTACAATACCAAAAGGAAATAGTACACCATCAGAATTATTCATAAAAAAGTTGACATATACGAAGAAAAAAGAAAGGGCAGATATAATGAGGAAGTCAGGAAGTAAGGGAAGTGATGGGATGGAAAATGGGGAAGGGAGAATGGGAAGAAGATTATCGGAAGCAAAATATCAAGTTTTGTTTTTGCTATTATGTAGGGATGAATTAAGGGAATATTTGTAATTTCGATCTCTTTACTAATAATTTCTTATTTCTTCAATTTCCTTTTACAAATATTGTTAAGATTTAGGACCATTTAACTATTATTCCACTGTTGACAGCATCTATTTCATATTAAAAATGTACTAATTCTTCAATACTAAAAATGTACATATTGTTTTGCCTAAATGTACATATAAAGATGCAGGAATGTACATATTGTGTTGTGGCCATGTACATATAAGTTAAATTTTTTAATAATTTTTTTTTTACTAACATTGATGTCCTATACGTCATTTAAATGCATCCCATTTTAAGTCCCAGTTGATTTAGGGTTGAATTTAGGAGAAACTAAAAATCTATCACACGAACACTGCCATGTTATTGATCATATCTTGCTGTCTATTGCAGCATCGTACCATCTTTCACGTTAACCCATTTATTTAGTATTTTAGCCTTTCTATATAAAGAAACATCATACCATGTAAATTTGCTTAAAGGAACACTTTAAATATAGCACAAAACCAACAACCCTTCAAAATGTAAATGCAAGTACATAGCATAATTTTTCACTTATTCTTACTCATTGCAATTATCTTTGAAGCCATCTTAATTAGATGGTAAACATGATCATTCACTCAAATGAACATTGTAGCAACATGTTGCCTGATGATTACAATTAGCCACATCATCAAAAAACGGGTATGGTAGATGTTTTTTCTGCTTAGTCATCAATTGCAAGGAGAACTACCCAACTTAATTCCAAAATCGAAGTGAAGAATCATCTTGATTGCAAAAATTTGAATATGTACACGTACTTTGTCTATGTACACGCAAAACAACATCCATGGCTAACAATAGCATTAAAATAAGGTTTACAAAGATAGCCAAATCATTTCTTAATATGCACAAGTAGCAAAGGATAGAATGAAAGAAGTAATGGAAGGAAGAATTGCACCTGGGAATCCAGTGGATCAGCTTCACATGAAATCAGATGTTGTAGGCTCCAGAATCACAGGCAAGAATGAGATATGCTAGATGTTCGGTTATCTTTCTTCAGTTAGGTCAAAAGCCTTTCACTACTCAGTCATAACATGGAATAAGAAAAAGAGCAAAATCGACCATCAGCAGGGTACTGGATAAACAATAGTTAAAAAAGAAGAAACAGGGTAACGAGGCAAAGAAGACTAACAAAATATATTTTAAAAGACCAAACTAGTTTCAAAGACAACTACAAGTGAAGCAGGTTGGAGAACTTTACTGCGCATTTGTAGAACACAAAGAAATTGAAAATAAAAAGCTTCATATATCATCTTCAAAATAACAATAAATATATCTTCCATTACAAGGATATAATCTAGCAAACTAGTTATAAAACACAAACCACCAATCGGCTAAAAATTTAAAACTAACCATGTTTGCATAACACCATAATATCCATATATATGTCCATAAGAAACTTGGGAAAGAAAGCTTCAAGATATGTACATATCTGTTGTGAAAACTACATAACCGAAGCTGTAAATGCCTATAAGGTCTCACAGAATATGCACCAGAAAAAAGTTCATAAATTATTAAGCAATATCTACTATGACTTTGTCTTTCCTCTCGGTTTTGTACTCCCTACGTATTTGGTTGCACTTGCAATACCAACAAGATTTTGTTAGTAGAATTTCATTCATAAAAAGAAAACCATTAAATAATAAGAGTTGCATACTCTTCCAAATTTTACTTTCCTTGATGATGAAATAAATAGCATAGAAGGCTCATTCATAGACTAGTTTCTCTACTGTTTTCACTTCAATCATATGTATCAGGAAGTTAAATGCTTCCAGACATTGAAGACTATGCCCAAACCAATCAGTAATGCACAATTATAGCAAAACATATAACACCATACATACCAAACCAGTCAGAAACCGCTTTAAAATACGATATCTGCCACAATTTCCAAAATCTAGAACATCTTAAAATTTTCAACACCGACATAAAGTCAGAAAAGTTAGTAGATAGAGGAAAAAGACAAAAATACTAAATTATCCATCATTGGAAGGCATGTTTTTCATATTTTCCCAATTAACAACTACCTAACACAGTAAAAATCAAATATATTTAGAATAAAAAAGATGGGAGTATACTAGAAATAAGAAACTGAATAAGATGATCACATGTACTTAGAATGAAAGAGATGAAAGTAGTCAAAAATAACTCAATAAAAAAAATGCTTCAAGAAAACAAAAAATAAATCACTTGTATGTACATATAGTACAATTATATGTACATATCGCATAACTATATGTACATTCAGCAAAACAATATGTACATTTTTTTATAGCAGATAAGTTATCATAAATTCTCCATGGATTGCCAATGGCTTAACCTTTTCTTTTCTGTCTCTCAATATTGTGGGACATGCAACATAAAATAAATATAGTAAATACTACGATGACACTAACATAATTGCAATTAAAAGAGTCTTGCTCCCTAAAGCCAAACCTTTAATCATACTATGTTTGCATGTCATTTTTTTCATTTAAAACAACTAAAAACTAACACAAATTATAAGAAATGCTTCAACAAAATAAAGCTAACTTATATGTACATTTAACAAAATAATATGTACATATAGTAAAATAATATGTACATTATTACAAACTATATGTACTTTTTTATATTCTAACAATTTCTATCCTACACCCTAATGATTTAAGCTCTTACATGTTCCTCCTCTTTAAAATGACAAGTTTCATGACAATTTTATATGATAGTGGAAGCACATTAATAATCAGAAACCTACCTCAGGCTCAAGGCACTATGCTTTGTATGACATATTTGGGGTAATCATTTCCATCATACTTTGGAATTCCATCTCCCCATCCTTCCCTTCAAGTAAATGTAAGAGGTGTGTTAAGTCATTCTCGGTGACAATATATTGCTGTATTTCTTCACCTTTACTGCTGCTGCTGTAAAGAAATAGGTATTAATCATCAATAAACTCATGCATGAAACAACATTAACCATGCCAATAGTAACACAACAAGATTATAATTACTGCAGCAATTACTATGCTTCCAACAGTGACCTTAAAACAATAACAATATGAAAGCATAAAAACAAAGTTTTAAGTCAATACAGCGAAAATAAAGATTTTATTTTAAGAAATTATGGAACAAGCAAAAATAACTACAGCATTAACCATATTATATGTACATATTTTTATAACAATATATACATTTAGCAAAATTGTATGTACAAATAGAAAATTTACCCCAAACACATACCTTATTCAACTTTCTTTGCCATTCCATATAATTTAGCATCTCCAACCTTCGTATTCATATACTTACACAGAAGATTCGGTGTTGCAACAAAAAATATTTTTAATACTAAAAACTAATGTACATTTTCAAAACAATGACCATATATGTGCATATAATATAACAGTATGTACATTTAGCCTAATTGTATGTACATTCAATATAATTATATGTACATTTTAAAAACTCTAATCAATTCTACCCTAAATCCCATTCAGTTAACAATGTATGCCAATGATCCTATCATAAAAATAATTCAAAGACATAAATTAATTATTCAAATTTATCATGAATAAATAAATCAATCAGAAAATAGTAATAATAAAAGAAAATAGTAAGACATGGACAACACTAGAAGAAATGAAGATAATATTTTCAACAACTTCTTTACTAAGACATTCAATTCATTCTTTATCAACAGTTTCCACTTAATTGCAAAAGACTGTCAGGCTGCACAAGACTCATGTAACCAGGTGTTTTATTGCCTTCGTTCAACCATCAGTTCCCAACAATAAGGTTACCAGATCAATACCAGTTCGTAACATATTCACATTCCAATTAATATAAAAGCAAAAGGCTGGTAGTCCAATGCCATGACAAAATTGTTCCATTTCTGCTTCACTATTCACATCAAATTAAGTCTAAGGGACCGTTACCAATGCCACTCCTATCAAACAAATCTAACCTTCAGCATTTTGCATGAAGTAGCAGCTCATACAATTCACAGAAGCTTTGTTCTGTATTCGGGTCAAAATTACCTCGTTATAGCAAACAAATTCATCATTCAGAAAATCATTAAGAAAGTCTATATAAAACAGTTAGGTGAGAGGAATCATTTAACCAATTAATGATGAAAAATTGATAATATTGTTATGGGGATATAGAATTAATGGGGAATTGTCTCCAATTAGATAGATTATATCAACATATTGTGTGCATAGCAATCTTCTAAAGAGACAAGCAAACATATCCACCAAACAACTATAGACAAATTGATACTTCAAACCAAAATATGCACCATAATTTACTTTACCTCCATTCCATGGGGTGTCATAAGGCCTGCAAATCCATCAAGTAAAGATATAAGCACAATTTCATTGAAGCAAGTAGAGAAACATAGTAAAATCTTAAGAAAAAACTAAAATAGGTGGTCTTCCTCGGAAAATTGAAAAATACAATGACACAAAAGACAACCAAATCAAGAAGAATGTTTTATTACATAAAAAGCCATGAAAAATAATAGCAAGGACAACTAGGCCTAACTATTTTCCTCTCTTAATTCGTTATAAATGATAACACATTAAAGTTTAATCTCGGAATCTGATTTTCAACTTTGTGAGAAGAGATAGAGAAAAAACATATTACTCTTCCTAATTTGTCTTCCTATATTTTTCTATCAAAATCAACTACATCTGCATTATCATCATGCTTTAAAAGAAACAAATATTGGGCACTTCCACTTCATCATAATAAATATATTATAAGTCAAGGAAACAATATATATAGACCACGCACCTTTTTGCCTATAACAATACAGATTGCCTGCTGCCAACCACACTGAAAAAAAAATCTAATTTCTTGTATATTTAATTTAGAGGGTAGAGATCTAGGTCTAATTAATAAAAGAAAATTGCTTAAACAATCATTGATTTCCTTAATCATCTAGATCAATCAACAAAATTTACAAACTTTACTAAACCCTAAGTTAGACAATAACATGCCCACAAATAAATTGATAAAGGAAAAAAATTTACACTACCACATGCATACAACCAGATTTACAAAACCAGATTTACATAACTACATTTATAACAAAATTACTCCGACCCAACTCTTACCTACAGACCAGCATCATCCATTGTTAATGAAGGAGAGAAAGGGTCGGAGGAGAAAGGGGGAAGTAATGAGAGAATGGGGGCGGAGGAGAATGGGGGAAGGAAGGTGAGAATGGGGGCGGAGGAGAATGGGGGAAGGAAGGAGAGAATGGGGGCGGAGGAGAAAGGGGGAAGGAAGGTGAGAATGGGGGCGGAGGAGAAAGGGGGAAGGAAGGAGAGAATGGGGGGAAATTTTACTTATTTCATTAAGGGTAATAAGGCCATTACAATTTCCTTTTAAACAATTTTAAACATTTTCATTTCCTTTTCTTAAATTATTATTTTCCATTAGACCTTTCAACAATTAATCTACTGTGCATTGCATGTTTTTCATATTTTGCCTTACTTTTTTCACTCTAGCCCTCTCCTTGATATTACTCTTTTAGATTATTTATATATATATATATATATTGGTACAAAGAAGGTCGCAGTTTAAGTATATATAAGAAAAGAAATTGTAGATGATGAGATTCGAACTCCAAATCTATTAGATGTCATCTCTTAAGAATGACTTCATGAATCAACTGAATTAAACTCTGAATCCCTCTTTCAGATTATATATAGTACTTTGCTACCTGATCTTGAAGATTACAGCAAAGTTTCCTTTTAACTTCATTTTTCCTATTTTGGGAAGTTCCAAGTAAAGGTGTTCAAACGGTCGGTTCAGTTAATAATCGAACCGAACTTCAATTAATCGAATTAATCATATTTTTATTTTTCTTAATCGTTAATCGAATCGAATAATATAAGAGGTGAATTAACCGAACCGAAATTGTTTCGGTAAATTCAATCGATTTTCGATAAAATATCTAATTTATTTTATAACCTATTTTTAATACATAATTTTATATCCAATAAAAATATCAAAACAAGCTAATTGTATTTTATCCGTAATAAGATATTCAACCAACCAATCAAAATCCACCAGTAAAGCATAATAATTTTTATTCAGATCTCCCTTCCATGTGATGTGATACTAGATTCAGCAATAGTGAGCTGGATCCATATAATAATTTTTATTTTAATATTAGATAAATTTTGTTTGCAAATTGATAGGAAATTGATTATTGGGTGTACGGACAGGTTCAATTTTTCTATATATTCGTTCTTACTTTCTTTCCTTTCTTTTTGTTTTTTTCTTATTGAGATATGATCTAATCAAAGTCTTGTATTCTTTCAAATAAAGTAAAATCTCTTACTCAATTGAAAATTGGGTGCTCGAAATGTTTATATAATTTCATTATTTTCTCACTCCATTAAACAAATTACCATTGCATTAGGTTTAAAATAAGATTTAATAATTTTAAACATGATAAGTAAAAAATAATTAAAATATAATATAGCACAAAAAAATAATACGAAATGATATAAATATATAATGTGTCAAAATTTATATTAAATAATTATTAAAATATAAAAATTTATATAAATATATAATATTTTAAATATAACAATTAAGTATATAAAATAAAATTGATGAGTAGTTTAATAATAACTGAACTCATTTGGCAGCACTCAGCACTCAGCAGCCATGTGGAAACAAATCAACTATATATAATAATAGATCACATTAATAATTAATTGGTTAGCAAATGACATACGACTTTACACTTTTATGCAATAATTTGTCATGAAATTTTTATGTCTTTAACCTCTGGAGTCCTTTTTTTTATAAATAGTTAGATAATAATTTTAAAATTTTCAAACGGAATTAAGAATAAGAAATTAATGTATTTTTTAATATTTTTTATTATATTTTACAGATACATGTATCATTTTATCAAATTTATTCCTGAAATTTTTATTTTTCATTGAGAATGTATTATATAATTTTTCTAATGATTATTATCCATTCTTAAAAGGATTAATTGAGGATTAACATTCAAATCTCTTTTCTTCTTTCCAACTAATTGCTTAAAAGAAATGTTTTCTTCTATATGTGCATTATTGTTGTGATTAAGAAAAAAGCATTTAAGAGGAAAAAAAAAGAAGACAAAATTATCGAAGCTCTAGTATATGAAAATTAGAGGTGTTAAAGATTCAAGTTACTTGTCAAACTAGTGAACCCAATCGTAGGGTTGTAAATAAATCAAGCTTGAACGAACAGATATTTGTTAGTGTTCTTTTATTTATTTTTGAACTTATTTGTGTTCGGTTCGTGTTCTTTAAAGATTTTAAAATTGTGTTCAAACTCTGTTTGTTTAAAATTGAGTGTGTTCGTGTTCATTTATTTAATGTTCACGAACAAGTTCATTTAAATTAAGTAAACTTGTTCGTGAACATTAAATGAATATATTCATGAACATATAATCGAACATATTCGCGAACAATTAAAATTATGTTCATGAACAATAAATAAACAAATCTAAATAATTTTAACAAACAAACAAATAAAAAATAAATTAATTTTAAATTATTATTAAATATAAAATAAAAGCATAATTAAATTAAATTTATTATTAAATTATTAAATTTAAGTTATTAAATAATGTTAATTATATTATAAGTAAATTAAATTAAATAAAAATAAAAATATTGTTAATTATATTATAATCGAACAATAAACGAGTTTTAAATAATCTATTAAACGGATTTTAAACGATCCATAAACGAGCTTGTTCGTTAATATAAATGAATTGAACAGACCTTGTTCATATTCTGTTCATTTAATAAACGAATTTTAAAATCATGTTCATAATCATTTATTTAACTTAATAAACGAATATAAATAAACAAAAATTAAATTATTCACGAATTATTCGTTGAACGTTATGTTCATTTACACCCAGTGAAGTTTGGGTATCATCCATCTCACCATCAGTGTGTTTTATTTGATTTGGGTGTTTGACAATTATTTGTTTCTATTTCTAGCTCTGTCTTTTCCCAGATCTCCCTTCCATGTGATGTGATACTAGATTCAGCAATAGTGAGCTGGATCTATATAATAATTTTTGTTTTAATATACATAAATTTTGTTTGCAAATTGATAGGAAATTGATTGTTGGGTGTACGGACAGGTTCAAATTTTCTATATATTCGTTCTTACTTTATTTCCCTTCTTTTTGTTTTTTTCTTATTGAGATATGATCTAATTAAAGTCTTGTATTCTTTCAAATAAAGTAAAATGTCTTACTCAATTGAAAATTGGGTGCTCGAAATGTTTATATAACTTCATTATTTTCTCACTCCATTAAACAAATTACCATTGCATTAGGTTTAAAATAAGATTTAATAATTTTAAACATGATAAATAAAAAATAATTAAAATATAATATAGCACAGAAAAAAAATAATACGAAATGATATAAATATATAATGTGTCAAAATTTATATTAAATAATTATTAACATTTAAAAATTTATATAAATATATAATATTTTAAATACAATAATTAAGTATATAAAATAAAATTGATGAGTAGTTTAATAATAACTGAACTCATTTATGAGTTACTTATGTTATGACCCACCCATACCCGCTCATTTGGCAGCACTCAGCAGCCATGTTGGAACAAATCAACTATATATAATAATAGATCACATTAATAATTAATTGGTTAGCAAATGACATACGACTTTACACTTTTATGCAATAATTTGTCATGAAATTTTTATGTCTTTATCCTCTGGAGTCCTTTTTTTATAAATAGTATAATAAGAAATTTAAAATTTTCAAACGGAATTAAGAATAAGAAATTAAATGTACTTTTTAATATTTTTTATTATATTTTACAAATACATGTATCATTTTTAAATTTCAAACGGAATTGAGTTAATTGTCAAACTCGTGAACTCAATCGTAAGGTTGTAAATAAATTGAGCTTGAACGAACAGGTATTTGTTAGTGTTTTTTTATTTATTTTTGAGCTTATTTGTGTTCGGTTCGTGTTGTTAAGGATTTTAAAAATGTGTTTAAACTCTGTTTGTTTAAAATTGAGTATGTTCGTGTTCATTTATTTAATGTTTACGAACAAGTTCATTTAAATTAAATGAACTTGTTCGTGAACATTAAATGAATATATTCATGAACATATAATAGAACATGTTCGCGAACAATTAAAATTATTTCATGAACAATAAATAAACAAATCTAAATAATTTTAACACAAACAAACAAATAAAAAAATTAATTAATTTTAAATTATTATTAAATAAAAAATAAAAACATAATTGAATTAAATTTATTATTAAATTATTAAATTTAAGTTATTAAATAATGTTAATTATATTATAAGTAAATTAAATTAAATAAAAATAAAAATATTGTTAATTATATTATAATCGAACAATAAACGAGTTTTAAATAATCTATTAAACGGATTTTAAACAATCCATAAACTAGCTTGTTCGTGAATATAAATGAACTGAACAGACCTTGTCCGTATTCGGTTCATTTAATAAACGAACTTTAAAATCATGTTCATAATCGTTTATTTAACTTGATAAACGAATATAAACAAACAAAAATTAAATTGTTCACGAACCGTTCGTTGAACCGATATGTTCATTTACACCCCTCGTAATAAGTGAAGTTTGGGTATCATCCATTATTAGGAGTTTGGTTAGATAATTTTATTAAAAAAATAAATTATTTTCCGGGATTTAATTTTATAACAAGAAAAATTCAATAAATGTAGTTCGAACCTAACCCAGAAACACCTATAACTAAAAGTCTTTTCATGGACTGGAATGTAGGTGAATTTGGATCTATAAATAAGGTTATCAAACATCAAAGCTTCACCACCCACAACAAAAAACTCCCCTCATCTTTTCACCCACACACGAAAAAAATTTCTATTCACATCCCTTTAGCAATTGGAACACTTCTGCCATTATTTCTCCTGTTATAAGGTATAGATCTTTAAATTTTTCTTTCCGTTTTTATATACTGATGATGAAATTTTTAATTTCACAAACAGATTAATAGATTATCACATGTCTAATTTTTTTTTTAATTATATCCTAAAAAATATATGTTACGCTATTAATCTTATTTGTGAAATCTACAAATTTCAGTTTCGTAATGATTTCTTATATATCTTAAAAACAAGAGATTGAGTGAAAATTTTTTTTTTTTTGGCAAGTCATGGAGATTACTATAAAGGAATCTAAAATTGTTCGTCCGGCTGAAGAAACTCCGAAAGGAAGTGTATGGAACTCGAATTTAGATCTAGTAGTGATAAGAAACCACATCCCTACTGTATACTACTACAAGAAGCCAAATGATTGTTCCAATTTCTTTGATCCTGGAAGGCTTAAGGAGGCTTTAAGCAAGATTCTTGTGCCCTTTTACCCCATAGCTGGAAGGTTGGGATATGATGAAAATGGAAGACTTGAAATAATATGCAATGCAGAAGGAGTATTATTCATTGAGGCTGAAACTACTTCAATTATGGATCTTTTTGTTGGTAATTTTGCAGATAATTCTCAAGTTTTGAAACTAGTTCCCAAGGTTGACTATTCTGGAGGATTATCTTCTTATCCACTTCTTACATTGCAGGTATATAATATATATATATATATATATATATATAAGCATTTTATCAAACAAAAACATTAGTTTTTTTTAGTATATATTTATTTAAAATTATTCTATACCCACAGTTTTTAGAGGGTAAAATACACTTTATTAATAATTAATTTTGTTTTTCTTTGGTTGGTACTCTTACTAATATTTGCCTTTTGTTTTTATTAATTTTTTTATTGAATGAGAATAAAAATGTTAATCAGTGTCTAATGACACTCGTTAAGGTGATATATATATATATATATATATATATAGAAAGAAAAATATAATTGATACATTACTTTTTCTTGAATTTAATGTATGAAATGAATAAAAAAAATCATGAAATGATAATTAAATATTTTTTAATTGGAGTTTATAGATAATGAATGTTTTACTTTTTTTAAATTAAGTAAAAATAACATATTAAATAAAAAATAATAATTAAATAATTTTTCATTGGTGTCTATAGATAACCGCGAATCAAAATGAGAAACAAGAAAAGAGTTTTGCTAACAAATGCCTTAAGGGTATTTTTTTAAGGTTAGTCAATATATATATTATTTATAATAACTAGAAGAAAAAAAATCGCGTTACGTTGCTGGTGAAAGGATTCGTTTTCTATTTTTGTAATAGTAATGACAACAATATTATGAATAAATAAATTAATAACATATAAAATTAATTATTAACATGAAAATTTTTATATAAATTTATAATATTTTGAAAACAGAGAAAAATAACACAAACACGTTATGAAAACACAAAATTTTCTTTATATTGAATAACTCTGACAAATTATGCAAAATATGTCATGAATTGAGACACGACACGAACACATAATTTTGGTTTTAAAAATTAAATCACAATGACAAATTATGTAAAATATGAAATGATTGAGACACGGCACGAACATAACATAGAAAAAATAATTAAAACACAACATGAAAAATAACATTAATACAACACAAATACATGAACGTGTAAAAATTTATATAAATTTTAATACTTTAAAAACATTGAAAAAAATTATTAACGTGAATACGAACACACAAATTTTTTTTAAAATTGAATAACTATGACAAATTATGTAAAATATGTCATGGATTGAGACGAATATACGAACGTGTAAAAATATACATAAAACGAACACAACATAGAAAAATAATTAAAACACAACAAGAAAAACAACACAAACACAATACGGATACACAAACGTTTAAAAATATATATAAAATGAATTATTAACGTCTAAAACTTTATATAAATTTATAATACTTTAAACACACAAAAAATAACACGAACACACATATTTTTCTCTTTCCTTCCTACCATCTTTCCTTCTTTCTTTTTTTTTCTTTTTTTCCCTTACCCCTCAACAACCCAAAAGAGAAGTGGGACCCACACCACACAAAAAAAAAGGGAGCTACGTGGCTGCACAAAATTTGTGCAAAAAAAAAAAAGGTGACGTGGTTACACAAAATTTGTGCAAAAATTATAAAATTTATTGTATGGATAATATTGTATTAAATATAATATTTGATAATTTTATTTATTATTTTCAATACATTGAATGAAGATATAATCTTAAATAATGTTCTTAGGATACTTGTTAACAAAATCCATAAAAAAAAAATGGGCTTAATTATTGGAATTTGGATGCACATTTTGCTAGGTGACAACCTTCAAATGTGGAGGAGTTTGTCTTGGAGTTGGACTTCAACATACTTTAGGAGATGGGACCTCGGCTCTTCATTTCATTAATAATTGGGCTGACGTAGCTCGTGGCTTATCTCCTAGCATTGCCCCATTCATCGATCGAACTCTTCTTCGTGCTCGAGACCCACCAACTCCAACATTTCACCATGTTGAATATAACCCTCCTCCATTAATGAAGACTAGGAGGAGGAGCCACTCAATTTCAACAACAGAATCTCAGTCAGATGTAGATGATCTTATTAATAAGCCATCAGTGGTGGGCATCTTTAAGCTCACAGTTGATCAACTGAACATCCTAAAATCCAAACCAAATGTTGAAAATTATGCAAACAGTAGTAGAAAATATAGTACGTACAACATCTTGACTGCACATATATGGCGTTGCGTAAGTAAAGCAAGGGGTCTCTCAGTTGATCAAGCTACTAAGCTACACATTGCAGTTGATGGCCGATCTAGATTGAATCCTCCTCTCCCACCAGGCTACTTTGGCAATGTAATCTTTCAAGCTACACCAATTGCTTTAGCTGCTGATCTCCAATCCGAATCGTTTACCCATACTGTCAACAGAATCTATGAACTATTGAAGCAGGTTAATGATGAATATTTGAGATCATCTCTTGATTACATAGAAAAAGTGGCTGATATAAGCAGTTTGGTTCGAGGATCAAATACTTTTCGATGCCCAAATCTTGTTGTTAATAACTGGGTTTGGTTGCCCATATATGATGCAGATTTCGGATGGGGTCGCCCCATATATATGGGGCCAGCTACTGTTGTCCTAGAAGGAATAATTTACATACTGCCAAGTCCGACTAAAGATGGGAGCTTGTCACTGCTGACTCGATTGGAGACCTCTCACATGAAACTCTTTAAGAAATTTCTGTATGAATTTTAATAAGAGTCACAATGCTATTGAATGTTTTTTATATCGATTTGAACTGTCAAACTATTATGGCAGTTGAATTTTAATAAGAAGCCAAGTTCATTGTTGAATCTAAAAGCAGTTGCAAGTTATGGCAGATTCCAAGTTTATCGACTTAAACATTAAGAATCGCTTTTCGTCAAAGAACTTAATTTTGGCTCCTTATTATTTCTCTCCATCTGTTAATATTCTGCTGTAATGAGCGTAAACCTATGTTATCGGACTCTTCATTTTTTTTCAAATATTTGTGTTCGACATTTTTATCCGACACATATTTAGAGATGAATATGGGGTATATATATCCTCCAAATATATGAAAAAGCTTTATAAAAAAAAATAGTGTACCCATATTCCATCATTTTATTCTTCAACCAGCAATAGTAAATAAGCTGTTGAACTGAAAAGTCTATGGCCACAAACTTTTCATTTGCTACATGTTAATTGTTAAAAGCCCAGTCCCTTGACTTCATTAACCAGTTTCTTGTTTCTGGTTTTGCCATTTCTCCATTTTTTCCCCCTTTTTATCTATCTTTGTAATTTCTGCAATCACAGGTTGACTTGCTGAAGAATAATTAAGTTTGGGTTTGATGCGGCTTTTTTTTCTTGTACAAAAAAGGTCGCAATATGAAAATGAAAAAAAAAAAAAAAAAAATTATAGATATTGAAATTCGAACTTCAAAATCCAGACATGTTGAATACCACTTCTCATGGCAAAACTTCTAATTCAAGACTTGGATGCTGCTTTCAACTATAACGAAGATCCGGACTTGGATGCTGCTTTCAAAAGGTCAGCAGTACAAATATATTTTTGTAAAATTTTGAATAACTTAGCTAACCTATCATTCGATAATGCTATACGAGGTATATCAGTAGTTATTAAACACGGACCGCCCCGGTAGTTCATTCGGCTGATCAGTGATCCGGCCATAGAACCGGACCGGTTCTTATGTTATACCAACCTTAAATCTTCAATCTGTAGAGATCTCTGACATAATCTTGAATAAAATAGTTGATTTTCAGTCCTGAAAGTTCATACAAATAACTAAAAATCAAGCCACTAGCTAGAGCTTGATTGTTCAAGCTTTCCACAATTGGTTCTCCAAAATATTGCACCTCCTCTTATTGGCAATCAAACAAAAACAAAATATTTTGCCACAAGGCAGATATATATAAAGCAAAATTTTCATGAAAGAAACCTACAAAATTCTTTAAACTTAAAGAGGGAAAGAATATCCACGGAGATACTTCGAGTCCACACCCGATTCTCTCACCAATGCTACACGGCCAGTTCGTGCAACCTATATATAGAAAAAGAAAAAAAGGAATGTATAATCTATCATAAAGTTTTTGCAACACATGGAATTGGAAATCTATATTATCCGGACTCGGATAAGTATCGGATACGGGTATGCGTTGGAGTATCATATTCCTATACTCGTATCTAAACATGTGCTGAAAAATGTATGGACACTGATATCGAACATGAGTACTTTAAGGAAATACTTTAGGAAAAATAAAAAGTTCGAGTAACATAATTGAAAGCCAAATGTTAATGATATATCATGTTAACCAGAAGAAACATTATGTTATAGATGCTAAGAAATTTATAAAATGGGAAACGAACCTCGCAAATGCCATATGGCTCCAACAATCGCTGTAATGCAACCATCTTGTCTAGATCTCCTGTAAGCTGGAACAAGCATTGAAATCATGTTTATGAGTATCAGCAGTCAGAAAGAACAGCTACTAGATGCAAAAAAAAAAAAAAAAAAGGTTAGAGCCTGCGAAACAAACATCAGACTTTAAAGTTCACATGAAACAAATGGCAACAGATCAAGAATCATGATCTATAAAACTTCCATTCAGCAATCATGCCGTCATCTTCTCCTTCCTTCAAAAGAAAAGCAAGAATACAAAAGAAGAGAGTGGAAATGAGCAAGCAAATTTTGTGAGATCACCTATGTTACTCGGACTCGGGTGTGAGTGTCGGACATGGGTATGTTCAATTTTTTCCAAGATTTTCATGTATTTGGAGGGTCCTTGGAAGATCATATCCCCATACCCATGTCCGGATATGTGTCGGTCACGGATGTCGAATATGGATACTTCAAGAAAAATAAAGAGTCGGAGCATCGTAAGAAATCACTATCCTAAATTTTGCATTCTTTCGAATGCAAGATGTATTGCTCATAAGTCATAATAATGTTTGCAAAGAGGCTAGTAATTGTCCATCCACCAAGTCACCTCTTACAAAACCAAAGAAGAGCAGAATAGATCTTGCGACAAATCAGCCACTAGGTATCACAACAATTTGCATATCTAAGACATTGGTTCCACACAATTATTTATAGTCTATGTTGCTCCGACTCTTTATTTTTCTTGAAATATTCGTGTCCGACGCATATCCGGACATTGATATGGGGATATGACCCTCCAAGGATCCTCTAAATATATGAAAAAACTAGAAAAATTTGAAAATACCTGTATCAGACACATATCCGTATCCAACACTCACGCCCGAGTCTGAATAACATAGCTTATAGTTGATTCACCTTTGAGCGACATTGCTTCAAAGAGGTTTCTCTTGCGTTATACTTGCAATAAAAAATAAAAAAAAAAGGATTACTCAAACATGTTTCGCATATAGCACAATCTCGATTACATCCTTTTTCCATAGCAAGATAAAATGTCAACTTTTTTTATCTCATCTCTAATAGCATTGAACTTTCTTTTCTTTCTTTTACTCCTTCCAGATGAGATCAGTATCCAGGATTGCAGCCAAACTAACCAAAGCTACATGAAGTGAAGGGTCAATTTGAGGTCCGAAATGAGGAGTTATGTTTGCTGACTCAAGCAGGAATTTACTTTTACTGAAAACAATGACACTTCGTGATATTCCTATCTCAGGATGATGACTTAAGAGTCGAGTGAGCTACCCAAAGGATTAACGGACATCTTAAATTCTGGAGGTAAAAATAAAATTAATAATTTAAAAAAAAAATGCATGTCATTATTTGATAACTAGGTCGTTCTCTTGTATAACAGCTACAACTTTTGCTTAGTGACACAATGAAAAGGTATAAATTAGGTAAAGTTGCTTGCATCCTTTTCCTCAATTCTCCACTATGTTATCCGGACTTTTCATTTTCTCTAAAGTATCCGTGTCCAACACCTATGGGAATATGATCCTCCAAATATATGAAAAACTTAAAAAAGATTGCGCATACCCCTGTTGAAACATACCCGTAACCGGCACTCACCAAGTCCGGGTGACATAGGCTTCTCCACCAAAAAAAATGTACTTAGAATTGTTTAATCAACAAAACAAATAGGTATAGGGCCATAGCGTAGTTAGCAATTTAAGCACAACTTATTTTCACAGGGAACTTGAGGAGAAGAACATGAGGAACCTTACATAAGTATTGTCCCAATAAAAGAACACCAGGGATCAAGTCAAGCTCCACTTAAAAAGAAAAAAACACAACAACACAATGAAAGCACCTCTGTTGCAATAAATTTCACCCCTTTCCTCTTGTATTACATGCCACTTGCTATTGTATTTATACTGCACTGGTAAAAGGCTAGCTACTGCTATCTATGTATTTGATGGCAATAAAAAATGGATAAGAAATATTAGAATATGCAAACACAAATCTCAGAAAGGGTATTTACCTCAAGAGTGATTGTGTGGTCAGAAACATCAACAGCCTTGGCCCTAAAAATGTCGGCAATGTCAAGGACATCTCGTCGAGCAGCAGCATTCACAGCAATCTTTATCAGCATCAATTCTCGTTCGGCAAATGGCAAGGGGGTAAGGTCCCGTACCTAAGAAGTAAATGACTGTCAGCCATTGCTTCACTTACGATATCATAACAAAGAAACCATAATCAGGAGACTGGAAAAGAGATTTCTTCGTACAACTCAATGGTTAATGTTGTCTCTATCAAATATCCTATGTTACTCCGACTCTTCATTTCCCTGAAGTACCCAAGTCTGGCACCCTTGTCCGACACATATTCGGATAAGGGTATGGGAGTATGATCGTCCAAATATATGGAAAAACTTAGAAAAAATTGAGCATACCCGTATCCGACACTCACCCCTGAATCCGAGTAACATAGCAAATATCTACAGCAAAAGATAAAAAATCTAGAGTACTGCATCAAGTCATATGCAGCTCAAGGAAATGATCCATAACCTACATGAATTACCTTTCCTATCATAAATAATAGTACTATATCAAAAGAAAAAAAAAAAAAAAAAACCTTAAAAGGGGCAACTCCAAGGGCATTACCTCTAATGAACTTCCTTGCATCTACGTGTAAGCAGTCAAATATGAGAATTTAGGATGAAGAGAATCATGAAGTAACAGGTTAACTATTGCAAGTTGGCTAATGGAAGTTATACAGTATTAAACACTACAAATACATCTCATGCATGAAAAACATATGGCACAAAATTCATGCATCTAGAGTACAAAAATTTTGAAGTATGACAAGAAGAAAATCAATTTAAAATCTTTTATAGTTAAGCATGAACAGAAAAGCAAGTCGGTCCATTTACAAACAGATGACCATGTAGGAACAGATTCACTATAACAAGTTAGCTAATGAAACTTATTCAAAGAAATGATAACAAAAGAGTAATATATCTCATGCATAGAAATCATCTGGAATTGGTGCAACATCTAAATGCATGCCTCATCTATAATACAAATGTATTGAAGTATGGCTGTAAGGAAGTTACTCCACTTAAAAATGTTCATAATAAAGTACACTGCATTCATAGAAATACAATGCCCAGGTGATGAGGAAGTTTCCAAAGCAGCTCACAACCAAAGGGAGTGCAAGATTTTGTTAAGGTTTCAAATCATTTGCCTCCATCAGCCAACTACAAATTTCATGAAACCATCATTCTACCTCCATGGTATCCACCTATGATCCTTAAAAGCAGTTTCTCTCTGTTGATGCACACTGCAAATTTTCTGAGGGGATCAAAAATTGGAACCTACCAACATCTACATTTCTCGTTCTCAGGCTATTTATCCCTTACCCAACAAAACAATTTACAAGTAATTCACCACTAGGAAATTATACAAAATGCACCCTTCCAAATAATCTCACCTCATGCAGATCAACTAGCTTATAGAGTTGCTGCACCAACTTGCTAATTGATTCATCTGTGCCAGGGACAACAGTTGTAATGCGGGAGAGCCCCTCAGTTTCTGCATGTCCAACAGCCAAACTCTGATGATAGTAAAGACGATTCAGCAGATGAGAAACCATAAAAAGAGAACAGGAGGAAAGAGATAAGAAATAATGACAGCAAACTCACCTGAAGATTATAGCCTCTTCGAGCAAAAACCCCTGTAACAATGTTTAGAACTCCCGGAGAGTCATTTACAAGCATGGATAAAGTGTGAGATTGAAGTCCACTTGTCTGAAAAATATTAGCAAAATTGTTAATTCTTTTTATGCTAAAATACACTAGCCTATCACAAAGATAAATTTAAATAAGGACAAGAAATTTTGACTCAAGAAGAAAAGCTAGCTCAGCACCAATAAGCTGGGAATTGGGAACTTGTAGAAGTTCACCAAAATTCAAATTCATATTGACTTATATCTGGTTATCCTTTTTACTAAATTCAAAAAGCCTTAAAGCTCTTGGAGATTCTTTTCTTGAATAACAACATCAGTATTGTCCATTAAGACATTTGAGGGAAACTGTTGAGTAGAAATACTAAGAGTGATAACTAGATGTGGCAAATGGGCGAACTCGGGTTAGAGTCTCTTCAGATTTGGGCTTTTCGGGTTTGGGTTCAAGCTAGTTAGGCCATTTTCAGATTCCATGTAAGTTGTAACTATTTCAACATGCTTTTTGAGTTCAGATTTTCGGGTTCGGGCATTTTCAGTTTCGAGTTTTCTCAGGTTCGGATCTTTGACTTTTTTTATCAAATAAGGTTCGGTCAGGTTCAGTTCGAGCTTTTTCAGGCTGGTTTAAGGGTTTGCATTCATTTTGCCACCTTTAGTCATAACCATGTACGAGACTTTTATTTCTTTGAAGTTAAGGTTCCTTAAAAGTATGTTGAAATTAAGCAGCAGCAAGACCACATATTTTTATTTAAAATATCACAATAAGCAAGCCAAGACCCATTGTTTCTTGGTGGCTTCTATTGAGTCCCAAGAATAATTCACCAAAACATAACATGATTATAAGTTTAGAGAAAGTTCAAAAGCCAAGAAGAAGTTGAGCACAGGTGATTTACAAGGACAGGACTTCCATAATTTCAAGCCGGGTCACTTCCTACCACACTAGCCTCTTTTTCCACTATACTGCCCCTTGGGACATAGACGCAAGCATGTTCTAAAATGAGAAATAAAATTGCAAAGCCAAACAAAACTCAAAGTCAAACTGCACCATTCTCACAAGTCATGAAGCCACTGGCTTGTTCATGTACACTTAACAGCCAGCAGAACTTAAGAAGCATGAGCGTAGGGTGTGTGTGTGTGTGTCATAGAGATAGAGGGGGGAGACACTTAACCAACAATAAGCTTTCTTACATTGTCATCAATGAGAACACCCCAATGAGCATCAAGAACTTGATTGACTGTAAAACCATCAGACGACTCCACTGGATAAACATCCCCCTGCATAAGCAGACAAAAATACATAAACTATAGATTTTGGAGCAGAAATTATATGCAATTGAAGTGATATATAAGGGTAGAAAAACACATGGTCTATAAAATTTCGAAGCATCAATAAACATGTGAAGATGTTAAGAAAACAGTGTCAAAACAAGAGTACAAGTATTGACGAGACAAACAAGGTATGCAAAGTATACACAGAGACACACAACTACAGACTCTGCTGCAGAAGACAAACAACATTACTCTATAAACATTCGAGTAGCCATGTGCATCTAACACCACTCAACAAGAAAATAGTTCAAGATATTGCAAATGAACAACAATGATGATAAATCAAAAACATAAAAACACAATGTATCAAAATGTCCAAATACCAAAATGAATTCAGTAACAGGAGTGTATGATAAATGCACATATCTGTGTAGCATTCCTTCTGAACTGGCAAGTAGGTAAGCTAATTAAATTCATACCTTTTGACCATAATTTATTTCCATGTGCATATTTTTTCAACCAATATTTTCTTAAGCACTTTGCAGGTTCAAAAATAAACTTAAATAACATATCAAAAAGTTTTAACATGAATATGGTGCATTAAGTCCCAACATGCTAGGCAACTAGAGTCAATAGAAAAACAACAAGGTAGTGTTAGCAAAACCTATTGTATAAAGGGCACCATGTAAGAGCGCCACAACAAAATAGAGCATGTAGCAATATAAACTATATACATCATTTTAGCATGAGTTGTTAACCAAATCTGGAAATAAATGACCCAGACCACATGTTTTATTAGAAAAGACAACCCCAGAAGCAAAATTAAATGTCACTTATGAGTGTTGTGTACATGAACATGTGTGTGCGTCAAGAGGCATGTAAATGCTTTAAAGTTTCTTCATACTCCATTTTTTGGTGCATTGACTCGTTTGATTATTCATTATTCCTATTTTGAAAGAAAGAAACTTGGATGTACATTAGCTGCAAGTACTATGGCCTAGTTCTAAGACTTATCATATAGAACAAAGACATCAATCATTAATTTATTTCAATCCATGGGACCATCAGTAAAAAACAAATCAAGGATTTCATAATGTACATAAACAACAACTAAATGCTTATAAGTGTATGGGTTTTGCTAACGAGTGCCCTCTTAGGGCACTTTTTAAGGTTAGTTAATATACTATTTATAGTAATAACATTGTATTAAATATAAAAGTTGACAACTTTATTCATCATTTCCAATGCATTGATTTAAGATATTACTATATTTAGTAACCTCAACGAGTGCCCTTAGGGCACTCGTTAGCAAAATCCTAAGTGTATTAACAATAAATAGAGATGTCTCTTTCTACTATAATCCTATAGGGTGCAATCTACAAGCCATAAGTTGATTTTATACCCATGTTTAGAACTTACAGTCACAAAAGCATGATGGATAATCACTATTAGGCTAACCATAGACACAGCATCTTCCAAGCACAAAGAAATTAAAATATACTTTGCAAATTGCAAGGAAAAATCAAACTGAAAGCTGAGAGAAATACTTACCCCTCCAGAAACATCAGCCTCACTAATTACTGATCTATATCTGGCCCCTGCAAGAGCGTTAACAGGTACTGTTTCTTGAAGATCTGGATATGAAGCTGCTGAAAATCGCCAGAATGGAGCAGATGCACCCATTTTTTCCCTTCTAAGGGCAATCTAATAGGAGATAGAGGATAAACATATAAATATAATAACCTTTAACTAATAAATGAAGTTGATTAGTGGAAGACTAGTAAAGTGGCAATTAGAAAACTTTCATCAAGTAAATTATAAGAAAGCTCATTACCTTTCCTGTTCTAGCAATTTCTTTGATCCCAAACTTGCTTAAATTTCTTTGCACAGCAACCATCTTCCCAGGATCTCCTGTTACCTGGGTTCAACACATGATAAGTAACTTATGATTTAACATTGCAAAAATACAATCACATCCCTCCACACACGCACCCCCCCACCCCTCAAAAAAAATCCCCGAAAAAGGAAAAAACAAAACAAAAAACAGGAAAAGAACAATGCTCCATCATTAAGTCCTGTGAGTAGCTCTGAGGAATACTCACTTCAAATGAATAACAAGGACAGCTTATCTCAACAAGTTGAAGCATGAGAAGCATTTCTCTGATTCTTTCATGTAATATGTTTATTATAACTTTTCAGTTTTCACTATTTAAACTTGTTAGATAATTAGCACTTTAATTCATTCACCATCGTGGAGATTGTTATATTCTTAAACTCTCAAACTCTTTGTTTACACCATATTGATATTCTTTATTTCTCTCTTCATCTCCATATTCCTATCTAAGGATCCGGAGAGGTCCTTGCTTCAATTTTAGAAATAATATTAGGATTTGATCTATTCCACAGTCAAACACAAAATGCAAAGAGAGGGATACAAACCTCCGTGTGAATAACTTACACAATGGATTAGCAATCTGACACTTTAGTCCACTCAGCCAAATGTTAGATACTCTGTCCTAAAATGTCTTTCTCTACCCTTATTCTTCAATATCTTCATTAACAATCAAAATCAGAAAAAAATGAAAGAAATGTCTCAAGTGTTTAATCTTGCTTTGAACTATAATACAACATCTTTAAAAAAAAATCCAACATTAATTATTACTTAAAAGGTTCTAAAAAAAGAATCTGGACAAACATGATGGAATGAACTTAGACCAACTACAGAAAAAGAGTTTTTCTCTGTAGAAACAACTATTTACTAAATAAATAATGTTTCTAAGTTGCCTAAAAGATAAGTTAGCACTTAGCACTCCAAATATGAATAGGAAGGCGAGATTTCTTTTACTGGTTTTCAAAACTACTGGTCATTACTATGTACTATAATTAGTCACTCTTACTTCCTATACTGTGGCTACTAAAAATTCTTCATTCTCAGTCAACATGCACTCCCACAGAAACTTGTCTGTAGGCAAGCACCCAAAATTCTGAAGCAACAACAAGATAATCTAGTCACATTCACAATCATATAATTTCTCCAAGACATCATAATAACAAAAGTACACTTTTCAAATTCAACTTATGCTAACATTATGCGTTGCAGAAGCAAGGAAAAGAAGGGGCAAGTACAAAGTTATTTCTGCCATTCGTTACCTCAATAGTTAGTGAGTGTTCTGAGATATCCACAATCTTTGACCTGAAGATGTCCACTAACCACATGATCTGATAAACAAGGCAAGGTTGGCCAATCAAAGGAAAAAAAAAAATTACAAGAATAGAATTTAGAAGGAACTCTTAACGTTCTAAAAGTCATAGCAGGATTTACCTCAGCTCTGAACTTTGGATCTGCATTCACTTTTATAAGCATTAGCTCACGTTCAACCTGGGGCTCATTTGAGAGATCTTCAACCTGTCCATCAGATTAAAAGAACTAATTTGAGAAATTGACATGTAACACAATCAATTTTAGAAAAGCAAACAGAATTAATCACTTAATACCTCATTCAGAATAGAAAGGTACTGTCATCTAAGAATGGATGGCAAATGATGAGACTATCAGGTACTAGTTAAAAATGTCATCTACCCTTTTAAGATATTCTAATGGACAATCTTGAGATAATTAAAACTTTAAATCTTTTTACCAGCATTAAGAACAGCTTCAGGACATAAATACCCGAAAAGGAGTGAAAAATATTGAATAAAAATGTTCAAAGTGAAACAAACCACTCCTTTGTTAAGCATGATATTATCTGGGGAAGATAATATCATGCTTAACAAAGCCAAACACTCGTATAAAAATGAAGAGTTCAGGGTAATATTGTACCTTCCAAACATTCACAAGCTTTTGTAATTGCTCTACAACTTGTTGAAGCACTCTTTCAGTACCAGAGACAACTATGGTAAAGAGTGCCTTATCCTTGTTTAAACCAACTGCAAGGGACTCAATGTTGTAGCCTCTCCTTGCAAAAACCCCAGCAATCCTATTAATCATTCCACTTTCGTCGCCGACAAACACTGAAATCGTGTGTCGTCTCACCCTTGATTCAATCACAGAAAGCAATAGGAAGACATAAGTAAGCGTATGGAAACAAAGTTGTGAGGAAACTATAGCCAGCAATTATGGAAAGAAGGAAAACCAAAATAAACAATGAAATCGAAATCAAAAACCCAATGTGGAAAAGAGTGAATTAGGTAACGTACTTTGATCGAGTGGGAGTAGAAGGAACAGGGGCGTTGGCAGAGAAAGCGTTGTTTGAGATCTTTTCATCGACACTCCTCGGAGAGAAAACCAGTTTCTTGGGGACATGGCTGCTGGGTCTTCCTATCTTTGATGGGAAACAAATGGGTTTGCGAGCACAGTCTGATTCAGGCTTTGAGCAGTGGATTGGTAGGTGAGGAGTCGAGAGAGCCGCCATGCAAGAAACAGAGAAAGAAAATAGATGAAAAAAAAAAAAAAAAAACTAAAAACTAAATAAGACTGACCGTTATTATATGAGCAAGATTTTTGCCGAAATGGAAATGCTAGGATTTTTGCTAGTGGTACGACAACGTTTCATTTTTCTTTTTTGAAAACATTAATATTTATATGTAAATATTCATTTTTTAATTATATATTTATAAATAAATAAAAATATATATTAATCGTAATCCTATGACTTATATAATAATAATAATAATAATAAACATATAAAATGTTGAAGTCACACCGACTACTCTAAGAATTGTCTAGAATTGTCTTTACTCATCTTTGTTAAATTTTCCTTAGTCTTTATTATTCTGTTTCTAGAATAGTCTAGCTTTCACAAGAATGCTGTAGGTTTGGTTTAGAAACCGACTTACACAAATATAAATAGAGGTTGTGGGTGTTATGTGAAGTGTAGATGAGAAAGAAAAGAGGTTGTGGGTGTTATGTGAAGTGTAGATGAGAAAGAAAAGGAAGAGTGGTGAGTAGAGAGAAAAAGGAAGAAAAAGAGTGAAGTTGTGAGTGCATATTAAAAGAGTGTGTCTAGTGTATATTTGGTCTTTTCTCATATTAATAAAAGAGTTGTTTTTCGAAATGAATAAGTTTTACTACTTCGAAATGCTTTAAAAAAACGGTTTGTTATTCAGACGTCTTATTAAAAATAACGAGAGCATTTTTAAATTGTCAAAGTTTTATACGGAAGCAAGTTTTTAAGAAATTGCTTGAGTTTTAGCAAATGTTGCTCTCCGAATTTAATTTCATGGAGTTTTAGTTTTTTTTTTTTTTTTTTGAAAAATAGTTTATATGATTTTTATGTGCATGGTCTTCACATATGTTATCTTACCCCAATATATAAATATACTAACTTTTTATATTTTACTTTTTTATTAATATCAATTTAACAAAAAATAATTAATACTTACAAACATGCATTGAAATTAATATGATAAACTTTTTTATTTAAATATTTGTTGCATCTAAAACACTTAATCATTAATGAGCATATTTATTGTTCAAAATAAATTAAATATAAAAAAATTTAAATTAATATGATCATATATTTTCTTTTCTTTTTTTACAATTTTAATTAAATTGTATAATACTATATTTGTAGAGAAATTCGAATCTTATTCTTTGAATATGAAAACCACTTACCAATCATTGAATCAAATGTTTGAGTATAAACTCCAATATGTTCTCAAAACATGTAGTAATACTACATTTTGTGCTCGGTGTGCTAGTGTTTTTTGTTGGTAGTGAGGAGCATTTTTTTCTCAAACCCAAATTTACTTCATTTCTTTTGTTAGTGTATAGGATAAAACTTCACTGTCAATGTACAAGATAATGGGTGAATTTAACGGATAACTATTTTATACATAGGAACAAAATTTACTCATAAGTAGATCTATTCAAGAGTTGGGTTATTCATCTAAATCTGAAGATTTATTCGATATTTGGAGGGTTTGCACATAGATATTGGGTGCCAAAAATGAATTTGGGCCAAAACATGATGTTCATCTTTAAAATAGGTTAGGTATTGGACATGATATTTTTTGCCTAAGTTCAATCTAACCCGTTTACTATTAGTAATATAAACTTTTAAAAGGGATCCATATTTTTGTGTAAAAATTTGGACGAATTTATGCGAGTTTGGATAGTTTTTTTTACATGTCAAGCCGGACCTAAATAGAATTTTCTGCTCATATTGAGTCTGAATAGACATAACCTTAATTAATATGAGACCTAAGTCCTCCCGACTTATGAGCAAGTCTACTTGTTTATTGTGAAAAAACAAATTATAAGGTGTTACGTGAGAAAAGTTGAAATGACATGGATATAGTTACATTTATCCGATTATGTATGAGGTTTGAAAATTAAAGATTTGAATTACTCTTGTAATGTTTTAAAATTTAATATTTCGTTAAATTTTCAATGTAATGGTTTATCCAAATTATATTTACACCTGTGTCTTTGACTCAATGGTTGGTGCATATTTTCTTACTAAAAAAACAAAGTTCGATTCTTCTATACTAAATTATAAAAAAAAAAAAAAATCAGATAATTTTTATGCATATAAAATGTTTATAGTATTCTATTGGCAAAAAAGGAAAGAAAATCACAATCTCTCTTCTCTTACAAACTTTCCAAGATTCTTAATTCCCCACGTGGCCAAATTAAAAAAAAAATAAAATACTTATTTTGTTTGTCTTGGTGATCAAGAATATTCAAAGAGTCCCCACCTTACGAACACCACAATAAAAAATCGCCACGTGCCATAAAACGACCAAAACTAGTAAAGATCAAAAAGTCAAATAAAATCCAACGGTTCAGACGTTTCCAAATAATACACCCGCGTAGCACAATACCTTTCCCCATCCCCCTCTTAAACCCTCCCATTTCTCTCGCGTGTACGACGACCCTCTATTTTTTGTGCCTTGTGCCTTGTTCTTTTTTCTTTTCTCTTATTTTAACTTCATTTTTTTTTTCATCTATCGAAAATACTCTTTCTCAGCTCCCGCATATAAATTGTGAGTAATATTCCTTTTTATTCAGCAATTTATTTGTTTTTTTTTTTTGTTGTCGTTGAGTTTTGCTACTTCAAATTTTATTGTAAAGTTCGTTTTAGTCACTGCTTTTGTTAGTCGAATCCGAAAATGCGTTACGATTGTTGATATGATATATATTATTCATGAACTGGTTGTAATTTTTTTCCCTTTTTTTCGAGTTTTTATTATGTTATTTTTTTATGAGAAACAGATGCTTTGATTTTTCCCCCTGTCAAAAGAATTTCCAGTATTTGTTTAGCAGCATTTTTTTTTAGTTTTCAAATTTTTTTTGAGTTTTTTCTTATTTTTCGTTTGACTTTATTTGTTTATTGCCTTCCTTGAACTGAATAAAAAATATATATAATTTTACTTGACCAGCTCCTAATCTTGAGTTCTTGACTCCTTGATTGATATGATGCAATTTAAGGATTATTTATAAAAAACAAATGAATTTTGGATATTGACATCATTTTTCATATTAAGTTTTATGAATTTGTTAGGTTTTGTAATTGATCGCAATGAAAGAATGCTGTATACAAATAATGAAAGTTATATTTAATAATGTTCATTTTCCGAGTAGTTATTGTTTTTCTCTATTGAAATGTTATCTCGACCAGGTTAATTGAGCGGTTGTTCTAGAACTGTGAATGTCCTCCTACTGTTGACAAGAAAAACGATTGATAATGGCTTCTAGAGCGATCTTAAGGAGGAGGAGATTTATTTCTGACTACCTGAATGCCTCATCACACTTAGGCCAAACCTTCCAGTGTCTTGCACATCCTACTCAGAAGTTGGAATCACGTAGTTATAGATCCAATGTGGACCATCCATCTGAAGATTTTGATGTAAAGAAATTGGATGTAAATTCAGTCGCGAAGCAGGATTTACTGGGTTTTTTAGGATTGGGATACTTTAGTTATAGATCACAAGGAATCTCAGTTTTGGGTCCTGGAAGTGCAAGATTCCAGTTCAATTCTCCGTTGAGTGTCAGTTTGATGTCATATTCTGTTCGTCATGCTTCGACAGCTACTGTTAAACAACCTGAACCGGGTAGTGATGATGAGGGAAATGAAGAATTGGCTGCTAAAAAGAGAAAGGAAGCATCTCCAGAAGAATGTGATCAAGCTGTTGAAGGTTTGAGTACTGCTAAAGCCAAAGTGAAAGCTAAACGGTTGCAAAATTCTAAGAAGGTTGCCAAATCCATTTTGCAAAGAGTATGGGCCACAATTCTTGGGATTGGTCCTGCTTTAAGAGCTGTAGCTTCTATGAGCAGGTCAAACTTTATCCGTTAATTTCTTAAGTTTTTTTTAATAAATCAATTAACATGATTCGAATTGCTTTTTGATGTACTGCATATTTGATATTCTATTGCTTTTTACAGGGAGGATTGGGCAAAGAAACTTGTTCATTGGAAACATGAAATCCGGTCAACTTTGCAACATTATTGGTTGGGTTTTAAGCTACTTTGGGCTGATGTGAGGATCAGCTCAAGATTGCTGCTAAAGCTGGCTGGTGGTAGAAGTTTATCTAGAAGGGAGAGGCAACAGCTGACTCGAACTACTGCCGATATCTTTAGGCTAGTTCCGGTTGCAGTTTTTATCATTGTACCATTCATGGAATTTCTTCTGCCTGTTTTTTTGAAACTGTTCCCTAACATGTTGCCATCGACTTTTCAAGACAAGATGAAAGAGCAGGTATAGTGGCATTCTTTCAAATTAACCTCTTTTTAGTTAGGTTTGCCCCTTATACTTGCATGAAGTCATGAAGGGGGAGAATGAGCCAAACATTTTCTTTGTCACTCTTAAACTGATATCTTTTTTATTTGTTTAGTTTTCTTTCCAAACAACAAGAGTTTTTCATTCACCATAACTTTATTACAATTGCATATGTGAATAAATTATGCATTAGATTTTCTATTTTTTTAATATAAAGAAGGGCTGGTGGATATCAACTTGATTGAGATCATATATGTGAACAAGTATTAGTAAAATTTGTGTTAACCTTGATTTAAGCTTCATATGTATCAGAATATGAGTTTTTACCAGTGGGATGCTAAAGTACCTTGCTTAGGAGGAAATAAAGAGAAGAGAAAAAAAAGGGAAATAAGAATCAACAACATAAAACATGATGAGAATATAATATTAAGCATTAACTGATAATATGTATTGGGCTATTGCTGATAACTTGAAGCAGAGAGTTATACATTGATGGGCATAAACCCTGCTATGTGAATCAGGAATATTTTAAGGTCTCCTTACATCTATTTTGCATTTAATTACAAGGTAATCTGCAAAATATATATTTTTGAGAGGAACATTATCTAGACAATCGAAGGATTTGCTCTATTTCTGTTATGTCCTACATTAGGCAGGGTTTTGATTTTGGAACAGTATTATTGAATGAGTGCTGTAGGCATCTTACTTTCCGTGTAAGTATCCTGGTTTGTTCTTGGTACCATTTTGTTTCTTTTTCTTGTTGCACTGATAAGAATAACAGCTAGTTTTCTCTTATATTCACCAGTTTCCTTTGGTACAAACTGTACGAAGTCTTTCTTCTTCGTTTATAAATATTTAGTTACTCAAATTTATGGATACACATGATTTCTCTTTGTGTGTAAGGGAGGGGCAAGCACACTTGCTTGTGTTGCTGGGTAGCTGCATGCTGTTGGAATGTGCACTTGTTTGGAATATACTTACTCACCTATATGTCTGTTTGTGAGGAGGCAGTTTTGTGGTGTTAACTGTGTAAAGTGTGTGCGCGGCTGTGGCATGCTCCTGCTCCCTCCCCTCCCCTCCCTTTTTTTTTTTGGTTTTTTCAATGCATTTCTTCTCACTTGCTGAACATTAGGAAGCACTGAAAAGGAAGCTCCATGCAAGAATAGAATATGCCAAGTTCCTTCAAGATACAGTCAAAGAAATGGCAAAGGAGGTTCAAAATTCAAGGAGTGGGGAAATGAAGCAGACTGCCGAAGATCTTGATGAATTTTTGAATAGGGTAAGATCCTATCTCACTCACGATTTTTCGTATCTGTTTTCCCTTGTTTCTGTTATTTAACTTTAGCAATTGCAATCTTGATATTTTGCAGGTCAGAAGGGGTGCTGGTGTATCTAATGAGGAGATTCTTGGCTTTGCCAAGCTGTTTAATGATGAACTCACTCTGGATAATATCAGCAGGTTAGTCTCCATTTTAAATGTTTTTGCATCTGAAAGACAATTTAAATTGAAATCTTAGTTAAGCGAAGTTGTACGATATTGTTTCATGTTTGCTCTTCTGTTTTTCTTCTGCCAGGCCTCGATTGGTAAACATGTGCAAATATATGGGAATCAGCCCTTTTGGAACAGATGCATATTTACGTTATATGCTTCGGAAGAGACTCCAGCGGTAAAACTTGTTTATCCAATCTGAATTAAATTAACTGTTACATACCTTGTTTTGGCAGAAAATGTAAATGGAGTTGGATGCATCTGAGAGGAGTGAATGGACTCTTCCAAGATCTGCTCCATTGAACTTGTGTTTGATTGTGGTTGCTTGGGCAGGTTAATTTTGCCTGAGCTTATTTGACTTGATCATTTATGAACTCATGATAACATCTTGGCTTTTGGAGAGGTATCTGGTTATTATGTGATTGATGGTTCTCTTTTCCTTGTGAAGTTTGAATATAATTAAGTTTATTCCTTAAAGCATAACTTGTTTATTGCATTTTAAAACCATGAGGTTTCATGGTATGAGTATTCCGTTATTTATTTAGCTTTTTGATTGGGGGAGTCTTCATGTTGAGAACTTAGTGATACTGATTTGGAATACATAATGTTAAAATTAAAACTTTAAATCCATAGGCATGTCTCCTTCAATGCTTTTGCTACATGAGAGCCATTGTACTGGAACCTTCTAGCTTATACTCTGCCTTTATTGATACATGGATTGTGCTGCAAAGTTTTTAGCATATATGGAGAATTGAGCCGGTAAATTTGTATACTGTGATGGTGCTTAAAACAGTTGTTCTGTCCTGAAGCATCATTTTATTTTCATATATCTGCTGGATCATAGAAACTTTATTACTTATATTGCCATATATTTTTGTTTATTTCTATGGAGGAGTAGGCTGCACACTCTAAGCTCTGTATAGAGCAGTTGATGCAAAGGTATCTTTTTGCAAAGATGCATGCCTGACTCTTTTTATTTTTTTAGATGATAAAACTCTTTTATGCTCCTCTTTTATTTTTCTCATTTAGTGGAATTATCTTAGGTTGGAAGCGTTAGAATAAGCACAGAGAAGAAGCAAATATGAAAATATTATAAGATGAGTTACTGAGTCTTGTTGACATTTGGATTTGATTCTCTTAGTATAAAGTTGTTTAAAGATTGATACATAGTTCAAGGGGATTTTAGTTAATAATTCACATAGAAGATTCAGCAAATAGTATGGTATTCTTGAAATATGGTTTTCTTTCTAATGGTTTTTAGTTGGAGCAAGTTATTTTCTTTAGCTTCTCCTTCACTTTTAACTTTTAGGATCCAACTAAGCTCTTTTTTAAATGCTTTCTCTGTCTATCTCTCTCCTTTTTAAGTATTTTTGAAGTCATTGTGAATGTTGTAACTATTTTCTTATAGTTATTATTTATGTTTTAGGATTAAGAATGATGACAAGCTGATTCAAGCAGAGGGCGTGGAGTCCCTATCAGAAGCTGAACTTCGTGAAGATTGTAGGGAGCGAGGCATGCTTGGAGTGCTCTCAGTAGAAGAAATGCGTCAACAGGTGTTTTTTTTTTATTTTTTTTTTTTATGTGCTTATTTACTTTTCCCTTTGCCAATTAAGTGCTTGAGACTCTGCAATCTTTAGCTGCACCATATTTGCAACAATAAGTTGTTGATGAGATATGCTATGGTCTCATATATTGAAAGAATTTTGGATTTTCATATTTTTTCTTTTGGTAAGACCATTATATCTTGTTTTATGCTGTATGGTTCTGTTATGAAGAATGTACAACCAAGCCAAAACTATCCACATGAAAGAAGATAAAAAAGGAAAGTAGCTTTATATCTTTGTAATCATTATGCTTTATTGATTTAATTCTATTGGGACAATCTTTTTTTTCTTTTTTATAAATTTGGTGTGCTTGGATGCTCAGATGAGTGGATGCACAATTCCATGTTTCCTTTTTAGGTTCATCTTACATTGGATTGGCTTGTATTTTTATGGAAGGAATGATTTTTTAAAGAATTGTTTTATCTTTATTTTTAAAATTCTCATAGAGGGAGTTGTTAGTCTTTCTTCTTCTATTTATTGGTTATGTAATTAATTGCAATATCAAGTAGATTTTTATGTGACTCTTTAACATGGTTAACGTCTGCTGCAGCTTCAAGATTGGCTAGATTTGTCTCTCAATCGCTCAGTCCCATCTTCCCTTTTGATCCTTTCTAGGTGTATTGAAGTTTTGTTTTATGTTTCTTTTTTCTCATCTTTTGTTGGGTACTGAAGTTCATCAGTTGATGCACATGTCTACCTTTTTTTCATCAGATCTGAATCTGTATTATTTTGATTTGATACCCTCTGCAGGGCCTTCACTGTATCAGGAAAGCTGAAGCCAGAAGATGCTGTTCGAGCTACCCTTTCTTCTCTACCTGATGAAGTTGTGGATACTGTTGGTGTTACAGCTTTACCATCTGAAGATTCTGTTTCAGAAAGGAGAAGGAAGCTGGAGTACCTTGAGATGCAGGAAGAACTGATCAAGGTTGAAAAAGGAAGATGTTTTCTTTATGTTATTATCATTTGAATAGCCTCATCTACTGTAGGTTTTGTACTATTGAGGCCTGCTATGGGGCTCAGTTTGTCCTGCTTTTGTGAAATAGTTGGCTATAATCTTAACGCCTGTAAATAGAGGCCTCTAATCTTGAAGTTTTCAACTTAGGCTTTAGAAATAAGCCTAAAAGCAGCTTTCCTGGTCTTGAGCACTTCTTTGAATTGCTTGGTTGTTCTAAATTGATACCTTTGTAGGAGGAGGAAGAGAAAGAAGAAGACCTGGCAAGGATGAAGGAATCTAACGCTAGTGAGGAGGACGTGGCATTGAAAGAGATGACTATCCCAACGGCTAGAGAAGCTCAAGAACAGGCTATAGCAAGAACATTGGAAAAACAAGAGCAGCTTTGTGAAATCAGTCGTGCATTGGCTGTTTTAGCTTCAGCATCTGTAAGGACTCGATTTTAAGATTTTCTTCAGTGACTGTCATTCTGTTGATTTTCTTCTATTGTTTTCTTCCTAGCATTGCCACTTGCAATGTAGATTTTACTTCACTTTGTTCCTAATATGCAGTCTGTGAGCAGAGAGCGTGAAGAGTTCCTAGGTCTTGTCAATAAGGAGGTATGTTACAAACTTGAATATCTTTTGATTTGGTTGTTGTGAAGTACTGCGTGTGCATGATGTCGACGGATTAGTTTTAACTAGTTATTTCAGAGTTCAACGAATAAAGTTTAATAAATAAAACATAGTCTTTGTGCAACGTGCTTATGGTATTCTTTTGGACTCGATTTGTACAAGTACTCACTTTTCAGTAGTGACTTACTAGGTTATTATAAACATTATTTGGTCTCTACTTGCACAACTTTTTAACTTGGAAAAATCATTAAAGAAATGATAAATTTTCTAATTCTGTTTCTGTCCCTTTTTATTTCCTGCTGATGTTGGATTTTGCCAATGTTGCCAGATAGAACTTTATAATAGCATGGTAGAGAAAGAGGGCGCAGATGGTGAAAAGGATGCCATTAAGGCATACAGAGCTGCACGAGAGGAAAGTGACCATTCTAGTGAAGTGTCTGAAAGTGATGAGGTTTCTTCAGTGCTTATTGAAAAAGTAAGACATATTGGACCCAAGTTTTGTTGCAGTTTCTCTTTTTCTTATCATATGTGATAGAAAGCAAAGTATTTACCATTCTTGTCACTCACTAGGTTGATGCTATGCTCCAAAATCTTGAGAAGGAAATTGATGATGTAGACGCAAAAATTGGTGATCATTGGCGATTACTTGACAGGTGCAAATTTGTTTTCGGCTTGTTTCCTTTTCTCCTGTCTTGGTTTTGTTCTATGTTGCTGTGCAAACAATGTCATATTTTGTTATCATGATGTTATGTTCTGTTTTTGAAAAGGATTAATTTAGTTTGGTGTTGTTATTCATATCAATTGTCACATTGGCACAGTTACCTGCATATTAATGATCTCAAGGGCTGGGTTACCTTGAAATAAAGTTTTTAAAGTTGAAAATGTTTGGGTAATTAGGCTACAGAAGTGATAAGGGTTAACTATTCAACATGAAATAGTGGCGGATTGATGTTTTCTCTATGACAAGGCCCATAGATAACTTAAAAAGCTTAGTGTTGTTTCATGAGTCCTGAAAGTTACAATGAATATAAATTTTGATATTTCCAAAACAAAAATAGTTTGCACCCTCTAGGTTGTCCAGCTGAAGGAGCTATTTACCTTCATAGACCTTTACCTATTTGCATTAGTTATCCTTGTAATCCAGTAGATCTTGGTGCCAAAAACTAGTAGGATATTCTTTCAGTTTGATTACAACTCTTGAATCTAGGCTTCTTAATAAATATATTATGTGAACTACATAAAAATTTGTTATCCTTTAAATTTCCACGTTGTAAAGATGCCCATAGTTGATAATTATCGTCATCATCAATATTGTTTTTTTGGCATATGTGATCTTGGGCTACACTACCTCTAAATCCCCTCTCTCCCATCCAAGGGTTCGAACCTGAGACCTCCAAGTTGGAGTCTCAAGTTCTAACTGCTGGCGTGTTCCTACTGGGGACCCCATAATATTAGCTCAGGCCATCTTGAAATGCTTGATATTATATGAAAAAGTGTGAGGCCCTTTTCGCTGAACTTTTCATTAGGTGTATGTAGTCAAATATGTGAAAAATGTTCTATGTTTGCAGAGATCACGATGGGAAAGTCACTCCTGAAGAGGTGGCTGCGGCTGCTATATACTTGAAAGATACACTGGGCAAGGAGGGTGTGCAAGAACTCATCAGCAATCTTTCCAAAGATAAAGGTCAGCTAAAACAATTTTCTTCTCTTTCGCTCTCTCTCTCTCTTTCCTTTTTTTTATTTTATTTTATTTTAATGTTGATATGCTTTCACTTTGTTTGTCCATATAAATAAAAAGACAGATATATACTTTTTGTTTAGGTACATGTATGTGAGCGTTTCTTTTTGATTTGGCTTGTTAAAATGCATATTACTTTTCCTTCTAAAAACAGAGATTTTATCTTACTTGTTGGGAACCATTGCTGTGAGAGCCCCTTATTTGATTTTAAGGCTGTAAAATAGTTGAAAGATGCATTTGTTCCTTTCCTCCTTCGGGCATTACGAATAACCAGCAAACAGAGATGATAAGGATGATTGAGTGTTGAAGGAAAAGAAGAAATAGTAAATCTGTATTTCTTATCTGTTTTATGTACATCAGAAGGCCTTTTATAAGCCAAAAGAATCAAGTAAGTCAACTCTACAACTAGGAATTAAACCAGAAAAAACAATCCCTGTAATTAGGGAATAAATCAAGCACAACAATAAAATATTCTCCTAAAAATCAGCAGCAATATCTGCCTAAGAATCAGCAGTTACTGCAGTCAGCATTTACTGCAAATCTGACAGTCAGCATTTACTGCTAACAGTCAGCAGCTACTGCAGTCAACATTTACTGCAAATCTGTTTTTCAACACTCCCCCTCAAGCTGGGAAGTAAATATTTTCCATTCCTAGCTTGCTCCCAAGTCTTTAAAATGTAGGACTAGTTAATCCCTTTGTTAGGAAATCTGCTAATTGATCTCCAGTAGGGACGTAAGGTGTACATATCAACCCACTCTCAATCTTCTCCTTTATGAAGTGTCGATCTACTTCCACATGTTTGGTGCGATCATGTTGCACTGGATTATGAGCAATGTTGATAGCTGACTTGTTGTCACAATATAACTTCATCGGACTCTCTATTGTAATCTTCAAATCATTTATGATCATTTTTAGCCATAGTAGTTCACACACTCCTAGTGCCATGGCTCGAAACTCTGCTTCTGCACTCGATCTAGCCACTACTGGTTGTTTTTTGCTTCTCCAAGTAACCAAATTGCCTCCCAGAAAAGTGCAATAGCCAGAAGTTGATCTCCTATCTATGACTGAGCCTGCATAATCTGCATCTGTATATACTTCCAAACACAGACTTGAACTTTTCCTGAAGAGAATTCCTCTACCTATGTTAGCCTTTAAGTACTGCAATATTCGATATACTGCCTGGAGATGGACTTCTTTTGGATCATGCATAAATTGACTTACTACACTCACTGCATATGCTATGTCAGGTCTAGTGTGTGATAGATAAATCAACCTCCCAACTAGTCTTTGATACATTCCCTTATCCACAGGTTCATCTTTAGCTGCATCTCCCAGTTTGTGATTCTGATCTATGGGTGTCTCTGCAGGTTTACAACCAGTCTTCCCTGTCTCCTTAAGTAAATCTGTTACATACTTCTGCTGTGAGATAAAGATTCCCCTTTTTGACCTAGCCACTTCAATACCCAAGAAGTATTTTAGCTTGCCAAGATCTTTTATTTCAAACTCTTTTGCTAACTTAGCTTTAAGAGCTTCTCGTTCTTGGTGATCATTACCAGTGACAATAATATCATCAACGTACACAATGAGTGCAGTAACTCCCCCTGATGCAGAGTGCTTAATAAACAAGGTGTGATCTCCTTGGCTCTGTTTATACTTCAGAGCTAACATGACCTTAGTAAACCGTCCAAACCATGCTCTTGGAGATTGTTTCAACCCATATAATGCTTTCTTCAGTCGACACACCCTACCATTTCTGTCTGCATTAAATCCTGGAGGAATTTCCATGTAAATTTCTTCTTCAAGATCACCATGCAAAAAAGCATTTTTTACATCAAACTGCTGTAGTGTCCAGTCAAAGTTTGCTGCAAGACTCAGTAGTACCCTTACAGTATTCATCTTTGCTACTGGTGCGAAGGTTTCTTGATAGTCCACACCATAAGTTTGTGTATACCCCTTGGCCACCAATCTTGCCTTATATCGTTCAAGGGACCCATCAGCATTATATTTCACTGAAAAAATCCATCTACATCCCACGGGTTTCTTTTCTTTTGGTAATTCAACAATCTCCCATGTTTTGTTTTTCTCAAGTGCATCCATCTCCACTCTCATTGCTTGTTTCCATTCTTCACTATTTAGTGCCTCAGATAGGGTTTGAGGGATGGCTATGGAATTTAGGTGAGTGAGGAAGGCCTTATGTGAAGGTGAGGTTTTTTCAAAAGACACAAAGTGAGAAATTGGATGTTGTGTGCATTTTCTAGTAGCTTTTCTTACTGCAATGGGTAGATGTAGATCATCATTAAAAGTAACATCAGTAGAAGTATTTACCTCACAATTTGCTTCACTTCCAAGCATTGGTTCTGACCTTTGGACATGTTCTGGATTAGCAATGGATCCTTTCTTTCTTGAGTAAACTTGCAATGGCTTTGTGAATACTGGATCCTCTTGGCTGTCTGTGGCATGATCAGGTTTGGTTTCACTGTTTTGGGCAGGTTTGGGGCAACTGTTTTGGGCAGAATTAGGCATGGCAGAATTAGGCATGAAGTTGGGCATAGGTGAATGGGTAATAAGACTAGGTAGATGAAGGAAATCATCCTTCTCTTCATGAGTAGGTGTCTCCCCCTGAAGAGAAGGATGAAAGTAACTCTCAGACTCCACAAATGTGACATCGATGAAGACATATGTTTTACGGGTCGGAGGATGATAGCACTTATACCCCTTTTGAGTGGAAGAATATCCCACAAACACACATTTGATTGCTCTAGGATCAAGCTTGCTTCAATTATGAGCATGAACATGGACAAATGAGACACACCCAAAAACACGAGGATTCAGGCGATTAGGAATAGGAAAATCTGGAAAAAAAATTGAGAACACTTCCCAAGGACTCTTAAAGCCTAAAACCCGAGAGGGAACTCTATTAATGAGATGAGTGGCTGTAAGTACAGCTTCTCCCCAAAATTGTTTTGGAACTTTTCTCTGGAAAAGGAGGGCACGGACTGTGTCAAGAAGGTGACCATTTTTCCTTTCTGCCACTCCATTTTGTTGGGGTGTATCAACACAGGAGGATTCATGAATAATTCCTTCCTTTTGAAGAAATGGGGATAACACTTGATTAAAATATTCCCTAGCATTATCAGTTCGCAATCTTTTTATCCTCACACCAAATTGATTTGTTATTATGTTGTGAAAATTTTGAAAAACTTTAATCACATCAGATTTTTCTTTCAAGAGAAAGACCCACGATAGACGAGTACAATCGTCAATGAATGTAACAAACCACCGAGCCCCAGAAATATTAGCTACCCTTGATGGACCCCAAATGTCACTGTGAATCAATTGAAAAGGAAATGAAGATTTTTTATTGCTCAAAGGAAAGGAAATTCTTTTGTGTTTAGCAAACTCACAAATATCACAATGAAACTGTTGGATATCAATATTTCTGAATAGAGAAGGAAACATCATCCTAAGAACTCTAAAAGGTGGGTGACCAAGTTGAAAATGTCGAAGCCAAATTTGGTCTTTATTTTGAGTACTTGTTTCAGACATGAGCATGGATGAGTAACCAGCCCCAGTGTTCACATAGCCATCTGGGAACTCAAGATAGTAAAGTCCATTGCTTTCCTTAGCACGCCCAATCGTCTTCCCCGTAACTTGGTCCTTAAACACACAATGTGTAGGCAAAAAAAGCAAATTACAATTTAGATCTTTTGTAATTTGTTTGACAGATACAAGGTTGGTAGACAGTTTTGGCACATGTAAGACATTTTTCAAGATTAAGGATTGTCCTATATGAATGTCTCCTTGGCCAGCTACTGTTACTAAGGAACCATTAGCTATAGTAATTTTTTTATTGCTAGGACATGGGCTGTAAGTGGAAAAATTGTGGGAGGAGTAGGTCATGTGGTCGGTTGCTCCGGAGTCAATGATCCAAGAGTCAAGTGAGTTAGGTTTTGAGACACTAAGAGCACATGGAGAAGGAAACTTACCTGAGAGTGCTAATGAACATGCACCTGAAGTTTTTTCTAGTGAGTCAAGGAGCAATCTCAGTCGATCAATATCATCTTTATTGAATTCTCTATCACTTGGAGTAGTCTGATCAGTGAGATTACTGGTGATGTTGGCTTGAGCAGAATGTGCTTGTCCCCTCTGTTGCCATTTTCGGTTAGAGTTCTGTGGCCTCCCATGAAGTTTCCAGCAGTTTTCCTTTGTGTGTCCATGCTTCTTGCAGTGGTTACACATCAAATTCCCTTTACTCATGTTTCTTGAATCTGATTTTCTGCTGTCCGCATTTGCTGCAGCAGATTTTCCTGAAACCAATTCAGTTGTGAGCAACGCTGATCCTTCTACTGGTTGAACAGCAAGCATGACTCCCCTCCTGCTTTCTTCAGCCCGGATAATAGATATTGCTTCATTCAATGAAGGCATATATTCCTTTCCTATGTTTTTGAAAGAAAAATCAGCAATGAAGGCTGCTGATCAGTGACCAGAAATTCAGCTATGAAGGCTGAAAAAAAAAATTTGAGCAGAAATTCTGTTCTTGGACAGATTTCAAATCCCAGAAAAAATGAGCCTATAGCTCTGATACCATGTTGAAGGAAAAGAAGAAATAGTAAATCTGTATTTCTTATCTGTTTTATGTACATCAGAAGGCCTTTTATAAGCCAAAAGAATCAAGTAAGTCAACTCTACAACTAGGAATTAAACCAGAAAAAACAATCCCTGTAATTAGGGAATAAATCAAGCACAACAATAAAATATTCTCCTAAAAATCAGCAGCAATATCTGCCTAAGAATCAGCAGTTACTGCAGTCAGCATTTACTGCAAATCTGACAGTCAGCATTTACTGCTAACAGTCAGCAGCTACTGCAGTCAACATTTACTGCAAATCTGTTTTTCAACATTGAGCAAAATGATAATTTAGCTCAATCCGGTCGGTTTTATTAGTCATCTGCTGTTTTTCTGTTCTTATAAAGTATGAATTTCCTATGTCCTTTTTTCATTTATTTTATAATTTTCTCCCATATATGGATTGGGCACCGGAAAAGGGTAATTTTATCAAAATAAAGCTGTAAGTTAGTTAAGTTCTTTTTGGGGTCATTGTTGCACTCAATCACTTGATTTATTTTGTTCATAAGAATGACTGCTATGCTCATCATTTAAATGCAATAGATGGCAAAATCCTGGTGGAAGACATAGTGAGATTGGGCAGTCAGATAGAAGATGACGATAGCACCGTAGAAGAGGGGAGAATTTAAAGGCCATTTATAAAAAAGCTGATTGATTTTACCCTTCCTTCCCAATTCCCACATACTGATGAAACCAATGTGTTTGCATTTGCTAATGCTGTCAGAAAGTATAGGCAATATAGTTATCAACCAAATATATTAAGACAATAGAATTGCTTCAAAGCCTTGTTGCTGTAATATGATCAAAATGGTTTTTTATTTTTATTTTTATTTTTATTTTTATACTTCTTGATGTGGAAAAGAGAAGTGCTCTCTATTTTGCAGATTATATGATTTAAATTGTATGTTTTATGCATGATATTCGATCTAATTTGCTCGCATATTTCATTTTGGATGACTACTGTACTACCAATAAATAGTAATTATTGATAGAGATGGTAAAGTTCACTTGAATTTGAAAATTTTGTTCCACTTCAAATTCATTCAATAAATTTGCTTAAAAAAAAAGATAAAAATTTGAAATCGTTCAACTCAAATTTGAAATAATTTAAATTTGATTTAATTAAGAGAAATTATCAAATACTTTGTTAGTAAAGTTTTTAAATTTCACAAAAATGATTAAAAGGATAATTACATATTCTTTTAATGTATACTAAAAGAATAAAAAATGAAGTATGTGATAGTTTTTTAATTTCATTTGTAAAGTTAAATTTTTTTACTGTTAGTGTATTAAATACAAATTCTTTAATTAAATCCTCTAATAATTTTGAAAGATTAATTTGAAATTATTTGAATTTAAATTAATTTAATTTTGAAAATCAACAATTTAGATTTAAAATAATTCAAATTTAAATAATTTAAATACAAATATGAATAATTGGAGTGTTTAATTCAAATCATATGAATTTAAAATAATTTAAATTATATAAATCCAAATATCTTAGTGTTAATTCGAATATATGAACTTGAGATAATTTGAATAATTTAAATGTTTAATTCGATTGATTGATTCAAATTTGTGATAATTTAAATTTAAAATAATTTGATTTTGAATAAAAAAATTTCTTTAGCATAATGATCTGATTCGACCCAAATTAATATATTTATATAAAGATGGAAATAGAGAGAGGGAGAACAAATTTTGCATTATTTGTACTTTAACACACCTTTAGGTATATTAAAAAAAAAAAAAAATTAAATTGAGATATTTGATAAATTTTTAATGTATAAATTAAAACCAAATCAACGGTCCTGTCCTACCCCCAGTGAAAGTACGAAACTCGAAGATTTTATTTTTGTTCCAATTTATCTATTTTATTTTTACTATATCGTCCATCTTTGGGCAAACGGCAAGTTTAGTGAGTCTGAAACTGAAAGGATTGACTTTTGCTTTTGGAATTTGAAACTGGGCATTTTCAAGGCAAATTTTAGGGTTTTATGATTTTTCTTCTTCTTAATGTCATATATATTTGCTTGGCGATCACAATTAAGGTTCGATCTCTTCTATCTTTATTTTTTGATTTGGGTTTTAGGTCGCTTATTTCAGCTTTTGCTTTCATCTCTCACTGTTATTATAGTTGGAAGTTGAAATTTCTCTACCAATCTGCTAAAACAATTTTTAAAAAAATAGTTTTTTTTTTTTTTTTTTTTTTTTTTTTTTTTTTTTTATGGAGAAAATTCCTGCATTTGATTTTCAAAGTTGAAAAGGCTAAGGGTTTATTTAGAATTTAATTATTATCTGACCTTTCTTCCTAAAATTGGTAATTGCTAAAATGCTAAGTTAACTTAATTGCTTCTGCCTCCTACTGTGAAATGAATTTCCCCATCTCAATTTTGGCAGGTTTTTTGGGTTCTTATACGTAAACTTTGCTTCATTCCAACAAATTTATTGATTCTCACCCTCCCCTGGAGTTTTACCTTTCGAACTTTCGACAATAACAGCGAATGGATAATTTAGACCAGAAGCTTGGTCCGGGTAATCTTCCCTTTGTTTTGTTCATAATTTTGATTCAGTTCCCACTTGAGTATTGTTTCCATTGCCTCTGTTTTCCCTTGCATTTTGAAATATTTCTCATCTTCCTTTTATCAACTGCAGATTTCTTAAAGAACCTCTCAGGGGAAGCCATTACCCCGTTAAATGTGTTTCATGAAGAAATATATGAAAGCTCCTCAAAGAGACCAAAAACAACATCTAAGGTCTGGGCTGTTTTTGAGAAACTTCCAGCCCAGCAAGGAGATTCCAAGGCTATATGTAAGTTATGCAGGAGAATATATACTGCTAAAACCACTAGTGGTACTTCTCACTTGAGGCGTCATATTGAAGCATGTGTTAAACGCGGTAATCATGACCTAGATCAGCATTCAATAGAAGCATGCTTTAAACCTGTTAACCGCAATGCTAATCGCCTCACGATTTCGCATGACACCTTGATTGCTGCTACTACATCCTTAAAGAACTATAAATTAGATGTGGATGAGATTCGTCAGGCGATTGCGATGATGATCATTGTTGATGAACAGCCGCTCAAAGTGGTTGAAGATGCAGGGTTTAGACGTTTATTGAGTGCTGCATGTCCTGAGTTTCCGGTGCTGAGTAGGAAGTCTATTGAAAGGAATATAATTTCCATTTATGTGAAGGAGAGAGAGAATATTCGTGAATTGCTAGCAACATGTCCTGGTCGGATTTGTTTGACATCCAGTACATGGAAATCCAATTGTGATGATCATTTTAATTGTGTCACTGCACACTTCATTGACCATGAATGGAGGTTGCAGAAAAGGATTTTAAGGTTCAAGCGTATACCCCCTCCATATGATAGCTTGTCTGTTGCAGATGAGATAGGTTTGTGTATGGTTCAATGGAACATTGAACACAAGGTGTTCAGCATTACGCTGGAGAACTTGTCGAGTGATGATTGTGTAGCTGACTTGCTTAAATCACGTCTTGATGCGAAAAAGTACCTTCCTTGTAAGGGTGCATTTTTTCATATGAGTTGTTTCCATCAGATTTTAAATTTGATTGTGCAAGCTGGTTTCAACCTAGTTATTGATGTCATTGGAAAACTGAGACTTGGTATTAAGTATATGCAGCAATCCCCTCATAGGAGGAAGAACTTTTACATAATTGCTAAGACTTTGGATTTGGATACTCAAAGAAAGTTGTGTCTTGATACTCCTACTAGGTGGAATTCCACATATAACATGATAGAAGTTGCTTTGTGTTATAGGAATGCATTTGTGTACTTGGCAGAACAGGACAAAAACTTTATACACAAATTATCATACGATGAGTGGGAAAAAATGAGTGTGTTGTACAAATTTCTAAAAGTCTTTTTTGAGGTTACATGTGTATTTTTTAGAAACAGACAGCCAACTTCAAATTTGTATTTCAAAGCGGTGTGGAAAGTTCATAGTCGCTTATTTGATATGGTTAGAGGTCCAAAAAATTTTATGACTCGCATGGTCAAGGAAATGCACTCAAAATTTAACCAATACTGGTCAGAGTATAACTTGATCTTGTCATGTGCCGCAATCTTGGATCCTAGGTATAAGATTAAGTTTGTTGAATATTGTTACACCAAACTGTATGGTAGCGGCGCTCAGAAATATGTTAGTATAAGTGTTAAAACTTTGTATGGCTTGTTTGATGAATACATGCAAAATTCTGCCTGCACTTCTCATACTGCTGTGGTATCAGTTGCTACTGCTAAAATCTCCAATGAAAAAAATGATAATGACGGGTTTGAAGATTATGAAACCTTTCAAAGTGCCAGATTTAGAACTCGAGTGGAGAAGTCTCAACTTGATCTTTATTTAGAAGAACCAAGCCATGATCTAAACAGTGAAATAGATGTCTTAGAGTATTGGACTTTATGCTCCCTGAGGTATCCGGAGCTTTCAAGAATGGCTCGTGATGTTTTAACCATTCCAGTGTCCACTTTGGCTTCTGACAGTGCATTTGACATTGGTCCTCAAGTGATTAGCGCTGATCGTAGTTCTTTAAAATCAAAGATGATACAAGCTTTGGTTTGTCTTCAAGATTGGATGCTGGCTTCTGATAGAACAAGTAAGTTGGCTTATTTGATTGCATATAGTAATTGCTATTAACCTATGCATAACTGCTTTATTTAAACTCTGTAGGAGGTTCAGGCTCTACGGAAAGCAGAATTGAAGACGATAGCTCCAGTTCTAGTGATGGTGATGATGATTATTAGGTAATTTTTGTTTTAATCATATATTTATTCCCTTTGTTTTTCTTTTAACGGTTTTTCCCCGGTTTACAAATTCATCAACATCCTTTTGCCTATTGAGGAGAAGAAGAAAGCTCATGAGTCCTTTTGTGGGTTAATATCGTATGCTAGTGGTGCATTTTGGTTCTGGGGATGGTTAGCTTATATTGGTTCTGAACTTCTGATGGCTAGATAAATCTTCTTTCCTCATAAGTTCGGCAGGGATTATTAGGACATTCAGTTACCCTATGAGCTTTTTCAAAATTTGAAATGCTTTTCCTTTTTATTTTTCTGGCTGTTTTAGCCCAGCTTTATTGTCGGCTTTAGAGTGGTGGGACTTGCCAATTTATCAATCTGACACAAAAGATACAGTTAGGCATGGGTTGAGACATTTATGGGGTTTTGTTCTGGTTTTTCGTCGTCACCTAGTAAGAACTCTAAGTTAAGCATCCCTTGATGAAATTGGTGGCCAATTCAGGTTTTACATTAGTGGTTCTGATGCTCGGTTTAGAAGCTCAAAAAACCGAAGAATCCCATTAAGGTGCATGCATAAAGCAATGAACTAGCATGGACTTGGCAAGCCCTGAACTTAAAGTATTAATAACAATGAGTAGGCCATGTTGCCACCTGCCTTCTAATATTATTTGTTATACAAATTTTATTTTATGGTAAATTATCCAATATTGCAACCTATTTGTATCAGTATTTGGAACTTTGCATGCACAGAGCTGAGCTGTTTAAGACTTTATAAGTAGCACTGAAGTCTACTAAGAGTGATTGGATTTTGTTTGTTGGCCCTTAGAGGTAGCTGTCAAATGCTATTTTATCCTATGTTATTCCGACTCTTCATTTTCCCTGAAGTATCCGTGTCTGACACCCATGTCCGACACATATTCGGACAAGGATATGGGGGTATGATCTTCCAAATATATGAAAAAACTTAGAAAAAATTGAGCATACTCGTGTCGGACACATACCCATATCCGACACTCATCCCGAGTCTGAGTAACATAGATTTTATATGTAGGCAAATTACAAAAAAATACAATGTGGTTAGGTGCAAATGAAAATTTCCCTTTGAAGTTAAAAAAGTAGCCAAACCACCCAAAGCTTTATTCCTTTAGAAACTTGTTTAACACCATAAAAACTCAAGCAAACCATGAAGCAAAAGAGCATATGACCAAGAATTTGTATGTAGCATGTTCGAATGCTTACAAGTATACAGGGTTTTTGAACTTATTTCTTCCTCTTCCAGGTTATCAGCAGTGTTGCAGAAGAGCCAACTTGCTTCCAAGAAATTTGAGAACTGATTAATGATGAGATTCAATGGACCTGGATACGCTCTAAGTTACAAATGAATGATGGCAGATCAGTCATCTCCAGCAATGGAGCAATGGGCTCTTTCAAATGGACGAAACTCCATAATTCAAATATGTTGCCATGTATATAGACAAACGATTGAAGGATGACAATGATTATGGCCATCCAGTTGATTATCTATCTGTAAGAAATCAGCAAAATACTTTGGCAAAAATTGCCATGCATGCTCAAAGGTATGGCTAAACTAATTCGAATATTCACTTCTGTATGTTCTTCCAAGTATGAACCTAAAAAATTACGATCAACTTCTAAGCCATTCAAAGTATAAATAAGAAGCCAGTAAACTTTCCTGAAATTTGACAATTAACACGAGTCTATCAAGGATGGATGTGTCTGCATATCATATGAACAAGGGGTGATAGCAGCAAAACTACTACTACCATTCGAACAATTAAAAAAGACAGAATCTCTGAAAGGTAACCCTTGAAATCCCTTTATGCAAATGATACAAAAGATCATCCGTGTATTTATGTCGTGTTTGTGTTATTTTTCGTGTTATATAGATTTTAACATGTTTATATATCCGTATTGTACTCGTGTTATTTTTTCGTGTCGTATTTTAATAATTTTTGTTTTTGTTTTTAGGGTTGTAGATGTTGTGATTCAAATTTTAGGCTTAAAGGTGACTGTATAAGTTAAGCTTTAAATTCGATGACATGAAATGCTAGAATGTAAATTCGTTAATCTTTAATGGATGGGTGAGCAATAATATACCATTTATATAAACATTGTTATTTTTTTAAAGTAGTATGATTTAAAATTACTTTATAGTGACTAATTAAATAAGTAATTTACTCTTAATTTTATATCGGGCAACAATCAATATAGATTTTATAACTACTAGAATAATACCCGCGAGATGCTGCGAAAATTCAATGTTAAATATACGATAACAACATTTTTAAAAATAAACGTTAACAATCAAACAAAAAAAGGTAAACTAATATTCAATAAAATAACAAAAGAGAATTGTCGTAACAATCTAAACAATAGAAGATAAAAGATAACTTAATAAATCAAATAACTTGGGCAAACAATCAAGCACAGTCAAATTTTCATTGAGTTTTGGTCAACTACAAAATAGAAATGCTATATTAAAGATCCTAGAGTATGTTGATACCAATTAATATCAAATGAGTGAAATGCATTTTGCAAACTCGAAAATCCAAGCTAGAATCATAATACACATGGATGGATATTTTTAATATGCTTTAAGTGTTTCAATTTTTTTTTTAAAAGAACTTATAAACTCAAAAGAGAAGAGAAATTCATATTCAATTAAAAAAGTAAATTTCACTAAGACTTAGAGATTATAATATAAACTCAAAAGAGAAAAGAAATTCATATTCAATTCAAAAAATAAATTTCACTAAGAATTAGAGATTATAAATTCATTGATGTACAAGCCCAAAATTTTTCACTCCAATATCATTTCTTCTATGCTTTGGTTTTTTTTTTTTTTTTCTTTCAAATATATATTGTAGCTAAAATTTTAATTCAATTTAAATCAGCTTGCTGATCCTTTCTCTAACGACTATAAACAGGAGTAACAAATGTTTAAAAGAAATCTACTCACTTCTTAATGCTACTGTTAAATAGATTATTAATCATGAAAAATAAAAACAACCATGGGTAGACTCCATGATAAGTAGATTGGTGCAAACCATTAAAAGTATCCAGCCTGCTAATTTGGAAAGCAAAAGTGGTAGGGCAGCATCTTGAAAAATCAATTGTTCCTTGCAAAGGACAGATACAATTGAAACCACATCAGATCGAATCCCCACAATTGACAGAAATAAGATGAGACAAATGCATCTACCATAGTTCTTGATACAATCTTTTCAAAAAAATCCGATTGAATGATAGTATGACCAAAATATTACAAATACATGAAGATAAAGATCATTCATTGTATATTCTATCCCTCAAATAACCAAGCAATATTTAAAGCACTAAAATGAAAATAACATCATAAACTCATATAAGATTATTTAAGAAGACATTTTTTTGTATAGAACACATACTCATTCATCTCTAAAGACAAGGCATAGACATCAGTTCACAACATAAATAAAATTTTATGTAGAAAGTGCATATATACCGAGAAATATGCAAACATAAAGAAAAAAATAAAGACAAACAATACAACACAAAGGATCAAACATAAAGAGAATAGTCCAAAACAATCATAAAACAAACCGAAAATGAAGATAGACTTACTACATAGAAAAAACAAACGTTTAAAAGATATCCCAAAACCTGCACAAAGTAGCAAACATTTAAAAGATATCTTAAACTCTAATAACAACAAAATTATAGATTAAAATAAGCTATTGAAACAACTCCAACATGATCTAAGATCAATTAACAATTAATAATTGAAAGAGAAAATAAAGACATGCTAACTTTAGAATCACAGGTTTAAAAGATATTTCAAAATTTAAAAAAGGAAAATATAAAAAAGCAAACTTTGTCAAAAAAGCACATTAAGATCAATCAAATATAAAGGAATAATAACACTAAAATTCCATCTTACATATATGGAATGGTTAATGATCTATAAATCAAAAGTAAGAATGTTGATTTCCTTAAGTTCTCTGTTCCGTCTTTTCTGCTCCATAACAAAAGGAAAAAAATGAAAAAGCCACTAATACAATCACAACTACGTGACCAGCATGTTAAAACAAAAACATATATAATGGTAAAATAAGCTTGACAGACAAAGTTCTAAAGTCATACTTAATAATTAAAAAAAAACCCAAACAATAAACCTTGAACAATAAATAGAAAAACATGAAATAGGGAAATAAAAAGATTCGAAATACCTGAAAAAGTATATTTCAAAGGCATCTTTACACCTGCAAAAAATTAGATTACATGTAGTATCAAATATAATTTTCAATAGATAGTAAAAGTAAGGTAAGATTGTACAAAAAAAAAAATAATAATAATAAAGGTTTAATTTTTCTTAAAATCAACAACACCATATTACCCATTATATGGTTAACCTATGATTTTTGTTAAAATTAACAAAAATAATTACATTACTTAATGCTTTAAACAACAATTGAGAAAAGATCAAGTGCCTCCACCGAATTACAACAGCAAGTATGTAAGGCACTACATTCTGTCAATATTATCCAATAATGGGTAGCACTGTAAACATTAGATTACTAACATTTCAAGATTTCAAAATTAATAGCATCCATATGAGAAACACACAGCAATACAAAAATACTATATTAAATTACTAACAAAGTGTCACAAAAATACTATATAGAAACAAGGGCCCAAAGCTGCAATGATAATGGACAAAAACAATTGCAAAGTTCTATTAAGAGGACATTTAAAATGTATAAAACCACAACAACATCCAAAAATCTCACAAACTAACAATCACTAATTATAAGCTAAAAATGACTAATAAATAGATACTGAAATAAACAAACACAATAATAAGATTTACATATCAAGAAACTGAAATTTTAAATATTTATTAAAAAGCAATATTGAAAGTATGACCAACGATCATAAACTTCAAAACATAGTACCTTCAATTGAACTGATTACTTGAAATAGTAATGGCTGAGGAAAAAATAGAGGATAAACCATTGTTAATAACAAAAGTATATTAGAAAATAAATAAATGAAAGTATCTTTAAGTACTAACTTACTTCGGAACAATCGTAATAAAAAATTAATATTGTTGTGACATGCAAAAAAATATTAGAAAAAAAAGGAAAAGAATAATAGAGAAACAAATAGCACACATGAAAAATAAAAAGTAACAAAAAAATTGCATTACCTGCTTTAGAATACCCTTCAAAGCTTAAAAAACAATATGAAAAATAAACCAATCACTCTTAGAAAAAAAAAAGTTCGAAAATGCATATGCAAGAAAATGTCGTTTTTTTCAAATATCAGATTCGACAAGTTTAGGCCGGATCCGAAGTTGCAATAGCTGAAAACCGCCTAAAATGGCCAGATCTGCTTCATTCGTCCCCCAATCCCTCCCTATCTCTCCCATCTTTTTATTTTTTCCTATGATATTTTCTCTCTCCCCCCTTATCTGCTCAACCGATTCTTTTATCCTTTTTTTTCTTCGAATCCCTCTATCTATCCCTGTCTTCCCATCTTTCTCCCTTTCCCCCATTTATTTTTTTAGACATCTTCTCTTTCCACTCTCCACTAACTCTTCTGGATCACCAACTGATTATTTAAGATAAAAAGAAAAAAAAGAAAGTGAGAGTTAGAAGAAAGTGATAGGTTGAAAAAGACGAGGATAGATGAAGAATTGAAAGAAATGTTGAAAAAGATGAGGGTTGGTGAAGAATTGAAAGAAAGGTTGAAAAAGATGAGAGTAGGTGAAGGATGGAAAGAAAGAAAAGAAAGAAAATGAAGAGTTGGTCAGAAAAGAGAGAAAGCTCGTTGCTTTCTGCTGTTCTATTTTTATTTTTTTTTGCTCACCCATCAAGCCAAAACGGTATGTTTTGGTAAAAGATAAGAGAAAATAAAACAAAGAAAAGAAAAGAAAAAATACCTTTACACGTGGATAGTCTCTCCATCTTCAAAAACTTCCTATATTTATTGTATTGATACATGAAAAAACACGAATATGAACACATAAATCTATATAAAACTAATTATTAACGTGTAAAATTTTATATAAATTTATAATACTTTGAAAACTAAAAAAAATACGCAAAAACGAACATGCCACGAATACATTTTAAAAAAAAAAAATCGAATCATTATGACAAATTATGCAAAATATGTCATGAATTGAGACACAACACGGACACACAAATTTTTTTTTTTTAAAATTGAAACACAATAACAAACTATGTAAAATATGAGATAAATTGAGACACGACACAAACACAATATAAAAAAATAATTAAAACATACCACGAAAAATAACATGAACATGAAACTAATATACGAACGTGTAAAAATATATATAAAATGAATTATTAACGTGTAATTATATAAATTTATAATACTTTAAATAAAATAAAAAACACAACATAGAAAAATAATTAAAAGACACCCCGAAAAATAACATGAACACGAAACGAATATACGAACGTGTAAAAATATATATAAAACGAATTATTAACGTGTAAAAATTTATATAAATTTATAATACTTTAAAAAAAAAAACACACACACAACATACATGAACACTAAACGAATATATGAATGTGTAAAAATATACATAAAACGAATTATTAACGTGTAAAAATTTATAATACTTTAAATAAAATAAAAAAACACAAAAAAAAAACTCTTTCCTTTCTCTTTTCTCCCTTCTTTCTTTCTTCTTCTTTTTTTCTCTCCTTTCCTTCCTTTCTCTTCCATGCACAAAAAAAAAAAAGTTGAACAGTATGAGCGACGTGGACAGCCTCTCCATGCTTGAAAACATCCAAAATTTATATATAGGATACTTGAATCGTTTAATGAAAAATTATCTCATCACTGAAATTTTTAAATTTCACAAGTGAAATTAATAAGATGATATATATTTTTTAAAATATATTTTAAAAAATAAAAAACTATTTTTTTTTTAAAAAAAAGAAACAAATTTTACTATCAATATATATAAAATAAACTCATAATTGAATATGAAAAACACTTAAAATTTTAAATAACAAGCACATCATCAAAGACAAATAGTCCTGTATTTTTGTTAATTTTATTATTTCAAATTAAACACTTTTAAAAAAATAGTACCATCAAGCACACCATATATTGTTATTTGCATTTTACTCAAACACTAAGAAATTGATTAGTATAATAATATTTAAGAAATCAATACAGTATCTTCAAAACTAGACATGTTCAAGAATCGAGTTTGGATCAAACCTTCGATAATTTTTTTTTTTTTAAATTCAAGCTCGATTTGATACTAACTTATTTTTATTTAATTTTAATTATAACATAAAGGATCTCAAAGGCTTAACGGAATAGAAAGGTCTTGAACAAGCAATTTTTGTTATTCAAACTTGACTCGACTTGATCCAATCCTTGAACAGCTTTAATTACAATATAAGTCATTACTCTTTATTCATAAACATTCTACATCAGAATCACAAGCACTGATCTGTTCTTCATGAATTGGAACATTTTTTCCACTTTGCTTCACACTTGTTTACAAGTTATGAGGTGTTTTGTTCATCAAAGCTCCTGATACGACAAAACTCTTTCTACCAAACTCTCTAACTTTCCTTAAGAGTGAAAGATAATATTCTTGATGCCTGCGATTCAGAAATAATAGAGAAGCAAGCATGCATAAAATGACAATATTGTTAAGTCAACAGTCATTGATATAATAATTAAGAAGATAGTACTAAACAATTAAACCATGTATAGGATTTAAGGTTTAGGATTTTGAGTAGGGGTGTAAATGAGAGACTTTTGCTCGCAAGCTATTCAGGTTCGACTTGAAAAAAACTCGAATTCGGCTCTGCCTTGTAGCCGAATCCAAGTATCATAATGCTTGACTCGAGTAGCTCGTGAGTCTAATCGATTATTTTATTTTATTTTAAATATATATATATATATTTATTTTTAATTAGTATTGAAAAATTTCAATTTGAACTTGAGCACAAATAATCGAGTTTGAAGTCGAGTATGAGAATCGAGCGATTTTTTACTAGGTAATCGAGTCTAATCGAGCGAGCTCGAGCAGTTCGATTTTTATCTTGACTCGAGCTCGAGCTTTAAAAGTGAAACTTGATCGAACTCAAACCAAACTTCGAGCCTCGAATTTTGAACCGAGCTGAGCTCGAGCTCAAACTTCTTACAGCTTGAGCTCGGTTGGCTCGATTACATTCCTAATTTTGAGCACAAATAAAGGTTCTCATGTAGAAAACATCCAGATTTATGACTAATTAAGAAGCACTATATGTTCATCTGATATTGGCTCAATTATGCTGTAGAAAAGAGGTAACTTGGGATTGTTTTTGTCACTGAATCTAAGCTACTTAGTTACTGTGACTACCCAATCACATTATTTTTTTCTGTACGTAGCAGGTAAGACTCTTCCTACTTCTTTAAATGATGAATTAAAGTTCAATTATCTAAAAAAAAATGGGATTTTTGTTTTATAAATAACACTCTTACGTTCCGTTTGCTAAGAAAAAAGGTAAAGAAAAACAAAAGTTCTATTACATATAATGGTTGAGCTCAATTGACAACCATTAAATTAAAACTTTTTTTTTCTTATCCCTTTCTTTCCTTCTTATCAAATGGAATGTTAATGTTGCATCCTAGTTCCTAGTTAGTAGAATTTTTTTTCTTTTATTTTAGAGAAAGAGATTTAAACTTTACTCCTTGAACAAGAGGATCATGCATCGATCATACATTAAACATATACTTCAAGTCGATGTTACTCGGACTCGGATGTGAGTGTCGGACACGGATATGTTTGATTTATTATAAGTTTTTCCATGTATTTGGAGGGTCCTTGGGGGATCATATCTCCATACCCATGTCCGAATATGTGTCGGACACGGGTGTCGAACACGAGTATTTCAAGAAAAATGAAGAGTCGCAGCAACATAGCTTCAAGTAATTAGGCAAATTTGAAGATCTTAATTACATTAAACGAAGATAAAGTAAAATGGAGGAAGATAGTTCAAGTAAATGGAAAAATTTGAAGCAAACATATCGTACGTACCATCTCATCATCAAGCTATTGCTTCAATGTTCCGAATGTTTTCTTGTGCTTCAGCCTTTCGCCGGTGTAGTTCCCTTCGCTGCTCTATTAAAACAGTCGCTTCTTTGTCAATGGCTTTAAAATCTTTCTCTAAACGCTTAATTTCAGCCATCACTTCACCTTGCTCCCGTCTTAATTCCACTGATATTTTCTTCACAAGCTGCATTAAGGCCGTTAATTGCGGTAAATAACAATAATGAATGTTATAGCTGTCAAGTAAAATAACAATCGTAACGTCGTGTTATGATCGTTATTTAAATCCTTATCTGAGATAAGCTTATTGTTATTAAATTAAGCCTTTAATTGACGTCGATTGATCCAAAAAGTAAAAAGTAAAAGTATCAACTAAACCAAAGCAAACCAAACGAAAAGAAATATTGTTTTACTTCGATTTGCACTAGAATGGCCCTTTTCACGGTCAAGGGGTTCCACTTCCAAGGCTCGCCCTTCTCAATAGCATCAGCCAAAGCTTTCTCCTTTCTCTTTTCAATCTGTTTGATCTGTTCAAGGGGTTAATTTGTTTACACTAAGCTCACAATTTATCAACCTTCGAATAAAGTCAAATAGAAAATCTAAGATTACGTTTGAGAACTTGAATTTTAAAAGTTGGATTTAGATTTTTAAAATAATGTAAATTGTGTAATAAAACACACATAAATGTAAAATTCGTAGATTTGTTGAATGCCTATTTATTGGGTAATTTGAAATACCAAAAGATTTTTTTGAATTTAAAATTCATGTTTTTATATCTTTTAAATATATAATCATAGAAGGGGAGAAGCATCTGAGATATTCCAACTGTGCAAAACAGTAGCTGGGGCACACTGCCACTGGTTTTTTGCAGCAAATTGAGGAATGTCTCATTTGGAAAACCAAAGGGGCTACATATTCAGCAACTGAGGTCTGGAAAAATTGAGACCAAAACAAGGGAAAGTTCCTTGGCATACATTAGTCTGGTGCAAATTTCATATCCCCAAGCATGCAATCATTGCTTGGATGGTTATTATTAATAGGTTGTCTACTAAGGATAGACTAATTGGATGGGGATTAACTTTGGAAGGTGAATATGTGTTATGCAAACAGGAGATGGAGACCAGGAATCACCCCCTCTTTGATTGCAACTATTCGAAGAACGTTTGGGCCAATACACTGTAGCTGTGTGGGGTGCAAAGAGGGGCTGCTGACTGGAGCTGGGAGTTGCAATAGGCTATGAGCAAACTTAAGGGTAAAGCTTTCATCTCAGTTCTTTTGAGAGTAGTATGGGCAGCTGTCATATACCAGATCTGGCAAGAAAGGAATAGGAGGATCTTTTTAGTGGGGGAAAGAAGTGAACTGCAGGTGTTAAACCTGATTAAGGAGACTATTCAAGTGAGATTTTCAGGTTTGAGAGATGCTGGAGACAGAGTCAATAGGTGTTTATGTGAGAATTGGGGTCTGTAAACTTCTATGTTTTCATAACATTTTGGTTTTTTGACAAATTCTTCAATTGTACAGATTGAGATTGTAACACAGTAGCAGTATTTTGCTGCTTTGGATAATAAAATTCAACGCTTATCCAAAAAAAATAAATATATAATCATATTATATCTTAATTAATTTACGCATAGTGTATGAATTTCATTCTCATAATTTGTATAGTAAATGAAATCTAAATTCAATCTCTCAAATTGATGTAACATAACATTAGAATTTTAAAAAAATAAAATAAAAATGGTAGAACAAGTTAACAAATAAATTGAAATATATATATATATAAATAAATAAAATTTTACTTATTTTATTCATCTAACAAATAAAAACAATACTCTAAATTACATATTTTATACTTATTTTTACAAATAACAGTGTTAAAATCAAAATAAAAATTTGTTGGTTTTTATTTTGAGGCTCTGTTATTTGATGATTGACTTTATTTAATTAATTTAAATTTTACGTTGTCAACTTATTTATTTATGTTAAAATAATATTTTATTATACTTATTTTTACTTTTAATTACATATAAAATTTTCATAATTTCTTTTTAAAGTGGTACGATACTTTTAACACATTTAATTCGTCAGTTGATACATACTTTTATTATTCTTTTCATGTGTTTACGTTAATAATTTTGGTATTTTTTTTTTCAAATATTAATTCTTTTACATCATATTTTATTTTATTAACTTTTAAGGTATATTTTAACCATTGAGCTTATACAATTATACGAATTTTAATATAAAATTAAACAGACTACAGAAGTCAAGTCCCCTGTTCAAGCATCTGGGTATATCTGGTTTTATCCATACCTCCAAAATCATACCAAAAAATTTGCCATAGGAGTCCCTAAAAACCCATAAATTTTTTTTTAAAAAATAAGCAATAAAAGCTAATTAATAGATCATTAATGAGTCTCCAAATTAACTGTTATAATATGATCTTACATATTGTTGTAGTAATGGCCTTGGGTCAATAAGATCACTGAGCCTCTCTTTGCTTCTACCTATCTCTCCTAAGAGTTTCCTTTCTGTAGCCATATTTCTACTTCCATTTCCATGTAGCATCCTGCATTCGAAGCCCTGCAACCATTTCAATACTTCTATGATTATATAGATTAGATTTGATAATTCATGTATTTTTTAATATCATAATCGTGTAAGGTATTTTATATTTGCATAAATTTTGACGTGTTAATAATTTGTATTATATAAATTTTGACATGTTTGTGCATTTGTGTTGTGTTTTAATTATTTTTTTTGTGTTGTGTTCGTGTCGTGTCCAATATTACCAGGTCTAATGTATATGGAACTCCACCCCCAAAGTGCAAAACAAAAGGTAAATTATCTAAAAAAATTATCTCATACATAAACTTTAATAACATGGCACATGATCGTCACATATCTTATTAGGATATATTTAATTAACAAATTAATATGATAAATAAAAAATATATGATAATATTCTGCTTAACTATAGAATCTAAATTTGATTGTTGGTGAATAGAATAATGGTTCAATTATTAGAATATAACTTAATTTAGTAGTATGAATTATGATTTTAATAATCACCATTGATGTTTTTAATTTTTACAAACAAAATTAAAATGTTATCATGTGTCTGTTTTTATTATATTAATTAATTTATGAATTTATTTTTAATTTTAAGAATCGATCCCTAATGTTCCTATTCACGATGTATCAAATAATTTTTTATATTAATATACTTACCCGGGTATTTCGTTCCGTTGAAAAGCTGGACCTATTGGCTACTCCTTTGTGAGAAATCTTGGCAAAATTCAGCTTCTCCAAAGCTACTTGCAGATAATCTAACATCATTTTTTGCCACTCCATTCCGTTGCTAAATGTAGATGGAAAATAATTTCGGGTGAAATAATTTTTTAAATTTATTAATAATTCTTTAAATTAATTTTTTTTATGACAGAGGAAAAAATAAAACCATGCTGTTCACGATAACTTTACATATCTTATGACAGATGAAAGGAAAATACTGGGGGATAGAAAAAAAAAAGAGAATGCTAATAATAATGGCAGTTGTGATGTAAATGTCTCCCTGTTATATTCATTCCGAGCTATGTTGCTCCGACTATTCATTTTTATTGAAGTACCCGTGTCCGACGCATATCCGGACATGGGTATGAGGATATGATCCTCCAAAAACCCTCCAAATACATGAAAATCTTAGAAAAAATTGAACATACCCGTATCAAACACTATCCCATTCCGACATTCACACCTGAGTCCAAGTAACATAGATTCCGAGTATTACTCTCTCAGTTACTCTTAATTGTCAAACAACAGCAAGGTGTCCTGTGTACCAAATGATTGATCATAGCAAATAACAATCAATACATTACATAGTAAGTATCTAATAACTTACAAACATGTTCATTGAACAATATGCACTGGGCGAGTGGTAATCATCATAGAAACTACAATACTTGAGAAAGTAACCAGTACACATTTCTCTTTCCTGAGAGTTTGAGCTAAATTCTACACATGCATGAAAGAAAAAGAGAGACTTCATGAATTAAACCAGAGAAAAACCACTAAAACAAGCTGTCAATGCCACAGACAATATGAAGATGTTCTATTGTTAACTTAATTTAGCAAGTTAATACTAACAATCAAACCTCAAAATCGAAAAAGTAAATAAATCTAAAAGCAAAATGGAATAGAAGTATACATAGATGAAATAAAACTGTAATAAAGTGAAATTGCAAATGCAGTGAGACTAACCTCTAGAATCAACACCAGAATTCAGTTTGGCCCTTTCTCTCCAGCTCCACTCATCTTCCTTATCGTAATTCCACACCAAACTCTTACTGAAATACACCATTGCAAACTATAAGACAGTTTAAAACTTTTAGAATTACTAATTTGCCTGCAATATATTCAAGTGAATAATCCTGTGGTGGTAAATATAAACTAGAAACTAGGAAGCAGACAACACGGAAGCCAAGATTTTTAGACTAGCAAGTATGAATATGTATATTTATATAAACCAAACATGCTTATGAATCTAGTGTAAAGAACATCATGAGTCAGCTAGAGCTGCTTCAAACAAAATTCTTATTAACAAGCTTTCTCTTTTATAACGAGACAACAATAATAAAAGTAGTAAAAGCAACTTCAACAGTTCAACCTAACAACCCCCTTCGATAACACCTATTTCCAGCCCCACTAGAATTTGCAGGTTTTGTGTATAATAGAGAAGTGAGATTAAAACTTATAGCTTTATACAGTACCCTACAAATAAAAGGGAAACGCCGAAAACATTTTAAATCAACAAAATCTTCATATGTATAATAACTAATTACCCATTTGTTGCAAAATCTAGAAAAACAGGAAAAGGCATTCTGTAGTCCATAGTTAGCTACTGGATTGGCAAAGAAAAAGAAAGACCCTTTAAGCTGTGCTTTCTCTCAACTTAAAAGTAACAATAAATTGCAAAGAACAATTTATTTCACAACTTAGATGAAAAATGCACCTAATCCACTATTTTTCTCTCCTTCTACTGCAACATAGAACTTTAACGGGTAAATACTTTTCTAAATCAAAAAAAAAAAAAAATTCCCATTAATAAGAAAAACAAGGGCGAGTCTAAAGCAAGCTTCAGTTACTAGGAAACTGCGAACACCTACAACCTTTCAACTAAAAAGAACAAAATGCAGTCAAAAGGGTACCCAAAAAAGCTAAATATCAACCTTACAAATCTATGCTTCTTTTGGGGAAAAAAATACCTATTACAATCCATGAAAAGGGCATCATTACAAAAAATCAAAATAAATTGGTGAAATACATAGGTTATGGTCAATGGGTTTTCAAGCTAATTCACGTTCCAAAGATGTTATTAGTTGAAAACAGCAAAAGCTTACTGAATACATAGCCAAACAAGATAATATCGAGCTGACCCAACTATCTCATTGAAATTAAAAGGAAAAAATAAACCCAAAAAATAAAGAGTAAAATAAAGTTTTAATCTGAATCCTAAATACGATAACAGTTTACAGCAAACTAGAGTTTACCTTCTCGAGCTTCTTGATCAGTTCGATGACAATTCACAAGGAAAATGCTCAAGTCTGATTTGCTTTTATATATTATTGGGTAAACTTGAAAAACATACCCTCTATTTAAAAAAACTTGTAAATAGTCTAATGATAAAAAATAATTCGTAGAAAGAAAATGCATAAAGTTAAAATTTTAGAAAAGGATATTGTAAGAACTAATCTACCCTTAAGGAATGAAAACCTGTTAAAATGAAGGAAGCTTCCCCTTTCGTTTTAAAGACAAGAAAAAAACCCAACTTCTCCACAAAGACAATATAGTGCTTCTCAAAACCTATGTAATTAAACTAGAAGGCAAAGGGGCTTAAAGGGAGGCGTCGGTGGCGGCATCCTCATCCTTGAGGTCGTCATCCTCCGTCTCTAAATCCACAACCTCCACGTCACCATTCGCTATCAGGTGATCTCAACATGCGTATCTTTCTTCCCCCTCGTTTACTTTTAGAATATGTAATTTTCTTATATCTCTAATTCAAAAATCACGTGTGTGATGTGGAAAGATTTAAGCTAATTGAGGTTTTTATATTTTTTTGGGGTTTCAACCGTACAACTCCATCGAAACAGATTAATTTTTTTTTTGTTTGGGTTTTTGTACAATAGTACCTTACCGACTTTACATAAAAAAAAAGTGGATGATAGTGGTTTAAAAAGGAAATGGATAGTTTTGTTGACTTTGGAGAAAGTTTATTTGTCTAAAATTTCTCTTGAAGGTATCTAATGAAAATATTTAAAATTTTAAGTATTTATTTATATATTGTTTTATTGAACTGTAATAGTAGCTCAATATAGATCTAAACACAACCATATATGTATATATAAATACATATTCATATAGTCAAATACTTTTTTCACTCTTTGCTGATTGCTATCATTTTTTTTTTTTTTGCAATGGTTTCATTCATTCATATATACGAAAAACTGGGGTCAATTTCAAGGAGAAACTAAGAGAGCTTGGAGGACTTGATGCTATCTTTGAAGTGGCCATGGAGTGTCATTCTGTTATGGAGGTGTGAGCTTATATGTTATATCTCATTCTTGTTCTGTTGCATTCAACTGAAGGAGATTAAGATTTTAATCTTAAATTCTACGCAGATGAATTTATGGTTTTTTCTTTCATCTAGTGTAGATATTTTTGCTGTCTCTTTTTCCTCTTTCCCTCTCTAAAAGACATGTAATTGGCAGCCTGAATATAATTTCTAAGGAAAGATAACTTACACCTGACATAAGGGTTGATATTTGCTTTCCTTTACGTTTTTTTTTTCTTTCACTTCTTTCAAATACGTATGAGACAAGATGTCGAGATACCCATGAAGCAAATTTCTTTTGATATGCTTTAAGCAGATTTCTTGTTTGGTAGCTCGAGGAAATGCGCATATTGATAAGATCTTGAATTGTGCATCTCTTCATGCTTTTTTTGTCGATCCCACTTTCAATTACTTTTCAGATAGTTATTAAATCGTTAGCATGCGGTGCTGACGATTGTTATAAAATTTGTTAGTTTTTAGTCATTTTAAATGCAAAAACGATTAGATGAAGGGATTATGGTTAAGGGTGTGGCTTTAGGGAGCACAATTATTATTAGTTATATATTTAGTAGTCTTATTCATTTTGTATGAATCATTATATTTTTGCTTCATTGGTCATTTTAAGGAGGGGAACATGTATATAAAAAGATACATATAGTTTGGAAGAACGTACATATAGTTATGCTATATGTACATATAGTTATGCTATATATACATATGTTTTACTATATGTACATATCCTTTAGATATTAGTATTAATTGATTGGGATTTAGGTAGAATTTGTCATTGATATGAAAATATATATATATATATATACTTTTGCTAAATGTATATATAGTTATTCTATATGTACATACTGTTATACTTCTATGTACATATAAGTGTGCTTATTTTCTCGAAGCATTTCTTAGTAAAGCTACTATGTTAAAGTATTTTCAAATGATTCCAAGATTAGAATGAGGGATTATGGTCGGAGAATGGGATTTCTTTATACTAAGAGTATTAAAAGTTATATATTTAATAGTCTTACTAATTTGTATCAATCATTATACTTTTACTACTTTGATAGTTTTAAGGAACGGGAACACATAAGAGCTTAATTAATTGAGATTTAGAATTTGTCACTGTTATGAAAATGTACATATACTTTTGCTAAATGTACATACAGTTATGCTATATGTACATATTGTTATATTTCTATGTACATATAAGTAGACTTATTTTGTTGAAGCATTTCTTAGTAAAGCTATTATGTTATACTTCTTAGGTGATCAATTTTAGCACAGAATTAACCTAGTATTAATAGTATTAATATATATTCACATATAGCACATAATATCTTAATTGATTGAATTTTGAAAAAGTACATATTATTTGGAAGAATGTACATATAGGTATGCAATATGTACATATTGCTGGGCTAACGTTATTGAAGCATTTCTTATAAATTGTGTTAGTCTTAAGTCATTTTATATGGCATTTATTATAAATTGTGTTAGTTTTAAGTCACTGTATCAGACAGTGTTAGACATCATTTATCTTTGAAGTCTCTTCTGACGAAGAGGCCATCAGGTTGACCAAAAGTTAAGCGCATTGAATCACAATTTATTAAGAAACGACAAATTCAATGCTCTAAATGTAAATAAATTGGTCACAATCGAGTTTCATGCAGATCGCCACTATAAAGAAATTGTAAGTTTTACATTATTACTATTTAAATTTACCTTTTTTCTTTATGGTTACATGTCAAACCTACATAACTTATATCTTTCTCGTGTTAAATGCAGGTTCATGGTTACCTTATCTTTTGTGTTGCAGAACCTAATCGATGTGTAATTCGTCGAACCTGCTCATATGTCGCATATTTCATTCCTTACATTTTGTACAGCTATGTATAGGCCATTTTTTGTATAATTAGTCTGTTGCTGATAATCGGTATATGAATGAGAATATGATGTTTTTCATTAAGTAGCCAATACTTTTTGCTTCAAGATGATGACTTATGAAAATTATTTTCTCTTTATGTATTAGCGATGTAAAATTGATCATAAAAAATTCTTTTCACCTTAAGTAGCCAATACTTGTTGCTAATAATCGGTATATGAATGAGAATATGAAAGTTAGTCATAAAAAATTAAACTAATTGGTATTAGCTATGTAAAAATTTTCTCTTTATGTATTCTGAAACTAAGCTTGGCCTATATGTACATATCATTATAACAGTATGTACATTAATTAGAAGGATATGTACATTTAGTAAAACTATATATACATTTTTATATTGTGACAAATTCAATCCTAAACCCCAATCAATTAATCCCCGAATCATTTAAAAGTAGTTTAAAGTAACAATTTTACTAAGAAATATTTTAATAAAATAAGTCTACTTATATGTACATAGAAGTAAAACAGTATGTACATATAACATTGCTGTATGTATATTTAGTAAAACTATATGTACATTTTTATATTTTGAGAAATTCAAACTCTAAACCACAATCAGTTAATCCCCGAATAATTTAAAAGTAATCTAAAATAACAATTTTACTAAGAAATATTTTAATAAAAATAATAAAATAAGTCCACTTATATGTACATAGAAGTAAAACAGTAAAACTATATGTACATTTTTATATTGTGACAAATTCAACCTTAAACCCCAATCAATTAATCTCCGAATCTTTTAAGAGTAGTCTAAAATAACAATTTTACTAAGAAATATTTTAATAAAATAGGTTCACTTATATGTACATAGAAGTAAAACAATATATACATATAGCATTGCTTTATGTACATTTACTAAAACTATATGTACATTTTTATATTGTGACAAATTCAACCCGAAATCCCAATCAATTAATCCCCGAATAATTTAAAAATAGTCTAAAATAACAATTTTACAAAGAAATATTTTAATAAAATAAGTCCACTTATATGTACATAGAAGTAAAACAGTATGTACATATAGCATTGTTGTATGTACATTTAGTAAACTATATGTACATTTTTATATTGTTACAAATTCAACCTTAAACCCCAATCAATTAATCCTCGAATCATTTAAAAGTAGTCTAAAATAACAATTTTACTAAGAAATACTTTAATAAAAAAAATCCACTTATATGTACATAAAAGTAAAATATTATGTACATATAGCATTACTGTATGTACATTCAACAAAACTATATGTACATTTTTATATTGTGACAAATTCAACCCTAAAACCAAATCAATTAATCCCTGAATCATTTAAAATAAGTCTAAAATAACAAATTCAACAAAACTATATATACATATAGCTTACGTATACATGCCTATGGGCAATTAGTCCTGACGCAACCATATGCGCTCCTCCAACTAGGGTATTGTGGCAAATGCAGTAATTTGAATCTGATACAACCTAAAGGTTCACATTCCAAGATCTCATCTTGAAATTGTTGTGAATAGGAATATAACTCCATATATGTCTTCCAAATACTTCTTTCTCAGTGTGTTTACTTGTCTTTCCCCAGTGTACATCCAACATGTAATCTTTGGCAACTGGAAAAAGAAAAAAAATGCAAAATTTAACTTCTTTTCAACAAATAAAGTTAACAACTACCCAGCATAGTAAGAATCAAACGTATTTAGAATGGAAGAGATGTGGTTATACTGGAAATAACAAAATGAAATAGATGATTACATGTACTTAGAATGAAAGAGATGGAACTACTCAAAAATAACACAATTAGTAAAAAAAAAAAAAATCTTCAAGAAAAAAAGCTCACTTATATGTACATATAGCAAAACTATATGTATATTCAGTAAAACTATATGTAACTTTTATATGTGACATATTCTATCCTAAACCCAAAGATTTAAACTCCTATGTGTTCCCCTCCTTCAAATGAACAAGTTTGTAAAAATATAATGAGTCATAAAAATAGTAAGAGTAGTAAATATATAACTTTTACTACTCTTATTATAGAGGGACCTCAAACCCTAACAAATTTTAAACTTTCTTATTTCCTTTCTAATGAATTTAGCCTTCAATATTACGTTTGTGTCTTTTCTCCAATCATTTAGATGGCATTAAACCACTCAATATATTGAAAGAAATTTCTAAAAAGAAAACAAAGTAATACCTCCAATAAAGAGAATGTCGTCTACAAATGGGGGATTTTAAACAGTGTTTTTACAGTGTATTAGAACTACAAGCCCTTTCAGTACTAGACAATGCATAAGAACTCTTACTATAAAGCCCTGAAAACAATGACATTGGTAAATCACAATGCAATAAATCTTTCAAAAGACAAAAAAAAAAAAAAGATTAAAAAAAAAAAGAGAAGACATTTTGTAGTAGTAATTGCAACACCAATAACCTAAGAGAATTTGACTACACTTATAACAAGCTTCGTAAAAGATAGTTGAGATCCATAAGAGTTTAATTTTCCTTTCGTTTATAGTAGATGACTCTACAATAAAAGAAAAAAATTAAAGTCTTAACAACTTAATATAAGTGGCAGTTTAGTTATACAAACTGTGTAAAAAGAAAATGAAAACAAAATAACTCAAAATCATAACTTAAGTACGTGATTGTCACTACTGAGGAATGCAACATTTTTAATGATTTTCAAACATTTTGAAGGCAGCACCAGGCTTGACATATCCTTTTTTATCTTTTGTAAAAAAAGAAGATAAATTCTGCTCCACCCAACCATGCAGAGAAGTTAATGCATTATATTTCAGCAATGAATAATTTCTAATATATATTTATCAAAAATTGCTAATTCCCAATGAATGGCTTCATGTAAATGTAAGAGATGAAACTAGAAGATTGGTTGAAAAATTTAAAGTAGTATTTCTTAATCTCCTTCAGTTGAAATGCAACAAAACAGAAATGAGATATAACATATAAGCTCACACCTCCATAACAAAATGGCACTCTATGGCCACTTCAAAGACAGCATAAAGTCCTCCAAGCTCTCTTAGTTTCTCCTTGAAATTGACCCCAGTTTTCCATATATCTGAATGAATGAAACCAATGCAAAAAAAACATGAAAGCAATCAACAAAGAGTGAAAAAAGTATTTGACTATATGAATATGTATTTATATGTACATATGTGGTTGTGTTTAGATCTATATTGAGCTACCATTACAGTTCAATAAAATAATCTATAAATAAATATTTAAAATCTTAAATATTTTCATTAGATACCTTCAAGAGAAATTTTAGACAAACAAGCTTTCTCCAAAGTCAACAAAGCTATCCATTTCCTTCTTAAACCACTATCATCTATTTTTTTTATGTAAAGTCTGTAAGGTACTATTGTACAGATCACCCCAAACAAAAAAAAAAAAATCTGTTTCGACGGAGTTGTACGGTTGAAACCCTAAAAGGAATATAAAAACATCAATTAGCTTAAATCTTTCCACATCACACTTGTGATTTTTGAATCAGAGATACAAGAAAATTACATATTCTAAAAGTAAAAGAAAATTTTACAATCTTAATTGTCTCTAAACATACCCTAAAAATTGGAAAGAAAAAAATTAAAGATCTAGAAAATTGATAAATGAAAATTATATTATAGTATTGAGAAAATTAACAAAATATTAGTAGTTTAAAAAATATTTAATAGTAAAATTTACAACTCTTACCTTGACAACTTTTGAGTAATGAAGAAGATGATCCTGAAGAATTTCAAATTGGTCAAACTTAGAACCAAAGTGGGTCATTTATTTTCACAAATTGGGATCTACAACAATTGTTAGGTAAATAAAAGCAACCTGTTTGAATGTAATTTAGACCCTGAATAAGCTAGTATGAAAATGGCTAGGATTGTGAGAGAAAAGTATGTTGCTCAGTGAGAAAAAAAATATGAGAACACAATGAAAAAGACCCAAAAGCAAAAAGGAATTAAATTTGATTTGAAGGGTAAATTTGTCTTTACAATTTTCTTAACTAGAATTTGTTCTTTCTTCATTTCCCTTTTATAAATTATTGTTAGTTATTAGACCGTCTAACAATTATTGTACTGTAGATGGAATGTTTTTCAAATTCTCCAGAGAGAAAAAAAAAAGTAACATAATATTGCATGTGAAAAAATAATATCTAAAATGTGATCCAAACTTTAGTATTTTGCTTAATATAGTGTATTCCTCTTCTCAAAACTTGTTTCAATTTTTTTTAAAAATAAAAAATAAAATTCACTTATATGTATATATATTTATGCTATATATAAATAGATAAAATAAGGAATAAAAAGGTAAATTTAATCACACACCTGCCATACGATTACAAAAATAAAAAAATAATTAAAATACGACACGATACGAAAAAATAACACGAACACAACATGAATACATAAACGTATCAAAATCAATAAAACACGGATTATTAATGTATCAAAATTTATATAAATATATAATACCTTAAATATAAAAATATACGAACACGACACGAACATACAAATTATGAAGTCAACTAAAAAAAAGTTAATCATTTATTCAATCACGTAACTCCTTCTTTTAATTATTTTTCTTTTATCCATTTAACGAGTGTATCAAAATCTAATAATACTTAAATAGGGACAAAGCAAAACATCATATATATATATATATATATATATATATATATAAAAGGGGCCGAAATAGTAAATTATATTAATGAGGGCCGAATTCTAAATTAATGGGTCAAAGTAAAACCCATATATAATAAAACTATATTATTAAAATTTTGCAGCATAGCCATTCCTGCCTATGAAACCCATTTCCAAGAGAAGTAGGATTACATAATCCTACAAAATTTGGGAAACTTACAACCATATATATACAAGCCGCCTCTTTTCTTGTACCTATTTTTCCTCTTCATTCTAATAGGCTTACACAGTAATCGCAATATTACCAAAAAAAAAATTTACCTTTCATTCATTTTCTTTTTAATTATTGCTTTCTTCGTTTCAAGTTTGAATATGTCTAATGAAATAGACCAAGTTTTAGTCCCATGTTTGGGTTTGAGTTCGGTCGGCCAGGAGGCCTTTTTATGCATGCCATTAGCCGACATGTTCTCTAATGAAACCGATGATGACCAGTTCTCTGACGATGCTTACATGGAAGATATCATCGTATTCGAAACCGATGACATGGTCGAGTTTCCTCAGGATGTTCTTGTTAATGACGATACTCCAAAGATGATGAAGCCTGCCAGTAAATCAGCCATTGAAGGATTGGAGAAGGTAAAGATTGATGAAAGATCATCGGACGTTTCGTGTTCGGTGTGCTTTGAAGATGTTTCAATGGGAACAGAAGCCAGACGATTGCCTTGCTCCCACGTTTATCATACAGCTTGCATTGTTAAATGGCTTCAAGAACGCAATACATGTCCATTGTGCCGATATAAGATGCCTGTTGTCGATTTTGATCTGAATTTCCCATTTCCTGCCATTGATTTCTGAAGTGGATTCTAAGAACTCAATAATCGATTTCAATGTGGTTTAGAGTATGTATAGATTAAGGTTATGTTTTATTTTCTGTCTGTTCCCCTAGAGATTTTGTTTTTGTGCGGTAATTGTTCAACAATTTGTGTGTAATCTTAAGGTAATGAAACTATTCATTTGGTACTTAAACCCTAAATCCTAATAAACCCGAATCTTTGTATAACATGTATTAAAAATACTTAATTTTTCTCTTTGGTTCTTATGTGTTTTTTTTCCTTCTATTTCTTATGTTCTTTTTATTGTTCCCTACATGCTATTATTCTCTCTAGCAACCACTATTGATATATAAATTGTAGTAGATTAATTTGTTTTGTTATGTAGTGTTTTCGAATAACCTTTCGAATGCTGCAGTTTGTGTTTTTTAAGAAAACCTTTCAGACCAAGATTGGTCCTAAGGTTCAATTAATTTTTAATCAAACCAGGTGGGCTCTTTATAGACCTGCTCGTCGAGTAGTCCGTCTGGTTCTATCTAAATTGGGTTGGGCTTGAATTAACAAGGAATTTTTTAATTTGGATCGGTTTGATCCGGCCCAAATTACTATTTATTAAATGAAAAAAATTATTTAAATTTAATTATAAAATGTATATATCAAAATAAAAATATTTTTTAATATTTTCATAATTTATGAATAGTAAAACGAGTTTACGGATCAATTCGGGCCCAGTCCAAAATGGATTTGAACAGAGGAAAAGAAAATTTTCAGGCCGCAACCCGGTTAGACTCATGAACATGTCTAGCTCTTTCCAGATATGGAGCAAATTCAGAATGTGGAGTTAGTATTCATGAGATCAAATATGAGAAGCTAGCTAATGTTTTCAACAAATGAAATGATAAACTGGTTCAAATCTCTGGGTCTGTAAAATGAAACTAGTCTTTAAGTTTCATTCATTCATTCGATAATAATAATAATAATAATAATAATGTGTAAACATTTGTGTATTTATGTTATATTCGTGTTATTTTTTGTGTCATAATTGTATTTAAGGTGTTATATACTTATATAAATTTTAACACGTTAATAATTCGTATTATATAGATTTAGACACATTCATGTTTTTGTATCGTATTCGTGTTTTAATTATTTTTTTCGTATCATATAATCATATCGTATCTAAATTATCATATTTACGTATTTTATGTTTTACAATGTTTTTGTTTTAGGGAAGAGAGATTTGAATTCTTTTAGTATTTATTTTTAAGGCAAAATAATTGTTATCTGGTAAATACGTAGATGGTATGTTTTCATACCATGTTTATTAGACTTATTTCTTTGGTTTAACCTAAATGAAAATACAAAACATATTTTAATGACAAGTGGAATAATAATCCCTTCTACTCAGCTAATAATAATTTTTGGTTTTAACATTTGTCCTGTATGTGATAAAAAAATATATATAAGGAGAGTGTTTAAATAAGGTTATATTTCATAATTTTGAATATGCATATATTTAATAAATATAAAAATTGTGTAATAAACACTACATAATATATTTAAACATAATTAACACAATTAACATGATGCGTTTAATACACGAACTATATTTTTGTTTAAAATTTTGATATATTTAATAATTTGTATTGTATTTATATTTAGACAATTGATATGATAAAAAAAATGAAATACATATACATAAATTATCAAGTCAAATAACGATATACTAGTACTTATATAGTTACTAATTTTTTAGACTTGTATCAAAAGATATTCATGTTCGAGATATTTAATTCAGAAATTTTAAACATAGAACTCAAAAGGGGATTTATTTAGGTAATTTGATGAATTTAAAGAGGAGATTTGGAATTTTGATATCTAGGCTTGTGCTGAAGCCTGCTAGCGATTTTAATGTGGATGTATGAATTTTTGCATACTAAAAAAAAAGGCCCAAAATTTCAGATTGCTCTTTTCTTTTTGTTTCATGCCATGATTTTATTTGTCAGATAATTCATAATTAGACAAGGCAAAGAGTATAAGAAGGAAATTTGGTTATTAATTCATGATTTAAGCAATTTAGCCTTTTCAGAAATATATATATATATATTACTTTTTAATTGCAAAAATTATCTTTCTATGATAATGGAAGGGCAATGGATAGTTTAGATAAAGATTTTGCAAACGAGTGTCTTAAAGACACTCTACTTTTTAAAGTTACTAAATATAGTAATATTTTCAATCAATCCATTGAAAATAATGAATAAAATTGTCAATTTTTGCATTTAATACAATGTTATTATTATAAATACTATATTAACTAACCTTAAAGCTAAGGGCACTCGTTAACAAAACTTTTTATATAAAAGAAGCTCAAGAGTAAGCTTGTATGTCAAGCTGATTAATGAAAGATTACAAGTTCGAGTGAATTTATGTGTATAATATCTTTTTTAAATGAATTAAATAAATAAAAGTTTGAGAGTAAGCTTGTATGTCAAGTTGATTAATGAAAGATTACAAGTTCGAGTGAATTGTGTATAATATCTTTTTGAATGAATTAAATAAATAAAAGTTCGGAATTAAAAGGTAAATTATTATTTTTTTTAAAAGTAAGATTTACTAATTCAATTAAAAAAAAAAGTAAATATGTCATTTACATATAATTCATAATTACTCTTAAGTTACGTTTGGGAATTTGAATTTCAAAATATAGATTTGAATTTCAACAATAGTGTAAATTATATAATAAAACACATGTAAATGTAATATTCATGATTATTTTTAAAATTCAAGGATTTGTTAGATGACTATTTAGTGGTAATGACTATTTAGTGGTGAATTTGAAATACCTATAGATATTTGTAAATTTGAAATTCATGATTTTATATCTTTCAAATATATAATCATATTGAATCTTAACTAATTTATACATAACGTATGTATTTTATTCTCACAATTTATATAACAAATGAAATCCAAATCCAAATTTTCAAATTCATATTTCCAAATATAACATTAAATTTAACATTAGAGAGGCGTGTAAGTTTGGGTTCCAATCCAAGCAACTTTATCTTCATCACAATATATATATAAAAAAAAAACACATGCAAACAGATAAAATAAAAGTCAAATTCAAAAACTTAAAGTTTAGCTCAGTTGGTTCATGTAGTCATCCTTAAAGTAGAGGTGGAAATTGGCCGGGTTCGGGTTGGGCCCATTCAGGTTCGGGTTTATTCGAGTTCGGACTCATTCGGGTTCAGGTCCATTCGAGTTCGGGCTCATTCAGGTTCGGGCTCATTCGGGTTCGGGTATGTTTTACATCATTTTTATTTTATGTTAAATGTAATCATTTTTATGTAATTTAAATATATACATTTAAAAATAAATTAAATATTTTATTTTTATTTTTAAAAGTAACCTTTGATTATAATATAAATTTTTTAATTATATTTATTTATTAAAATCAATATTTGTTAGCACCAAAAGAATATAAAATTACTTTTTTATATAAAATAAAATTTTAAAATAATTTTTTATAAAAAATATGATATATTATAAATTAATCATTTTAATATTTAAAATAATTGATTTGATGAACTCGAATTTCAACATGTAAATACATTATAATTTATATTCACTACAAAATAAGAGACTTTTAGGGACGAACCCTGGTATTCAACTATCCGTTTATGTATTTGTAAAATGTAAAAATTTTATACTTATGTAAAGAATCAAAACTAACATTCAACTCTTATAAGTAAGGATATTATCAAGTGAACCAATCTTAAATTTTGATATGATATGTTACTAAAATTAAATTATATCTTAAATTATATCAAATATAATAAAATAATAATAATTTAAAAAATACTTATCCAAAATAAAATAAATAATAAATTAATTACAAAATTAAATTAGCTAATTATGTTAAATACTTTTAAATTTAAAAAGACATAATACTTTTATAAATCAATATTTGATAACTTAATTTAATAACGTGTCTAAGAAAACTATATATATGTTGCAAAAAGCAACACATTTTTTTAATAGTTTTTCTCTATTTTTTTAATATAAAAAATACTATTATACTAGAGATAAGTTAAAATGAATGAATTGCTGTTAATTAATTTTAATATATTGGAAATACTATTATACTATTATAAGGATGCTCTTAAAATAAAATAAACAAAAGACAAGTAATATTTTATATCAAAAAAAGTTCACATCTTGAAAATCTTCATGAGTTTAGAATATTTAGATGGTGGATTCAACAAGTTATGAGAAGTTAAAGTTATAAGTAAAAAATATAATTTTTTTTTTGATAAAATTATTATTTTATCATATACATAAAATATAAATTAATTTTTAATTCAAATTATTAAAAAAGATATTAGATTAAAATTGATAAATAAAGTTCTTGCTTTATAAAAAAATTTATTTAATTACAATTTGATCATTTTTATTTTTAGTATTAAATTCGGGATCGGGTTGGTCTCGGGCTCGGGTATTTTCGAGTTCAGGTCATTTCGGATTCGGGCCCTTTCGGGCTCGGGTAATTTTGGGCTAGGGCCATTTCGGGTTTGGGGTTTTTTCGGGTTCGAATTTTTTACTTTTTGGTCATAGCGGGTTTGGGCGGGTTCGGATTTTTTTGGGCGGGTTTTCGGGTTCATTTTGCCACTTCTACTTAAAAAGTGGCATCCAGCAGATTTGGAGTTCGAATCCCAACATTTACAACTCTTTCCCTTTTTTTTTAAGCTACGACCTCCCTTATATAAAAAAAAAATCAAAATCAAATTCAAACTTAAGCATTTTGCTTAATATAATTTTTCTTCTTCTCATATAAAGTTGGTTCAAATTTTTTTTATAAAATAAAAAAATAAAATTCACTTGTACGTGTCTCTATACGTAAATATATAAAATATAAAGAATAAAAATGTAAATTTATTTTCAGATGCACCTACAAAAAATTATTCATTTATTCAACCACATAACTCCTTCCACCTTTTATTTTTTTTTCATTCATTTAGTAAGTGTGCCAAAAGCTAATAATACTTAAATAGAATCGAAGCCAAAAACATCATAAAAGGGGCCAAATAGTAAACTATATTAATGAGGGCCGAATTCTAAATTAACGGACCAAAACAAAACTCATATATAATAAAATTTATATTATTAAAATTTTGGAAACATGGTTCCTGCCTGTCCCAAGAATGGCCTAAGTATCGAAATCCATTTCCAAGAGAAGTAGGATTAATAATCCTACAAAAAAATTAGGGAAACTTACAAGGATATATTCAGCCGCCTCTTTTATTTTCTTGTACTATTTTTCTCAGGCTTTCACTAATCGCAATATTACCCCCAAAAAAATTGTTACCTTTCATTCATTTTTTTAATTACTTTCTTCGTTTTAAGTTTGAATATGTCTAATGAATTAGACCAAGTTTTAGTCCCATTTTTGGGTTTGAATTCCGTTGGCCAAGAGGCTTTTCTATGCATGCCATTAGCCGACATGTTCCCTAATGAAACCGATGACGACCAGTTCTCTGACGATGCTTACATGGAAGATATCATCGTATTCGAAACCGATGACATGGTCGAGTTTCCCCAGGATGTTCTTGTTAATGACGATACTCCAAAGATGATGAAGCCTGCCAGTAAATCAGCCATTGAAGGATTGGAGAAGGTAAAGATTGATGAAAGATCATCGGTTTCGTGTTTGGTGTGCTTTGAAGATGTTTCAATGGGGACAGAAGCCAGACGCTTGCCTTGCTCCCATGTTTATCATACAACTTGCATTGTTAAATGGCTTCAAGAACGTAATACATGTCCATTGTGTCGATATAAGATGCCTGTTGTCAATTTTGATCTGAATTTCCCATTTCTGCCATTGATTTCTGAAGTGGATTCTAAGAATACGACTGCTTATATTTGATTTCAATGTGGTTTACAGTTATGTAATAGTTAAGGTTATGTTTTATTTTGTTTTTGTGTGGTAATTGATCAACAAATTTGTTTTTAATCTTAAGGGTACCAAAACTATAGTGAAACTGTACATTTTGTACCTAAACCCTAAACTTTAATAAACCGGAGTCTTTATATTACATGATTATTAAAAATACTTAAACTTTTCTTTCTGATTTTTCTGTTCTTTTATTGTTTCCCTATATGATATTACGCTCTCTAGCTATCACTAATTATATATAATTTAGTAGATTAATTTGTTTTGTTATGCACTGTTATTTTGAATAACCTTACATATGCTGAAGTTTATCTAGATTTGATAATTTTTTGACACGATATAATTATATGACACGAACATGAAAAAATAATTAAAACACAACATGAAATACGATACGACAAAAAAAAATTATACGAACAAGACCCGTGTCAAAAATTTATACATGAACATGTCAAAATTTATATAATACGAATTAATAACAAATCAACATATATATATATATAATACTTTAAACATGATTATAACACATAAAAATACAAATACACAATACAAATACACAGAATGCCACAAAAATTAGTCCTAAATAGGGATGACAGCGGGTCGGATATCTGCCTTTTTTGTAATATCCGAATCCGCAAAACTGCTTTAAAATCCGAATCGTTTATTATCCGCATTAAATCCGCATATTACTATCCAAATCCAAATCCGAATTTAATAACATTATCCGTCGGATATCCGAATCCACTAAATATCCGAATTCAATAAGTAAAAAAAAAAAATTAATTTTAAATTCAAATAAACAGATAATGGATTCGGATATCCGAATCCGCAAAAGTAAAAGGATTCGGATATTCGAATCCGTTATCCGTATAAGTAATGCGGATTCAGATAATGAATATCCGAGGTTTCACATCCGCATTCCCAACGAATCCACTGTAAATAGTAATTATAATATCTGAATCCGTATTTTATCTGAATCCGCAATATTCGAATCCTTAAAGAACGATATTGTTCAATTAATGTTTGTTCAAACCAGGTGGATTCTTTTAAGGCAAAATAATTATTATATGGCAAATACTTAGGTAGTATGTTTAGACTTATTTATTTGGTTTAACCTAAATGAAAAGTAAAACATATTTTAAATTGAGACAAGTGGAATAATAATCCCTTCTACTCAGCTAATAATAATTTTTTATTTTTATAAGATATGTGTTCTGTAATCTGTATGTGATAAAAATAAGGAGAGTGTTTAAATAAGGATATATTAGTATTTATCGTAGATTTTATAATTTTGGATACGATATAAAAAAAATTAAATATGATAAAAAATACGATACGACACAAAAAAATAACACCAATATGATACGAATATATAAACATGTCAAAATCTATATAACACAAATTATTAATATGCCAAAAATTTTATAAGTATATAACACTTAAACACAAGTATGATATGAAAAAATAACAACATGAATAAACGAATCGCAAGATCTAACTTATACTTACTAATTTTTTAACTTGTATCAAAAATAATTATTTTCGAGATGTTTAATTCAAAAATTTTAAACATAGAACTTAGAAAGGGATTTGTTTAGGTAATTTGATGGATTTAAAGAGGAGATTTGGATATCTAGGCTTTTGTGCTGAAGCCTGCTAGCGAGTTTAATGTGGGTGGATGAATATTTTTGCATGCTAAAAAAAACAAAGGCCCAAATTTTCAGATTGTTCTTTTTTTTTTTTTTTTTTGGGTTCGTTTAGACATTTATTTAATTATTATTTTAAATTTTTTTTATTTAATACAATGTTTTTATTAAATTTTTTAAAAAATAATATATTAATTACACTTTTATTTTTATATATATCAATTAACATTTCCCTTTTTTTTTTTTAATTTCATATCATGATTTTATTTGCCAGATAATTCATAGATTCTTGGAAAAGGCAAAGAGTATAAGAAGGAAATTTGGTAATTCATGATTTAAGCACTTTAGGCTTTTCAGAAATATTTAATTACAAAAATTATATTTCCTATGATGATGGAACAACAATGGATTGTTGTCTATAAAAGAAACCCCCTCAGATAAACTCCTAAGCACGTTGGTCTGAAATATTATATGGGTTCAAGTGGATTTATGCGTATAATATTTTCTTTTGGAAAATTAAAAATTTTAAAAACAGTAAGATTAACTAATTTAATTTAAAAAAAGTTTTTTTTTTTTTTGGAAGCGGTAAATATTCCATTTAAATATAATCTACATTTGTGAAACGTGTTGACTTGGTTTGAATCCAAACAACTTCATTTCCATCTAGATATAAAAAAACAATATAAGTCAAATTCAAACTTAAGCATTTTGTTTAATACAGTGTATTCCTCTTCTCAAATAGTTTGTTCAAATATTTATAAAAAAATAAAATTCACTTATATATATATATATATATCTATACTATTGTAAAATAAAATGGGCCTTCCATGCCATTAATACTTAACGGCCTCCAGACCGTAGGCCATGGAAAAAGGCCTAAATCAAATGGGTTCGCCAAGTTTTGAACCGTGAATAGAGAAGTCCGGTAGCATTAGATCTGCTATTCAAGACTCATGTGGACGACCCCTGATATCTTGGGGTCGCGTCGCCACCTTTTATCTTGAAAGATCATGTAGTCTCCCTGATAGCCGTTTTCTCATCACATTGCCGTTCATCACCTCAAAATTCACGTGAGATCTTGACCATTGCGTCATTGTACTCATGATGTCGACCACTAATCCTTAACTATGCCACTACACATGACGACCGACGACCCGTAAAAAAATAATATAAATAACCCTCCAAAAATCAACAGCCGAACTCTAAACACTTTCAAACTCGAACTATTGTTGCTCTGCCTACCTTTCCACACAACCACCATCCTTCAGCTTCCTTTCCCTACATATTACCAAATAACCACCTAACCACGAAAAATGATATCAACAATTATATATATAAATATTAAATAAAAATGTAAATTAATTTAATTATTTTCAGTTTTTCACATGCAGCTCCAAAAAGTTATTCATTTATTCAATCACATAAGTCCTTTAACATTTTTTTTTTCATTCATTTAATGAGTATATCAAAATCTAGTACTTAAATAGAACGAAACCAAAAACATTATAAAGGGTTGAATAATAAACCATATTAATGAAGGCTGAGTTCTAAATAGAAATGTTTATGGGGCAGCTCGAATTTTTTTAATATTTTTTTATCTAAAACTAGTCTTGAAATTTTATTTCACTGTTTAAAAAAATATTAAGAATTATTATATTAAAATTTTATGATTAATTTTTTTTATTAATAAACAATAATTTAAGTTGAATCGGTCTGAATTAAAAAAATTTATATATAAATTTAATCCAATACAAGCCGGATTTGCATATCTAATTCTAAATTAATGAACCAAAATAAAAGTCATATATAATAAAACTATATTATTATTATTATTTTTTTTAAATTACTCTTCGTTTCAAGTTTGAAGATGTCTAATGAATTAGACCAAGTTTTAGTCCCATGTTTGGCTTTGAATTCGGCTGGACAAGAAGCTTTTCTATGCATATCATCAGACGACGTCGTGTTTTCTAATAATAATGAAAGCGGCGACGACGATGATGCTTACATGGAAGATATCATCGTATTCGAAACCGATGATATGGTCGAGTTTCTTCAAGATTCTCTTGTTAATGATGATACGCCAAAGATAAAAAAGCCTGTCAGTAAATCAGCCATTGAAGGATTGGAGAAGGTAAAGATTGAACACAAGGTGTTCAGCATTACGCTGGAGAACTTGTCGAGTGATGATTGTGTAGCTGACTTGCTTAAATCACGTCTTGATGCGAAGAAGTACCTTCCTTGTAAGGGTGCATTTTTTCATATGAGTTGTTTCCTTCAGATTTTAAATTTGATAGTGCAAGCTGGTTTCAACCTAGTTATTGATGTCATTGGAAAACTGAGACTTGGTATTAAGTATATGCAGCAATCCCCTCATAGGAGGAAGAACTTTTACATAATTGCTAAGACTTTGGATTTGGATACTCAAAGAAAGTTGTGTCTTGATACTCCTACTAGGTGGAATTCCACATATAACATGATAGAAGTTGCTTTGTGTTATAGGAATGCATTTGTGTACTTGGCAGAACAGGACAAAAACTTTATACACAAATTATCATACGATGAGTGGGAAAAAATGAGTGTGTTGTACAAATTTCTAAAAGTCTTTTTTGAGGTTACATGTGTATTTTTTAGCCATTCCAGTGTCCACTTTTGCTTCTGACAGTGCATTTGACATTGGTCCTCAAGTGATTAGCGCTGATCGTAGTTCTTTAAAATCAAAGATGATACAAGCTTTGGTTTGTCTTCAAGATTGGATGCTGGCTTCTGATAGAACAAGTAAGTTGGCTTATTTGATTGCATATAGTAATTGCTATTAACCTATGCATAACTGCTTTATTTAAACTCTGTAGGAGGTTCGGGCTCTACGGAAAGCAGAATTGAAGACGATAGCTCCAGTTCTAGTGATGGTGATGATGATTATTAGGTAATTTTTGTTTTAATCATATATCTTTTCCCATTGTTTTTCTTTTAACGGTTTTTCTAAGCCATTCAAAGTATAAATAAGAAAGCCAGTTGTAAACTTTCCTGAAATTTGACAATTAGCATGAGTCTAACAATGATGGATGTGTCAAGGGATGATAGCCGCAAAACTACTACTACCATTCCAACAACCAAAAAAGACAATCTTTGTAAGGTACCTTGAAATCCCTTGATGCAAATGATACAAAGATCATCCGTGTATTTGTATCGTGTTTGTGTTATTTTTCGTGTTATATAGAGATTTTAACATGTTTATATATTCGTATTGTATTCACGTTATTTTTAATGTCGTATTTTAGTTATTTTTCTTGTGTCGTGTTCAAAATTACCAGATCAATTATTATTGTAATTTTTCTTGTGTCAGTGTCCATTTTTTTGGTTATCCAACACCTATCACATGGTACAAAATGATGACATTAATTTTTTTTTTTTTTTATATACAAAAATGGTCGCAACCTAAAATAAGAAAATGAGTTGTAGATGCTGTGATTCAAATTTGAAACTTATTGAATGTCATCTTTTAAAAGTAACTATACGAATCAATTGAGTTAAGTCCTAAGTTTGATGACATGAGATGTTAGAATGTAAATTCGTTCATCTTTAATGGATGAGGGAGCAATAATGTACCATTTATATTATAACATTGTTATTCTTTTGAAGTAGTATGATTTAAGCTTACTTTATAGTGACTAATTAAATAAGTAATTTACTCTTAATTTTATATTGGCCAACAATCAATATAGATTATATAACTATACTTGAATAATTTAACGAGAAATTATTTCACTAGCGAAGTTTTTAATTTTCACAAATGAGATTAGTAGGGTGATATATATTTTTAAGATATATTTAAAAAAATAAAAAATATATATATATTTTAAAAAAAGACATGATAATCTCTTAATTTCATTTGTAAAATAGTACCATCAAGCACAGTAGCACACCCATATATTGTTATTTGCATTTTACTCGGACGCTAAAAAATTGATTAGTATAATAATATTGAAGAAATCAATAAAGTATCTTCACAACTAGATATGTTCAAAGGTCTGAGTTTGAGTCAAATCTTGGACAAAAATTTTAAAATTCAAACTCGATTCAACACAGGCTTATTTTTATTTAATTTTAATTACAAAATATATTTAAAGGATCTCAAAGGCTCGACAGAATAGAAAGGTCTTGAACAAGCAATTTTTGCTATTCAAACCTGACTCGGCTTGATTCGATCTTTGAACAGCTTTATTCACAACATAAGTCATTACTCATTACTCTTTATTCATAAACATTCTACATCAGAATCACAAGCACTGATCTGTTCTTCATGAATTGGAACATTTTTTTCACTTTGCTTCACACTTGTTTACAAGTTATGAGGTGTGTTGTTCATCAAAGCTCCTGATACGATAAAACTCTTTCTACCAAACTCTCTAACTTTCCTTAAGAGTGAAAGATAATATTCTTGATGCCTGCGATTCTGAAATAATAGAGAAGCAAGCATGCATAAAATGACAATATTGTTAAGTCAACAGTCATTGATATAATAATTAAGAAGATAGTACTAAACAATTAAACCATGTATAGGGTTTAAGGTTTAGGATTTTGAGTAGGGATGTAAAGGAGAGACTTTTGCTTGTAAGCTATTCGAGTTCGACTTGAAAAAAACTCGAATTCGGCTCGGTCATTGTCGAGCTCGAGCTATCGAGCGAGCCGAATCCAAGTATCATAATGCTTGACTCGAGTAGCTCGCGAGTTTAATCGTTTTTTTTAATTTAAAATATATATATTTATTTATTTATTTTTAATTAGTATTGAAAAATCGCAATTCGAACTTGAGCACAAATAATCGAGTTTGAAGTCGAGTATGAGAATCAAGCTATTTTTTACTAGGTAATCGAGTCTAATCGAGCGAGCTCGAGCAGTTCGATTTTTATCTTGAATCGAGCTCAAGCTTTAAAAGTGAAACTCGATCGAACTCAAACCAAACTTCGAGCCTCGAATTTCGAACCGAACCGAGCCGAGCTCGAGCTCGAACTTCTTATAGTTTGAGCTCGGTTGGCTCGATTACAGTTCTAATTTTGAGCACAAATAAGAGTTCTCATGTAGAAAACATCCAGATTTATGACTAATTAAGAAGCACTATATATGTTCATATGATATTGGCTCAATTATGCTGTAGAAAAGAGGTAACTTGGGATTGTTTTTGTCATTGAGTCTTAGCTACTTAGTTACTGTGACTACCCAATCACATTATTTTTCTTTGTACGTAGCAGGTAAGACACTTCCTACTTATTTAAATGATGAATTAAAGTTCAATTATCTTTAAAAAAATGGAATTTTTGTTTTATAAATAACACTCTTAGGTTCCGTTTGCTAAGAAAAAAAGAAAAAAGGTAAAGAGAAACAAAAGTTCTATTACATATAATGGTCGAGCTCAATCGATAACCATTAGATTAAAACTTTTTTTTTTATCCCTTTCTTTCCTTCTTATCAAATGGAATGTTAATGTTGCATCCTAGTTCCTAGTTAGTAGAATTTTTTTTTATTATTTTATTTTATAGAAAGAGATTTAAACTTTACTCCTTGAACAAGAGGATCATGCATCGATCATACATTAAACATATACTTCAGGTCAATGTTACTCGGATTCGGATGTGAGTGTCGGATACGGATATGCTTGATTTATTATAAGTTTTTCCATGTATTTGGAGGGTCCTTGGGGGATCATATATCCATACCCATGTCTAAATATGTGTTGGACACGAGTATCGAACACGAGTATTTCAAGAAAAATGAAAAGTCGCAGCAACATAGCTTCAAGTAATTGGACAAATTTGAAGATCTTAATTACATTAAACGAAGATAAAGTAAAATGGAGGAAGATAGTTCAAGTAAATGGGAAAATTTGAAGCAAACATATCGTACGTACCATTTCATCATCAAGCTATGCTTCACATTTTCTGAATGTTTTCTTGTGCTTTAGCCTTTCGCCGGCATAGTTCCCTTCGCTGCTCTATTAAAACAGTCGCTTCTTTGTCAATGGCCTTAAAATCTTTCTCTAAACGCTTAATTTCAGCCATCACTTCACCTTTGCTCCCTTCTTAATTCCACTGATATTTTCTTCACAAGCTGCATTAAGGCCGTTAATTGCGGTAAATAACAATAATGAATGTTCTAGCTGTCAAGTAAAATAACGTCGTGTTATGACCGTTATTTAAATCCTTACTTGAGATAAACTTATTGTTATTAAATTAAGCCTTTAATTGACGTCGATTGATCCAAAAAGTAAAAAGTAAAAGTATCAACTAAACCAAACCAAACAAAAAGAAATATTGTTTTACTTCGATTTGCACTAGAATGGCCCTTTTCGCGGTCAAGGGGTTCCACTTCCAAGGCTCGCCCTTCTCAATAGCATCAGCCAAAGCTTTCTCCTTTCTCTTTTCAATTTGTTTGATCTGTTCAAGGGGTTAATTTGTTTACACTAAGCTCACAATTTATCAACCTTCGAATAAAGTCAAATAGAAAATCTAAGATTACGTTTGAGAACTTGAATTTTAAAAGTTGGATTTAGATTTTTTAAATAATGTAAATTGTGTAACAAAACACATATAAATGTAACATTCGTAGATTTGTTGAATGCCTATTTATTGGGTAATTTGAAATACCTATAGATTTGTTTGAATTTAAAATTCATGTTTTTATATCTTTTAAATATATAATCATAGAAGGGGAGAAGCATCTGGGATATTCCAACTGTGCAAAACAGTAGCTGGGGCATGAGGAGACTACTCAAATTAAGGAACACTGCCACTGGTTTTTTGCAGCAAACTGAGGAAGGCCTCATTTGGAAAACCAAAGGGGCTACATATTCAGCAACTGAGGTCTGGGAAAAATTGAGACCAAAACAAGGGAAAGTTCCTTGGCATAGATTGGTCTGGTGCAAATTTCATATCCCCAAGCATGCAGTGATTGCTTGAATGACTATTCTTAATAGGTTGCCTACTAAGGATAGACTAATTGGATGGGGATTAACTTTGGAAGGTGAATGTGTGTTATGCAAACAGGAGATGGAGACCAGGAATCACCTCCTCTTTGATTGCAACTATTCGAAGAACGTTTGGACCAATACACTGCCGCTGTGTGGGGTGCAAAGAGGGGCTGCTGACTGGAGCTGGGAGTTGCAATAGGCTGTGAGCAAACTTAAAGGTAAAGCTTTCATCTTAGTTCTTTTGAGAGTAGCATGGGCAGCTGTCATATACCAGATATGGCAAGAAAGGAATAGGAGGATCTTTTAGTGGGGAAAGAAGTGAATTGCAGGTGTTAAACCTGATTAAGGAGACTGTTCAAGTGAGATTTTCAGGTTTGAGAGATGCTGGAGATAGAGTCAATAGGTGATTATGTGAGAATTGGGGTCTGCAAACTTCTATGTTTTCATAACATTTTGATTTTTTGACAAATTCTTCAATTGTACAGATTGAGATTGTAACATAGTAGCAGTATTTTGCTGCTTTGGATAATAAAATTCAACGCTTATCCAAAAAAATATATATATATATAATCATATTATATCTTAATTAATTTACACATAGTGTATGAATTTCATTCTCATAATTTGTATAGTAAATAAAATCTAAATTCAATCTCTCAAATTCATGTAACATAACATTAGAATTTAAAAAAAAATAAAATAAAAATGGTAGAACAAGTTATCATGTAAATTGAAAAATATATATATATAAATAAAATTTTACTTATTTTATTCATCTAACAAATAAAAACAATACTCTAAATTACATATTTTATACTTATTTTTACAAATAACAGTGTTAAAATCAAAAAAAAAAAAAAATTGTTGGTTTTTATTTTTAGGCTCTGTTATTCGATGATTGACTTTATTTAATTAATTTAAATTTTACGTTGTCAACTTATTTATTTATGTTAAAATAATATTTTATTATACTTATTTTTACTTTTAATTACATATAAAATTTTCATACTTTCTTTTTAAAGTGGTACGATACTTTTAACATTTTTAATTCGTCAGTTGATACATTTTTTATTATTCTTTTCATGTGTTTACGTTAAAAGTTTTGGTGATTTTTTTTTTTCAAATATTAATTCTTTTACATCATATTTTATTTTATTAACTTTTAAGGTATATTTTAACTATTGTGCTTATATAATTATACGAAAATAAAATAAAATTAAACAGACTACAGAAGTCAAGTCACCTGTTCAACCATCTGGGTATATCTGGCTTTATCTATACCTCCAAAATCATACCAAAAAATTTGCCATAAGAGTCCCTAAAAACCCATAAATTTTTTTTTTTTTTAAAAACAAGCAATAAAAGCTAATTAATAAGATCATTAATGAGTCTCCAAATTAACTGTTATAATATGATCTTACATATTGTTGTAGTAATGGCCTTGGGTCAATAAGATTACTGAGCCTCTCTTTGCTTCTACCTATCTCTCCTAAGAGTTGCCTTTCTGTAGCCATATTTCTACTTCCATTTCCGTGTAGCATCCTGCATTTGAAGCCCTGCAACCATTTCAATACTTCTATGATTATATAGATTAGATTTGATAATTCGTGTATTCGTGTTGTGTTTGTGTATTTTCTTATATCATAATCGTGTAAGGTACTTTATATTTGTATAAATTTTGACGTGTTAATAATTTGTGTTATATAAATTTTGACATGTTTGTGCATTCGTGTTGTGTTTTAATTATTTTTTTTTCATATTGTGTTCGTGTCGTGTCCAATATTACCAGATCTAATATATATGGAACTCCCTCCCCCCCAAAAAAAGTGCAAAACAAAAGGTAAATTATCAAAAAAATTATCTCATACATAAACTTTAATAACATGGCACATCGTCACATATCTTATTAGGATATATTTAATTAACAAATTAATATGATAAATAAAAAATATATGATAATATTCTGCTTAATTATAGAATCTAAATTTGATTGTTGGTGAATAGAATAATAGTTCAATTATTAGAATATAACTTGATTTAGTAGTATGAATTATGATTTTAATAATCACCATTGATGTTTTTAAATTTTACAAACAAAATTAAAATGTTAACATGTGTCTGTTTTTATTATATTAATTAATTTATGAATTTATTTTTAATTTTAAGAATCTATCCCTAATGTTCCTATTCACGATGTATCAAATAATTTTTTATAGTAATATACTTACACGAGTATTTCGTTCCGTTGAAAAGCTGGACTTAATTGCTACTCCTTTGTGCGAAATCTTGGCAAAATTCAGCTTCTCCAAAGCTACTTGTAGATAATCCAACATCATTGTTTGCCACTCCATTCCGTTGCTAAATGTAGATGGAAAATATTTTATTTTCCGTAGTTGTGACCAACCATCCCTCCATTTTGGCTGTCCATCCACAAAGTTAGTTTCGGGTGAAATAATTTTTTTAATTTATTAATAATTCTTTAAATTAATATTTTTTTTTATACAAAAGAGACTCATATTAAGATTCGAACTCTAAATCTGTTAGATGTCATTTTTTAAAGATAATTGCATGAATCAATTAGATTAAACCTCGGGTTCAATTTTTAAAATTATTAACATATTTTATCACTCTTATCAAGGATTTAAATTGCCATCACAAATGTATTTTCAGTCGCATCGTATTTATTACTGTTACGGATATATTAAATTCTATTACAGTTAATTACAATAAATATCGATTAAAAGAAAAAGTTAAAATCGCATAATTTAAATTTCTGACTCTTATGAAAGGAAAAAAAACTATCTTTAAAATTTGCAATTTTTTTTAAGAAAGAAAGAAATTATAAAACTAAAAATGAGGATAGATCATCTGAGTACATACCCTTAATATATCGCATTTCTCGTTGATTCGAATGATCTGTTGATCCAATTTTTCAATGAGCTTTTCAGCTTCCGAAATTTTTGATGCTTCATCTGGGTCTTTATGATCGACTTCAATTTCACTAGAATTTACATCTCCTTCGCCTTTAATAACCGGAATTTGCTGCATCGAATTGGCTTCCAAGCAATCGGCGGCAGACATGATTTTAAAAGCCTATATGCAAATAAATCTCACTTATCAATTTGGATCTGCCAATTTGATTGAATAAAAATGAATATTTTCTTTTGATTATAAAAAAAAATAAAATTAAAGAAAAAAAGCAGACTATTTCACTTATCAATTTATGTAACATGAATGCCAATAAAACAAATAAGGGAAAAAAGTTAAATGAAAAAGAGATGTTATAAAGTCTAAAAAAAGGCATGGATTTTTACCTTGGATATGGACTTTCGAATGCAAGAAATGGTTGCTAATTAATGCAAATATATAAGCTGAATACAAAAATGCTGCCCGCTTTAAGCCCCCAAGCCCTTGCTCCCCACGCCAAGTCTTTAGTCAACTCATCGCCATTCGCCAGCACCTTCTCCCATTTTTTTTTTATAAATATTTTATCATTTCCTTTAATTGATCACCCTCCTGATTCTATGTTGGAATTGGATAAATGAGAACTAGACTTAGATAATTTTAGATATGATATAAATATAATATAAAAATAATAATTAAAATATGATATAATACAAAAATATATATATATATATATAAATACGATATAAATACACTAACGTATCAAAAAATATATAAAACGAATATAATACTTTAAATACGATTATGACACGAGAAAATAACATGTATACACGAACGTGTTAATATATATATAAAGCGAATATAATACATTAAATATGATTATGACACGAAAAAATAATACGAATACTTCACATCAAGTGATTGTAAGTGTCCAAAATAAGTTTTATAACTACACTTAGAAATAAAAACTTTTTAACTTTTATAATTAATTAATTAATTTAATTTCAATTTAATGTACTCTAATCCACGTCTTCAACACCTTTTTATCATCAAATAGAGTACTATTACACAAATTCCAAACACGTACATGAAAATTTGACAACATACTGGAGGTTAAGCTTGTAATCATCGAGGAGAATCCCCATAGTTGCAGGGATACGAAGCAAGTGAAGCTGAAGGTGAAGCCTAAATCAAATGGAGTACAGATTGAAGACAAATCTGTAGGAAAGCTTACTGGCTCTGGCTCTCTCACAAAGAGACTGGAACATTGAGCGGCTTTGCTTCACCTTCATCCTGTTGTGCCGAGCGTTTTGAATTTCTACTTTATTCCGTCTTAGTGTTGATTTGATGTTGGTTTTATTTCAGTTGTGTTAAGCCCGTTTGTGGTGCAGAGAAAATTAGGTGTCTACATTCATAATATACTTTAATGCGCACTATCTCTGTATTGATGTGCAGGTGTCTCAAATATCTTGGAAAAAATTAGCTGAATCAGTACCAGATAACCATCAGCGTGCCGGAAAAAAATAAAACCATGCTGTTCACGATAACTTTACATATCTTATGACAGAGGAAAGGAAAATACTGGAGGACAGAAATAAAAAATGAGAATGCTAATAATAATGGCAGTTGTGATGTAAATGTCTCCCTGTTATATTCGTTCCGAGCTATGTTGCTCCGACTCTTCATTTTTATTGAAGTACCCGTGTCTGACGCAGATCCGGACATAGGTATGAGGATATGATCCTCCAAAAACCCTCCAAATACATGAAAATCTTAGAAAAAATTGAACATACCCGTATCAGACACATACCCGATTCCGACACTCACACCCGAGTCCGAGTAACATAGATTCCGAGTATTACTCTCTCAGTTACTCTTAATTGTCAAATAACAGCAAGGTGTCCTTTGTCCCAAATGATTGATCATAGCAAATAACAATACAATACATTACATAATAAGTATCTAATAACTTACAAACATGTTCATTGAACAATATGCATTGAGCGAGTGGTAATCACCATAGAAACTACAATACTTGAGAAAGTAACCAGTACACATTTCTCTTTCCTGAGAGTTTGAGCTAAATTCTACACATGCACGAAAGAGAAAGAGAGACTTCATGAATTAAACCAGAGAAAAACCACTAAAACAAGCTGTCAATGCCACAGACAATATGAAGATGTTCTATTATTAACTTAATTTAGCAAGTTAATACTAACAATCAAACCTCAAAATCGAAAAAGTAAATAAATCTAAAAGCAAAATGGAATAGAAGTATACCTAGATGAAATAAAACTATAATAAAGTGAAATTGCAGATGCAGAGAGACCAACCTCTATAATCAACACCAGAATTCAGTTCGACGACAACTGGTCGCCCACGAATTGATTTGAGGAAATCTGCAGGTGTTTTCGTAGTTGTTGGCCCTTTCTCTCTAGCTCCACTCATCTTCCTTATCATAATTCCACACCAAACTCTTACTGAAATACACCCTTGCAAACTATAAGACAGTTTAAAACTTTTAGAATTACTAATTTGCCTGCAATATATTCAAGTGGATAATCCTGTGGTGGTAAATATAAACTAGGAAGCAGACAACACGGAAGCAGACAACACGGAAGCCATGATTTTTAGACTAGTAAGTATGAATATGTATATATATACTATGTTGCTCCGACTCTTCATTTTTTTGAAGTACCCGTGTCCGATACCCGTATCCGACGCATATTCGGACATAGGTATGGAAATATGATCCCCCAAGAACCCTCCAAATACATGGAAAAACTTAGAATAAATCAAACATACCCGTGTCGGACACATACCCACATCCGACACTCTCACCCGAGTCCGAGTAACATAGTATATATAAACCAAGCACGCTTATGAATTAGTGTAAAGAACATCATGAGTCAGCTAGAGCTGCTTCAAACAAAATTCTCATTAACAAGCTTTCTCTTTTGTAACGAGACAACAATAATAAAAGTAGTAAAAGCAAATCCAACATTTCAACCTAACAACCCCCTTGGGTAACACCTATTTCCAGCCCCACTAGAATTTGCAGGTTTTGTGTATAATAGAGAAGTGAGATTAAAATTTATAGCTTTATACAGTACCCTACAAATAAAAGGGAAACGCCAAAAACATTTTAAATCAACAAAATCTTCATATGTATAATAACTAATTACCCATTTGTTGTAAAATCTAGAAAAACAAGAAAAGGCATTCTGTAGTCCATAGTTAGCTACTGGATTGGCAAACAAAAAAAGAAAAAAGACCTAATCCACAATTTATTTCACAACTTAGATGAAAAATGCAACGAATCCACTATTTTTCTCTCTTGCTATTACAACATAGAACTTGAAATCTATGTTGCTCTGACTCTTCATTTTTCTTGAAGTATCCGTATCCAACACTTGTGTCCAACGCATATCCAAACATGGGTGTGGGGATATGACCCTTTAAGGATCCTCAAAATACATGGAAATGTTAAAAAAAAAAATAAACATATCCATGTCGGACACATATCTTTGTCCAACACTAACACCCGAGTCCAAGTAACATAACTTGAAATTCCTCTTCATTGCTAAATGTACATATAGTTATGCTATATGTACATATTGTTATATTTCTATGTACATATAAGTAGACTTATTTTGTTGAAGCATTTCTTAGTAAAGCTATTATGTTATACTTCTTAGGTGATCAATTTTAGCACAGAATTAACCTAGTATTAATAGTATTAATATATATTCACATACTAAAACAAAGGAATATAGCATATAATATCTTAATTGATTGAATTTTGAAAAAGTACATATTATTTGGAAGAATGTACATATAGGTATGCAATATGTACATATTGCTGGGCTAACGTTATTGAAGCATTTCTTATAAATTGTGTTAGTATTAAGTCATTTTATATGGCATTTATTATAAATTGTGTTAGTTTTAAGTCACTGTATCAGACAGTGTTAGACATCATTTATCTTTGAAGTCTCTTCTGACGAAGAGGCCATCAGGTTGACCAAAAGTTAAGCGCATTGAATCACAATTTATTAAGAAATGACAAATTCAATGCTCTAAATGTAAATAAATTGGTCACAATCGAGTTTCATACAGATCGCCACTGTAAAGCAATTGTAAGTTTTACATTATTACTATTTAAATTTACCTTTTTTCTTTATGGTTACATGTCAAACCTACATAACTTATATCTTTCTCGTGTTAAATGCAGGTTCATGGTTACCTTATCTTTTGTGTTGCAGAACCTAATCGATGTGTAATTCGTCGAACCTGCTCATATGTCGCATATTTCATACCTTACATTTTGTACAGCTATGTATAGGCCATTTTTTGTATAATTAGTCTGTTGCTGATAATCGGTACATGAACGAGAATATGATGTTTTTCATTAAGTAGCCAATACTTTTTGCTTCAAGATGATGACTTAGGAAAATTCTTTTCTCTTTATGTATTAGCTATGTAAAATTGATCATAAAAAATTCTTTTCACCTTAAGTAGCCAATACTTGTTGCTGATAATCGGTATATGAATGAGAATATGAAAGTTAGTCATCAAAAATTAAACTAATTGGTATTAGCTATGTAAAAATTTTCTCTTTATGTATTCTGAAACTAAGCTTGGCCTATATGTACATATCATTATAACAGTATGTACATTAATTAGAAGGATATGTACATTTAGTAAAACTATATGTACATTTTTATATTGTGATAAATTCAACCCTAAACCCCAATCAATTAATCCCCGAATAATTTAAAAGTAGTTTAAAGTAACAATTTTACGAAGAAATATTTTAATAAAATAAGTTTACTTATATGTACATAGAAGTAAAACAGTATGTACATATAGCATTGCTGTATGTATATTTAGTAAAACTATATGTACATTTTTATATTTTGACAAATTCAACTCTAAACAACAATCAATTAATCCCCGAATAATTTAAAAGTAATCTAAAATAACAATTTTACTAAAAAAATATTTTAATAAAAATAATAAAATAAGTCCACTTATATGTACATAGAAGTAAAACAGTAAAACTATATGTACATTTTTATATTGTGACAAATTCAACCTTAAACCCCAATCAATTAATCTCCGAATCTTTTAAGAGTAGTCTAAAATAACAATTTTACTAAGAAATATTTTAATAAAATAAGTTCACTTATATGTACATAGAAGTAAAACAATATATACATATAGCATTGCTATATGTACATTTACTAAAACTATATGTAAATTTTTATATTGTGACAAATTCAACCCTAAATCCCAATCAATTAATCCCCGAATAATTTAAAAGTAGTCTAAAATAACAATTTTAAGAGCAGAAATATTTTAATAAAATAAGTCCACTTATATGTACATAGAAGTAAAATAGTATGTACATATAGCATTGTTGTATGTACATTTAGTAAACTATATGTACATTTTTATATTGTGACAAATTCAACCTTAAACCCCAATCAATTAATTCTCGAATCATTTAAAAGTATACCTAGATGAAATAAAACTATAATAAAGTGAAATTGCAGATGCGGAGAGACCAACCTCTATAATCAACACCAGAATTCAGTTTGACGACAACTGGTAGCCCACGAATTGATTTGAGGAAATCTGCAGGTGTTTTCGTAGTTGTTGGCCCTTTCTCTCCAGCTCCACCCACTCATCTTCCTTATCGTAATTCCACACCAAACTCTTACTGAAATACACCCTTGCAAACTATAAGACAGTTTAAAACTTTTAGAATTACTAATTTGCCTGCAATATATTCAAGTGAATAATCCTGTGGTGGTAAATATAAACTAGGAACTAGGAAGCAGACAACACGGAAGCCATGATTTTTAGACTAGCAAGTATGAATATGTATATATATACTATGTTGCTCTGAATCTTCATTTTTATTGAAGTACTCGTGTCCGATACCCGTATTCGACGCATATTCGGACATAGGTATGGAAATATGATCCCCCAAGAACCCTCCAAATAAATGGAAAAACTTAGAATAAATCAAACATACCCATGTCGGACACATACCCATATCCGACACTCTCACCCGAGTCCGAGTAACATAGTATATATAAACCAAGCATGCTTATGAATTAGTGTAAAGAACATCATGAGTCAGCTAGAGCTGCTTCAAACAAAATTCTCATTAACAAGCTTTCTCTTTTGTAACTAGACAACAATAATAAAAGTAGTAAAAGCAACTCCAACATTTTAACCTAACAACCCCCTTAGGTAACACCTATTTCCAGCCCCACTAGAATTTGCAGGTTTTGTGTATAATAGAGAAGTGAGATTAAAATTTATAGCTTTATACAGTACCCTACAAATAAAAGGGAAACGCCAAAAACATTTCAAATCAACAAAATCTTCATATGTATAATAACTAATTACCCATTTGTTGCAAAATCTAAAAAAAAGGAAAAGGCATTCTGTTGTCCATAGTTAGCTACTGGATTGGCAAAAAAAAAAAAAAAAAGACCTAATCCACAATTTATTTCACAACTTAGATGAAAAATGCACATAATCCACTATTTTTCTCTCTTGCTATTACAACATAGAATTTGAAATCTATGTTGCTCTGACTCTTCATTTTTCTTGAAGTATCCGTATCCAACACTTGTGTCCAACGCATATCCAAACATGGGTGTGGGGATATGACCCTTTAAGGATCCTCCGAATACATGGAAATCTTAAAAAAAATTAAACATATCCATGTCAGACACATATCTTTGTCCAGCACTAACACCCGAGTCCGAGTAACATAACTTGAAATTCCCCACCCTATTTCTTGAACACGCATGTATCGGTACTATACCCTATAAAAAAACAAAAGCTACTAATTTTCCACCAAAAACTTTAACGGGTAAATACTTTCTAAATCAACAAAAGAAAATCCCATTAATAAGAAAAACAAGGGCTACTCTTAAGCAAGCTTCAGTTAACTAGGAAATTGCAAACACCTACAACCTTTCAACTAAAAAGAACAAAGTGCAGTGAAAAGGGTACCCAAAAAAAAAATATCAACCTTACAAATCTATGCTTCTTTTGTAAAAAAAAAAAATACCTATTACAATCCATGAAAAAGGCATCATTACAAAAAATCAAAACAAATTGGTGAAATACATAGGTTATGGTCAATGGATTTTCAAGCTAATTCACGTTCCAAAGATGTTATTAGTTGAAAACGGCAAAAGCTTACTAAATACATAGCCAAACAAGATAATATCGAGCTGACCCAACTAGCTCATTGAAATTTAAAGGAAAAAAAAAAACCCAGAAAATAAGGAGTAAAATGAAGTTTTAATCTGAATCCTAAATACGATAACAGTTTACAGCAAACTAGAGTTTACCTTCTCGAGCTTCTTGATCAGTTCGATGACAATTCACAAGGAAAATGCTCAAGTCTGATTTGCTTTTATATATTATTGGGTAAACTTGAAAAACATACCCTCTATTTAAAAAAAAAACTTGTAAATAGTCTAATGATAAAAAATAATTCATAGAAAAAAAATGCATAAATTTTAAAATTTTAGAAAAGGATATTGTAAGAACTAATCTACCCTTAAGGAATGAAAGCACCTGTTAAAATGAAAGAAGCTTCCTTTTTCATTTTAAAGACAAGAAAAAAACCTCGATTTCTCGACAAAGATGATATAGTGATTCTCAAAACCTATGTAATTAAACTAGAAGGCAAAGGGGTTTAAAGGGAGGCGTCGGTGGCGGCATCCTCATCCATCAGGTAGTCGTCCTCCGTATCTAAATCCACGACCTCCACGTCACCATTCGCTATCAGGTGATCTCAACGTGTGTATCTTTCTTCCCCCTCGTTTACTTTTAGAATATGTAATTTTCTTATATCTCTAATTCAAAAATCTCGAGTGTGATGTGGAAATATTTAAGCTAATTGAGGTTTTTTATATTTTTTTTGGGGTTTCAACCATACAACTCCATCGAAACAAATTACTTTTTTTTGGAGGGTTTTGTACAATAGTACCTTACCGACTTTACATAATGAAAAAAAAAAAAAAAAGTGGATGATAGTGGTTTAAAAAGGAAATGGATAGTTTTGTTGACTTTGGAGAAAGCTTGTTTGTCTAAAATTTCTCTTGAAGGTATCTAATGAAAATATTTAAGATTTTAAGTATTTATTTATAGATTGTTTTATTGAACTGCAATGGTAGCTCAATATAGATCTAAACAGAACCACATATGTACATATAATTACATATTCATATAGTCAAATACTTTTTTCACTCTTTGCTGATTGCTTCATTTTTTTTGCATTGGTTTCATTCATTCATATATACGAAAAACTGGGGTCAATTTCAAGAAGAAACTAAGAGAGCTTGGAGGACTTGATGCTGTCTTTGAAGTGGCCATGGAGTGTCATTCTGTTATGGAGTGTGAGCTTATATGTTATATCTCATTTTTGTTTTGTTGCATTCAACTGAAGGAGATTAAGATTTAAATCTTAAATTCTACATGGATGAATTTATGGTTTTTGCTTTCATCTAGTGTAGATATTTCTGCTGTCTCTTTTTCCTCTTTCCCTCTCCAAAAGACATGTAATTGGTAGCCTGAATATAATTTCTAAGGAAAGATAACTTACACCTGACATAAGGGTTGATATTTGCTTTCCTTTATGTTTTTTTTTTTCACTTCTTTCAAATGCGTATGACACAAGATGTCGAGATACACACAAGATGTCGAGATACCCATGAAGCAAATTTCTTTTGATATGCTTTAAGCAGATTTCTTGTTTGGTAGCTCGAGGAAATGTGCATATTTATAAGATCTTGAATTGTGCATCTCTTCATGCTTTTTTTGTCGATCCCACTTTCAATTACTTTTTAGATAGTTATTAAATCGTTAGCATGCGGTGCTGACGGTTGTTATAAAATTTGTTAGTTTTTAGTCGTTTTAAATGCAAAAAGATTAGATGAAGGGATTATGGTTAAGGGTGTGGCTTTAGGGAGCACGATTATTATTAGTTATATGTTTAGTAGTCTTATTCATTTTGTATGAATCATTATATTTTTGCTTAATTGGTCATTTTAAGGAGGGGAACATGTATATAAAAAGATACATATAGTTATGCTATATGTACATATAGTTATGCTATATATACATATGTTTTACTATATGTACATATCCTTTAGATATTAGTATTAATTGATTGGGATTTAGGTAGAATTTGTCATTGATATGAATATATATATATATATATATACATTTGCTAAATGTATATATAGTTATGCTATATGTACATAGTGTTATACTTCTATGTACATATAAGTGTGCTTATTTTCTCGAAGCATTTCTTCGTAAAGCTACTATGTTAAAGTATTTTCAAATGATTCCAAGATAAGAATGAGGGATTATGGTCAGAGAATAGGGTTTCTTTATACTAAGAGTATTAAAAGTTATATATTTAATAGTCTTACTAATTTGTATGAATCATTATACTTTTACTAGTTTGATAGTTTTAAAGAACGGGAACACATAAGAGCTTAATTAATTGAGATTTAGGTAGAATTTGTCACTGTTATGAAAATGTACATATACTTTTGCTAAATGTACATATAGTTATGCTATATGTACATATTGTTATATTTCTATGTACATATAAGTAGACTTATTTTGTTGAAGCATTTCTTAGTAAAGCTATTATGTTATACTTCTTAGGTGGTCAATTTTAGCACATAATTAACCTAGTATTAATAGTATTAATATATATTCACATACTGAAACAAAGGAATATAGCACATAATATCTTAATTGATTGAATTTTGGGAAAGTACATATTATTTGGAAGAATGTACATATAGGTATGCAACATATTGTTGGGCTAATGTTATTGAAGAATTTCTTATAAATTGTGTTAGTCTTAAGTCATTTTATATGGCATTTATTATAAATTGTGTTAGTTTTAAGTCACTGTATCAGACAGTGTTAGACATCATTTATCTTTGAAATCTACTCTGACGAAGAGGCCACCAGGTTGACCAAAAGTTAAGCGCATTGAATCACAATTAATTAAGAAACGACAAATTCAATGCTCTAAATGTAAATAAATTGGTCACAATCGAGTTTCATGCAGATCGCCACTGTAAAGCAATTGTAAGTTTTACATTATTACTATTTAAATTTACCTTTTTTCTTTATGGTTACATGTCAAACCTACATAACTTATATCTTCCTCGTTTTAAATGCAGGTTCATGGTTACCTTATCTTTTGTGTTGCAGAACCTAATCGATGTGTAATTCGTCGAACCTGCTCATATGTCGCATATTTCATACCTTACATTTTGTACAGCTATGTATAGGCCATTTTTTGTATAATAATCTGTTGCTGATAATTGGTATATGAATGAGAATATGATGTTTTTCATTAAGTAGCCAATACTTTTTGCTTCAAGATGATGACTTATGAAAATTCTTTTCTCTTTATGTATTAGCTATGTAAAATTGATCATAAAAAATTCTTTTCACCTGAAGTAGCCAATACTTGTTGCTGATAATCGGTATATGAATGAGAATATGAAAGTTAGTCATAAAAAATTAAACTAATTGGTATTAGCTATGTAAAAATTTTCTCTTTATGTATTCTGAAACTAAGCTTGGCCTATATGTACATATCACTATAACAGTATGTACATTAATTAGAAGGATATGTACATTTAGTAAAACTATATGTACATTTTTATATTGTGACAAATTCAACTCTAAACCCCAATCAATTAATCCCCGAATCATTTAAAAGTAGTTTAAAGTAACAATTTTACTAAGAAATATTTTAATAATATAAGTCTACTTATATGTACATAGAAGTAAAACAGTATGTACATATAGCATTGTTGTATGTATATTTAGTAAAACTATATGTACATTTTTATATTTTGGAAAATTCAACTCTAAACATCAATCAATTAATCCCCGAATAATTTAAAAGTAATCTAAAATAACAATTTTACTAAGAAATATTTTAATAAAAATAATAAAATAAGTCCACTTATATGTACATAGAAGTAAAACAGTAAAACTATATGTACATTTTTATATTGTGACAAATTCAACCTTAAACCCCAATCAATTAATCTCTGAATCTTTTAAGAGTAGTCTAAAATAACAATTTTACTAAGAAATATTTTAATAAAATAGGTTCACTTATATGTACATAGAAGTAAAACAATATATACAAATAGCATTGCTGTATGTACATTTACTAAAACTATATGTACATTTTTATATTGTGACAAATTCAACCCTAAATCTCAATCAATTAATCCCCGATTAATTTAAAAGTAGTCTAAAATAACAATTTTACTAAGAAATATTTTAATAAAATAAGTCCACTTATATGTACATAGAAGTAAAACAGTATGTACATATGGCATTATTGTATGTACATTTAATAAACTATATGTGCATTTTTATATTGTGACAAATTCAACCTTAAACCCCAATCAATAAATCCCCGAATCATTTAAAAGTAGTCTAAAATAACAATTTTATTAAGAAATATTTTAATTAAAAAAATCCACTTATATGTACATAAAAGTAAAACATTATGTACATATAGCATTACTGTATGTACATTCAACAAAACTATATGTACATTTTTATATTGTGACAAATTCAATCCTAAAACCCAATCAATTAATCCCTGAATCATTTAAAATAAGTCTAAAATAACAAATTCAACAAAACTATATGTACATATAGCTTACGTATACATGCCTATGGGGAATTAATCCTGACGCAACCATATGCGCTCCTCCAACTAGGGTATTGTGGTAGATGCAGTAATTTGAACCAGATACAACCTAAAGGTTCACATTCCAAGATCTCATCTTGGAATTGTTGTGAATAGGAATATAACTCCATATATGTCTTCCAAATACTTCTTTCTCAGTGTGTTTACTTGTCTTTCCCCAGTGTACATCCAACATGTAATCTTTGGCAATTGGAAAAAGAAAAAAAATGCAAAATTTAACTTCTTTTCAACAAATAAAGTTAACAACTACCCAGCATAGTAAGAATCGAATGTATTTAGAATGGAAGAGATATGATTATACTGAAAATAACAAAATGAAATAGATGATTACATGTACTTAGAATGAAAGAGATGGAACTTCTCAAAAATAACACAATTAGTTAAAAAAAAAATCTTCAAGAAAAAAGCTCACTTATATGTACATATAGCAAAACTATATGTATATTCAGCAAAACTATATGTAATTTTTATATGTGACATATTCTATCCTAAACCCAAAGATTTAAACTCCTATGTGTTCCCCTCCTTCAAATGAACAAGTTTGTAAAAATATAATGAGTCATAAAAATAGTAAGAGTAGTAAATATATAACTTTTACTACTCTTATTATAGAGGGACCTCAAACCCTAACAAATTTTACACTTTCTTATTTCCCTTCTAATGAATTTAGCCCTCAATATTACGTATGCGTCTTTTCTCCAATCATTTAGATGGCATTGAACCACTCAATATATTGAAAGAAATTTCTAAAAAGAAAACAAAGTAATATTGAAAGAAACTCAATATATTGAAAGAAATTTCTAAAAAGAAAACAAAGTAATACCTCCAATAAAGAGAATGTCGTCTGCAAATGGGGGATTTTAAACAGTGTTCTTACAGTGTATTAGAACTACAAGCCCTTTCAGTACTAGACAATGATAAGAACTCTTACTATAAAGCCCTGAAAACAATGACATTGGTAAATCACAATGCAATAAATCTTTCAAAAGATAAAATAAAATAAAATAAAATAAAAGATTAAAAAATAAAAGAGAAGACATGTTGTAGTAGTAATTGCAACACCAATAACCTAAGAGAATTTGACTACACTTATAACAAGCTTCGTAAAAGATAGTTGAGATCCATAAGAGTTTAATTTCCCTTTCGTTTCTAGTAGATGACTCTACAATAAAAGAAAAAAATTTAGAGTCTTAACAACTTAATATAAGTGGCAGTTTAGTTATACAAACTGTGTAAAAAGAAAATGAAAACAAAATAACTCAAAATCATAACTTAAGTACGTGATTGTCACTACTAAGGAATGCAACATTTTTAATGATTTTCAAGCATTTTGAAGGCAGCACCAGGCTTGACACATCCTTTTTTATCTTTTGTAAGAAAAGAAGATAAACTCTGCTCCACCCAACCATGCAGAGAAGTTAATGCATTATATTTCAGCAATGAATAATTTCTAATATATATTTATCAAAATTGCTAATTCGCAATGAATGGCTTCATGTAAATGTAAGAGATGAAACTAGAAGATTGGTTGAAAATTTTAAAGTAGTATTTCTTAATCTCCTTCGGTTGAAATGCAACAGAACAGAAATGAGATATAACATATAAGCTCACACCTCCATAACAGAATGGCACTCCATGGCCACTTCAAAGACAGCATCAAGTCCTCCAAGCTCTCTTACTTTCTCCTTGAAATTGACCCCAGTTTTCCATATATCTGAATGAATGAAACCAATGCAAAAAAAACATGAAAGCAATCAGCAAAGAGTGAAAAAAGTATTTGACTGTATGAATATGTATTTATATGTACATATGTGGTTGTGTTTAGATCTATATTGAGCTACCATTACAGTTCAATAAAACAATCTATAAATAAATATTTAAAATCTTAAATATTTCCATTAGATACGTTCAAGAGAAGTTTTAGACAAACAAGCTTTCTCCAAAGTCAACAAAGCTATCCATTTCCTTCTTAAACCACTATCATCTATTTTTTTATGTAAAGTCTGTAAGGTACTACTGTACAGATCACCCAAAAAAAAAAAATCTGTTTCGACGGAGTTGTACTGTTGAAACCCTAAAAGAAATATAAAACATCAATTAGCTTAAATCTTTCCACATCACACTTGTGATTTTTGAATCAGAGATACAAGAAAATTACATATTCTAAAAGTAAAAGAAAATTTTACAATCTTAATTGTCTCCAAACATACCCTAAAAATTGGAAAGAAAAAATTAAAGATCTAGAAAATTGATAAATGAAAATTATAGTATAGTATTGAGAAAACTAACAAAATATTAGTAGTTTAAAAAATGTTTAATGGTAAAATTTACAACTCTTACCTTGACAACTTTTGAGTAATGAAGAAGAATTTCAAATTGGTCAAAACTTAGAACCAAAGCGGGTCATTTATTTTCACAAATTGGGATCTACAACAATTGTTAGGTAAATAAAAGCAACATGTTTGAATGTAATTTAGACCCTAAATAAGCTAGTATGAAAATGGCTACGTTTGTGAGAGAAAAGTAGGTTGCTGAGTGAGAAAAAAATATGAGAACACAATGAAAAAGTCCCAAAAGCAAAGAGGAATTAAATTTGATTTTAAGGGTAAATTTGTCTTTACAATTTCCTTAACAAGAATTTGTTCTTTCTTCATTTTCCTTTTATAAATTATTGTTAGTTATTAGACCATCTAACAATTATTGTACTGTAGATGGAATGTTTTTCAAATTCTCCCGAGAGTAAAAAAAAAGTAACATATTATTGCATGTGAAAAAATAATATCTAAAATGTGATCCAAACTTAAGTATTTTGCTTAATATAGTGTATTCCTCTTCTCAAAACTTGTTTCAATTTTTTTTTTTAAAATAAAAAATAAAATTCACTTATATGCATATATATTTTATGCTATATATAAATAGATAAAATAAAGAATAAAAAGGTAAATTTAATCACACACCTGCCATACGATTACAAAAATAAAAAAAATAATTAAAATACGACATAATACGAAAAAATAACACGAACACAACATGAATACATTAATGTATCAAAATGTATATAATACGGATTATTAATGTATCAAAATTTATATAAATATATAATACCTTAAATATAAAAATATACGAACACGACACAAATATACAAATTATGAAATCAACTAAAAAAGAGTTAATCATTTATTCAATCACATAACTCCTTTCACTTATTTTTCTTTTATCCATCTAGCGAGTGTATCAAAATCTAATAATACTTAAATAGGGACAAAGCAAAACATCATATATATATATATATATATATATATATATATATAAAAGGGGCCGAAATAGTAAATTATATTAATGAGGGCCGAATTCTAAATTAATGGGTCAAAGTAAAACCCATATATAATAAAACTATATTATTAAAATTTTGCAGCATAGCCATTCCTGCCTATGAAACCCATTTCCAAGAGAAGTAGGATTACATAATCCTACAAAATTTGGGAAACTTACAACCATATATATATATATATATATATATATATATATATATATATATATATATATATAAGCCGCCTCTTTTCTTGTACCTATTTTTCCTCTTCATTCTAATAGGCTTATACAGTAATCGCAATATTACCAAAAAAAAAAAAAAATTACCTTTCATTCATTTTCTTTTTAATTATTGCTTTCTTCGTTTCAAGTTTGAATATGTCTAATGAAATAGACCAAGTTTTAGTCCCATGTTTGGGTTTGAGTTCGGTCGGCCAGGAGGCTTTTCTATGCATGCCAATAGCCGACATGTTCCCTAATGAAACCGATGACGACCAGTTCTCTGACGATGCTTACATGGAAGATATCATCGTATTCGAAACCGATGACATGGTCGAGTTTCCTCAGGATGCACTTGTTAATGGCGATATTCCAAAGATGATGAAGCCTGCCAGTAAATCAGCCATTGAAGGATTGGAGAAGATAAAGATTGATGAAAGATCATCGGACGTTTCGTGTTCGGTGTGCTTTGAAGATGTTTCAATGGGAACAGAAGCAAGACGATTGCCTTGCTCCCACGTTTATCATACAGCTTGCATTGTTAAATGGCTTCAAGAACGCAATACATGTCCATTGTGCCGATATAAGATGCCTGTTGTCGATTTTGATCTGAATTCCCCATTTCCTGCCATTGATTTCTGAAGTGGATTCTAAGAACATATATGACTGTCAATAATCGATTTCAATGTGGTTTAGAGTATGTATAGATTAAGGTTATGTTTTATTTTCTGTCTGTTCTCCTAGAGATTTTGTTTTTGTGCGGTAATTGTTCAACAATTTGTTTGTAATCTTAAGGTAATGAAACTATTCATTTGCTACTTAAACCCTAAACCCTAATAAACCCGAGTCTTTGTATAACATGATTATTAAAAATACTTAATTTTTCTTTTTGATTCTTATGTGTTTTTTTTTTCCTTCTATATGTTCTTTTTATTGTTCCCTACATTATATTATTCTCTCTAGCTACCACTATTGATATATAAATTGTAGTAGATTAATTTGTTTTGTTATGTAGTGTTTTCAAATAACCTTTCAAATGCTGCAGTTTGTGTTTTTTAAGAAAACCTTTCAGACAAAGATTGGTCCTAAGGTTCAATTAATGTTTAATCAAACCAGGTGGGCTCTTTATAGACCTGCTCATCGAGTAGTCCGTCCGTCTCAATCTAAATTGGGTTGGGCTTGAATTAATAAGAAATTTTTTAATTCGGATCGACTGATCCGACCCAAATTACTATTTATTAAATAAAAAAAATTAATTTTTTAATTTTTTAATAATTTATAAATAGTAAAACGAATTTACGGATCAATTCGGACCCAGCCCAAAATGATTTGAACAAAGGAAAAGAAAAATTTCAGGCCGCAACCCGACCAGGCCCATGAACAGGTCTAGCTCTTTCCAGAACGTAGAGTTAGTATTCATGAGATCAAATATGAGAAGCTAGCTAATGTTTTCAACAAATGAAATGATAAACTGGTTCAAATCTCTGGGTCTGTAAAATGAAACTAGTCTTTAAGTTTCATTCATTCATTCATTCTATGATCATAATAATAATAATAATAATAATAATGTGTAAACATTCGTGTATTTATGTCATATTCGTGTTATTTTTTGTGTTATAATTGTGTTTAAGGTATTATATACTTATATAAATTTTAACACGTTAATAATTCGTATTATATAGATTTAGACATATTCATGTTTTTGTATCGTATTCGTGTTTTAATTATTTTTTCCGTATTATATAATCGTATCGTATCTAAATTATCAGATTTACGTATTTTATGTTTTACAATGTTTTTGTTTTAGGGAAGAGAGATTTGAATTCTTTTAGTATTTATTTTTAAGGCAAAATAATTGTTCTCTGGTAAATATGTAGGTGGTATGTTTTCATACCATGTTTATTAGACTTATTTCTTTGGTTTAACCTAAATGAAAATAAAAAACATATTTTAATGACAAGTGGAATAATAATCCCTTCTACTCAGCTAATAATAATTTTTGGTTTTAACATTTGTCCTTTATGTGATAAATATATATATATATATATATATATATATATATATATATAAGGAGAGTGTTTAAATGAGGTTATATTTCATAATTTTGAATATGCATATATTTAATAAATATAAAAATTGTATAATAAACACTACGTAATATATTTAAACATAATTAACACAATTAACATAATGCGTTTAATACACTTACTCTATTTTTGTTTAAAATTTTGATATATTTAATAATTTATATTGTATTTATATTTAGATAATTCATACGATAAAAAAAATGAAATATGATACATATACATAAATTATCAAGTCAAATAATGACATACTAGTACTTATATAGTTACTAATTTCTTAGACTTGTATCAAAAGATATTCATGTTCGAGATATTTAATTCAGAAATTTTAAACATAGAACTCAAAAGGGGATTTATTTAGGTAATTTGATGAATTTTAAGAGGAGATTTGGAATTTTGATATCTAGGCTTGTGCTGAAGCCTGCTAGCGATTTTAGTGTGAGTGGATGAATTTTTGCATACTAAAAAAAAAAGGCCCAAATTTTCAGATTGCTCTTTTCTTTTTGTTTCATGCCATGATTTTATTTGTTAGATAATTCATAATTAGACATGGCAAAGAGTATAAGAAGGAAATTTGATAATTAATTCATGATTTAAGCAATTTAGCCTTTTCAGAAATATATATATTACTTTTTAATTGCAAAAATTATCTTTTCTATGATAATGGAAGGGCAATGGATAGTTTATATAAAGATTTTGCTAACGAATATCTTAAAGACACTTTTTAAAGTTACTAAATATAGTAATATTTTCAATCAATGCATTAAAAATAATGAATAAAGTTGTCAAATTTTGCATTTAATACAGTATTATTATTATAAATACTATATTAACTAACTTTAAAGCTGAGGACACTCGTTAGCAAAACTTTTTATATAAAAGAAGCTCAAGAGTAAGCTTGTATGTCAAGCTGATTAATGAAAGATTACAAGTTCGAGTGAATTTCTGTGTATAATATCTTTTTTAAATGAATTAAATAAATAAAAGTTTGGGAGTAAGCTTGTATGACAAGCTGATTAATGAAAGATTACAAGTTCGAGTGAAATTATGTGTATAATATCTTTTTTAAATGAATTAATAAATAAAAGTTCGAAATTAAAAGGTAAATTATTATTTTTTTTAAAGTAAGATTTACTAATTCAATTAAAAAAAAAGGTAAATATGTCATTTACATATAATTCATAATTACTCTTAAGTTGCGTTTGGGAATTTGAATTTCAAAATATAGATTTGAATATCAACAATAGTGTAAATTATATAATAAAACACATGTAAATGTAATATTCATTATTATTTTTAAAATTCAAGGATTTGTTACATGACTATTTAATGGTGAATTTGAAATACCTATAGATATTTGTAAATTTGAAATTCATGTTTTTATATTTTTCAAATATATAATCATATTGAATTTTAACTAATTTATACATAACGTATGCATTTTATTCTCACAATTTATATAACAAATGAAATTCAAATCCAAATTTTCAAATTCATATTTCCAAATATAACATTAAATTTAACATTAGAGAGGCGTGTAAGTTTGGGTTCCAATCCAAGCAACTTTATTTTCATCGCAATATATATATATATATATATATATGAAAAAAAAAAACACACACGCAAGCAGATAAAATAAAAGTCAAATTCAAAAACTTAAAGTTTAGCTCAATTGGTTCATGTAGTCACCCTTAAAGTAGAAGTGGCAATTGGGCGGGTTCGGGTTGGGCCCATTCGGGTTTAGGTCCATTCGGGTTCGGGCCCATTCAGGTTCTGGCTCATTCGGGTTCGAGTATGTTTTACATCATTTTTATTTTATGTTAAATGTAATCATTCTTACGTAATTTAAATATATACTTTTAAAAATAAATTAAATATTTTATTATTATTTTTAAAAGTAACCTTTTATTATAATATAAATTTTTTAATTATATTTATTTATTAAAATCAATATTTGTTAGCACCAAAAGAATATAAAATTAATTTTTTATATAAAATAAAATTTTAAAATAATTTATTATAAAAAATATGATATATTATAAATTAATCATATTAATATTTAAAATAATTGATTTGATGAACTCGAATTTCAACATGTAAATACATTATAATTTATATTTACTACAAAATAAAAGACTTTTAGGGACGAACCCTGATATTCAACTATCCGTTTATGTATTTGTAAAATGTAAAAATTTTATACTTATGTAAAGAATCAAAACTAACATTCAACTCTTATAAGTAAGGATATTATTAAGTGAACCAATCTTAAATTTTGATATGATATGTTACTAAAAGTGAATTATATCTTAAATTATATCAAATGTAATAAAATAATAATAATTTAAAAAATACTTATCCAAAATAAAATAAATAATAAATTAATTACAAAATTAAATTAGCTAATTATGTTAAATACTTTTAAATTTTTTAAAAAGACATAATACTTTTATAAATCAATATTTGATACCTTAATTTAATAATGTGTCTAAGAAAACTATATATATGTTGCAAAAAGCAACACATTTTTTTTAATAGTTTTTATCTATTTTTTAATATAAGAAATACTATTATACTAGAGATAAGTTAAAATGAATTGAATTGTTGTTAATTAATTTTAATATATAGGAAATACTATTATACTATTATAAGGGTACTCTTAAAATAAAATAAATAAAAGACAAGTAATATTTTATATCAAAAAAATTTCACATCTTTAAAATCTTCATGAGTTTAAAATCTTTAGATGGTGGATTCAACAAGATATGAGAAGTTAAAATTATAAGTAAAAAATATAATTTTATTTTTGATAAAATTATTATTTTATCATATACATAAAATATAAATTAATTTTTAATTCAAATTATTAAAAAAAATATTAGAATAAAATTGATAAATAAAGTTCTTACTTTATAAAAAAATTATTTAATTACAGTTTGATAATTTTTATTTTTAGTATTAAATTCGGGTTCGGGTTGGTCTCAGGCTCGGGTATTTTCGAGTTCGGGTCATTTCGGCTTCGGGCCCTTTCGGGCTCGTGTAATTTTGGGCTAGGGCCATTTCAGGTTAGGGTTTTTTCAGGTTTGGGTTTTTTACTTTTTGGTCATATCGGGTTTGGGCGGGTTCGGGTTTTTCTGGGCGGTTTTTCGGGTTCATTTTGCCACCTCTACTTAAAAAGTGGCATCCAGCAGATTTGTAGTTTGAATCCCAACATCTACAACTCTTTCCCTTATTTTTAAGCTGCGATCTCTTTTATATATAAAAAAAAAAAAAACTCATATAAAGTTGGTTCAAACTTTTTTTACAAAATAAAAAAATAAAATTCACTTATACGTGTCTCTATATGAAAATATATAAAATATAAAGAATAAAAATGTAAATTTATTTTCAGATGCACATACAAAAAATTATTCATTTATTCAACCACATAACTCCTTACACCTTTTTTTTTTCATCCATTTAGTAAGTGTGACAAAAGCTAATAATACTAAAATAGAATCGAAGCCAAAAACATCATAAAAGGGGCCGAAATAGTAAACTATATTAATGAGGGCCGAATTCTAAATTAACGGACCAAAATAAAACTCATATATAATAAAATTTATATTATTAAAATTTTGGAAACATGGTTCCTGCCTGTCCCTAGATTGGCCTAAGTATCGAAATCCATTTCCAAGAGAAGTAGGATTAATAATCCTACAAAAAAATTAGGGAAACTTACAAGGTTATATTCAGCCGCCTCTTTTATTTTCTTCTACATATTTTTCTCAGGCTTTCACTAATCGCAATATTACAACAACAAAAAAAAATTGTTACCTTTCATTCATTTTTTTTAATTGCTTTCTTCGTTTTAAGTTTGAATATGTCTAATGAATTAGACCAAGTTTTAGTCCCATTTTTGGGTTTGAATTCCGTTGGCCAAGAGGCTTTTCTATGCATGCCATTAGCCAACATGTTCCCTAATGAAACCGATGACGACCAGTTCTCTGACGATGCTTACATGGAAGATATCATCGTATTCGAAACCGATGACATGGTCGAGTTTCCCCAGGATGTTCTTGTTAATGACGATACTCCAAAGATGATGAAGCCTGCCAGTAAATCAGCCATTGAAGGATTGGAGAAGGTAAAGATTGATGAAAGATCATCGGTTTCGTGTTCGGTGTGCTTTGAAGATGTTTCAATGGGGACAGAAGCCAGACGCTTGCCTTGCTCCCACGTTTATCATACAGCTTGCATTGTTAAATGGCTTCAAGAACGTAATACATGTTCATTGTGTCGATATAAGATGCCTGTTGTCGATTTTGATCTGAATTTCCCATTTCCTGCCATTGATTTCTGAAGTGGATTCTAAGAATACGACGCTTATATTTTATTTCAATGTGGTTTACACTATGTATAAGTTAAGGTTATGTTTTATTTTGTTTTTTGTGTGGTAACTGATCGACAAATTTGTTTGAAATCTTTAGGGTACCAAAAATATAATGAAACTGTACATTTGGTATCTAAAGTCTAAATCGAGTCCTTATATATTACATGATTATTAAAAATCTTACTTTTTCATTCTTATTTTATTTTTATTTTATTTTTTCTATTTCTTATGTTCTTTTATTGTTTCCCTATATGATATTATGCCTCTCTAGCTACCGCTTACGACGGAATATTCAGTCACCACCATTTTGTTTTCTATGGATATTTTTGTCGAAAAAAATATCGAATTTGTCAGAAATAATATTTTCGACATAATTTTTCATCGGAAATAATTTATTGAGAATGTCCATATTTTTTACTAAATTTTTATTTCCAAAAGAAAACTATCAGTGACTAAATTATTTTCGACGAATTTTTTTTAAATTTTCGACGAAATGTGAGTTTTTTCCGAAGCTTTGTATTTTGTGGTGTATAAATTTTAGTAGATATTAATTTGTTTTGTTATGCACCGTTTTGAATAACCTTACAAATGCTGAGATTGTTCCTAAAGAACAATATTGTTCAATTAATGTTTGTTCAAAACAGGTGGACTCTTTTAAAGCAAAATAATTATTATATGGCAAATAATTAGGTGGTATGTTTTTTACATACCATGCCTAAACTTATTTTTTTGGTTTAACCTAAATGAAAAGTAAAACATATTTTAATTTGAGACAATTGGAATAATAATCCCTTCTACTCAGCTAATAATAGTTTTTTTTTTTTTAATTTTTATAAGAGATGTGTTCTGTATGTGATAAAAATAAGTAAGGAGAGTGTTTAAATAAAAGATATATTAGTACTTATAGTAGACCTGATAATTTCGAATATGATATAAAAAATTAATTAAACACGATAGAAAATATGATACGACAAAAAAAAATAACATCAATATCAAACGAATATACGAATGTGTCAAAATCTATATAACACAGATTATTAACATGCCAATTTTTTTTTATAAATATATAACACTTAAATACGATTATGACAAAAAAATAATACAAATATGATAAGGATACACGAATTACAAAATTTAACTTATAGTTACTAATATTTTAGCTTGTATAAAAAACAATTATATTCGAGATGTTTAATTCAAAAATTTTAAACATAGAACTTAGAAAGGGATTTGTTTAGGTAATTTGATGGATTTAAAGAGGAGATTTGGATATTAGCCTATCAGTAAATCAGCCATTGAAGGATTGGAGAAGGTAAAGATTGATGAAAGATCATCAGTGACGACGTCGTGTTCGGTGTGTTTTGAAGATATTTCAATGGCGACAGAAGCCAGACGCTTGCCTTGCTCCCACGTTTATCATACGGCTTGCATTGTTAAATGGCTTCAAGAACGTAATACATGTCAATTGTGTCGATATAAAATGCCTGTTGTCGATTTTGATCTGAATTTTTCATTGCCTGCCATTGATTTCTGAAATGGATTCTAAGAATAATATGACTGTCATTTCAACGTGGTTTACAGTTTGTATAAGTTAAAGTTATGTTTTATTTTCTTTTTGTTTCTCTAGAGAATTTGTTTTGTGCTGTAAATTGATCAACACAATTTGTTTGTAATCTTAAAGGGTATCCAAATTATAGTCAAACTGTTCATTTGGTACTTAAACCCTAAACCCTTATAATCCGAATCCTTGTATTACATGATTATTAAATATACCTAATTTTTCTTTCTGATTCTGACGTTATTCTATTTCTTATGTTCTTTTATTGTTTCCCCTACATGAAAATTATGCTTTCTAGCTACCACTATTGATAATTAAATTTTAGTAGATTAATTTGTTTTCGAAGTTTAATCTAATTGATTTATGCTGGCACATTTAAGAGGTGATATTTAACAGATTTAAAATTGAATTTCAACATCTGCAACCCTTTTTCTTATTTTCAGATTACGGTTTTTTTTTATTATTATTAAAAATGTTTTATGATTTCTATGAAAACCTTTTAAACCAAGATTGGTCCTAAATAAAGGTGTTCATGGGCCGGGTCGGGTTTAGGTATGGTATTAACACTGTATATACTTGTTCAAACTAGGCCCAATCCGAAATATGAGCTTCAAATTCTATCCAAGCCCGTCCATATTTGTAAATGGATAACCCAAACTTGTTTAGACTCACCTATATATATATATATTTTAAAAATTTAAATAAATATTTTATTATTATTTAAATTTTAGTAATTTTATCTTTTTTTTTTATTAAGTTCTAAAACATGAATAACTTAGCATATTTTTAAATGTTTACACTATAATATTATATATTTTTTATATGATATAAATTACATAATATATAAAATATAAAAATAATATATTATATTATATTATATAAATGAAAAATGAGCCGGATTTGGGCCTTGATTGTTGGAGTTAAGGCCCGGCCCATTTTCTAAATTGATCTCATTTTTTGCTCAAACCCATATTTAGGGCATAATATTTTTGTCCAAACCCTCCTAAATATGAACGAGCTTTCGAATTTGAACAGATAGCCCGACCTTAAGCAGGTCTAATCCTAAAAAAACATTGTTCAATTAATATTTAATCAAATCAAGACTCTTTACAGAAATGCTAGCAAATTCAGAATGTAGAGGTGGTATTAATGAGAGCAAATATGCAAAAAATTACTGGATCAAAGCTTAATTTTAGTGTTTTTAATATTATTTGTAATACTGATAACTTAAAATTTTTATTATTTGAGGTAGAAAATATTAAAAATTAATATAAAACATGAAAAAATAAAATTTATAGATGTTCAAAATGGAAAATTAACATAATTTTGAAACAATTCATAAAAAAAGGAATATTCAATTTAAGAGAAAAATAAAAAATGATAATTGAAATGATATAAAAAATAAAAAAATTGCACCCATGGCGATGGGCGCTGGGCCTTTGTAAAGCTTCATATGGCCTCACCTTTATTTGTTTTTTATTATTTCTTCCTTTCATTTTTTTCGGATAAATAATTAATTTCCCCTAATAAGTATTTACCATTTAGCTTTGAAAAAAAAAAAAATGAGATTCCCCTTCCTCCTTCACTCCTTTCTCCCAAATCTCTGTTTTTGCTGAATACAAATCCCTATATTCTCTCTTCCTTTAACATGGGTATTTTACCCTTAATATCTTAAACACCAGAAAAGAGAATTTTTCTTTTTTTTTTTCTTCGTTGTTTCGATTTTTCTGGAGTTTTTATTATCTGGGTATTTCTCAAAATGGGGAAAAACCAAGCTTACAAGGCTATGCAAAGATCAAAGCTTGGCTCTACCTCTGCTGGCCCTGAAGAGATCGAGGATGGCCTGGTTTGTACCATTCCATATTCAAACAAATTTTCTTTCTTTTACATATTTCTTTTATGGGTTTTTCTTTTTCTAAATTTATGTAAAAGATTTTTTTTTTTATAGTTACTTGCACTTGTTTTTCTTTTGGGTACTTTCTGTTTGTTGATTTAATTCATTTTATTGATAGATGTGTGTCTTGGTGCTTCTAAAGTTTCCATTTTTCTGTTTTTGGATCTTTTAAAACCTTGTTGGCTGATTTTGAATCAACTTGTTAGTCATAATTTCTGGATAGGTAAATTTTCTAAGTATTGGAAGTAAGAAGTTCTTTAGAGAAAACATTAATGTGAATCTTATCTCTAATTGGTTTGAGAATCACTGTGATAGTCTAGAGTTTGATATGGTGGTGTAGATTGGTTATGATCTAAAACTGAATTCTTGTAAAGCATGAATACATCCGCTTCCGGCCTACAATAGCATTCAAATATTGACCTAAATTAGTTCTTGAAAGAAACAGGGTGTGATAGCATAGAGATATGCTAATAAAAGAATATATTATTTTGTTTTACATCAGTATAATTTTGATTCGATGATGAATCATTCTATAGTGGGAGTTTATGGTTTTCAATTCATCTCTAATTTTTCTTATTTCTAGGTTAGAAATCAGTGTAATAAATGTTAACTTATGCTTCTTTAAGTATGCAATCATTCTAATTACTACGAACTTGTTTTTGGTCTATGCCTATTAAGTCCTGTTGTTGCCTGATAGCTATTACGTTTGCTAACTTTGAATTGTTTGATGAAGAACTTCAGACCCTTGGCTGCAAATTGTTTTTTTGCTATGGGATTGTAGAATTTTATTGGATTATCCAATTTGCTAGTTGTATACTGAATAACTTTCATTTTCCGGAGCTTTTCTGATGAGGACAATCGCAGGTGGATGGTTCTTTTCATTCACCAGAGTGGCATGCTGCTCGTTTGGCCAGCCTCAAAACTTCTCATACGGTTACCTGGGAAGAGTTTAAAAAGAAGCAAAAGGTAGCTATGGCAATATTTCCCCCTTGTTTTTCTCATCTTGGCTAGTTGCTAAAGTATTTATGAATTGGTATTTAACCGTATAAAGATGCATACGGAATGAATTATGTGTGTCTGTTATTAGAAAAGCATATTCAAATGTATATGTTGGAAAAATCATTCAAAACCGATCGAATTCCATTTTTTTTTTAACATACAATGATCCACCAAACATACCTACTTTCTCCTTAATTATTAGTTGAATTTAATGATGTAATTAATGTCAGTACAGAAAGGGAAAAAAACTATATTAGCAGTTTGTGAATTTGGCTATTTGTGCATTAGAGAGAAGCTTGCTGCTTTGCTTTCAAGTTTCAAGTCTTTGTGAGTTAGTTGACCAAAATAATGTCCAATTAAGCATTATTGGTCAATCACAACCATGCCATAATGATACTGGTTTCAAACATCAGTAACTAAGCTGCATTGGACTGAGATTCAACTACTAGACACTAAGAAATTAAATGAAGAACACACATGAGGCACTAAGCTGGTACAGAGATCCCTTAAATTTGAAGGAGGAGTTTCTGTGTTGAAGTTATTTGTTCATTTGCTAAATAGATGAGCATAGGACTACTGTCTGGACTAATCTGGTCGTTAAATTGCATTGCTAGCCCAGCAATCTATTGGATTGTGATAAACAACATGACTCGTAAGGTGGATTGTAACATCAGTTTGTTTATTTTGTTGATATGCTAGGAAGATGCATTGAGAAAGGGGGAATTAGAAGCAGATACAGATCGAATGATGAGAGAGTATAGAGCTCAGCTAGATGCCGAAAGGGCACACAAGCTTGCACATGGTAGAAACCACTCCGGTAGTAAATCTAGCCATAAAAAGGGTATGTGTAAAACGCCTTAAAGAGGCCAGTCTTTTCATGCTTGTGTTATAGTTATCTCTTTTTCTTGCTCTCTAAGGGTGTTAACTTCATTTCAGATCGAAAAGACAAAGATGCAAAGAAGCGCAGCAGCAGAAAGAGAAAGGTAGTTATAGTTTCTAACAACTTTATGATTCAAAATTTATGTTTAAATTGCATGTGAATCGAAAAGGATGATGAAGTTGATATATATTTTTTAATATGCAAGTTATTTTTAGTTTTTTTCTCCTGTTATCCTTAATGAGATTAGAAACACCATTTAAACTCTGCATCTATATTACTCACCTGTCATAAGGGAAGCTCTATATTCTGCATGTAAATCCCAATAAAAATTGTTTCTGTTGGAGATAGGACTATATTGCTGAAACTTTCCCTAGTTGTGAAAGCTTAATGCAACAATTTGGGAAGTGGTTGTGTTGATTTGGAGTTGAAAGAGCTAATGTGTAAAAGGAGAGTCATGGTGGCCAAATGTGGTGCTACTGAGTACTGAGTCTATTGGAAAAGTTCAGATAGTTGGATGAGATTTCTTGTTAGGTGACCGTTGAGTTTATTGATTGTGGGAAAGAGTTTTCCATGGCATTGTTTGTGGTGGGAGTAGTATTTTCTCTTTGGAATTGTCATTTCCAGGCCTGTTGTCTATTGCTGAGAAAAAAAGCTTCTTTGATTTCTGGCCACTTGGGCTGAGCAGGCAATTAAAAAGGAATTGCTTCTGATTTATGAGAAAGCCACTCAAGGTTGGGAATTGGACAATGGAGTCTTTTAAATTGCCTTTTTGAACGGTATCCAAGAAGAGGGTGTCTCAGGCTGGAGACAAACTGGGGAATAGGTTGTTGAGTTCTTATTAAAAGTGTTTGAGGCGAGATTAGGAACAGACAACCTTGAAGCGTGTTACAGATCCTCCCATGGAAGGCGGCAGCATTTCAAGGTGAAAATTTAGTGAAGAGTGAAAAAAAGCTGCCATATGGCTAAAGCAGAAAGAATCTGTGAATAATCTTCATTTGATTTCTCTTGATCAAGGTTTTTGTGTTGGTAAGTTAGGCTGGGGAAGGCTAGGAAAAATTTGGACATATTAAGAAGTCAGAGTGGAGTGGTGGACTGATGCGTGGTATGGTTGCCTAGGCACTGTCTTTGATGGTGCAAATGGGATGAGAGGATCAAATGGATACTTTATTGAATTTTTTATCTGGTATTTTAAAAACATTGTTTATGTGATTCTGTTTAGTGAACCTTTCTGGTCTTGCTTGGACTTTTTTGATGTCTTAGAAAATCAGATATAGCTGAAATTTATATTGCTCCGACTCTTCATTTTTTTTGAAGTACTCGTGTCCGACACAGGACATGGGTATAGGGATATGATTCTCCAAGGACCCTCGAAATACATGAAAAAACTTAGAAAGAATTGAACATACCTGTGTCGGATACATACTCGTATCCGACACTCACACCCGTGTCCGAGTGACATAAGCTGAAATTAATGGACCCATAAGTGGACAGAAGCATAGTATGAAACAGAACCTAAATTTTATTATCTCTTCTTATTATTGTTATGAAAATGTGAACTGAAGCACACTCGTTAAACGTTGACTTATGCAGCGCTCAAGACGGAGGTCCTCTGACTCTAGCTCCTCCAGTTCATCCTCGGAATCTTCAAGTAGTGATGACGAAGAGAGGGAATCAAGAAGATCAAAGTCTAAGAGAGATAAGAAAAAGAAGCACAAATCAAAAAACAAGAACTCAATCAATGAAGAAGCTGAAGGTCCTCTGCCACTTTCTAGATTTTTTGAGAGTGTGAAGAGTTAATGGCATCATAAAAATACTGTTTGTGTACTTGATACAGATTTCCTCAAGTAGAAGATGATTTTTCTCCCATTCTAAGAGCTTGTAATGATCTTTAATTACTTTACTTTTCTACTTTAGTTGTGTTTTGTTGAATTCTGCTTCATTTCTTCTACATGTAGTGGAATCATATCATTCACTTTGATGAATTGTATGATATTTATTTGTTGAAACCTGTTAAATTTCTCCCACCAATCTCTCTGCCTGTTTGCATTAAAAAAGAATTCTAGGGTTACTCTGAACTGGCCCTTTAGAATCAAATTCATTGACGCTGATATACGAAATGATTTACATCTAAGAATGGCCATTATTGATGAGTTTTACTAGATTTTTGACATGTTAATAATCCTTATTATATATATTTTGACATATTTCTGTTATGTTATTATTTTTTTGTGTTATATTGCATTTTATGTCATATTTTAATTATATTTCTCATTATGTCATGTTCATATCATGTGATCGTGTCGTCTCTAAAATTATCGGGTTTAAGTTTTGGTGAAAAATAATGTTACGACGGGGCAACAAGGGATAGAACATAGGATAGAACAATAAAAGAAATCAAGACAGCCGATACAAATACCAATATTTATCTGTTTTCATTTCCTGCATTCAGCCCATAATTAAATAATATCAATTCAAGAGGATGAAACATATATACAGGAAGAAATCAATCACCAAAACATAAAAGCCTTTTTAACCACACTGATCAAAGCCACAATAAATAAATGGCATATGAATCATCACTTCTGCTGCAGATATTCCGGGTTGAATTCAAGTGCCTCTCGATATATCATCTCCTTAATCTGCTCTTCTGTTAATGCACGCTGCTCGAAGTCGAAGTTAAAGGGGGTCATGCACACAGGCTCATCACTTATGTCATGCAATGATGTTAGGTAGGGATGAGCAAGTGCATCCTCGACTGCAACAAATAGGAAAGTAGTATTACACAAGGTTAAAAAAACCGAACCGAAAATCAAATTGGTTGAACCGGCCGGTTCACTTAAACAAGGTTTTAAGTATTTAAAAAGTAATTTTAATGTTAAATAAATATTAAATATAGTAAATAATTAATAATAATATGTATTTGACTCAATGATATGATCTTTAATATATAACTAAAAGGTTAAAGGTTCAATTCTCATCAATTACACAAAAAAAAAAAAAAAAATGAAAAAAAAAAGTAAAAAAATATATATCAAACCAGTTTTTACCGGTTTTTTACCCGTTAAACCGGTTCAACTAATACCCGATTTTATATAATGTATCAAACCGGTTGGACCTCCGGTTCCCGTTCAACCAGCCAGTCCGGTTTCTTAATTCATGGTATTACGTGAGTTCCAACTCAAAATGAAGAAATTGCAACATTGAATCAGCTAGAGAAAGACAATGACAATTAACCTAAATGTGACAACTTTGCATGCATTGGCAAACTTTTGTAAGAGAATTATGAAACAGTATAACACACGCTGAATAATATATGATGTGCCGCATGGCAACAGGCATATGCATAACCGGGAGAGAGAGAGACTTTTTTTTTGTTGCAAAAAACTCACCAGTAATCCTTAGTCTGGGATCAAATGTCAACATCTTTTCAACAAGATCAATAGCTAAAGGGTGGACATTTGGAAACTTTTCAGTGAAAGATTGTCGGCAATAAAGAGGGAGTTGCCGTATGTATCTCTTAGCATTTTCATTCAAAAACTCCAATTCAGCTTCTGATGGGGTGCCAATCAGCTGCAAGGCAAAGGGTTCATTATTCATGGAGAAATATTACAAGAATTTTTTAGTTTGCCATATTTTCTACCTAAAATGCTCACAGCACCATATTTAACAACTTATTTGTTTGTATTTTAGATAACTTTATACTGGTTGGGAGAAAAAAAGGATTTACCTCCATAAGCAATCGGAGCTGATGCACGTGATCTCTTCCAGGAAATAATGGCTTCTGATCCATCAATTCCATAAAAACGCAACCCACTGACCATACATCAATGGCAGCAGTATAATCTGAAGAGTTTAGCAACAGTTCTGGTGCACGATACCATCTTGTAACAACATATTCCGTCATAAAATCACTTTCAGAGGTGACACGAGCCAGTCCAAAATCACATATTTTCAAGTCGCAATTAGCATTCAGGAGAAGGTTGCTAGGTTTTAAGTCCCTGTGCAGAACATTAGCAGAGTGTATATACTTCAGCCCACGCAAGATTTGATAGAGGAAATACTGCAAAGCACAACGAAAGGTGGTTAGTTTGATGTAAAGGCACAAATCATAACCCTTAAAGCATGGGCAACATAATTAACTTAGGTACTGTTCAGTTGTTGCTTTTGTTACTTGGTTTTTTCTTTCTGGAAGCAAAAAACAAGTTTGGAAACAAAAATAAACAATCTCTTGACAAATTTTACATTAAAATATGTGAGTTTTGGTATAAAAAAAAAAAGGAAAAGTTTTACTTGTATATAGAACAACTATGTTAGAAATGGTGTTACTTTTAGTCATTTGTTCATTTTTAATCAATTAACATTTGCTTCTACTTAAATAGTTTCCTATTGAGAACACAAATTTTGATAGGATTAAAATTACTAGAATTCTGCTTATGTGAATAAATAAAATTTGCATTTAAATGTGAACAAGTTTAAGGGTTACTTTATTTTTTGCAATTATGCTTTTCTTTGGAATTGTATGAATCAACTCTAACCCTAGGTATGAAGCCTTTGGGACCTTAAACTTGAATCCTAAGAAAATCAAGGGCATGAAGACTATGATGTCTTTCTTTGTTGCTTATTATTTAAATTTCAGCAATCATTCAAATGTAAATCAACCCTGAAGCCTTTCTTTTGAAGTTGAACCCTAGCAAAACCATATATCCAAGCATAAACTAACCCTCATCAGTTGGCCCTAACAGGCTAACAGCATTTAAATTCACTGTTCAAGAAACCTTACTTTCCACATATTTACTCCTTTTTCCCCTCCAACAAGCATATATATTTGATTTCAAACCCTAAATTGTACCAACTTTTTGACAATTAGAGGCTGGAAGCACACTAGTTAGCTCTCTAAAACCCCAAGAAATTTCTCTATGCCATATTTGTCAGAGTGAAATAGATGGGTAATGATTGCATTTATAGAAACTGATATTGCCAATTCAATGAAGTAAGAAGATAGAGTGACTAGGAAGAAGAAAATCCCTGTACTGGCTAACAGCTTGGCTTGAAGGGAGCAAAAATAAGAATCTAAATTAACATAGTCAACTGGAAATAGCTGTAATATAAAAACTTTAACTAGTAACTTAAGGAATATGATTCTATCATAAAAAGCAACCACATGTCTATATTCCAACCTGACAATGCTCTTCTGATAAAGCTTGATTAGAATGGATTATCTGATGCAGGTCAGTGTCCATCAGCTCATATGCAATATAAACATCATTAAAGCATTCCCTCTGGGCTGGTGGAATTATATCCCTGATTGCAACTACCTGCATAAAAGTCGCAAATGAAACTTACTCACAACGATAAGAAAAAAAATATTTTTCTTCCTAGATTTCTCTCTCACTTTCTATGTTTGTGTATATTCACAACTGGAGGAAAAAGATATTGACACGAAGAAAGAACATTTTATAACCAAATAATGTCAAGGGTTTACATGGAAAGCTAAGGTTTAAACAAAAATCACCAGTGATAGCATTAGCAACCACAAATCTGACAAAAGATTTCATCAACCTGAACAACCAAAAAACCAAATTCGGCCCAAAGAAGACTTATACATAGATGTTATTTATATTTAATAATCACATTAGTGCAGCCACTAAGATGGAACGACATTGTTTTAAAACTTGGAAGTACAATTTTAGTTGAGGGCTTTGAGGCTTTTTATTAGAAAATATGATCCAGCATCCCCATCTAAAAAAGAAATAGAAACACTGCTAGGGTTACGTAGAAATGATCTTACTTTCTGTTCTTCACTTAAGGTTCCTAAATGCTCTATGACAGCATAAACTAAACCTTACCATAAAAATCCCTCCTCTTAAATCATTAACAACATAGTATGAGGAATATGCAAGTCTTTGATAATTATAGAAAAAGGATTAATTATTCTGTGCAAAGCTTGGATATTCCTGGAAAATGGACGATGGTAATGAATCAGATAAGCCACTTCATATGAAAATGAAATAAAACTCGAGCATTGCTCATAAGTAAAGCATCAAGATGTTATTAACTGTAACCCTTTTAGATTCTCAAGTTAAGGCTTATTTGCATGATTGGCGAGTAAATATTCCTATGTTGCTCCGACTTTTTTTTTTCCCTCTAAAGTCTAAAGTATTTATGATGGACACATATCAAACACCCCAAAATGGAAATGGGTTCTGATCCCCCAATACAAGAATAAAACTTAGAAAAAATTGAAGGCACTCATGTCAAAAAATCAATCCCGAATCCAAATAACATAGCCATCAAGCATCAACCACGTTAAAACAGCAAAAAATGGAAAATAAAAACCAAACTCAGAATTAATAAAAAATGGATTGAATTGAAACCAAGTTAAAAGAAAAAAAAAATCCACTCACTGACGTTTTCATGATCCATGTGACGAAGCAGCTTGATCTCACGAAGAGTTCTCTTAGCATCAATCTTGTTATCAAATGCATTAGCTATCTTCTTTAATGCCAATTGTTCATTTGACTCAGAATTCAATGCAGAACTAACCCCCCAAATAATTGGGGGAAAAATGACAAAATAATAATTCATTAATTAACAAAAATGAATCAAATAACCGAGTGAAATTAAACAGATAATAATCAAAAGAAGAAGATGAAGAAGAGTTTACCAAACGATGCCGTAGGCGCCTTTCCCAATAGGCATAATAGGGGGTTTATATTTAGCAGTGACCTCAAATATGTTGCCAAATATATTATACTGAATAAATCTTCCGCCGTGGCTAAGAGTGGCCGGAATATTTTCCATCCCGGCGGCCATTTGAGGTGGCTGTTTCTGGTGGTGTTGCGGGTCAGGTTGTTGCGGCTGAGCTGCCTCCGCCATCTCGGTGTCCGCCGGCTGAGGTGGTCCTCCGCCTTCCATTCTTTTACCTTATTTTGCTGAAAAAAAGATAGAAAAAGAAATTGGGGTGGGTGGGTGGGTGGATTGGAAGGATGCGTAGTATTTTATTGGTCAATGGAGCCTTTTTTTAGGGGGGTTTTTGCATGAAATTAATTAGCTCAATCTTATGATTTTCTCTACAGATGCAGAGGAAAACTGTTTTCATTTTTTTTTTCATTCTTTTTCTTTACTTTTTCTTGTTTTCTGTTTTTTTTTTCCCTTAATTAGAGAGGGAAGTTTTTTAATGAATAGTGATGATAAATACTATTTTTAAATATTAAAAAATTATATTTATATTATATTTTTTATAATTAAATTAATTTTTTTTTTTAAATATCAAATAATAATTCAAATCAAATCTAACTAAACCCAAATCTGAAATATCATGTTTCAAATCAAACTTGATTCGAGCTAGACATTGAACAAATCTAGCTTGCTTTATTGAATTAATTTTTTTAGATTTTAATAGAGCTCTACATTATTTTAGTTTATTCCTTAGAATTGATGGCATTTTAGAATATAGCCAAACATATTATTATTGTAATTAAACTAATTGAAAAACAAGTTAATTTTTATGGAATTATAAAGTAAATTTTTTTTTGAAACCTTTGTTAAAAAAATTCTTCAACACTTCAATTCAATAGCTAAAACCAAAAAAGCACCATAAACATGTTGCTATGATCAACAAAGATAAAGAGAAGAAAGATAGATTAGATTATAGAATTATAATCATCAATGTCAAATGTAGATATATATTTGATATAAGTATGTTTAATTTTTTTTTTTTTTTTACTTTTTTTATATATTTGAAAGATTCTTGAAATATCATATTTTCATATTCATATCCGAATATAAATCAATCACAAGTTTCAAACACGAATACTTAAAAAAAAATTGAATCTATTGAATCAAAACTTAAATTGCATTTCACGATATTCAAACTAAGAATTCTATTACCCTCAAAAATTGCAGAAGTGTAGAAATCCTAAGCAAAAATGAAACAAAAAAGTAAATTAAGTTCAATCTAAACAAAAAAAAAAAAAAAGTACTTTAGTTCTAGATAAACTGCAGTAGGCAGCATGTATAATAAAAGAGCAGGGAATAATTTTAGTGCTTTGAGGGTACAAACAAGTTCTTAACAAGATTAACAATTATTAAAGGTAATTCTGAAAGTATGCTGGCTAGGTCTGATTTTCTCACCAAATTCAACCAGGAAGGAAGATGCAGCATTTAAAATTCTCAAGGCTCATATTATTACACCAATGGATGTTATACTGTTAATTTTAATGCTACTATACAACAATATATATATATATATATATATATATGAATATGAAAACAAGCACAAAGAAAACAAAAATCAACCTTGAAACCCATTTTCGTCTGGATTAAAGTAATGTCAAACTGCAGAAAGGCTAGCCCACTTCCCAAGTTCGTAAGGATCAGCATAGTAATACAACTTGATTCTATTTGACAGAGACAAGCCTGCAGCAACAGGTGGAGCTCTAAAACCAGAATCATCCTGCTCCGTCGGCTTGTCCGCAAATGCTGCAACATCTCCCAGAAGTTTGAAAGAGATTCTCCGAGTTTGTAATTGTCTAGGGAAATCAAAGTACATAGCTGTTCCTGGTTTGGCCTCCGGCAATCTGTATTCTGCAATAGTCACCATGTTGGATCCTATTCCTTCCTGTAAAATTATTCTAGTAAGTTTCCCAGGAAAAGGTTTTTGTTGTATCAAATCTAAAACAGAATTATTTTCATAGGGACCAAACACAAAAATAGGGGGTTAAGGAAAGATAAAATCTAATCCTGAATACCATACAGAGGTAATTTTTTTCTAAAATTTGTAAAAAGTAGCCGCTGTTATCCGGACTTAGGAGTTAGTGTCGGATACAGATATATTTGGAAGATCGTACTCTCATACTCATGTACAAATATCTGTCAGACACATGTACTTTAGGAAAAATGAAAAGTTCGGGTAACATAGAAAGAAGCCAAAACTGCTGAATAGATATGAAACAAAAATCAGATGACCTGGGCTAGGTATTTGGTACCACAGCAAATGCTAAATAAATATGAGCACGAATAAGTAACAGCAACATGACTCATGCATACGTGTTTGGTAATCATCATTAATCAGCATGACACCAATTTCTCAACTTTATTAATACTGTTGCAGCACTTGTGCTACCGCAGCCGATGTCCTTAAGCAAGTTGAATAAATAAAGTATTATTTCACTCATAATATGAACCTACAACCAGGATTAGAGAAGAATAGGGGCTAAAATGTAGTATTAGCAGTCTAACTTATTGAAAATATTGTGACTTGCTAGATTCAGACACAAAACGAATCTTTCCATTGTCCCATTTCACTAAAATGTGCATTCCTCTAGAAAAGAAAGAGAATAAAGTACATGTTGATAAAAGTTAAGGGAGGTCTCAGAAAATCTTTAATCTCACCCATCAAGAGGAGAAAAGGGGAAGAAGCATATAAAATTAGCCTTCTCTCTCCCTTTCTCTCCAACTTCACTTCCCCATCTCTTCCAAATCTAAAATTAGGCCTCATTGTATTTCCACCACCATAATCCCTGGTTAAAATTAACAAGCAGTACAATAAAGGCAAGTCTAACAGATACCTGGAGTGCAGATACTTGAATATATAGAACAGCTGGAGAGATATGTCTGTCTTCTAAAAATGTTATCGATGTATCCCAGATATCTACATCTGAAGATGGTGAATGGGTAATTCTAGGCTTTATTGCATTGAAAGCATCCAGTCGGAATCCAGCAAGCAATGGTGAAGATAGAGGCAGATACTGCTCTAAGACCAGATCATTGTCCATTGGCCTCTCAGCCTCAATTGGAATCTGAAAGTGAACAAGGATTACGGAGGCAATGCACACACAGTATGAACATGGAGCAAAACACTGGAACAATGCATAAACAGAGCATTGAAGCATAACTATTACCTTGAATCTATTTAATTGTGGAACTCTGTCCAACCAGTTTCTATAATTCATTTGGTCAGTGCTTTGTGACGATGTAAGCCCCATCTCTTTTCTCACAGGGCTTCCAGCTATCACTATTCGTTTGGCATGAAGGCATGGATCACTTTCAATTGCTCCTCCAAAAGAGGCACGTCGAGTTTCTTGTGCAAAGGGATTTTCATCAAGAGACAAGAAATTTAAGTCTTTATCAAAATTAACAGAGCTTGAACCAGGCCGCTGAAGGCGTAGTGTTATCCAAACAATACGACATCTAACAGGATTCCTGAAAGTAAATTTTATATGCCGGGGCAACTTATCCTCTCTAGCTGACTTCTCAGGTCCATAAAGTTCTGGTGAAGAGGTAATCAGGGACTGGACATCCCATTTTCCGACACAGGACCTTTCTTCCCTGTCTATTTTATTGCTTGCCCAGATTTGCACCTGTGTAATAATAGGAGAAACTGTTCAAAAAATGCAAAACCTTGAAAAAAGTTAAAAAGGCTACCTTTTATTGCAGAAATGGAACCTGAAACGAAATTGCTGGACAAGAGGAAAAGAAACTCAAGGCCTATGGCACATGGAGCAATAAACAACATGATAAAGACACATTGAAACAGAAAACACAAAGAAATGATAGGGCATGACAATCATAAAAGCATAATAACCTCTGTAGCTATACAATATGAAAGAAGATAGTATGAATGACAGAAATAAGAGGGCACATAACAAATGCAGCTCATGTATTCAAACATATCCAAACAATATGCATAATTATGTTACACATGACAAACATAGAGTTCCAACCAACTCATAGGATAAGATTCTAATGCTGCAATTTGTAGCTAACTAAATCACTATCTTGTATCTGACCTTATTTTAATAAGAAAATATTAAGAATTAAAGCAAGAATGATTGAAAATTTAATATTTGTGAATAAAAATTGCTTGAAGAAAGCATATCTAGGAGTCATTCTGAGCCATAATATCAAATCCATTTCTTAATTAGAGGTCTTTGGTTTGAATCTTAGAGAAGGCCGAGGGGAATGGGGATTTATGGCATGGGAGAGGGGTACCTAGTGCTGTAGCCGAAAGGGCTTTCACACGTATTAAAACAAAAACAAATCCATTCCTTATTTATAGACATTGACATAGTTATAGCAAAGTGTTTAGTACCAATAAGTGAAGTCAAGTGCACAACATTAGTACACTTAATTTAGTAGTCTGTCAGAAACATTCTAAAGTACTGCCTAAGAAGTTTAATTGTCTGAAATACAAAGCAAGAACACAAATAACACACACACACACACACAGAGTATGGGCATACATGTGGCTGAGTACAAAAGACATCCATATCACACTAGGATGATAGTACAAGACACAGCATAATGAATATACAAATTTCTAAGAGCAAATCCTTGTGTCAGATTCAACCTTCCCAGTATCATAGCTGGTGTTGTAGGAAACTACTTAAGTTGAGGACCGCTGCTCTTTATTTTATCAAGCAGCAGAATTGGGAGATTACTTGGATGCATTCTCTCTTGTTAATGCTAACTGTGTTTTGTATGATGAGTGCTGGAGACTAGAGCTCATTTATTTTCATCTTGTACCTTCTCAAAGCAGATTTGGCAGCTGGTACTCCAGTTGTGTGGCATTCATAGGCAGCTTGGAGATTGGTCTTATGAGTTTAGTTAGGTGCAGCAAAGATTTAAAGGGAAGGCACTAATTACAGTTGTGCCAAGGCTAGCCTAGTGCGCCTTTCTTTATTTTATCTGGCTAGAGAGAAATAGCAGGAGTCATGGCATGAAGGCAAGTTCCACTGATGCAATTCTCACTCGAATAAAGGAGGTGGTTCGCATTAGGCTTAAGGGATTGCAGAAGATGGCTGATGAAGAGTCAACAGGATGATAGTGCAAGCCTGGGACTTAGAGGAAACAATATTGATCTAAGTGCTGTATTCCGGTTTTGACAACCCTTTGTTATTTCATAACTACTTAATGCTAAGCAGCCTGTATTTTATAGTAGGTTTGCGTACTTCTTTTGATGAATAAAAAATTTGATTTATCCAAAGAAATAATAATATTTTGTTAATTGTTTAAATATTCAATGCTTGAAGCTTATTATAGTTTCATCTCGCAAGCATTTATCAGTTACCCAAAATTGGTTTCATTGGCAATCAGCTGTTTTATCTCTGTTAAACTATGCTGCTCCAACTCTTCATTTTTCATAAAATACTACAGTCCCCAAAATGTATACGAGGAAAGGTGTCATGGCTACCGAGATCTAACCCTCCAAATATAAAGAAAAACTCAAGAAACATTGAAAACATCCATGTCGGCCACATAATTATGCCCGAGTCTGAGCAACATAACTGTCAGGGAAGTAGAATCCAAGCATTCTAATGAGTTTTTTATACTGAAATGACATCAAGAAACGCTATATGCTTTAGAAGCATGTCAAAAAGGGTCTTTGTGTAACTAAAGCACAACATTTGCTGGGGTAAAACATAACTGAGAATAGATACTAATTTAAAACTATAACAGAAGTTCAGCATTTGCTATATGGGAGTGACACATAATTGAGAATGTATATTAATTTAAAGTTGCTTCTAAGAATGATACACACATAAAGGCTTCATAATGGACACCACTAGACCTTACCCATTTACGTTAACAAGATAAAAATACAGCAAGAAGATGGGTACACTTACCACAGGAGCATCAGCTTCTGAATAACCACATGGACTAACAAGCAATACGACTCCAGTGACATCTGAAAGTGTGCCAAGAACAATAACAAATTCAGCAGAGGTAGTATTAGGGGGAGCCTTCCAATATGAATGTCGTGATCCAGAATCCAGTGGAGTGAGTAATGACAAGAATGGTGCTGAATCTGTAGCTGTCTCAACCTACAGTTTCATTGCAAGTGGTTAGACGCTAAGAAAAACTAAATCAAAGCATCTCAACATTTTTCTCTAGAAAATATGAAGCATAAATCTTGTAGCATGAAGATTACATAGCAGTACCAAAAGATACTTATTCCTTAAGTATCCTCCATGGACAATAAAGCATTAAATTTTTTCCATATGGCCAGCCCGACTTTCTAGACATGTCTATTGTTAGAACTACTAAACAAGTTTGAAATTGGTAAAAGGGAGAAACGTTTCAGTTTATCATTTTTTTTTTAATTTCCCATATACTGAATTTAGTGATAATATCATGAACTTATTTTAAAAGTGTTTGCTACAAAACTCAAGTAATGAAGGGGAAAAGGGGCAATGCAGTTAAGATGCATGCCTAGTCTTTTTCTATTGAAAAGAATAAATTTCCTAATTGATTCAGCTACCAAGATGAATAGACCTGCCACTTATAAAAATAGGTTAATGGAAAGAAGCACAGGCACGGACACGCAATACAATATGAAGCGACACGGCACATGGGAATTTCTAAAAAATTAGGACACGGATATGGCAGGACACGGCAATAAAAAATATTTTTATATAATAATATACAATAAAAATGTAAAATTGATACTTTTCAATTAAATATTAAAATGCAAATAGCTTTTCAATTTTTTAAAATTACTTTTAAATTTAAAAACTTGAACCTTAAAAATCCATTAGAACGAAATAGCTCAAACTCAAAGACCGAAAGGCCCTAAATTATCATACTCTAAATTACTCAACAAGAAAATTCTTTTCATAATCGTCTCATTTTGTACCGCCTCTGTCTTCTTTCTCTCTCGTTCTCAATCCCTGTAACATATTTACATTGATACTTTGCTTTCTACTACCATTCTTTCTAGCATTTAACTCTCTATTCTTGTTGTTTTTCTCCCTCCTGATTTCTTTTTTTTCTTTATGAATTTCAAGCATTTGACTTCCTTAGGATATGAGCTTTTACTCATTGTTGATTTCATATTTAGTAGAAAAAATGCAAAAAACAAAACCCTTCATCCCGTGTCTGGGCGTGTCCAGCCATGTCTTGATCATGTCTGATTTTATTTTTATTTTTTTGGTGTCCTCTCGTGTCCGATACGTATTTCGCCCGATCGGTGCCATGTCTGTGTCCGTGTCCGACACTTGGACACTCCCTTGACAGGAGTATCCGTGCTTCATAACTATAGTCAAATGTTTGAATTGGTACCTAAAGTTTAAAAATACGCAATTAGGTACTCAAACTTTGCTTCTGCTTAAACACATTGCACATTTCCCTAACTCCGTTAGAGGGAAGCCTGGCATGTCCCCAATAGCCATTCAAAATGCACAAGCTGTCAGGTTTTTATTGGCTGTTGGAGAAACGTCACACTTTATGAATGTGAAATATGGTTGATGGAAGAAAAGTTCAAGTACCTAACTGCGAAATTTTGAACTTAAGGTATCAAATCAAGCATTTGACTATAGTTCAATTATCAAATGCGTCGTTAACCTAAGCATGTAGTACAAATAGGTTCATATTTTTAAAAAAGGCAATAGATCGTCACTGGAGGACGAAAGATGATGGTAGACAACAAGCATGAAGCAGCTGGAGAAGCTAAAATACTCCATATCCTTCTTGATTTAGGCTGAACTAATAAAAATAATTAATAGCAGACTCTTATCATGCCAATACCTAGTAAACCAGGTTATTTTAAGAGAACCATTCAACTAATCCAAACATTGCATCAATGAAAGAACAAAGTAATGAACATATTAAAATAGAAGCCAAGGTTATACCGAGTGCAAAAAGCTGGCGAATGGAAACTCTGCTAGTGATTCCTCCCCAGCAAGTAATTGTTTCAAAACTTTAACAGCTCGCTGATTACCAGAGGACTGACTCCTTTCAGAAAGGCTGTCCAGGAATGAGGACCCTGTAACCTCATCCAAAGCTTTATACGCTGCACTATCAGCATGGGCTTTTCTTCGTGAGCTAATCAAGACCCTAACATAGTCCAAGACCAATGCATCAAGAATTATCTCATGACAGCATTGCCTGCAAATAACACTGTCCAGTGTCACTGAACGATTAGTAGAGAGATCAACTTGGCTACCCTGACTTGACAAGCCATTATAATTTGCCGCCTCCCTTGTATAATTTGGCAGAAGAAGGGCTCCTCTCCCTGCACAACAAACTCGACAAGCCTTTCTCCGGCATTGAGAACACAAGAAGACAGATTTTGAACCTTCTGTAGATGACACCGTTGAGGAAGCAGATAGAGTTGCCTTAGTCTCAGCACGCACTTCACACATGCCACCAGAACAGCTCTCCCCAATTCTACTAATGTTCCAGTAATCTATAACATTATCCTCAATCTTCCCAAGACCAATAGCACCATTAATCTTGTCCTCAAGAGCAGCTTGCCCAAGCAATGCAAGGGAGCTTGCAACCCTGCATAATCTTCCCATGTATGATTCATCAAGCAAAAAATTCGGATTTACAGTAGCCGGATCAGTTCCAATACACAACAAAGCTCTATCTCTTTCAGCTGCAGAAAGATTCAGCTGGAGACGTTCAATTTCCAACTTCATTGCTTCAAGGAAGTCTAGCTTTCTTTCCTGCAAAATTGGATAAATTGAACAGACAAGTTTTATATACTATATCAGGTTGACAATTACCACCTAAAAACTTGTGTATTTATCTATCATAAGTTCTTGTATATATTCTCTAATCCTCAAAAATGACAATACATGCATTTAGATCATGCTACGCCCAAAAAGAAAAGTATTGAAAGTCAATGTTGTAAGCATTTTCCAGTGAAAACCAGAAGAGGAAGAGGTGGCATATTCATAACATTTTGCTCCTTAATTGAGATGAGATGCTGAAATTCAGATAAACAGGGAAATGAGGCCCATAGATATATCATCTTTTGCCTCATCGTGATGTTGCTAGGAATTTATTTTCATTTTTGGTATTAGTTGGGTTATGCTTCGAACAAACTGGGAGCTTTTAGCTAATCGCAGAAAAGTTAGTAAAAGTTCAAAATGATTGTGACAATAAAAAAACTCAGCACATCTCTTGAGAGTTTATAGAGGGTGAGATACTCTAGAGATTTTAATTGAGCAGATCATTCACATTGGAGATCAATTCTAGCTTTCCGAATCATTTTCAGGGTTCTACACATTGACTAGTTTTGGCATTTGGATTTTTTTTCTTGAGTCTACTCTTTTAATATGCTAAAATTTAAGTTTTGTAGTAGTTTTCATTAATATTATTATTCATCAGCAAAAGACTGTTGGGGATGGGGACAGGGGAGGATCAGCAAAAATAGCAAATTCACATTGAATAATGGAGGCTTTAGAGATCATTCCATGTACAAGATGTAAAAGGATCCAGAAAACAAAAATCCAAAGCTCTAAATTCTCACTCCCTCATGAGCATACATATATAAATTGAACCAATAAACCATTGAGCAAATATCAAATATCAAATATCAAATCAGAAATGTTCAGTACAGATATGATAACTATGAGAATATCATCCCAGCATGTTCTTTCTATGACCAATTCCTATCTATCTTCTATTTGTAACATATGATGTTGAAAAAAAAAAAGATGCATCTGTAAACTCATTATAACACAAGGAGCAAACACCTGATCAAGAAACGCAAATGACAAAAGTTAAAAAATAAATGGAGACAACAAGGAATCATATGTAGCATTCAATTGACTCATGGAGAGAATAACTCATGGAGGACCAATGTTGGGGTTTCAATAGGGTTTTATTCATATTTAGGCTTTTCATAGTTTCCCCAAACATATGAAGTCAAGGAAATATACAAGTAACAAGTAATCACATACCATACGTGGCCCTGCAAGGGATTTTAGACAGTTTATGTACTTCTGGGTACCACTATCTTGAGGCCTCCCATCCTGTGATGTAGAGGATTTATGATCAGTTTCAGGACCATGATAGTCAACAACAGCTTGGTCCAGAAAATCAGGCAAGTCACCTCCCTCGTAAGCAGCATTTTCTGTAACTGGCTGAGAAACAGATTCAGAAAACACGTCACCTCCAGTTAACAGGTCAAACCAATCATTTGCAGAACCCTGTTTTGCTGATGTTGACACAGCTTGACTAGATAGAGAAGTGCCAGAAAATGGGTTTGTGTCCGAACCAGACAAAAAAGTATTGGTTTCCTTTTGAGATTTCTTTGCAAGCTCAGTTAGTCTGGCACCAGTCCCTTCATTAGCAAATACACCATTCCAGGGTAGAGAAACTCCAAGGATTTCTACCTATAAAGAATTTCAATACATACAGAATCATTCAGCAGCATTAGAAAACCCCACTGCCTAAATCAAAATAAAATGTAGAATGAAACAAATTAAAAAAAAAGGGGGTGGATAAGGAAATTAGAGTTAACATGCAGAATTGTCAAGGCAATTGCTGGTGAATGGAGATAAAATTTACATCTAAGAGAAGGAAATGACACAGCAATGTTAACTGCATTTCCCCCTATGTTTATGAAAAGTATAAAGATATTCATAACCACAATAACACAGTTTCTTTGCTTGAATGGTCTACTTCATTAACAGCTCTAATTTCTCTCCAACCTCCTTCGGCTCTCACATGAATAAGTACAAAAAAATAAAAAATACAGAACAAAACTAATCACCGTGCAATCTCTTTCTTGAGGTTTCCTATTACTTTTATTCATCTATCACTAAACCTCTAATTCAAATACCCAATACATGCACATGACACCCAGTCCAGCAGAAACGTGTTAATTGTGCAATAAAGAGGCAAATTTAGAATAAAAGACATAAAGTACATCAGGCAACACATTTCTGAGAACTGCCTTTACCTCACCAAGAGTCATAGGACTTCCAGATTCAGCAGGATAAAATGTAAGTGCCACTACACGAGTGAGAAAGTCCAATTCTCCCTCTAGTTCTTCAAAATCATACAATAATGGTAGAGGAGATGTAACTTGATCATGAAGGCGAGCACCAGCTCCAGTGACAGCCATGTCCTCAGCACTAATTGGGCCTGATAAGGGAATCAGAAGATTTGTCCCATTTCCACACTGGGGTATGAAAGCCCCCTGTCAACACAATCCAAAATAGGATTAGAACACTATTCAAACTCAAATAAATCAGCACGGATGGGAAAACCATGCTATTTTAGGGGGAACCTTGGAGAGAGGAATTTAAAAGAATTTCATAAAAATTTCAAGGTAGACACATTAAACTACAATCATATAAGGCAAAGTACAATGGAAAACTTGCGAAGGTGACAATACAAGTTAACGAACCTCAACAACCAGTTTAAGCCCATCTAGGTTACGCCCTGTCCTTACATCAACAGTTGAAGGATAAGTTGAATCATCAGCACCATGGGAAACTGTGAGTAGCAGCTGACAGACATGGCAGGGTTCACCAAGATAGATAAAAAGTTCAACAACATCAGCAGCTTGGGGACAAACCTGCAAGAAAAAAGTGGATGCATGCATTCCAATAAAGATAAAAAAAAAAAAAAAAAAAAAAAAAAAGGGCAAATAACAATTGCTAAGTTACAATATAGTTTTCCTAGATGATGAAAAGTAAAATTGTAAGTACCCAGATTAGATCCTTTTTCTTGAAACTCAGTAGACTAGCTCCACCATTAGAGGTCGGGAACATACTGCCGACTGGCTTAAGAAAGAAACCAGATGGTCGAGAAAGTACCTGTGATGAAAAGTATGATAAGTGATGTAGACTGGTAGATAAAAACAGCAAAATCAACTATAACTTTGTTTCCAAATTGATATTGTTTTTATTATGTGGAAAAAAATGTTCACTTAAGACAAAAACTCTAATAAATAAGTTAAAAACTACTTATCTTCCAAGGAATGTGCATGGTAATCCAAATAATAAATTCAGTATTTTCAACAGTATTTATTAAAAATCAATACTGAAGCCATTTACTAACTTATTGGCTTATTGTCATCTTATAATCATCACCAAAAGTAGCTCACAAGAAAGCAGTGAGTTTGGTTTCAGCAACAGAGTTTACTATCCAAGGCCACATTTAATTGTTTGAGAAAGTTTCTTTTATCTATATAAAGGCTAAAGCTAAATTGTCACAAAAACAAAAACATTGGAAGTAAAAGAAAAGGTTGATGGACAATCAAACATTTACTAGCAAGCCAGGGACAGTACAGTGCTATCACCAGTGCCAGATTGTAATAATAAACCTGAAATCTAGAGACACACTAGAATTACGTACATGCAGAGGTTGAACCGGAACAGATGGAAGATGCTTGAAAAGCCTTATTCCAAGGAACATCTCCAACTGCTTTTGACGAGAACTATCCACAAGTGCATTTTTATATCTCCTTTCAAGAGTGATTTTCAGATTTTGTGCCGCAGAAAACTGCTTGAATTTTCCAGCTTCTTCATTCAATATGCTTAGAATTTGGCTGTGCATGGCTTTGGAACCTGTATACAGTGTTGCATGGATATCACCAGCAAGCAGGAAAAGATCTGATAGCTGAGATACAGGTGATAAAATTGTTGATCGCTTGAACTCGTCAAATGTCATGTCAAATCTCTTCCATGGTTTATCTGGGCATGGATGATTCCATGTTGTGGTCCTTGTATTGTGATCAATATAATAAGATTTCCCCGTAACTTCATCAGATCGTTTCTCCCAGCCAGGTGGGAGTGGAGCAGTATACCCACCATAGTTATTAACTGACTGGTAACCATATGCCAAATCACTATCAAGAGATATCCCAAGCCGCCTACACTGCTCAACAAACACTTGCAGTGCCCCAAAGTAACTAGCAGCATTGGTTCTATCCAAAGAATCTGCACAATTGAAACGTAACACACCATTTTGATGGGATCTTAAGCAGAAGGCCCCTTCAAAGTCATCATTGTAGATGATTTCACCTCTGCAATCCTTAAGTCGCTGTCGCGAAGGCAAATAATCGCCTTCAGAAATGCCTATAGCCAGAGAGGGCGCTTTTAGAAGTTTCCACAATTCCTCAATTGTTTGTTGTTCACCTTGTAACTTTATCCGGGCATGCCAGTCATAATTTATTAAATGAATTCGAGTATAAGGAAGTTTTCCAGTGGATTTAATATGGTTTAATGATTCCACAAAATGGTGAACTAAAATGCATTCAGACTTTCCTTCTCCATTTCTAAGCAAGTTGACACATACAATTGGAACAAAAGCCTTTGGCTTCTGATTTTGCCCAACACCAACATCTAAGTTACGAGCATCATATCGTTTACTTAATCTTTGATAATACTGTGAACTTCCTCTATAAGGTTCCTGATCTGAAACATAAATTTCTGCTTCAGCAGCGGTGATCTTTAGTTCTGCACCCCACCAGATTGGTATTGTGCCACGTCGCCAAATGTATGTGTTAAAAGGTACACTCTGACCGGCCCTTTTAGGCACCCATACAAGTTGTTCACACTCTACTTCATTCCCTATGAATATAAAACGTTCTTTATAAGTTACAAGAAAATGCATGCAATAACAAACAAAGTGTGATGAAAGTCAGGATAAAATGGATATTGATGCAAAATGAAATAAAAAAAGGTAATTTAAACGAGAATAAAGAAACTTGCATCTACATGACATGACATGCAATAGTAGGATGGAAACACTTGAAAAGAAGGATTAATTATTTATTTGAATCTAAACAATTTCAGGGTTGCAAGTTTATACACATCTTGAACTAGTTTTCACTGTTTTCATTCTGGTTGCTCAAAATATTTTAGCACAGATCAAGAGAAGTGTCGTCAAGAGATTGTCAAACCAATTATGCTGCAACAAACTCAAAGCAAGACTCTAACATGTGCCATGCCACATAACACACAGGTTACTTAAGTGGATAACTACTCATCATTGTAGCCCAAAGAAACAATATAACCATGCCCTGTAAGCTATTGTCAATCTCCTCCCAGCAGCAAGATAGATAGGTCAATTCAACATAAGGCATTAAATTGAAAAACAAAAAAGTGAACAAAAAATAAAAAAGAGCAGCTACAATAAAAGAAGGGGTTAGTAACCGTGTTTAAATATGTGCGGGAAAAAACAATAATTTCTTCAAAATAACAAACAACTGGAAATTTTCTAGAAGAAGACAGATATATAGATTATCTGACCTGTGCTAAAACATGAATTTATACCCCTAGCCAAGTATCGAGTACCAGGATGCAGCTTACTTCGACGAGCTGTGAGAGCAACAATCCCTTCTACCTGACCTGAACTACCAAAACTTCGACTTTCTGCAAACCCCTATACATTAATATCAAGTAAAAAAGAAGTATTAAAATATTAATTAAATCTCAAACATTATATCATCATGTTGTCAACACCGATAAACCATTATTAAAGTAGGTTAGGCAGAGAATGAAAGTAAAGACAAGTTAGACAATCCAAACACAGGTAACAAGGACAACAAAGGAGAGGTGTAAACAATTAGAGATGAGAAGAACGCTTTAACAGGATTGTATTATATAGTTGTAACTTGTAAGCTTATAACTTTTAGGAGATAAGATGAGAGGACAAAATAGATCAATCAGTAAATATGCTATTTTAGATGGTTGTACTCCATTATAGTATCAAGAATTGTTAAAAACACAGTTAACCAGAAACAAAGATAGGAACCTAGGAGAAAACACATGCATATATGAAAGGTACACCCCACCCCCATAAAAAAAAAAAATCAACCCAAAATTTTTTCTAATCATGAATTTTATGTGCACAATTATTTCAAAATGAACAAATAATAGCAATGAGAGAAGAAAAAGAGAACAATCTTATTGGTTATTATAAACAACAACAGTACACAAAACAAAGATGTCAAGAAAATAAGAAATTCCAGCCATTCGATGTGTGACTGATTTATGCCTCTTCCAGGTCAGGAAGTAGCAAATTTAACTGCATTAATTTATTTAATTTTAGAGTTAATTAGGCAGAATTTTTTAGAGATATGATCTGAAGCTTTGATTCATATTTTAAGACATGTAGGTTATCAGGTTTTTATTTATCGTTTAGAAGTGGTTTTAAGCAAAGTAGTCAGTACCGTACCGGTGGACATACTGTTTTTGTTCTGATACTGCTAAGTGGTACGTGCCGGTATCGGTGTGTTTCGGCGTTACCATTTCGGGTTTACCGGCATTTTTCAAATATTTTTTCATATATAATATATATAGCCTATTTTCAATCTCCTTAAAAAATATATATTATATACATGCAAATATACCTCCATTACATGCATATATATATCTTTATATGCAAATATAAATTTTAAAATTATAAATATTTAATATCTAAAATTTTTAAACATCAAATAAATAAAATAAATATTAAAAATATATAGTAAATTATTATTAATTATGTTCAATAACATAATTTAATGAACATATTTTATTTTTATATTTAATTATGAAGAAAAAAAAATGATCGTGACATAAAAAATATTGAAATTGGTTTAAAAAATCAAATAAGTTAATTTTTTTTTAACAAAAATTAAAAAAAAAAAAATCAAAATCTTGTACCAACTGATACGGGCCCGTACGTACCAGTACTGATCGATATTGACCAGTACAGGTCGGTACGGTACCGACTACACTGGTTTTAAGTCAATTTTGGTAGTTTCTATCACAGATGTCAAGTTCCAGTAAGTTTGGGATTACCCCCCTGTTTTTAGTCGGATTATGATTGCTTGAAGACAATGTATGTGCATGCAACTTCTTTAAATAGATAGAGAACAATTTTTAAGCAACTAGCTGTTCTTCGGGATTGTGCGAACCCTGGTTATGAGCCTTTGGGACCTTAGAAATGATATCCAGGAAATCTAACCCAAAGCCTAGAACCTTATCTACTCAATTTAAATATGATGGATTTGTTGTCATCAACAAGTTACCTAGTGAAGATCACGACCTATTTCCAGAAACAATCACCTTGAAGGCCTTTCAATTTCATGCTTTATCACCGATTAATCCAGTTTATAAATTGATAAAAATCGTTCAAGAAAGATGCATATTTGGAAAGTATAGAGGCTGAGGAAAGTATAATCTTGTAAAGCAATTACATCACCAAAATAAGTGTCTAAAAACACCTCCATAGAGTCACCAAACTTGGCACATAAAAAGCCAATTCCTATAACTTTTTCCTTATCCATTCCCCCACTTAACAATTTGGCATCAATTATCAATTTCATGCAATGACTCAACATGCATACAGCAACAAGTACATACATGAGGAGCATGTCACAACAAAACAGTCATGAGCATGTCGTGCACAAATAGAACATTTTACTACCATAAAGAGGTAGTAAACCAGCAAATCTTCTATCTAGAAAGAAACTGGATTAAAAAAAAAAATGAGCATTAAATTGAAGATACCAAGTATGAAGCAAAACCTGCAGAAGAATGACACAGTGTTGCGTCAACCCAGTGTTTTTAAAAGGCATTGAAAGCCATCCATTCCAAACAAATTCATCATCAGGACTGAGCAGGGACATGCGACTTGGAAAAGGTCGAGAGATATCTCTTGTCTCACAAAAGTAGTGCTTCCCATCAATGTCGAGCTCAGCCAATTCTTGTACATTCTTTATTTCTCCTTTACCCTGGGGTTGAGGATTTTGAAGTGGTATTTTGATCCATTGACTCTCCGTGACTGTAAACACACATCCCCCACCAGGCAAAAAGGGAATGCTAGCAGCTAACTTTGTAGCAACAAGAAGTAACCCATAGCTTCCCAAGGCGGCATAACCCAATATTGCCCTGGCATGAATTTTACTCTTACACTGCCAGGGTGATCCATTGGTAACATAATCTAAAGCTTCATTCTCAGACCTAAAAACATCAAAACCAAACTTTCCATGATAGCGAAGCACCCCAGTCGTTGGATCAACATAAATCACCTGAGTGTCACTCCTAGTAGACAAGGTAACTACAATATAAACTTCACTTGTATCCAATGTAACCACAACAACAGATGTGCTTCTTGAACCACCACCTACAAGTAAAACCGACATAATCAGCTAAAGCAATAAACCAGATTTAACCAACCATTAAAAAAAAGATTAACCCAAATAAATAAATACAAAATGTGATCACCTGGTGATTCCATGCGCTCGAAATGGAACTACTAACTAAAAACTTCCTGAAAATCCACAATGTTCACTATCCTTGATGGAGGAATTCAATAACCTGTTCAAACAAAATTAAACCCACAAAAAAAAAAAATTCAAATTCACTACGTTTCTCTTATTTACATGAACAAATTGTGGAAATGACCAATAAATCCTTCAAATCTAAAGAGAAATAAACTCCCTATAAATGCAAAGTCAATTACATTGAAGCAAAAAAATCGATGATATATAAATATAAACAATTTCCCTAAATCTAGATCACAAGATTCAGCTTTTCTTTTCCTGAGATCTAAAACATGCAATAATAATTTTTAAAAAAGAGATTAATAAGGAAAAAGAAATACTTAAGCTGAAACTAAGAAGACCACTTGATTTCTTGTTCTTTTACTACGATCTCAAATCAAATCAAGCATAAAAAAATTTCTCAGATTCACCTAATATAGTACTAATTAACTCTAAAAAAAAAAGTTATAAAATGAAATGAAAGAAGATGAGGAGAAATTTGGGAAATGAAGGAACCGAAAATATATATATTTTATTATAATGAAATTGAAAAAAAAAAAACTTTGAAAAGTAAATGAACTGACCGGAAGTTGGAACATCGGAGAGAGAAGAAGGAAGAGAATAAAAAATGGCGGAGACGACGGAGAATGGTTAAAAAGACCAAGAATGAATTAAAGGTTGTCTGCGGTTGCGTGCAGGAACTGTTATCCAATGACCCATCGCCACGTCGGTATATTAAAGACCCGTTTGGTTTGTATTTCTTTCTTTACGTTTTTTTTTACTTTCAAAATCGTAAAAAAAAAATAAAAAAAAAAATAAAAAAAAAAAAATTGGACTTTTTCAATATAATAATTCATTTTCTTTGGCCAAAAATAAGTATATAATTAATTTTTAAAAGATATGATGAATTTTAATTTTTATTCATAAAATTAACAAAACATCAGTTATGTAAGAAATAATTTATATTTGAGCTTGGATCATATTCCTCAAGTTTTCTTTTATATGTTCTTTACTTTACTTGTTCAATATGTTATCTCTTTCAAATTTAAAATAAGAGTGTTTAGCTTGTAAATATATATTTTTATGTTTAAATCTATTTAAGTATTGAATTATTTGTTCGATCTAAATAGATCAGATTAAATTTAGATTATTTAAAAAAGTTTTTTACATTTAATATAATACTTTTATTAAATTTTAAATATATATTTTTTTAATTATAAATATTTTTTTTTAATTTCATTTTAATTAGTATCGATTTATATTTTCTATTATTATATAATTGTTAATTTTCAATTTTGTACATATCTAAATATAAATTTAAAGCTTTTTTATTATTGTGCCAACTGAATTTTTATGAATGTAAAAATATATTTGATAAAATTTTATTATTTATTAAAAAAATATTTGTACTTCGTTGCGAGTATATTATCAAATTTGAATTGATATTTTGTAATAAATTTGAAAGACAAAAAAGCAAGAACAGTGAAGATAATTTAGAAAAATAATAACTCACATCATTATAAGACACCTGATGTAAAATTTAGAGTTATTTGATATGATCAATTATATCCGATAATTTTTGACAAAACATAATTATACAATACAAATATAACATGAGAAAATAATTAAAACACAACGCGAAAAATAAAATGAGCATTATACACCGTGTCAAAATCTATATAAAATGAATTATTAACATATCAAGATTTATATAAATATATAATAGCTTGAATACGATTATGACAGAAAAAATAACATGAACACGATGACACGTGACACAAAATTGGGAGTTATTTGAATAGTGTCAATTAGACTTGATAATTTCGGACACAACATGATTATACGACATGAACAGAACATAAAAAAATAATTAAAATATGACACAAAAAATAACATGAACACGACACAAATACAAAAACGTATCAAAATCTACATAAAATCAATTATTAACGTGTAAAAATTTATAAAAATTTATAATATTTTAAACACACGATAAAATAACACAAACACATTATGAACATACATTTTTTTCTCTAAATTGAACCATTATGACAAATTATACAAAATATGAGATGAATTGAGACACGTCACATACACACACAAAAAAAATCTAAATTGAATCACAGTGATAAACTATGCAAAATATTTGGATGAATTAAAAATGACACGAATACAACATGAAAAAAATAATTAAAATACGACACGAAGGATAACATGAACACAAAACAAATACACGAACATCTCAAAATCTACATAAAACGAATTATTAACATGTAAAAATTTATATAAATTTATAATACTTTAGCACACGAAAAAATAATACAAACACGACACGAATGTGTCAAATCTACATTAAATGAATTATTAACTTGCAAAAATTATATAAATTTATAATACTTTGAACACACAAAAATAACACAAATATGACACGAAAAATAACATGAACACGACACAAAATATTTGAAACCGAAAAAATTCGAATCCGAAAAAGTACGAAACAAAAAGACCTAAACTCGATATGATCCAAATCCTAAATAATCCGAAATCCAAAATATCTCATTAGTGTTGTCATAACGGTTTTTCGGACCGCTAAGACGAATTTGATGAAAACACAAAATAATGGAGTCGCCACCAATCTTTTTTTGCTAGGTGTGATTGGCCACCTATTAAAACCGGTTTTAGTAAAATATCTTAAAATTAATTAAAACATTTTTGTAAAACCAATTTCGAAGTCCGCGCTTTGAACCAGAGTAAAAACAAATTTGGGTTCGGGAGTCGGTTACGTGCGGGGAAGGATTAGCACCCCCGTAACGCCCGTTAGAAAACGGTACCACTTAATCACGTGTTATCTTTAATCTTGATTTAATGGATTTAACATTGGTATTTAAAAATAATTCTCTTTTATTTTTTTATTCTTAAAAAAACATGTTTATTATTTTTTTTGGATTTTCTTGAACTGTTTTTTATTTTTTAAAAAATCGAAAGTGAACATAAATTTATTATCGAAAATACTCATTAAATATTCCCGACACTCTCGGTGGTATTTAACGAGATCTTCTCACCTCAAGACATCTTAGGAACCACAACCGTGATATCTTTCGAATTCCGTCGTCGGCAATTTACATCCATTTTTTATTCAAATGCGTATGATGCGAATATTTAAATATCGGATGCATACGGCTTAACATATAACTATGAAATTAAACATGCGAATCGTAATATTAAAAACACGAGCATGGCAAAATATCGAGCGCAATAAACATTCGCTCTTTATTCATTTTTTTTTATTTTGATTATTTTGATTTTTTTTTTAAACGAAAACGAATTTTTGTATCGAGCATGTCGCTAAATACTCTCACCACTCGTGGTGATATTTAACGAAATTCTCGCACCTCAAGATATATTAGGAATCACTACCGTGACGTCCTTCGAATTCCGTCGTCGGTTATTCTTATTTATTAAAAAATCTTCTTTTTTTTTTGAAAGTTAAAATGCTTTCAATAATTTTTTAAAACCGAAATCGAATAATAAAAAAAAATATGTCGAAAAATAAATAAACAAAAATAGTAATAAATAAAGGAATTAAAATCATACCAAAAATGTCGAGAATCCGAAAATTAAAATGTCGGACTTGATCTTCGTAAAACTCTTTGCTCGTACTCGACTACTTGAAAAAAATCAAAAATAACAAAATCAAAATTGATAATCGTAAATTTTTTTGTTTTAATTTTTTTTTTCATGTATCATTATTATTATTTTTCTTAATTTTTAATTTTTTGATTTTTTTTATTATTTTTTTATTTAATTTTTTCTTTTTTTCTTTTTTTTTCTTTTCCTTCTTTTTTTTTTCTTTTTTTTTTCTTTTTTTTTAGCCCAAAACCAGGCCTGGCCTGCTGGGCCAGATCTGGTTCTGGCCTGGCCTGCTGGGCCTGGCCTGGCCCAGCTTTTTTTTTTTTGGGCTAGGGGGACCCGATTCAGGGGCTATATAAGCCCTTTTTTTTAAATCATTTCTCTTTTTTTTTCTCTTCTCTCCCTCTCTCTCTGCAGAAACCAGAAACCCCCTCAAAACCCAGAATCCGGCGGCTGGCCACCGCGCCGGCCGCCGTCCACCGTTGTCGGTCGCCGCTCGCCGGCGACCGGTGGGCTCCAAACACCGCACCTCGGGGTATTTCGGCCTCCTCTTCTCGGATTCGGGCTCCGTTTTGCCCGAATCCGAGCCGAAACCCCTAGATCTGGGTTTGACCCTTCGACTTTTTTTTCTGCTGTGGTTTTTTTTGCTTGTGGTTTGTTGTTTTTCTTTTTTTTTTGCAGGGTTGGTTTCGGAGAAGGGGGCCGATCTGTTTTTTTGGTGATTTTGTTTCAAAAGGGGGGTATCCATATCTGGGTTTCGGACCCCAGATCTGGTTTTTTTTTTGGGGTCTGTTTCGAAAAGGGGGGTCAGTGGTGGCTGAGGGGCCTTTTATGGAGGATCGGACCCTGGGGGTCTGATCTCTGGCTGAGGACCCCCTTTGGTTTTCTGGGGTCCGAATGTGGGCTTTGGCTGGCTGAGGGCCTCCGAATCGGGGTCAGTGCCCCCCTTCTCTTTGAAGGTGATTGGGGGGTTTTTATGGAGGGGTTGCTTGTGTAGGTAGGTGGCGTGTAGGGTGGCTGTGCAGGGTAGGGGCTGGCGTGTGGCAGAGGGGGGTTGTTGGGGGTTGAGTGTGGCAGGGGAGGGCTGTCAAGTTTTGGGAAATGGGGGAGGCGGCTAGGGTTAGCAGCAGAGGGGTTAGGGTAGGGTTTGGGCCTGATGGGCCAGTGGGCCTGGGCAGGCTGGGCTTGGGCCTGTAGGCAGGCCCATCAATTGGGCCTGTATTGGGAAATGGACAGCAGGCCTGGTGGGCCTGCGGATTGGGCTTGCTGGCCCTGTTTGCGAGTGGCCTGGGTCGGATTCGAATCCGACCCGAACGAAAATTGGTTATTACAGCTGCCCCTCTTTGCACATTGCTGAGAATCAGGAATAGGGCAAAGACAGTATAACCAATTTTGTCCGGTTATTGAGATCCATTTTTGGCGAGGCTCTATCATTTGGAAAATAAATTGCTCCTCTAATCAGAGGCTCTATCACTTGGAAAAATAAATTGCTCCTCTAATCAGAGGCTCTATCACTTGGAAAAATAAATTGCTCCTCTAATCAGAGGCTCCAACACTTTGAAAATAAATTGCTCCTCTCATCAGAGGCTCCATAACTTCGAAAATAAATTGCTCTTCTCATCAGAGGCTCCACAACTTTGAAAATAAATTGCTCCTCTCATCAGAGGCTCCACAACTTTGAAAATAAATTGCTCCTCTAATCAGAGGCTCCACAACTTTAAAAATAAATTGCTCCTCTAATCAGAGGCTCTAAGACTTGGAAAATAAATTGCTCCTCTCATCAGAGGCTCCACAACTTTGAAAATAAATTGCTTCTCTAATCAGAGGCTCTATCACTTCAAAAATAAATTGCTCCTCTCATCAGAGGCTCTAAGACTTGGAAAAATAAATTGCTCCTCTAATCAGAGGCTCCACAACTTTGAAAATAAATTCTTTTCCTCTGCCCGGAGGACTTAAAAGAGGAAACCCGGAGGTTTCAAAAGAGGTGCCCGGAGGTCTTGGTGATCATACCTGAAGATCATATCTTGGAAGAAAATCTCACTAAATGCTCAAATTCAAATGTCAAAATTTCAAATAGTCAATGTCATGCATGAAATGTGAATGTCATGCGATGTCAATGTGTATGCCCCTGATGATGCATGTGCAAGTACCTTCGGATAGTGTACACATTTTACGACACGATGCAGATGCAAAACTTAATAAATATGCGAATGTTCATGAATGATGCGAATGTTCCCAAATGTTTTATCTGATCTTGGTTTAGCTTTTCCAAATCGTTTTTTCTCTTCAAAACAGAGTGTATCCTGAAACGCTCGTGCCTCGTAAGAGATCAACCCTTTTCTTCACTTTGGAACTATCTCTTTGCCCCGATAGTTTTTCAAAATTTTAACAACTGGAGTCCGAGCCAAATGTTCATTTCTTTTACCTCAATAGTTCCATACCTCTGGGCCAGACGAACCTTCGTCTTATGCCAACATCGGAAATGGTTTCTTCCAAAAGTATTTTCATTTATCTGCTTTTGCTTGCTTCTTTTTTTGAAAAATGTTTGCTTATTTACTGAAAAATTTTGAGCTGAAAATGTCATCGTCCGAAATTGTGATATCCACATCTCTTGAAGATTGATGATCACTGTTAGAAGTTTTTCTGAGTGTCAGTTCGGATTTTTTTCAAATTGAGTCGGAAGGCTTGGTACCACAAGATTTTGGTTGATCCAAGGAGACTTCACAACAGGAAAAATGCATATCCTTTCTAGACTCACAAATGGAACAGATTTTGTAGAACGTGATTTTTTGGACTCAAACAAATTCAACCTTCTTTTAGTTTCCAAATTATGGCGCCTTAACAAACGTCAAGACTAGCTGGGAGGTTCGAACTGGAAAATTAATTCTGGAAAGGAAAACGGTCTCAGTTTTTAAAAGTCAACCCTCCAAACGAGAGTTGACAGTTTGGGATATTTTGGAATTCCCAGATGTTCTTTGATTTCTTCAAAATGACCTCTTCTTTCGTTATGGCCTCGACAATACCATAAGCAGCATCGAAATTCTCCCATTTTACTCTAGACTGTCCATGTCGGGTTTTCACCCTAGAGTCTCCTTCTTTCCATTTTTTTCATTTTTCATTAAATGTTTCACCATGCATCCAAGAAATCAAGACTTATCCAAAAAGGATTTTTAACCAGAAAAGAGACCGAAGTCTCATGCATTTTCTCCAAGGATAGACTCATCAATTTAAATGACCATGCTCGATCGAAATGGTCTTTTCAAGGTACGTAATGTAGGCCGAGGTTCGAGGTACTGGAAGAAAAGATAAATAGGCCCAAACATGTGTTTAGGGTGATCAAATCAAGGATCATTTCACGAGGAGGATTCTTTTCGAAACATTTGTCTTTTCTGAGCCTTCTCTTTATTCGATGTTTTTACCCGTTCTTTTCTTCCTTTTCTGTGTTTGCTTTCATCTTTCTTTTTATCTCTTTTTTTTTTGCATTTCTATTTTGACAAGGTGAGCCCGTCGTTATTTGGAAGCTCAAATTTCTCTTTGATTCAAGGCATTCTTCTTTCGTCTTTGAACCAAGACTTCACTATCTGTGACCTTTTAAAAAAAATCCTTCCTCGCATTTGCCCCCTAGTGTGGGGGGTGATCCTTGATCGGGGTTGAAAGAACGAAAGTATTCATTAGGCTCAAAAGGGGTAGCAAAAGGATATTTTCTATTTTGTGAAAGGATGATGAAGGATGGCCATTTTTCATCTCGAACACAAGCACGTAAATCGAAAAGTCATTCCTTAGAGGAAAATAATGAAAAGGTTTTTTTTTTCTTGAAACCATCTTGAATTTCATAAATGCATGATGCCACACTCATTTTTCATTTTTTCTCTTTTTTTTTGATGCATGCTCCGAAAATTACTTCATCCTTATTCACCACGTGTCCTCCGTATCTACAAATGATGCACCATTTGATTGGTCATACACATGAGAATTCGTATCATAACGAGGAACACCTCGAGTCTTTTTTGCTCTCCGAAGGGACAAGAAAGAATATGGCTCAAAAACAACTTTTTTCTAGAAACACGAGAAAATCAGGTTTAATCATTGTTACCCGAGACGTTAATCATGAAGTGACGTCTGGGCAACTCTTGTTTTGTGGTTACGGAAAAGGATGTGAATGGTTTTGGCATAACCTTGACACTCATCAATTTACCATAATCCAGATTCTTGAAAAAGGTTTCACTTGTTTGAGACACCAAAAAAACTCGGATTTTTTCAAAAAGTTTGTTCCATTGCTCATAATCTAAATTAGGATCTGCATTTTTCTTATTGCACTGACTATGGTTTCTGAAATTCAACAATATGTTTCTGAAAGCATTGGTTTTTCCAAACTCAAAAGATTCAAGCATGGGCAAGTCCGAAAGAGAGATGGAAGGATGTTGGGTCGTTTCTAACATTGATCATCAATAATCTCAAGACTCTTCATCATTACCTAACGTGAAGAAAGATTTTTTCTTTTAAGAACGCGCTCTTCAAAATCAAGAATTTCTTTAATGTTTATTTTTGCAAATTCAAATTAAAGCACAACAAACACAAAGCTTTTGAAATTCAAAATTTATTTATTTCATGTGGATGCCAACATAAGACAAGTGCTTTCATGATGAGGCATAGAACTACATGCATATTCTTCAATGCTTGTTGACACGCTTTTAGAGGTAACCATTCTCATCCTCAAAACCCGTGGCAAAGAAACCGATTTATGGTAATGCGGATTTCCACTGTTCGACTAGCTCTGGAGTCAAAATGCCATTGTCGCAACCTAAAAAAAATAACGACGAGTCTCATCGCAAGACTTTATTATTCGTTAGGCGTGACATTTAAAAAAAAATCGAGGAAAAGTCGACTTAATTCCTCTAGAAAAATTAAGGTTTTGAAAATGACCTTAAAAAAGACATGGAGTCGCCACCAATCTTTTTTAGCTAGGTGTGATCGGCCACCTATTAAAACCGGTTTTATAAATATTTTAAAAATTAATTAAAACATTTTAAAAACCAATTTCAAGTCTGCGTTTTAAAACCAGAGAAATCAAAGAAGCGGGTTCGGGAGTCGGTTACGTGCGGGGAAGGATTAGCACCCCCACAACGCCCGTATAAATCGGTACCTTATTAATCGTGTATTATCTCAAGTCTCGGTAAAGATTGGTTTTAAATTTAGTATTTCAAGTTAATTCCCAATTTAAAGAAAAGTAATTCCATTTTTTATTGAAAATGATCCGGAATTTATAAATTCAAAATTTTCCTATATTCCCCAACAAACGTGGCAAAATATAGAAATTTTTATTAGTTTTGGAAAACTTTCCGAATCATTCTCTTTTTTTTTTGAAAGAAAGATATTCCCTTATTAATAATAATTGATGATATTCCCTCCAGCAAACCCGGTAGAAAACTCATGAATTATTTTAACTCGGAAATATCTTTATTTTTATTGAAAACCATTATCTTTTTTGAAAACATTTAAAAGAAATGAATATGTATAGGCATGACATAAATAAAATGACATAGCAAAATCTAAATAATATAATGCAACCTAAATGTCATGACACATAGAAATTATTATGGCAAGAATCACATATTATATAAAATGCATGAATATAAAAATGCAATGCATGAAATGTATTTTTTCCTTTAATTAAGGAAATCCGTATATCTAAAAAGATATCCGGTTACCTTAGGAAAATATGTCAAATTAAATATTCTAAAACCAAAATACTTTGTGATTGTTTGAAAACAATTTTGAAAAGCTTGAATTAAAAATAAAAACTGGGCTAAAATTTTTAAAATGACTCTAATTTCCTAAGTTTAAAAAAATCCGGACTTGGCTACCCTTAACCCGGGACTTGAAAAACCATTTTTAGAGTTTAAAAAGGCTTAGAAATTACCCTAAGTCAGTAGCTAACCCTCCTAATCAGCCCACTCTAAGTAAATTAACCAAAACAGAAAATTGGTTTTTCTTTAAATTCAATTCTGACTCCACTGTCCAGTTTTAATCCACGATTTTTTACCCTATTTTTAAAAATTCCAAAAATTCTGAAAAAATTATTGGAGACTCAGGACATGTAAAAATACACGGAAAAAAATCGACTTAATTTTCTGATCAAAGATGAATTCCCAGAAAAACCAGAGATGTACGAGTTTTTGGAGGAGAAAAAAAACTGCTTTGTTTTTCTTTAAAATCAATTCTGACTCCACTGTCCAGTTTTAATCCACGATTTTTTACCCTATTTTTAAAAATTCCAAAAATTCTAAAAAATTATTGGAGACTCAGGACATGTAAAAATACACGGGAAAAAATCGACTTAATTTTCTGATCAAAGATGAATTCCCAGAAAAATCGGAGATGTACGAGTTTTGGATGGAAAAAACTGCTTTGCCAACATATTTTTTTTGTCTTTGATAAAATCATTTAAAAACCAAAATAAAAATATTTGAAACTCATAGAATGACTTGAAGACAGTAGCTAGGACTTTTTGAAAGTTAAATAAAAATTGGCTAAGTAAAAAAAATCACAAAGGTAGAATAATCAATTTGACAAACTTAATTTTCCACAAGTGTGCTCAAGAGAGCATGACCTTGAACCATTAATTGGCTCAAGTCATTATTCAAGTGGCATGGTCATGAAATGCATGAAATAATGCAGCAAACATAATGCATGAAATGCATGGATCTAAACCTAAATGTAAGGAAAATGCATGACACAAATAATATGGCCTAGACCTAACATGAACTTGCATGACATTTAATGTAACCTAGACCTAAGACATGCATGGCATTTTCACAAACACAAGGCATGCTTAATTCAAAAATCCAACCAAATATCATGCAAATGCAAAAACCTAACAACTAGCATGACAAAAATACAACACACAATGCAAAACACATGGAGTAGCCAAATGGCCCCAAGCTCCAACAAGCATGGCATTTTCACAAACACTTGGTATGCTAGCATGAAAAACTAAGTCATAACACAAAAATCACACAAGCATTTTCACAAACACCTAATATACCAAATCTAAAACATGCTCACTAAGATATAAAACAAGAATCATGCAAAGAATCACACAAGCATTTTCACAAACACTTAATATGCTAACTCTAAAACATGCTCAAATTTAAACAACATGAAAACAGAAAATTAAAAATGCAAAAACATGATATCTAAGACATAAATGGCAACAAACAAAGCAACCAAATTAAATATAACTTAAGAACATGAAATAACATAATATTTAAAACATCAAAAATAAAGAAAATAGCATAAACAACATGGTAAAATGAATCAAAAACAACAACTTAAAATAAATAATGTAGGCCATTTGGCCATGGTGAGTTTATTGTAAAAACAAAATGTAAGAAAAATATACTTAAGAAAGGAAATGAAGGAAGAACAAGAAACATTATTTTAAAATGAAAACTCACCAAGTAGAGATTAAAATAGCAAAAAATAAGAATAGAAAATGAAAGTGCAAGAGTTGGTGCTCAAGAGCAACCTCAAGAAGCTAATATTTCAAGCTTTTCTCTTCAAACTTTCCTTTTTTTCTAAACTTTTCTTTTTTTGCTCTCAACCAAGAAGATAAAAACTAAGAAAAACTAAGAGAAATCAGCCAAAATGGAAAAGAAAAAACAAAATCTGCCTCCCTCCTCTAGGGTTGGCCTAAATGATGCTTATATAGCCTCAAAGATGTTATCATTTTTGTGTAACCTATTTTCCATCAAATGGCCAATAATTCAAGATGAAAAGTCATGAAATTACCACCTTTAGATTAGCATCTCAGCCCTCTCAAATTACAGCTATGCAAAAATAATGTTGACATCTTTCTTAACCTATGTGGTTTAATCACCATGGCTTGATCAAAGAGAATGGTTAACTAACTCTTGATTTTTAACCACTTGATTGAAAAAAAAAATCAAGCTTCCTCCTTCCTTTGGGCTTGGGCAGGCCAGCACTTCTCTTTTCCAGCCCAGCTCTGATTTTTGAAAGGCCCAAAAAAGCCCTTTTCGGTTGCTTGGGTGAAATGACCATTTTGCCCCCCGGATGCAAGTAAATATCAAACGGACTCCAAATTCAATTTTTCTTTTTTTAATACTTCCAAAATAATAAAATATTGAGTTCTGGAAGTTTTCAAAATTATCCGAGTCCGTTTGCTATTTATTTGGATTTTTTCTTCCCAAAATGTCCTTTTATGCCCCTACTTTTTACCATTTTTTAAACGAGCTCCAAATCAAGATTTTTCTTCACCAATATCTTCAAAATAATTAAAAAGTGTGATCTGGAAGTTTTCATAATTTTTGGAGCTCATTTGGTATTTTTTCGGGATTTATCGGCTTGAATTACTGCATAGGAGGCCCGGGATTTGGCCATTTTGCAAACGAACTCGGAATCAAGATTTTCTTTCGCCAATCTCTTCCAAATAATTTAAAAATGAGATTTGCCAAATTTCAGAATTTTTGGAGTCCATTTGCTATTTTTTCGGGATTTATCTTTTTGAATTACTGCATAAGAAGCCCGGGATTTGGCCATTTTGCAAACGAACTGGGAATCAAGATTTTCTTTCGCCAATCTCCTTCAAATGATTTAAGAATGAGATTGACAAATTTTCCATAATTTTCGGAGTCCATTTGCTATTTTTCCCAAATTTTTCCAATTTTGCCCTTTTACCTCCGAACCCCGGTTTTGCTCAAAACAAATCCGATTTTCAGATTTTCTTCAATCTGAGCCTTGGGCCATCCTTTTTAACCATTCTTCATCCATTGGGGGCTTTGGTCTTACCAAGTCGGGCCATTTCTGTGATTCTTCCCGATTTCACCGAAATCCACTAGAAACCCTAATTCTCGGTTTTCTCCCGGATTGACTTTTCTTTCGGTTTTTCTTGCAAGTGACTTCTCCATTACCCGTAGTCAGTGCTTATCTTTCATTTGGAACCTTCAATTTCGACCAATTTGATCGTTTAAGCACTTTTCCCAAATTTCTTGGATTAGTGTTTCTTTTCTACTGAATCTCCAAATCCCAACTTCCGAACTCCATATCTTTCAATGTAGACCTCGGATTATCAAAATTCTTTCGCCATTTTTCAATTGAACTTAAAATCTTGATTTTGAAAGTGGGTTGACTTTTTCAGTAGTTGACTTTTTGGGGTTGACTTTTTCGGGGTTGACTTTTTTTTCAAGTTTGTCTTTTTGTGCTCGCCCTCTTAAACTAAGTCTCGGAGTACCACCTGCAGGATGAAAACAGTCTTTTTATACTCGGAAACATCAATATGGGAAGAAAACATACATGTTTAGTGGTCCGGACAAAATTAGGTGTCTACAGCTGCCCCTCTTTGGCTATTGCTGAGAATCAGGAATCAGGCAAAGATAAACCAACACTAATTTTGTACGGTCAGTGAAATCACATGTGAAGGAAAGGGAAAGAGGTTTCTTTTTCATTTTCATTTTTCATTTTTTTTTTCATTTTCTATTTTTTTTTATTTTTTTCATTTTTCATTTTTCATTTTCTACTTTTTTTTTCTTTTTTATATTTTTTTCTCTTTTTCAATTTTTATTTATTTTTTATTTTTTTTAAACAATAAATTGAAGATTTTGTCCTTAAATTGAATTCCCTACCTAAACAAGGCTCGATTCGTCTTAAGAAAACGAATTCGATTTTCAAAAGAAAAATTTATGCCCGAAGGTCTTTAAAATTGGTGCCCGGAGGTCTTAAAAAACTCGTGCCCGGAGGTCTTACCAATTGGTGCCCGGCGGCCTTACCCCTGAAAAAAGTTATGCCCGGAGGTCTTAAAGATGTTGCACGGAGGTCTTACCTGTGATTTGAAAAATTATGCCCAGAGGTCTTAAAAATGGTGCCCATAGGCCTTACCCCTGAAAAAAGAGTTATGTCCGGAGGTCTTAAAGATGTTGCCCGGAGGTCTTACCTGTGATTTGAAAAATTATGCCCGGAGATCTTAAAAATGGTGCCCATAGGCCTTACCCTTGAAAAAAAAAGTTATGCCCGGAGGTCTTAAAGATGTTGCCCGGAGGTCTTACCTGTGATTTGAAAAATTATGCCCGGAGGTCTTAAAAATGGTGCCCATAGGCCTTACCCCTGAAAAAAGGAGTTATGCCCGGAGGTCTTAAAGATGTTGCCCGGAGGTCTTACCTGTGATTTGAAAAATTATGCCCGGAGGTCTTAAAAATGGTGCCCATAGGCCTTACCCCTGAAAAAAAAAGTTATGCCCGGAGGTCTTAAAGATGTTGCCCGGAGGTCTTACCTGTGATTTGAAAAATTATGCCCGTAGGTCTTAAAAATGGTGCCCATAGGCCTTACCCCTGAAAAAAAGTTATGCCCGGAGGTCTTAAAGATGTTGCCCGGAGGTCTTATCTGTGATTTGAAAAATTATGCCCGGAGGTCTTAAAAATTGAAAATTATGCCCGGAGGTCTTAAAAATTGGCGCCCGGAGGCCTTACCCCTGAAAAAGTTATGCCCTGAGGTCTTAAAGATGTTGCCCGGAGGTCTTACCTGTGATTTGAAAAATTATGCCCGGAGGTCTTAAAAATTGAAAATTATGCCCGGAGGTCTTAAAAATTGGCGCCCGGAGGCCTTACCCCTGAAAAAGTTATGCCCGAAGGTCTTAAAGATGTTGCCCGGAGGTCTTACCTGTGAATTGAAAAATTATGCCCGGAGGTCTTAAAAATTGAAAATTATGCCCGGAGGTCTTTAAAAATTGGCGCCCGGAGGCCTTACCCCTGAAAAAGTTATGCCCGGAGGTCTTAAAGATGTTGCCCGGAGGTCTTACCTGTGATTTGAAAAATTATGCTCGGAGGTATTAAAAATTGAAAATTATGCCCGGATGTCTTAAAAATTGGCGCCCGGAGGCCTTACCCCTGAAAAATTTATGCCCGGAGGTCTTAAAGATGTTGCCCGGAGGTCTTACCTGTGAATTGAAAAATTATGCCCGGAGGTCTTAAAAATTGAAAATTATGCCCGGAGGTCTTAAAAATTGGCGTCCGGAGGCCTTATCCCTGAAAAAGTTATGCCCGGAGGTCTTAAAAATTGTCTTTGAAGAATTGTTGAAAATTAACCTAAAGATTTTGAGAAGATGCGAATGCTTTTTGATGCAAATGCATATGTTGAATAAGATACGAAATGACTTAAACTGGTGCAAACATCTTTAATGCAAATGTAAATGACTTGGATTGATGCCCATGTTTCATGATGCAGATGCCCCTACTAATTGTGTTCATGTAACTGGTTTATGAATGGTGTAACTACAATTACCACACATTAATGAAAATGCAATGATTCTAGAAATGATGTAATTGTTTGAGATGACACAAATATGAATTCCATGAAGAATGTAAATGTAAAGGTAAAATACAGATGCTTATGGAATAATGCCAATGCAAATACCCATGAATAATGCAAATGCTTGCCGACACTGTGTAGATGCAAAAGCTCGATAAAGAGATGAGTGCTCATGAGTGATGCAAGTGCCCCCGGCTGTTTTTCTAGACTTTGGCTTAGCCTTTCAAATTCATTTTTCCTCTTCAAATCAGAGTATATCTTCAATTCATTTTGGCTATTCTCTTTGCCCCAACAATTTTCAAACTTTCATCAACAGAGATCTGAACCGGGTTCTATTTCTTCTTCTCATATCTGGAAGTCAAGACCTATCCTGGCAGTTCTACACCTTTGAGTTAGAAAAATCCTTGTCTCATGCCAACATCAAAATGGGTATTTCAAAAAAATCTCTTTATTTGTTTTCGCATTTTGAAAACTTCTGAACAAAAAATATTAACCCCACAATGTGTGATGTACAAATCTTTTGAAGACTGATGATCATTGTTAGAAATTTCTCTAAGTATCAATCTGGGTTTTTTCAACTGGGATTGGCAAGGCTTGGTATAACAAGATTCTGGCTTTTCCAGGAAAACTTCATGACAAAAATGTATATCCCTTCTAGGCTCACAAATGGAACAGGTTTTATAAATCATGAATTCATTGAGAACCAAACAAATTCAACATTCTTTTAGTTTCCATATCAAGGCATTTTGTCAAGCATCAAGATTGGCTGGGATGTTTAAACCGGAAAGTTTAATCTTGGGAACAAAGTTTCAGTTTTTGAAGACAATCCTCCGAATGAGAGCTGACAATTTGAGGGGTTCAGGAATTCCTAGATGTTCCTCGATGACCACTCCTTTAATAAGATCTTTTCTTTTGGGGTATCGGCACTATCATCGATGGCATCGAAAATTCCCATTCTACTCTAGACCGCCCGTTTTTTTTGGGTTTTCGCCCTAGAGTCCCATTCTTTTCAATTTTTCTCTTTTTTTTTTACCATGCACTTGAGAATTCTAAATTCTTCCTTAGTGAAATGAGAATTTGATGAGATGGGATAAAATCTGAGGAAAACCCTTCAAATTAAACATTCATGCTTGATCAAAATGGACTTTTAAAGCACGTAATGTAGGCCATGGCTCAGGGTTCAGAAAGAAAGGATAAATAGGCCCAAAATATGTGTTTGAGGGTAATCAGATCAAGGATCCTTTCTTGAAGAGGATTTTCTTTGAAGCATGTGTCTCTTCTTGGACATTTATTTCTTTTTGATTTTGCTCTTTTTCTTCCTTGCTTTTGGCTTTCAATTTGCCATGTCTTTCACACACATTTTTTTATTGTGTTTTTTGTTTGTTTTTCTTGGCTTTCATTTCGTCATCTTTTCCTCTTTTTTTTTCTTTGACAGAGTGCGCCCGTATTTATTCGGGGCTCCATTTGCTTTGTGTCTGTCCCTGAGCTGTCACTCATTTCTCAATGATCTTTGAAAAGATCTTTCCTCGCATTTGCCCCCCAGTGTAGAGGGTAATCCTTGATCAAGGTTCAAAGAATTAAGAATTCTTTTGGCTCAAAAGGGGTGACTATGGATAATAATTTTTTTCTTGTGAAATGGATATGAAAGATGGCCATTCATCATATCAAGCCCAAATATTCTCATTGAAAAGCAATCCTCAGGGGAAATAGATATTCAGAATTTCATTTTGCACTTTGGAATCATCCGAATTCTCATATGCATGATATAATGATTTTTCTTTTTCTTTTTTTTCTTTTTTTTTGTTTTTTTCGTCGCATGCCCCCAATGATTCATGCATTAGCCCATCCTTCTTCACTATGTATCCATCATTTCCACATATGATGCCCCAATTTGATTATCCATGCGAATTTGTATCAACGAGGAACATGGCAAGTCTAGGTCTGTTTTGAAAAGGCTGAGTTTCCAATCTGAGTTCTTTGAAGAGACAAGGAAAATACGACCCAAAAACAGGTTTTCTCTAGGACAAGGGATAATATAGTTTAATCATTGTGCCCCATGATGTCAATCATGAAGTGATGATTGGGCAATTAGTGTTTTGTGGTTATTGGGAAAGGTCATGAATGGTTTTAGCACAATCTTGACACACACCAAATTATCAAAATCTAGACTCTTGAAAGAATGTCTCATTTGTTTGAATTTCAAGGAATTCAAAAAATTTCAAAAAGTTCGTTCCTTTGTTCATAGCCTAGACTAGGATTTACATCCTTGCTTATTTTGCAATGACAATGCTTCTCTTTTTTCATTCATTTTTCCTTGAAGCATTAGGTCTTTCAAGTGTTATTGATTCAAGGTTTAGGTATAGAGAAGCCCAAAAAAGAGGGGGATGGTGTTGGGTCATTTCTAACACTTATCATCAATCTTCTTGAGACTATCCATTATTAAAACTTCCTTAATGCTTGTTTTTGTAAATTCACGTTTATTTAAAACACAACAAACACAAAGCATTTAAAATTCATTTAATTCATGTAGATGTTAACATGAGACAAGTGCTTTCATCATCACAGTGTATAAAACTACATGCGTCAAAAATGCTCCTATTGACATCCTTCAAAGGTAGTAATTCTCCCCCTAAAACCCTGAAAGAAATTGATTTAGGGCTAAGTGGCCTTCCATTGATCGATAAGCTCCGGTGTCAAAATACCATCACGGATAAGACTTTCAATCCTTTCCTTCAGTTGTCTGCATTTTTCAGTTGAATGCCCAACTACCCCTAGGTGATAATCACACTTGCTGTCAGGGTCATAACTCCTTGCTGATGGATTCGGAGCTATTTTCAAAGGTACCGGGGTAAGGTACTGATTCTTTATTAGTAATGGCAGTAAGTCAGGGATGGGGATTGGAATTCTTTCTTGATTTTCTCGCGGTCGTTTTCTAGAAGTAGGCCTTGTTGCAAGGGCTGGTATAGGATTAGGTGTTTGGGTAGGTAGGTAAGGATAAAGGCTTGGAGATACCTCAGTAGGGTAACATGATTGGTATGAGGGAAATTGGGAATATGGGATGAAATCTTCCATAGTTTGGACATCTTCCTCTTTCTTTCTTGGTGCCTTATTTCTCTCGGTATTGGATGTTCCTTCTCTTTCAAGTTTCCCATTCTTGATAGCATTCTCAATCATTTCCCCTGAAATTACCATGTCCGCAAAATTCTTCGAAGCATTGCCGACGAGTCTGTCATAGTACGGGGCCTGCAGTGTATTCACAAAAAGGATAGTGATTTCCTTTTGTGTCAAGGGCGGTTGTACTTGGGCAGCCAGGCTCATCCACCGTTGTGCATATTCTTTGAAGCTCTCAGTAGCTTTTTTCTCCATATTTTGCAAAGTGAGACGATCAAGTGTCCTGTCGGTCATATGCTTGTACTGGTTTAGAAAAGCCCCAGCCAAATCATTCCAAGAGCGAATCTGATCCTTGCTCAACTGACTATACCACCTAATTGCGGACCCGCTGAGGCTATCCTGAAAGCAGTGAATTAAAAGCTTATCATTATCTATCTGACTTGTCATCTTTCGGCAGAACATAGTGATGTGGGCTGATGGATCGGTCGTCCCGTCATATTTCACAAAGTCAGGGATCTTGAACTTAGGAGGAATGACTAAATCGAGGACCAAGCATCGTTCTTTCGCCTCCACACTCCCGAATACATCTGTTCTTTCTATTGCCCGGAGCCTTTCATCTAACAACTGATATTTCCCTTGAGAATCTGCCAACTCATCCTCATTTACTGCAACCCTTTTCAACTTTGCCTGTTCAGCTGGATCACCTGAGTTTAGGACATTGACGGGGTTAACAGTGTTCTGGGCATCACTTATTGCGACCTCATCTTGGCCCTTTTGTACCTCTAACCCTTCTCCGGCGACAAAGTTTTCGGTGTATCCTTTTCCCTTGATTACAGCAGACATTAGCTCCATCAGTTTAGTCATCTGATCCTTAGATTCTGCTTGAGATTTTGCTAGCTGTTCTCGCAATTCTCTCTGTTCCCTTTCCATTTTTTCCATTCGGGCAACTTGTTCATCCTCCATAGCATCAGCCTGTATTAAAAGTGTACTCAGTACTTCTTCTGATTTGAAATGGAAATTCTTTCAAAGACTCCTAAAGCCAAGCCAACTTCTATTTTATTTCCCCCAAATGTATGTCATGATGAATGAGCCATGAATGCAATTTGATGCATGTGAAGCCTAAACAATATGATGTATGGATATGTACAATGGAAACATGCTGACCATATATGTGATAAATGCAATCACAATGCCAACATGTTGCAAACAAAGAATAAACAAATCAACACATGGATATATGCAATGACTGATCATGTGCATTTTAGCATGTTTCCCAATGAATGATCATATATCCTATGAATGCAACACGGTGTCAATTATGATACATGCAAACAATGAATGATTGATATAGAGTATATACAAAGAAAATCATGCTAACCATGTGTGTCATGAATGCGACCTAATGCTAACATGATGTATGTAATAAGCAAATTAATGCATGAACATATACAAAGAAATTATGCTGACTATGTTTGTTATGAATGCAACCTGACAAATAATTGATGGGATGCAAAATGCAAAGGGGAAGATATCACGGAGGAAATAAGAATCGGAGGAACTTAATCATCAACATCTTATAAATTTGAAGCATACTCAATTCATTCTCATATCAATGTTCACAATGGTATAAACCATGTTTTACAAAATTTGAGCAGTAGTTAAAACTGTCTTTACAAGCACTTTATTCTTCCTAGCATCCTAAGGCTATAAGAGCCGGCTACTGAAAAAGTGAAATCCTATTACATCATATAAGACCGAAGTCTTTCCACCTCAATGCTGTAAATCTCCCAATCCTAATGGCGTTTTCCTAGTCCTTTATCAATCAGTGTCGTTGGATCCAACCACTTGGCATCTATGAGAGCTTGCACTTTCCTTTTGACTGCTATACAATCTTCGATGCTATGGCCAACAATTCCACAGTGATAATCACATCTTTCATTTGGATTATACCACATTGGATATGGTGGTAACATGGGTTTCAATGGGACACAGGCAACCATGTGATTTTGGATCAGTATAGGGAGGAGCTCTTGGTAGCTGATTGGAATGGGATCAAAATGCATTTGGGTCTTATTCTGGGATCGTTTCTTAGTCACACATGGCCTAGGAGTTGGGGCACTTGGTGGTAGCACTAAGGTTCGAACCGGAGTGTTTACATGGGGATGTGGCGGAACAACATGGTAAGGGTATGGATTTGGACACGGGGCCTTTGGAGGTTGTACATAGCTCGAGGTTCCTATCCCAGGTACTGGATAAGGTGATTGATGAGGGAAATAGTATGAACTGGTAGTTGGTAACGATGGAGTGGGATTCAGGAATCCCGTAGTGGTCGTCCCAATGGACGATTGGACCATAGTAGGGTGGGGATACTGGTTTGGACCTAGAACAGTTTGTAGGTATGGTACTGGATTCGAGGTTTCTGTCTTTGGTATCAGGCTTTCAGGTTTAATTATTTTCATGATTTTGTCCACAATTTCATCAGGATTGCAACCTTTGTGGCATTGACAAGTGCAGGATCCAGCAAGGATTGTATGTTCTGGACCTAATGGTTTTGGTTGATCCGAAGATGATGCGAAGCCCTGAGAAAGTTCACCTTTACTGTTACCCATATCCTCAACCATTTTCAGCAATTTGGCAAGTTGTTCCTTCACCTCTCGGATTTCATGTCCATATTCATCTTGATTGCGTTCCAAAGCACCCAATCGTTCCTCCGAATCATTCCTCATATCTCGAACCCCTTTCATGCAAATGAAAATGTCATGAGATTAAGATTATGAATGTACACGCTCTATTCCTATGTGCATGAATAAATTGATGATTAATGCATGAACATATATAGAGAAATTATGATGACTATGTATGCTATGGATGCAATCTAATGCCAGGTATATACAGATAATGACTATGCATGTCATAAACGTGTCCTAACAATGAATGACCATGTATGCTATGACTATAACATGATGTCAAAATGATACATGCAAAAATAAATGAATTAACACAAAGGTATATACAAAGAAATCAATGATTACACGAAATTGGTGGGACCTAAATCTTGATTATACAAAAATCTCATTATGCAAGATTGCCTCCAAATTTATGATTTTTTTTTACATGCTTTTTTTGTGTTTTTTTTATTTATGAAAAACCAATCACATTATTTTCAAAAGAATTTCAGGGTGGATCCCACTATGGTACCATATGCAAATGTTCATGTGACACTACCGGTTTTATGAAATCATCAAATGAAATTACCAACTGTTTATTGCAAAGAATGAGATCAATAACACAACCAAAAATGTACATGCTCTATTCACACATGCATGAAATGTGCAACATGCAAAATGCTTGAAAAAAGATTTTTTTTTTTTAAAAACAGCTAATGAACATCTGCCCCAACAATATCTGCTTATTTAGGCATCACGATGCCTTCGAGGCGGAGTATCACATTTATTACGGGCGATGTACGTACATCGTTGCCCGATCTACCACACTTATTCGGAGTGTAAAATAGGTAACAAAAGGTTTAGAACTATCCCTCTATGTGTTCCTATTTTCGGTATATCTAACGGAAATCCGGCATGGCTTCGCCTAGGTTCACTATATGAGGGTGAATCGGTTCTAAGGCTCCGAATTGTTCCTCACTGTCGCCAGTGAAGGCTAGTAAGGCACCCCGATAAAAGCGGGTTCAATTCGTTAGAGTATATTTTCCTATGCCCATGCGGAGGATCATCACGAAGGCATTAGGTACTTTATACTCCGAAAGTGTTTCACTAGCCCATACGGAGGATCAATCACGAAGGCGTAGTTACTTTACTCCCACTTAAAAGGACGGAACCCGGGTATAGGATTCATGTTATGCAAATGCACGTGTAGTGTGTGTGGAGGAATAATAAACCTTTCACCACCTATTCTACAAACCTTATTCTAAATGCCCTAGCAATTAAAACATTCAAGAATAGTGTAACGCATTAACCAACAAGCAATTATAATATACAACCTTAAATAACTAGAGAACAAAAATAAAATGCATGCACATGAGTATGAACATATTTAAAAACAATTTATTATTTTCAAATTTCTCCTTATTAAAAAAATGTGGGAATTAAAATCAAATACCAATTAAACCAACAAAAACCGAGACTTTGATAATACACGACTAATTCTAGGCCTGACTCTCTAATATGTCCCCAGTGGAGTCGCCAAGCTGTCGCAACCTAAAAAAAATAACGACGAGTCTCATCGCAAGACTTTATTATTCGTTAGGCGTGACATTTAAAAAAAATCGAGGAAAAGTCGACTTAATTCCTCTAGAAAAATTAAGGTTTTGAAAATGACCTTAAAAAAGACATGGAGTCGCCACCAATCTTTTTTAGCTAGGTGTGATCGGCCACCTATTAAAACCGGTTTTATAAATATTTTAAAAATTAATTAAAACATTTTAAAAACCAATTTCAAGTCTGCGTTTTAAAACCAGAGAAATCAAAGAGGCGGGTTCGGGAGTCGGTTACGTGCGGGGAAGGATTAGCACCCCCACAACGCCCGTATAAATCGGTACCTTATTAATCGTGTATTATCTCAAGTCTCGGTAAAGATTGGTTTTAAATTTAGTATTTCAAGTTAATTCCCAATTTAAAGAAAAGAAATTCCATTTTTTATTGAAAATGATCCGGAATTTATAAATTCAAAATTTTCCTATATTCCCCAACAAACGTGGCAAAATATAGAAATTTTTATTAGTTTTGGAAAACTTTCCGAATCATTCTCTTTTTTTTTTTAAAGAAAGATATTCCTTTATTAATAATAATTGATGATATTCCCTCCAGCAAACCCGGTAGAGAACTCATGAATTATTTTAACTCAGAAATATCTTTATTTTTATTGAAAACCATTATCTTTTTTGAAAACATTTAAAAGAAATGAATATGTATAGGCATGACATAAATAAAATGACATAGCAAAATCTAAATAATATAATGCAACCTAAATGTCATGACACATAGAAATTATTATGGCAAGAATCACATATTATATAAAATGCATGAATATAAAAATGCAATGCATGAAATGTATTTTTTCCTTTAATTAAGGAAATCCGTATATCTAAAAAGATATCCGGTTACCTTAGGAAAATATGTCAAATTAAATATTCTAAAACCAAAATACTTTGTGATTGTTTGAAAACAATTTTGAAAAGCTTGAATTAAAAATAAAAACTGGGCTAAAATTTTTAAAATGACTCTAATTTCCTAAGTTTAAAAAAATCCGGACTTGGCTACCCTTAACCCGGGACTTGAAAAACCATTTTTAGAGTTTAAAAAGGCTTAGAAATTACCCTAAGTCAGTAGCTAACCCTCCTAATCAGCCCACTCTAAGTAAATTAACCAAAACAGAAAATTGGTTTTTTTTTAAATTCAATTCTGACTCCACTGTCCAGTTTTATTCCACGATTTTTTACCCTATTTTTAAAAATTCCAAAAGTTCTGAAAAAATTATTGGAGACTCAGGACATGTAAAAATACACGGAAAAAAATCGACTTAATTTTCTGATCAAAGATGAATTCCCAGAAAAACCAGAGATGTACGAGTTTTTGGAGGAGAAAAAAAACTGCTTTGTTTTTCTTTAAAATCAATTCTGACTCCACTGTCCAGTTTTAATCCACGATTTTTTACCCTATTTTTAAAAATTCCAAAAATTCTGAAAAAATTATTGGAGACTCAGGACATGTAAAAATACACGGGAAAAAATCGACTTAATTTTCTGATCAAAGATGAATTCCCAGAAAAATCGGAGATGTACGAGTTTTGGGTGGAAAAAACTGCTTTGCCAACATATTTTTTTTGTCTTTGATAAAATCATTTAAAAACCAAAATAAAAATATTTGAAACTCATAGAATGACTTGAAGACAGTAGCTAGGACTTTTTGAAAGTTAAATAAAAAATGGCTAAGTAAAAAAAATCACAAAGGTAGAATAATCAATTTGACAAACTTAATTTTCCACAAGTGTGCTCAAGAGAGCATGACCTTGAACCATTAATTGGCTCAAGTCATTATTCAAGTGGCATGGTCATGAAATGCATGAAATAATGCAGCAAACATAATGCATGAAATGCATGGATCTAAACCTAAATGTAAGGAAAATGCATGACACAAATAATATGGCCTAGACCTAACATGAACTTGCATGACATTTAATGTAACCTAGACCTAAGACATGCATGGCATTTTCACAAACACAAGGCATGCTTAATTCAAAAATCCAATCAAATATCATGCAAATGCAAAAACCTAACAACTAGCATGACAAAAATACAACACACAATGCAAAACACATGGAGTAGCCAAATGGCCCCAAGCTCCAACAAGCATGGCATTTTCACAAACACTTGGTATGCTAGCATGAAAAACTAAGTCATAACACAAAAATCACACAAGCATTTTCACAAATACCTAATATACCAAATCTAAAACATGCTCACTAAGATATAAAACAAGAATCATGCAAAGAATCACACAAGCATTTTCACAAACACTTAATATGCTAACTCTAAAACATGCTCAAATTTAAACAACATGAAAACAGAAAATTAAAAATGCAAAAACATGATATCTAAGACATAAATGGCAACAAACAAAGCAACCAAATTAAATATAACTTAAGAACATGAAATAACATAATATTTAAAACATCAAAAATAAAGAAAATAGCATAAACAACATGGTAAAATGAATCAAAAACAACAACTTAAAATAAATAATGTAGGCCATTTGGCCATGGTGAGTTTATTGTAAAAACAAAATGTAAGAAAAATATACTTAAGAAAGGAAATGAAGGAAGAACAAGAAACATTATTTTAAAATGAAAACTCACCAAGTAGAGATTAAAATAGCAAAAAATAAGAATAGAAAATGAAAGTGCAAGAGTTGGTGCTCAAGAGCAACCTCAAGAAGCTAATATTTCAAGCTTTTCTCTTCAAACTTTCCTTTTTTTCTAAACTTTTCTTTTTTTGCTCTCAACCAAGAAGATAAAAACTAAGAAAAACTAAGAGAAATCAGCCAAAATGGAAAAGAAAAAACAAAATCTGCCTCCCTCCTCTAGGGTTGGCCTAAATGATGCTTATATAGCCTCAAAGATGTTGTCATTTTTGTGTAACCTATTTTCCATCAAATGGCCAATAATTCAAGATGAAAAGTCATGAAATTACCACCTTTAGATTAGCATCTCAGCCCTCTCAAATTACAGCTATGCAAAAATAATGTTGACATCTTTCTTAACCTATGTGGTTTAATCACCATGGCTTGATCAAAGAGAATGGTTAACTAACTCTTGATTTTTAACCACTTGATTGAAAAAAAAAAAATCAAGCTTCCTCCTTCCTTTGGGCTTGGGCAGGCCAGCACTTCTCTTTTCCAGCCCAGCTCTGATTTTTGAAAGGCCCAAAAAAGCCCTTTTCGGTTGCTTGGGTGAAATGACCATTTTGCCCCCCGGATGCAAGTAAATATCAAACGGACTCCAAATTCAATTTTTCTTTTTTTAATACTTCCAAAATAATAAAATATTGAGTTCTGGAAGTTTTCAAAATTATCCGAGTCCGTTTGCTATTTATTTGGATTTTTTCTTCCCAAAATGTCCTTTTATGCCCCTACTTTTTACCATTTTTTAAACGAGCTCCAAATCAAGATTTTTCTTCACCAATATCTTCAAAATAATTAAAAAGTGTGATCTGGAAGTTTTCATAATTTTTGGAGCTCATTTGGTATTTTTTCGGGATTTATCGGCTTGAATTACTGCATAGGAGGCCCGGGATTTGGCCATTTTGCAAACGAACTCGGAATCAAGATTTTCTTTTGCTAATCTCTTCCAAATAATTTAAAAATGAGATTTGCCAAATTTCAGAATTTTTGGAGTTCATTTGCTATTTTTCCGGGATTTATCTTTTTGAATTACTGCATAAGAAGCCCGGGATTTGGCCATTTTGCAAACGAACTGGGAATCAAGATTTTCTTTCGCCAATCTCCTTCAAATGATTTAAGAATGAGATTGACAAATTTTCCATAATTTTCGGAGTCCATTTGCTATTTTTCCCAAATTTTTCCAATTTTGCCCTTTTACCTTCGAACCCCGGTTTTGCTCAAAACAAATCCGATTTTCAGATTTTCTTCAATCTGAGCCTTGGGCCATCCTTTTTAACCATTCTTCATCCATTGGGGGCTTTGGTCTTACCAAGTTGGGCCATTTCTGTGATTCTTCCCGATTTCACCGAAATCCACTAGAAACCCTAATTCTCGGTTTTCTCCCGGATTGACTTTTCTTTCGGTTTTTCTTGCAAGTGACTTCTCCATTACCCGTAGTCAGTGCTTATCTTTCATTTGGAACCTTCAATTTCGACCAGTTTGATCGTTTAAGCACTTTTCCCAAATTTCTTGGATTAGGGTTTCTTTTCTACTGAATCTCCAAATCCCAACTTCCGAACTCCATATCTTTCAATGTAGACCTCGGATTATCAAAATTCTTTCGCCATTTTTCAACTGAACTTAAAATCTTGATTTTGAAAGTGGGTTGACTTTTTCAGTAGTTGACTTTTTGGGGTTGACTTTTTCGGGGTTGACTTTTTTTTCAAGTTTGTCTTTTTGTGCTCGCCCTCTTAAACTAAGTCTCGGAGTACCACCTGCAGGATGAAAACAGTCTTTTTATACTCGGAAACATCAATATGGGAAGAAAACATACATGTTTAGTGGTCCGGACAAAATTAGGTGTCTACAGCTGCCCCTCTTTGGCTATTGCTGAGAATCAGGAATCAGGCAAAGATAAACCAACACTAATTTTGTACGGTCAGTGAAATCACATGTGAAGGAAAGGGAAAGAGGTTTCTTTTTCATTTTCATTTTTCATTTTTTTTTTCATTTTCTATTTTTTTTATTTTTTTCATTTTTCATTTTTCATTTTCTACTTTTTTTTTTTATATTTTTTTCTCTTTTTCAATTTTTATTTATTTTTTATTTTTTTTTAAACAATAAATTGAAGATTTTTTCCTTAAATTGAATTCCCTACCTAAACAAGGCTCGATTCGTCTTAAGAAAACGAATTCGATTTTCAAAAGAAAAATTTATGCCCGAAGGTCTTTAAAATTGGTGCCCGGAGGTCTTAAAAAACTGGTGCCCGGAGGTCTTACCAATTGGTGCCCGGCGGCCTTACCCCTGAAAAAAGTTATGCCCGGAGGTCTTAAAGATGTTGCCCGGAGGTCTTACCTGTGATTTGAAAAATTATGCCCAGAGGTCTTAAAAATGGTGCCCATAGGCCTTACCCCTGAAAAAAGAGTTATGCCCGGAGGTCTTAAAGATGTTGCCCGGAGGTCTTACCTGTGATTTGAAAAATTATGCCCGGAGATCTTAAAAATGGTGCCCATAGGCCTTACCCTTGAAAAAAAAAGTTATGCCCGGAGGTCTTAAAGATGTTGCCCGGAGGTCTTACCTGTGATTTGAAAAATTATGCCCGGAGGTCTTAAAAATGGTGCCCATAGGCCTTACCCCTGAAAAAAGGAGTTATGCCCGGAGGTCTTAAAGATGTTGCCCGGAGGTCTTACCTGTGATTTGAAAAATTATGCCCGGAGGTCTTAAAAATGGTGCCCATAGGCCTTACCCCTGAAAAAAAAAGTTATGCCCGGAGGTCTTAAAGATGTTGCCCGGAGGTCTTACCTGTGATTTGAAAAATTATGCCCGTAGGTCTTAAAAATGGTGCCCATAGGCCTTACCCCTGAAAAAAAAGTTATGCCCGGAGGTCTTAAAGATGTTGCCCGGAGGTCTTATCTGTGATTTGAAAAATTATGCCCGGAGGTCTTAAAAATTGAAAATTATGCCCGGAGGTCTTAAAAATTGGCGCCCGGAGGCCTTACCCCTGAAAAAGTTATGCCCTGAGGTCTTAAAGATGTTGCCCGGAGGTCTTACCTGTGATTTGAAAAATTATGCCCGGAGGTCTTAAAAATTGAAAATTATGCCCGGAGGTCTTAAAAATTGGCGCCCGGAGGCCTTACCCCTGAAAAAGTTATGCCCGAAGGTCTTAAAGATGTTGCCCGGAGGTCTTACCTGTGAATTGAAAAATTATGCCCGGAGGTCTTAAAAATTGAAAATTATGCCCGGAGGTCTTTAAAAATTGGCGCCCGGAGGCCTTACCCCTGAAAAAGTTATGCCTGGAGGTCTTAAAGATGTTGCCCGGAGGTCTTACCTGTGATTTGAAAAATAATTAAAAAGTGTGATCTGGAAGTTTTCATAATTTTTGGAGCTCATTTGGTATTTTTTCGGGATTTATCGGCTTGAATTACTGCATAGGAGGCCCGGGATTTGGCCATTTTGCAAACGAACTCGGAATCAAGATTTTCTTTCGCCAATCTCTTCCAAATAATTTAAAAATGAGATTTGCCAAATTTCAGAATTTTTGGAGTCCATTTGCTATTTTTCCGGGATTTATCTTTTTGAATTACTGCATAAGAAGCCCGGGATTTGGCCATTTTGCAAACAAACTGGGAATCAAGATTTTCTTTCGCCAATCTCCTTCAAATGATTTAAGAATGAGATTGACAAATTTTCCATAATTTTCGGAGTCCATTTGCTATTTTTCCCAAATTTTTCTAATTTTGCCCTTTTACCTCCGAACCCCGGTTTTGCTCAAAACAAATCCGATTTTCAGATTTTCTTCAATCTGAGCCTTGGGCCATCCTTTTTAACCATTCTTCATCCATTGGGGGCTTTGGTCTTACCAAGTCGGGCCATTTCTGTGATTCTTCCCGATTTCACCGAAATCCACTAGAAACCCTAATTCTCGGTTTTCTCCCGGATTGACTTTTCTTTTGGTTTTTCTTGCAAGTGACTTCTCCATTACCCGTAGTCAGTGCTTATCTTCATTTGGAACCTTCAATTTCGACCAGTTTGATCGTTTAAGCACTTTTCCCAAATTTCTTGGATTAGGGTTTCTTTTCTACTGAATCTCCAAATCCCAACTTCCGAACTCCATATCTTTCAATGTAGACCTCGGATTATCAAAATTCTTTCGCCATTTTTCAATTGAACTTAAAATCTTGATTTTGAAAGTGGGTTGACTTTTTCAGTAGTTGACTTTTTGGGGTTGACTTTTTCGGGGTTGACTTTTTTTTCAAGTTTGTCTTTTTGTGCTCGCCCTCTTAAACTAAGTCTCGGAGTACCACCTGCAGGATGAAAACAGTCTTTTTATACTCGGAAACATCAATATGGGAAGAAAACATACATGTTTAGTGGTCCGGACAAAATTAGGTGTCCTTCGAATTCCGTCGTCGGTTATTCTTATTTATTAAAAAATCTTCTTTTTTTTTTTGAAAGTTAAAATGCTTTTAATAATTTTTTAAAATCGAAATCGAATAATAAAAAAAATATGTCGAAAAATAAATAAACAAAAATAGTAATAAATAAAGGAATTAAAATCATACCAAAAATGTCGAGAATCCGAAATTTAAAATGTCGGACTTGATCTTAATAAAACTCTTTGCTCGTACTCGACTACCTGAAAAAAATCAAAAATAACAAAATCAAAATTGATAATCGTAAATTTTTTTGTTTTAATTTTTTTTGTTTTTTTTTCATGTATCATTATTATTATTTTTCTTAATTTTTAATTTTTTGATTTTTTTTTATTATTTTTTTATTTAATTTTTTAATTTTTTCTTTTTTTCTTTTTTTTTCTTTTCCTTTTTTTTTTTCTTTTTTTTAGCCCAAAACCAGGCCTGGCCTGCTGGGCCAGGCTAGGCCCAGCTTTTTTTTTGGGCTAGGGGGGACCCGCGTGGACCCCGGGTCGGCCCGCGGGTCCACGCGCGGACCTTTGGTCAAAACGGCGTCGTTTTGACGCCGAATTTTTTTATTTTTTTTTTAAATTGGGTGACCCGCGCGGACCCCGGGTCGACCCGCGGGTCCAAGCGCGGGTCACCTTGACCCGGTTCAGGGGGCTATATAAGCCCTTTTTTTTTTTTAAATCATTTATCTCTTTTTTTTTCTCTTCTCTCCCTCTCTCTGCAGAAACCAGAAACCCCCCCAAAACCCAGAATCCGGCGGCTGGCCACCGCGCCGGCCGCCGTCCACCGTTGTCGGCCGCCGCTCGCCGGCGGCCGGTGGGCTCCAAACACCGCACCCCGGGGTATTTCGGCCTCCTCTTCTCGGATTCGGGCTCCGTTTTGCCCGAATCCGAGCCGAAACCCCTAGATCTGGGTTTGACCCTTCGACTTTTTTTGCTGCTGTGGTTTTTTTTGCTTGTGGTTTGTTGTTTTTCTTTTTTTTTTTGCAGGGTTGGTTTCGGAGAGGGGGGCCGATCTGCTTTTTTGGTGATTTTGTTTCAAAAGGGGGGTATCCAGATCTGGGTTTCGGACCCCAGATCTGGTTTTTTTTTTTGGGGTCTGTTTCGAAAAGGGGGGTCAGTGGTGGCTGAGGGGCCTTTTATGGAGGATCGGACCCTGGGGGTCTGATCTCTGGCTGAGGACCCCCTTTGGTTTTCTGGGGTCCGAATGTGGGCTTTGGCTGGCTGAGGGCCTCCGAATCGGGGTCAGTGCCCCCCTTCTCTTTGAAGGTGATTGGGGGGTTTTTATGGAGGGGTTGCTTGTGTAGGTAGGTGGCGTGTAGGGTGGCTGTGCAGGGTAGGGGCTGGCGTGTGGCAGAGGGGGGTTGTTGGGGGTTGAGTGTGGCAGGGGAGGGCTGTCAGGTTTTGGGAAATGGGGGAGGCGGCTAGGGTTAGCAGCAGAGGGGTTGGGGTAGGGTTTGGGCCTGATGGGCCAGTAGGCCTGGGCAGGCTGGGCTTGGGCCTGTAGGCAGGCCCATCAATTGGGCCTGTATTGGGAAATGGACAGCAGGCCTGGTGGGCCTGCGGATTGGGCCTGCTGGCCCTGTTTGCGAGTGGCCTGGGTCGGATTCGAATCCGACCCGGACGAAAATTGGTTATTACAAGTGTTAATCAAAAGATAAAACAAACACAAAAAATATTCTAAAATAACCTAATTAATTCATAAACCATATGGCAAAAAATTCAAATATCATAATTGCACTTCAAACTATATATAACTAATGACATAACTTATGTGATAAATGCATATTGTTTCATAATTTTAAATTCTCTACTCTATAGTTTTTATAATTAGTTATAAATTATAAATAACCGGATTCAAATAATTTTTGGAATTAAATTAATCCGACTTTGACCGGTAATATCAATTCAATCACATTATTTGCAGTGAAAAATAAAAATAAACAAAAAATGAGGGATTCAATTGACGATAATAAATATCACAGGGGCAGCATCAGAATTTGATAAATTTTTTTGACAAAACAGACAGCGAAATGCGAATACGAAATTTGTCCCCACAAACCAAACGAGAGGCAAAGAGTAGCCAAGTCGGCCATTAAAAGATGAAGAAGCAAACGGATTCAACAAGCCACACGATTTTCCGTCCTCACCCATTTCTCTCTGTTTATATATTTGTCTTCATTTTCTTGAGTTTCCTTCCTACTCACCACTATCCATTAACCAGTTCCCTTTTAACTCATTACTTTCTCAACTTTTTTTTAAATTTCAGCTGCCTCCAATTTTGGTAGAAACTTGCATTAGAGAGAGTGAATTACTTGGTACCCATTTGAATTTTTGATCTTATCTTTAGTTCTTTATAAAGTTTTCAAGAACCCCATGTTAAAGAATCCTTTGTTTTTTTGGTGTTCTGGTTGTTTCTGGCATTTGGGTGTTGTTTAATGTAATGTGGTCTAGAGATTAAATTTGAAGAAACCAATAAAGGAATCAGTTTAAAGAAAAAAAAATTGACTTAAAGTTTTGATCTTGTTGTCACAAAGATTAAAATGGGTGGTCCTCAATCTTGCTTTTTTTTTTTTTTAATTCCCATTGACATTTTTGATTAATTTGACTTTGAATTATCCTAAAAAATTGCCCTTTTTGGTTTGTTTCCGTATTTCATCTTATGAACTTGGAATTTTTCATTAATCAGGTGTCTTCATATCGAAGATTGATGTGGGTCTTTTTGGTGGAATTTTAGCAGATATGAGAGTTTGTTGAATTTTTCCAAGGTTGGTTTGCTATTGAGAACATTTGAACAATGTTGCCTGTTTGCTCAGTCACTCCTGGTTGTTCTTCACATTCCCAGGTGGAGTTTTCACTTTCTTGAACCATAAATTTTCTCTTTCTATACACTACTTGACTCGCTTGTACTGCTTTTCGAGTTAATGGTTTTAAATCATTTTTGAAATCTTGATTGTTTCAACTTTCAAGCTTAAATAACTAAATTTTAATCGAAGTTATGAAATTTAATTGCTTATGGAACATTCAATCTGTTTCAACGTTGAGGAGTTTATAGTATTTGGTTAGTATGTGAAGTAGAGCTGCATTGAGGGGATGCTGTGTATCAGTAAATATTCTCCTGTTTGAAGTCTTTAATATGTCCTAGTCATTTTGGGAATTTATGTTTATAGGATAGATTAGTACACTTTCATGTGTTGCTTGTTTTATCTTGCTTCCATTGCCAAGGTATGCCTTTTCTTGTGTAACAAATGTTTTTCCCGAATCCTGACATACCTTTAAAATATTGCTTAATTGTTTTTTAAGAAGTAGTTCATTCATGTATTTGAAATGATGAGGATTTTGTACTAGTTGGTTAGTAAGTGATAGAGCTGCATTGAGGAGGGGAATGCTGTGTGTCAGTAAAGGTTATATCTTCTCCTGTTTGAAGTCTTTAATATGTCCTAGTTATTTTGGGAATTTATGTTTATAGTATAAACAAGTAGATGGTCATATATGTGGCTTGTTTTATCTCGCTTCCATTGCCAAGGTATGAGTTTTCTTGCGTAACAAATGTTTTTACCAATTCGTTACATATCTTTAAAATGGTATTGCTTAATTGTTTTTTAAGAAGCAGTTCATTCATGTATTTGAAATGATGCCTTTAGCAGATTTCATTCCATGGAGGTTTGCGACCTTGCACTCCATTCCAAAAGGACTTTCAGTTCAGATGTAATTCTCAAAACAAGTCAGTTTTGGGCATGTCAAATGGAAATCATCTCCATAGAATGTCTTTTAAACCACAAGCAACGGAATCTTTCTACTCCAATTTTGTTGAAAGCACTGAACAACCGGTATCCATGGACCTCATTAACAGTTATTCTTGCCCAGATGAGTTAGTTGATGTTAAATGCAACTTTTCTAATGCATGGAGTTCTTCAGTTGAAGCAATAGATGAGTCAACTCCAATAGGAGTTGGGGAACTGAAATATGTGGAAAATTCTAGCATATCTGATGCAGAAGAGAAACTTGTGGATTTGACAAACCAGTCAGTTGAAAATGCCAATACTTCCATGGGGATGGAGGGACCCGAAACCATGTCAACTAATGACACAATTCCCGAGAATCCCACTGCAGCATCTAGCTCCCTGAACTTTGATAATGATTCACTATCCGGTGTGAAAACTGGTCTTGATGATTTTCTGGCTGGGGTTAACGAGTCTCTCAACTCTTCAGTAAACAAGGGAGAGAATGCTGTGAAAAGCTTATTCGATAAAATTACTTCTTCTATAACTTCTGTTAAGACAAGTGCTTCTGAATCTGTAGACAATGCTCAAGTATTAGCTAACAATAAGGTTTCAAACTTGTCAAGTGACTTGAAGGAAGCATCAAGTAAAGCTAATGCTTTTGCTGTTGACTTGTTGAGGCGTACAATTGTTGTAGTGGAGGATTCTTTATCAAATGGGGCGTCCTCTTTCGTATATTATTATGGTTCTGCCAAGGAACGTCTTCCGCCAGAGATCAAAGATGCACTGACTTTGTATGAAGAGAGAACAGGAAAAGCCTTAAAGCCTGTTGGGGCTGCCCTGCAACAGGTATCCTTTTATTTGGCATGCATATAAGTTCATGACTCGTGGTTTTAATGTTTTTGGATGATCACAAACAAATTTCTGCTTGTAGTTAATAATGAGTAGTTGGCATCAATAGGAATTAATTGTACTAAACATAGAACAACGAGTTGGAGCATATAAACTCCCTTTGTATTCAATTTTCTAGTTCAAGGATTAATCTTTTTTCATCAAATTCATCAATCCTCAGTTTGTTACTTACATCCTGCAAAATTGGAAGATATACTGTTGAGATTCCTATCAGCTATGTTTTTAACCAGTATATATTCAGTTGTGAGCATAATTTTTTTTTAATTTCAATTTGCTGTAAGCAGGTTTACATTGGTATTGAGGGGTTGGAAAGGAGTCTAGGCTGTGACCCGAATGATCCCATTGTCCCGTTTTTCCTTCTTATTGGCACCTCAGCCACTTTATGGTATGAATGTTCTTATGTGCTCATTTTCATTATAAATTTTAGAGAATATTTTCTTTTTCGCATGGGAGTTTATATTTTGTATCAGATCTGTGCAGGGCGCTTTACTGGGTATGGGCATACAGTGGTTACTCTGGGGACTTATCTCCTAAACTAACTTTGGAGCTCTTGTCTGGAAAGGAGAATGCTTTACTTATTGATGTCCGGCCTGAGGCAAGATACTATAAACTTTTTTGCCCATTTTAATCAACTTAGTTCTCGTAGTGCTCTCATGTCCCTCTTGCTTGGGTATTATTTGCCCTCATAGATGGTTAATCTATTATTTTTCTGAGGTTAAAATTCGTTTTTTCCTATTCTATTGAATTTGAAGTGGCTTATTTTTGGGCATTAACTTTGTCAAGGTCTTAAGAGAGAGAGATGGCATTCCCGATCTTCGTCGAGCAGCTCGGTTTCGTTATGCTAGTGTATCTTTACCTGAGGTCTGGTTAAACATCACAATCTTACTTGAAATTCAAATTTTGAGTACATTCGCTCTGTTGCTTAGTGCCAAATATTGCCTTTTGCAAAATAAACAATGCATATTGGTGGTTACTTTTATTCACTTTCCCTGAAGCTTTATCTTTTATGGTCTTCTTTTTTATTCAGGTTAATGGCTCAATGCGGAAACTAATGAAGAGCGAAAGGGACCTTGATGACTCCTTGATTGCCACTGTTATTCGAAACTTGAAAACCATCGAGGTTTGTATCTACTTGTTTTTCATTGTTTACCCCTTCACTGGTTTTAGTAGTTTTTTAAGATAAAGCTTTGTAGAAAGAGCGAAAGAAGACCTTGGGCTCAGACTAACCAAACTCTGTAATGCAGTCACATATTGGCCACTGAGAATACTTGAGTATATCATTTTGTATCTTCCTATTTCTACGGCTTTTCTTACCCTTTGGCTCTTCTTTGTCAACTTAGTTTTATTGTCGTACCTTGAATTTGAGTTTTATGAAGCCATGGCTTGTTGGATAGGATTAGGGAAGAGGGGGAGGGTGGGATGTTTGAAGTTATGGGGACAAACTGAGGTCATTTCTTAAATTTATTCTCAGCTATTGCCATTTGTCTAAAGGTTGATCATTTACATCCAGTATTTTCTTATTGGATCTAGCTTAAGTTAACCACTAGACATGGCCCTTGTTACTGACCTTTGAATAGAACATCATAATATATATTTTTTCTACCACTTGTAGGACAGGTCCAAGGTCATAATTATGGATGCTGATGGTAGTCGTTCCAAAGGAATTGCAAGATCATTGAGAAAACTTGGGGTTAAGGTAAGTGTCTCTGAATTTTCAAAGTCTTCTGTAAGAAAATAGCTTTGAGATACACAAAATTAGGAGGAAATAAGAGAGTTATGTTACCTGGAATTCACATGGTATATTTTTCATATATTAACATCCATGTCTTAATGTTATGTCTGTCTACTAGAAAGCAGAGTTACTACCGTACCTGTTCTGAAAGATTACAGGTAGATATTTGAGGAATGTCTTTGTCTAAGGAGTGAGCATATTCAGTTAAAATTGAAATAACCAACATAGATGAAACCTAGTTAAATTTGAAATTTTCAATTAAGTTGGTCTGTTATGGTTTTGAAAACTTATGACCAAAACAAAACTGAAATATGCAATCCCCAAATGGTCAAATCCCTAAATCCTAATCTCTCATTTCAGAATCTCAACATTGCATTGTTGCCTGCTCTCTCAGTCTAATCTAACTCCTTTTTTCTAGATATCGTATCTACTAACCTTTGCATTCCTAACTGAATTATTGCATTTAATGAGTTATGTAGGTTGTTTGGTATTGCAAAACAGATTGCATAAACTAATTGTTAATTTGTATTTTAAATCACAGGGACCATACTCGGTCCAGGGTGGCTTCCAATCTTGGGTGAAACAGGGTCTCCGAATTAAGGAACTAAAACCAGAGACAGCGCTTACGATACTCAGTGAGGTATTTCTTATGATGTATTCCCTTTCCTGAAAGTCTTTATATAAATAATGTCCGATGCTGATTCATGAGATTACGATTCGATTGATTGTATTTCTTTTTTTTTCTTTTTTTTTTTTCTTGTTGCAATTAGAAGAACTCAACTAACTCTGAATTCATATTTAATAGACAGAACTACTAGAAGTATATCCATAATATATTGGACCAAGAATAAAAGGAGAAAGTAACATACTTTATTAGAATATACTTGGTCATCATTGAAAATGACTCACATTTTCTTGAGCTAATGTGATTGATTTTAGGTAGTTTAGTTGTATTTAATCTGCAATCTTAGATGTTACTGCTACCAAATATGATAGCTTTTTTGTAACTGATGTTCAAAATCTCTATCGAAAAGTTACAACTTACATGTCCCCGGCATGGATACTAAGTTTGAATGAAGAGCATTCTTTTTTTTTTAAACTGTTGGGAAAGCTTTACAGATTCTAAAGGTTATTCAAGTATATAATTGTTAGATTTTATGTCGTGCTGATTAGTGGTTACAAATGTGCCAACCACTAGGCTAAGCATACGAAGACTAGGTTAGATTGAACAAAAAAAGTGGGTCACATATAGACCACTCTACTTTGTTTTGGCATCCAACCTAAAGGAGTCAATAGCAATTGGCATCCATACAAAGAAAGATGCTCACGAAAGACCAGCAGTAGCCTAGCCCTTTTCTTGCGAAGAGTGATGAAGAGGCTAACATGAATGCAAGAACACTTCAACTTCAAATGTAATTGAGGCAGGATATACTACCACTTAACACTCCCAGTCACATATAGACGCAAGTAACTACTGAGAAGGTCTATCTTGCTGACTATGTAAATGGTGCAATGAAGAACAAACAGGGAAACAAACAACCTGGATATCCATATCATGTTAAATATCCATCCTTAAAATCTGATTGGATACTGGTAGAAAGTCCTACCTTAATATAAGGTCATTTATAAGCGAAATTATTACTGATCTAGGATATCCAAATGTGCCATCCTTGAATGATTTGAATAAAATATAAGCTTTCTAACTTTTATTTTTAAAAAAAAAAAAATTAATGTAACAAATGTTAACTTGTGTTCACCACAGGAAGCTGAGGCAATCTTAGAAGATATTAGTCCTTCTCCAGTGCAAGTTCTTGGGTATGGTGTGGTAAGACTCAGGTTCCTTTTGTGATATATATTCTATATAAATGATACCCAAAAGAAGGGTATTCTTATTACACTAGCTCGAGCGACATTAGAAATATTTTGGTATTTAGAAAGGTGGTTCAATGTCATCATTGTCCTACATGTAACATATGAATTATATCAGTTAAAACCCTTCAAATGCTAATAAATATCTTTGTGGCAGGGTTCTGTAGCAGCAATTTATGCACTGCTAGGTGTGTATCTTGTCCTTCCTCAAAATATATCTTTTTTTTTTGGTTAAATTGAAACTTAGAAGCGATGATTGATTGTGACTTATCGAAAGTATGTATACCGACATGCAGTTTGCACTTCTTAGAACTTCTGAAATGCATATTGTTGTAAGTTTTGATTTGTAAATTATGGAGAAAGAGAGAGAGAGTCAGAGAGATTTTTACTTAATATTGCTTCTCTTTAACATAATTTTCCAGGTGTCTTGTCATGCTTGTGCACTTCATAACTGTTTATTTTATTTCATTTTTATGTTTTTACTGATGTTCCACTTGTTTTTCAGAGTGGGAGAAATCATTACAGCTTATTGGCATTCTTGGCCTTGTCCAGGTATGTAAACCTCCTGGTTTAAAGTGTTCTTGTCATTTGACAGCGATTTTCTTGTTTGTCAAAGTTAAAACGAACTTTCAATGTTTTGAATCTTTTTTAACTGCTATGTATTATCTGGCCAAAAAAAAAAAGAAGAACTGCTGTGGCTTCAAACTCTTGTTTTAGTTGAGGCTTAGTGCTGAACATCCTTTGTTCAGTTTCTCCTATATTATTCTTTGAAGAGAATATTTTAGCAGTTCATTTAAATTTAGCCTATTGATAATGGTGATTCTAATGCTTCTTCATTACTGGCTTGTGACTCCACCAGACCATTTATCGGCGGGTCTCTTCGTATGAGAACTCTGAAGATTTGAAAAAAGACATAAGGTACACCCTTCTTCAGAAAGCTTATATTACTGATACTTGTGATATTAAGAAGATTGTTTTTAAAATGATTGCCCATTTTATTTGTGCATGTTTGTTATTAGAAGGGGGGAAAAAGAAAAGAAGAAGAAACCCACTTTTGATCAAGTTGAGAAATCTTATATTCATAGGTCTTCATTATTCTCAGATAGCTTATGAAGGTTCTAATAATTAGGCTGATGCTTGAAAGTATTATTATTGACTTTGAGTTATGCTGTTACCCTAATAAATACAACTATGAAAAGAAAGATATTTAATTGGTTTTGCTTAAAGCTGTTTAGTGCATGAATTAAAAAACCGGATCGGACCGGCTGGTTGAACCGGAAACCGGCAGGTTGTCCGGTCCAATACAATTTATAAAATCGGGTGGTAATCGAACCGGTAGAAAACCGGTTTAACCGGGAAAACCGGTTTGATAGATTTTTTAAATTTTTTTTATAAAAAAAATTATAATTAATGAGTTTGAACATTTAACCTTTTAGTTATATTAAAAACCATACCATTAAGTCAAATATATATTTTTATTAATTATTTACTATATTTAATATTTATTTAACATTAAAATCAATTTTTAAACATTTAGATGACCTTGGTCTTCTATCACCAATAATATTGTCTTCATGTCCTGCTCGAGTCATCTATGAGCTAGCTGCTGATTAAGTTATTAGGCATATTTCACGTGTAATTTTGCGTAGTTGTTATCTTACTCATGGATTAAGGATCAGGATTCTTCATCCTTATAACTGTTTATTCAGATTTCACTAAAACTTTGATATCGATTAATTCTTCTAATTAAAACATTTCTTGAAGGTTGTTGCTAGCTCCTGTCAGACTTGGAGCTCAGACATTTTCATGGGTTGCTGGGAAGTTAGAAACCAATGGCATTGGACTTCCAACCTCACCCTCATCCTTAGATGTTCAAAATCGAGTGTTGCAGGCTGCTGCGAAGCATGAATCTCAACCATCCGATGCAGAAGATCCATCTCCTGATGTGACGGCTCCAATGAATGAGAAAGTTGATCTCTCCGAAGCATAGGTGTTGTGAATTTTTCTTGCAATACAATATTTCATTTGATCATCATATTGGTGAATGCAAGTTGACCTCGCTCACTCAGATATAGTGAACAAAACCCTAAGAACGAGTCCTGTACATTAGTTAGATCAACGGAGTTCTATAATAATCATCAAACAAATCATACCAACAAATAGAGAAGTTTGATAATTACTTCCTTAGTTGCAGCTTGGTTTAGTTTCATGGTTTTGATTAGAAATAACTGCAGCTATATGTCATATTTTTGTTATGGATGATTTATGTTTGTGCTGTTAACTTATCAATGAACAACATGCTATCACCTCATTAATCCTTGGAAATATATAGGCATAAACTGTAAGTATTCCTTTCTCTTAAGCCTTCTCACCATCACTGTTTTAGAAGAGAGGGCATTATTTACTTTGGCTATAGTACTTCTCAGTGATGCATGTTTTGCAAATAGACCCTAAATCTTGATGCATCAACAGTCATGACAACAACCCAACAAGTTATTGTCATTGCCTCATTGGGCATTATCAACAGTCATGAAAAGAAGCAGCTTTGTCAACAATGCTATGTTGCTTCAACTCTTCATTTTTCTTCAAGTATTTGTGTTCGACACTCGTGTCCGATGCATATTTGGACATGGATAGATATGACAATCCAAGGATCCTCTAAATACATGAAAAAACGTAGAAAAAATTGAACATACCCGTATCGGACGCATACTTTATCCAACACTCACATCCGAGTCCGAGTAACATAGCAACAATGGACCTTGAATCTGGGAATCCCGATGGAACTTGAATCTTGATGCATGCATCAACAGTTGTGACAAGAAGCAGCTTTGGTGCATCGTTGTTGGTACCTCCAACACTTTCCATACTAAACAGCAAAGGTTTTATACATATAAAAGCTTCTGTGTTTTGCCAAAAACATAACCTAAATATATAAAGTCATCAAAGGTTAATTCTAAAACTATTCTAGAACTCTAGTAGTAAAGACTTAGACTTAAAGATATGCAAGTAATTATATGGCTTTGAATTTTTGGAATCATTCAGGATTCAGCCAATTCTAAGCCAAAAACTTCTTCCACCTAAATTTTCAATAGTCGTTCCTTTCGGTGTTAGGTAACATACATCAATCACCTTACTAACAATCTCAAAAGCATGGAGTAAGCACAAAAAAAAGTTCATAAATAAGAAGTTATTGGCAAAAGTAATCTTTTATTGTTGCAGATTTGCAATGGCAGAATTGGCAATTGAGGTATTTCAATGACATAACATTGAGTTTTTACAGTTTCCAGTCTGGGGGTCCTAAAATACTTCAACCAAAAGCAAGTTCTGAGTTAAAGAAAAATCACTTCAAAAATGCTTTAAACCTTGGATAAATCAAACGGCAGACATGAAAACTAGTCCTCATATGCTTATATTTTTTGACTCTTGAGCACCCTCAAGCTAGCTATTCTACAAATGTCAAATTTGGTGACACTGATGTTGCAGAAACATGTAAAGTGGCGATTGACATGGATCCATTAGACAGACCAGAATTCCACCAGCCAACATTCTAAGTTCTTTACTGGTAAGAAATAATACAAGGTAGAAGTACCTTAAATCCTGTCAGGTTGTCCTTGTTAATCGGAAATTCCAGAACCTCCAAAAACTAACATTCATTCGTTAAATACAAGAAATCCATCTTACTGAACAATTTAAATAATGTTTCACGGACTTTAACACCCAGAGAAGTTACTATTTGGGCATTCTATATATGGTGCTTCATCCTCTATAATCCTAAAACCAGTTGTTTTCTACTTTTCTTTCACTACCATGGGAACAAAAATGATAGGAAATTCAATCCCCCACCTCCACACCAAGACTCACAAAATCGAATCCTCGTACACGGTTCGAAGCCTAGTTTTTCATTTGCTGTCAGTGAAATCTGCATCAATCACATCCCCCCCATCAGGCCCCTTGTTTGATGAATCTGAAGGTCCACTTTCACCACCAGGTGCAGGCCCAGCACCACCTCCTGCACCGGGTTGTTGGTTGTAGAGTGACTGGCCAAGCTGCATGACTTCTTGGTTGAGGGCAGCCATGGCATCCTTCATAACTTGTGTTGAGCCCCCTGAAATTGCATCCTTGAGCTCTTGCAGTTTGGACTCTACTTTCTCTTTGACTGGACCAGGAACCTTGTCTCCAAGCTCTTTCAGCTGCTTCTCTGTCTGGTAGACAACAGAATCAGCCTGGTTCTTTGTGTCTATAGCATCTCTTTTCTCCTTATCCTCCTTTGCAAACCTCTCAGCTTCCTTTACCATTCTATCAACCTGCATATTAGAACAGAATTAGTCTATGCTACTCGGACTCGGGTATGAGTGTCGGACACGGGTATATGTCTGACACAGGTACGTTTGATTTATTCTAAGTTTTTCCATGTATTTGGAAAGTCCTTGAGAGATCATATCCCATATCCATGTCCGAATATGCATCAGACACAGGATACTTCAAGAAAAATGAAGAGTCGGAACAACATAAGAATTAGTAAGAAGGCATTTCCAAATGCAAATGTAATAAATTCATGCCAAATAAGAAGTGGAAATAATTTGTGGAATGACTTATGATTTAAGAGCAATTCATCTGAGCAAACAATAGAAATACATCCCAAAATTAAATGCATACCTCATCATTGGGCAAGGTACTGGCACCAGTAATAGTGATGTCCTGCTTCTTCCCAGTTCCCTTATCAACAGCAGTGACAGAGAGGATACCATTGGCATCAATGTCGAATTTGACTTCAATCTGTGGAACCCCACGTGGTGCTGGTGGGATACCGTCAAGACGGAAGCTGCCAAGAGATTTGTTATCCCTAACAAACTCTCTTTCACCTTGGAGTACATTAATCTCGACACTTGTCTGGCCATCAGCAGCTGTTGAAAACACTTCTGATTTGGAGGTTGGCAGTGTAGTGTTTCTTGGGATAATTTTGGTCATAACACCACCAAGAGTTTCTAGACCAATTGACAAAGGTGTCACATCCAAAAGCACAATATTACTGACATCTCCAGATAAAACACCAGCCTACAACCAATTGGAAGACAGAAGGAAAAACATTAAAGTAGAACTTAGAACAATAATAGGACAAGTTGGAGCGAAATCTATAACCAATCCTATCACATTCAACTGCAAAGGAACAAGTATATTAGATCTATCCGCTTTAACTTAAACAAGACTAACCCACCTGAACTGCAGCCCCCAAGGCAACAACTTCATCTGGATTGACAGTCACATTAGGTTCCTTGCCAGTAATCTTCCTCACAAGTTCCTGAACAGCAGGGATACGTGTTGATCCACCAACAAGAATCACCTCATCTAAGTCTTTAAAGGAAAGTTTTGCATCCCTCAGGGAATTCTCCACTGGTGTCTTGAGCCTACAGAATATATTAAATAGACAAGAGAAACTTAAAATCTATGTTGCTCCGACTCTTCATTTTTCTTGAAATACCCGTGTTTGACACCCGTATCCGACGCATATTCGGACAAGGGTATGGAGATATGATCCCCAAGGACCCTCCAAATACATGGAAAAACTTAGAATAAATCAAGCATACCCGTGTCGGATATGTATCCATGTCCGATACTCACCCGAGTCCGAGTAACATATCAGGGGCGCTGAAATCATTCCTATTTGGTCGTGCATGGCAGCTTTTAGTATAGATGAAAAAAAAAAGGCGGTTTTCCGAAAAGGAACCAGCCCAGCCTCCTCAAGAAAGCTTTGCTTGGTTGGCGCTGCCTACTCACTCGGACAAGCCTCGAGTGATTAAGCCCAAAAAATTAGGAACAATATGATATCGCCTTTTATTTCTCTCTCTTTTTTTTTTCTTTTTTTTTTTTTGTTGTTGTTGTTGTTGTTGTTGTTGAAATAAACAGATTGAAATAATAAAAACTACCTGTCAAGTAGGTCTGAGCACAATTCCTCAAACTTAACCCTGGTAAGGGTGGTCTCAATGTGTTTAGGACCATCCGCGGTGGCAGTAATGAAAGGTAAACTGGAACCAAAAAAGAAAAAGCTGTGTTATTAAACACCACGCGAATATGCAAAAATGAAAGCATGTACACAAAAAAATAGGGGGAGAGAGATGCCTTATGTTTGTCTGAGTCAAAGATGATAACTCCATTTTAGCTTTCTCAGCTGTCTCAGTTAACCGCTGAAGAGCTTGTTTGTCTTTCAAAAGATCAATGCCTTCATCTCTCTTAAAGTTGTCAGCAAGCCAATCAACAATTCTCTGCACGTGAACCAAGATACATATGAGATACTTCAGCACTAAAAAGATACAACACACACAAAGGAGAATGTTCGTTCATCCGTATATCTACCTTATCAAAATCATCACCACCCAAATGTGTGTCTCCAGATGTAGAGAGCACCTCAAACACTCCATCACCAACCTCAAGCACTGTAACATATTAACAAACAATAAAACATTTGCTGGTATCTTCACCAATAAAAGATAAATGAAGTCCTCACTGCTATGTTACACGGACTTTGATGTGAGTGTCGGACATTGATATGTATCCGACACGGGTATATTCAATTTTTTCCAAAATTTCCATATATTTGAAAGGTCATCCTTGAAAGATCATATTCCCATACTCATGTTAGATATAGGTCGGACATGAGTGTTGGACACGGATACTTAAAAAAAAAAAATGAAGAGTCGGAGCAACATAGCATCACTGTAACATAGAACTTAATGATGCATGCAGATAATTAGTTTCTTAACTGGTCAACATACCTGAAACGTCAAAAGTACCACCTCCAAGATCAAACACAAGGATGGTTTCATTGTTCTTCTTCTCAAACCCATATGCCAGAGAGGCAGCAGTAGGTTCATTGATAATTCGGAGAACTTCTAACCCGGCAATTCGACCAGCATCCTTTGTTGCTGTCCTTTGGGAATCATTGAAGTAAGCAGGTACAGTAACAACAGCTTTGGTCACTTTATCGTTCAAAAACTTTGAAGCATCATCAACAAGCTTTCTCAAAACCTATATCCAAAAGTCGAAATAACCCTTTAGCAATAGAAAGATTCTAAATTTCTAACGCAAAACTACTGAATTCTTAGACTTATCTTATAATAAATGCCATTTCGAAGCTCTGTCCAGTGTTCATTATGCATTTGAAATATGCGGAATAATAGATTTTTATCCAAACCTTAAAGAACTTCATCAGCAATGCATTCATTTCTAATAAATTGAAAGTATCACAAATTTTGGTTCTGAAAACATTTCCAATTTCTCAAATTGCCAACTGAAAAAAAAAAAAAAAAACCGCAATAAATATAGCAAAGACAACCCAATTCATGAATAAACATAACAGCAAAAGTAAGAAGCCAGCAATATAATATACCTGAGCTGAAATTTCCTCGGCGGCGAATCGTTTACCAATGGCAGGGCAGTCAAGCTTAACATTCCCGTTCTCATCTCTAACAACCTTGTAAGAAACCTGTTTGGATTCCTCATCCACTTCCGACATCTTCCTTCCAATAAACCTCTTCACTGAGAAAAACGTATTCTCAGGGTTCACAACGGCTTGTCGTTTCGCAATCTGCCCAACCAACATATCTCCACTCTTGGTATAGGCCACCACAGACGGCGTCGTTCTCTGCCCTTCCGCATTCGTAATTATCGTGGGCTTCCCCCCTTCCATGGCCGCCACGGCCGAGTTAGTAGTACCGAGATCGATTCCCACCACTTTCTCGTTTACAACTCTCACCGGCCCAACATTGTACCGTTTACCGTTGTTGTTGGTTTTAGCGAGTCGTAAGAAGGCGACGTTTAACGGCGACGTTTTGCCCAGTCTTTGCCCGAAGAAAACCGTTCTGGATGAATGGTGGTTGGGTTTTCTCGAAGAAGTGAAACCCATACCTCCAAGGACGTGGATTTGGGCAGTGGAAGACGCCATTTTTTCAAGTAAAGAAGGCTTTTTGGATTGAGAAATGAGAAAAAGAGAAAAACCCAAAATTCCCAGAAGGATAAAAAGTGTGAAGACGGCAAAGGCGAAGGCTTTTAGGCTGAGTTGGGGTTGGGAAGAAGATAAGAGAAAGGGGGAGAAGGGTTTAGACTTTTTTAGAGGAACGATGGTGAAGTGTGAGTGTCTGCGTGAAGCTAGTGTGAAGGTTAGGTGGCGACACGTGGACAGATTCTAGAATGATCTGAAATGTTGGGTTTGATACTTTGTCGCTGTTTGGATGGAAAGAAAGTTCCAGGTGGTTGGAGAATTTGGGCTTCAAAAGCTCTACTGATAAACAAAGCCCAAAACGAAGAAAAATGCCCAATATGATTCTTTCTTCAATAAGTAATTTCAATATGCAATTCGAATTTAATTATGTTGATTAATGTAATTATTTTTAAAAAAATATATTTAATATATTTAATTTTTGATTTTTAATATCTGTAATATCTTTTTTATACTTCTAATTATAATTCAAATAAATTTTTAAATTTATCAGATTCTCCTTTTTTTCAAATGAAAATTTTCTATCTTTACATTACATAATTCTAAATTTAGTAAACTAAATAGCCTAATATGTTCATAAATTTCCTTTCCTTTATTTATTACCAATTTCTCCTTTTCTTTCTTAACTTTTTAGCTTTCAGTTTTCTGTTTTTTTTTTTTTACCAAAAATTAACTTTGAAATGCTCAATTGAGTTAGAATCAAAATGGCATTTACATTTTGAGTTCTAGTTTAAAATTAAAAATTATAAAAGTTTCCCTTCCTCCTAAATTGTTTTTGTATGTAATTTTGCCTATTTTTATGAACCAAAAAAAAAAAAAGACAGGTTGCTTTGTTTTATAATTGTTCAAGCACTTTGTAGATTGTAAAAGAGCAAAAACTAGCCGTTACAAAGCTTTAAATTTCTTTGTCAACGGTCACATTTCCAACTTTAGTCTCCACTTGAAAATCGAACGTTAGCCCGAAACATTGTCACCTTATATACTCTCCTCTCCTTTCTTTTCTTCAACAACAAAGCCTCAATCTCTTTCAGAATCAAAATTTCAAACCCGAAATTTTGCTTCAAAAAAATTTTCTTTTTTTTTTCTTCATCAAATTCACTTCCAAGTTCTCTTCAATGGGTCTCTCAGTTGAGAATTCTGTAACACAATCTCACAGCCGAACCCACAAAACCTTCCTCATCAGCAACTACATTCTCTTGGGAGCAGCCTCGAGTTGTATCTTCCTCACCCTCTCCCTCCGCTTATTCCCTTCCTTATGTGGATTCTTCCTTATCCTCCTCCACGTTATCACCATAGCCGGTGCCGTCTCGGGTTGCTCCGTCGCCACTTCGGGGTCCAACAAATGCTACGCAGCTCACATGGTGGCGATGGTTCTGACATCGATATTCCAAGGCTCTGTTTCGGTGCTTATCTTGACCAGAACTTCTGATTTCTTGGGGTATTTGAAGTCCTACGTAAGGGAAGAAGATGGGGTTTTGATATTGAAGCTGGCTGGTGGGTTGTGTGTGGCTGTTTTCTGCTTGGAATGGGTGGTTTTGGGGCTTGCATTTGTGTTGAGATACTATGCTTTTGTGGAAGGTCATGGGGTTGGTAATGGGCAATCATCAAATCAGAGGAATGGGAAAGTTCAAGATGAGGATAATTTGAAGAACTGGCCATGGCCTTTTCAAGTTTAAGAGATACTTAATTTTGACAGCAAAAATTTGCTTTTTTTGTTGGGGATTTCCACTTTATTTTTGTAAAGTAACTTGTTCATTTCCTATTCTTGTATTGCTTGTTTTATCATCAGATTGTGATCAGATTGGTTATTCGTTTAATTTAAGTTCAATAAACTGTTGATTTCTTTGTAATTTTTGCTTAGGATCTAAGTTCGATGATTTGCTTTGTCTGCTTCTTAATTTTTGTTGGGTAATACGGAAACAGAACTATTTTCTTGTAGTCCAACCAATCAGAATTAGCACGGGTGTTTTGCTGAAATCAATCCCATTGATTCCATTGATACACTAAAGTGGATTATTGTAAACCCTGAGTTTAGTTAAATTGGTCATGCAATCATAAAGGTGATATTCAATAAGTTCGAGATTTGAATCTTAATCTCTGTAATCCCTTTTCTCTATCTTCGGACTACGATTTTTTTTTTTTTATATATAAAAAGATGGAGCAAATCCAACTTGTTTCAGGTGCCCCACCTCAATATCCGAAGCATTGAATCGAAAACAAGCTTATGTCACGTCCTTTTCAGTAAAACTGGTTTATTAAAAATGTACAATGCTCACATTTAGGAAAAAGAACACTTACTCCCTGAGATTTTATAGAAGATTTATCCCTATAGTTTGAAAAATACCCACTTATCCTCCTTTATCTATTTTCGGACTACGACTTTTTATATATATAAAAAGATGGAGCAAATCCAGCTTGTTTCAGGTGCCCCACCCCAATATCCGAAGCAATGAATCGAAAACAAGCTTATGTCACGTCCTTTTTCGTAAAACTGGTTTATTAAAATATGCAATACTCACGTTTAGGAAAAAGTACACTAACTCCTTGAGATTTTATAAAAAATACACTTATCCCCTATAGTTTAAAAAATACTAACTTACTCCTTGAGATTTGATGAAAAACACATTAATTCCCTTGAGATTTATTTACTAAGTAAATTTTAAATAAAAAGATAATTATACCCTTGTTAATTATTAATCATATATTTTTCTACTTATTTTATTCATTTTACTCATTTTTTTAATTACAATTAATGAAAATTTACTTATTTTAAAATTATTTTTAATTACTATAAAATTATATTCTAATTCAAATAAATATTAAATATTTTAAACTTATCTTTAGTTCAATTATATATTAACTTTGAGATGAATTTATTAAATTATTTTTATTTAAAATAAAGTAATTATCATTGTTTAAAAAAAAATTAATGGTAAAGAAATTGATTAAAATACAAAATAAATAAAAGATAAATAAAAAAGAAGAAAAAAATGAAAACATAAATAACTATCAGTATCATCCATGAGATTTTATTAAAAATAATTACCTCTATTAGTTTGAAAATCACATTTTATCTCTCTAGAAAATAATTAATGTTAGGATTTCATTAATTAAACTAATATTTATTCAAAATTTACTTTTAATATTAAAAATACCCTCATTTTATTTATTTTTCCTTTTTTTTGTATTTTTTCTGTTTTATTTAATTTTATATCACTAAACTTTTTTAAATAATTTTAATTTATTTATTTTAAATAAAAATAATTTAATGAATTGATCTCAAAATTAATATATAATTGAATTAAAAATAAGTTTAAAATATTTAACATGTACTTGCATAAAAACTGATTAAAAAAAAGAAATAAAAGAGATGAAAAAAATAATTATCATCCATGATATTTTATTTAAAAAAAAAAAGGCTTAAATATAAAATTGTCCCCGTACTATACCTTTTTTCTCACTTTGGTACCTAAAATTTTTTTTGCCCTAATCTGGTATCTATAGTATAATTTTTGGTCCAAATCGGGTATAAATTATACTATAGGTACCCGATTAGGGCCAAAAATTCTTTAAGTACCAAAATGAAAAAAGAGGTATAGTATATGGAGCAATTTTACATTTAAGCCAAAAATAAACTAAAATATATTAACTTGAAAAGTACATTTTATCTCTCTAAAAAGTAACTAATGTTAGGATTTCATTGGGGATGGCAATTTAAAATACGGATTTGGATATTCGACAATATCCGATTTATTTTTTATGGATTTGGATTTGCGGATTCGGATAAAAGTCGAATTCGGATATTATAATTACTATCCGCAGCGGATTCGGAGCGAATGCGAATATGAAACCTGGGATATCCATTATGCGAATCCGCTTATTTGTAAAATACATAAATTTTGTTTGATTTTATATTTTTATTTTAAAAAATTGATTTATTGAATTCGGATTTTTAGCGGATTCGGATATCCGACGAATAATGTTATTTAATTCGGACTCGAATTCGAATAGTAATATACGGATTAAATGCGGATAATTTGTGGATTCGAATTTTAAAACAGTTTTGTGGATTCGAATTCGGATAGAACAAAAAATGCAGATTTTCGACCTGCTGCCATCCCTAGATTTCATTAATCAAATTTAAATTTTACTTTAAATATTAAGACCTAATTTTATTTATTTTCCTCACTTTTTTATTTGTTTTGTTTTAATCAATTTTTTTATCACTAAACTTTTTAAAATGATTTTATTAATTTATTTCAAATAAAAAACACAATACATTCATCTCAAAGTTAATATATTAAATTAAAAGTAAGTTTAAAATATTCAACATGTACTTGCATTAGAATATAATAAAAATAATTTTAAAACTAATTAATTTTTAATTTTTTTGTAGTTAAAATAATCTTGGATAAAAAATAATGAAAAAATAAATAGAAGAAATAATAATTAATAAAGGGTAAATTTGTCTTTTACTTAAAATCTATACTATTACAAAATGAATGACTGAGTTGGTGTCACTGAGTCAAGTGACACCAACTTAGTTGGTGAAAAGACAAAAAATAAAATAAAAAAATTATTATATCAAAAAAATATACCAAAGTTATTGATGACTTTTTAATTTTTATATGATTTTTATTTTAAAAAATTATCAATCTTTTTTCTAAAACTACCACTTCTTTTAAAAAAATTATATATACTTACAAGTTACAAACTACCCACTAATAAAAGTTTTTAAACATAATTTTTTACTCATTTTTTTTCCTTCATTTATCCACATAGTGAGTGTGTCATAATCTAGTTCACTATATAAATAAATCTCAAGAGTATGTATTTTTTATTAAACTTCAGGGGATAAATGATTAATTTTCAAATTATAGAGGGTAAAAATGAATTTGTATGAAATATCGGGAAAATTAGTGTACTTTTCCCTCACATTTATATATTCAAAAATCGGTGACTACTATGGTGAGAATTGTTACAATGCAAACCAGTGCAAAACCTTGGTTCCGCACAAGTTTCAAAAATTTGTTACGTAAAAATAGTTTATTTTTTATTTTTTCTTTTGCTGGGTTTTTGATTGGTTTGTCTAATTTAGAATAGTATAGACAATTATCAAATAAGGTGAAACATCAAAAGTATTTAGTATTTGCAATAATAAAATAAAAAAATTTATTATTAGAATTATAAATGAATTGGCTTGGACGAATCGATTTTTATTCGTGTTCGTTTGTTTATTTTTGAGTCTGTTTGTGTTTGGCTCGTGTTCGCTAAGGATTTTAAAATTATGTTCGTTTTCAGTTCATTTAAATTAAATGAACATGTTCACGTATATTAAACAAACATATTCATTAACATATAATCGAACATGTTCAGGAACAATTAAAAATCTGTTCATGAACAATAAACAAACAAACAAATAAATAAGTTAATTTTAAGTTATTATTAAATAAATGCACTTTACACTAGACTTGCTAATGGGTAGGGCTGGGCCGCGACCCGAAAATTTTTCAACTTCCTTGTCCAAGCCCGGCCCGCGGGCTCGAATTCACTGTTCACCCTTAATAAAAATATATATATATATATTTTTATAATTAAATTTAAATAATTTTTTATTTATTTATTCTTTGAACAATGATTCGGGTCGACCCTCAGGAAAACACCTACCCAGGCCCGGTTAGAGCTGCTCATGGGTCGGGCCGCGGCCCGTTTTTTTTTCTCTGCCCAGGCCCGCCCGTTTAGGCCCGAAACACTGTTCATTGGAATAAAAAATCCATGAAGAAAAAAAATCCAAAGCAAATCTAATAGTTTGAGACAAAAAACAATTCCAACACGTTGAATTTGACTAAATGAAATTATTTTTGATTAAAAATTAAATAAAAATAATATTAACGAAATTAATATATTTTAAAAATATATAAAATATTTGACTTAGCAAAAAATTGCCACCTCAAAAATCTATCATTTCCTTTTGAACGTGGGATAAAGACACTCTACTTTCCTTTAGAACCCTTGACCTGACAGTTAGCCAAGCCTTTGGAGTTTGGAAAGGGTAAATTACCTGTCACCATATATTTTCTAAAGATAGGAGCCTCATTTCCTTGGTTTTAGCTTTCAACAATAAAAATGAAGCAAAAAGACAGAGGCAAACATAGGATTCTGCCCAAATTGTTTCATGTTTTCTGTTGTGATTATGAATATAGCAATGGTGAATCCAAAATTGACGAATGCCCATAAAAGCTCATTAATTAGAGATAAATGCCCCAATGATTGCCAGCTTCAATCGTCCTAGTTTAAGCAACTCTAATGACTAAAAGTTTTTTTTTTTGTTTTTCCTGGATAGATGCTAACTTTTATTCATCCAAGAAAGCAGGAGGCTTGTTACAAAATAGACATAGCTGCTGCTAGCCGAAAATTGGTAAGGAAAGCTATTACGGTGAATTTTTTTAAAATTTTATTATATATATAATTTATTATATTTATATGTAATTTTTATCATATTTATATATGAAAATAAAATTATATATATAAAAAAAATTATACTATTTAAAAAATTATATATATACATGATAAATATGTCATATTTATATATAATTTATCATATTTATATGTAATTTGTCATGTTTATATGTAATTGTCATGTTATATGTAATTTATCATATTTATATGTATTTCTTCATGTATATATATAATTTTTCATATTTATATGTAAGAAAAAATTACATATAAACTTGATAATTTTATGTAATTTGTCATGTTTATATGTAATTTTGTCATGTTTATATGTAATGGAGCCTATTTTAAGCTTACCATAAGGGAGCTTAACCTAGAACTCTCCAGCCTGCTAAAAAAAAGACATCAGACCAAAAAATACCCATAAAAAAATTATATGAAACGATTATTCCACGTCATTATATATTCGTATTCCATATTAGCATATATTTTTTATTCAAATCATGTTACGTAATCAGATTTAAAAAAAATCAATTATTTATTACAAAAATCATTAATAAATTACTGAAATAAATATTTTTCATTTAATAAATAATTAATTTTTTTAAGAAATTGATTAATTAATATAATTTAAATAAAAATAATATATACTGACGTAATATAACCGTCTCATACAATTTTTTCCTACAAACCGGACACTAAATTGAAGCAGATGTTGAAAACACCCAATGAAATGCTGACACAAACTTTGATTCTGCAAAACGTGTCATAATTTGAGTATAGCGATGTCTAAAACTAACAAGTTTTATTCGCCTTTGATTAAAATTAGTTAGTAACCTAACTTCTTTACTATTACTTATTTTTATGAATATATATTTTTTATAATATTAGAATTTGAAAAAAAAAATGTGATTGTATTATGAATTATAAAATTAATAGTACAAAGTCTAATATGACCAAATATATAATATTTGCTCTTTTTACTTTAGAGAGAGAAGAATATAAATTATTATTTTATGCATCACCGATGAAATATATTTATTTAATTATTATATTATTATTTTTTAAATATAATTTAATAGAATATGTAAAACACATAAGAAAAATTATCTCGTTATTATTTATGAAGTTTTTAGATTGTATAAATGGAATTAGTAGAAGATACATACTCGTTAAATATATTAAAATTTTAATTAAAAAAAAGTATGTAATAATTTCGTAATTTCATTTATAAAATTAAAAAAAATTGTATATAAAAACGAACTATATATAAATTTTATTTTTTTTATTTAAAATTTCCACATTTTGGCCTAGTCTCGAAACTGACCCCTGAGGTCCTTGAAAAGCTATGGAATTTTGCCTCTACATTCACTGAATGTAGACATTATTATTTTCTTAAAATATTCCAAAATATAGAAAAAGAAAAGCACAAAAAATATATATTTTTTGTTCTTTGACTATTGTTGTTGCGTAATTGTGAGGTGTATAAAAGCAGAGGACGCAACGAAACAAAGTACAAATATCTTCACGGTTTCACAAACAAACCAAAAAGAGAAAAAGAATGGCTGCAGCTTCTTCTTCTTCTTCTATTTTCTTCAATTCGTTGACTTCTCCTCTGTGCAACTCGAAGAAGAAGCCATGCTCTGACCTTTCTCCCAGCACTCTCAAACTGGGTTTTTTTGGACCCACCACCAACTCTGCCACTGCTTCTCTGAGATTGAAGAAGCTGAATTATGGGAAAGGATCGTCTTCTGGTTTCTCTGTTGTATGTAAAGCCGTGTCGGTTAAGCCTGACACTGAGATTGAAGGACTTAACATTGCTGACAGTGTTACTCAGGTCTCTTTCTTATGATTTATTTGATATTTGTTTCTTGAATTTGATTGGGATTGGGAAATGGGTTGCTTTTATTTTTAGAAAAATTGACTCAGTGTTTTGTTTGCATAGAGTTCTGAAGTGGGTTGGATTTGTTTCTTGGAAATTTTTAAGTTTAGGTGCTATATTTTTTTGGGTATTTTTATGTGAAATTAGATTTTGAGAATTTGGTTTAGAGTTGTTGAGATCATATTCTTTTTGGAATCTTAGTTTAATGTGAATTGGTATATAATGTATTTGATGTAACATTCTGGTCATAATGTTGGAGGGAAATGTTGCTTAGGAGAGAAACTTGTTAAGTTCTCCATAGTGGAATTGTGGGAATTGTGAGATTGGTTGCCTTGGTCTTTACCTTTAGATGAAGCCTAATGGTAAAAAATAGTGTTTAACTGGCACCAAGTAACAAATATTTTATGAATTTAAATTGTTCTATGATTCCAATTTCCAACTTTGTCAAGGCTGGGTAAATTAATGAAGATAAGAACCACAAAAGTTGAAAGGCTTTTGTGCATTCGTTTCTGTGACTCTGTAATAGTGTTAGATTAGTATTAAGATTAGCTCATTTGAAGTTCTTTGTTCCTTTCATCAGGATGTCATATGTCTGAGTGAGTTAAGACTAGCTGTTCAGCCCCTAGAAAGATTTTTTCTTCAATTTATGTTTAGAAATAATTCATATTATCAAAACACATTGGAAAGTTTGATCTTTTTTGCTGATCTATTGCGTTGTATGAGGGAATTTTGTTCTATTAATCAGTTTCTTATGTCAAAATTTCTTAGGTAAGAAAGAGATACGGCATAGGATTATGATCTGAATATGTTCTTCAGTTGTGTTTGCTGACATAAACATAAGTGTGCATTCATAATTTCATATTATTACTAGTTATGGGGAGAAAGGGTGTTTTTTGATACCATATGGGATATGCTAGATTCTGGATGAGTAATTCCATTTGGTTATCTGAAGGTTTTCAAGCTGCTTTTTGTCTACTAATGTCCCTCCTTTCACTTTCTCAATATTTAGTGCTGAATGGTGTTGTCTTGTCCATAGTGGTCTCCAGATACATTGTGATTGGTCATTCCATTGTTAAAAGTACAGGGCCTGAGTCTGGTTTTTCTGTATGAAACACTTTACTATTTTGCTTGGAGCATGTGCTATCTCAATGGAGAAAGAACTGAAGTCCTATAAATCTATTAATCAATGCACCTTTTTCTTTCTTGTTGTGCTTTGTTTCGTTATTTATTTTGTTCTTTTGGTTGTTTTGTAACACAGCTTATTGGGAAAACACCAATGGTGTACTTGAACAATATTGTGAAAGGCTCTGTCGCAAATATTGCTGCCAAGCTTGAGATCATGGAACCATGTTGCAGTGTGAAGGACAGGTAGCCAAACTTTTCATAAGCATCTTGTAGCTTGTATGCATTAGTTAGCAAGCTCATGGTTTGCTAATAGTTAAAAAGCATTACCATGAGATCTAGGAGAGAATGGTTGTTAGATTTTGTTGAACCCTCTTCTAAAGTTTTGATAATTATCACATTGTTTTGGATGCTGGTAAAAGGGTATCTTTTAAGTTGAGTTCAACTTGGCAGTCAGTTCTAGAGAACTTTACATGCACAGAGATAATGAAGTTCTTCTTTATTCATATATCCTAATTAAACTTCCAGAATCTCTTGGATGAGGCTTGCTGCTATCTATTTCGCCATTGAATTTTTAATCCTAAAGAAAAAGGGGAATTAATATCATTTATAATTGGTTTCAGGATAGGGTACAGTATGATTGCTGATGCTGAGCAAAGAGGAGTTATAACACCTGGAAAGGTAATGGAAGGTAGATGGAACTTCTGTTCATATGTGGTGTATGTATAACAATTAAATTTATAGTCAAAATTTGCTTTCTCATACTGTTTTGAATACTTTGTCTCAAATTTTGCATTCTGGGATAAAGGTTTTCTCAAATAGGCTAGTTAGGGTTCTATTTTAGGCATAGGCTCCCACTGATAGATCAATCTGCTGCTATTTCAGCAATCTTGAGCTCATCAATGATGCCTAGAACTGTGGCTATATTTATATACCGTGAAGCATTCAGATGTTCATGTCTAATGTCAGGACCAATGATTTAGGCTGTCCTGTTGCAGAAAGAGGGGCCTACCTTCATAACTTAAGGTCACGAGTGACATGCAGCCCCTTGTGCGCATATTAGTATGTCATCACACCAGTTACTAGACATCTTTTAGGTTTGAGCTATTTGCTCCTGCATGGACTAATGACCCAGCTTTGCATCTTATTTTCTGGTTATTGATTAAAAGGTTTCTAGTGTCAAATCCTGTTATATTTTGAGCTAATGGCTTTCCTAGCTTCCTATATTGTCCACTGATGAAATAGGGCTTGTGCTCCAATTTGACCGAAAAAATATAATACAGTTCATTATTTCTTTTCTTTTTATTATTTATATACTTACATCTGGGAGATCATGATTTAAATTAAAAGATCTCCTTCTAGATCATTTCTTAATCTCCATTACTGTCAACCTCATATGCGAGTGTTACCTGTTACATGCTTTTGAATAAATTTTGGTACTTATGGCATGATGCTCACTATTTCTTTTTCAATATTTTCAGAGTATTCTTGTGGAACCTACAAGTGGAAACACAGGCATTGGCCTTGCATTCATAGCTGCCTCAAAAGGATATCGACTCATCTTGACAATGCCAGCATCAATGAGTTTGGAAAGAAGAGTTATTTTGAAAGCATTTGGAGCTGAGCTTGTTTTAACTGATTCAGCAAAAGGCATGAAGGGGGCTGTTCAGAAAGCTGAAGAGATTTTGAAAAGCATACCCAATGCCTACATGCTTCAACAATTTGATAATCCAGCAAATCCTAAAGTTTGTATTTACAACTCCTTATTAGTACCTTGTTGAGTTTTGTGGCTTTAGGTTAAAATTCATGTTTCCTTTTGCAGATACACTATGAGACAACTGGTCCAGAGATCTGGGAAGACACCAGAGGCAAAGTGGACATTTTTGTTGCAGGGATTGGAACTGGTGGAACCATAACTGGAGTTGGTCGGTTCCTTAAAGAAAAGAATCCTAAAATCAAGGTGATCATTCCCCTTTTATCAAACCCTGGATGGCATTTATCTCAGATGCCCTTCTGAACATTATTGCATTGAATTTTAGAGAAATGTTTTAGAAAATTTATGACCAAAGACAAGTGAATTTGTAGTGTCTCCTACTATAGATTGTCTTGGCAGGAAAAATGTTTTCAAGAAGGGCCTTGCCTTCTTTTGCAACTGAATAGTTGACTATTTGTACTTGACTTTGGATGCATCAGGTTATTGGTGTGGAACCTACAGAGAGCAACATACTTTCTGGTGGAAAGCCTGGTAAGAGGAGATACATTTTTGAATAAAATTATCTTCTTGTGTCATTTTTTAGGAACTCGTATCTTATATTGACACCCTACCTTCCCCCCATCAAATACAGGTCCTCACAAGATTCAAGGGATTGGAGCGGGTTTTGTACCTAGCAATTTGGACCAAGATGTGGTTGATGAAGTTATAGAGGTCTGAGTTTTTCCTTCTTCATGGTTCATTTTTTGTGATTGCTTTAAGTCAATTTTTAGGTGGCCTTAATATCAACAAAGCGGTAATTGAGGTTTTCTTTCTATTAAGTTTCTCTAATGGCTTTGGTTCATGAAGTCATGTATACCTTCTGATGGATTTGAATTGACAGATATCCAGTGATGAAGCTGTTGAAACTGCAAAGCAATTAGCCCTTCAGGAAGGCTTGTTGGTAAATTCTTTTTCTTTAACTTTACAGTGACTTCAAAGTTTGGACTGAAAGAAAAAGTGAATGAAGCTCCTTTACAGACTTTTACTATGTAATTGTCATTTTGTTAATGCAAGCAATAGAAAGTTAATACAAATGGAAAGAAGTTATTTCTTTTTGTACGTATGAGGTCCAAGGGGAGGGGAGATTCAAACCTTGGACCTTAGCCTCCTAAAGAGTGGCAACACCTGTTAGGCCAACTCTAGGTTGTTGGAAAGAAGTCATGTTAAAACTACAGAAGGAGAGGTAGAAGGAAAAATAAATATTAATAATTTAATAAGACTAATTTTTTCTCCTTAAACTTGTTGGTTTGATAGACTATTGGACAGACATTCACAGACTGGTCTGCTTGGTGAGCTTGTTTTACTCAAGGGAATGACAATCTTTTATACTAACAAGATGTTGATTAAGTTTATTATCTTTGCATCTGGTTTTTGTGCAACTTAGTTATAGCTGGATGTAGGGCCATGATGGAGTTGGGTCTAGCTCAGTGTTTGCTTGCTCTGGCTCAGCTTGATCTTAAAAGGGCATGTTCTGGCTCTGGTTGAGTTTGAGCTGAAGGTTAGCTAAGCCTGTACAACCTGGTCTGTAACAATTTAGCCAAGCTCAAGCCCAGCTTTGTTGGCTTGCCATTCTTGTAAATTCTTCTGTTTTGGTTCTTTTTCTCGAGCAATTCTCCATTACCCTTACCTCAAGCAGAAGTGCAGAACAACTTGGCATGAGAAATCTTCACCACAAAACCAAAAGAATTTCATGCAAACATAGCTATCAATGAGAGAATTGATCTGAAAAAGAGCACCAAAATCTAGGAAACAATATGAAACCAATCACGTATAATTGACGAGGAGAATGACAGTTTAGTCGGTTCTTGAAAGGAACACAACTGCTCCCTTCATTACCCTTTTATCTTTTTCAATCTCTCTCCCCTTTCCCTTTCTTCCTGTGTCTACATTCAATCTTCATCTCTCTTGTTTCTTTCTCTGTTAACTGGAAGATGACATATACTGGCTTTGGTAGGTAAAGTGACAGCTTGGGCTAGATCCTGGAATTCTTAATAAAGTCAGTATTTCCTAGATGTTGTTCTGGAGATATTAATAAAAAACATCCTATTTGTGATATTTACTTTAGTATAGTAAACAAATCAAGCTTAGTAAGTCATAAATTTGACCTAAGCCTAAACAAGCGGAAGGCTGCTTGGGCTTTGCTCATTCAGAAAATAAGCCATATGTTTTCAGTTTGTATAAGACTTTTTGAAACCCTAGGGAAAAAAAAAAAGAAAAGAAGAGAGCAAAATAAAGTGACGGTTAAGTTCTATTTGTATCTCTTGTTCTACATGTGCTATACTATTCCTTTATTGCTAATTTGATTCATATACTACGTAATATCAGGTTGGCATATCCTCTGGAGCAGCAGCCGCTGCTGCAGTAAAGGTTGGGAAAAGACCCGAGAATGCTGGGAAGCTGATTGCGGTAAGTTGTTTTGCATACATTAAGAACTTGAGCTGCAGTTTTAAAGGAAGAATACTTGTATTTGGAAATTATAAACATCAAATATAACTTGGAAGACAGTTGAAGTACATTATATTAACAAATATGAGGTAAATTGAATGAAGGTTCTAGATCAACTTAGATAGCTACCTAGATGAAATTAATCCTGAACTATATGTTGAACTTATGTATTGCATGTGTGTGTGTGTTTCTGGAGAGGGGGAGCAAAGTTGGGAGCGTGTGGTATGTGGTGGAAAAAACAAGTTATGGAGGTGTCATAGTCTTTTGGTAAACTAGGAATGACATACATTAAACATTTGTCACAGTGATTGACCGAGTGATATTAAAGAATGACATTAATTAAGATTTGCAAATTCTAAAATTACGGGGTGGGGGGTGAATAGAAGCTTCCAGACATAGAATAGTGAACTTTGGATCAAAGGTAGCTGTGAAGTTGGCTGGTGGTCTGCTAGCAAGTTGCCTGGACTTGGTCTTCCTTTAAAAAACTCATCTGAACATGACCAACCTGAAGCCAAACCCTTATGTTGTGGTGTTATGTCACGAACTTGCCTGATTTAGGTGTTTTATTCCCAACCTTACCCCTTCCCTCTTATTTATTTGTTCACTTTGATGCATATGTGCATTCATGTATGCTTACTCGACTGTGTGTGAGGAACTAATAAAGTCAAAAATGACTAACTGACGACTAATAGTTTTACCTGTATTCTCAATTGGCTGGCTGCTGGTCTATGTCGTAGTCGATTCTAAAGGCATTATTTCCTATGTTACTTGGATTTAAGTGTGACTGTCGGATACGAGTATGTGTCTGACACGGGTATGTTTAATTTTTTCTAAGTTTTTCCATGTATTTGAAGGGTTCTTGGAGGGTCATATCCCCATACTCATATCTGGATATGCGTCCGACATAGGTGTCGAACAAGGGTACTTGAAGAAAAATGAAGAGTCGGAGCAACATAGATTGTTTCCACTCTTTACACATTCTTTTACTTTTTGACATTAAAAATCAGGAAATTCTAAAAGAATGGTTCCACTCTTAAAACACCTTGTCTTGCCTTTTGGCATTAGCAATCAGAAAATCAGTTGCATAGGTCATCTCTCACCAAAAAAAAAAATTGTATGAATTATCAAGTAATTGTTTGAACAACTATTATATGCTTTTCTTCTTTTTGGTAGCTATACAACCATTTTCAAACACGTCTTTTTCGATTTGCCAGTCACATTCAGTTTAGGCAGCATAAGTTGGGAACAAATATTCGAATATATTATCTGAAACATCATATGTTCTTATTTTGCCATGACTCATGAGAATTTGAATACTTTCAGGTTGTGTTTCCAAGCTTTGGCGAGCGATACCTCTCCTCTGTACTTTTCCAGTCTATTCGAGATGAATGTGAGAAAATGCAGCCCGAACCATGAAGTCTCCTGTATTTTTCGACGAATAGAAACAGTTTTTCCTCCATATAGATTTTGGACCTTATTGGTAATGGTATGTCTTAGGCCTTTGCTTAAAATTCTTCCACTATGTCTATGAGTTATGACAGCAGTAAAATTCTTGACTGGAATTCTCTTGCAATTGCTTGAACAAAATTGTCTTTGATATTTGACTGTTATAGAAGTCCTCAAAAATGAAGCAGAACTCTATAAACAGAAAAGAAAAGATTAAAAAGCTGCTTTTCTAACTGCTAGTGACAATCCCTTACTGGGTATTTTCATAGTTTTTTTACTGTACTTGGTGATATCTGTGAACCAGAATGAATTTTATTTGGTCAAATTATTGAATACATGTGGCAGAAGGATTGAAAGCTTCTAAGGTTCTTAGGAGAGAATACTGAAGTGAATTAAGAGGGTTGATGCAGTGGAGCTCAAATGGGATGCATAGTAGATATGTAGGAATGATAAGGTTGAGATTTTTAGATATATACATTAAAAAATAATTATATTTATAAGGTTGAGATTTTTAGATATATACATTAAAAAATAAAAATCTATAATATATATAAAAGCATGAATGTGACAAATCTTTTGAATTGACGATAATGTCCATTATTATTTATTATATTACTTAATAGCCATTATAATAATATTTATTATTATATTATATATTATAAGATTTGGGATTATATTTTTTAAAAAAATTTTCAAATATTCGATCAGGTAATGATAATTTTCATTTGTTTAAATTTAATCATTGGTTAATTTACATAAATATATATCTTAAGTTTTAGAAATTATCATTTTTGTTTCATAAATTACCGTGCTCATTAGTAAGTTTGATTATTGTCTCTTATTTGTCTTTTTTTTTTTTTTAATTTGTGCTTTTATAAGTTTTTTTTAATTAATATTTAATCAATTATAAATAAAAAATAAAAAAAATTATGATCAATACAAACTCTTTATATCCATGTTGAATTACACTTTCATTCTAATTAAAATTATGCCAACGGGTCAATGAGCAAAGAGTACTTATAGTCTTAGAGTAATTCTCACTTAATTAGTAATATAATTATATCCAAATTAAAATTAAGATTTCTCACTATAAAATAGAAGTTTTAGCTGTTATTTTCACAAAACAACAAATATTAAGTAATACTTTGTTAACTATTGTTTTTTGTTTTTGAATACGGTTTATTCTTTCTTTTTTTTTTTTTTCTTAAGATGGTTTTGATTTTTTCATTCACTATCATAACAATTTTTTTTGCATTTCATTCTCTAGGTAAATTTTGAAATATTGCAAATTCAATAGCTTTAAAAAAATTTCTTTCACAACAAAGGTTTTTGGCTATTTGTTAAATTGTTTTTTTTTTTTTAATACGATTTCTTGCTTCTTGTTTTTTTATTAAGATTTGTTTTGGTCTTGATAGATTTCGGCATATTACAGATTCAATAGATTTTTTAAAAAAATCTTCATAAAAGTTTTTGGCTATTTTTTAAGTTGTTCTTTAAATTATTATCGATTAATTTAATATTTTAAAATATTTTTGGAACATTATTGGAATTTTTTTTTAAATTAAATTTTATTTTTTATGAAATTGGATTTTTTAATTTATCTTTAACTTATTAAATATTGTTTTTATATTTAAATTTTTAATTTTAAATATTTTTAGGAAGCTGAATATTAAATTATATGAATATTTGAATATTCTTATTATATTATGATAAAAAAATTGGTCATATTTTTTAATTTCTTAAACGTATAATGTAAAGATTTTATATATTTAAATTTAAATTTTGTCTATGAAAATTTTAACATAATTTTTGTCTAATGCTATTTTTATCTATTAATATAGAACTTTAAGCAAAGTCGTCGTTTTTGTTTTTACTAAATAATTTTCAATTCATTATTTATCCATATTACAAATTTTATTATTTTTAATATTAATTCAAAATTATAATTAGTGTTACAAACATTTTTCTACCCGAGTTTTGAAATTTAGTTATTTAATTTATATTTAAAATATTAAAAAATACTATTAATTTATATAATAATATATAAATTATAAGTTTTAAAACTAATAAAATATATACATGCGTATTCATTATATCTATAAATTACCATTTGAATACTATTTTATTATATATTATAAGATTTATACAATCACAATATTTATAATATTAATTAATTAAAATATATTAAATAACACAATGAAAACCAACAATCACCAAGATATTTTACACTCATAATGTGTTTTGATTTGAGAAGAATTACAATTCAAATTAGACTCACAAGGATATTAGACTCATCATCTTAAAAGAATTGTTTTGTAATCTTGATTGGTATACAAATTCTTAATCCCATTGCCTTGAAACTTTGGTGTATCTTCATAATTTTACACTTCTACTCTACTTCAAATTATTCTTTAATTTTTCTTTTCACAAATCAATAACTATTTAGCAACACTTTTGACACCGTGCTACTGAAAATACATCCAAATACGATTAGTGGGAATTCGAATCTTTTCTTTCAATTTCAATTAGTGAGATACTTTTATTCTGGCGACAAACTTTCTCAATTCAGATTGGTTAATTAATTATATTTTTGTTCTTTGCTGAAAAATGCCCGTATTGTTTTCATATATGTATATGTATATGAAAATGTTCTTGTTGAAGAAATGTTGTGGCAAATTAAACACTTAGTTTGACTATTGAAACCGCTGGCAAGGCCATCTAACTCTACCAATCGGTAAATAATCAAATCCTTTAGCTTTTTTTTTCTTCAGATGGTTTATTGGCAACTGTTAATATGATATTTATAAAAAGTTTTAAGTATTCCGTCCTTTTTTGTTTGTTAATATGATATTTATTATTTTTTACATTTTGTTTACAATTTTATGGAGATCACGATACATTTGTCTTTCTTTGTGTACGCTTAGTGATTAACTAGCTATTTTTTACGGTGTGAAAAATTTATCAATAAAGTGGTAATTAATCTCAAATCAACCATATAAATGTGGTTAAGCTAGGACGTTGCTTGGAGACAAATTAATTTTTTTTTTTATACAAAGAGGCTGCAATTTGGGGAAAAAAAAAAGAAAAAAGAATTGTAGATACTAGAATTTGAATTTCAAACTTATTGGATATCACTTTTTAAGGATGATTTCATGTAGAGGTGGCAAAATGAACCCGAAAACGTAATGGCCCGAGCCCGAAAGAGCCCAAATCCAAAAAGACCCGAACCAAAAAAGATCCGAACCCGAAATTATCCGAACTCGAAAAAACCCGAACCCGAAAAACCCGAACCCAAAAAACCTGAACTAGAAAATACTCGAGCTCGACCCGAACCCGAATTTAATACTAAAAATAAAAATTATCAAATTGTAATTAAATAATTTTTTTATAAAGCAAGAACTTTATTTATCAATTTTATTCTAATATCTTTTTTAATAATTTAATTAAAATTTAATTTAATTTATATATATGATAAAATAATAATTTTATCAAAAATAAAATTATATTTTGTACTTATAACTTTAATGTCTCATATCTTGATGAATCCACTATCTAAAAATTCTAAACTTATGAAAATTTTAGAAATGTAAAGTTTTTTGACATAAAATATTACTTGTCCTTTATTTATGTTATTTTAAGAACACCCTTATAATAGTATAATAGTATTTTCTATATATTAAAATTAATTAATAATAATTCATTCATTTTATCTTATCTCTAGTATAATAGTATTTCTTATATTAAAAAATTGATTAAAAACTACTTTTAAAAAAAAAATATGTTGCTCTTTGCAACATATATATAGTTTTCTTAGGCATATTATTAAATTAAGTCATCAACACCATATTCACTTGTCCAAACCCGGACCGATCCGAAATATAGGCCTCAAATTCTACCCAAACCCGTCCATATTTGTAAATGGGTAATCCAAGCCCGTTTAGGTCTCAAAGTTGAATGTCAAGGTTCGTCCCTAAAAATATCTTATTTTGTAGTGAATATAAATTATAATGTATTTATATATTGAAATTCGAGTTCATCAAATCAATTCTTTTAAATATTAATATGATTAATTTATAATATATCATATTTTTTATAATAAGTTATTTTAAAATTTTATTTTATATAAAAAATTAATTTTATATTCTTTTGGTGCTAACAAATATTGGTTTTAATAAATAAATATAATTAAAAATATCATATTATAATAAAAGATTATTTTTAAAAATAATAATAAAATAACTTTTAAAAGTAAATATTTAAATTATGTAAAAATGATTACATCTAACATAAAATAAAAATGATGTAAAATAAACCCGAACCGAACTCGACTGGCCCAAACCCGGACGGAACCGAACTCGATCGACCCGAACCCGAACGGATCCGAACCCGATTGAATCCGAACCCAAATGAGTCCGAACCCGAATAGACTCGAACCGAAATGAACTTGATCCGAACCCGTCCAATTGCCACCTCTAATTTCATGAACCAACTAGGAAGTTTCGGTTGGTTCATAGGTCTGGGGTTGTTCTTGGTGCGCTATTAACTGGTCAAAAACCGATTTCAAAACAATCAGATGAAGTGGAAAGCTTGATACCAATTTTTCTACTTTCGATGAAGGAGATTTTTTTTTTTTAGTACAAAAGAGACTGTAATCTTGAGATAAAAAGAAAAAAGTTGTAAATGTTGAGATTCAAATTTTAAATTTGCTGGATGTCACCTTTTAAGAGGGATTATATGAATCAATTAGACTAAACGTTATCTGATTCATGAAAGAGAATTCTTTATTTGATATTCTTGATCCTTCCATAGTAGAGGACTGTTCAAAAAGGAGAGATTGTAGCTACTGCTAAGCTAGCAAAAAATGTTTGAACTCTATGTTGTTTCGACTTTTCATTTTTTCTGAAGTATTCGTATCCGACACCCATATCTGACGTATATCCGGACATGGATATGAGGATATGATCCTCCAATGACCCTCCAAATACATGAAAATCTCAAAAAAAAAAATTAAACATATCCGTGTCCGACACTCACACCTGATTTCGAGTAACATAGCTTGAACCTCAAACCTCAATGGAAAGAAGAGACCCACAATGAAGGAAGTTGCAAAAGTTTTGGAGTCAATTAGAGTATCAAAACAAGCTTCTTTTGTTCCACTGAAGTATGATATGATGATTCAGATTCTGAGATAGATGGCAACTGATTGCATTTTGGGCCATTGCTACTTCTTCAAACTTTCAAGCTTTATATGCAGTCTGTAAGTGGTATTGGAAGGAATGTCAAGGATTATTAAGGCTTGCAATTTAAAGATTGTCCTAGTGGATTTGGGATACTCCTTTTCCTTTTGTATTTGTTCTGGATTTGATTTGAACTTGTTCTAGAATGTGTGCCTAACCTTTTCCATTTTTGCATTTTACCCCAATACAACTCCTTAATGAGGAATAAAGGCCGAGGGGCAGCAAACATCAGATTGGAGGGTATAAAAAAATGCAAAATCTCTTACCACATTCCTACTAGCTTGGTATGAGAAATAAGAAATTCAACAACTAATAGTATCTATTACACATCCTACTATATTATTTCTTTTTTTTTTTTTTATTTTTTTACAAAAGAGAGCGTAACCTAAGGGAAGTAGTTAAAGATGCCGGGATTTGAACCCTAAACCTGCTGGATGCCACATCTTAAGAGTGATTTCATGAATCAACTACTACATTATTCCTTTTGTTACAAACATTTGGTATCAGTCTGCATTACCATGCCAACATTTACTGCAATGATAAATTAAGCTATGTTGCTCCAACTCTTCATTTTTCTTAAAGTACCCGTGTCCGACGCACATTCGGACATGGGTATGGGGATATGATCCTCCAAGGATCCTCCAAATACATGAAAATCTTGAAAAAAATTGAACATACCCGTATCCGACACTCACAGTCAAGTCCGTAGAAATTAACTGTTCCAGTCGTCTGAATTCATATGCCAATATAGTCAAGGAGCAAGGTTTATTAATAGACGCATGAAACAAGCATCAAGAGGCAGTTTCTCAAATATTATTTCAGAGCAAAATCAACTTTTAAGAGGAAACCTGGTTCATCTGTCACAGATGGCCATAAAGGCATTGCTGGGCAGATGCCTTCTATAAAATCTCAAGATTTGAGTTAAGAATCTATAAGTAAACAGAAAAATGGGTCACAACCACTACCCTAATACTCATTTTGGTTCAAACGCCGACGTTGAAAGAAGCCTTCAATCTCCCAACAAGATGTGGCAATGTCTTCATGTTATCCTCGATTGACTGGTTGACACATGATTCCAACTCATTGATTGCATCAGTTTTATTCTGTTGAAATTTAGCTGATTCAAACTTGTCTTGGCAGACCATCAAGGATCTATTTAACCTTTCCTACATCCATTATAACAATTATCCATCAATGTACTATTATGGTGTAATATCAGAATGAAAGATCAACACAATTGCACAATATAAACACCAAGAATCCTTAGATTGCTAAGTACAAAAGAATTAACTTTATATGCACCATAATAAAAAATGAAGAATCCTTTGATTTTTATTCAAAGAACAATAACAAGATTTCTATCTCCAGTCATCAAGTCTTCCTTCACCAGATATAGCCACTAGCCATATAGTGAAATAAATTCCCAGGTGGCCAACAGCCATATGGTCTGTTGGTAGAATGTTGGACTCTTAGATCTAGTGATCAGGGATCAAATCTTGACAACCTCAAATATCAACAAAAAAAAAAATAAAAATAAATAAATTCCCCCCTGATTAATGTAAGATCCCAATTGAATATTAGCAGAGCAGCAGGGAAATAGTGATGAAATAGAACTTTTTCTGAATGACTCATTTTCCTCTTCCCATACTCCCATTCTCTTGCCCTTTTATCATATTATCCAGATTCCTGTTTCAACCTCCAAATCTATGATACTAAGCTGGGTAGTTCCAGCTACTTTGGAATCATTAATCACATTCAATCAGGTCTAAACTACAAATAACATTGCACTAATAACTATTTGTCATTTGCTTAAACCAACTTTAAGATGTCAGATGCTGCATTTGAGCATTTTCTAATAAATAATCTTTAATTCAGGTTAAAAGTAGCTAATTACTTCTCCAGAGACTAGAACAAATTTACTACCATTTGCTGTGAGTGTGAGGAAAAAAAGGGGAGGGAGGAAAAGCATGCAATGGCAGTAGCTTATCGTAGATTTCTAACTTGATTTAACAAAAGGGGTGGGAGATCAGTCCAATGATGCTTCACTGCCTCACCACTCATATAATGAGAACATTTCTCTAATATTATCCAGAACCATACTGGATGCTTACAGGAACTATAACCGATACTAATTTTGTGACACATGGAGAATGGAGATAGTGAACTTTCTAGATTGACAGAAAACTAAATGGAGAAGGATCTTCATCTTTGACATTTCCTAACAAAGGAAAGGGATAGTATTGCCATCCCATCACATCAAATCCATGGATCCTCTCTGTTCAACTACTTAGATTTTTAGAAAATGCATACAAGTGAAAGAAGAAAGTCAAGAGGCAATGCATTCAATTTGCTAACTTTTGGAAACCTTTCTAAAATAAAGCTCCAGAAAAGCATAAAAAACATAGAGTAAAAGCAGCTCAGTCTAATATGGATTATGGAAAGGAACTGTGCAAGGTCCATAAATTTGTAGGCAGAAAGAAAAGTGGTAGAGTGGAATCAAATTCAAGAAAGTGAAGTGAAAATTGAAGAAAATTTTAGCCTTCGAAAAGTTAAAGCTGTTCAATGAAGAGAACACTGAATCCTAACAGCAGTAATTAGCAAAGTAGTTTTCTTGATACAAAATTAGAAGACATATGAAACTTACTTGAAACTTGGCCATCTCATTCTCGAAATGCTGTTGAGAATTAACAACAGGAACACTGCAATGTTCTACACAATTGCTTATCTCCTCTTGTTTCCTTGTTCTATCAAAGCATTCATATGCACACTTGAAATACGCTTGCTGCAACCAATCATCAGAAGAAATTTAAATTAAAAAAATAAATAAAAAAATAACACAACCAAGAAGTTGAAGTCATTATCATAACTGGTCAGAAAATAAACAAACTTGATATCTGACAATATTCCCACAAAAAAAAGTAAAAACTTTTAAATCTAAAGCAATCAGCAAGTTCAAAGCTTTACCTTATAATCTCAATTTAGTTCTAACAATTCCTAAGCAAGAACTAAACAGAAGCCATTAACCAAAATCAATCAAATAGCCCAAAGAAATCTTATTTTTATGGAAAACATGAAGGTATGGTGATTATATCAATGAGAAAATTGACAAAAAAAAAAAAGAAAAAAGATGCCCAAGTAAAAAAAAAAAAAGTAAAGATTTCACTTTGGGTAAAAGGAGAAGGAAACCTGAAGAGTGAAATTGATGTGGTCTTGGACAGGAGCAAGTTGGGCTTGAGCTGCCATATTCACTTCATTCAGTTTCCTCCTCATTCTTTCTGAAACTAATTGCTGTTCTACTGCTGCTATGTGATCCATTTCTTTTCTTCTTTTTTTGCTTTTTGTTTTTCAGTCAATCTGATTTAAGAAAGAGACAGACTCCAGAGAGTTAGATATTAGGGTTTATAGGGGTTTTGTTGCTGTTTAAAAGGTTTTTGATTTAAAAAAAAAAAAACTCTTTATTTTGAGTCTTGAGTTGAGTCTTTGATAGGTGGGTCCAATCCAAGTCCAACCATCCAATTCAATTACCCATTGGGCTCACTGAGCCAATCTGACGGCTGGTAGGAGATTTCCTCCTGCTTGCAAGACTTTCACCATTTTCGGTCAATATATTTACTTATACCCCATTGTATCATGCTTTACCACACTTGCACGCATCATCAGACCAAGAACAAAACCAAAACAAAAATGGAACAACAAAACCAATCATCATCACCAACATGCGAAAACCTTCCTTCACTCCTTTCTTCATTCGTCGACACCTTCGTAGACTTCTCAGTCAGCGGCCTCTTCTTACCCCAACAGCAACAGATTCCTCATAAACCCCTTCAAACTCATTACCCTTCCCCAAACCGTCTCGTTGCCATCGGCGACCTCCATGGCGATCTCGAGAAATCCAAGCAAGCCTTCCGTCTCGCCGGCCTCATTGATGGGTCTGATCGTTGGTCCGGTGGGTCTACCACCGTTGTTCAGATTGGTGACGTGCTTGACCGTGGTGGGGAAGAGCTCAAGATCCTATATTTCTTGGAGAAGTTGAAGCTTGAAGCTGTTAAAAGTGGTGGGCAGTTGATAACTTTGAATGGTAATCATGAGATAATGAACGTGGAAGGTGATTTCAGGTATGTAACTGAAAAGGGTTTAAAGGAATTTGATGTTTGGGCTTATTGGTATGGTATAGGGAACAAAATGAAGAGTTTATGTCATGGTTTGGAAATGCCTAAGGACCCTTTTCATGGGATTCCTTTATCTTTTCATGGAATCCCTGAAAAGTTCTCTCATAGTATCAGAGCCAGAATTGCGGCATTGAGACCCGATGGTCCAATTTCCCGTAGATTCTTAGCTAATAACTTGACTGTTTTGGTTATTGGAGAGTCAGTTTTCGTGCACGGCGGGCTTTTAGAGAAACATGTGGATTATGGTTTGCAGAGGATAAATGAGGAAGTGAGGGATTGGCTTAATGGATTGATGGGGAGGCGTGCACCGGAGTATTGTAAAGGGAGGAATGCTTTGGTTTGGTTGAGGAAGTTTTCGGATGAGTTAGCAAAGAATTGTGATTGTTCACTTCTAGAACATGTTCTTGCTACGATTCCGGGTGCAAAGAGGATGATTATGGGTCATACAATTCAAGAGATTGGAATTAATGGTGCTTGCGATAATAGAGCAATAAGGATTGATGTTGGAATGTCGAAAGGTTGCATCAATGGGTTGCCTGAAGTTTTGGAGATTAATAGGAACTCAGGATTGAGGGTGTTGACTTCGAATCCGATGTATCAGAACAGGAACAAATCTTATGCAGATGCTGAAAGTAAAGAAGTGCCTGGATTGTTGATACAAGAACATAGGCCGAAACAAGTCGAAGTGAAAGCTTAGCAGTTTTGAGTATCTAAGCTACTGAAAGTTGGTTGTCTCATAACAACTGCACATATATTCATTTGCTGGTAGCTAGGCAGCTTAAGGAATTAATCATTGGATGTGCATTTTTTGATGCGCACTTGAATTGCAATCTTTGCTTATACAGTCATTCTCTGTTGCTCGCCTTTTTATTTTTCTTGCAGTACTTGTGTCCGATGCATATCTAGACATAGCAGTCATTGATGTAGGAACTTGATCAATATGAAGATTCCTTTAGCAATTTGGTTGTTGACCAATTTGTTTGGGTTTATGTTGTTGCTAGTGTTTAAACATAGTCTCAGAAAAGTTTCTCTACTTACAAGTTGCAGCCATACATGATATGTACCTTGTATTGGAATATGCCAAATGAAAATTTCTCCCTTTCTGTTAATTTTGTTCTGTCATTCGGCATTTTCGTGCTATAAACATTGTGAAGTGCCTTTTCTTTCTACAGCCTAGTAAGAATTAAGCTATACTTGGGCTCTATGTTGCTCTGACTCTTCATGTTTTTTGAAGTATCCGTGTTCGACGCATAGTCCGACATGGGTATGGGGATATGATCCCCCAAGTACCCTCCAAATACATGGAAAAACTTAGAAAAAATTAAAAATACCCGGATCCGACACTAACACCTGAATCCGAGTAACATAGCTATACTTAGGTTATGCAGTCTTGATTAAGTGAGGAACCTAATTGAATATAAGGTTGTGTGTCGCAAATCTGATGATCTTCTTCTTTTTTTTTTTTTTTTCTTTTTTTAATGTTTTATGTCTTTGGGTATGTTGTACATGGAACTTTTAGCGTAAAAGTCTGTTCAATCCTATCCAACCATAGTCATCTCACTGTAACTTGAAAGCTTGATAAGAAGATTTTGTCTTGGCATCTTTGAAGAACTATGTTATCGTATTTTTGTAAGGTTTTTTGTGGTTTTGTTGCTTAGATACTGTCTGTGATAGTAATGGTGGTGAAGGTTTCAACACATAGAAGGAAAAAGGTTTTTTTTTTTTTTTGGGTGGGTGGGGGAGAGGTGAAGGTGTAAATTGCCTGTGTTGCTATCAATGCAATAATAACACCCTACTTTCAGGAGTAAACTTTGATTATAATCACAAAGTTGGTTTTTGATACGCTGACAGTATTTTTATTTTATAAGCCAGATTAAAAACTATCACATGTTTTATTTAATTTTTAAATATACCTAAATGGTATGATAATATGTTTTATTATGCTAACTCCGTTGACGGTGGATGAGATCTGCTAACTCTGTTGACGGTGGACGAGATAATTTCTCAAGAGCTTGGCATTTAGTTTTCGATGATGGCCCAAAGTAACTTCAGTATCTTTTTAGGTTCCATTTGGATGGGCGGTGAGATTGGTTCCGGTGAGATTAGTTACTGTGGCGGTGAGATTAAAATTGGTGGGATATGTGTTTGGATACAAAAGCCGCGGTGACGGTGAGATGAAGTGTAATGAAAAGAGATAACGATCATTGTGGACATCTTATATAAATATATAAAAGCCAAAGCCTTTGGCAAAAAAGAAAAAAAATCTTATGTGGACAGTTTATTCTTTTGACACGTGAACTACCTAAATTGATGTTATGTCATATACTCATTAATCAATTAAAACTTTTACATTAATTGATTACCAAAATTAAATCTACCATTTACTATATATTTTAACAAGTTGATTAATTTAAAATAATCTTGTATCTTATATAAATATATAAAAGTCAAAGCTTTTGAAAAAAAAAAAGTAAAAAATCTTATGTGGACGATCTACTCTTTTGACATGTGTACAGCCTTAAATAAACGTCAGATATCCTGCATTTGATAAATTTAATTTTATATAATAAATTAAATTATTTTACATTTTTAATTGACTTGCCTTTTATGTTTTATGTAGAGACTTGAGACTACTATAAATAATAATTTTTTCCAAACACTAAAAATAGAATTTTCTGCTCTAATTAATTTGATACAGTCAATTTGGAGTCATTTATATTCAAAATTTTAAAAATAAATCAGGTTCAAATAGGAAACAATAATCAATAATAATTTCAGTAATTAATGACATACAAATTTCAATTAATTGTCAGTAAAAATTACTGCAAAAATCCTTCATGTAAATATATATTTTCCTTTTACGACCAAATACATTAAATATTCATATTTAAAATATTAACTATTTTATCTTTTATTCATTATTATAAACAGATGTCTAAACCCTCAATGACTACCGGTCTAGTTTGTAGATTTAGGATATCATTTTGTTTTTTGTTTTTTGAATTTGTGTTTTGTTACTTTTGTAAAAATTGTAATTTTCATGGAATGAAAAACGTGAACCTTTGCACCATTACATTCTTATATAGTTCAAAATTTATTGACTATGATATTTTTTTAATCTTTTCATATCTCTTCTAGAAGATATATATATATATATATATATATTTTCAATTATTTTAAACAAAGCTCTTGCATATATTTTTATGAATAATACTGCATGTCTTGCTTAGTTAAACCACCTCCCTCACTCTGCTTGATGGTAAATGGCATTTTTCATTTTATATGTTATTATACAATTGAGGTTGTGATTAATTTTTTATTTTAAATTTTCATTTAATGTTTAGTGGTATGAATTTGTCTTTTTTTTTTTTTTATTTATTTATTATTTTGCGATGTTGAAAGAGGTTGCTCATGCTAATGAAGTTTCACACATCAAGAAAGAATTAAATGAAAATTTAAAATAAAAAATTCTTTCTTTATTCAGATTGGATCGTCAAGTGCCGTGTAAGTAGGCACGATGTTGTTTCCTTTGTGATAAAATCGTTGTTCATGGGTTAAGTAAGGTTGTTCAAGTCCAAATAAAAAATTATTTATTCAAAATTCGATTTTATTTGTCAAATTCAAAAAGTTTTACCATTTAAAAATATTAAATATTAAAAAATATTTTATAATTAAATTTAAATACAAATATTTTTTATTGACTGAAAAATATTAATCCGAGCTAATCTAAATTGAAAATAACATATCCCGAATCAATCTTTGGAAAAAGATTATGTGGACTGTGGAGAGTACCCACCGCTTGGAGCCATTAATCTATTAATGGTTGATATCGTGGGAGTTGTCTTCCCTAAGATTAGATTGTAGCTATTTAATTTATTTATTTAATATTTGTTATAGTTAATTTTTTTTTTTTATGATTTTTTTTAATTAGTATTTTATTTTAATGAAATGCGCGTATTCTATGCATTTTATTATAAGTTCAATGCACATAGCAATAAATTGTTTAAAAAAAAATACACGACTCCATTTTTTATTAAAAAATTAAAAATGGGTTAATATTTGGCAAGAATTTCTACTTATGGCATAAGGAAATATGTAAATGACATTTTTGCCAAATTATAATTTAATTTACCTTAAATTATTGTCAATAAGTTCAATTCTTAATTAATTTTAAATATATATATCTTATTTCCTATTTATATAGGTATTTATTACAATAAAAATACATCAAATTACTAGCATGATTTACTCTCTATAAAAACTTTTCAAAATGTCAAAGAAATTTTTTTCAAAAATAATAAAAACATGTTAAATAGACAATTAAATAGTTTATTGCAAATTATTCTTAATTTCATTTGTAGTCAACTCTTAAAATTCATAATTTTTAATCCACTCTTTATAATTTACTCATAGGAGGAGCTCCCTATTATAAATATTAACATTTGTGTATGCAAAGATTGCTTTCGAAAGCTTCCAAATGCATTGGTTTAGTTGTGATTCGGTAATTCCTAAATCACTATTCATATCATACTATTCCTTTTTTATTATAAAAGAGACCGTAACTTGAAGATAGAGAAAAATGTTGTACATATTGAGATTCGAATTCCAAATTTATTGAACACCATTTTTAAGGGTGATTGCATGAGAAATTTTGTTTTTGTTTAAGCTTAACCTTTTAGTTATAAGATGATAATGAAATTTAGATTTTTTTTATTGGCATATGCATGCACTTCATAATTATTGTCCCATCAAATATTTCGTTTGTATATAAATATTTAATGATGTATATAAGGTCTTCGATAATCTCTTCTCTTTTTTTTTTTTTTTTTTTTTTCATTTTTTTATTTCTACGAGCAAATTTTACAAGAAAATGAATTTTTGTATATAATTGCATATCCGTGCATCACGCGGGCTTAAAACTAGTTAGATTAAAATTTGTATATAATAAAAGTCTTAGACTTTTTAATTATTATGGAATTAAAAAATATTAAATTATATTTATGTCAAATAATAATTTTAATAATAGATATCTGAAAATTATAAAAATAATAGTAATAATATATCAAATAATTTTTTGTATTTAATTTTTTATTATTGATGTAATTACTTATTTTTTTTAATTAATTTATATTAATTATATAATAATAAAATTTATATATTTATTATATAATAATAAAATTTAAAATTATTTAATATTAAAAAATAATAATAATAATAATAATAGAGAAAAGTGATGGCATTTTAATAATCCCTCCCATCAGTAGGGGGGATTCCAGTGAAAAATTTTGGGTGCAGCACGGTGAGCTGTCCATCCAAATGCATGTTTCAATGCAATTGGGGTCAAAAATATCCCAACTGCACTGAAACGACGTCCGTTTGATTTCAATCGGACCCTTAGCCTGTTCTGTATCATGTAAAACTGAGAACATTCACTGGCCATCCAGACCCAAGTCCCAACAAAAGCCCAAAAACTATACAAGGGCAGTTCAGCCATTTTACACTAATAATTCAATCTCTCAAATTATTAGGGTTAGGGTTTTGGTTCCTCACCTCCCACCCTCTATATAAACGACTCTTTATCTAAACTTATTTCTGCAATCTCACGGGGCTCTTCTTCTCTATCTGTTTTTAATTCTTTTTTTTTTATCTAAGTTTTACTTTTAATATTTTATTTATGTAAAAGAAGGAAGCCAATTTGCAGAGCAAAGGCGTTAGTCTAAAATGGCGTGATTTGCATTGAAGGTTGGCAATAATATTAAGCGATTCTCCGTGCCCATCAAATTTATCTTTCGTTTTGATCGTGGCCTCGAACAAGTCGCTACATCTTTTTCTACCTTTTATTTTAAATCAATAATTTTTTTTTTAACAAGTCGCTACATCTTTTTCTACCTTTTATTTTAAATCAATAATTTTTTTTTTAATTCGGTTGTAAAACTTTTTTATTCCGGTTGTAAAACGAAGTTAAGGTTTTTCATTTTGATGATGATAACAAAATGGGTTATTGATTTTGGGTATGTAGAATCAAGATTATATTATATTTTGGGTGTTTTCAGGAAATTTAATAGGATTATATTTTGGGTGTTTTCAGGAAATTTAATAGGGAAAATAGAGAGTTGTTTGAATTTCTAAAATTCCAATTTTAGTATATTTAGATCGTTTTTTTGATTAGAAATGACCTGAATATAATACAGGATTATACGAAACTTCGATATGAGTATGATAGGATTATACAAAATGAATATAATATATGAAAAATTATTATATAATATAAAAAAATTATATAAATATAATATATATGAAAATTTATATAATAAAAATTATTAATGTATTAAAATTTATATAAAAAATTTTATTTTTAAATATAATTGTAACAGAAAATAACATAAATACATATAAATATTCTGATTATATTTATTATTGATGATTGTGGAAAATAATAGGCGGTGAAAATTATTAATGAAATAAAATTTATATAAAAATTTAATATTTTAAATATAATTACTACGAAAAATAATACAAATACATTCTGAGAGGTGTTTGAAATAATAGGGAGGTGTTTGAAGTTAGATTATTTGGATTTAACTGTGTTCAATATAAATATATTTAATTTATTTTAAAAAAAATTATATATTTTAAAAAAATTTAAAATAAACATCGAATAAGATTACTTTAAAATAAAAACATAAGTTTGACTACGAATACTTCAAATCGAGAATCGAAACAATATAAGTTTGAGATATGAAGGACAAAGTATTGTTTTCTGTTTCCTTGTTCTGTAATAATGGAGAAAAAATAATTTGAAATTAATAATAAAACAAATAAAGGAAAAAATAATAATTAATATTATAATAATATCTCACCAAACTCCAAATCTTCTGACATTCAAACCATCAATTCCTATAGTTTTCTGTTTTAGTTTACATCACTAATTTTGTAACCCAACATATCACCATACACTCAAATTAAGAAAAACACCAAATGAAGAAGTAATCAAAGGTTAAAAATCAGGAGAAAAAAAAAAAGAGAAAATAAATCACACAAATCTGTTAAATGGATTTCTTCCAACATTGGCAGGCATTGAAACTGTTGAATCCACACTCAAATCGCCTATAGATTGAAGTGATTGATGCTTATCTAAACCCCTTTGAGAGCTTGAATCCTTGCCTGAAAAGGATGACCCTTTGCTCAACTTGAATGATCCAATCCCTTGTGTCAATGGGAACGAAAGCCTCCGATTCGACTCACTTCCCGGCGTCCCCATATACCTCTCCTTAGGATTACTGTTAGCTCTAACTTTGGCTTTGGTTGAAACTGTCGGAGTCATGTAGTTTGGAACCGAAAATGGTGGGCAGCTAGTAAGGCTATCGTCATCCTTTACGTGCAAGTCGAATGGAGAACCCGCTCCTCGAGCCATTGGTCTTGAAAATGTTGGCCTTCTACTTGAAGGTGGCGTTCGCATAGGTCTAGTTGCAGGGAGAATAGTGGACCTTGTAGATTTTGGTGTGGGAGTGTCCATGATATTGTCGAAGCTGAACCGCTGTTGCTTGCTGCTGCTCGACTGTGGCCTTGAACTAGGCTTCGATTTGGAATTTGGCCTTGGTGGTGTAAGTTGGAAACTCTTCATACCTTGGCTTTCAGGGGCGTTGACGGGCGGTAGTTGACGATCTAACCAATTGCACCACCATGGAAATCCGCCAGAGCGGATGTCTGATACGCCTGCGTGAGCTGATTCCGGAGTAGCTTTCCATAGCTGTACGAAGAAAGGTTTTAAATCAAAGAGTGGAAGCAAAAAAAAAGAAATTTGTCAATGGTAATTAGGCTTGTAGATATTTAATCAAGTAGAGACGAAAGCTGAATGTTTCCTTAGATTTGATATTCAATCCCAACTGGACTATATTTTCTCCATAATTTTGTGCCTATGCACATACACCAGGAAACCTTGTAAGCTACAGTTTATTTGCAAAAACCGACTTTTTTTAATACTTGTTCCATGTAGCAACCTCGTCAATGTTGAACATGAAATGCTCAAAGCTATGTTGCTCCGACTCTTCATTTTTCTTGAAGTACCCGTGTCCGATGCATTCTCGGACATGGGTATGGGGAAATGATCCCCAAGGATCCTCCAAATACATGAAAAAACTTAAAATAAATAAAACATACCCGTGTCGGATGCATACCCGTATCCCACACTCACACCCGAGTCCGATTAACATAGGTTCAAAGAATGTAGTGCTCCCAGGAATTGCAAGTAAAATACTACAAATTTATGACATTCAGACAGCCAGGTTCACTAAAAATGATCTCTCAAGATCACTTCATTTGTTTGATTTCTGTTAATGCCATTGCAGCTTCTAAAACCAATAGAGACTTGCTTTTGATAAAAGAATATAAAACCTAAAAACAGGTTATAGTTAACTAGAAAGCTTAACCAACAGAGGGACTGAGAAATGAGAAACAAGGTACAGAATAAGGAAACAAACAGATTATGAAGGACAAAGTATTGTTTCAGTTTGAGGCATTCAGCAAAGAATATGCCCAAAATATGACTTTGTAAACCATCCAACATGATACAGTTGAAACTGGAGTGGGCTGGTAAAAATAAGAGTACCTTGTGGGAATATGCATAGGCCATGGCCCTTTCTCTCTTGATGACTGCCTCCACCTTTCTCTGCATTTTTGCCTCTATTTCCTCTTTTGTTAGCACACTATCATCCCAGTTTTCAAAGCCTGCCTCGGACTGATCCAACATTCAACTAAGTTACGCATCTTAACAGCCATAAAGAGAGCAAACATATATGAAACAAAATGAATATATGATCTTCAAGTTTCACTAAGTTCCCTAAGGTCGTATGAACCAGAAGAATTCATAGGTAAAGGACAACCATTCAAGGTTAAATGTGGAAGAATTGTGTTAATTTAAAACTTTATCTGACAGTCTTGATGGAAAAAGATCAATCCTACATTGGAAGGAAGCACCAAGGCCAATGCAAAAATGGGGCAAATTTTTTTTTACTGTTCATTCGTTTTTTTAAACCCAAATGAACACCTGTATCAAAATTTTCAATAATTCAAATGATTGGATTTTAAGGGGGCATCTCTATATTTGACAAGCTGTAGCTACTTAAAAGAAAGAAGACTACATTCAATAATCAACGAAAACTTACTGCCTGGCTAAAGGACCATTTGCCCAAGGTACTCTCCGCCTCCTTATCATTCTTAAACTGAGCCTGACGTCGTGCTTGGTTTTCTAACATCTGGATCCTGCGTGACTGAATCTGAGACTGAACTCGCACCAAAAGCTGCATATATTTCATGGCATTCATAGTTTGGCGTTTCACGTTCTGACCTCTCACAACTCCTTGAAGCCTCACAAGGCCTTTCAAAGCTCTAAAACTTTTCCTTGCCTGTATTAGAAGTTTCAAGATAATCAAGTAGGGAATCAAATATTGATGCAAAACATGTCAATGTAAAGGGATCTACTGTTGTGTATCACACAACATTATAGCACATGACTCAGAGCACTTCAATTAACTGTTTGCCCAAGCAAACTTCAGTTATCATTTAAAAGTCGTTCATATCAAATGGCTTTTTACATTTCTGCTTATAAGGTTTCCAGGGGGAATTATGGTCATTTACAATATATTAATATCAGCAGGTGGAAAAATGAAGGGGAAAGTGACCAAATATAGACCAGACTTGCACAACCAATAACCTCCCACATCAGTATTTGTCATATTAAAACGTGAAGTCTTGAACAGATTAATTCTGCTATACTGTTATTGAGTTAAAATGCCAAATATTTTTCATTGTTTGTCTTTTCAAACCAGTTCCCCCATGAAATTGCACTTGAAACCTTCTGTTAATAAGAAGAATAAAGGACTTACCATATAACCTCTATAGGCTGCTTGAATTTTTGTAGCTGAAGCATGATGGTTCCTTAAAGTTGGTTCTGGTCGAGGACGAATAATCCTAGGAGGAGCAGCTCTTGGAGAAGAAGCTCTTGGAGAAGCAGCTCGCGGAGGTGGAGGTGGAGAAGCAGCTCTAGGGGAAGCAGCCCTTGGAGAAGCAACCCTAGGAGTGGCAATCCTCTGAGAAGGAACCCGTGGAGAATCAGCCCTTGGAGAAGCAACCCTAGGAGAGGCAATCCTCTGAGAAGGAGCCCGTGGAGAAGCAGCTCTATGAGGCACAAAAGGTGGTGTTCTTGGCTGCTCCGGAGGCGTGGGAGGCCTGAATATTAGTTTATGCTCTTGTTCAGCCTCCCCCAGAATTTTCTCAATACTGCTGGGCTGTCTGAAGAGGGGAAGGAAGGAATTGGTTTCTCCATGCCTTAATTTTCCTAGGCCTTTCTTCTTCTTTTCTTTATCATTTTTTTTATCTGATTCCTGAAATTATTTGACCATGGAAAACAGAAGGTACCCTTTCAGTAACATTTAGGTAGAAAAAATTCATGCTTTACAAGCCAAGGATGCTAAACCATTTCTTAGAGAGGGGAAAAGAACTAAATTCACAGTTCTGCTTGGTATGCACGAGATACATGCAGTACAACTTGCTATACGGACTTTGCTTGTTCTATCAAGGAAACAAACACATAGAGCTCAATAGCTGACCATATAACAAAATGAGATACATGCAGTACAACTTGCTATACGGACTTTGCTTGTTCTATCAAGGAAACAAACACATAGAGCTCAATAGTTGACCATATAACAAAACTGACTTCAATCAGAAATTTCACACTCCAATTAGATGCATCTATAGTTTATCATAAGGCAACTAATTTGCATCCATTTTTGTTTTGATCATTTTTCCAAATGCTGGGTTCTTATGCTCTCCTAATCAGTAATCACATTCTGGCTTAAAAACACAACTTTTTCATTCCAGCACAATCTACTGGCATGTTTAAACCTTATATATACACAAAATTTAAGTTTTTCTAATGAAAATATAAGAAAAATAATGAAATTAAAAACAAATATCATCTCACAGAGGAAGTGATGAAGTCCTTATGCACCATTGTTAAAATAACAACTTACATTATTTAGCTTTTCCTTGTAGTGTGGTATGAAAACTCTTATAATTGCAGAAAACCAACTTCCCTTCTTTCCCATACTGCCAGCATTAATGTGTCTGCCTAAGCATGGGAAGAAATAGAATAACTAAAAATCAGAAGGCCCAGTCGTGTATGACCAAAATGTCGATCCTTCTATCTGCAGACATAAAAGGATGCATAAGATGTAATGCAATTATTGTGTAATACAGTATAGTTTCTATCCTGAATGATACAGATGAAAAGATTACATAATCAAAACATTTTTTTGGCAAAGAATGTTTCATGCAGACTCTAGGATTCAAGTTCTCAACCATGAAATCAGATGAAACTGCCTGATAAGCATTATGACTTGGAAACTTTTCAGGCCTTCATGATCTGAAAGTTTCTTAATAAAGAACAAATATTAAGACTTGGAAACTTCTATAAACACAATAATTAGAAATTAGCTTGATGATTTATAAGGACAAGGTCAACAAGAAAATCCCAAGTACTCAGAATCCATAGTCCCATAACAAGGAGGAAACAGGCCTGAAGCTCTATCTAAGGTTATCCACTACCAGCAATGAATCAAACAAATACAAAATTGAAAAACACTTTAGCAACAAAGGACACAAAGAAGAAACAGGGGAATCTTCATATCCGAACCGGCTTTGATGTTAGTTAAACAAAAAACACACCCTCTAGTTTCTCACTTTACATCATTAAATAAATGGGGTTTAATTTAACCCACAATATTGTTTCTTAAATAAAGGTTCCAAGCTATGATCAAAAGTAATATATCAGTCCAAACTCCAAATACACAAGCCTTCGCAGAAATATACAAACAGATAGAAAAGTCCAAAAATTTTGTTTTGTTAAACACCCATGAAAGATATATTTGTCATTTTTTATATAATTAAAAAAATAATAAATGAATCCTAGACAATCAGCATAAACTTCCTCAAAGAACTTTTCCTACTGGGAAGCTAAACTTCTCCTAGCAGAAGAAAAAAAATAATACCACAAAATACTCCAAAAAAAAAATAAAGGATTTTGCATTTTCTGAAATCCCAGGTTTTGAGGACACAAAATACATATCACAAAAAAATAAAAAGAAATTCTGAGCAGTTTAAAGGTTAAAAGACAACAATTTTCCAAGAAAACATCTGACACTTCGACAAAAGAGATCCAAAGACAGGAAAATTTTAATACTAAAAAACTGCTACCTTAAAAAAAAGCTCACTTTTTGAGAATTCAGTTATCTACCCCTTCCCCAAGAATTTAATTAACACACATCCAAAAAAAAAAGATTAATTTGATCATCAACAACATAATTGACAAAAAACCCAAAACTTTATACAAACAAAAAATACTAACAAAAAACCCCCCAAAAAAAAGGACTAAAAAAGATCATACATGCATGTACCTTAAATGGAGAGCTTCCAAATTCAAAAATTTGCAAAGAACCCTTCAAAAACCTGAGTTATAAGAAGCTAGAAAAAAAAAAAAAAAAAAGGGTAGTAGCAGCCAGCCAGAGAAGACCCTCTTTTTTTTCTAGCCTCCCTTTGTTCTTATCATTCCTAGCTTTTATTTTGTACTTTTCTTTTAACTATTGTAATGTAATGTTTCTAACATAAATATTTTTGGGGTTATCTCTCTCTCTCTCTCTATCTTTCTTTCTATCTCTAGAACTTTGAATATGGTTCTTTCTTTTTGTAGCTTGAGGGGTATGGAATTGTACTACTTTTCTTTTTCCATTTGCCACCTTTCACCTTTTGTTGGATTTATAATTGGTAGTGTTTTTCTTTGAAAGAAAAAAGAAATTCATTAAAGGATTGCTGCCTGCTGCTAATCATGATGATTATATTAGAATGAATAAGAAAGAGACAAAGAAATTGAAGGGTTGGCCACTTTCTCACTCAATGTGCCCAACTTCAACTACCTTTACTTTAATTTAATGGGAAGACTATTTGGACGGCAACCATGTCCATGCCCACTGATTAAGCCCCCGTTGATACAGTTTTTTTTTTTTTATTAAAAATTGTGTTTTATCTTAAATATAATGTTAAAGGAATAAAAAATTTTAATTTTTATTATTAAAATTATGATTTGATAATTTAAATTAAAAAATTAAATTTTTACGTTTTAAAAACTGATTTTTAAATAAAATAATTTTATTATCCTTACAATCTTTAAATTTTTATTATTTTAAATATTTTTTTTTTTTATATTTTAATTTAACAACAATGCCAAACACTAAAAATTTTTAAATCACATTTTTTTATTACACTTTTTAAATATAATTTTTTCAATCTAAATTTTTTTTAACCCAAATTTTTACTGACAATAATGCTAAACTAATCCTACAACGATTAGATTTGGTACTCTTTTCCTTTTCTTAATTATTGTAATAAAAATAAAATTTATATTTGATAGATAAATAGTATATAAAAAAATATATATTATCAATAAATCAGTGGATAATATTTAGTTAATGAGAGATAAAAGAGGGTGAGAGAAATTTAATAATTTTAATAAATATTTAATTAAATCTAAATAAATTTATTAATATTTATTTTTAAGAATTGATATTTTTAATTTTATTTATTAATGAAATATTATTTTATAATTTATTGACAGTCATATATTGTGTGTATTAAATATAAATTCATAATAATAATATTAATAGACCTATATTTATAAATAAAAAAAAGTCTAATTATGGGATTATTCCTTGTATTCTTTCCAAATTTGAAACTTTGTCTTTTTAATATAATTTATACAAACTGAGCTCTCTTATTATATAGATTTGATAATTTTAATCTAATTGATAGTTTTTTAAATTTATTTCGTTAACTTTGATGACGATTGGTTGATATTTTCTTTGGACAAAAAAGAATCCACCTAATTCATTAATATGACACATGGCATACGAAAATCGATATCGGCATCAATTTTTATTTTTAAATCAAAAAAAAAAAAAAAAGCCATATTATTGAAGTCAATACCATATCATTAACGTCAACGATCATGTCAGTAGTTTTAACGAAGCAAATTTAATAGAATTATCAATTTAACTGACATTGACAAATCAAAATAATAAAAAAATTGAATTTTATGAACTATATTAAAGAGATTAATTTTCAAATATTTGTGAGTACATATTTTATCTTTCAAAAAATCTCTAATAAGAACAAATTTTTTTAAAGTCTATCTCACGCCCTTCCTTTTACGCGTATAAACAAGCGCCAATAAGAAACAGTCAATGTGCTTTATAAAATGTATTTATAATTAGGAGTATATATAGTTTCCATGTGTTTGCTTCCCTGTCAAACAAGTACATAAAAACAAAAAGAAAAAAATAGAGTTGAAGATTTTATTTCAGAAAGAAAATGAAATTACAATTTAAATAATATATATAAAAACAAAAGGCAGTGTATGGTGTGGTCGTTGTCAGATGTTTTAATTGGGATTATTATGAGAAATTTTCTTTCATCGTATTAAAGATTTTAGATTTCATAAATAAAATTAATAAAATAATAATTATTTTTTGATGTATATTAAAAATTTTATAAAAATAAAATATGTGATATATTTTTAACATCGTTTTTAAAATTAAAAATTTCATCATTAAGATATCAAAAACGAATTTCATTATTATTTATTTATATTTTTTTTATATTAAAAGTAGATTGAGTTTGGCCAACTTCTTTTTTAAAAAAAAATTGAGTTACAGGAAAACCCAAAGTTTTTATTCAAACTCCCATCATTTATATTTTGGGGAGGGCCCTAAGTCCTAACTCCAAACAAGTGGTCCATTTCATGGAGAGCCTAATAAATTAAGCTTTCTTTAGATTTGTTGAATTGTGTATGGGTTTTGTTGTGTGCGTTAGTTATGTAAAATATAAATATAATATAAATTATTAAATATGTTAAAAATTTAAATAGACTGTAAATAAACAAAGCGTTCGACGAACCGTTCGTGAATAATTTGATTTCTGTTCGTTTATATTCGTTTATTAAGTTAAATAAACGATTATGAACACAATTTTAATATTCGTTTATTAAACGAACCGAGTTCAAACAGATGTGTGTTCGATTCGTTTATATTCACGAACAAACTCATTTATGATTCGTTTAAAACTCGTTTATTAGATTGTTTAAAACTCGTTTATTTTCGTTTATTGTTCGTTTATAATTTAATAATAATATTGTTATTTTGTCTTTTATTTATATAATTAACAATTTTATTTTATTATTTTAAAAAATAAACATTTGTCTTATCTCAAGTAAAGTTAATCTATTTTTTTAAGAAGTCAGAAGCAAATATTTTATGACTCATAAAATAATTATTTTATTTACTTATAATATAATTAATATTATTTAATAACTTAAATTTAATAATTTAATAATAAATTTATTTTTGTTACGTTTGTATTTTTAATAATAATAATTTAAAATTGATTTATTTTTTTATTTGTTTGTTTGTTAAAATTAATTAGATTTGTTTGTTTATTCATAAATATAATTTTAATTGTTCGCGAACATGTTCGATGAACACACTCAATTTTAAACGAACAGAGCTTGAACACAATTTTAAAATTCTTAACGAATACGAACCGAACACGAGCAAGCTCAAAAATAAATAAACGAACATGAACATAGATCTGTTCGTTCAAGCCTGGTTCATTTACAGCCCTAATTTTAGATACAAATACGATATATGTATTAAATCTGTCGTGTTAATCGTATTTATTAAATGTATCGTGTTCATAATATAATTTTCGTATTGTATTCAAAATTATCGAATTTAATTTTTTTTCATTAGGGTTCTTCCACCTTGGCCCCTGAAATGTGTTTGTTTTAGGGTTAATTTCATTGCTTTTGACCAGGTAATATAGTGTCTTTTACTCGTAAAATATATATTTTTCAGGTCAAAACAATGAATTCTTACCCAAAATACAGGTGCTGGCATTTCTTAACCAAATCTTAAGTTTGGGGGTAAGGTTCAAAGTCCAAAATTTGGGTCAACAATAAGTCAACTTGCTCTCTTTCTTCCCAACCGCCCTTTGCGCATTCAACATTTCTTGCATTAGAGACCAAAAGTTGTGTACTATGTTTCTTTTCTATTTTCTTTATTTCTTTATTTCTTGTGTAAAGAAAAAAAATTAAGAATAAAGAAAGAAGTTATATATATTGGGATTTGAATTCCAAATTATATATTAGATGTCACCTTTTAAGAATGTGACTGCATGAATCAACTGAGCTAAACTCCGAATTCATGTTTGCTTGTTTTTGTTAAAAGTGAGGAGGGGTTACCTTGTTTATATAAAAAAATACAAATCATGATAATAAAAATCTCACTATTACTAAAAGTTTTTAAATTTTAAAATAATACAAATTTTAAATCGATTAAACCTCGAAGCAATCTGATTCAATTGGGTGTTTGATCAATTTCATTTTTTTCGATTTTATATATGTTATTGGATCAAACAAGTCACCAATTTTTCGTATGGTATATTTTTTCAACGATAAACATTGTTTTTTGAAAGAGTTAAATTTGAATTATGTTGCTTATTTATAACTCATTTATTATAATATCTAATTTTATGGTTTTTTTGGTGAGGAAACTTATGAGTTCGTGGAATTGTCATAGAAAGGTTGAACTGGACCTACGAACACAAAAGAGGTAAAAAAAAGACGTTGGAGTTTGAGCTCCGAAACAAATTCTGATACCTAAGTCAGTGACGAATCTGAAAAATTCTCTTAATAGACAAAATGAATAATAAAAAAAAATATGAGAACTTGTTTGAGACAGCGTTTACCTATTCTTTTATATCCGACTTTTTTATAACTATGAATTTGACAAGTGTAAAACAAATATGTTATAATGAGGATGATATGTGTCTGCCATGTAGATGTCCAAATTATATTATTGGGTATAACAATTTATATTAAACCTAAAACATTTTTCAACCCATAAGAAGCCCTTCGAATCTTTGTTGAACAAAAAAAGTTCCCAATTTCTTTTTTTAAAGCATTCTATTGTGCAAGTTTATGATAGCCAAAAGCTAAAGTCATCCATAAAAAAAAAAAAAAAAATTACAAGTCAATTGAATATATTATATTATTGTTGCACATTCTTCTTTTTGGTTCATATATTCTTGAACATTTTTTTTTTCTTTAATGAGATATAATTTAAGCCCACTTATATTAGATTTTAAATTTTAGAGCTTAAAATTTAAGGACATTCATTATAATCAACATCACTTTTGGAAAAATGGATTGATTATTTTTCAAACTATTAAATATTATATAACAATTTTATTTAGTCCACACCATGACCCAAAATGAGTCAAAAAATAAATGAGAAAGAAAATCTTCAGTTCAAACACATGTTCACATAAAGATTCTATATTATACATATATATATATATATTTTTTTTTTCATTTTATAATACTTTTTTCTTGGTTCATTTTGCTTTGGAAAGTGAAAAAAGAATTAATGTGAGTGTGACCTTTAAATATTATCACAAAATCAAGAATAGTAAATTTTGTTTTGGATAAATGAGAAAATAATAAAAAGTAATTTCATACATATATACAAAAGTCGGATTATTCATTCGATTCGAATTGAATCGAGTCTAAATAAAAAAATTTACAATTTAAATCGATCCGATCTGATCCAAATTACATTCATTGAAACAATTCAAGAATTCACATAGGTAACAACGAATATTAATTTATCAAAATGCTTGAAACAATTCAAAAGATTTATTTAAGATGTGATTATGCAATTTATAGAGGATTTATTGCTTCATTAATTCCACTATGTGATGAACTAGCAACAATTCCCTAAAAAGTTTAACTTCTGTTATCAAAATTGGGTGCCTTGAAAATTTTAAATTAAAAATTCAAACCAACAACTCTATTATAAACTTGATAATTTTGGACAAGATACAAGAAAAATAATTAAAATACAATACAAAACACGAAAAAAAAACACGATACGAATACACGAATGTGTCAATATAACACGAATTATTAATGTATCAATTTTATATAAATATAAATACCTTAAACACGATTATGACACAAGAATATAATACAAATACGACATGAATACATAAATTATCATATCTATTCTTTTATGATTAATAAGAAAAGTAGTAATTATTAGAAGAAGAAAAAAAAGGAGAGAAAAGCATTTTAGAAGAATCCATTGTATTAGAAACAAAAGAAAAATAATTATAAATTGTGTTTTGTCACAAGAATGGAGATGAAAAGCATATGTATGTTAATCTAATATATAAACATATTATTCCTTCTTAAGAGAATTGAAATCTAAGGTTTAAATCCTTTTCTCTTATCTTAAACTTCCTTAAGTGCCAAAAAAAAAAATTCAATGTTTGAATCATGACAATTATGATGAAAACATAATATACATATTGGTAGAATAAAAGATAGAATAATTAGCAATTAAAGGAGAGAAGGCATAATGAAGCTATCTCGTACACAAAATGGTTGCTGAGAAAGCAAAAAGGAAGAAACATTTATTTTTTTTTTGCATTGAAATGACATTATTACATACAAAATACCTGGTAAGTGTGATATAGATTAATAACCAAAATCCTTGATTTTTAAGTTCAATTTGTTTATAATAAAGTTGATTGATTCAAAGATATAAATATTTTATATATAAAAAAATTGTTTACCCAAAGATTTTCAACTAAAAAATTAATAGTTTTTTACCTCCAAATATTCAGTTCAATAATTGATTCATAAACATGAGCATTCAATTTAATAATTGATTCATAAATCTGCTCAAAGAGCTGGATTCAAATCCCGACCCCTTCTTGAAAAAAAATAATTTTCATTATTGTTTTATGTTCCTCATTTGTAGATTTTTTCTACCATTTGGAATTGTTTGATTAAATACCAAAAAGTGCACATAGAAAATTACAAACAATTTAGCTAATAGAAAAAATTAAACTAAAGAGAAATGATGGGTAAATTTTTTTTTTTTAAAAAAACTAAAAATTTTCTTCCTCAGCCATTACCATTCTACTAAGAGGACTAGGGCCAAGCATCTTCCTTCTCATTATACTTCTCCTCCTTATGACTTCCATTTGATTCCTCCTCCTAACTTGCATCATTGCTTCTTCTTCCACAACAAATCTCCTCATCAAAACATCATCCATCAAAGATTTTCCACGAAAAACTCTTCTTCCTTCGATACTAAGTCTCGCGCTAGGTATCCTTTCTTGCAAAAATGGAACCGGCTTCGACCTAGGGTAACTGTTGATTCTTCTAGGGGGAACATCGGCACGAAAAGTCTCATTGTAGGAAGAGATTGGTGCACATAGACAAACCCTAGTAATCGAAGTGGCAACCCTTAGGGAAGTACATTTCCTTAGCTTCTCTCGATTCGGATGAGTTGATCGGATTTCAGTGGACTTGGGAATCGCTTTCCATAACGTTGCATTCGCCATGGTAATTTCCGTAGGCTTAGAAATGGTTTTCCACAATGTAGCATTTTCAGAAGGGATTTCGGCAGTCTTTGTAACAGTTTTCCATAGGGTAGCCCTCTCCATTGCTCTTTGATACCAAGGCTTCCTATAGAAAAACAAGCCCATGTAAAGCATGAAATTCTGAACAAGATGTTTTTCTGAATTCATTGGAGAATTTTTGTAGATGAAGAGGAAAATCCCAAATATTGTAATATTGGACACGACACGGAAAAAATAACAAAAAATACGACACGAATATATGAATGTCTCGATATATAATACGAATTATTAATGTATCAAAATTTATATAAATATAAAATACCTTAAACACGATTATGACACGATAAAATATACGAACATGACACGGATACACAACAAATCCCCCCCAAAAAATTTGCCAATAGGAAAACTACAATAAACTATACTAACTGTTGAAGTTTCACAGATTCAACATGTATACTTTTATATCCAGCTGTTTTTTGATAGGTCTAAAACCTAAACTTATTCATGCCAATGGCCAAGTTCCCAACTTTAGCTAAATAATATATTAAAGAAAAATGAAATTTATAGTTGTCTTTTGACAGTTTCAACTTCACTAGATTTATATATATGTAGGTTATAATTAATAAAGAATCTCAATCTAGAGGAATTTATAACAATATTTGTGATAAAAGTCAAATTACCAAAAAAATTTAGGTTTACCGTTTAGTTACATTAGAAATATTGTTAATTGAAACCTATGTTACCCGAACTATTTATTTATTTTTTAAAATATCCGTTTTCGATATCCATATCCGACAGTCACTTTGAGTCTGGGTAACATAGATTAAAACAACACATCAAGATGTAATTAACTAAACTAACAGCTCAAAAGATTTACCACATCCATTGACATGCTTACCAATCTGCTGCTGTTCTTAATTTTTTTTTTTTTCATTTTATTTACTATAAGTCACATATTTGAAGCTCCATGATCTTGATACTTGGGTTTCAGAGTACTGCTCATTTGGATGAGATTTTACTTCTTATTATTTTAACAGATGCCTTATGACTCCCATTGGTTGATACTTTTGCTTCTTTTTTTGGTAAAAAATGAATAAAAAGCAAAAAGTGTATATATATAAAAAAAGATAAATACAAAAAATATCAACCAAAAGAGGCTTAAACAAGTTCAAGTTCAACTAACACTGAAGTTGCCCTCTCAAATAGTTTGCTTATATTCTTCTTCTAAAAGGGCAAAAAACTTCCTTTAGCAATTATTTTTGGGTGATCACTTGCATATTTGCTGATCAGGGTGTGTCTTTTGTGGACAATTGTGCTAAAGCTGCAGTCTGCAGAATTTGCACAATCATGCTCAACTCCATGAAAATCAGAGCACATTATAAAATCACACTTCTATATGCAGCTTGTCAAGCTGATATCAATAAGTTTTAAAATCAGGGGAGGGAACTTATTAGAACCAATTCAAAGTTTTGGTGAATCTGCATCAACATATCATCCAATCTATTTAATAATATTTGAGATTATCGGATTGAATTCTAACCATTGAAACTAAAAAACATTCAGTACTCTATCAACAATCCACGTGAGGTGAGTGTCAGATACGGGTATGCATTTGACATGAGTATGCTCACTTTTTTTTTTATTTTATTTTAAGTTTTTCCATATATTTGAAGGATCATACCTCCATATCCGAATATATATCGGACATAGGTGTTGAAATGAAGAATCCGAATAACATAGGTCCACATAGATTATCAGCCAAAAATGTATCAGAAAATACTTGACAACAGTTTTTACTGCAAAACAGACAATATTTGAGCTACAATGCAGCATTTACTTAGCTCTTTACAGCAATTTGGGAACATGCAGCAAAAAAACAAAAAAAACAAAAAAGAGAGGGAGAGGAGCATTGGGTTTTTGGAAGGCATACCTTGTTTGAGAGTTCTTTGGATGTTGCATGAACAAAGCAAAGCAAAGCAGAAGAATGATGTATGAAAGAGCTGATAAGAAAAGATCAGAAAGCAGGGAATTTTCATGGCCTTCAAAGATGGAAAGAGTTGGCAATCTGCTTCTTTTTCCTTTTCTCCATTCTTTATTACATCCCCTTTTCTTTTCCTTTGGCAGACATGATCGATTCCTAGTGATTTTTTATTTTTATTTTTTGTGCAAGAGGCAAAGTAAAATTGTTACTTTTTTAATGCAAATACTCTAATACCCCTGAAATCACTTTAAAATCATTAATTTTTAGGGCATTAGAAAGTATAAAGACCCCCTATAATCATTTTTCCTCCAATGTTTATTATTGTTAACATGTGAGATTGTTTGGGGGTTATTATTAATTGCTTTTCAACATGCTTGGCCTGCCTTTGTGTTAGAACAATCATGGAGGATCAAAGTGAAAAATACCTCTATCAGTTTGGTTCATAATCATGGGCGAATTCAAGGGACTGACAGGGATTTTAAATATTCTTTTGTCTAAAAACTAATAAAAATTTATTTAGATTTTAAAAAACTTATATTTTGATTCTCTTTTATCTCGATCCTTCAAACACAAATTTTTTGACTTCGTCTCTATTCATATTTCACCTATATCACAATTTTAACACATTAAGATAATTATTTACCAAGTTTGGGTTCATAATATTGTGTCTATTCATATTTCACCTATATCACAATTTTAACACATTAAGATAATTATTTACCAAGTTTGGGTTCATAATATTGTGTTTCCTTTTGGCATTAATCATGAAGATTACTTTTTGTTACAATTATAAATGGTTTCCACCAAGAAGGACTAGATTTTCTAAATACAAAAAATATCGCCAATATATAAATAGTAGCAAAAACTTAAGAAACTAAGAAATACTCATGAAGATCAAGAGTACTGGATTGGAAACATGTTTGGTAGCTGATAAGAGTTATGTTAGTTGGATTCGGATGAATGTCGGATATATATATATGTATGTATCCAATATGGGTATATTTAATTTTTTTTTTAAAGTTTTTTTCATTTATTTGAAGGATCATACCTCAATAATCATGTTTAAATATATGTTGAACAAAAATATCGAATACAAATACTTTAAAAAAATAAAAAAATCCGAATAATATATCATAAGAGAACAGAAACGATACCAAACTACCTTAAGTTTCAAAAGAACTGATTTTAGCAAGAATATAAAAATGCTTTAAGCTATATCTTCAGTCTACTAGCAGGAAAAGGGGTACCAATTATATTTACATACTACAAAAATGCCATGAATTTGGTTCTGATTAGCCTTTCCATCACGGTGAGAGCTGTTCTGATTTAACAAAAAGATTTAGCCTTTGTAATATTGTCAAAGTATGAGCCTTACAATTGAGATCAATTTTATATGCCTAAAATCCATGGAAGTGGTGGGCTTTTCTTTTTAGCAAGTATAGTATTTCTTAGATCTCATACTATATATTACACGATACGAAAAAAATAATTAAAATATGATATAAAATATTATACGATATAAAAAAAATATATAGACACGATATGAATACATGTACATGTCAAAATTTATATAACACAAATTATTAACACGTCAAAATTTATATAAATATAAAATATTTTAAACACAATTATATATAAAAATACATAAACTTAATATGAATACACAAATTATTAAATTCTTTTGTAAGATCTACTATAAATAATTTTTCAATGGATGGCATCATGATTTATTTGTGGGTTGTATTATATCAGAAACTTCAAAAGCTGCTGCAAAGAGAATTGATGATTGGGGATGTTGGATTAGAGATTGTCTCAGTACAATTAAATACTTTGTTAATAAATATATGTCATAACAATAAAGTCCATTGGGTGTGTTATAAAGTAAGAGTACTGCCCTTAAGTTTACCATATTGTTTTCTTTTGTGATACAACTAATTTCATTAGAGTTTCTGCATGTATATGAATTAATGCAAAAAATCTGATTATAAGGGCATGAATTTATGAGGTAGAAAATTGTTATTGTCCAAAAATTAATGTAAAATCCTCCAAGTGTAACTTTAAGATTGTTATACCTATCAACTAAATGGATAAGAAGTTCGAGTTAGATCAAGTCATCAGACAAGCAGAATCCATAGATTAAACGATGATAAATTCTAATCATTGTTAGCTATACAGAATGTCAAGTATAAAAGAATTGAGATAAGAACACGAAATCTTAGGTCATGTTTTCAAGCACTCTATTAACTTAATTCCTCCATGGTTGTTATTTTTTGCCTTGTTCTTTCCTCCTCTAATATTTATTGATTTAAACAACGAAATGCATCCGAAATACCAACTTTGACGTCTCTTTGACTTTCTTCTAACTTTTACAGGTTCATTTATCTTTCCTCCAAAAAGACCATCAACAAAGATCTTAAACAAAGCCTGAAAATACCCTGATGGTATTAAAAAAATTTGAGGGAATTGGTACGCACTTGAGCTTTACCTGCTCAAGTGATTGTGGGGCTACTGCTAGAGGTAAAGGGTTCTCCTACTTCAAGCCATAGTGGTTTCTTTCTCATTATATAATTCAATACTCTCAATATGTTTGAAACCCAGAGTAGAGTTAATTTTAATAGTGAATTGGAAAGTTAAAAAAAAAAAAAAAAAGTAGATTTAAGATGATATGATCTCCATAGCCTGACTGACATTTTTCTTTCCAGGGTCAAAAGATACTACCAGGGTTGGGTTTCCAGTCATCTTTTGCTTTTGAACATTGTAGACCCATGGAAATCATTTTGTCCACTTTGGATTGGATGTAAACCAAGAGCTCCCTTCAATAGGAAAAAAAAGAAAAAAGGGTTCTTATAAAAGTCCTTAGTAACTTCTTAGACTTTGGAAGTTTTACTGAACTTAATAAAATCATGTGAAAATATCAGCAATTTAAAAGAGTTTTTTAGTATTTGAAACAGTTCGAGATTGAATTCTGATAACTAAAATTAAAAGTTTAACATTTAAAAAAAATCTTTGTTTAGCCTTTCTTAATGGTGACATCCAATAAATTTGGAACTCGAATTTTAACATCCGTAATCCCTTCTACTATTCTCAAACTACAACATCTTTTATATATAAAAAATACCTCATCTTCAATTTTGGCTCAAAAAATTAATACTGCAGGGGCTGCTGAACACTCTTCAAAGTGTTGTATTCTGGCTCGCTCCCACCCTTTGAAGCATGCACTGCTACACCTCCTCCTATAGTTTCAAACTCCATTAATTTTGGATTATAATTTCTCAAAATTTTGGAAGAAAAATATTATTATGATTCCAAATTAGTTGTGCAGGAGGTAAACCTACAGTTCAAATCCGATTATTTTAAGTTTGAAGTTATTTCAGATTTAGATTCAGATCATGTCTGAGTTTAACCAAGATTTTAGGCATACAATGATTTTTCAACTTTGATGAGCTTATTTGCTTCAGCCACTAAACATATTGAAGTGGACAATACCTGTGGAATTAAATTAACGTCATTCGTTCCAACTCAATGAAAGTTGCATTGCAAAATTGGGTTGGAGAAGATGTAGTTAAAGGTGTCAGCAAATTTGGAGTTTAGCGATTTAAATTGTATTCGCATACGTGTTTTTGATCTTCTTGTGTTTATCACAGTTAAAAATTTAATGAATTTTATCACGATCTATTGCAGTAAATATCGATAATGAATATCGATGATGAAAAAAAAATCAAAATAGTAAAATAATAATCGTAACATAGCGTATTATTTATTTATTAATGTGTACAATGTTCTTTTATTGAGTTTTAGAATAATAGTATATAATAATATAATGTATTAATATCATTTATACAAAATATAAGGATAAATATTTTAAAAAATAAAAAGAAAAAGATAGATAGATATATAACAATTAGATTTGCTCAACGGTCGGAGAATCGAGCTTGGACATGAATATTTTCACTTTGGATTGGCTCGGCCGAATTATTGTTTATGTAATATAAAATATTTTTATTTAAATTTAATTATAAAAATATATAATTTTTTTTATAAAAATTAATCTTTTTAATATTTTATAAATAATAAAATTGATTTGCGAGCTGACACGGACCTAATTCAAAATGAATTTGAATAAAAAAAAATTTTGGACTGTGAGCCCAACCAACTCATGAGCAGGTCTTTTAAGTTTTAAAAACAAATTCTTACTTTTTAATTGAAAAATCGAAAGTAATAAAAAAAGGAAAAAAGAGTTGGGCCTCGATTCTGCCCGCCCAATTCAAGTCGGTTTAAACCCTAAAATTCCAGTACAAACATATACGTCATAGAACGAAATTAGGGTTTTGTCTCCCTCTCGTTCGCAACTTCGTATCTTCATAGGAAAAATAAGGACTTTCAGCGGAAACAGCCGTATCCCACCAAAATGGTCAGTTCCTTAGTCTCCTTTGAACTTATCTTCACTTTTGTTCTGATTCTTTACTTATCATTTCAATTCTCAGATTTCTTGTTTTTTGCTTTCAGTTTTTTTTTTTTTTTCCTTTAGATTTTGTTTCTAAGATTCGTTTGTTGAATCACTGAATATTTTTAACATGTTTTTATAGCATTTCTCTGTGCAAACAAATGAAAAAAAAATTGTTTCTTTTTGTTTTGTAATGTTGATTTTGGCTGGTGGGTATTTAAATTTTTGGTTTATTCATAAAATTGGGTTTTTTTTCTTCTTTTTTTTTTTTTTTTTTTTCATGTCTAGCTAATATCTGGCTTTTGGATGGCAACAGCAGCTTTATACTTTTAAATCTTGTTTTACATGTGATGGAGAAATAGGAAGTGTAGTTGCTGAAATGTGAATGTTAGATCAAATGTTTGCTTTTAATTGTGTTTTATAGTAGTTTTAAAATGGTGAGAGGTTCTTTTAATCTTCTTTATTGTAAGTTCATCTATGGTTTAGTTTTCGAATGCATGGAATCTCCGTTGTGTTTGGTTCGGGTCAAATTATTTTCTTTGATGGGAAAATTCTTGTGCTTCAAAGTCTATACATTGTGGCTTTATTTAAAGTTAATCTTTTTTCCTTGTTTGTTACAGGCTAGAGGGTTGAAGAAACATTTGAAAAGGCTCAATGCCCCTAGGCATTGGATGCTTGACAAGCTTGGCGGCGCATTTGTATGTTATCATCTTGAACCTTTTGCTTCCTTACCGGTTTGATGCTGCTGCCTTTAATGTTTATGTTCGTATAATTTCTTTGTTCATGCAGGCACCCAAGCCATCATCTGGACCTCACAAGTCCAGGGAATGCTTGCCACTTATTCTCATTCTGCGAAACAGATTAAAGTATGCTCTGACATATAGAGAAGTGATTGCTATTCTTATGCAAAGGCATGTTATGGTAGATGGGAAGGTTAGAACAGATAAGACCTATCCAGCTGGTTTCATGGGTATGTAGAATTTGCCTTTGTGGATCAATTGAAGTTTTTATATTTTCGAATTACAAACTCATACGAAGTATAGCTTCAGTTTCTCTGATTTCCGCATGTCTCCAAGACCCTACACAAATCTTTTTGTGCTAATTGGCCTGATGGATCACTATTTTCATTCTAATTTTGAAATACATGTTAGTTAGGCTGGTTTAGTTAGGCATTCTTTTTTGGCTGATAATTTAGTTTTCTAGATTCACTTTGATGGTTCCTCTTTCAGGATTTGGCTTCTTTTCCTACCTTTTCCCTGTGCTTCAATCTCTTTGAATCTTGTATTGACGATTCTTTGTTTCCTACTGCCAGATGTTGTGTCCATTCCCAAGACAAATGAGGACTTCCGTCTCCTTTTTGATACAAAAGGTCGTTTCCGCCTTCATGCCATTACCGGTGATGAGACCAAGGTTTGTATCAATGGGACCTCAATATGTTATATTTCTCGTTACTGTTGTGTAATATTTGTTTAGTTTTTCTCCACATTTTTGATCCTGTCGATGGTATTGTCATGATTAACCTCTATGTTTATATTTGATTTATTCTAAGTTTTTTTTTATATATTTGGAGGGTCCTTGTGGGATCATATCCCCATACTCATGTCCGGATATGTGTTGGACACGGGTGTTGGACACGGATACTTCAAGAAAAATAAAGAGTCGAAGCAACATAAACTAACCTTGTTCTATTGATCTTGTGCTTTTCAGTTTAAGCTCTGCAAAGTTAGGTCTGTTCAATTTGGCCAGAAGGGTATTCCGTACATCAATACCTATGATGGACGCACAATCCGCTACCCCGATCCTCTGATCAAGGCTAATGACACCATCAAGCTTGATCTGGAGAGCAACAAAATCGTTGATTTCATTAAGTTTGATGTTGGGAATGTTGTGATGGTCACCGGAGGAAGGAACAGGGGACGTGTCGGAGTGATTAAGAACAGAGAGAAGCATAAAGGTAGCTTCGAGACAATCCACATTCAAGATGCTGCTGGCCATGAGTTTGCAACCCGTTTAGGCAATGTCTTTACATTTGGTAAGGGAACAAAGCCATGGGTTTCACTTCCTAAGGGCAAGGGTATCAAGTTGTCGATTATCGAGGAAGCCCGGAAGAGGCTTGCAGCCCAAGCTGCTGTTTAAATTTTATGATAGATATATCTGTAGTTGTTTTTGTCAAAAATCTGTTGGATGAATGCTAGCTGGTCTACTTAGCTTTTGTAGGATTTATGCTATATGCTTTTTACTCATGGGCGGCAGTTTTGGACCAATTTTATTGTTTTTGAAATTTAGTTTCATTACTGTACTTTATGTAATTCGTAATAATACTTGGACGGACGAATTTTGGATTTGTTGGATGTCATTAGATAAAGATCAACTAGTTAAATTTCGTGTTTATTTTTATATAGTTTCAAAAAGTAATAATACTCTTAACTATTCATTTTACCTCAAAATATCATAAACAATATAAATTGTAAAAAAGCAGAATTTTTTTTTTTTTCATAATAAAATTATTTTCTTATTAACTCATGGTAATGCATATATTTCATAATCAAAAAGTTATTTCAATAGAAAACACGAAAAGTTGGAAGAAGGTTTTTTTTGGATAAATAGAAGTCTACAAAATAACTTTGAAGAACTTATTATTTATTCTAATGTATCCAAGGATCGGGTAATCAACTTGACTTGATAGGTTTGGTCAGTATTAGATTTGGTTTGGGTAAAATTTTTTGCAATTTGGATCGATTTGAATTATTATTTATTAAATACTTTTTTTTTAAATTTAAATTTAATTATATAAATATTAATATTAATATAAAAATAAAATTTTAATATTTTAATAATTTATGAACAATAAAATGCGTTTACGATTTGGTTCGGGCTTGATCCGATCCATGAACATGTCTAAATGTATTTCATAAAAGTAACTTTTTGCTTTCATTTTAAATAAAAAAAAGGTGAATTTAACCAAATTAAAATAGATAAATAAAAAAGTTAATGTCGACCCAAAGTATAGTAAAAGATTTGGAAATTATTGCTATAGTAATTTACCAAAACTATATTTCACCATAACATTTATATGTCTATTTTTTTTTTGGGTATTTAGGAAAAAAGAAAAAAGAAAAAGAAAAAGCCAATAGAAATCTAAACGACGTCGCTCCTTTTGAACGGGTTTTGCGGCCTGTTTGTAGCTGACTCGCAAAGGCGGAGTAGGAAGTGAAGTTAGTAACGCGAGGTTCTCAATAGCAGATTTGCGGGTAAAGGTTCAGCGGCCGCACAGATCGCTTAATACGACGTCGCGCAGCCCCTCTGGTCAGTATTTCTTTCCTCTTGTCAAAGCTCCTCGTTTAGTTCTTAATAAATTGTGAAAAAAAAAAACCCAAAACTGATTTTTTTTTTTGCATGTAATAATGTAATCTTTTACCTTTTTTTGTTTTGTTTTTGTTTTATAGTAACTCTGAAAGAAGCTAGATATAAGTAGGCAAAGCAACAATTAAGTACAGCCTTAGCTTTCAATGTTAATTTTGTTTTGTTGGTTTTTTTCCCAATCATTTTCATCAAATTTGATTGAAAGATTGATTTTTTCTTTTGGTTCAAGTAATAATAATATAGTGAATATGCATAGATCTTTATCTGCTTATTGTATGTTAACAATGAAGTTCAGTTGCTATGAAAAAATTTGTGCTTGAATTGTTTCTTTTTCTAACATTGGGTTTTACAGTAGTTATACTTATCTAAGCCTCCAATGGCTGCAGCTATGAAAACTTCACCTGCTTTGGAGATTTTAGGTACTTAATAATCATGCTTTTCTTTATAATTCATCTCTATGTAATTTGTTACTTTTTCTCATTTTTTCAACTTTTTTTGTAGTTCGAGAACCGGAGGGATATTCTATCTGGAATGGGCCACCATTCAACAATAATAATCAACCTGGGATTAAGCTTGAAAAAGTTCCTTGCACTAGTGCCAAGTTTAGTGAGGATGGTTCGAGGCTTATGGTGACGAAAACTGACTCTGGTATTAGTATTTATGAGTCCAGCACTTTGAAAGAGATAAGATGTTTTCAAATCCCAAATGTTACCGGTTCTGCCTTGTCGCCACGTGGGACTTATCTTCAGACCTTTCAGAAATCTACTACACCCCAGGAAAAGAATGTGGTTTTATGGAAGATAGAGACCGGTGATCCTGTTTACCAGCAGTTCCAGAAAAACATGACAAAAGCCACATGGTATAATATATGGGCATGCATATTTATGGTTGCACACAATATGTGTTGTTGTTGTAACAGCATTCATGAATTTTTTAAAGTCATACCAATCAAATTTTTTTTTTGAAGTGTTCAGTCTGGATATTAGTAGAACCATTTGCAAATGGTGCCTAATTGGGGCATTAAAATTCTTCATTTTGGCATATGCTATCTGCCTATCTCCCTATGTCTTCTTTGGTGGCATGTGTATATTTGATTTGATACTTAACTTGCTTGGAAATCTGCCTCTCAGGCCCTCAATCCGGTTCAGTTCTGATGAAGCTGTTGCATGCCGGCTTGCTACAAATGAAATACAGTTTTTTGATGCTGCAGATTTCTCTAAAGGAATTTTGCATCGGCTAAGAATTCCCGGGGTGGCTGCAGTGGAGCTTTCTAAGGCTCCTGGGTCCCATGTGGCAGCATTTGTTCCAGAATCTAAGGTTGGTGTTCCTTTGGTTTCTGCAGGTTTCTTATTATGAAAAATAAAGAGCTTGAGAAGTGTGTGGACTGGTATCACCATGTCATGGTTTAATAATTTTCTAGATTATTCTTGTAATATATTCTGTTAACATGCTGCCGTCTTGAAGTTGAACTTCAATCTGTTTCAATTGTGGCAGAAGAGGAACAGGTTAAAGTTAATTAAAATATGGTTTGATTGGATAGGATCAGAGCATTTCAATATGTGAAACTTAAGTAAAATCTAAACTTTTTGTATTTTAACTGACTTCTTAGGAGTATTTTCCTTATTTTCCAAAAAAGAAAGTAATATTATCTCTAGAATTTGAAGCTAGCACATGCTTTGGGTTTTTTCAATGGAACTCTGTCAATTTTAATTGCAAAATAATTATTTAAAAAAAACAACAACATTCAATCAAGAAGTATCAAAGGTCAAGTAATAAGAAGAGGATAGGAGTCATACTAGGGATGATAGATATGGATAACTAACAAGAAAGGAGCAATTCAGCTTGTGGAAAGCATGCTTTCAAGAGCTAGTATGTCTTCGTCCACATATAAAGTGCCTTGCAGTTGGTGGATCCGATAATTTGTGTGTATAAACATCTGGAATGTCAAAACTGGAAAATGATTTAATTACCTCTTGATTGGTAATATATGGATGTACTTCACATGGGAGCCTAGCTTATTTACACTTGCGATTCATTTGGGTTTGGTTTTCTATTTTGTAGGGTAGTCCAGGTAGTGTCCAGATATATGCCTGTGGAAAAGAGTTGCAGAGCCAACCTCTTGCTCGAAGGAGCTTTTTCCGATGTTCTACAGTGCAGCTAAATTGGAATCATGGTTCTACAGGACTTCTAGTTGTGGTGCAATCTGATGTTGATAAGACTAACCAGAGTTATTATGGAGAATCAAAGCTGAACTACCTTACAACTGATGGGGCCCATGAAGGACTTGTGCCCCTTCGTATGTTCTTGCTTAAAATTTTTGCTTCTTCCTTTTCTTTTCTTTGTCAGGAAGGAGTATAATTCCTTTTGCTTCTTTACCATATACAATTTACTGATTGTGTTACATATATTGGCAGGTAAGGAGGGGCCTATTCATGATGTTCAGTGGTCATTTTCTGGGAAAGAGTTTGCTGTTGTTTATGGATGTATCCTTTTATGCATCTTAAAAGACTTGTCTATGTGTTTAACGCTTGCTCGGTGATTGGGTTTTGATTTTAACTGGACTAGATTTGGCAAGTATATTTATGAAACTCTTAAGTAATGGGATTTGGAATGATAATTGCATGCATTTTTGATCCCTTGAAGGAAGCTCCTTCACCAGTAGATCCTCGACTGCAGTATATACAAATTGTCAAGAAGCTTGTCTCTAATGTTTCTAAGGTCTAAAATCAAAATTTCACATGGTTTATTTGACACAGCTTGTCTTTAATGTTTCTAAGGTCTAAAATTAAAATTTCAGGTGGTTTATTTTCTTGTGTCAGTTCTTTGGTCAAGTTTGTTATAGGGAATGCTGTTTAATCTAGCTGATATTACTCAGGTTTGGGTACTAGTGATGCTTTAGAATGCAACCAAAATGGTTATGTTTAATCTTTCCCTTATATATAGTGTCAAAATGCCCTCAAATGCACACCTATTGTGATGTGTCTGATGTGTCAAACAAGGGTACCCAATATAAAGAGTAGGGGACAAAGGGTTAGCCTTTCACTTCGTTCATAATCAATCTTTTTGGCAACTGGTTCTGTGATGATTGTGCTTCCCCTTGACATAATTTCAGTTATGCCTGCAAGTGCAACAATATTTGACAAGAAGTGCAAACCATTACTTGAGCTGGGATCTGGTCCTTACAATACCATTCGATGGAATCCAAAGGGTAAATGTATCCTTTTGTAAATAATTTCATACTTTTCTTGCTGTGTAGTTAGTCTGATGAACTTTAATCAACTGATCGTTGTGCTTTTGACTATATATATTTGTAGCCTTAAGTCTATGATATACAGTTCTGTGTTTGGCTGGTTTTGGTAACTTGCCCGGTGATATGGTATGTATGCACTTTATTTGCTGTATTCTTGATTATCATATCATTCCAACTTGTGCTTCTTTTGATCGGTGATCTTTTCCCTCTTACTATGATTTGTCTGGTCTTTATATTTCTTTTCTTTTTGCCAATGCCTTTCAACAACGTAGTTTTTTTTTTATTTATAAATCCTAATGTTGACTTACTAAGTACTAGTGTTGTAAAGACGTGCGCTTAGGCATTGCGCCTTAGCACTAGATGATAAAAGTGGTGAGCCGCATTTGATCAGGCGCACTCAAGCTTGGTGCACCTAGGCGCGCTTTTTTGTAAGGCAATAAGTGCAAAAAAAGCCGCATGATTGAAGTTTCTTTAATTTCTTTTACTTTTTATTTTTGCATTAACTGTACCTTTAATAGTAAAAAAGGATAATATCTAACTATCTACTCAATGTTTGAGTATTCAACAAAAAACATGGGATCATCAGGAAATCATGTGTATCGGCCAACTAAAGAAAAAGAAAATTTTGCATGTTTTGTAGGATAAATTGGTTCACTGTTTAGAGTTTATTATCAAAATTATATATCTTAAGCTTATTTTATATATACCCAAACACACATACAAAAACACATATATATACTTATTGTGCCTTATTTCCTAAGGCGAGCGCTTTTTATGCGTCTTGTGTCCCAGGCAATATAAGGATTCTAGCTTCTAGAGTGTGCCTTGCACCCTTGACGACACTGCTAAGTATTGAACTGTAGGGAGTCAAGTCTGGTATTTGGGTGGTTCATGGATTTGTTTCTTGGACCCTTTCTTTTGGAGGGCGATCTTGTGTTTTTAGCTCATATCTACTTTGTCAGATTGATAATTTGGGTCCTTCTGGGAATAAATGTTATTTCTCTACTCCACTTTTTTTGGGGCTTGGAGCAAGATTCTGTCTTTTATTTTTCCTTTTTTCTCTCTCCTAACTTGGGGGAGAATTGTTTTGGTTTCGGCTTTTTTCATGTTTCTTCATTCAGCCTCTCCTCAATGAATTCCCTTGTTCTCTACTTCAGGCATTCTGGGACTTTGTAGATAAAAAGCAGCTTGGAACAACTAGGGCTGAATGCTCTGTAACGAGTGAGTGGTCTGCTGATGGACGCTATTTCATGACTGCCACAACAGCTCCAAGACTCCAAGTTGACAATTGGTATGTTGATTGTTGATGTTTTCTTATAATGAGGATTTAGTGGGGTTTCCTTAATATTTACTTCTACCTAACATGTTCTAACCACCTGAGTTGGTCTCTTTTAAACAACAAAGAGATTAGTTGACCTTGGCATATCAACTACTGAGGAGATATTATTGTTAAGGGAAAAATACAAAGTACAAACATCCCATACTATTCTCTCTAGTTTCTTCCTATTTGATATGATAATAATTATCTCTCTTCTTTCCTCTCTTTTTAAATATGCCTATATGGAGGGTGTCGATATCATATTTTACTGGTGGGTAACCATTGTTTTCCAAAGAGTTCGTTTACAAATTTCTGATTCTTTTGTTATTGAAGCATTAAATTTTTTCACTACAACGGATTGTTGTTCTTTAAGAAGATGTTTGACAAGTTGTTCCAGGTGAGTATTGTGATTATTTAGTGCTTCTTTTGTGAAGTGGTTTCATATGCACTTTTCCTTGATCCTTTGTTTATTATTCATGTAGGCTGATTGGAAGCCAGAGTCTCCAGATAAGTTCAGTGAAATTGCTGAACTTATCAAGGCTGTTGATTCCATGAAGGTTGAAGAAACCAAATCACAAGGTCCTATTTCTTCAATATTTCAAACATACTTTGATTCTATGTTGCTCCGACTCTTCATTTTTCTTGAAGTATCCGTGTCCAGGCGCATATCTGGACATGGGTATGGGGATATGACCCACTAAATACATGAAAAAACTTAGAAAAAATTGAACATATACGTGTCGGACATATATCCGTATCCGGCACTCCCATCCGAGTCCGAGTAACATAGCTTTGATTATCAAATTATCGTGTGATTCAGTGGACATTGTTAATCATTTTCCAGGACGAGGGTCAACCTCCAAAAAGCCTGTATCGGACAACCCTCCTGCACAGAAACCTGCTGCTTATCGCCCTCCGCATGCTAAGAATGCAGCTGCAGTTCAGGCAGAGGTAGTCTCTGGCATCTATGGGGTATCTTACAATGATGATTTGAATGAAATGCAACTTATAACATTAAACACATCCTGACTATCTTAATGATTGTGTAATTGCAGTTGTTTGGAGGGAGTACAACAGAGTGAGTTTGCTTGATTATAATTTTGTCTTACATCTATAGGGTTTTGATATTTGTGATGCTCACAAGTATGCCATGTCGATATAGCGAAATGAGCAAGATTGCACTCAGAAACAAGAAGAAGAGAGAGAAGCAAAAAGAGAAAAAGGCGGCCGAGCCGGCTAATGCAGCCGATGCTACATGATAAAATGCAGTTTTATCCTACAGCAATCAAACTATTTAAACCTGGATACCTTGCAGTCACAATTCACCAGTCTTGATATTCATTTGTTTTTGTATGGTTTTGGGTTTTGCTTACCTCTCCTTTCCTTTTTCATTTCAATCTTTTTCTTAGGAAAGAGGGAACTGAGGAGGAGGGAGTAAAAATTTTGAGTATAGCAGAGTATAAATACACATATAAGCAAGGATTTTTACCTCTTCTTGTTTATGATCATTTCTCAGTATCTTATGTTATTTGGACCCAGACAAATGTTGGATATGAGAATTTGTACGATATGGATATGTTCTATTTTAATTTTTTTCTCAATATATTTAAAGGATTATAATCGTATACGAATAGATCTGCTCATGAGTCGGATCGCAGTCCGAAACTTTTTGAATTTTTTTGCTCAGACTCGGACTTGGGCAAGCCTAGGCCAGTCCGAATACACTGTTTACTATATATAAAAATATATATTTTTATTTTTATAATTAATTTTTTTTAAAAATAATAATTTTTTTATTATGTGAACATTGATTCATGTTGGGTCGGCTCGGATCATGAAAATACTCATTCAGGTCGGGCTTGCTGGGCCTGACAAGCTGCTTGGTCCGTGAGCAAGTCTATATACGAATATCGAATTCAGATATTTCAAAAAAATAAGAGTAGAAATATCATAACTTACATCATACCATTAAAATGGTTTACTGTGCTACTGAGTACTGGCAGTGATGATGAAATACTAAATGCCACTTTGCTTAGATGCTAAAAATCATGATGGTTACATATTTGCATGGTTTGTCAATGTGGTCACTGAGGAACTGCTTGAACTTTGAATGCGTGGTTAATATTGTAGAAATTTTATAAAACGTAAATTATGATATTATTTAAATAACTTATATTTGTTTACCAACAAAAGGTTTATTTAATTGTTTATAAAAAAAAAAAAAAAATTACATTAGTTTATCAAGAATTATTTTATGAAAAGACATGTTTTTATCAAGCATATTAAAAAAAAAAAGAAGCTTTTTATAGATTTTGTTTTTTTTTATTTTTTTATACTAATTCTGGTTGAAAAAGTTTTGAAACTTTCTTGATTTTTTTAAACATATTAAACCTTTAAAAAAAATAAATAAATTCTACAGGCATCAACATCAATTATTAGTGTTGATTTTGGGTTGAGGTCCATATAAACATCCGGTATCTTTTCATTTTCCTCACTCTTTCATTTTCTTGATATATCAAAGGTAATTTTAGGGTTTTTATTTTTTATTTTTTATCTTTTATTTCTTTTACATACTGCTTAATATAATTGTTATTTTTAACTTTGTTTCTTAAAATGATATATTTTTTTTATTTAGGTGATTTTTTAATGGTAACTAGTTCATCAATCTCAACTATTCCATTTTCCTAGCCTATCAAAGGTAACTTTTAGTTATTTTGTATTTATATGTTTTTACATATTATTTAATGTATTTGTTATTTTTTTAATTTGTTTCTTAGACAATTTTTTTTTTTGTTTAGGTATTTTTTAATGATGCTAGTTCAATATGAAATATCGATTGGAGCAATGATTCAAAGTACAAAAGAAAAAAGTTTTGACTTGAATGAATTCCCTAATGATGAAGAATATCATGAAAATTTTGAAAGAATTGAAGTCACATCGTCACCTATTAAAGCTATAGAGTTTCTTATAAGATTGGAAGAAAATGGACAAGTTGATGAAAATTCAATGGAGATGGAGCTTGAACCTTTTGTCGGTCAAAGTTTTCTTAGTGAAGAGGAAGCTTTTGTTTTTTTATCAAAATTATGCTAAGAGACATGGTTTCTCAATTAGAAAAGGTCGAATGGATAAAAAACATGGAGAACTTGGAAGAAGAGATTTTTTTTGCCATCGTTATGGTAGGCCACCTTTGAAGGTAATTGAACTATCCAAGGAGCAAAGAAATAAGAAATTAACAAAATGTGAATGTAAGGCTTATCTAAGGATTGCTTTGAGAAAATCATTTGATATTTTTTCACTAGAATGGCAAGTAACTAAATTTAGTAGTAGCCATAATCATCCATTATTGTCTCCTTCACAAGTTCGTTTTCTTCCGGCTAATCGAATTATCAATGATGATGACCGTGAGCGTATTCTCTTGTTAAATGAGGTGGGTCTTTCAATTAGGCAAATTGAGCGTGTCATGGAACTTGAAAAGAATGTCAAACATGAGTGCCTTCCATTTCTTAAAAAGGATGTTTGAAATCTTTTTAGCAAGATTCAAAGGCAACATGTTGAGAATGATGCAATGGATCTTTTGAGATATTGTAGAATTGAGAAAGAAAAAAATTCAAAGTTTAAATATTCTTTCACATTGGATAAAGAGAGGAAGCTGGAGCATTTTTTTGGTCTCCGATCCCTTGCTTTGATTGGTATCAACATTATGGAGATATGATTGTATTTGATACTACTTATAAGGTTAATGCATATGAGATGCCTTTTGGTGTTTTCGTGGGTGTTAACAATCACGGAAAAACAATATTGTTCGGATGTACACTTCTTCGAAATGAGACAACAAGTGCTTTTCAATGGTTGATGAAGGTATGAATTTTGTCCTCTAACTATATAATTATAATTTTATTGTCAATCTTTGGCATATTAGAATAGTAATGTATTATTCTTCTATTTTTTAAAATAGTTTATCAATTTGAATAAGATTTGAAAATTATAATTTTTTTTATTATATAATTAGTATTTTATTACATAAATCGAAACTAGTATAGCTTGGAACAAAGTGGTAATTTGTCTAGCGAAATAGTGCAAGTATAGCTGACTGGAATCTATCTCTAAGAGATTCCTAGCTAGTTACATTTTAAGGAAAAGAAAATAGGGATATTGGTTCTTTGTTAACTGTTTTAGTATGCAAATATTCTACCATGTCCCTCAAGTCTATAATCTCTAGCTAATAATAGGTCCCATTCAATGAGATATTGAGATATTTTTATCTTTCTTTTCGGTTACAACTTAGAAAAAAAAAAGTTTTTCATGTTAAGTGGTTTTAACGACCGATGCTTGGTTCTCTAGCTTTTGCGTTATTTTTTTTTTGGGGTATTGTAGCATGTACTATTTATTATATAATCATTATTGTTCTTTAAGATGATATTTTAATATTTTAATAATTTTATTATTAAATACTTTTGTATCTCTATTGAGGAAGCCACCAAAATTCATTTTGACTGATCAAGATCCATGGATGACAGAAGCTATTGCGAGAGAGATGCCATTTACAAAGCATAGCTTTTGCATATGGCATATAACTTCAAAATTTAGTAGTTGGTTTACTGCAATTCTTCGCAAGCAATATGCAAATTGGTGTTCCGATTTTTACAAGTTGTATAAGTTAGATTCATCAGAGGAATTTGAATTTCAACGGCATAAAGTGGTTGAAAAGTATGGACTACAAGATAACAAGCATGTGAATGGTTTGTATGGAATTAAATATTTTTGGGTTCCTTCGTATCTTCCTGAACATTTTTTTTGGAGGAATGACAACAATAAGAAGGTCAGAAAATATAAATGCATTTATCAAGAGATTCATTAGCTCTCACACTTCTTTGAAAGATTTTGTCAAACAAGTAAGCAATTTCTCTATTGTCTTTAACATATGCTCAAAATATTATAATGTCTTTAATATAATTTAATTAAAATTTCAGGTTGATATTGCTATTGAAGACATTGAACAAACTCAATCTCATGATACCCTCTTAGAGATGTCTAAGAGTTCTTCTTTGAGAATGATGTCCCCATTAGAAGAGCAAGCTCACAATATTCTAACTCCTTATGCTTTTATATTGTTTCAAAAAGAGTTCGGTCGAGCAATTCAATATGCAATACTCCATGAAAATGGATGTGAATTTTTGATGCAATATTACAAGGAAACAAGTAGTCAAAAGCACATAGTGTTGTGGGATGGTAATTTGGTTACTTGTAGTTGTAAACAATTTGAGTTTTTGGGAATTCTTTGTCGACATATTTTAAGTGTGTTCCTCCACAAAGATTGCTATGAGATCCCTTCTATGTACTTACCATCAAGGTGGAGACGAGAAACATCACAAATAGAAGAAATATCATATGTTTTTGAAGAACAAGTTCTGATTGAGGCGGATGTTTTCGAAGAACAAGTTATGGATAAGGATCCTTTGTTAGAGAGAGCAATAATATGATTTTGGAAGATACTGTTGGTTGTCCTCCAACCTCAAAAACGAAGGGACGTCCTAAAAGGAAAAGAATGAAAGGTGCAAGAGAGTTGGAAAAGTAGGCGAACAAATGAAGACTTTGCAAACGTGTTGGACATAATATTACAACATGTCTTGAGAAAGAAAATGTTGGTTCTTCGAATAGTGTACAAAAAAAAAGAAGAAGAAAATTGCTTTTAGAGATATTGGTTTAAATCCAATATTTTCTCTAAAGTTCTAGGTAAAGTATCTATGTTTAACTTCTATATGCTTATGATTTTTTTTAGTAAGCAGAATATATTTCATTATTGAAATTTTATTATGTCATAAAAGCTTTATCTTGTTGAGAAAGGAAGCTTTTTGTTGATTTTGGTGATAGGATTGTCAAAGTATGTGATATGTTACAGACATTTTTGTTTATTTTCATGAGTTACTCATTTTATTTTTTTAACTAAAAAAATTGGGTTGTCAAGTTTTTTTATTTTTCTTTAACTCAATAGAGAAAATCAGTAAAAAGTTATAACTTTATTTTTTTTTTCTATGACAGGTCAAGGTAACGAAAAAGATGAAAGCTCTAAATGTGTTTGAAGCTTTAGGTTTATCTGAAAAAAAAGAATCATGTTAGTTGTTAGATTATCTAACTTTTTTTATTCAGTTTTAATAGTTTTTATTCTGTTACTACTTTTGAACAGCTGAACTTTTATTTTCCTTGAATGTTATTTTAATAGGATTCTTACTCATATTCTGGTGTTATTTGTTTTTAATTATTTCTTTCCATAATTGCTTTAAGAAAATAGAAAGAGTAAGAAAGAAAATATTGCTTTAAGAACACATGGAATAGTCTGTACAAAGAGCACCAAACTATTGTATTTGTAGAAAGTTAAAGGGCATTATAGAAAGAAAATATATTACCTATATTGTCTGTACAAAGAGTGGTGACTATTGTGTTTGTACAAAATTAAAGGGTATTATAAGAAGAAGATTTATTATCTAAAAAGCTGTTGAAAAATACAAAACCTAATTTAAAAAACTAATAAAAAAAATTAAATTTATCAAAGAGAGCAATTAATGCTCAGTAAAAATCCTTAACGGGTGCCTTAAGCAAAATCCAACCCAATGATAAACACCCAATACCAAATTCAATTTCTTCTCAATTTAATAATCAGCACCCAACTTAAAGATATTGTTTTCTCACAAGTATGGATGACTCTCAAGTCTCAAGTTGAGATAGGAAGATTACTTATTACTACACAAAGGATCTTCTTGGCAAAAAAAAAAAAACACACACACACACAATGGATCTCCACACTCATTTCGGAACTCTGCAAATCTGTATCTACTAATCTGCTTTTTTAAGCTTGGACAGGATTGGGATTAAGAATGCTGCAAAAGCCAGGCCCACTATGATCCATCGGAGTGGGTTGTTTGGCAAGAGCGAGAGGACACCAGTGGATTTGAAGTATCAGCGGCACCATTATTAGGATAGGCTGCTCTATCAGGGTCAGGGCCATTTGATGCCTCTACCAATCCATGCTGAAACTGAGTTCCATTATTAGGATAGGCTGATCTATCACGGAGTCCCATCTGATGCCTCTACCCATCCATGCCGAAACAGAGGACTAAGCAAAAAATCAAAACGATTCTGGAAAACGTCATAGCCAACATCGCCCCTCGGGCCAAGGTCCAATACAGCAACACAGCGCATAGAGGAAGCAGCCTCAAAACCTGTATAATAAACATATATAATAACATCGTCAATGTTCTGGCTTCAAGCCAAAAATGTTAAAAGGCATAAAGCTCAAGTTTGTTTATTCAAGCAAATGTATTAGTCTGACTCAAGCTAAAAACTGTAATGAAAATATATACTTCTACTGACTTAGCATTTAGCAGTGAGAGCATAAACTCGTTAAATTTAAAATAAAAAAAAGAACAACTAAAAATTAGTAATCTTGCACGAATTGTGTTTATATATATATATATTAATGTTTCATATCTTCTTCTTACAAAAGGGTTAATGAACATATTAAAACCATAATATAGAGGTTTTATCACTCTAGTCCAAGGCTGGTTTTTTCAGCCCTCTTTGACAAATTTGTAGAGCTTGTTAACTAAGATTAAGCACTTTTTTCCGCAGCAAAAAAGAGTAATAGACAGCAAGGTAAGTATGCAAGAAAAAATAAAAGAAACGAATGGAAGATCAAAATGGCAGCAAGATAAAAGCTCTCAAGCAAGGGGAGTTCAAGGCAGCAATTGTAGCAAAAAAGGGCATTATGCAAGAGAATGCAGATTGAAGAAGAAGCCTGTCCAAGAGAATGCAAGAACATCAAGTACTCTTAAAAAAAAAAAAACTCAAAGTGAAGAATGGGATGTTGAGGCATCAGTTGTGAAGGCTGACCTTATTGACAGTGTTGAGGCATCATTTGCTAAGGTTGAACTTATTAAAGATGATGAGGAGTTTGATTTTGACATGATAGAAGTCTCCCAACCAAAAACGCAAGCAAGCTATCCCAATGTGAAATTGGAAGCAGAAGATGAATTAAAAGAGCCACCAAGTTATAATAAGCATCACAAAGTATTGAGTGGAGGCAAACAATGAATGAAGAAATTTAAGCTTTGGAACAAAATCAGACTTGGTTGGGGACTTGGTATGTATTGTATAGCAAGTGATCTAAAGCCCATTTCTTGCAAATGGGTCTTCAAAACTAAAACTTGGCCGGATGGTTTAGTTGACAGTAGGGGTGAGCGTTCGATCGAATCGAGTAAAAAAAATTCGAGTTAGTCGAGTTTACGAGTCCTATTTTGTCAACCGAACTGAATTTGAAAATTTAGCAAATCGAGTCGAGTGAAAAAAAATTCGAGTCGAGTCGAATAAATTTATTCGAGTTAAAATAAATTTTCAATTATATTTAAGCATGATAAAACAAATTCTATAAATTTTCAATTATATTTAAGCATGATAAAACTAAATTTTGGGTAAATGAAATTGTTCAATTCTCTAAATCAAAATCAATGAAAATGTAAGCAAATGTCAAAAATTCAAGGTTTATGGTGAAATTTAAATTGCTTACTCAACTAAAAAAATTCAAAAATTAGATACGGATACGTGAATACATCTCATAACTAATATAATACCATATATAAATATTATTTTTCTTTATAAATTAAAAAAATTGAAAAAAATTATTTACCAAATTCATTTTAATTATTATTAATTTCAATGATTTTGGATCATATTACTCGTAAAAGAGAGATAGAGACCGAAGAGAAAGAGAAAAAGGGAGGGAAACAGAGGGGGCACAGCAGCAAAAGAGGAGAAGAAAATTGGGTAAATTTGAAAAACATGCTGTCAATAACCAAATTATTGTTAAATGATATAATGGATAAAAATTATTTGAAAAAGAGAAATAAACAATTAAAAATTATTATTAAAAGATATTGTAAAGACAAAATTACTCTTAATGAAAAAATCTATTTTTGTTTTCTCCTCCATAAAGAAAATATTATTTTTTAAAAATTTTAATTAAAAATAAATTTAAAAAATCAAATATTTAAATATATTTTTTTAAAATTTTAAAAAAATAAAGAAAAAATAATTTTAGAAAAAATAATGTAATTTTTTTAAAAAATTTAATTAAAAAAAATAATTTTAAATTTAAAAAATATATTTTTTAAAATTAAAAAAATATATTTTCAGAAAACTTTATTTTTTAATTAAAAATAAATTAAAAAATAAGAGAAAAAGGAAGGAGAATGTTTTTTTTATCAAGGGTAATTTTATCTTTATAATTTCCTTCTTAATAATTTTTTATTTTTATTTCTCTTTTTCAAATAATTTTTACTCATTATACCATTTAACAATAATTTGATTATTGACAGCATGTTTTTCAAATTTATCCAAGAAAATTAAACCCTTGTTCAAAACGACGTCGTTTTGGATTTTACTATTCGGATTTTCGGATAACTCGAACTGTGAAATCTAAATTCGAGCTAAATCGTATAACTCGATTTTTTTATTCGAGTCAATCCGAAACTCGAAAAACTCGAATAATTCGAACTATTTAAACCAAAATTTGAAATTTTAATCGGTTTTTTCGAATCGAGTCGGATTTTGCTCACCCCTAGTTAACAGGTAGAAGGGCACGTTGGTAGCGCAGGAGTTGTCAGCCACCAGGATTTGAAAGCAAAAGTCATTCAAAATGTGTTTGCAAGTTAAAAAGGCATTATGTTTTATCCGAATTTTTTTATTTTTTTAAAGTATTTGTGTTGATATTTGTGTCAAACACATGTTAGAGCATGAGTATAAAAATATAATCTTTCAAATATATGAAAAATTTTTAAAAAATAATAATTAAACATATATATGTCAAACATATAATTATATCCAATAGTCATCTCCGAATCCAAATATCGTAGTTGGCTGCATTATTCCTAAATCCGTTTGACATCTTAAAAACATTAGATTCTTTGGTTTTTTGAAGAAGTGAAGTTAGCAAATTAAAAATTGGTGATATTGAACATATATTTTAAAAAAAGAAAGAAAAGAACCAGTATAAATTATTTGGAAAATAATACTAGTATTTATGTATTCATTAAATTATAGCATCAAATTTATTAATTGAGATTTTTTTTTCTTAATATCATTTAATCGCTTTTAACCGAAAACATCTTATACACACCATCGCACAATGTCTAAAAAAAAATCATATTTGTAGTTAATGGTTTGAAAGATTTCCAAAAGAAAAAATCTGTATCCAAATTTTTAATGTCAAGTGACATTTTGAAGAGATCGAAAATTAAAGTCACTGTTCTTGGAAAAAAAACCATTGAAACGGCAGAGAAAAAAAAAATTCGCATCCAAATTTTCAATCTCATGTGACTTTTTTAGGAAATCGAAAATTAAAATTACTGTTTTTGAAAGGAAACCAGAGAAAAATACGAATCTATTTTGGACTATCACGACGGAAAACAAGATAGCGATAACTATTAGTAGATGATAAAATGCAAAAATTCTGACGAAACTTATGAAAATTATTTGGAAGAACAATGAACTGATCAAAATCAGAATCAGGTTGAATAGTATCGTTGCCTATCTCAGACATTGTTATTTGAGAACAAAAAAAGCGATTTCAAAAATGCAGATGAGAAAAGTGGAAAACAGTACAACAACACAATAAACCCTTAACATTCTTCAAGATTATGCACACTTTATTCCCAATAAACCCTTGGCATTCTTCAAGAAGTATAAGATCTAGTTTTTTTTTTTTTTTTTTTTTTTTTCTTTTAATCTTTTTTTTTTTTTTTTAATCTTTTGAATATTCATTCTAGCTTTTTCTTTTCTTTTAATCTTTTGAATCTTCATCTGTATTTATCTTCATCTGTATTTTGCCTTGATCGAGTATTTGGATCTGGTGATTAAAAATGAAGCTGAAAGACTTTTATTTATAGTTGAATCCCCTCCTATCAATGACTCAGATTGTTATAAGTGTACAGTTAAAATCTTAATATTAGAATTCTAGATAAGTTCAAACTGTTGACGATAATTGATTTTGACTGGGTCTCCAGCTTTCTAAAACTTTCAGTCAGATTCTATCTTTGATTGCTTCTAGACTGCTTCAGATATTGGATCTGTTCTGATGACCGGAATGCTCTTAACTCATATCTAGGTCTGAACTTGCTGTGTGTAACAGATCCAAACGGACTCGCGCGGTCCATGATACGTTCACATCGAGGGTTCAAGATTCTGCACGCTTTAATCCGTGGTAGCCATGGTTTTAGCTTTTTTCTGCAAACTTTTTTTTTTTTTTTAAAATCTTTTGAATGATGTTGTGAGGATTTTATTATCCTCGATTACAGCCGTCTCTATGTTCTCTAATTCTCCTTTATAAAGATGTGTGTTAAAACATTTTGCATAATCTGTTTGTTAAAAAGCTTGACAGAGTAATTTGGGTCTTTTTTTTCTTTTAAGAAACCCAAATTTACAAAATTCCCTTCTTACTACCAAATATACAAATTCTCAAGTCTTAACAATCGTGAATTCTTATGTTAATATCTAAAATAAGAGGAAAAGCCTATAATGCCTGCTGCCTTGAAGAGCCTTCAGTTGACATTGTTGTTACAGCCTACAGGAGTGTATTGAAGCTGATATACCTTTCTCACCATGCATGCATCTTGGCTAAGATCAATTATACCACCACCCAAAGCGAGTGAGCCATTGGTAATTGGTGGAGATCCAAGATTCAGATCAGTATCTGAATTTGATTACCCACTTTGAGGAACTTCTTCGTGATTGAAAGTATCAATAATTTCAATAAAGAAAATGTAAAAGAATTTCTGTAACAAAAAATTTTTCTATTATTTTCCTTTAAAAAAGGGAGCAAAATGTGAAATTCTTGCCTGCAAGGAGATTCCATTGGTGAATCAGCTTCTCACAAGCAGACAAAGAGAAGAAAGGTGAAAATGGCTGTCCATTGGCAAAAACAAACTGTCAGAAATAGCCCTTTCTGAAAGGATATGTATAAAACTGAAACTACCATTATAGAGAAACAATTGCCTATATACCGTCAAAAACTAATGTTTAGGAGGAGGTCACAGTCCGAGGATGAGAGAAAGAGTTGTTGATTTTGAAATTCAAATTTAAATTTATTAGATATAAATTTTTAATAATGACTGCATAAACCAAGTAGATCGAATTTCGAGTTTGTTTAGATAGTTATTTACCGTCTAAATGTATGTTGAAGCTAGAATCTAGGCTTGAAAGACCTTGTTATGGGAACTTACTCTCTCAATCTCTCTGATTATTTGGTTTTCATCTATAGTTTGGTGTAAATCTAGATCAACTCGGTATAAGGAACGTTGTTTTCAAGAACATTTTCACTTCATCTTGGATCACTTCTCTCTGCTAATTTCTTATTAATCGGCCAATGTTAAGATCATTCTCGTTTTCCCTACAAATAGGTATATGGGAATGTGGCAAGGAATTGAAATGCCCAAATTTTGTAATCCTACACTTAGCTTAACCATAATGCTGTCTTGGACAAGAAAGAAAAATAAAATACAAGAATTTACGTAGTTCGGTCAATTGTTCTTATATCTACGAAATTGTAGAGACTTTCACTATTTTTTTTTAGAGAGAATAATTCATATGAAACAACTACTACAAGATTTTTAACCAGAGTTACTAAACCTTAAAAATCCATAAAACCGGGCCAATAAAGAGAGAACTAAAAAATGTTGAAAAATTCCGAAAAACCCATTTTAAATTTGTAAAAAAATTTATTCTATCGGCTCATCAATTCGGATTGTCCCACATCTCTTATTATTAAAACTGAGTCCTTCAGGACTCAGTTGGCATTTCATAATTTTTTTTTTTTGTTTTTGTTTTATTTGATAGTGGAGTAAAAAAGTAATTTATTATATTTATTTTTTAGTTGAAATTTAAGACAGATTTTTTAAATAGGTTAGGGACAATTTTGTCCACTTCTATAACATAATTTTTTTTTTAAAGATTTTATAGTTTATTTTTAAATAATATATTTGAAGGGGTTGGTCCGCATGTTCACTCGTGGGTTGATTTAAGATCCGTACCCGACCCGTTCGGGAAAAAAAATATTTTATTAATTATTTTTAGTTGTTTTTATTTTTAAATCATTTATTTAAAGAGGTTAGTCTGTACGTTGACTCGTAGGTCGATTTAGGATCCGTACTCGATCCGCTCGGGAAATTTTTTTTTTAAAAAAATTATTTTATTAATTATTTTTAAATGATGTATTTAAAGGGATTGGTCTGCATTTTGACTCGCGGATCGATTTAGGATTTCTACTCGACCAACACGAAAAAAAAGTTAAAAAAAGAAAAATTATTAATTATTTTCAAAATATTTAAATGATGTATTTAAAGGGATTGATCCGTACACGACCCGCACGGAAAAAAAGTTAAAAAATAAATTTATTTAATTAATTAGTTTATTATTTTATTTTTAAATAATGTATTTAAAAGGGTTAGTCTGCTCGTTGACTCGCGAGTCGATTTAAGATCCGTACCCGATCAGCTCGGGAAAAAAGTTCAAAAAATAATTTTATTAATTATTTTTATTTTTATTTTAAATGATGTATATAAAAGGCTTCGCCTGCACGTTGACTCGTGAGTCGGTTTAAGATCCGTACCCGCTCGGCTCGAGGAAAAAATTAAAAACAATTATTTTGTTATTTTAATTTTAAATGGTGTATTTAAAGGGATAGGTTCGCACGTGGAGTTGCAGATCGATTTAGGATTAGTATTCGATCCGCTCGGGAAAAAAAAGAATAAAACGAATTTACTGCTAACCTATGTAAGAAAATCAATCATACGAGAGAATATTTTTTAATATATTCTTATTTAAAAATTTTATTACGTAAAAACTAAGTTTTTAATTACAAACCAAAATTTTATTTTCTTATTTTTTAACTCCTATTATAAAAATATACATATTACAATAAAATCTAAATATTTTTTAATATATATAAATAATAGTTGAAAATGCATTTATATTACGTAATTTATAAATAAATAATTATCATAAATTTAATTTTAATAATTAACAAAATATAATTATATTAATATTATTATAATTTAAAAATAAAAATTAAATTAAATATAATTTAAAATTAATTTATTATTATTAATTAATTGAAAAATTTATAAAAAAATAAAAATACTCCGACAAAGTGGGATTTTTTTTCTAGTAAACATAAAAACTAAGTTGCACGTAGAAAAGCCCAACAGCTAGAATGTGTTGTGATTTAAAATCCTATTCCCAAAATAGAATTGCAGTGAAAACATTCAAAATAACATAAACTTTTGGAATCTAGATTAATCAATCGAGAATAATCAATCAAGAAATTTAAAACCGAAGAATTTTGAAATTCAGCCATTACTGTACAAATAGTAATTACAATCACAACCAAATTAAGTCTCCACATATATAGAACATAGCATTAATTATAGCTCGTACATCTTGTATAACAAACAATAAACAAACAAAAAAACCAGTATTCTCTCAAAAAACAAGCATATAAATTGAGAAAATCCAACATAAAAGTAGATCAAACCACATATATAGCAGACTTGAACTTAAAAGGATTCAAGGTCCTCGCCATTGGAGACAATGCCGCACTGGCAGACTGCACACATCTTTTCTTCATTTATGGAGTCTTCAACTCGACAAAGCACATTATCATAACCAGCCAAGACAAAGGAAAAACATGACATCCACATTCTTCTGCAAAAATTAAGGGGGTAGTCCTATTCTAAGCACATCCAACACCAAACAGTTAAAACTTGAAAGTTTAACTTGAAAGTCTCGAGTTAGAATCTTGCAATGGGAGGAGTATGATTATGAGATAGGAGAGAGTTACTTCCTTAGCTGAAGGCCCTGGTGAATCTCCATATGTACGAAAAGGTTTGAAGAGGGTAGTCATGCAAGGGCAAGTTCATGGAGTAAACACATAATTACGGCCAATTCCCACTTGGTATCAGCTATAACATGAGTCAACTAAGCTAGAACATTCCAGAGCCGGCCTGTATTGAATACCTGCTTAAACTGCCTTCAATGTAACATAAAGGACATGGTCGGATTGGATTTATATCCTCTCTTGATTCTCACTAATTCTTCAACTCGATTGCCTATTAGATAATGCATCTTGCTGTGGATGTCTTGGTCCTAGTTGAGGTTCTTCATATGAAACTGAGAAACCTTCTGAAATCATCTTTCATAGTGTTATTTGGCCAATCCTGTTGGTTCCACCAATCTTCTGTGCACTGAATTGTTCTCAGTTTTGACGCGTTTTTAATTGTATGTGGTAAATTTCTTATCTTCATGCATGGCTTGATCAATACTGTCTCCAATGAAGGCCATTGCAAAGAGACATGAGAAATGGAGCATAATTCAGGCAAGTCACCGAGCTGCAAATACTTCAACTTGGGAAAGGCGTGGGATTCAACTACACTTCCATCTTCGATAATCTCTTTCAAGATGCAGCAATCCTCCACCTGCAGCTTTTCTAACTGAGAGAGTCGTATGATCATCGCCTGTGAGAAAAGCACTCCTATGCTGTTGCATCCTTTCAATGAGAGAGTTGTGAGACTACAGAGGCTTTTAGATTCTATCGAGCCCCGCCAGATACCTTTCAGTTTCGGGAGATTGTATATGTGTAGGCTTTTCAAGCGTTCAAATTCAACACCTGTGCTGTCATTGTCTTGAAACGCGATTCCCGTTCTTTCTCTGTCTATGATGCTCTCCATCTCATTACATTCCTCAACAATACATGCTTCCACACCTTGTAAGTTATCAGCACGGACGACTGATAAACTGGTAGCAGTTTGGTGACCAATCAGTTCGAAAGCTTTGGCTTGCTTTAGTAACTGTGAAATAGCATCAGGAAATTCGTTTCCCGCAGAAAACCTCAGGTGCTTTTCTGCTGAGCATTCAAAGACTCTAAAATCAGATGCAGAACTGTTTCTCTGGCAACCAACAACGATGCTGAATGATCTGAAGCTATTGCCTGCTGAAGATGTATCATTTCCTTTCCATGATTTGCTATTTTGAATGAAAGCTTTGAAAGACTCCATCTCAGGGAAGAAGAAACAAAGAGTTGTTAACTCTTCCAACTCAGAAATTTCATGAGCAATTTCAGCTGCATTTTGATATCTGCTGCTACTATGGCTCACACCAATGCTCAGTTCTTCTAACTTAGAAAGCCTTGCGATCACATTAGAAGGAATCATCGGCTTCAGTTCTTCAACATGGTTGTGGTTGCCAACATCTTCTGTGAACGAAACTCTCAAACATTTTAGATTAGCCAATTGTCCGATTTCAATGGGCAAACTATAGAGACCGGTGTGACGTATATCAAGGATTTCAAGACTCTGGAGATCTCCTATCTGAGAAGGAAGCTGTACTAACTGACTACAGGTGTTTAAAAAGAGCCCTTTCAGATTTATTAAGCTGCAGATAGATGATGGAAGTGCAGTGATTCTTGCATCATGCAAGTTCAGAACTTGAAGACCACACATATAGCCAAAGAATTCCCTCGGAAATTCGGCCAAGCTACTCTCCTGAAGTAACAATGTTAAGATCCCACAACATTGGGGTCTTTTTGGTAGAGTGGATAGGCGAACCCGAATAAGTGAGACTCTCCTTGCACGTTCCCACTCTTCTTCTATAATGTTTTCATCCTCCGTGACGAAAAAATTAAAATTCTCTTCGAGATTTGCAATCCTTAAGGCCACCCGTTGAAAATACTCATACATCTTGAAATGCCCCCACTTTCTTCCCTTTTCAAGTAAGGACTTCCTCACAAATTCATCTAATATTGCATGCCCCCTATCACGTGTCCTTGGAAGCTTTCTCAGGCTTGAAAAGAACTGCTCTGCTCTCCAACAATCAATTATATGGTCTCGAAAAATTTCATAACCAGCAGGAAAAACTGCCCAATACAGCAAACAAGGCTTCATCTCTTCTGATAGTTTTTCATAGACAAGTTTAAAAGCCTTGTAAACTTCTTCCAGTTGTTCTTGCGGTTCCATTGTCGGTGACCTTAATTTGGACAACATATCCCTCCATATTGCAGGGTCATCCACCTTTGCCAATCTATTGCCTATTAACTTGATCATGTGTGGCATGCCACCACATTCATTGATGATGAGTTTTGCAACTGGCTTGATATCTGGATTACTCTTAAGATGAGAACCAACTACTTTCCAAAAAAAGTTTTCAGCATCTTCGTCGGATAATCTCTGCACATTCATCTCTTCATCCGTGTCACCACAGATATTGTTGTTTTTGTATCTGCACGAAAACACCACATTTCCATGTTCATGTTCATCATGAACACCAACTTCTCTAAGATTAATCTCCGAGAAGACATCATCAAGATCAAGAAACAATACATAGCTCTTGTCCTTTAGCTCTTCAGATATCATGTTTGCTCTTTGATCAGCACCATAGTTGCCATCCGCTCTCATGTCTAAACGCTTCCAAATTACATCTTGTATGTCTCTTATTCTGCCTTCTGCTGTTACAGTCACCCAAAAGATAATGTCGAATTTACCGGATGCACCCACCCTGTCGTGCAAAATTTCCATTATCGTGGTCTTCCCGACTCCCGGAGGTCCCCATATGCAGATTCTTTTCAAGCTCTCATCCTCTAGCCACTCCACCAGTGTTTCTACACGCGAATCAAATGATGGCACGTCACTTTTTTTCCGAGCATGCTTCTCTATAACCGGAACTGGTGGTGCCGGAGGCTTCTCATGCATTATAGTAATTTGGCCTATCTGATTCCTCAGCTCAACTGCCTCGGCTGTCTTCTTTACAATACGCTTGCCTAGCTTTAGCAAACTAGGAAATGGACATAGTCCACACAAATATGGGCTGGTGTTTTTGCAGTCAACCTTTAGTTTTTCGATCTCCTGTTTCATATTTTCCACCTCATTGAGCCAGGTTTCACATCTGTTTGTCTTTTCTTTTGTTAATTTGTTCCTCTCCAGCTTCGTTTTAACATCTGCATCTTCATCACGCAGATATAATTCCTCCTTCTCAAGCTTGGCAATATTCTCTTTTATATTCTTCACATAGGCATATTTGCGCCTCAAACAGTTGAATATACCCTTCCCACCTTCAACTGCTGGTGTAACCAGTGAACCAGCCGCTTGGCCAGCTGCTTGCACTGCCAGTGTTTCCATCCTGCCAATGTCTTTTCGAAGAAGTAAATCATTATAACTGAAACCATGTTTTGTATGGAGAGATAACAATATATATATATATATATATATATATATGTATATATATCATATTTTCTTAATCTTAAGGCCACACAAATTGGTAGTTGCAATTGGATATCACAGCAGCAATATGATCTAAAACATTATTACCCTACCAGTTGAGGCATTGACGGTTAACAAACAAATCATCGTTACTTTAATTGATTGATTTCAATCTATGTTATTCGAACTCGGATGTGAGTGTCGGATACGGGTATGTATCCGACACGGGTATGTTAAATTTTTTCTAAGTTTTTCCATGTATTTGGAGGGTCCTTGGAGGGTCATATCCCCATACCCATGTCCGAATATGTGTCGGACACGGGTACTTCAAGAAAAATGAAGAGTCGGAGCAACATAGATTTCAATAATAAAAGCATAAATATTGGTTTTCACCAATAAAAGATAATCTCTGAAGCTAGAAAGAAAATGTCTAGGATAATAAACAAACTTCATCTACCTTTTTCTTCATCTTATGTAAATATCACCCTCCTAATTATCCTAGGTACTGCAAATGCAAAACTCAGCCTGTGACCTTGGCTGAGGCAATGAGGCCATAAATCAGCCTGCAGATTGCTTAGTGCTTGTTGAATTCAAGCTTTTATCAGGTAATACTGGCGACAGTACTTGTTTTCGGAGACTAATCCTTTCTTTCTTTCCTTCTTTTTTCACTTTTCGATTAGTATAATCCTATAATCCTGTCAAGTATCTATCGGCTATCAAGTTCAATATGTCAGTTTCAGGATTAATGTTGATTTCTCTTATTTACAATTATATAGAGTTATAGACATCTAGTGTGGAGACCCGCACCCAACCTGTGAGGTATTGTCGGTTTTGATTCGAAGTCTCACGTTTTGTCCCACAAAAGGCACCTCACAAGTATAAGTTTGAGTCTCTACATTCCCAATGTGGTATTGAGATGTTTTGCTCCCCATTAAAGCTTTACGTCTCCATCAAGTCCATTACATCTAGCAGACTAGCACATAAAAAAGTCATCTCATGGAGTTTCTAGATACAATGCTGGTGGTTAGAATTAGAACATTACTCTTTGTTCCTTTCAAGTGCTAAATGTTGCATAGTTTCCAACGTTTATGGTCACTCTTGTTAACCCTAAAACTAAAAAAGAAATTACCCCCTTTTTTTTTTTTTTTATTTCACAGCAGAGCTTCTTCTGCAGAGAGTCAACCCTACCTCTTAATTACCAGAGTCAACCTTTCCTATCAGCCAATAACCAGGATCAACTTGAAATGGATAACCTTATCCAACTTTCAAAACATAAATTTAGAAGTATATATAAATCTTTACAAAAATCTGACAAACTTCCCAAGGATGAACAAATTACATGCAATTTACACAAACTTTTTTTAAGTTTTCAACTTACAACAAAATCCATCCAACGATTACCAAAATAATCATGGATTCCAAGAAATAAATGAGCTATACACATGAAAATGATACTTCAAACAAATTAAAAAAACCAAGAGAAAGATATTGATATCAAATTTGTCATGATCCAACTTCCAAGTTCCAAGCAATAACAAGATATGACATTGTAGCAACTCAATACAGTTGAGACAAGAAAAGAAAAAGTGGGCATACCTGTAAAATTAAGTTTGCTTAGTTCAGTTGTGTTCTTCTGTCTGAAAACTGGGTTGGGTGTCTTAATTCTGGTTCCTGGTTGGGTTGTTCCTGTTTGAGGTTTCTGTCTTTCTTCCTAGAAGCTGACCTGAGGCAGACCATACCAGCCAGCTGGGTTAAAGAAGTCAGTCAATGTGCCAGCCTGAGCCAGCCCAAATGATATATGGAGGCAAAGGACCCACTCATCCTTGGCGCTTTCTTCTTCCATCTTATTTTCTTAATTGTACTTTTATTTTTAGTAGTATTTTTTTTTTTCTTCCCAAACCTGTCTTGGTCCAACCGCACTTTATTTCCTCCAATTTTCCATACTTTTGTCTTTTATTAAAAAAAATTACGTTTTTGAAAAGTTTAGAAGTAAGAATTAGTAATATATCCTTTTTGAAAAAAAAAAAAAAACAATAAAAGTTTAAAGGCATTGGTTTGTGATTTTTTTTTTTTTTTTTTAAGTTTTTGACCAAACAATTTTTGTATTTTTTTTTTTTTTTAAAATTCCTTTCAGGGGTAAAGAAGTATAATAGATATGATATGATGCATTTGAAAGAAAAGTTTTTTTTTTTTCCTTTTCCATTTAGGTAAATAAAATATTAATATTTTTTATTATATAGGAGATCGTAATTTAAGAATAAAAAAAAGATTATAAATATTAAAATTCGAATAAATTTTGAAGATGATATCTACTAAAAATAATTGTATGATCTGAACTAAGACAAGGTTTAAAAAATACACTAATGTTAAAAATGTTTGAAAAATTGTTAAGGAGCAACAAAATTTGTTTTTTTAAGAAAAATATTATTTGCACACCGCTTGTCCACTTAGGGATAAATATGTCATAACAGTACTCTTGCCATGCCTAGGTAAAGAAGTGTGCAACATAGGTGTGCAAATAGCAAGGTTGTTTTTATTTTGTATTAAAAGACAAATTTGTCAATGTATTATAAATGGATATTAAAATTTACCATTATATTTTATTTTGATTGATATTTGTTATTATACTTTAAGATTAAGATAAACTTATCAATATACTTTTATTTGATTGAATTTTGCAACTAAATTTTGATTTTTAATTGAATTTTATTACTTTACATTGTTTTTGACAATGTTAAAAAAATCGGATCGGAGGACGAAAAGGTCAAACCTCCGATTTACGATCCAACCGGTTCAACCGGTTGGATCGGTCGGTTTGATTAAACTCTTTTTTTTTTTTTTTAATATTTAAACATTAAATTATATTAAATAAATATTAAATATAGTTAATAATTAACAAAAAAAAATGAATTTGGCTTAATGATATTATCTTTAATACAATACTAAGAGGTTAAAAGTTCAAATCTTTTAATTACAAATAAAATTTTGAAAAAGAATAAAAAATACATTGAAAATTGGGTTTTTACCGGTTTAATCTGGTTTTTAATCTGTTCTTTACCGGTTTGATGAAAATCCGATTCTAGTAATCCTCCGATCCGATTTTTTAATCACTGGTTTTTGATTGATTTGAAGACAAAATATAATTAAAAAAATTCATTCAAATATTTTATTTTAATAATTAACAATAATAAATTAATATAAAATTTTTGTTTATAAAAGAAAGACTTAAAAAAATAAAAGAAGAAAAAAAAAAGAAAAAAATTAAATTTAATATTTTTATTAATTAATTAAATTTTATTAATTATTAAAATAATTTTTTTGAAAAATATTATTTTTTTTAATTACATTTTGTTCAACAATTCCTTTGATTTCTCCTTTCTTCTCAAGATCTGAACCCACTAATTCCCAAAACAGCTTTCTAGCATCCTCCTTCCACTATTTCTGCACAATCATATCTAGGGGTGAGCGTTCGATCGAGTCGAGTCGAGTGAAAAAAATTCGGATTAGTCGAGTTGACGAGTCCTATTTTGTCAACCAAACTCAATTTGAAATTTTAGCGAATCGAGTCGAGTTAAAACAAATTCGAGTCGAGTCGAGTCGAATAATTTATTCGAGTTAAAATGTTATCTTGTAAATGTTGATTGACTAGATCATGTTACTGTTATCTTGTAAATGCATGTATATCTATAATTTTGAAATTTAGTTCTATGAAATTACAAATTTTTTTTTTTGTGTGTTCTATCTTTTATTATAAATATAACTATCAAAGACTTGTCATACTAAATAAATAGCCTACTATTGACCTTTAAAAAAAGAGAATTCATTATCTTTTGAATTTCATCGTTTGGTTAGCTTGATAATGTGTATGATATCAACCAAAAGCTTCAATCTTTAACTGAATGAAGCATTGAGTGATAGCCTTCTCCTTTTGAAACTCAAAAAATTCAATGTAAACTTTCAATCTAGACTTGTCAATTTCAAAGGGAAAAAAAAATGAATGATAAATTATTAAGACAATAAGTATGCAGTCAACAGCTTATGTGGATTTATTTTTCTACTGAATGGTGACAATCAACAAAAATAAATGACCCAACAAAAATGGGCTAAAGAGTAAAAAGGGAAGACGAAATAAGGAAAACGCAAAACTCAAGCTTAGTATCAAACTCAAATGAGTAAAACGACGTCGTATAGAAATATCTTATTCAGATTTTCGAGTTATTCGAGTTGTATAAATCAAATCCTAGCTAAACTATATAACTCAAATTACTTAGTCGAGTTGATTCGAAAATCCGAATAACTCTAATAAACCGAACTATTTAATTCGAAATTTGAAATTTTTTTCGGTTTTTTCGAGTCGAGTCGGATTTTGCTCACCCCTAATCATATCCTCAGTAGTGTGATCAATATATTTGTCACTCCATGCAATAGACCTAGCAATATTAGACATAACAAAAATATATATATATATATATATATATGACACGAAAAATGAAACACGATACGAATATATAAACATATCAAATCTATATGAAACAAATTATTAACACAATAAAATTTATACAAATACAAAATACCTTAAATACGATTATGACACGAAAAAAATACACAAATACATGAATTGCCAGGTCTAATGCAAACACCACCTTCCCATGCTCGTGATTATGATCAATCCCAACATCTTCAAGATTAATTACATAGGGAACTTCATCAAGAAACAACATATATTTCTTTTCCTTTAGCTTCTCAGATATCACAGCCGCTCTTTGTACATGATGGTTGTTTTCATCCATTCTCATGCCTAAGTAGTTCCAAATTACTTCTCAAATGTCTCTCAGTATTCTGCTTTCTTCTGTTAGTCACGCGAAAGGTATGGTCAAACTGACGGGAGGATTCACAAACCTTGTCCTGCACAGTTTTTATCTATGTTGTTGATAAACTCATAAAATACACATTTTATTTTATTTTTTTATTTTTAGTTTTACTTATGTTTTCGATCTTTATTTTGATTAATTGTATTATGTTTTTGAATTCTAGGTATATTTAGGAGAATGAAGTGAAAAGATGCCAATAATGATGGTAAAGAGCTTACAAAATTATAATCACAAGATGGAAGAAGACTTAGGAGTCAAAAAGATTAAATTCTTAGTGCAAAGCAATCAGGTAAATTTGACCTTCGGAGCTTGTTGCAAGAAAAACATGATGTTAAAGTCTTTATTTGAAGAAACTTCCTTCTTGAATTTTGAATTTGACTTGAATACCTTTCTAAAGGTAATTTACATACCTAAATCGGATAATAAATGATCATCCAAATCAGCCGAGGAAGTGCAAGAAAACGCGTTAGAAAAATGGCTGGCAGAAGCTCGACGCCGCGGCGCTCAAAATCTGCCAAATAGTCCGAAAACCTGCCAAAAAACGCAAATTTTGCCCCTAACCTTACTTGTGCGGCAATGACTTGTTCTTAGGGTTTTAAAGCTCTATAAATACCATTTTTTTAGCCACAAACTAGATATCTTTTGAACACAAACTAGACATCTTTTGAGGATACTGAAGGATCATCATTAATTTTCTTCTTCTTTTCCATTCTTTTATTTTCTTTTTAGTTTTATGTATATATTATCTATGCCTATGCTAGGCTAAACTTCTTTTTTGGTTAAGGGTGATTTCAAAGCTCTAGACATGTTTTGTAATTGATATTTAGATTTTATCTATCATTAGTTTTCTATCAAAGTTGTTTATGTTATTATATAAGAATTGTTTATGATATTTGTCTTGATTTGTTTAGGTTGCAAACTAGATAGGTCTTGATAATTATCTATTGCTAGTTTAGGAGTCTTGATCCGTGTAATTGTCTTGATTTCCTATTCAGAAGTGGCAATTTGTAATTCATGATTATGTTGGGTTTTCGGAATTGCAATATGGAACATAACCTAAGTTAAACAATCCGAGCTTATGTGTTTGTTGCTTAGATCAACCTATCTTTATCATCATAAGGCTGTTATTATATTAAATCTAGAGAGCTTATTCTAGGTTGTTTAATAATTAGAGATTAAATAGAGAGCTTGTTCTATTTAACGACGAACTAAGAAAAGATTGTGGTAACAGAGCTTATTCTAGGTTGTCTAATAGTTAGAGATTAAATAGAGAGCTTGTTCTATTTAACGACGAACTAAGGAAAGATTGGGGTAACCGAGCTTGTTGTTATCTACGGTTGATAGTTTTGATAGTTAATTGATGTTGATAGATCTGATTATTGATTCTCAATGATGTCTAGTTGTGGAGAATGAAACCTTAACCATATTTCTCATATTTGATATTCTCTTACTTATTTACTTCTTACTTTTATTATTTGCTTTAGTTTTAAAACATCTTAAAACCCTTTTTTTTTTCTTGTCTTTGAACTTAAGTGATAAACTAATAACTTATAAATTAAAACTTAATCCTTGTGGACTCGACTCTTGCTAACTACTATACTTACAATTGATCTTTTTAGTGCAAGATTAAATAAGATACGTTATTTTTAGTGCACCAAGTTTTTGGCGCTGTTGTCGGTGATTGATTCTTTTAGTTTATTTGTTACTTGATTTATTCTTATTTTCAATTCTAATTAATTTTCTTTTTGTATATATAGGTTTTCTTTTCTACCCAATCAAAGAGAGATGGCATGGGCTACATCAAACATTCAAAACCAACTAGCCAATTCACATCCATAGTTCAACAACTGGCCATGGGTAATGTTCAACAATCAAGGAAGGGTGGAGAATGCTTTATGATGAATCATCCAACCAATTTGTGCCCATACTTTCGAGATGATAATTTTGAACAAGCCTATGATTTAGGAGGATGTCAAGGTCATCAAGGGTTCCAAGGACAACAACATGATCCTTACTCAAACAGTTACAATGAAGGATAGTGGGATCATACTAATTATGACTACTCGAAAATTATAAAGAAATAGATCCTTATGCCAATTACACTCATCAATCTGTCTTCAATCAACAATGGGATCAACAACAAGATCTTTTTGAGCCACCACCTCAAAACTCAGATAATTCAGTAAAAGAACTTGTCAATTCTCTTGTTATTAATACTTTGCAACTTCAACAGGAAACAAGGAAAACAAAGGCAAGTATCCAGAATTTGGAAACACAAATGAGCCAATTGGCCAGTAGTATGGTGGGATGGGTAGCACAAAGATCTAAAGAACTCCCTGCCCAAACGGTGATTAACTCAAAGGAGAATGCTACTATTGTGACCTTGAGGAATGAGGAACAAGATGAGGATGAGACAAAATCAAAGATGGATTCACTTCTTGAGGATAATGAAGCGGGGGGTTCTACGGTAAGTTTGTTACTGTGAGCTTTTGGTAAGCTCCAAATTAGGAAACCTGAGTAGCAGGTTACCAGGTCACCATTTTTTACATATGAACATGACAAAATTACATATCAACTTGACGAATTACATATAAACTTGACAAATAGAAAAATTAAATATAAACATGACAAATTACATATAAACATGACAAATTACATATCAACTTGACAAATTCACGAATTACATATGAACATGACAAATTACATAACAACTTGACAAATTACATATGAAAAATTACATATGAACATGACAAATTACATATGAACTTGACGAATTACATATCAACTTGACAAATTACATATGAACTTGACAAATTCACGAATTACATATGAACATGACAAATTACATCTTAACTTGACGAATTACATATAAACATGAGAAATTACATATGAACTTGACAAATTCACGAATTACATATGAACATGACAAATTACATATGAACTTGACGAATTACATATAAACATGAGAAATTACATATGAACTTGACAAATTCACGAATTACATATGAACATGACAAATTACATATGAACTTGACGAATTACATATCAACTTGACAAATTACATATGAACTTGACAAATTCACGAATTACATATGAACATGACAAATTACATATGAACTTGACGAATTACATATAAACATGACAAATTACATATGAACTTGACAAATTCACGAATTACATATGAACATGACAAATTACATATGAACTTGACGAATTACATATAAACATGAGAAATTACATATGAACTTGACAAATTCACAAATTACATATGAACATGACAAATTACATATAAACTTGACGAATTACATATCAACTTGACAAATTACATATGAACTTGACAAATTTACGAATTACATATGAACATGACAAATTATATATCAACTTGACGAATTACATATCAACTTGACAAATTACATATGAGCTTGACAAATTCACGAATTACATATGAACATGACAAATTACATATGAACTTGACGAATTACATATAAACATGACAAATTACATATGAACTTGACAAATTCACGAATTACATATGAACATGACAAATTACATATGAACTTGACGAATTACATATCAACTTGACAAATTACATATGAACTTGACAAATTCACGAATTACATATGAACATGACAAATTACATATGAACTTGACAAATTACATATCAACTTGACAAATTACATATGAACTTCACAAATTCACGAATTACATATGAACATGACAAATTACATATCAACTTGACGAATTACATATCAACTTGACAAATTACATATGAACTTGACAAATTCACGAATTACATATGAACATGACAAATTACATATCAACTTGACGAATTACATATCAACTTGACAAATTACATATGAACTTGACAAATTCACGAATTACATATGAACATGATAAATTACATATGAACTTGACGAATTACATATAAACATGAGAAATTACATATGAACTTGACAAATTCACGAATTACATATGAACATGACAAATTACATATCAACTTGACGAATTACATATCAACATGACAAATTACATATGAACTTGACGAATTACATATCAACTTGACAAATTACATATAAACTTGAAAAATTCACGAATTACATATGAACATGATAGATTACATATGAACTTGACGAATTACATATAAACATGAGAAATTACATATGAACTTGACAAATTCACGAATTACATATGAACATGACAAATTACATATCAACTTGACAAATTACATATGAACTTGACAAATTCACGAATTACATATGAACATGACAAATTACATATCAACTTGACGAATTACATATCAACTTGACAAATTACATAAATCATTAAAGGATATTTTATGTATTTATGTAACTGAAAAAAGAGAATCAAAAGTTGTCATATTTATGTAAATTTTTTTTATATATAAACATGACCGAAATTATATATAAACATGATAAATTACATAAATTATTAAAGGATATTGTCATGTATTTATGTAATTGAAAAAAGAGAATCAAAAGTTATCATGTATTTATGTAATTTTTTTTACATATAAACATGACGAAATTACATGTAAACATGATAAATTACATATATCATTAAAAGATATTGTCATGTATTTATGTAACTGAAAAAAAGGAAATTAAAAGTTACATATAAACATTACAAATTACATATAAACATGACAAATTACATAAATCATTAAAGGATATTGTCATGTATTTATGTAATTGAAAAAAGTGAATAAAAAATTGTCATGCCTTTATGTCATTTTGTTTTACATATAAACATGATCGAAATTACGTATAAACATGACAAATTACATAAATCATTAAAGGATATTGTCATGTATTTATGTAATTCTTTTTTTGAGAATAAAAAGTTGTTATGTATTTATGTAATTTTGTTTTACATATAAATACGACCGAAATTACATGTAAACATGATCAATTACATAAATCATTAAAAGATATTGTCATGTATTTATGTAATTGAAAAAAGAGAATCAAATAGTGATCATGTTTAATGAAATTATGTTAAAATTAATCAAATTGCATAGTAAATTATGCTTTGAACTATTTATCTCATTTAGTTAATTAAACACATCTCATAGAATAATTTCAACATATAATATCCAATGATACTTTTATAGCCATATGACAACGTCTCTTTTCATGAGCGTTATTAAAGTCAAATCCTTAAAACTCTTAAAAACGGATTCAATCTCACATAAGTAAATCTCCTCAAAAGTGTTTCGATAACTATAACACTAGGGCATAAGTTTAGGTTATGGACTTATGGGTGTATTACAAGTATGTTTTACTCATCTTTCTTTTACCATAATTGGCATACCTAACATTTTATTTGGGATGGTTGTTGAAAATGTTCAACATTGTTAGCTTTACTTGGTATTGAAAATAATTTTTCATTTTCTCTAAATTGACTTGATTAAAATATTTTTGAAGAACAATTGATTAAAATCTTAATTAAATGCAAGAGAAATAATGAATATTATAAAATTTGTAATTTTCAATCTTTTATAAAAGTTACACTAAGTATCAAAACTCTAAAAAAATTAAGTATCAACTTAATTTATAATAAATTCTACTATAATTTTACAACTTTTGTAATAAAAATAAAAATCAAACGATCAAATAAACTCCGAAAGTTGTTTACTTATTAATAATTTTAATTTTTATGACAATTATAGGATTTTTTTTTACCTCTATTTATGTCAATAATTGAAGTGTAAAAAAAAGAGTACTTCAGATTTGAGCTTGATACAGGTCGGTGTCGAAAACTGATTTGAGCCAACATTGTTTTTCATCATTAAAACTCGTCAATGGCCATTCTACAAATGATCAATTATATCATGTCGTATGTTAGCGGTAACAGATTTGAGCCTAAATGCCTACTTCAGAGTAACCATTGAATGCTTTTTAATGTAAGCGAGCAGAGAGATTGGTGGAAGAAATTTAACAGGTTTTCATAAATACAATTCATCAAAGTGAATGACTACAAGTAGAAATGTAGCAGAAATCAAAAGCCAACTATCAAAAGCCAACTAAAGTAGAAAAACAAAGGAATTAAACATCATTATTACAAGCCCTTAATTCAGAAATGATAGGAGAAAATTTATTTTCTACTGTAGGAATTCTGTATCAAGTACACAATTAAGTATCTTTATCATGCCATTTAACTCTTCACACTCTAAAAAAATCTTGAAAGTGGCACTCGACCTTCAGCTTCCTCATTTTCAGTGATTGAGTTCTTGTTTCTTGATTTGTGCTTCTTTTTCTTTTTCTTATTTTCAATGACACTGCCCCCAGACCCTTCTTAAATCTAGGACGGCTAAGTCTCCCAAATTTTAGTTTATAAGCATAATAACAAAACCCTCTATTTGGGGGACGAGAGCTAGCTAAACTTGGTCCCATGTGAGCAGCCTGGTGGTGGCAGCCAAGATCAGGCAGCAAATCAAACTTCAAGCCGCAAAACCTGCAAATAAACTTTCGAAAACTGCCTACATTCTCAGAATTATTCTCCAAAGAAGCTGAATTGCCGAACTCAAGTTTCAATAGAGATTCCTCACCCGCAGATAGATTATGCTGTTGAGCAATCTTTGACAGTCTAAAATCAACAGGATGAGCTGATAGCACATGCAACCATAATTCCTCAGTATTGCCAAAATGGCTGCCACAGGGAATGCATCGGAGAAGCATGCACTGTTCAACAAATTGCACATGGTGTCTCTCCTGAATATGGGATTCCAAAACTTTCTTGTTAGTAAATCAATCCAGGAAAATTGCACAAGCGTAACCTCTAAACAACCATTGTGCTTCTTTTTTATGATTCTCCATCCAGTGCATGCCGAGCTGCTGGTCATCAAGAAATTCCACTGAGCACATTTTGCACATAATAGTCTTGTCATCATCAAAACAATCATTGATGGCCGATGGCAAGGGAACTGGTTCTTCCACAAAAGAGGACAAAGGTGCACCTTCGTTGCCAGTGAAGCCCCATAATCTTTGGAGTCTCTCCTTTTCACTGTAGACCAACTTCATTAAGGAGTTTTCAAAATTAACACAAGATACAGTTCTTGATGCCAGTACCTCTCCATTACATTTATCCTTCATGAAGCCATCACACCCATGCTTTCGTTGATTTTCTATCATATTTTCCTCCAGCTTCTTAACTGATTCCATATATTCCATCTGGCACTTTAGCCGCTCCTTCTGTAAAAGGAAGGCACTAGAAGCTCAGTATCAACATATCACACTCTCAAGCAAGAAATGTGTTCAGAAATAACTGAAAATAGAAAACCACGAGGTTAAAGAATCACCCATCTGGGCGAATGATGAATTGCTGAACTAACCTCTAAGGCATCGGCAAAATTTCTCTCAACCTCAGAGACGCGGTTTTGTGCTTCTAAGTTTATTCTTTCAACTTCATCATCAAAAGCTTTCTGTTGCCTTTCGTTTTCTACAATGAGCTTGTCCAGCTGCATTTTAAACCTTCTAGCCAAACTTTTATAATCAAACTCTTCCTTTATTCTCAACATATTTTCCACCTTCATAGCGTGTAAGAAATGGAGTAATGCAAAGTGTCGAGTCAAAACATCCTACTTCTACACATATTAGAGACAACATTACACAAGATATGAAGAAAGGAATAGATGAAAGGAATGTCATGAAATGAAATCGAGCTATTAAAACAAGAATGAAAGATAGATCAAATTTAAAGACGATGCATCTTGACCAAAGTGCCTTCACTTTATAATTGGTAAGTTGTTTGATAGCAGATATTATATATAGTAAACACATGATAGATTACAATCTGAGCCCTTTTTTATATAAGAACTCACCCTTTGGCCAAACAATATCGTACTTGCAGTCTCTCCTCAATGTCGTGAGAAGACTTGTCTGTTTCACTTGAAATGGCATCTTCTGCTCCCAAAACCGATCTCTTAAGATGTACCTGCACTAACATGGTTGAATATATAATATTTCACTAAAGGATAAAACAACAACATAAACAACCTATGGCAGGATAATAAAAACTTGGTGCATAGAGACTGGGAAGGGGAAGAACAGAAGAGAAGAGAAGAGAAAAATTAGTCACCATCAAAATAGCATGACTGCGAGATGATTCAGTGTTCAACTTGGTATTTGCCGCAATTCTGTGAGCTTCCCCTATCCTCAATAACTCCAAAAAAAGTCTGTTCATCCCTGATTTCTACATGAGTTGCCCCTGGTACTAAAACATCTCCAGTTTTGTGATCTTCCACAATGGAAATATTATCATTTGCTGGATCAAGGAGATCTTGGATGGCCTCCATATAAAGCTACAAGGACACGATGAAAATAAACTAGTAAAAATTCTTAATGAGAACATACAAGCCGAACAGGAATAGAAAAAGAAAGTAAAATATCAGACAGCATGTAAGGGAACCCAAAAAAAAAAGTTATAAACCCAATAAGCAATTAATATAAAATAACACAATCACATAAACATGATGCCATCAAAGAAATTGCATTCAATTAATTGCACAATTGAGCATTAATAGAATTAAAATCATGAGCCTAACAACATGTAAATATGAAACAGAGACAGAATCTGTTTCCCAAGAAACATTTGCTAAAATCCCCTCCATCGAGCGGACCATTATTCCACGAGCAGAGGTATCTTCCTCACCCAATCGTCCAAGAGTAAAAGTTTTCCCAGTTCCAGTCTGGCCATAAGCCATTACAATTCCATTATAACCATCCAAAACACTTTGTAGAAGCCAAAGCAACATCAATACACAGTCTCATACATTAAATAAGTCATATCCAATATCCATATAAGCACTTCTTGCTTGTTAAGGCTAATTAAAAAGATGATTTAGGGACAACATAATAAGCATTATATTGTAAAATTAAGAAACAAAATTGAAACAAAACAGACCTCTACAACAGGCTTAGCAACAACTTCGTAGACACGCTTTTGAGAAGCGAATTCGGTAAGCACCTCATCAAACTCGTATGTTTCTGAATCCCAATTGTTCTTCCTAAGTTTAAGTCTCTTAAGCTACAGTAAAGCAAAAATAATTAAAAATGATTAAAGTTAAAAAATAAATACTAAAACATTAATAAAGAAAATATAATAAATTATAACCATAATAGAGTCACGGTTACTAAAATGAGATTAAGAGTTTTTACCTCAGGCTGTACTTCAACACAATCTGCAAAATCTGCATCCGCCACCGACTTTTTCGCATTTCGCGGCCTTAATCTAACAGCTACTCGAACTCTTCCTGGCACTATAGGAAAAAAAAATCGAGCACAATACAACATAATAATTAATATCAAAATATTGTTTTGGGTGGAGTTTTTACCCAAAATAAACTTGGACAATAAAACGAATGAGAAGTCGAGGTGAGGGTTTTCAAAGTTTGGGGTTTGGGTTCTTCAGAGGAAGATGTAAGGAGGCGAGGGTTATTAGAAAATAGAAAATTTAGGGTTGGATGATGTTAAAGGGAAACAATTAGGGTTATTTTTTTTATCTTTCTATGGCGGGGTTAACCGGTCATATGATTTTTTTTTTTACTTTAACGGTTTAGATGAACTATTATACATCTAACGGTCCATATTTGTCTAAGCTTATATGAAGCTTATTCTAAGGAACTTTTTTTAGAATTTTCCTAATGAAGCCACCATTCAAATTGAGAGTATTTCGACACCTGAGGTAACTTTTAAGGTTTCAATTTTTACTAATGTTTTTTCTCCACCATTTCCTAGTAGATTCGCAAAGTTCAAAGACGAGGAACATGAACAACACATGTTGGATGCCATTCAACAAGTACCAAAATAAGCACCATTTCTCGATGAGCTATGCACCACAAAGGATCATGAATAATAATTGTGATGGAGAATACATCCACTGTTGTGCAAAGAAATCGCCTTACAAAAAGCACAATTTTGGAAAATTTCATGTCTAAGCCCAAAGATCCTAAAAAGCCAAGAAGGGGTATTGGCTAGGTTGAAGACAATCAACCAAGTGCTAATTGGGAGGCAACCCAATTGGTGAAGGCATTACCAACATGCCATACTCAGATTTGCTTTCTTTCCCTTTTCTCGTTTTATTATGTTTATTTGTTAATTGTTTGTTTAGTGTTTTAGAATTATTTAGGTTGCATGAGTTTGTTTTGTTTTGAGTCTTAGTTATTTTTATTCTTATGTTATTAGTTCTTTTCTCTTACACATAATTCTTTCATGTGGGTAATAGCATTAAATTGAGGACAATGTAAGAATTAAGTGTGGGGGGAAGGATTTAGGATTTCTTTTATTTTAGGTTGTTATTTTTTTTTTTGAGTCTTTAATATTTTTTTTAGTGTGTTTTTAGTTCCTTTCCATACAATGATGAGACATGAATTGTGTAGGTCTAAAATTGGTTTATTAGTGAGAAGATTTTTCATGAGAATTGAGCTTGAATACTATTTTTCATGAGCAAATATTAATATGATATGTTAATTGAGAAAGAAGCATGTTTAGACTTAATATTAACTTGTATAATTATCCTTGTGAGTTTTTGAGCCTATATGATTGATGCATTATACATATCAATCTAATTTCTTTCTTGAGTGCTCTTATGATTACATGTTTCTCTAGAACTTGCTTTAAACCGTTTTGAGACTATACTGATACATATGACTACATGGATATGATAGAGGCATTAGGATTTATAACCAAGGCCAAATCAGTCATCCCCTATTGATTTTCCAAGAGAACATCCCCCTAGTAAGCCAATTTGAGCATACATTGAATAAGCTATTTTATTGGTAACCACATCCTACACCTAGCCTAAATACACTTGTATCTTTACCCTTGTTCTAAAGATGAATTACATGTTTTGGGACATATTGCATAAGCAAGGGATATTTATTGAAAATTTGGGTTAGAGACAAGAAATAAGTGTGGGGAGGAAAAAGGCAAAAGTCAAGAGAAAAAAGAAATGGAATTGTCAAAATACTTTTCCATATTGAAAAAAAAAAAGAGAAAAAAAAGAATCATCTCTTGAAATTTTGGTTAAAGAAAAAAATGTTACAAGGTTGATTAAAATGAAACAAAGGTTCAACATGACTATTTAGCCTATGTTATTATGTGCTTTTTAGTAGTTTTGAGAAGTTTTCTTTACATGATCTTATTATGTCTCTAAACTCTATAAAGTATTTGGAACTTTTGTAATATCTTTTATCTTTTATTCTTTAACCACATTACTACTTCTTGGCCCTATTACAACCTTGAATAAAGACCTCTTAATTTATGAAGTTGTATGATCAAATAGTGGAGAATAGGTAGACAAGCAAGCATATGGTAGAACTGTTTTCATAAGATTGATTGAGTGTAAACACTTTACCACTACTTTAAAGAGTGAAAATCATGAGAGTATCCCATGTGAGAAGTTGAGATTAAGTTTGGATATGCACTATTTTGATTGAGATATATTATGTTTATATTGGCTTAACTCAAACTATTTACATTCAAGCATGATTCTTTATGAAATTCTTTGAATTATTGATTAGTTTATAAGACTTATCTAATGATTTTCTCTAATTTATATTGAAAGGATTATGAGTAATTATTATTTTTATTTTTTTAGTTTTTCTTATATTTTCAATGTTTGTTGGTATCATCTTAGTAAACCCTCACGAGACTAAACTCGTCCACTAGGGACACATAGGGGTTGAAAGGCTTGTGTCATATGCTAAGTGTCACCGTGATTTCCTACGAAAATGGATCAGATTAGATTTTCTTATTTTATTTTTATTTTGGTTTGCTCGAGGACTAGCAAAAAGCCAAGTGTGGGGGTATTTGATAAGCTCATAAAATACACATTTTATGCCCTTTCTATTCTTAGTTTTAGTTATGTTTTCGATCTTTATCTTGATTAATTATATTATGTTTTTGAATTCTAGGTATATTTAGGAGAATGAAGTGAAAAGATGCCAATAATGATGGTAAAGAGCTTACAAAATTATAATCACAAGATGGAAGAAGACTTGAGAGTCAAAAAGATTAAATTTTTAGTGCAAAGCAATCAGGCAGATTTGACATCCGGAGCTTGTTGCAAGGAAAACATGATGTTAAAGTCTTTATTTGAAGAAATTTCCGTCTTGACTTTTGAAACTGACTTGAATACCTTTCCAAAAGTAGTTTACACACCTAAATCGGAAAAGAAATGGTCATCCAAATCAGACGAGGAAGTGCAAGAAGACGCGTCAGAAAAATGGCTGGCAGAAGCTCGACGCCGCGGCGCCCAAAATCTGCCAAATAGTCCGAAAACCTGCCAAAAAATGCAAATTTTGCCCCTAACCTTACTTGTGCGGCAAAGACTTGTTCTCAGGGTTTTAAAGCTCTATAAATACCATCTTTTGAGCCACAAACTAGACATCTTTTGAGGATACTCAAGGATCATCATTAATTTTCTTCTTCTTCTTCTCCATTCTTTTATTTTCTTTTTAGTTTTATGTATATATTATCTATGCCTATGCTAGGCTAAACTTCTTTTTTGGTTAAGGGTGATTTCAAAGCTCTAGACATGTTTTGTAATTGATATTTATATTTTATCTATCATTGGTTTTCTATCAAAGTTGTTTATGTTCTTCTATAAGAATTGTTTATGATATTTGTCTTGATTTGATTAGACTGCAAATTAGATAGGTTTTGATAATTATCTATTGCTAGTTTAAGAGTATTGATCCGTGTAATTGTCTTGATTTCCTATTCATAAGTGGCAATTTGTAATTCATGATTATGTTGAGTTTTCGGGAATTGCAATGTGAAACATAACCTAAATTAAACAATCCGAGTTTATGTGTTTGTTGCTTAGATAAACCTATTTTTCTCATCATAAGGCTGCTATTACATTAAATCTAGAGAGCTTATTCTAGGTTATCTAATAGTTAGAGATTAAATAGAGAGTTTGTTCTATTTAACAACGAACTAAAGAAAGATTGAATTAACAGAGCTTATTCTAGATTGTCTAATAATTAGAGATTAAATAGAGAGCTTATTCTATTTAACGATGAACTAATGAAAGATTGAGGTAGCAGAGCTTGTCGTTATCTATGGTTGATAGTTTTGATAGTTAATTGATGTTGATAGATCTGATTATTGATTCTGAATGATCATATTTGATATTCTCTTACTTATTTACTTCATACTTTTATTATTTGCTTTAGTTTTAAAAACATCTTAAAACCCCATTTTCTTTTCTTGTCTTTGAACTTAAGTGATAAACTAATAACTTATAAATTAAAATCCAATCCTTGTGGACTCATCCCTTGCTGACTACTATACTTACAATTGATTTTTTTAGTGTAAGGTTAAATAAGATACGCTATTTTTAGTGCATCAGTTGTTCCAACTCTTTTTTTCCCTTGAAGTACTTGTGTCCGACATCCGTGTCCGACACATATTCGAACATAGATACAGAGATATAATCCTAAAAAAACCCTCCGAATACATGAAAAAATTTAAAAAATCTGAACATACCCGTATCGAACAAATACCTATATCCAACACTCACACTCGAATCCAAGTAACATATGTTTTCATTATTGTTGTTTTCCCTACTCTTGTAGGATCCCATATGCAAATTCTCTTCAATCTCTCTTCTTTTAGCCAGTCTATCAGTGTCTCCACGTGATTTTAAGCGATGGATGGTTAACTATTCCGACATCATTATTCCATCTGTAACTGCAATGAACTGTTGGTGGCTTATCACGCTTTATGGTGATTTGGCTCAGTTCATTCTTCAGAGCAGCTGCCTGCCTCCGTGGTCTTCTTCACCACACGTTTGCCAAGCTTAAGCAAAGAACAATATGACCATTAGTCCACACAAGCATGTGGAAGGTTTATTTTTGTAGACATACCTCAGTGTTCCAATCTCTTCTCTCATCTTTTCTACCCTTCTGAACCAGGTTGTGCATTATGTTGCTCCGACTCTTTATTTTTCTTGAAATATCTGTGTCCGACACCCTTATCCGAACATGGGTATGAAGATATGATCCTCCAAATACATAGAAATCTTAGAAAAAATTGAACATATTCGTGTCGAACACATACCCGTGTACGACACTCACACCCGAGTCCGAGTAACATAGATTGTGCATGCCAGTGTAATTTCCTTCCTCGATCTATTATTGTCCAGCGCGTTTCGAACACCTGCCACTCCATCACGTAGACATCTATCCTCCACCTCAAGTTCCTTGAAATTCTCGTTGATATGCTTTACATAATGATATTTGTGTTTCAACCAGTTGCATATAACCTTCCCAGCTGCTACAGCTGGTTCAATCGCATTGCCACCTGCTTGCAGCGCTGCTGCTTCCATCCTGCTAAATGAATTTAAGAATTAGCATATAATTGAAAGTTCGGGTGATAAAGAAATCCACCAAAACAAAAAAAATGGAATGAAAAAGAAAAGAAAAAATAGAAAAAAAGGAAAAAATAATAAATCAAATGCGGGTGTTTTTGGTATTTAAAATAAATATTTTTTGGATAAATATTGATTAAACAGTAGTTTCAGTGAAAGAATTTTAACATCTATCAATACTTTTTAGATAGGTACTAAAGTGTTTTTCAAACAAACAACAAGAGCAAATGTATTTTTAATAAAACCTATACATTATTTTCCCAAGTGTATAATAAATATATTGTTCCGACTCTTCATTTTTTTTTTAAAGTACCTGTGTCCGACGCATATTCAGACATGGGTGTGGAGATATGATCCCCGAAAACCCTCCAAATACATGAAAAAACTTAGAATAAATCAAACATACCCGTGTCCGACACTCACATCCAAATCCGAGTAAAATAGTAATGAATGATTGAACTTATTCTATCTTGGGACACAACAAACTAAACCATCTTTGTAATAACGAAAAAAATAAAAAGAAAGCACATCATATTATCTAAAAAAAGAAAAGAAAAGAAAGTGATTAGCCCGCTTGTCAATCTCTATTTGTTCATGAACAATTGGGATATTTCTTTTTAAGTAATGTTTCTTAACTTACTGCAGAGAAAGTGATTCAATTCTCTAGTGAAGGTGATGCCATATGTTCTTGTGAACGTACCTCAAAGCCAGCCTATAACGACATTAGCCTAATTAGAATGTTCATAATAGCTTTCACGCTCTGTACATTCCACGGCAAATAAATGGTCAATCGTCCGTGTTTCTGCTGTTTAAATGATACTTTGACTTTGTTGAAAGACATCACTTCCATGCACCAAAATCAATAGACTGAAGTGATATATGACCAAGATATAAGTCCTTTAAATGTTTCTTACACAACCCGATTCGCCTTTTATTCAAGCTTGGATGGATACAACTTGAGAACCCTGTCTTCCAACCCGGAAATTTCTGTCTTTCCATAGCATGGAGAGTATAAACACTTGGTGCTGCCACTGAGCAACCCAAAACAAAACAATTGCAAGGCCTTGACTGGCTCACCATTCTTGCCAGAGATAGCAGACACAAACCACTATAAGAAATTCCATACATCAAGGCTTCATCATTATCGGAAGGGTGAGAATACGATGTTTCATATGTCAGCTCTTGCTCCACCTCTTCTATCGAGGGGATTCTACATAGTTCGGAATCAAATCGTTTCTCTATTTCACTTTCATGAATCCTATATTTTGCTGCTAGAGTACGAACGCAGGATTTCCGCAGTACAGTAGAAATTATAAGCTTGACCTCATTGAAGTTGTCACACTCATGATACCACCGAAGCCATCGACAAACAATTCCTGAAAACCAGTCAATTATTTGGAAGCTGTCTTGTAAAACGAGCAGTGAAGCCACACGAGGATATCCTTCAGAGGTGGTCAATCCATATCGTAGCAGACGCTTCTTTATGGCATTGGTTGGAGCAACAACCTCAGTGATAGCGACAGATCCAGTGTTTGAGCTTGAATTTGGTAAAAGAGCAAGTGTAGCAGCTGTTTCAGAATAAACATATTTATCTGCGCGGTTCAAAAATTCATAATAAGATTCCTTTAGTTCGTGAGGAAGGACTGGTTCTACAACATACTTGGACAAGATAGATTCCTCATTCTCTGCTGCTTTGGCTTTAACATCTTGCATCCATACTTTCATTAAGACCTTGTACCAATGATCAGTTTCCATCCCAGCTTTACGGAAACAAGAAATTTTACTCAAAGTAGAGCCACTATCCGCTAAATGCTCGATTTCTGACTCCTTAACCTTCTTTAAACCATGAGCCAACCATTTCTTCCCAATTCTAACACTCCCAGCATTCCATGCATCTTGTTTCTGAGAAGCAAATAGCTGTACTTTTTCTTTTAACTTGTGCACAGCACTTGTAGCAGGACCTTCTTGCACACTTCTTCTAACCAAAGCTCCTAAAAAGCGACAGCCATTAGACCCATCACATGGTAGAATTTCTGTTTGCTCTTCATCAACATCCAAGTGCAAAGAATTCTTAAAGAAATCTACAACCTCGGACTTGACACTAAGAGCAATATCTTTGGAACCAGAAATTGCAAAAAATATCTCATCCATGAACCGACAACAATAAACTCTTGAGCCAGAATCATCATTAACTGTGTATTTATGATCATTTTCCTTTAACTGTCTCCTAAACCAGTTCCGTAGCTTGGAATGCGACTTATCTTCGTCCTTATCAGCTCCTGGATGAAGAGCTTCATATCTCAGGGACAATCTGTAAAATTCTTGATCGAAGAGGTCAAGATACACATTCATTAATATTGGGGATAATACTCCCTCCTGTGGAAGACCATGGCCTTTTGGGAAACCTCCCAACTCCAAATTGAGGACTTGTGCATCAAACATGCTCTGGATAATATCATATAACTGGTCGTCTTCTATCTTATCCTCCAATTTTGAAATGAGCTTAGCAAGGATACTAGCATCAACCTTTTTGTTTAAAATTAATGTGAACCACCAACTTGGAGCAAAAATCTCTTTCCTGATGTATCTCAATGCAGTGAAGTGACCCCTCCCACTTCGACAACCATGTGAAATTTTAGAAAAATGGGGCTTGTAAACAACTTCCAAAACCATTCTGATAGCTTCTTGAACAATTCTCATCTTCAGATTTGGAAGGACAAGGACTTCTTTGTCGACACCTCCTGTTGAGAAAGAGAAGGTATTTCCTCTGACATCAAAACTCCCCTCAAGGAGCTCCTTTGCTAGGGAATTAAAACATACAGAATCATCCTTCACTGATATGTCAACATTTGAGTTGAGCCTAATACAATTATAAGCATCTTGAAGTGTATCTGGATCGGCAATCACTTTGACCACTAAGTTTCGAAACTTCCCATCTAAGAATTGCTCCTTTACTCTCTTCTTTATGCGAAGTTCAAGAAACCTCTTAAGCTCCATTCTGCTCTTAACTTTCCTCTCATCTTGATGAGACGATTCCTCAACAAGACATGCCAAGTCCTTTGCCAACATCATCTTCTCATGGCCTTTCTTTAAGTCACCATTGGTTGAAAAACTAGAATAACACATCCAAGCTTTAAGTTTTTCAACTGGTTTTCCTATTATAATGCATAACTATTAGAATTCAATCTAACAAATAAAAATCCAAACTTCCTTTTAGAAAATATACCAAAATTACATCATAGGAAACATGTATGGGCTTATAGTAAGAAGGCCATCCATTCCATAAAATCCCATGAATATTTTTGACCTATCTATATTACTAGAAGAAATTCAAAGCCATAAAAAAAAAAAGCATTAATCTCAAATTGTCTAAACTAATTACAGTAGTAACATCAAACAGTAAAGAAAATAAAATGCAAAGAAGTAAAAGCATACCCGGATGTATGAAAAATGTTGGTTTTAAGTTCAGTGGTTGAGAAAGGGAAAATTCCATCAACTTCCCTATGCAAACACTAAACAAGCCCCTAAACCGCATTATTCTGGCAAAGCTTCAAAAAAGAACAAATACCCATCAGTTCAGAGTTACAAAAGTAATTAATCTAATACGCAAAATAGTAATACTAAAACAGAATGCAGTTCTTCCATTCCAGACAAAGTTTGTTGAAGAAACATTTCAACATACATTTTCTTTTATTTTTCCATTTTGAGATTGGACGTCTAAGTGGATTTTTAACCTCTGTTGCAGGAAGAAGAAGAAGATGACGCAGCGATGAAGTTCGGAGGAAGAAGAAAATATGCAGCGGCTGAAAAAATAAAAGAAAAGGAAAAACAATAAACAAAACAATTAGGGCCCTCTTTTAATTATCTGTTGGGCTTGAAAAGTATGGCCCAAAACATTTTTAATTGTTCAAACAGAATTGAACAATAATCAAGTCCGAATAAAAAAAATTGTTAATTAAAAATAAATTTAATAAATAAAATATTTTCAAAGAAAAATATTTTTTTTTATAAAAACTAAAAAAAAAATCTTATTTATATAAAATATTAATGTCATACATAACTATAATCAAACCAATAATTTTTGTAATTATATATATATATTATATTTAAGCACACGTAAAACAAATCTCGCGTCTGTATTTTTCTTTCGGATTCTTTTATGTCGTATTTTCGTGTTTTAAGTTCGAAGCAATGAAAGAATCAACATCTAGACACATATCAATACACAAATACTCGTATCCTTCTAACAACATAGATTTTAACTGTATAATCTTTTGAGCTATTTAGCTCGTCTCTAGTGAATTTTCAACATGGTTCTTTATTGATGTTGATTATTAACGTAAAACAATCTATTAAAATATATTAATCCAATTACTCTGAGTTATTTAAGTTTCTAAGATATTTCTTAGAAGGATGCATCCTTCCTTATACTCGTGGACTTGAATCTTTATACAATTTAAATCTGTTAAGGACCTTTGTTATTGAAAGTTAACATTTTCTGCAATTATTAGTTTCTTGGAGCTAGTATATATATATATATATATATATTTGCAATTATTATGGCATTGATTGTATGAATTGTCAATGATCATTTCTTGGGTTTTTTTTCTTGCTTATGTTGAATTTGTTTGTGGGTCCATAGTGGAAAAAGAAAAGGAAATGATCTATGTTTTGTTAGATTTGGGAATAGTATGGCATTTTGTAATGCTCTGAATTATAATTTTGTCCAAGCATGGGTTAGGTAAGGTTTTGTAACTTGGTTTGAGAATTGAGATAGCGTATTTTCTACAAATTACTTGAAGTATTTCATTAGCTTTAAGAGTTTGATTTGTGCATATCTAAAATAGGGATTTTTTTTTTCCCTGCGGATGCGCCTTGTTTGGAGCTAAGAGGTTGATATTCTTATAATTTGATGGATGATTGGTTGATTTATGAAAAAAAAAAAAAAATTCAGTTACTAAATGCAATCGAGCAGAGACTGCATTGTCTATGCTACGAGAGAACAAAAATGGGTTCGATATCGTTATCAGTGATGTCCACATGCCGGACATGGATGGATTCAAACTTCTTGACCATATTGGATTGGAGATGGACCTCCCTGTAATCAGTAAGCACTCTATCATAAATGTTTGACATGGATTTTATTACCATGAATTGACAATTTCATGCTTTCCAAGGTTAGACTAATTATTGTTCAATCTTATTGCTTTGTTTTGTGTTCTTTATATATGTGTGTATATATATATATATATATATATATATATATATATATATATATATATTACAATGTTTTGATTTTCTAATCTCAAGTATACCATTATTACCTTGGTTGATAATTACAATGTTTTGTGTTCTTTATATATGTGCATGGCCATCCCATTCTACCTTGGTAGTTACTTTTCCATAGACATGTGTGTGGGGAGTTTGATTCTCTTCATGTGGGAGAGGAGGAACAAGCAGAGGGCCACTGAATTTGCACCTACAGTGGCATCCGGGCTCATCTGTGGTGATTCTTTGTGGAGTGTCCCAGCTGCTACTCTAGTCCTTCTTAATTTCAGCCCTCCTATTTGCATGAAGTTTCTCTCTGCCAGCGTCAATGCCAAGGTCGACAAGTTCTTGGATGGAAGCTAAGTTCCGCTGTTTCTATTGTTCTTGGATGCTATGGAAGATGCTAAGTTCTTGGATGGAAGCATCAATGCTGGGTCTGGGTTTCGGATGTTATGGAAGATGCTCAAGGCCTTTCTGGATGCACGAACCTTGGCAAAAAATCCATGTAAGGACTCTAGTAGTCAATCTCGTTTCTTGTATATGGTGGCATTCAAGTAGTATGTATAAGTGATTTCCTGATCTCAAACAACAGAAATGTTTACTTTGGGAATATGACATTGGTATTCCAAGGTAATTTGACATTCTCATGTTTATGCATTCACGTAGCAAATTATCAATGTCTTCCATAATGCTACTTGACATCTTAAAACCTTTGTCCTGGTCTAATTGTGCAAGCTTGTTTACTAGTTTCCACACTATCACATTTCTTTTTACACTAAAGAATAAATTACTAAATTTTTCCTAACTAAACTGGTTTATGGGCTTTGACTTTTGTTTTGGAAAGTTCTTTTCGCTTTGTTTTTGCCTAAGGTCATTTGAGACTAGAAAATCAGCAATCTGCAAATCCATCTTTTAATCAAAGATGGAGGAGTAGACTAGGGGGAGAGTTAATTAAAATATAATCTCCTTATTGCCATTGCCTTTGTTTTAGTTGCTAATGGCTTCACATTTGTGTTAAAAATCTGTTTCCTTTGATCAAACAATTCCTTCTTTGCCATTTGTGGAATGACTCTTTAAATCCAACAACCTTGATTTTGGTGGTTTGAATGACTAGGGAATGGGTTAAGAGTTGGGGATTTTGTGTAGGAAGAAAATTAGTTTGGTGGGTTAGGATTTGAAGAAGGTTGAAGCTTGATTTTGTGTAGGAAGAATGCCATTTGTGGAATGACTCTTATTGTTATATTACATGGAAGCTTGATTTTGGTACGTTTATGTCATATTCTTTTTGGTTGATTAAAGTTTGATATCCGGAAGAACTTGTTTTATCTTGTTGGCTTTCTTAATCAGCTATGCCTGCATTAGTGAACTTCCTTCCACTCTCCACACATAAAGAAAATGTAATTTGTCTGGATATATAATGTTGGTAATTTTTTGAAATTTCAAAATGTTATATTTAAATGTTGTGCTGCTTGTATGACAATGAGTTGCAACTGAAAAGTAAAAACTGTCATCTACTTAATAAGTTTGAATTAAAGCTTGCAATTTTAGTATTTTTATTATATTTGTTAATTATACCAGTACCTTGTTATTGTTTGCCCAGGTGCCCTGGAAGCAGATGAATATGTACATCAAGTTGAGAAGCAAAACCTGTTATGGAGGCTAATTTGGATTCTTATAGTGACGGAAACCAGATGTATTTGTAATAGGAATAGCATTAATTAAGACTTATTTCTCGGGTTTTTGCCTGGATTCTTTCTTAGTCTAGGAAATTAGAGCTAATTTTTTATTATTTTATAATTATAAATACAAGTTTTTTATTTTGTATTTTTTATTATATTTTCATGATGAATTAAGTTGTAAATATATTAAAAGAGTAAACAAATTTTTACTACAAAAGTTGTAAAATTATAGTAGGATTTGTTATAAAGTAACTTGATATATATATATATATATATATATTTTAGAGTTTTGATACACTCAGTGTAACTTTAGTGAGTAATTAGATTAAGAATTTTATGATAAATTAATTTTCTCTTTAATGTTGATTTTTATTTATCAAAAATAGATGAGCAAGTATAAGGTAGTATTTGTAATGGATCAGTTTAGTTGCTTAGGTTGAACAAGTTTTTACTATTTAAAAAAAATATATGCATTTTTTTTTCTAATTTAACTTTTATAAAAGAATGAAAATTACAACTTCGTATAATATTTATTATTTCTCTTGTATTAATTAAGATTTTAATCTAATATTTTTAAAAAATATTTTAATCAAGTCAATTAAAAGAAAATGAAAATTTATTCTCTATACCAAGTAAAGCTAACAATGTTAGACATTTTATACAATCATCCCAAATAAAATGTTAAGTATCATAATTATGGTAAAAGAAAGATAAGTAAAACATACTTTTAATACACCCATAAGTCCATAACCTAAAATTATGTCATAGTATTATAATTGCGGAAACACATTTAAGGAGATTTACTTATGTGACTATGTGAGTTTGAAGTCGTTTTTTAAGAGTTTTAAGGACTTGGCTTTAATAGCGTTCAAGAAAAATGACGTTATATGACTATAAAAGTATCATTGGATATTATATGTTAAAATTATTGTATTAGATGTGTTTAATTAATTAAATGAGATAAATAGTTCAAAGCATAATGTATCATGCAGTTTGATTAATTTTAACATATTTTTAATAAATCAAGATTCAATCAGAAGACTATTTTATTTATGTAATTAATTTTTAAAATTATCAAAAATTTGGATTGTTTTTTAAAAGGAATAAAGGACAAAATTATCACCGTAATTTATATAATATATTTTAGTAATTTTCTAACAAAAATTATAAATATTAAGTGGTAAATTTTTTTTTTTACATAAATACATAACAACTTTTGATTCCCCTTTTTCAATTACATAAATACATGACAATATCCTTTAATGATTTACGTAATTTTATCATGTTTATATATAATTTCGGTCATGTTTATATGTTAAAAAAAATTACATAAATACATAACAACATCCTTTAATGATTTATGTAATTTGTCATATTTATATGTAATTTGTCATGTTTATATGTAAATTGTCATGTTTATATGTAATTCGTTATGTTTATGTTTATATGTAATTTATCATATTTATATGTAATTCGTTAAGTTTATATGTAATTTGTCATGTTTATATGTAATTTGTTATTTGTCATGTTTATATGTAATTTGTCATGTTTATATTTAATATGCAATTCGTCATGTTTATATGTAATTCTTCATTTGTCATGTTTATATGTAATTTGTAATGTTTATATGTAATTTGTGATGTTTATATATAATTTGTAATGTTTATATGTAATTTGTGATGTTTATATGTAATTGGTCATATTTATATGTAATTTATCATGTTTATATGTAATTTGTCATGTTTATATGTAATTTATTATGTTTATATGTAATTTGTTATGTTTATATGTATTTGTCATTTGTCATTTTTATATGTATTTGTCATCTTTATATGTAATTTTTCATATTTGTCATCTTTATATGTAATTTTTCATATTTGTCATGTTTATATGTAATTTCTCATCTTTATATGTAATTTGTCATTTGGTCATGTTTATATGTAATTTGTCATGTTTATATCTAATTTGTCTTTTGTCATGTTTATATGTAATTTCGGTCATGTTTATATGTAAAAATTGGTAACCTGGTAACCTCCTATTCAGGTTTTCTAACTTTGGAGCCTACCAAAAGCCTATTTTAAGGAGCTCATGATAGAACCCCCCATCTTGTCTGTTTGTAGAATTTTAATTTGTTCCCCTGTCAATCCAAATGATTGGTTTTTTTATTCAAATAAAAAAAAAACAAAAATACCGTTGATTTCGGATTAATTCCCAAAATCCGCTTTTTATTTTTCTAGCTGGGAAATCGCCATCCCCCATGGCGATTTCCCAGTGTAAAAATTTGAAAATTTGCAAAAAACACTAAGGGAAATCGCCATGGGGGCTGGCGATTTCCCTTGGTGTTTTTTGCAAATTTTGCAAATTATACCAAGGGAAATCACCACCCCTCATGGCGATTTCCCTTGGTATAATTTGCAAAATTTGCAAATTCCATGAAGGGAAATCGCCATGGGGGGTGGCGATTTCCCTTCATGTATTGTTTTTTTTTTTTTACTTAAATTAAAAAACAAATTTTAAAATTATTTTTAAATTTGTAAATTTAGTTTTTTAATTTTAAAAATTATAAATTAAATTAAAATATATATTTTTTTATAATTAAAAAAATGAAATTTCGTAAGGTATATTTTATTATTTTAAATTTATGAATTTTTTTTTGTAAATTTTGTTAAAAAGAAAAAACAAATTAGATAAAAACAAAAAAAAGAAATTCAAATTCAAATTTTTTTGAAGGCAACGGTCAAATGACCGTTGCCTTCAAATCCCTCCCCCCCACACACACCACTCTTCTCTATAAATACCTCCCTTCCTTCCTTCATTTTTCATTCTTCTTTCAACAATTAAATTTCTTTCTACCAACAAAATTTCTTTCTACAACAATATTTAGAAATGGCTTCATCATCACTATTGAGGTTGCAAGAAAATCACATATCGGAGGCTATATTTAAAGAGGTAAGTAAATTGTTATAATATTATTTGTATTACATTATACATTTTTAGTTATTTTTTATTGATTAGAATTTTGTAAATTTATAGTTTTATAATTTTTATATTTTTAATGTTATAGTTTTCAATTATAGTTTTATCATTTATTAATTACTATTGTTTTTTGATTTCATAATTATATAATTATTTATTTTTTATATTGTTTAATTTTTTATTATTATAGTTATTTAATTTGTTAATTATTTTTGTTTTTTTCATTTTATAGTTTTATATAATTTTAATTTTTATATTATAATGGTCTTTTTATTATTATATAGAATAATAATTTTGTAATTATTACTGTTTTTTCATTTTATAGTTTTATATAATTATAAATTTTATATTATATTATTTTGTATTTTTATAGTTTTATAATTGTTTAATTAATATTATTTTTTTCATTTTATAGTTTTATATAATTTTAAATTTTATATTATATTATTATTGTTTTATAATTTTGTAATTATTATTGTCTTTTAATTTTAATTTTATAGTTATTTATTTATTATATAATTGAATTATTTAATAATTATATAAAAAAATTTAAATTTTTTATTATTATTGTTTTGTTATTTTATAGTTTTATAGTTTTATTTATTAATTTTTAATTGTTATAGTTTTATAATATATTAATTTTTATTATTATAACAGGAAACTCGTCGCGTGTTACGTTCGAGGAAATTTACATTGGAGGACCCGCATCCATCTATTATCGACCACTTAAGAAGAGCCGGATTTTATCACGCAACTCAAATTCGACGATTTTTGATACAACCCGACTTAATCAGTGCGTTGGTCGAACGATGGAGACCCGAGACGCACACTTTTCATTTTCCATTTGGTGAATGCACGGTAACTCTCGAAGATGTTGCGCTGCAACTTGGACTTCCGATCCATGGCGATGCAGTTACAGGCGGAAGCTTGCTAGATTGGAATGAAGTGTGTCAAGATCTATTGGGCTCGGTACCTCCAGATGAGTATGTATCTGGCTCAACGGTGAGACTAAATTGGTTGAAATCGTTTCAAAATCTTCCATTACATGCAACTGAACAACAGATACAATATGCTGCTAGAGCATATATTTTACGTTTGATTGGAGGATTACTGATGCCTGACAAATCGAGCAGTCGGGTACATTTAATGTATCTTCCATTACTACGTGATTTAGAGCATGCGGCAAATTATAGTTGGGGTTCTGCGTGTTTGGTGGTTTTGTATAGGGAACTTTGCCGGGCTACAGTTCCAAAAAGCCATGACATAGGTGGATGTTTAGTGCTTCTACAATCATGGGCTTGGTATCGGCTACCATTTCTTGCTCCGCGCGTGGATATTTCGGCTGTATACCCCCTTGCAAGCAGGTAATAATCTTTAATATTTTATTAATTTTGTACGAACTTGTATTTTTATAGGTCATTAAGATATTATATGCATTTTAATAGGTGGAGTAGGAGTACGAGTAGAGATTTTACAAAGACTCCGAGCGACCTTGCAAGTATAAGAGTACGACTAGATCGAGTAGGATATGATAAGGTAAATATTTCGATTGTTACATTGAAGTTTTTTTTTTTATTTAATCCATATGAAACTAATAATTTGTAATAATTATTCGCAGTTTCTGTGGATGCCATATTCCTCGCGTGAAATTATGGCATGCCTCCCATCGGATGCCTACAATAATTGTAATATATGGAAAGCAAACACAGCATTGATATGCTTTTCATATGTAGAGTGGCACCAAACTGACAGGGTGTTGCGACAATTTGGGATGCAACAACCAATTCCTGCAGCCCCGGTGAACCTTGATAAGCTTCACAAGATCGACATGCGTGGTCGTCATGAGGAATTCTGGCCTGCGAAGCATGAACATTGGATCCATTGGTGGAATATACGTTTTCAACGAATTCTGACAGGTTACCCGATTGTTGGTAATAATTTCAACCCATCTGATGATTACATAGGATGGTATAGAAATGAAGGTCGGCCTTTCGTTTGTCCACCGTCGATGTATGAGGATGTTAGGAGTATGCCATTTACCGGACAAACTTCAGCTCCAGTCCCTCCTAAACAGGATATGGATGCTCCTAGACCTCGCCGACAACGTGGGCGAACGCGTCAACCGACCTCATCGGAGTTCACAGCACCGAGGATGTCATTTGATCATCCTGAACCTGAACGGGATCATGGAGTACCATCCAGTCATCGTTATTCCGTAAGTCACCCCGGATATGACGTTGATGAGTGTTACCGACCATCACCGCCAAGAACGAGGTTAGATGACCAGCTCCCCATCCTAAGTCCAAGTTCAGCATATCTAACATCAATGTATCAGTTTGGAACCCCTTCGTCAGCATTTGATGGTACATCATTTATGGATGCATCTAGTAGTCAGGTTCCCGTTATGGGTGAACTAGGTGTTGGCTCATCCAGCAGTGGGTTTCAAATTTTTGATACGGAAGAAATGACTGATGACATACAACCGGAACCAGTGGCGGTTATAGCAGGAGGTCGTGGTCGACCGCGAATACGTGCCACTGACGAGGTTGAACGACGAGTGCAACCACCACGCACTAGAAGAGCTCGACACTCTTGCTCTACACCACGCAATAATTAGAATAAATGTACTTTTATCAATATAACGAGAATAATGTGTTTTAAATTTCTAATATATAAATTTATATGTTTTGCATTTCATGTTATTTATTTTAAAATTTGTTGGGAAATTAATTGTTATATTTTATTTTAATTTATATCTTAATTTGTTTTTTAATTTAAAAAATTGTAAAAAAATATATAATTGAGTTATATTTTTATATATTTTTTTTCATTTTAAATAAAATAATAATCCAAATTACATGATAAGTTGATTTTCTTTTTTTCATTTTAATTTAATTTTCTTTTTTAAATTTTAATAAGAAATAAAATTTTATTTTTATAAAATTTTAATCATAAATTAAATTAAAATTATTTGATCAAATATCCAGTTTTAAACTGTAAAATATAACTTTTAATTTTAAAATTATACCAACAATCTATACTATTATTAAAAACTATGATTAAATTGATGTCACGAGTTAATCGAATACCAACTCAATAAAAAAAATTAAATTAAAAAAATTATTTTACAATACCAACTTCAAATTAACTTCTTTATTTAAAAAAGTTACTCGATAAATTTCTTTAAAAAAAAAAATTTATTTACATTTTACATCATTAAATTATTTTTGATATAAATTAAAATTTTCTTTTTATAATATTACAAAATTATAAAAAATACAATTTTTGATATAAAAATTTAATAAGAAATATAATCTTCTTTTTTAAATTTTAATAAGAAATATATTTTTATTTTTATAAAATTTTAATAATAAATTAAATTATATTTTTAATATATATTTTAAAAAAATAAATAACCAAACCTAAAAAATATTTTAATTTAATTTATAATTTTTAAAATTAAAAAACAAAATTTACAAATTTAAAAATAATTTGAAAATTTGTTTTTTAATTTGAGTAAAAAAAAAAACAATTCATGAAGGGAAATCGCCACCCCCCATGGTATTTTCCTTCATGGAATTTGCAAAATTTGCAAATTATACCAACGGAAATCGCCATGGGGGGTGGCGATTTTCCTTGGTATAATTTGCAAAATTTGCAAAAAACACCAAGGGAAATCGCCACCCCCCATGGCGATTTCCCTTGGTGTTTTTTGCCAAATTTCAAATTCTTACACTGGGAAATCGCCATGGGGGATGGCGATTCCCAGCTAGAAAAAAATAGGCGGATTTTGGGAATTAATCCGAAATCAACGGTATTTTCGTATTTTTTTTTGCTATATTTGAATAAAAAAACCCCAAATGATTCATGCGATTATTTTTAAAATTGATATACAATAAATTTGTGATTCGAATTTTAATATCTATAATTTTTTTTATTCTTGTACTATGACTTTCATTATAATAAAGTAATATTATACAATGCACGAAATAATTTGAGACTCATATTTCGGGTTTGACCGAACTTGAATAAGTATATATATATATATATATATATATATATGATATTGATATCATACCTAAACCCAACCTAAATTCGACCCATGAGCACCTCTATTTATAGCCAAAACAATGATGAACCCATATTATTAAGGAAAAAAAGGCACACCTTTGAGTCGAAAAAGAGAAGAATTGTGGCCTACAAATAAAATTAAAGAAAATAATTCAGTTCACATATTAGGGGAACTTTCATTTTGAATCTTTCAATTTCTTCAAGCTCTTATCAACAAAAAAAATTCTTACATTTAGTTCAATATATATATATATATATATATATTTTTGATGATAACATTCAGTTCAATTATTGATGCATGATTTTTGCATGCTCAAATAATAAAATTCGACGTCTCATCCTTTTTTCAACAAAAAAAAAAACCTCAAATTTCAAACCAGTAAATCTGTTCAAGGGTCGAACTACATGGGCTGGGTCTAAAAAGAGATTTTTACTTGTTCAAATAGGATTGAATAATAATCCAGTCCGAATAAAAAAATTGTTAATTAAAAATAAATTTAATAAATAAAATATTTTCAAAGAAAAATATTTTTTTTTTATAAAAACTAAAAAAAAAAAAAATCTTATTTATATAAAATATTAATGTCATACATAACTATAATCAAACCAATAATTTTTGTAATTATATTCGTGTATATATATATATATATTATATTTAAGCACACGTAAAACAAGTTTGGCGTCTGTATTTTTCTTTTGGATTCTTTTATGTCGTATTTTCGTGTTTTAAGTTCGAAGCAATCAAAGAATCAAGCATCTAAACACATATCAATACACAAATACTCATATCCTTCGAACAACATAGATTTTAACTGTATAATCTTTTGAGCTATTTAGCTCTCTAGTGAATAAATTTTAACATGGTTCTTTATTGATGTTGATTATTAACGTAAAAGAATCTATTAAAATATATTAATCCAATTACTCAGAGCTATTTAAGTTCTAAGATATTTCTTAGAAGGATGCATCCTTCCTTATACTAGTGGACTTGAATCTTTATACAATTTAAATCTGTTAAGGACCTTTGTTATTGAAAGTTAACATTTTCTGCAATTATTAGTTACTTGGAGCTAGTATATATATATATATATATATATATATATATATATATATATATATATTTGCATGTTTTTCTTTGTCTGTCTACGTTTGGGTCTAGATTGGTAATTTTAGACTCAATATAATTAGAAGATATGGATACGATATGAAAACAATAATTTAAATATGACAAAAATACGATACGACAAAAAAAATATAATACGAACACGACACGAATATATCCGAATGTATCAAATTTTATATAACATGAATTATTAACGTGTCGAAGTTTTTAAAATATATAACACCTTAAACACGATTATGATAAAAAAATAAAATAACACAAACAAATACCAAATACACGAATTGTGAAATCTATTTGGGCCGATTGGCTTACATCTGAACTGATCATGGTGAAATTACAAATAAAGCAAATTAAGCAAGTTTAGGTATGTCAAGGTGCATGATCCCTTTTGGCCGAATTTGAAAAGGCTGGTGTAGAGAGCTGTATCATAGTACAATTAGACTTGTTTAATAAGGAAAATTATAAAGATCTTCAATAAAATTAGTCTTAATTTCTTCTCCATGTAATATTTCTTTTTCAGCTTTCCTCTCTTAATTTGTAGGATTTGTCGAGCCGAACAAATTATCCAATTTTTTAATAAGTGTATCTGAATGGAATCTCTAATATGAAGTACTTCTCTTTTGTGGTGGGAAGCTGTGTTTGCATTTCAAATGTTTGATCATCCTACTTTAAAAATCTTCTGAAAAAAGCCAAAACATGTTTCACCAAATTTTATAAAAGAGAAACAATAATGATCCTCAATTATTAGTCTTTGATTCTTTTTCACGTGTTTCTTTTATCTTCTTTACTTTAATTATACCAATTTTGTCTGTTTGTAGAATTTTAATTTGTTTCCCTATGTGATTATTTTTAAAATTATTATCTAATAAATTTGTGATTTAAATTTTAATATTTATATATTTTTTTTATTCTTGTACTATGACTTTCATTATAAAATAATATTATAAAATGCATGAAAGGAGTAGAGTTTATGAAAAAGGATTATCTTTCGCTTAACATATGTATACAAAAAAATATAGAGACAAAAACGATGTTTTTCTTTATGGTTAGATTTGCTCAAGGGTCGGGTTATTCGTCTAAATTCGAAGGTCTACCCATATTTTAAAGGGTTTGGACAAAAATATTAGGCTCGAAATATGAACTTGGGCAAAAAAATGAGATTTGGCTCCAACAATCAAGGTCCGAACCCGGTCCGACCTATTTTTCATTTATATAATATATTATTTTTATATTTTATATATTATATAATTTATTATCATATAAAAAATAACTATATATAATATTATAATGTAAACATTTAAAAATATGCTAAGTTATCTATGTTTTAGAATTTAATAAAAAAAAAGATAAAAGTACTAAAAATTAAATAATAAAAAAATTTTGTAGAAAAATAAATAATATGAACGGGTCTAAACGGGTTTGGACTATCCATTACAAATATGGGCGGGCTTGGACTGAATTTGAGGCCCATATTTCGGGCCTGACCGAACTTGAATAAATGTATATGATATTGATATCATACCTAAACCCAATCTAAATTCGACCCATGAGCACCTCTATTTATAGCTAAAACAATGATGAACCCATGTTATTATGGAAAAAAAGGCACACCTTTGAGTCGAAAAAGAGTAGAATTGTGGCCTACAAATAAAACTAAAGCAAATAATTCAGTTCACATATTATGAGAACTTTCATTTTGAATCTTTCAATTTCTTCAAGCTCTTATCAACAAAAAAAATTCTGACATTTTGTTCAATAATTTTTTTTTGATGACAACATTCTGTTCAATAATTGATGTATGATTTTTGCATGCTCAAATAATAAAATTCGACGTCTCATCCTTTTCTCAACTAAAAAGAAAAACTCAAATTTTAAACCAGTAAACCTGTTCAAGGGTCGGATTATATGAGCTGGGTCTAAAAAGAGAATTTTCTAATTCGAATCGACCTACTTTAAATTATTATTCATCAATAACAATTTTTTTATTTAAATTTAATTATAAATATTAATATAAAATAATATTTTAATATTATTTTGAGTAGTAATATGAATTTTTGGGTCAACCCGGACACGATTCAATCTGAGCTTGAGTATTTCGAGCCGCAACCAGGCTCGACCTATGAACATGTCTACAAACCAATAATTTAAACTAGAGGTGGCAAAATGAACCCGAACCCGAAAACCCGCCCAGGAAAACCCGAACCCGCCCAAACCCGAATGGGCCCGAACCCGAATGGACCCGAACCCGAATGGGCCCGAACCCGAATGGACCCGAACCCGAATGGACCCGAACCCGAATGGGCCCGAACCCGAATGAGCCCGAACCCGAATGAGCCCGAACCCGAATGGACCCGAACCCGAGACCGGCCCGAACCCGAACCCGAATTTAATACTAAAAATAAAAATAAACAAATTGCAATTATTATTTTTTACAAAGCAATAACTTTAATTATTAATTTTATTCTAATTTTTTTAAATAATTTAATTAAAATTTAAAATTTAATATATTATATATATATATGATGAAATAATAATTTTATCAAAAAGTAAATTATATTTTGTACTTATAAGTTATAACTTTAACGTCTCATATCATGATGAATTTACAATCTAAATATTTTAAATTCTTGAAAATTTTAAAGATGTGAAAAAAAATTTGACAATAATTCAATTAATCTATAAGGGTAAAAAAATTGACAATAATTCAATTATTTTGGCCTTTTGGGTTATACTTAGACCTGCTCACGGGCCGGGCCTGGGCAGGATATTTTGTGTTCCGGGCCGGCCCGGCCCAGAACAGTAATTTTTATTATAATATTATTTTATTTAATTTTAATTATAAAAAAATAAAAAAAATAAAAAAATTATTTTTTTATTCCAATGAACAGTGTTTCGGGCCTAAACGGGCGGGTCGGGCCGACCCAGGGCCAGGCCTGGGCAGAGAAAATAAAAAAAAACTGGGCCGCGGCCCGGCCCGGCCCATAAGCAGCTCTAGTTATACTTATGCGGTTAGGTTAGGGTGGGTTTAATTGGATTATGGCTTTCATGTGATTTTATTTTAGCGGGTGGATTTAATGGGTTTTGGGTTTTATGGCCTTTTGGTTTTGGGTATATTTATTATATATTAATAAATAATCATATTAATTATATATTTATTACGTATAATTTAAATATAAATTATATTTTTTTAGTACTACTTTATAATTTATACTTTATACTGATGAAAAAAATATAAGTACTCGATATATATATATCTTGACTATAAGCATAAATTTTTTGCATTTTATAAGTATATAAACGAATAGATGAAGGCCAGGATTTATTTTTAAAAGTTTTTTATTTTATAGTGAATATAAATTATAATGTATTTATATTTTGAAATTCGAGCTCATCAAATCAATTATTTTAAATATCAATATATTAATTTATAATATATCATATTTTTTATAATAAATTATTTCAAAATTTGATTTTATATAACAAATTAATTTCTTATTCTTTTGGTGCTAACAAATATTAATTTTAAAAAATAAATATAATTAAAAATATCATATAATAGCAAAAGTATAAAAATAAAAATAAAAATAATAAATTAATAATTTGTTTTTAGATATAAATATTTAAATTACGTAAAAATGATTACATCTAATATAAAATAAAATAATGTAAAACATACCCGTACCCAGATCGAACCTGAACCCAGACCGAACCCGAACCCGAACCCGAATGGGCCCGAACCCGAATGAGCCCGAACCCGAATGGACCCGAACCCGAATGAGCCCGAACCCGGATGGACCCGAACCCGAATGAGTCCGAACCCAAATGAGCCCGAACCCGAATGAACCCGACCCGAACCCGCCCGAACCCGCCCAATTGCCACCTCTAATTTAAACCCAAATCCATTCCAAGAAAAGGAAAACACTTAGATAAAAACCACAAAAAATTGTGTTCCAATGGAATATTTTGCTTGAATAGGCAAATTCACTTTAATCCAACATTGTAGTGTAAATCCAACAGCTTTAATTTGTAGATATGAATAAGACTTGTACAGTTGTACTACTGAATGTGACATAGAATGCGTATATTTCTAAACGAAAATATCTAAATGAGAAAGTGGCGAGGATATAAGCTTTATTTGGATGGACGGTGAGATTGATTATAATGAGTTTAAAAATAACGGTGTAAATGAGATTAATTATTATAGCGGTGAAATTAAAAGCAGTGGTGAGAGATGTGTTTGGATGCAAAAACAATAGTGACGGTGAGATTAATTATAGTGAGAAAAAAAATGACTATTAAGGATATTAAATTAATATATATATATATATAATGGAAACTTAAAATTATTTGATATTTATAAATTAATAACTAATTAAAAAATTATTACATTATTTTATTATATAATGATAAAATTTATTTATTATATTAAATAATGATAAATTTATTTATTTATAAATAAATAATAATGATAGATTTATTTAATATATTAAATTATCACAATTATTTTAAAATATTTAAATAAAAATGAAATAAAAAAAAATAATAATATATAAAAATTTATTTATTTATTATTTTTAAAATAATTATTAAACTACAAGAAACAAAACTTAAAAAAAAAAAAAAAAAAAAAAAGCCAAAAAAGTAATTTAATTTTCCACCGAGGGTCCAGTTAGCAACTGGACCCTCACTCCTTCAATTCCCAACTGGAGTGGTGGTGGATTTTAATTTCATCATGAGATGCATTTAAATGCACTCCACGGTTCGATTATCCTTTACAAAAGAAAATATACTATTCTGATTCTATCGCACTGAGAGTGCGATGTAATCCATACGGGACCTATTTGGCTTCATATCAAAGTCGTAAAGTGTAGATTCCACTCCCTTTAATTGTCCAAAGTCCAGCTGGAAAATGATTTCGACATAAAGTATTACTTTTAGCCTGTTTGATCAAAGAGTTGGAAATCCGAATTTAAATAGCATTTATAATTTTTTTTTTATTTTCAGATAAATTTGACAATTCGTATATTATTATCATATTTGATATTTTCACGTTTGATAATTGTGTTTAAAATGATATATATTGATATAAATTTTAACACGTTCGTGTATTCATGTTGTGTTCATATTATTTTTTCATGGCGTATCGTGTTTTAATTATTTTTCTCATATCATGTTCAAAATTACCAAATCTATCCTTGGTTACAATGGATCCGAATCCCCTCCATTACATTGTAATCAATTATTTTTCAAAATATCTTTAATCATTATTTACAAGTATAATTTTTACAATTAATTAATAAATGGATCTTAAATAATAATGGTGTATTGAGTGGATCCTAATTCGGTTACGGCCTCTTTTATATATAAATTTTTATTTTATTTTGAATAGTTCATTTTAAAAGAAAATGACTTTGTTAAGTTAAAGAAAAAAAAAGCTAAAATGCATTAACCACTTAAATAACCTATATGCTATAGTAAATATATAAAAAACATAATTGCATCCACTTCGTACACAATAAATTTTCAAATTATAAATTTTACGTTCTAAAATTAGAGTAAGATCAGTAGTAGTATTATTTTTTTTTTTAGTAAATACGCATTGCGGTCTACATAGTAAAAAGTATTTTCTTCCACCCCACAAAATTCACCTATCCTTCCATTCAAACTCATACCACCATATTAGAGTTTCAAGTTTTTAACTGTTGTGGTAATTAACATTTTTATGTGAAAATGGAGAAAAGATAATCTAAAATATATTAATAATTTAAAATACATTTAAAATCAAATAAAAATATATTTATCAATTAAATAATTTAATCGGATCGAATCAAATTAGGCTTGAACCTGAATATCTATACTTAAACCCGATTTAAATCGAATTGAGCTTACAATCCTAGACGGATTTCTCGACCTTTGAACACCTCGAAGGAACAGGCATTTGGCCTAATAGCTTTAATTTTTATGTTATTACTACCTATTGTTTACTCTCATTATTGTTATTTTAGTTCTTATTCTTATTTTTGCTTTTATTCTTGTTATTATTCTTGTTATTCTTATTTTCCACTCTATTCACGTTGAAGTTCTAGATTTTATAAAAAGTTAAATATATGTGTATAAACCTGATCAAAGATCGGGTAGCCCACTTGATCCGGTTTCTAATCACTGTTCACATGATAAAAAAATATTTTTTATTTAACTTTAATTATAAAAATATAAAAATATAAAAATATTAATATAAAAATATATATTTTTAATTTTTTATTATTTTTGAATAGTAAACTAGGTCGACTTGGGCTCGTCCAAAGCCGGACCTGGATAAAAATATTTAAAAAGTTCCGAACTGCGGCACAGCTAGAGCTGCTCAAGGGCTGGGTAGCTCGAATTGGGCCAGACCTGAGCAAGTATTTTAGTGATCCTGGCAGGACATAGCTGGCTCGGATCATAGTTCACACAATAAAAATAATATTATTTTTTTAAAATTTAATTATAAAAATATATAAAAAATAAAATTTTAATATATGTGAACAGTAAATATGGGCTAACGGGCCGGACCTGGATAAGAAAAAATAAAAAAATTCGGACCGCGGCACGACCCATGAGCAAATCTAGGCCCAACCCATGAGGAGATCTATATGTGCATACACTCGGAGCTTAAGAAGGATTTAACAAGTTGAGCCATTACTTTTTAATTCTAAAAATAATGATTTAATTAATTTAATTCAAATATTTTTAGACAAATTATCTCAGTAAAATTTTTAGATTTTACAATCGAGATTAATATGATTACACATATAGAATATATTTTAAAAAATAAAAAATTAATGAGAGATACAACTATCTTTTAATATTGTTTGTAGAATTAAAAAATTTTATTGTCAATAAATCAATATATTAAAAATGAATTTTTATTTTTAAATATATATTTTTTTAGGAAAAAATATGAATTTGAATCCAATTATTTGAGGAAGGAGATACGATCGAGCACCTGCTACTGAGATTTGAGTACGATTTTTTTTAAAAAAAAATAAAAAAGAAGGCTCTTTTATACTGTGAATATATTGCATTTATTGTATTAACTATTGAAATTTTTTCTTTTGGATATCTCAAATGACTATCCACCATTAAAATTTTCCTTCTCTATAAATAGGAATTTGGTAAAACTTAACGGATTTATATTTAATATATTGGTAATGTATAAATCTATACATTATTAGTGACCAGATGATATCTCTTCATTAAAAATAAAATTATCTCTAATTTTTTTTTTTAATTTTTTTAATAAAATACTATCATCTAATTCACTGATAGTATATAAATATATAAATATATATTATCAATGTATTAAATATAAACCCAAATTTAAATTAGAATGTCAGGTTGGGTGTAAAAAAAAATAATCAGGTGGAGGTCTCTTTCAGATTTAGTTTGTAATCTTGATGTTATGGATTAGAATGCACTCGTTCTTCAAAAAAGAAAAATTAAAATAGAATCTTGTGAATAGTAAAAAGAACGATCATACTTTCTCGATTTGTAGAGAAACAAAAAAAAAAAAAAAAAAGAAAAGAAACAATGAAAAAAAGAAAATCAGGACAGAAGAATTTATATTATTCGATTAATTGTGCCTACATTTATAGAGTTGTAAATTTTTTTACTATTTTTTGAAAGAGAAAAATTACGTACGTCAATTATTACAATTTTGACATGTTATATAGCTGTAACGACTATAAAGAGAAATGACAATGTAATTAAAAATTGGAATCGGTAGATTTCATAAGGTTTCATATATCATTCTATAAATTCTTTAGAACTTCTTCTTCATCTTTCCGCAAGATTGCCGCCAATGGCTGATCAAGATTCCCCACAAAACAAGCCAATTACAGGGCAACCATCAAATCGAGAAACTAAATTCCGACTAGTAGGCCGCTTTGGCAATATAAATCTTGAGGATGAGCTAGACCATGAAACAGAGGCAGAAGAGTCATTATCATTGACCCATTATCCTGATCAAATCCCGTACAATGCTGAAGGTAAGGCAATTTCATTGAATATTTCCATCAATCCCAATTAACTCTTTTATAACTTTTTTTTTTCTTTTTAAGTTGGGAAAGAGGGATTTAAAAACTGCTCTTTTGAGTAAGGATTATGTACCGATCATTGAATCAAATGTTTGGTTATGTTATCTAGATTTGAAAATGAGTGTCGGGTGGGGTATGTGTCTGACACGAATATTATCAATTTTTTTAAAAGTTTTTTCATATATTTGGAGGTTTATATTCTTGAAACTCAAGTTCAAATATGTGTTGTACGCAAGTGTCTGATACGAATATTTTAGAGAAAATGAAGAATCCAGGACTTTTTTATAACTTACACTACAGCAAAATGATCCTTTCCCGGCGTTTTTTTTTTTAAAGAATAGCGACGTTTATAAACGCCGCTAAAACACAAGAGGCGTTAAAAAAAAAAAAAAACGCAGCCACAAATGCCGGGAAATTTAGGGACGGGACATTTTGCGGCGTTTGTGCCTGAAACGCCGCTAGTTTGTAGGTATCTATTGCGGCGTTTTATTACGCCACTGTAGGACGTCCAAAAGTTATTTTGCAGGGGCACTTACCGGCGTTTATGTTCTTAAAACGCCACTAATTATTAAAATTTAGCGGCGTTTATGTTCTTAAAACACCACTATTTTTTTTAAAAAAAAAAATTAGCGGCTTTTGTTTCTTGAAACGCCGCTAAATATGCAGATTTATTTATTTTTATTGCCATTTATTTTGTTTAAAAAGTTATATATATCAATAATACCTGCATTACTATTTACAGAATTGTCCAATAATACACAAACGCCACAAATTATTAAAAAAAAAACATAATATAAAAATATATTTAATATCAAATATCAAATGTACAAGGAATGTATTACTTAACACATCAAATCCATTAACAGTCCTAAAAATTATAAGTTACAAATGCTAAAAGTTGGAGGACAACCGTAAAAAGAACGTTTTTTCTGTAGCAAGTTGTTCTCATGAGCCCTATAAAAAAAAATTAAAATACGTAATTAATATATAAGATATTAAGTTATAAAAGTAAGATAATTAACAAGGAAGATATATTACATGAGATGGAGGATTTTGTGAAATCGTTAAGCTTCCTAAATTCCTTTGCTGCACTAAATTCATCAACGACTGAAACTGTGTCTGCAGCTCCTGATATTGTCTATCCTGAAACTGTGGTTACGCATGTTAAATGCATCCCGCAACATGCCTTCCATGTCATATTATCTAATAGACTGATGTTGATTGTTAGAATTACTTGGAGGAACTCTAGAAGATGACCTAGAAGTTACAGATTATCCATGAAACCACCATTGTCTATAACCCAGGAGAAATCTTTCACAAATCAAATGTTCGAAAACTAATTCACGCATATGCCAATCAATATTAGCACATCTCGAACAAGAACATAATATTATATTATCTTTGCTTGCATTCTGAAAAGCGAAATCGAGAAAACTATCCACTCCGAAATGGTACTATTGACTTATTCTCGACTTTTGCATCCAACTCTTATCCATTTTGTACGTAAATCTAAATTATAAAATAATATTTTTTATCATGATTGCCTGGACTTCATACTTTATAACAGATCATATTTGTGTGACAGATATCAATTAATCATCAACTTAATGGTCAGTCAATATATATATATATATATATCATAACCTAGTAGTTTTTCAAAAGCCAAAACTTAATGTTAACCAACCAATGATTCTAAATTTGATGGATTGTAAACTTTTGTCATCATTTTTTAAGAAAAGGTTTTCATTGTCCTCAATAATCCTATATATATAACCTAAAAGCAATCCAATTTCTTTTTTAAAATTCTTTTTCGAGAACATTTTTTTTATTACAATTAAACATTGTTATTACTACGTACATGAATAAATCATTAGTCAACTTAACTTAAGCACAAACCCTAGTCAAACTCAATTAAATTATGTTCTTTACAACTAGCACGATTAGAAACCACTAATATTATGTTCTTTACAACTAGCACAATTATAAATTCTAGTGCTAGTGCATCAAAAACGAACTCATAATTAGTTAACTCTTTTCTTTTGTTTGATTTTTTTTTTATTTTATTTCTTATAGCTTTTTTGGTTTAGTTTCTTATTTTTTTTCTACTATTTCTTTTAACAAAAAAAATTCAGCCTTAAATTCAGCTATTCCCTTAATTCAATTTTCCAATAATATTAACCTAATTATTTTTTTAAAAATTTAAAATTAATAAAATAGGGTTTTTTTATCCTTAAAATAATTTTTAAAATTAATATATTAAATATCTTATTAAATATATTAAAAATCAACATATTAATTATCAATTATCTCATTTAATAAAATATTAAATAATCTTAACAAAATCCATATAAAAATATAATGGATAAGACAAAAGATTAAGAGGATTATAATGTTCCAAATACATGGAGAAAGTAAATATTCCTGCATGAAATTAAGAAGCCTAAATCGACCTATCACCTATGGGATGTCTATGGAGACAAAACCTAAGGAATAAAAGGATTGTAAGTTTCCTAAAAAGGTTTCTAAAAACGGAAAAAAAAAAAATTGTCCTAACTATAAGGAAATCAGATTATTCACTATTCCTATGCATGTTACCAACAAAAAAGAAGAAGTTTCAATTCAATTATTAATAAATAAAAGATCTTAGTCAAAATATTAAAATGGAATTCACATTGTGATGTAGCTAATATAAATGAGATTTATTCAAATTTCTTGATTGATAAATAATGGAATTCGTATGAATATAATTACTAAAAATAAAGAAAATAGATGAGAAAATGGTGGAAACCTTGGGGGTCTGAGTCAGGCGATGAAGGTGGACGAGGGCCGACCGAGAGACAACGTGGCGGACGGGGAGGGAGAGACGGTGGGGATGAATCTGAAATCTGCAAAACGGTGGAGACGAAGCAGAGAAAGTGAGAAATTAGGGTTTTTACAACAAGGTTAATTGAGAAATTGATTCCTATTTACCTTTGAGAAATTGGGGAAGGGGACGACGGAGAGAGAGAGAGAGGGACGGTGGAGAAAGAGAGAGGGGGGACGGAGAGTTCTGATTTGGGGAAGGTTGGGGAAGGTTTATTTTAGACTTAGCGGTGTTTACTCGAAAAACGCCGCTAAATCGAACAAAAAATGATGCATTTTGTTAAAAATTTTAAACACTTAACTTTAGCGGCATTTTTCATAACCAAGAATTTAACGGCGTTTTAGAACACGAACGTCGCTATATCAAATTACATAGCGGGTCAAACGCCGCTAAAATGAAAGCCAAAACGCAGCGTCTCACTTTATAAATTTTGATGCCCAAATTTTGACTAGATTAAATCAAACCGGGAAAATTGATTCCGATTTAACGGCGTTTCTAATGTTAAAATGCCGCTATTATACAACTTACCGGCGTTTCTATAAGAAATGCCGCTGTGTATTAAAAACACAGTAACTCGATGCGTTTATAAGTCAAACGCCACTAAATTAGCGCCACTGAAAACCAATTTTGCTGTAACCTTATTATCAGTCATTAATGTGTACTTACAGATATAATAAGGCTCCTAATGGAGAACAAGAAGCAGGAAGGCCCGGAACTGGAGCTTACTCAATATGAGCAGCTATATGGAAAGCTATAGTTCGTGAAGATTGGAAAGAAGTCAAAAAGGAACTGAACCGTAACCGGAATGCTCTTACATCTCCAATAACAGAGTTTTACGAAACGATTTTGCACAATTTGGTGAATTATGAGAAAGCTTTTTGGCTTGTTCGTGAAATCGTAGACAAAATTGAGTCGGATTCACTTGAAAAAACTGATTATCAAAACGATACAGCCCTGAGTATCGCAGCCTATGTTGGGAATACGAAAGCTGCGAAGACGATGGCTCGGAAGAACCCAGAATTGCTAACGAGCGTTAACTACAGTGGCGATTCTCCATTTCATGCCGCTGCCAGATTTGGCCGCGAGGAAACGTTTCGATGCCTTTTAACAGTGGCTCGAACAACTCAAATTGATCGGAGCTTCTTCTCCGGTGAAAATGGTGCTAACGTGATTCTATATCTCATATCTGCGAATCTCTATGGTAAAGAAAAACTCACCCATTGATTTTGATATCAGATTTTCTTGAAATAGATTATTGAACCAAATGATTAATCAAAATTTCATTTTTGTTCCATATATATGAACAGGTTTAGCCCTTGATCTGCTAATGTGCTATCCAAAATTGGGTCGTGAAAATCTCGGGCAGAAAAAGAATTCTAAAGGAATTGGCTGAAAAGCCTCTTGGATTTGAAAGTGGATGTAAGTTTGGACTTTGGGAACGATTAATCTATAAAGGTAAGTTTCTTTCTTTGATTCAAATTTATTTTTAGAAAACTGTCATTACACCTATTCAAGGCCCAGTAGCTCGTCTGGCCCGACCTGCTTTAGATCGGGTTTGGATAAAAAATTTTGTAATTTGGATCAGTCTGACCTAAATTATTATTTATTAAATAAAATATATTTTTTAATATTTTAATAATTTATGAATAGAAAAACGGGCTTACAGAACGATCCGTTTCTGGCTCAAAATGAGTTTGGACAAGATTTTTTTTTTTCGTCGTGGCTTGACGTATCCGACCCAATCCATGAACATGTCTAAGTCTGTCATTATAATTTTTCTAATAAAACTCCACTCTTGAAGGATTTTCAAATAATCAATTTTATTCCACCTTTATTTTATTTTTATTTTTTTATCTTCTTAAAAATCAGTAATAAATTAACATAATAATAACATAAATATACATTATTTCTCAAAAAGAAAAAATGCAAGTAGATTACTTTGAGTGGAAAATTTTCAAGAAATTCTTTGTTTTCTTTTTCGGCTTTTGAGCCTCTTATTTCTTAAATACACTTTTTCACCACACTTTATAAACACACTTTTTTCAACTCAAGCTTTTTCCAACCCAAGCTTTTTCCAACAGCAATGCTAAACTAGGCCTTAATTTCGAGCCAAACATAGGTAGCCCACCTCTCTCTCTCTCTCTCTCTCTTCCTCAAAATTAAAGCCATGCTCATGGATTTCATCGGATCAGGCCTGATCGGACCTGATCCGAATAGAAAAAAAATTGCTCATCCAAAGTTTGATCTAGTTTTATCTGTCAGGCCCAAAAAACTGATTTTACTATTTGATAAATATTAAAAAAGTTTTTTTTTTATATTAATATATATATTTTTTTATAATTAAATTTAAATAAAAATATTTTATTAATTAAATAGTGACTCGAGCTGGGCCAAGCCGATTTAGATTGAAAAATCTTATTCCAGACTCTGTATTCTGGTTGGATCATACGAATGCTCAATCCTTAAATATATCTACTCAAAATCACATAATTTTGAGTATCAATCGTGAGTAAATCTTACAAAACAATTATTATTAAAGTTATGCAAGCAATGAAATCACTTCATTTTAGTTTTTAATTTCTATCATTATATTTGCAGGCATTTCGGTGACAAAGGAAGTTACTATTCCTTCCCTTGAGACCAAAATTGATGGTTCCTTGCGAATTAATATTGTAACAGAGATAAAGAGAATCCTGCCAGTGAAGATAATTTCTTTGCAAAGTGTAGTCAACATGCCTATTCCATAATTGGTTTAATCTGTAATTCTCTCACTTAATTCATTTAATTTATTGATTTAGGGAAGGAAATTTCGAAACTTGTTCTTTGAACATAGGATCATGCATCGGAGCTAAATGCTCGAAGTAAGGATTTAAATAGCGGCTGTAACGCGATGTTATAATTGTTATTTTACGATTTCAATTTTTTTTGTCGTCGATATTCATCGCAATTGACCGCAATACCATTTATTATATCCACAATCGCGATAAACGTGATGCGTTCAAAAATGCATCCGTGACTACAATTTAAATTTCTGACTCAAAGTGCTAATTAACATAAATTTAAATAAAAATTTTCATTTCTTACCTCTTAATTGGCAGTTCGAAGCATCGAACGCATGCATCAAACCAAATTGATGAACGAGCAAGCTCGTCAACTCGTCAAATCAATTTGCTGCGGAGTTCTCTGGACTTTCCCCAAAGCCTCATATGCATTAAAATTGCCAGTTTTGAAAGCTGCAAGTTTGGGGATTCAAGAGATTGTTCATGAGATTTTAAAAGTATACTCAGCTTCAACAATGTTTTATGATGATAAAAATTATAATATATTTCAGCTTGCAGTTTTAAATCGTCGAGAAAAGGTTTTCAATTTGATCTACAAAATGGGTTTATCCCAAAAATGGTTGGCAAGTTATCCATGCAAGGACAAAGAAAACGCACTTCCTTTGGCTGGGAAGCGTAGGCCTTCAAGGCATATCAATGGTGCTGCTTTGCAAATGCAGTGGGAGCTGCAATGGTTCAAGGTAATAACATGATATTTATCTATGTTATCTCTATTTTTTATTTTTTAAAAATATCCGTGTCTGATACTTATGTTCGACACATATTTTGATATGGACATGAGAGTATCAATTTTCAAATATATAAATTTTTTTTTTAAAAAATAGAGTATACCCGTATCGAACACATTCTCTTATCTTACATTTACCCGAATCTTAGAAATATAGGGACTAATGATAATTGAGTAAAAAATAATTTTTTATTCGAGCTTGATCCAATCCGACTAGATCTGCTCATGGGTCGGGTCATGGTTTGAAAAATTTCTATTTCCATTACCCAAGATCAGCCGGGGCACTCGCCGACTCGTTTTATTGTTTAAATAATATTAAAAAAGTTTATACTAAAATTTATATATTTTTATAAATAATTAAATTTAAATAAAAAATATTTTTTATTATATAAATAATGATTCGGGTCAAGTTGCTTGAATCGAAAAAAATTCTATCCAAACTCGGCTCAAGGATTGAGCCGAACAGACTATTCGATCCTTAAACAAGTCTAAATTCGACCGGTCCATGAACACTTGTAGTTCTTTCTTACATGAGAATTAAAGGCAGATTTTAAAATATTATTTACAAAAATCTTTGCTTATTGTTTTTCCTTTCATTTTTGTCCCACAGGCAGTGGAAAAGTTTGTTCATCCATTACACTTGGAAGAACGAAACATTGATAAACAAACACCAAGAGAAGTGTTTGGCAAAGAACACAAGGAATTGGTCAAAGAAGGAGAAAAATGGATGAGAAACACTGCTTCATCATGTATGGTTGTGGATACACTAATCATTGGAATAGTATTTGCAGCAATAATCGCTGTACCAGGAAACAACGAGAAAGGAATACCAAACTTTAGACACGAAATTCTCTTCAAAATCTTCGTCATTGCAGATGCAGCTGCACTTTTTTCTTCTTCTACTTCACTGTTATTATTCGTTCGAATCCTCACTTCGCGCTATGCCGAAGAAGATTTCCTTAAGGCATTGCCGAAGAGGTTTCTTTGGGGTCTTATTACCTTGACTTTTTCAATAGCAACCATGTTGGTAGCCTCTAGCTCGGCCTTGATCATGCTCATAGATGCAGTCCCTGGCCCGAAGGTGTTGCTTAGAAAATCGACTATCGCTCCCGTGACTATATTGGCTGCTCTTCCAATTATCTTCTTTATTTGGTCACAGTCTCATCTCCTCATCGATGCGCTTCTATCGACTTATCAGCCCACTGTTCTTGCTACTAAGGATGATTAAGCGATTAGTTACTGTTATTCTATTGTGATTAAACTCAACAAAAGTACTATATGAATATTTATTATTTTATTTTGAATTTCAAATGTATCTGTCTGAATAAACTAAAGGGTTGGAAATTATCAGAACTCATAAAATTTGTAGGCTTTGTTATATGGGTTTGGATAACGGGTGCGTTAAAGATCTTTACAGAGTATTAATTGCTTTCTCTTTTATTGATAAATTCAATTCTTTTATCAGCTTTTTAAGTTTACTCTTTTACTTTTCAGTAGCTTTTTAAGTAATGTATTTTTTTCTTATAATACCCTTTAATTTTGTACAAACACTTTACCCATCAATTTTTTTCTTTTCCTTTTGTTTAGTTAAAATATGAAAAACCATACGCTTACGGTCCGTGATTTCTCAAGGAAATTATGAACACAACACAGCCACTAAATTTTTTAGTTGAAATTGATTAATTTTTTTTATCCAATTACATAAAATATTTTAGGATTAATTTCTCAATATGATACATTTTTAAAATTCATGTGATAGTATAATTTTTAAATTTTTGTTTAGATAAAATTAGACCTGACAATATTAGACACGACACGAAAAAAATAACTAAAAACACGACACGAACACTATACGACACGAAAAAATAACACGAACACGATACAAATATACGAATGTTTCAAAATCTATATAATATGAATTATTAACATATCAAAGTTTATATAAATATAAAATACCTTAAACACGATTATGACACGACAAAATACACGAACACGACATAGATACAAGAATTGTCAGATCTAGATAAAATATATGTATATAGTATTTTTTTTCTTAATTAAAGTAATTTATATTTTATAAAAAACTTTACCCTTCAACTAAAAAAAATAAAAAATAAAAAGCTTTTGGTTTCTTCTCTAATTTAGTGGCTACAATTTGTCCGTCATTCTGTTAGCTAAGTGAAGTCCTTAAAATATTGAAATAACCTTTAACTTTTTGTCATCTAAAAAGATAATAGTCAGGTGCTCTTTGAACAAACTATACGACACTTTCCATCCGACTTCTATTCATCTAGTGTTTTCCTTACTCTTCTATTTTCTTAAAACAATTATGGATGAAAAAATCATATATAAAAACAAATAACACCAAAATATGAGTAAGAATCCTATTAAAATAAATATTCAAGGAAAATAAAAATTCACCTATTCAAAAGTAGTAACAGAATAAAAACCATTAAAACTGAATAAAAAAAGTTACATAATCCAATAACTAGCATGATTCATTTTTTCAAATAAACCTAAAGCTTCAAGCACAAATTAAACAATGTTAAGCTATTTCACATAATTCTTCATTGTTTACATTTACTTTTCTTTACATTTAGAGCTTTCATCTTCTTCATTGCCTTGGTCTGTCATAGGAAAAAAAAAGTTATAACTTTTTACTTATTTTCTCTATTGAATTAAAGAAAAATAAAAAAACTTGACAACCCAATTTTTTTAGTTAAAAAAATAAAATAAGTAACTCATGAAAATAAACAAAAATGTTAAAAATATTGTATTCTTTTTTTCTCTTCTTTCCGAATGCATGTTGTGGGCTGCCACGCTATTCCCAACAGTTAGTGCGGTCGATGTTATGAATTCAATGTCCCTTTTTCTTACGGATCATCTAGTACTTTGAAGATTAAGAGGAACATTGTTGATCGGATGAAGCCTCCGCCAGGACATCTAAAATGTAACGTCGATGGATCAGCTCATGGAAATCCTGGTCCTATTGGTATCAGGAGTGTGTTGAAGGACGAACATGGGCCTATCAAGCTGCTATTTTCAAGTCAATCGGCACAGCTGAATCGAATCTTACAGCACTAATGGCTGTTAAAGAGGCATTTTTCATTTTTGCTGCATCAAAGTGGGTTATTTCTCACGGATTGATTATTGAAAGTGATAGCTTGAACCTTGTTAACTGGATTAATGCTCCCAAAAAGCACCATGGAGGTATAGGAATGTCATTTGCTCGATCGAATTACTCAAATCGGGTCTAACGAATTGGATTATTGGACATGTTCCAAGGGAAGCAAATGATACTGTAGATAGGCTCACAAAGTCTGGCGTAGGAAGGCTCAATAATCTTGTTATAATGTATCAATGAATCTTGTGGGAATTTGTTCTCCTTTTTGTTTGACTCAGGATTATTATGAGGTTGAACTATTTTGATCATTAATAAAATATTTAGCCTTTCAAAAAAAAAATTAAATTTTTTGTGATTAGTCAAAAACTTGATATATTTTTTTGTTAATTTTTGTTATAGTACAGTATTATATTGATTTGCCTTAATTATTTATGACATACCTCAAGTGAAATATATATAGTTAGAGCTGGCAAAGCAGGCCTAAACCTGAGAACCTGCCCGAGCCGGTCCGAGACCTAATCCGATCCGAATTGACTAAAAAAGTCAAAGGCTCGAACCCGAAAAAAACTGAATCTGAAAAAGCCCGAACCCGAGAAAATTCAAATCCTAAAAAACCCGAAACAGAGAAAACCCGAATTCGAAAAAACCCGAAGCCGTAAAATCCCGAATCGACGTTACGATCCGAGCCCGAGATCGATCCGATCCAAAACCCGTAAAAAATTGAATTTATAACCGAAAAAGCCCGAATTATAATTATATGATTTTATTTAAAAAAAATAAATGATATATTTTTTCTTAAATAAAATATTTTATTTATGAAAATGCATTTATAATTAGTATATAATTATATCAATAATGTATTATCAATAAAATAATTAATAGTGAATCTTTAAATTGGATTATAAAATAAAATTAATTTGAAACACATTAAATATACAATTAGATTCTAATATTTGTAAAATAAATCGGATCGCTCTTTAGAGTTTATTGTCATAATTATATATCTTAAGTTTATTTCATATGTAACACAAACACACATACTAAAATACGCGCATATACATGTTGCGCCTTACTTCACTCAGGTGAGCATTTTTTATGTCTTGCGCCTTAGACAATATAAGAGTTATAGGGCCTAGAGTGCACCTTATGCCCTTGACAACACTGATCAAAATAGTTTAATATAAAATAATTTTTACACGTCATAGTATCCTAAAATTTCTAACCATTAAGGGCTAAGATAAATAATTGACCAATTATTCATATTAAATATTTGTGGTGAATGATAATCGATACTCTTTCTAATAATGTCTAATATTCAATATTATAATTGGATAATTATTCGATTTTATGATTAATTGATTATATCTAATGTTAAAGTCAAAAGGATCAAATATTAAAATTAAATCAATTACTATATAAATTAGCTTTTACATATCATGATTTTATAAAAATTTAAGTATTAATTATTAAGGTTAAATCAATTAATTAATAATCTTTTAATGTTTACTATTCAACATTTAATTGAACATTTGAAAATTAGATCTAATATTATTATGTTACTATTTATAATGTTATTAAAGTTAAACCAATTAGTGTATACAATTAGATCTAATGTTATTATGTTAGTATTTATAATTATTTTCAAATAAAAAATATAAATATAAAAACAAATTCTTGAAAATTTAAAATATTGTTAAAAAAATATAATACAAAGACTAAAAAACTTAATAAAAAAATTAAAAATAAAAAATTATTGGATTAAGTGACTAAGAGCCCAATGAGTTATTGGGTTAAGAGAAAAAATCATTTATATAAATGTTTAATGGATTTTATTTATAACTTCTTTCCTTCTAATGATGTTTTTTAAAATGTAGCCAAATGGTTTTTAACTTTTATTTTTTTAATGTCATTTTATATTTATTTTAACTCATAAAAAAAAATTCTTATAGAATCGTTAATTATAATATATTCAATATCAAATATCAAATATTAAAATTATATCAATACTATATAAATTAGCTTTTATATATCATGGTTTCTTGAAATTTCTAAGTATTAATTATTAAAATTAAATCAATTAATTGGTATTCTGTTTGTGTTTACTATTTACCATTTTAATTAAACATTTCAATTAGTGTATATAATTAGATCTAATGTTCTTATGTTAGTATTTATAATTATGTCCAAACAAAAAATATATAAATATAAAATAAATTCTTGAAAATTTAAAACCTCTTAAAAAAATGATAATACAATAACTAAAAACCTAATAAAGCAAAATAAAAATAAAAATTTGTTGGACTAAGTGACTATAAGAGTCCAATGAGTTATTGGGTTAAGAGTAAAATTCATTTATGTAAATGTTTAGTGGGCTTTATTTATAACTTGTTTATTTCTAATGATTTTTTTTATATGCAGCCCAATGATTTTTGACTTTTACTTTTTTAGTATTATTTTATATTTAATTTAACTCACTTATAAAACAAAAAAAAATCTTATATAATCATTAATTACATCTATATTCAATAATAAACATCAAAAAAATTTAAAAATATAAGTATATAACAATTGCAAAATAATAAGAAGTATCAAAATATACAAATTCTTTTTTATTCATACTATACGTAAATATATTGAACTTATATATTTAGCTTTTATTTGAACTTTTGGACTAAAAAATCATAGAAAATATTCAAATATAAATTATTAATACTCAATTTATAAATAAAATTATTATATAATTTATATTTATATAAATATTTATTAATTTTTAAAATTTTAATTTAGTATTTTTGTAAGTGAAATTAATTATTACATTCGAAATTAAAAAAGTATTTATAGCTTAAAAAATTCCAAAATTGTTGAATCCGTCTAGGCCGGCCCGAACTTGAACCAATCCGAATCCAAAATAATTCGAACCCGAAAAAGTCAGTATCTGAAATGGCTTGAGCCCGAGTAGCCCGAATTCGAAATTATCCGAACCCGAAAAAGCCCGAATCTGAAAATATCCGAGCCTAAGATGATCCGAATCCGAAATAACCCGAACCCAAAATAACCCGAATCCGATGACAGCCCGATCCGAACCCGCCCGTTTGCCACCTCTATATATAGTTTTAGTCTTTTAATTGACCCCCTCAAAATCAAATGTCAAGATCCGCCACTGATAAGGAGAGATCCACTTAGATTAGTGTAAAACTAAATTAATTTTACATACTTTTATAATTTTTTATACGATTTATTATATTTTAACAAACCGACTGTTGGATTGAACAATATAATTGTACTCATCGTGCATGTAAAGTTTCGAATCGATTCGATATCTCTATCATATCGACCGAGAATACTGTCTTTTTCAATATATATTTAATGATTGAAAGTTTTTTACATCGAACAAATAGTTAGACGTTTTTAATTTAGTCAAAACTTGACGTGCATGATCTACGTAAATAAAACATGAAATACGACAGTCGGATTAAACAAATATAATTTGTAAAAAAAATTATGAAAGTGTGTAAAACTAATTTAATTTTACACTAATGTAAGTGAATCCCTCTTATTTATATATATATATATATATATATATATCCTACCTCTTTGTTTACATATGCATAGTTCCTCTTCATGCTAAAGTTGAAAATTTTGTATACAACCCGATAATTAAAGGTGTCCATGAACCAAGCTCATTGCCTCAAATTTAGGGGCACAATAACAACAAATTAATGTTTCACAACTTCTCCTACATGCTAGCTAGAGTACTGTTGGTCAGTCGACGATCAAACGCGCGTGATCCATGTTGTACTTGCTCATGGCAATGGTATAGTTGGGATTGCGGGGAGACAATTTGTGTCCAAATTAATTAATTCGGGAAAGGAAACTCATCTCTCGTAGTAGTAGGCAACGCTTCCGTGGGAAATACGTACAATACTGTTGAAAACGAACTTTTAAGATGTAAATACATAGATGATGAGAAGAGAGGAGAAGAGAAATCGTGGATGTCTCAAAATTTTCATTCACTATGCCATGCAAGTCACGTAATTTGTCATGCAAATCACATGTTATATGCATGTTCTTCTTTGTTAAACCTAGGATTTAAATAATGACCATAATGCGACATTACGCTCGGATCGTTGTTTTGTGATTTGGATTTTTTTTCGTTATTGATATTCACTGCAATTGATTACGATAATATTCGTTACGTCCATAATCGTAATAGCGACAAGAGAGACTGTTTCAAAACAGGAAGATGAAACGTTCTATATAAAGGACCTCCACCTATATAACGTTCCATTTATAATCAAATTTACTATGAGAAATGGAGTACTGCAAGAAGCTGCTAGCTTTTCTCTTTGCTACGATGGCGATGGTTCTTCTTCTAATCACAATGCCTCCAACTGCATTTGCTGCTCGTAACGAGTTTGTGTTTCTCTCTGTTGAACCAAATGTCGATTCGACTAACATCAGGAACCCTTTGGCCAACATTTTCACGGTTGTCGAAACTTATGGTAGCTGCATCCGTAAAGGTGGATTTTGTTTGTTTCATACAAAGAATTGTTGTGATAATTGCGGATGCCTTGTAGGATGGTGTTTGGTTTGCTAGAAAGTTCGCAGCTCCAAAGACAGACAAGGGGGGTTATCATGATCGATGCTTTATAGCTAAATAATGTTTTTTTTTTGTGTGTGTGTCTCTGTCTGGTTTAATTAGCTGTTGCAAAAGGTAATTGTTCTCAATTCTCATTGCCTTTTGTTGTTGCAAGAGAGTTGCTATTTACTGTTGCTGTTGTTGTTATTGTTATTTATTTTTGATGTTGCAATTGCAATGTTAAATTATCAATAATACCATATTTATTATTTACTAAAACTTATGAGTATTTGCATGTTATACATTTTATGTATATTAGTCGTTGTCCCACACATGTTATAGTAGATATATATTAGTTTATGCTACATTATTCTCATATAATATTATCAAAATGAATGTTTTCTTAAGTATTTTTAAGATTTTTATGAAAACAAAATTTAGATTTCATACTATGCATGAGTATTGAATAACGATGTTCTGAAATTGATAATAACTTTTGGAATGAAAAATAAGTAAAAAGATTCAAATGTTATTAAAGTGAAATTTAATTTTAAGATTAAAAAGCAATTTTTTTAAAAATTTATCTCGGGTATCAGAATGCCTTAAGATGAGATTCGAATGTCTTGCAAGATTTTGAATTCAGCATGAAAAATTGCCTTGGAAATCTGAATGCCATGTTTGGCATTCGAATAACCTTGACAAAAATTCAAAATTTATGTCCATTGGACATATTGTTTCAAAAGTGATGATTCTTTACGCAAATGATACCTATTCATGGAGAAGCGTTTCAAACACTTTTGTGACTTATAATTAGGCATAATGATAAAATGTTCATTTAAGCCCTTATTCTTTTATTGTGTTAAATTAAGTCCTCAAACTATTATTTTATTTCATCTAAGCCGAATTTGGATGGAAAACGTTGACGTGGTTAATGGCTCCGTTAATTTAAAAATGTTGGTGCACATGAGCATGAGGATAGAATTAGCTGACATGACAATTCTTACGGGGAAGAATTGGATATGACAAATCTGATTAAATTGATACAATTTAAAAAATAAATAAGTTTAATTATGATTCAATATCAAGCCATAAAATTATTAAAACAGATAAAAAAAAAAATCATGGCTTCCCAGATTCGTTTCTTTCCACCATAACCGACATAACTTGAATTGAATAACCAAAGAAGTAATCCTCCCAGTCTAAAAAAATAAAAAATAAAAAGCTTCCAAAATCCAAAACTGAAAACTTGAAAAAAAGCTAATTTCTAAAACTCCAACAAAAAAAATAGAAAAATAAAAAAATCCATAATCTCATGATCAATCTCTGGGTTTCACTTGAAACCCATTGTTGTCTCACCTAAAAACCAAACCATGATGAGCGCCATCACCATGCCGCTAGCTACTGTTTCTCTCTTTCTTTCTTTTTTTTTTCAAGTCGTGGAACAACGCTCAAGTGGTTGGGAATTTAACCAAGTTTCTTTCTTATATCTTGCAATTTTGGTTCAGATCTAGAAGTTGCGATGCTAGGGAGGAGATGGGGAACTTAAGAGGCTCATGGTTGATTGTGTTGATAATGATAGAGTAGAAATTGATGGTTGGATCTAAGTTTTAGGGTGATATGACGACAAAGATGACGAATGGAGACAAGAATAATCAGAGGAGAAAGAGAGAAGGGAACAGGATTTTCACGGGTTTTCATATACTAAAATGGCCGAGACCCAAAAGCTTGTGTATTTATTTGGGTTTGTGTTTGTCGTTTTTTCTTGTTGTGTGTGCAAATCCGGGGGGAGGGGGTGCTGGCAGGGGAAAGGGGCGGGGTGAATTTGATAATATTAGATACAATATAATTACACGATATGAATATGATATGAAAAAAATAATTAAAAACACGACAAGATGCGAGCCGCGGCGCGGCGCCAACTTTCTGCCCATTGGCAGAATTTTTTTTTTTCAAGGCGCCGTGGAGCTGGGCCATAAATTTTTTTTTTTTAATTTTAAAATAATTGCAAAACAAAAGAATAAAAATTGTTAGACAAAAAATATATATATAAATAAAAAATAAAAGCAAATAGAAAATAAGAGCAAAAAAATTAAAACTTGCCTTGCCTCCCAAGAAGCGTTTGATTTATAGTTATCGGTTTGATTTTCTCATTATTATTTCGGATTGACTAAAGTGATGAAGGACTTTTGTTGACCAAATTTGCCCCCCAAGAATGCTTTAGTTGGTGCTTGTTCATCTTGAACTTACTATTCAAACTTTCTTTATCTGTGTTGACTGGTTCAAAGTGATACTCAATGATCTTCTTATCATGTTTTCTTTTTGCAAACTTTAAAGTATTCACTAGATTCTTGGTCGCACTTTTCATCACATTGACTGCCAAACACTCTTTAGATTCATTAGGAAACTTCATAGCTTTAAAAACTTTAAAAGTTACCTTTTGGTCTTGAACTCTCATGGTAAGTTCGCCTTTTTACACATCGATGAGAGTTCTACCAGTAGCTAAGAAAGGTCTCCCAATAATGATTGGTATTTCACTATCCTCTTCCATGTCGAGTACAATAAAATATGCCGGGAACCTTTACCAACACATCTTCAAAAATACCTCTTGGACAGCATCACCGTTGTAGGCTTAACTTCCCCCAAACCAAGTTTTTAATAGATAGAAAGATGCAGCAAATTTATGCTTGCTTCAAGATCACATAAAGCTCTACCAAAGAATTGATTTCCAATTGTGCATGGAATGGTGAAGCTTTCCGGATCTTTGAGTTTTGGTGGAAGTTTCTTTTAGAGGATAGCACTACACTCCTCAGTAAGTGCAACAGTCTCAAATTCACCCAATTTCCTTTTCTTGGACAATATGTCTTTCATAAATTTGACATATTTAGCATTTGTTCCAACGCTTCAACAAGAGGTATATTAATATAGAGCTTTTTAAATACCATAAGAAACTTCTGAAACTGCTTGTCAAGTTTGTGCTTTTGAAGGCGCTGAGGAAAGGGTGGTGGTGGATAACATTGCTTCTTTTATTCTTTTTGAGCCTTTTCAATTTCTTTTTCTCCCATAACTTTCGCTTCAAGAGGCTTGGGTGTCGATTCTGGAACTTTCTTTTGAAGACACTGAGGAAATGGTGGTGGTGGGTAGATTGGAGGTTTCTTTTCTTGAATTTTCTCATTATGCTGGTTGCTACCCACTTTTACTTCTTTTCTACTCCTGAATGTAATTGCATTGCAATGCTCTTGTCTTTCTTTCCTATGATTGGTTTCAGTATCACTTGAAAAAGATCCCCTAGGACGGTTGTTAATTGCATTTGCAAGCTGGCCCACTTGTGTCTCAAGATTTCTAAGTGCTGCCGCTTGACTCTGAAATGTCACTGCATGAGTTTGATTTGTCACTTCTTGACTAGCCATAAACTTTGTAAACATCTCTTCCAATGATATTTTCTTTTCTGGAACAATAACACGGGCTTATGATGGAAACCCAGGAGGGATTGCTGGGTTAGCAGAGGATAAAGGCCTTTGATTGTTATTCCATGAAAAGTTTGGGTGATTCCTCCAACCCGAATTGTAATTGTTGGAATAAGGATTGTTTTGCTGTCTATTATAGTTTCCAACATATTGCACTGATTCGGAGTTGGTTGGGCAACTATCACTAGTATGTCCTTCTCCACATAATTTACAAGTTACAAATGGGCTCTGGACGACATTAACACTTACAGTATCAAATTTCTTTGCTAATACAGCTATCTGAGCACTTATGGTACTCATTGCATCCAAGTCATGAATCCCTGCAGCTACAAGTCTTTTTGATGGCCATTGATAATTATTAGATGCCATCTCTTCAAGCAAATCATAGATATTATCAGACAATTTTCCCATTAAAGCTCCACTTGCAGCGGCATCAATAGAGGTTCTAATTGGTCCTAACAATCCACTATAGAATGTTTGCACCTGAAGTCATTTGGGTAATCCATGGTGAGGACATCTTCAAAGTAAATCCTTGAATCTCGCCCAAGCTTCATATAGCGATTTGGAGTCAAATTGCATAAATGATATGATATCATTATGCATCTTTGTAGTCTTGGCATGAGGAAAATATTTGTCTAGAAACTTTTGAGCCAAGTCATCCCATGTAGTAATACAGCCAGCTGAGAGTGAATTTAACCAACTCTTGGCCTTATCTCGAAGTGACAAAGGGAAGAGTCTCAATCTGATGGTGTTGTCTGAAACTCCATTATGCTTGAACGTATATCAAATTTCCAAGAAATTCCCGATGTGAGTATTTGGATCATCATTAGGAAATCCTCCAAACTGTACTAAATGTTGAATCATCTGTATGATGGCTGGCTTGATCTCAAAATTATTGGCTTGACTAACAGGTCTTTGAATGCTTGAATGCAGTCCTTGCACGAGAGGGACAACAAAATAGCGCAAGGTTCTTGTATCTTCGCCTTCAGCCATTGTATGGTTGTTAGTTGCGACTTGTAAATTATCCCTTCAATGTCCATGAAAAGTTCTTTCCGGTTTTGGATCAAAAGGGACAAGTTCGAAACTTCTAGATCTTCGTATTCAACAACCAAGAGTTCCTAAAAATAAGAAAAAGAAAATTTGTATTAAGAGTAAGAGTAAGAATGCTTGGTATTAATATTAACAAAAATAATAAAACAATTCCTCGACAGCGGCGCCAAAAATTTGTTGTCGGATTTACCACACAAGTGCACGTATCGTTAACAAGTAATATAATGAAGAGTAGAGTATCAATCCCACGAGAAATTGTCACTAAATTTGTTAAGTATTAAAATTAAAACAACTCAATCTTATTCAAACAATTAGTTAAAGAATGTAAATTAAAAACTAAATAAAAGAAAATAATAATTAAATCAATGGATAAAAGCCTAGGAGTATAATTTCCCTCAACACTTCGTATGAACCTCTCCTATCCTCTTAACTTGATTAATGACCTTGAGTTGTTAACCTAGAGTTCTAATCTATTTATAAGTATCTGTAGATGGTCTTATAAAAATATCTCTCTTAACCAATTAACTATATGTCTATGATAATTGAATTAAAGAGAAACTCATTAAGCTTAGACTCTAAAATTGGTTACATATGACACGTAAGTATATTTCTACCCTACATGTAGATCAATTCATCATGATAAATGAATATGAAACATATGTTATTCAATCAATGTCTAACACTAAACTCCCTATGTCTAGTTGTATTTAGATTACCAAATCAATCTAATTGGTAGCTAAGCAATTAGAAGCATTAAGAACAAGATTGAATAAATAACGTCAAATATCATTAAATCAAGCAATAGACTAAAATAATTCAAACTATATTAAAGAGAAACTCATTAAGCTTAGACTCTAAAATTGGTTACATATGACACGTAAGTATATTTCTACCCTACATGTAGATCAATTCATCATGATAAATGAATATGAAACATATGTTATTCAATCAATGTCTAACACTAAACTCCCTATGTCTAGTTGTATTTAGATTACCAAATCAATCTAATTGGTAGCTAAGCAATTAGAAGCATTAAGAACAAGATTGAATAAATAACGTCAAATATCATTAAATCAAGCAATAGACTAAAATAATTCAAACTATATATTTAGTTCCATTGCAATCCTAGAAAAATAAATTAGTTCATACTAATTAATAAAGTATAAAACAAAGGAGTTTCACCATCGTAAATATTACAAGAAATATAAAGAAGATAAGGGATAAGAGAAAACTAAGGGTTGTCAGATTTTCAATCTCCCAAAATCTTTTTAGCTTCTTACAAATCTTTGGTGGTTACTCTTCTCTTCAGAAAACTAGGTTATTTACTAGCTAAGTAGTCTAAGGCCTAGTTTAGCATTGCTGTTGGAAAAAGTTTGGGTTGGAAAAAGCTTAAGTTGGAAAAAGTGTGTTTATAAAGTGTGGTGAAAAAGTGTGGTTTAAAAACTTTTAAGTGTTTAGTATTGTTGTGAAAAAGTGTTGTAGGAAATTGAAATGTCAAAAAAAGATATGTTTAAAATAATAAAAGTGTAGAGATGTGAGGATAATAAAGTCATTTTATCCAAAAGCCAGCTTTTAAAGCCCAAAAGCTATATTTTTTGGCTTTTTGGTTTGTCTTTTCAAACCATGGTTTCAACAGCAGAAGCCAAATTTTTTTATCTGTTTAGCATTGCGTTTGCGATGAAAAGCAGCTTTTGATCTCAAAAGCTGTGCTAGAAGCAATGCTAAACGAGGCCTAAAACAATAAAGTCCTATTCCTATTTATAGAGTTCTTAAAAAGCCTGAAGAAGGAAAATTTTGTTGCCAAGTCACTACTTACAGCTTGGACTTTCCATATATGAGTTGAGTCTCTCCTTCTAGCTTTTGGACTCTACAAAACTACAAAAGACATTAAATTAATAACTAAAAATTAAACATATAATAAATGAATAAAACTAAATTAAAAATAAATAAAAATAACTAAAAATATTTAATAAATAGTTTAAACTACAAGGACTTAGCTATTTTAAAAGCACAAAATAGAATAAAATAACTCTATTTATTTTATAGAGTTAACAATATAAGAATGTCTCAAAATCTATATAATACGAATTATTAACGTATCAAAGTTTGTATAAATATAAAATATCTTAAACACAATTATGACACGACAAAATACACGAACACGACACTGATACACGAATTGTCAAGTCTTAGGTGGGTTGCAGGTCGCTGGCAGTACCTGCCCCCTTGATTTTTTTATTAATTAATTATTTTTAGTTTAATTTAATTTAAATTTAATTTAAAATAATAAAAAGAAAATATTTACTTATCTAAAAAATGAATTTGGCCACTTTACTTAGGGCCCGAAAATCCAAAGAAAAAATTAAGCCCAAAGTGTCCACCCTGCTTTGACCCAATTAAATAATAAAAATAAAACTTCAGTCCACCTTGCAGGCCTAACAAGACCAAGCCCAATCTTAACTTCAAACTTAATTGGGAGCGAATTAAAGTAAAGTTCAATTTAACTCGGAGTCACTTAAAATTAAGAATCGGGCCATCAGATTAAGGGCACCGAATTGGGAATCATCGTTTCAAAACGTTACTCGTCTCTTGACCCGAGATCGGATTCGGACGAGATTAGGTGTCCACAATGTAAGTAACGTAATTTGTCATGCAATTCACCTGTTATATGCACTTTTTTTTTTTTTTGTTAAACCCAAATATTTAAATAGTGACCGCAACGCGATGTTACGGTCGCTATTTTGTAATTTTGATTCTTTTCGTCATCGATATTCATTGCTATTGATCGCGATAACATTCGTTACATCCATAGCCGCGATAAACGGGACGCGACAGAAAACACGTCCATGATTGCAATTTCAATTGCTAGCTAAGCCATTAATATATTTTTGTCTACTGTTGATGGTCTTTTGAAGAGGAACGATCGTTAAGCCTGCAAGAAGTAGAAAGCTGTCAAAAAGGCGCCAGATTTGATATCCCGAGATGTGCTCTGATGCCTAAATCAGCAAGTATAAGAGGAGAGAGAGGAGAGAGCAAGAGAAGGATATCGGTTCATAGGAATAAAGCTAAGAATGAAAGAATACTGAAAATGTGACTTAAAATTTAGTATCCTTATCTCAATCCTTTTATACTTAACATTCTTTGTCCTTGACAATGATTGAGGTCTGCTCTCTTTCGGTATATGAGCGCCGCCTATTTGATGATTGGGTATATCTTGGGCTTCTAATTCATTTAGTTAATGGATATAACATTTAAATCTATCTAAGAATTTGGACCATCAACATTTCTATATAAAGGTCCTCCACCTATATAACGTTCCATTTATAATCAAATTTACTATGAGAAATGGAGTACAGCAAGAAGCTTGCTTTTATCTTTGCTACGATGGCGGTGGTTCTTCTAGCCACAATGCCTCCAACTGCATTTTCTGCCCGTAACGAGGAGTGTTAATGATTTAGTAATTTAATTAGTTCCATTCTAAAATTTTATCATCAAACTGTAGTGAATATTTAATGACCTTAGAGTAAGATCATTAAATTTAAACATTGTAAAAGTCTCCTTACTTGAGTAGCAGGCTAAAGAAAGTGCATGACTAAGGAGTAAGGAGGTCGAGTGAGAACACCCGTATAATCACTTCAGGACTCGAGAAAACCCATATGTTTTGACCACCCATTAATGCTCATGACGAATAGAAATCCTCTGCCCTCATTTTCATGCTCTTACTCGTGCTCCCACTCTCATAACGAGCCGTGGGTTCATTTTTTCGGTATCGCTTTCTTTATCGTTTGTTTTCAACTGTTTAACGGGGGTTACGAAATACAAATATGATCGATCGATATTTTACCGGTGATCGAATAGGTGAATTTCACGACACCATCTCCTTTATTTGCATCGTCTTTGTATCAGTGTTTTTTTTTTTTTTTTTACAAGCGAAATAAGTTTTTTTTATTAGATAAAGAATCGGATCAAACATTAAAGATGAATAGGTACGAAGAGAACAAAAAAAGAAAACGAATGCGCGACTCATTATGAGAATAGAGGCACGGATAGGGACAGAAAATTGGGGGCAAAGGATTTGGATTCGAGTCATGACTCTCAAATCAACCCTAGCTCATTCCCTCAAATTTAGTTGCAGGGGTTAAATAGCGACACAACGTGATCTTACAATTATTATTTTGTGGTTTTGGATTTTTACTTCGTTGATATTTATTGTAATTAATTGTGATAACATTCGTTACATTCGTAATCGTAATAAATACGACACAAGCAAAAAAACACGTTCGCAATCCTAATTTAAATCCCCACTTAGAGACACAATAACAACAATATATTAATGTGACTGGCTGTGCTCGAGCGAGATGCTCAGAAAGAAAATGAGATGGTACTATTGGTCGGTCGACGATCATACGTAATCTATGTTGATAGACATCGTACGTGCTCATGGCAATGGCATGGTTATGGTAGTTAGTTAGCATATATAGTTGGGATTGCAGGGAGACAATTTGTGTTCAAATTGGAAAAGGAAACTCATTTCTCGTGCTAGTAGGCAACGCTTTCGTGGGAAACACATTATTATGGAAAACGAACTTTGAAGATATAGATACATAGACTGTTAAAGTGGTGTTATCTTATATCGATCTGTTAAATTTTAGATTTTTTTTGGTAATCTTATATTCAGGTTGGGTCTCTTCACCTAGAGGTACTCATAGGTCGGGCTTAGGTATGGTATCAACACCATATATACTTGCCCAAGCCCTGCCCGACCCGCAATATGAATCTCAAATTCTGTTCAAACCTGCCTATATATCTAAATGGGTAGTCTAAACCCGTTTAGATCCGTCCATATTAATTTTTTTCTAAAAAAATTTAAACAAATAATTTTTTTATTATTTAATTTTTAGTAATTTTATCTTTTTATTTTATTTTTTTATTAAGTTCTAAAACATAGATAACTTAGCATATTTTTAAATGTTTACACTATAATATTATATATATATTTTTTATATGATATAAATTACATAAAATATAATATATAAAATATAAAAATAATATATTATATAAATGAAAAACGGGTCGGGCCGGACTGGGGTTTGATTGTTGGAGCCAAGGCCCGACCCATTTTCTAAATAAGCCTAATTTTTTTGCCGAAACCCATATTTCGGGCCTAATATTTTTGTTCAAATCCTCCAAAATATGGGCGGGCCTTCGGGCTTGGGAGGGTAGCTCGGCCCTTGATCAGGTCTATCTTCACCTATTATTAATTGGTTTTAAGTTGGATGCTTAACATAGTATTATAGTCCAAATTCTGTTATGTGATTCCTATCTTATAGCCCTGAGTTGGTCATGTGATAAGCTCTTTTATCTCCGCTTACACGTGATGGAATTTACTAAAATAGTGTTATCTTACATATGCTAAATCTCGAATTTTTTGTGATCTTATAATCAGGTTAGATTTCCCTATTGGATGTCTCACAATTTTCATTCACTATGCCATGTAAGTCACGTAATATGTCATGCAATTCACCTGTTATATGCTTTTTTTTTTTTTTTTTTTTTCTAAGCCATTAACATATTTTGTCTACATGTATCTAAGAATTTGGACCATCAACAGTTCTATATAAAGGACCTTAACTTATATAACGTTCCATTAATTAATTTATAATCAAATTAACTGTGAGAAATGGAGTACAGCAAGAAGCTTGCTTTTCTCTTTGTTACGATGGCGGTGGTTCTTGTAGCCACAATGCCTCCAACTGCAATTGCTGCTCGTAACGAGGCTGTGTCTCTCGACGACAAGAGTAACATCAAGAACCCTTTGGTCAATATTTTCACGGTTGTCGAAGAATATCGTCATCACTGCATCCATGAAAATAGGTTTTGCTTGTTTCAATCAAGGGATTGCTGTGGTCATTGCTCATGCTTAGGATGGTGCGTGTTTTGCTGAGAAAATAATTAGTTTGCAGCTCTAAAGACAGACAATTAAGGAGGGTATATCATGAATCAATGTTTTATAGCTAAATAAATAATGATTTTCTTGTTTCCATATATGTCTGGTTTTAATTACTTGTTTCAAAAGGTAACTGTTCATTGCCTTTTGTTATTGTAAGAGAGTTGGTATTTATTGTTGTTGTTGTTGTTGTCATGTATTGTTGATGTTGGTATGTATTGTTGATGTTGCAATGTTAAATTATCAATAATAGCATATTTATTATTTACTAAAAACTTATGGGTAGACATGTTCATTGGCCAGGTCGAGTCGTGGCCTAGAAATTTTTTATTTTCTTTACCTAAATTCAGATTAGTCCATTTTATTGTTTAAATAATATTAAAATATATTAAAAAAAACTATTTTTATATTAATATTATATATTTTTATAATTAAATTTAAATAATTTTGATTTATTTTAACAATGAATCAGACCTGGCTAGGTGGCCCGAATTGAAAAAAAAAAACTCTGCCCAGGTCTGGCCTAATATTAATTGGGTCTGTTGAGTCGAATGGGTTACCCGATCCTTGAGCAAATCTACCTATAGGTATTTGCATGTTATACTAGATATATATGTATATTAGTCTTTGTCCCACACATGTTATAGTAGATATATATTAATTTATGCTACATTACTTTTATATAATATTACCAAAATGAATGTTTTTTTTAAATGTTCTTAAATGATTTTTATGAAAACAAAGTTTAGATTTCATGTAATATGCATAAATGTTGAAGAATGAAATTTGAAGTCCTTTGGAATGAACAATAAGCAAAGTGATTCGAATGCCAAAGAAAAGAATTATAATTTTAAGCTTAAAAAAGCATTTCGTCATCTGAAAATTTATCGTGGGTATCAGAATGCCCTAAGGTTAGCATTCAAATGTCTTGCAGGATCTTGAGTTCATCATGGAAATTTGCTTTGGAATCCGAATACCCTATACGAAAATTCAAAAAATTTGTCCTTACGTATTATTTCATTTCAAAAGCAATGATTCTTTAGCTCAAGTGATGCCTATTCGTGGAGAGGTGTTTCAAACATCTTTGTGTCTTGTAAATATTTCCATTAACATTTTTTTTAACACACATTTACATCCAATCTCTCAGGAATCAAACTATTCTCTCCTTTCATTTTCTGGTTCATAGTTCATGTATGTTCAAAAAAAATTTAAGTTCAATCTTGAATTTCTTCATTTAGACATGGTACTCTGGAGATAATGTTTCCAAAAGTCCATTTGAACCTAAATGAAAATATTACTTTCAAAATATTTAGACAAAACATGTGTCATGTTCATTATACTTATTCTTGTAACAATCACCTAGATGTTTAACTCAAGTATATCTATACTTCAATTTATGAGATCAGTTGCTTACTTCACAAATAAGAGAATAAACATGTATTGGTCTCAATAGCTTTTATCAATTTCCATTTCTTGATAAAGACTAGGAACATTTTAGAAATAATGCTTTTATGCAATAAGAATCTTATAATTACAACTTTCTTGTAATTCCTTAATTAATATAAGTAATGCTTACTATGACATGTATCTCATAGTCAATCCAATGGTCATAAGGCATACTCTAACAGGTCTGCCCTTACGTTTTTTCCTTTGAGAAAAGCTCCTCGACAGGGGAAAGATATTGATCCTTGTTATACAAAGCCGCATTCCAATCTCTCTCAACACTTATAATTCCCTAGTCAAGAGTGTGGATTGTGTGTACAATTAGGGACAGTACAGAATCCCACAAACGGTGTGTTGATTCAACGGATCAATGTTATTGATTTGCAAAGATTGTTGGTATGAGATATTATTTGCTCTGGGAGCTTGGAGGCCTATCCTCACGATTTTTTCCTTTGAAAAAAAAAACAACTTGAAAAAAAAAAGTGACCGTTTCTTATAAAGCCATAGTCGAATTCTTTACTATTGATTGATGAAATGCCTATTGGAAAGAAGATAAGTCCACAATAGAAACAAGATCCTTTATCTTTGTTATCTTTGTATTTAGAATTTATCTTATCCTTTATCTTTATCGTTATCGTTATCTTTGTATTTAGATTGTAGTTTGTAGTTTGTAACTCTTATCTTTTACTCACTCATGTACTGTAAATACCCACATAAACAAAAGCTACAATCATTCATTCGATCACACATTTGTTATGGTATGAGATTCTTTTTTGCTCTAATGAGTCTCAACCTTTCTTTCCTTTTCCCCTCCCTCATTTCTTCTCTCTACACACTCTGTTTAATATGGCACAATCTTACTCCTCTGTCTCTACTAGGTTCATTACCTCTGGTCCTGTTCTTAGCACACAGGCCTTCATGCTGCCCAGTCAACCAACTCCCTTGATCTTCATCAATGCAACACCCAACTCCCCATTAAACTAACCAATCTCAATTATCCTTTATGGAGAGCACAAGTTCACTCATTCCTTCTTGGACACAGACTACTTGGATATATTGATAGCTCAAAACCTTGTCCACCTGTCACCATGCCTAAACCAGATTTCACCACCAACCCTCCCGAATTGATATCTAATCTAGAATATAAACACTGGATTCAACAAGATCAACTATCACTTCATGGTTTCATCTCTTATTCTACTGAATCTGTAGTTCCTTTCTTCATCTCCTCTCGTACTGCTCTTGAAGCCTAGAACAAGATCAATAAACTTTATGCTAATAGCTCCAAGTCTCGCATGATGAATCTCAGAGACAAGCTCAACAAGCCTAGAGGCACACAAACTGTTATTGAATATTTCCAGCATCTCAGAAGAATCAGTGACGAGCTTGCACTTATCAACTCCCCTGTGAGTGAAGATGACTTAGTCATTCATGCCCTCAATGGCATTGGTAATGAATTTAAAGAGATTGCCGCAGCTGTTCATGCAAGAGAATCACATATTTCTTTTAAGGAGCTCATGGACAAACTTATTGAATATGAAGATTTTCTTCTTAAGCAAGAGGCATCTTCTGACTATCTTATTGCTTCTACTAATCCTGCTTCCAAGTTTCATCAAGCTTCTATGAATAAATCCAAGTTGTTCTCTAGAATGAATCATGGCCATTCAAATCGCTTTTCATCAGCTCCATCTACATTCAATAGGCGTACCACCTTTGGATATCAGTCCCCTGCTACCAAAATTACTTGTCAATTCTGTGATAAGGCTGGTCATTCAGCAAAGACTTGCTTCAAGATTAGACCAAAGTCCTCCCTACCTGTTGCAAATTATTCCTCTACTGACAAAAGAAATAGTTCCTGGCTAGTGGATACTGTTGCATCCCACCATGTTACTTCTGATTTGCAGAATCTGAACATTTATTCCAATTATGGAGGACTAGATGAGCTATTTATTGGTATGACACAGGTTTGACAATTACACATTAATTCCACTTCACTTCAAACTCCTTCTAGTTCCTTTCATTTAACTGAAATATTATGTGTTTCTCAAGCTAAAAAAAATTTGATTTCAGTTTCCAAGCTTTGTCATACCAATTCAGTATCAATTGAATTTTTTCCTTCTTACTTCTTGGTTAAGGATCTTCACACAAGGAAGCCACTTGCTCACGGCCTGAGTAAAGATGGAGTCTATGAGTTTCACGATACTAAGCCTCTTCTTCAACCACAGGCATTGGTGTTAGTTGGTATAAAAACCAACTCTACCATTTGGCATCAACGACTTGGTCATCCTGCTGTCCAAAATTTAAAGTATCTGCTTAAATTTTCTTTACCATGTTCAACTTCTGTTTCCACTAATCTGTGCAACTCATGCAGCTGTAATAAGAGTCACAGACTACCTTTTTCAATTTCCAACTTAGTCAAGCGAGGTCCTTTAGACTTAATTTTCACTGATGTCTGGGGTCCAACCAAGATTCCTTCTGTTGATGGCTACAATTATTATGTTAGCTTTGTTGATCATTTTACCAGATATATTTGGCTTTACCCTATGCATAATAAATCTGATGTTTACACTATTTTTCCAAAGTTTAAATCTCTTGTTGAAAATTATTTCAAAACATCAATTGTTTCAATTTATTCAGATGGTGAGGGAGAGTATAATAAGTTAAAGTCATTCTATGCTACCTTTGGTATCCAACACTTACAAACACCTTCTTATACACCACAACATAATGCTATAGCAGAAAGAAGTTATAGGAATATCATTGAAACAAGACTTACTTTACTTCACCAAGCATCTCTTCCTTTATCTTACTGGTCTTATACCTTTCTTACAGTTGTATACTTACTAAACAGATTGTCGTGCAATGCTTTATCAAATAAATGTCCTTATGAAGCACTATTTTTCCAGCCACCAAATTATCGAAAGCTCAAGGTATTTGGTTGTCTCTATTATCCTTGGTTAAAACCATATTCATCTCACAAACTTGATCCAAAATCAAAACCTTATGTCTTCCTGGGTTACTCCAAAACTCAAAGTGCTTACCCCTTTTTAGACCCAACAACCAATAAAATCTATGTCTCTAGGCATGTGCTATTTGATGAGTCTAAATTTCCATTTTCTGAAATAAAACTCAATGACAAAGTTACTTCTGATGCTTTTACAACTTGGTCCCCTGCTTTTGATATACCTCTTTGTCAGCCATTATCACCTTCCGTATCTATAAACTTTCCTGATGCAGCAAATGTGGCTTGTGAGCAAGTGGCAGACTTGGGTGCTCAATCATCATCTACTCTTTCTACTCAGGTATGTTCTGTTTCCTCTTTATCACTTTCTATTACTTTAAATAATACTCAACTTGTATTCGAACCTTGTTCAGATATTGCATTTGCTCCACCAGCCCCTCTAAGAACTCACCCCATGACTACTAGGTCTCAAAACAACATTTTCACACCCAAACACTTATACACTGTCACCAAACATCCACTACCATGTGCTGTTGAACCTTCTTGTGCTACTTATGCCATTAAAGACTTAAATTGGAAAAATGCAATGTTAGAAGAACTTGATGCCTTACACAGAAATGGTACATGGGAATTAGTTCCTCCACCAAAAGATAGAACTATGGTTGGATGTAGATAGGTCTTCAGACTTAAAAGAAATTTGGATGGTGTAATTGCTAGATACAAAGCTCATCCTGTTGCCAAGGGATTTAATCAACGACCAAAACTTGATTACTCTGAAACATTCAGTCGAGTTGTCAAACCTGTGACTATTAGAACTGTTATTTGTATAACTACTTCTAACAATTGGCCTTTGCATCAACTCGATATAAACAATGCTTTTTTGCAGGGTCCATTATCTGAGGAAGTTTATATGAAGCAACTCCAGTTCTGACTGAAAAATCACATCCTGGCTATGTTTGTAAATTAAAAAAGCCATCTATGGCTTGAAACATGCTCCAAGGGCTTGGTATAAGGCACTAAGATCATTCTTATTGTCCTATGGTTTTCTAAACTCCGTGGCAAACGCATCATTATTTGTTTATAAGAATACTAACACTATTGCATTATGTTAGTCTATGTGGATGACTTGATACTGATAGGCAATGATAATTCCTTTCTCTTTGACTTTATTGAAGCTCTGTCAAATAAATTTTCTCTCAAGGACTTAGGCTCTCTAAATTATTTCCTTGGAGTTGAAGTTGTTCATCATGACAAAGGTTTGTTCCTGTCTCGACATAAATATATCACAGACATCCTGACCAAGACAGATATGATTGGAGCAAAAGAAACCATCACACCCTTATCGACTTCAGTCTCTCTTAGTATCTGTGATGGCTCAGCAGCTGTAGATGCAGAAGAATTTAGGAAAACAGTTGGTTCACTTCAATATCTCTCTCTCAATCGTCCAGATATAAGCTCTGCTGTCACCAAGCTGTCTCAGTTCATGCATAAACCCACTCAACAACACCAGACTGCTCTCAAACGAGTCCTTAGATATCTTAAAGCAACATATTTTCATGGTCTGTACATTAAAAGGAATCTGCAATTTCTCTCACAGCTTTTTTTGACACAGATTGGGCTGACGGTCCAGACGACAAACGATCAACTTCAGCATATCTTATTTACCTTGGTGGCACACCAATTTCATAGAGCTCTAAAAAACAAAAGACCATTGCAAGATCATCTACTGAAGCTGAGTATAGGGCCATTGTAGCCACAACTTCTGAACTTACATGGATTGAGTCTTTACTCACTGAGCTTCATTTCAACCTTTCAACAACTCCACTCATCTACTGTGATAACTTGAGTGCTACTTATACTTTCTCTTGACTACTTCTTTGTTCGAGAAAAAGTCTCCAATGGATCCTTACAAGTTAAACATATTTCCACTACAAATCAATTGGTTGATGTTCTCACCAAACCTTTGTCTAAATCTGGATTTCACTTTCTTTTATCCTAGATTGGTGTCACCAACGAATCCACCATCTTGCGGGGGCCTATTGGAAGGAAGATAAGTCCACAACAGAAACAAGATGACACTTAATCTTACCCTTTATATTTGTTATCTTTGTATTTAAAATTTATCTTATCCTTTATCTTTATCTTTATCTTTGTATTTGGATTGTAGTTTGTAACTCTTATCTTTTACTTGTTAGGAATAGCATGGCAGCCCACAACAAGCATTAACCTACAATATGTACTTGGGAAGAAGAGAAAAACAGAACACAATATTTTTAACGTGGTTCAGCCCTTCTTGACCTACATCGACGATCCCATAGGGATAAGGAAGAATTCCAACTTGTAACTTTTGCACGGATAAAGCTATAAACCCTCCTTACAAATATTGTAGTTTTTACATGGATAAAGCTACAAACCCTCCTTATAAATATTGTAGCTTTTGCACTGATAAATAAAGCTACAAACCCTCATACAAATAATGTAACTTTTGCATAGATAAGCTACAAATCATCTTTCCAATATTGTAACTTTTGCACGGATAAAACAACAAATCATTCTCACAACTACTATGACTCATCACTCATAGAACCCCAATACAACCTCTCTCAAGTGTATAGACTCTATCTCACAAGTAGTGGTGGTAGGTTTTTTCCAAAGGCCAAGGCTCCTACTTATAGGTGAGCACCCTCATTGGCTTATCCAAAACTACTCAATGTGGGATTAGGGCTCTGATGTGAACCCGTGGGGTTGAATCCTTTGAACCCACTAACAAATTGAAATACCGTAACCCAAGAAAGTCAAGATTCAGGCAATGGAACTTAAACCCGTAGAAATCTTGGATCAAAGAACCTAGATTCAGGCAAAGTCAAGATTCGAGTTTTTTCGGGTTCGGGTTTTTGACTTTTTGGTCAAATCGGGTTTTCGCAGGTTCGGGTTTGGGTTTTACTGGGCGGATTTTCGAGTTCGGGTTCATTTTGCCACCTTTAGGTGAAATCCTACATTTTTCTATTAATGTTTTAGTTTGAAAGGGATTAATATGGAATAATAATGAGGAGATTAAACCTAGCAAAGCCACTTGTGTGGAAATTGGAAGTCACAAAGTAATAATAAGCCACTCAACCACCCCACAAATTTAGAGGGATGGAATTAATATGGAATCCACTTGGAAAGTCACAATATGAACTAATTTCAAATATCATTAATTGTATAAAATAAAATTTTTAATGGGGGAGAAGTGGGATGGGGATGAGGTTATGTTTTTTTATCCAAATGTCTTCTATGCTTTGGAATAAGGTCAGTGATTATAAAATCGGATTGGACCGGCCGATCGAACCAGTTGAATTGGGAATCGAAGGTCTGTTCGGTCCAAAAGGTTATTAGAACCGGATTTATATCAAACTGGTTCAACCGATAAAAAATCAGTAAATTAAAAATCGGATTGAACCGTTAAAAAACCGGTTTTAAATATATTTTTTATTTTCTTTTTTCAAAAATTTATTTGTAATTGATGAGATTTGAACCTTTAACCTCTTAGTATTATATTAAAGACCATACCATTAAGCCAAATGCATATTTTTATTAATTATGAACTATATTTAATATTTATTTCATATATAACTTAGTGTTTAAGTATCAAAAAATGAGTTTTATCAAACCGGCCGGTCTAACCGGTTGGACCAAAATCAAAAATCTGACCGATTCGACCTTCGATTCGTTTTTTTAACATTGATTAAGGCTATGTGGTGGTTCTATCCATTGGTGTCTTGTTATGGCAGCCTATGTTCTGCCCAAGAGCTGATATTTCCTGGATTTGTCCTAGGTGGGATAAGCTGAAATTTAATGTGGATGGATCACCTTGGGTTGGAAAGAAAGCATTGGTGGTTGAATCGGATTTTTTTTTTTTACAAAGGAGATCGCAGCCTGGGGATAGAGTATGAGATTGCAGATGCAGGGATTTGAATCTCAAACTTGTTGGATGTCACCTATTAAAAGTGACTGCATGAACCAACTAGATTAAATTTTGGGTTCATGGTTGAATCGGATTTTAAAATTGCTCTTTCTTGGGTAAGCAATTGCAGCTCTAGACCTTTGAAGATTTGGCAGATTTTTAATGAAATCACAGACTCAGAAACATTATTGGTCATGTGGAATTTGTGCATACTTTCAGGGAGGCCAATGCTTTTGTTGATTTCTTGGCAAAATTGGGGTCGACAGAAATGATTTTTTCTTATTAATTTGTGTAAAGGTAGTAGCCAGAATCAATTAATTTTGAAGAATGCTTAATCATAGCAAACTTTTAATTAGTTTTTTTTTTTATTAAGTCATTAATCATGCCAACTTGAATGCAAGCAATGGTATGAATTCTGGATTTTATAAGTAGAAAAGATTGGTAAAGTAATTACTATCTACTAATTTCTCAAAAAAGTAACCTATGTACTTCGAATTCTGTTTATAAAAAAAAAAACGTGGGTGACAAACTTTTTTTGCCCTAAGAAGAAAAGATTGCAAGTAAGATGATCAAGTACGTAAGCCTATATTTGGATTGGGGTAGAGGGAGGGAAAAGAAAGTAAAGTAAGGGAGAATGAGAAACCTTTTTTTTGTTTTCCTTTATTTGGATTAAAAAAAAAATAATAATACTAAAGGAAAGTGAGGGGAGTTGAGCATCCCTTACTTTCCTTCAAAATATTCATTTTTTTTCAAAATCTCAAATCGGTGTGAAAGGAAAGTAAAAAAAAAAAAAAAAAAAAAAATTAAATATAAAATATTCATTTTACCCATTCTACATTTATCAAATTCCAAGCAATATTTCTAAAATTATATACTTCACTTAATTGACATTAAAAATTACAATAAAATTTTTTTATTATCATTTTTTTTGTTTTTTTATATTACATTCATGTTCTTTTAATGTAATGTAATGTTTATTTTATTTTTTATTATTTAATTTAAAATATTTACATTGTTATTTTAATTCTAAAAAGGTCATAATTGAAAATGTATATTATAATTTATCTTTTCTTTTCCTTTCCACATTTTAACCAAACGATGGTGTCTAACATTCTTTTCTTTTCCTTTGTCTAACACATTTTAACCAAACGATGATGTATCATTTCCTTTCCTTTAAAAACCTTTCCTTTCATTTCCTTTCCTTTATTTTCTTTTACTAACATCTATCCAAACATAGCGTAAAATTAAACACTAGAAAAATGGATTAATTATTGAGGATCATTATCAATTTCCCTTGATTACAAGACGAAAAAATGTTGCTAAAGTAAGATGATCAAGTAACTTGTATTAAAGGATTTCATTAACGAATTTTTAAGCATATATTTTAATTAAGATTATCATATTAAAAAATGTATTTTTTGATGCATTAAAATTATTATTATAAATAATATATTAATTAACCTTAAAAAATACTCTAATTGCACTAATTAGCAAAACCATATGAAATACTCAAAAAAAAAATATTAATTATTTTAAGGTCTGACCTGTACTTTCGTTTATTATATTAGGTTTTTTATTTATTTTTTTTAAATGTATTTAAGGGATATGAGACAATCTTCTAATTTCATTAATTAAGTTTAAAAACTATATTGACAATATATGAGATAATTTTTTTTTTATAAAAAAAATAGGTATAAAAGAGATCGCAACCTAGGGATAAGGAAAGATGTTTTAGATGCTGGGATTTAAACTCCAGACCTGCTAGATGTCACCTCTAAAGAGTGACTGCATAAATTAATTGAACTAAGCTCCAGATTCATAATTTTTAGATTTAACTAACCGTGTTAAGAGATTAACGTCACATACCCTTTTATAGTATATTAAAAAAAATTAATATATAAAAAAGTATACATGACAAAAATTTCACCTTAATATAGAATTTAAACTCCACTGATAATCTATAATTTATAACTTACTTAAAAGTTGTCCCCAAGTCATGAGAGAGCTCAATTTCACCTTAATTAAGGGTGTCTTAAGGGTTAGTTTGAGTTTTTTTTTTTTTTTTTTATGAAAAAGGAAAGAAAGAAAAGAGAAATAAAGAGGGAAGAAAGGAAAAGAAAAGGAAAGAGAAAGAGAATGAGAAAGAGAAAAAAAAAAAGATGATTTTTTTTTTTTGCATTCGTGTTTTTTTTTTTTTATATTCAAAGTATTATAAATTTATATAAATTTTTACATGTTAATAATTCATTTAATGTATATTTGACACGTTCATGTATTCGTGTCATGTTCATGTTATTTTTCGTACTGTGGTTTAATTATTTTCTTATGTTGTGTTCATGTCATGTCTCAATTCATCCATTATTTTGCATAGTTTGTTATAGTAATTTAATTTAGAGAAAAAAATTTGTGTTGGTGTCGTATTCGTGTTGTTTTTTATGTGTTCAAAGTATTATAAATGTATATAAATTTTTACACGTTAATAATTCATTTTATATAGATTTTGACATGTTTGTGTATCCGTGTCGTGTTTATGTTATTTTTCGTGTAGTCTCGTGTTTTAATTATTTTTCCATGTTGTGTTTATGTCGTGTCTCAATTCATCTCATATTTTGCATAATTTATCATAACCAGTGATTCGATTTTAACTCTAAATTCATTTATTTAAGGATTGAATCATTGCATCTGTCATACATTAATATATAATATTAATATAATTAATATAAATATCATATTCAAAACTTTAATCTAATTTTTCGAATCGTACCGAAGGCATATTCTAGTTTATATAAAAATGAGCCATATTTACGAGTTTTGTCATACAAATGCAATATTTCACATGCACATATTTACGAGTCTAGACCATCATCCTTTCTATATAAAGAACCTCCACCTATAACACTCCACACACACAAAAAAAATAATAATAATAATAATTTAGTACTAGAAATGGAGTACTGCAAGAAGCTTGGTTTTCTCATTGTTGCCATGGTGGTGGTTCTTGTAGCCACAGTGCCTCCAACAGCATTTGCTGCTCGTAACGAGGTTACTATTTCCGCTGTTGAAGCAAGTAATAACGTTACTAATAACATCAAGAACCCTTTCGCCAACGTTTTCAAGGTTAACAACGATGTCAACAGCTGCATCCCTAAAGGTGGGGTTTGCTTGTTCGATTTATTGGGTTGCTGTAAACCATGCGGATGCCTTGCAGGGTTTTGCTATGTCTATGGGCAAGATTGCAACTAAAGAGCTGGAAAGCAACTCCAAGACAGACAGGAGTATATATTGATGATCAATTAATGTTATATATATATATATATAGTTGAATAAATGAATCTTGTGTCCCTGTCTGGGTTAGCTATAGCTATTGCAAAAGGCAATTGTTCGTAAGTTGCCTTTATTGTAGTAAGAGTTGGTGTTTACTGCTATGTTGTTGGTATGGTCTGTGTCGTTGTTATTGCTATGCAATGCATCGTTGCTGTTGCAATGTTAAAAGTATTAATATTAGCATATTTAGACTTTGTTGCTTTCATTTTTTTTTAAGTACTTGTATTTGACACTCGTATTCGACGCATATCTGAATATGGATACGAAGATATGATCCTCTAAAAACTCTCCAAATACATAGATTTTTTTTTAAAAATTGAATATACCTGTATCGGATACATACCTTTATCCGACACTCACACCCGAATTCGAGTAACATAATATTTAATATTAATTAAGATTTGAGTATTTGCATGTTTTTTTGCTAAGTCAAAATTATTTATTATATTCCAAAAATAATATAAAATTAAAAACGAGCAAGAAAACTAGTTTGGAGGTGTCCATAAGCTGAGTCAATCCAAATTTAAATAATAAAAAAATTTGCTTATCCAAACTCGTGCCAACTTGAAAACTCGTAATAATCTAGGCAAAGAACAACAAGCGGTCTTTTTATTTTAATATAGCCAAAAAAAATTATTTATCAAAATACCGCTCTTTTCAGATTAATTTCCAAAATCCGCTTTTTTTAATCAGTTGGGAAATCGCCATGGCCCATGACGATTTCCCAACTGAAAATTTTAATTTTTTTAAAAATACCAGTTGGGAAATCGCCATGGGCCATGGCGATTTCCCAACTACAAATTTTAAAATGTGAATTCTCTCATTGGGAAATCGCCACCCACGGTGGCGATTTCCCAAGGTAAGATTCTCTTTTTTTTTTTTAATTCTTTTAATAAATAATAAAAATTAAATAAAAATTATATAATTTTAAATTTTAAAAAATAAAAAAATAAAAATTTAATAATTTTAATATATAATTTTTATCCTATTGTGGTAGAAGTGTTCATGGGCCGGGTCGGGCCCATGTATGGTATCAACACCACATTTGCTTGCCCAAGCCACGGTGGCAATTTTTCAATCTTTATTTATTTTTTTTTAATTTCATAAAATAATAAAATTACCTTAAATTTTATTTTTTACACCCGAAATTTTTTCTCTTGCCCAAGCTCATTTCGAGTCGTGCCGACCCGAAAGCCCATTTCACTATTAAAAATATATTTTTATATATTTTATATTTTATATTTTTTGAATTTTTTATTTAATTTTTTTTAAAATTAAAAATTATATAATTTTTATTTAAAATTTATTATTTAATAAAATTACAAAAACACTTGTCCAAGCCCGGACTAATACGACACTCTGGTTGGCCTTTCTCCCGGAGGTCCATTTATTATGAATACAAGTTGAAAGAATTCGATTGACATAACGGATAGACCTGCTCATGGGCTAGGCAGCCCGTCCGGCCAGGCCCGGATCACTATTTATATATTAAAATAATTAAGTTCAGGCCCGCGAGTCGGGCCTTGGCAAGGAAATTGAAAAATTTTGGGTCGCGGTCCGACCCATGAGCAGACCTAATTACGAATATAATTTTTTAATTTTTGGTAAATTGTTATATTTTTATTTTTTTAAATTAAAAATTATATAATTTTTATTATTTTATGAAATTAAAAAAATAAATAAATAAAGATTGAAAAATTGCCACTGTGGCTTGGGCAAGCAAATGTGGTGTTGATACCATACATGGGCTCGACCTGGCCCATGAACACTTCTACCACAATAGAATAAAAATTATATATTAAAATTATTAAATTTTTATTTTTATTTTTTAAAATTTTAAATTATATAATTTTTATTATTTATTGAAGGAATTAAAAAAAGAACGGTGGCAATTTCCCAAGGGAGAATTCACAAAAATGTGAATTCCCTCATTTCCCAATGAAAAAAAATAAAAAATTTAAAATTTGTAGTTGGGAAATCGCCATGGGCCATGGAGATTTCTCAACTTGTATTTTGAAAAAAATTAAAAATTTCAGTTGGGAAATCGCCATGGGTCATGGCGATTTCCCAACTGATTTAAAAAAAACAGATTTTGGAAATTAATCTAAAAAGAACGGTATTTTGGTAAATAATTTTTTTAAGCTATATTTAGATAAAAAAACCAACAACAAGCTCTACTACAAGTAAATGTACCTTCTAATCTTCTATCGAGAATATCAAAACAAAACTGTTTGTTGTCTTAGCAGCAACATGGCCATGGTTTCTTGTTTTTTACTAAAAATTCCGCTGGTTTCCTACCTGGTGCTTTTGTGATACTCGTTGAGCAAAGAAATTTTAGTTTTGTTCATACATGTCCCAACTTTAATATTTTTGAGTTCTAGGCTTGTTTGATCTTTTATCTATTTCCTAATTTGATGTTACTGAATCACTTATAAATAAAAAAATTTAGTTATAAATTTAGACATATTCAAAAGTCAAGCTATCCATCCAAGCCCGAAGGCTCACCCAATATTTGGCAGGGTTTGGACCTAAATATAGGGCTTGAAAAATGAGTTCAGGTAAAAAAAATTAGGCATGTTTAAAAAACTGGTCGGGCTTTGAACATGGCATTTTTTGTCCAAGTCTGGCTCGACCTGTTTTATAATTAGTAATATAGATTTTTAAAAGGAATTTATGATGGATAATATTTGCTATATACTACTTATCAACAGAATATAAATATACGAACAGATATACAGAACCGAATATAAAGATACTTACAGGAATTGATTTGAAAAAATCAATATCGAGTCAAGGTTGGACCTCTGACCTTAAGACATTTTTTGCCTGTCTAAAGGTGCTTACAGTTTGATGCAAATCGTCTCCCAGGTTTCCTCGATAAACGTTGCAAATGAGAGCACACTCGGATGCAACACAACGAACCAGAATAATGTTTAAGTCTCTTTCTCGGATGACACAAAATAATTTGAGTTGAATTTTTGTAACCGAAAAATAGACACAGGATGTCTGAATTTAAAGCAAGCAATCTGCCTATTTGGAAAAGACATACCACATGGAAAAAACATGTTTGATCAGAACAGGCACAACCATTGGTGACAAACCGGTTCGGTCAGGCAGGAAGCCAAACCGACATGTCTTTATCGAAAAGACAGATTCTAGAAACAACAATAACAAGTTTGGTCCTTGACCGAAAAGGCATGAATTAATCGGACAGTCTAAATAAGTTGGTCTGGCTGGGCAACAAAAAGATAGGACAGTGATGACCCAAGGCCAAGTCCAGGCTCGGTTCGACCCGACCCGACCCGACCCAGCCCAGCTCGACGGCGTGCACGTGTGTGGTCCAACCCAGTTTGTGTAGGTTCTCACCCACCACAAAACTTGGGTGCCCCTTGGGGCCCAACCCAACATGGAACACAAGTCTTTATAAACAACTAGCAAATGCCAAACTTTGTTCTATGTGAAATTGAAATCACACACAATTACAACCAACTATCTTCCTCTTCAAGTGGGTGTTAAATAATATTAATTTATCATTCAATTTTGATATAAATTGTGTATCTTAATTATACACCGTGTATCTAGTTACGACAACCTACATATTAGAATACGTATTTTGTATGTATACACATAATTATAAGCTATGATATCCAACAATCCCCCACATGAATGGAAATTGTTTGATTAAAATGGGGAACTGACTCGAAGTTTGAGAGAGACTTTCTTTGAAGAGTAATTGCATCAAGATAAGTAGTTTTTGGCTTTGAACCTTCCATAGTTAACAATTATCGGATTTACTCGGCTAATTAGTTAACATGATGTCTTGAACTATTCAGCCTTTCGTGTAAAACAAGACAATAAGTGTCACACAATTCCTCTTCGAACATCTTCGTTTCTCACGGTTGTGTCCATTTTGGCCTCGAACACTTCCTGGTTTCTTATGAGTACTCTAGAGAATTTAGCCTGATCAATTCTCATAGAAGTGGTCACGTTTCTTACTCATAATAGGTGATTGCTTATTAAGAGTATCGTGCAATACCCAACTTGATTTATCAAGCTATAAGAATCCTTAAAAGCATAGCTTATCCTAACTCCTTTGCAAACAGCACTAAATCATCATAGGAATGGATAAGAGTTTTTAACTCTTTTAGTGCTTACACTCTGTTAACATAATTTAGTTGTCCCTTTTGAACCTAGATCTTGGGATCTCCAGTCAGCCAGGTTGGGTTTCCACTATGTAACTTTAATTTTTAGGCTTAAGACCCATTCCCCTCGATGACATATTTGCTCTCTTATTAAAACTTTTCGTAAGCGCGCTTCATTATCCTTTGATTTTTTTTTTTCATAATCAAAAGAGATAATTCCATTTGAGAGAAACTTTCTAACGGTATTATGTCTTCAACGAATGTGTCAAGATTTACCGTTATACCAATTGCAGATTGGCTATCGCAATTTATACAAATTGCAGGCACAGGTTTCGGCCAACTTGAAATATCTTCTAAACTTTCCAAGCTATTCCGCAAATTCTCCAGCTTTATCTAAAGCTATAACTTCATATACCATGATAAATCTGGCTATTCATGTTTGTTTAGAAGATTTCTAAAACACTGCAGCTTCTCCAATAATAAAGATAAATCCGTTAGTAGATTTGAAATCTTTAGTATCGAATATCCATTTTGCATCTGCATATTTATATTATGCAGTCCATAACTTGAGGTGTATCTTAAAAATCTAAGTACCCTCACAATGGCCTTATAATATCCTTTCCAGGAATACTTGTAAATCTACTCAGTTTGCTAACTGAGTATGTTATGTCTTTACATTCATTTACAACCTAATGGTTTGCTTTCAAGGTCCGTGCCACTATTGGCACCAACAGGGATCACCGATCCCATGGACAAAGTCTCATCCTCTGCTTCACAACGGGGTAGTCATGGTAGCACCAAGGCATGCCGATACCATACCATGACACTCTTCCCCACTTCCTATGTCGATACCCTCACTGACGACAAGATCATACCCTAGTAACCTTGTTGCATAAAGTTGACATTATCTCACATGTCCTTCTCTTTCCCTCAAGGATTGGGTCACGATCCCTTCGAATGAGACACCAAACATAGTTTTAGTTCCTATTATGACCTTTTAAGTCGGAGAAACCGATACTTTTGCAAGACACCTCCACACTTTTTGTGTATTTATAAGATGGTCTTTGACCCTTCCATAATTCATACGGTGTCTTGACTTATTTCTTGTGGGATATTTTTATTTAAAATATAAATTGCTATAAATATAGCCTCCCCCACAAGTTCTGAGGTAACCCTGAACTAATCAACAAAGCATTCATCATTTCTTTCAACGTTTAGTTCTTGCATTTTTCAATACCGTATTGTTGAGGTGAATAAGGAGAAGTGGTTTGAATGTTAATTCCATATTTCGAATAAAATTCATTGAATCATATTCACCACCTCTATCACTCCTTATTTTCTTGCTTAGTTGATTTTTGACTTCATTTTTAAAGAGCTTAAAAACTTCCAAGGCCTCGTCTTTGCTTCTTAGCAAATAGACATAACAATACTTTTTACAGCCTCTAGTTTGCACAAACTTTAAGTCACATATTTCAGTGTGAATTAAATCTAGAGGTTTACTACTTCTTTCTACCGAATAGAAAGGAGCCTTAGCCAATTTAGATTCTACACAAATTTCCCATTTATGATTTTTTTCAATAACAATTTGCGGAAGCAAATTCAAATCGAAATTGCTAATTCTCTGCAAGGTTTTGTAAAACACATAACCTAATCTACCATGCCATAATTTGGAGGACACTACCAAATAACCAAAAGAAATAATTTAATTATTATTCTTGTTCTTTGGTATAATAGCCATATTGATTAAGCTTAAAAAGCTCATCACATAGATATCCTATACTTACAAACATGCCACATTTAGTGAGTACAAATTTATCATACTCAAAAACAAGCCTAAACCCGTTCTTGCTCAATAGAGAGCCGGAAACCAAATTCTTTCGAATTTCAGGAACATGAACCACATTGTTCAAAGTTAGTTCTTTTTCAGATGTCATCTTGAGCACCACCTTTCCATGGCCTCGTACCTTGCAGACCGAAGAGGTCCCCATAAATATTTGCTCATCAACAGGAGCTTCTTTATATCGGAGAAACTCTTTCTATCAGAACAAACGTGACAAGTGGCATCGGTATCAACCCACCAAGTCTTAGGGTTTTCTACCATGTTCACTTGTGACACTAAAACAGCGAGCTCAATCTCATTATCATCAACTAAGTTGGCTTGAGTTCTTTTCTTGTTCTGACAGCAGTATTTCGCTCGATGACCAAGCTTGTTACATCCGAAACAAGTTCTCGTGAATTTCTTGAAATTCATTCCCTTATTAGCTTGGGAAGAACTAGAACCAACAAATTTCCTTTTGTTGGTCTTGTGCGAATGTTTTACAACATTTGCCTTGGCTTCCATGGTCTGAGCTTTAACCCTCTTTTCTAAACCACGGTTATCCTCTTCGATTCTTAACCGAATAATCAAGTCCTCTAAAATCATCTCCTTTCTCTTGTGCTTTAAATAGTTCTTGAAATTCTTACACGAAGGTGGTAATTTCTCTGTCAAAGCAGCCGTCTCAAATGATTCATTAAGAATCTTTCCTTCGGCATCAATTTCATGGAGGATCAGCTGATACTCTTGGACTTGACTTATTACATTTTTCGAGTCCACCATTTTGAAATCCAGAAACCGGCCAACCACGAATTTCTTTGTGCCGACATTCTCGATTCTGTACTTTCTCTCTAAGGACTCATATAGCTCTCTTGCTGTTTTGATTGGACTATACACGTTGTATAACGTGTTGTCCAAACCGTTGAGGATATAATTCTTGCATAGGAAGTCAGAATGCTTACATGCTTCCACCAAGACTACAACCGTAGGATCAGTCTCTCCCTCGTTCAGAGTCGAGGCCTCCTCCCGTAAGAACCTGACTAAGTTCAGAGTGGTTAAATAGAACAACATCTTTTGCTGCCAACATTTGAAGTCCAGACCACTGAACTTCTCGAGTCTCCAACCATATGTAACATGTAGAGGTTGTGGCGCTATAGGCGCACTAACATTACCGGTAGATCGTTCGGCCATCTGTTATTTGAAAATAACAGGATCAACTTTATATATATATATTTAGAATATATATATATATAAACACACATATATATAATATATATATATATATATATTACAAACACATATATATATATATATAGAATATATATTACAAACATATATATGTCACAAATGTAACAATATATATATATATATATATATATCAGTGCATATATTACAATACAATAACAAATAATATATAAATGTTATTACTAATTAAACAACATATATATCACAAATATATATATATATATATATATATGCAAAAACTAAGTAGCACTGTAGCAGCAAATTAATATATATATGAAATATATATATATATATATATATTAGTAACAAAGCACTAAGAAAGTCGTGTATATATATATATATATATATATATATACCCACCCATGCATGAAGCGGCGGCTCACTTTTCGTTTATAACCGAAACAATTTAAAAAAGCCAATAGTTGCATATAAATGAAGTTTCGGTCAATCACACAAAAAAAATTGCATATGTCGGTCTACAAACGATTCTTACAGTTGGCGAGCAAAACTGTTAAATTTCATACAAAAAAGAACTACATGGGCCGATAGTTAGAGAAAAAACAATTTCTTCTCTCCACTAATAAGAATCTCAAAAAACGTGACTAATATTAAAAGGCGTTTTGTATGATGAAAAATGATCACTTTTTATGAAAAATAATTGGTGAGAATGTGATTCTCATATTTGATATGCTAAAAACTACTTACTTTTCTGAGAATGTAACTTTCTTTGGAGAGTTACTTTCCCACAAGTATTGGAATGTGATTCTCATGAGAAGTGGTGATAAAGTAATTTTCTCATGTAGTTGGAAGGTTAAAAAAATGTTAAAGACAAAATTATCTTTTTTTTTATTTGATTTAAAATTATCAACTGAAATATTATTTTAAAATATTTCGTACAAATATTTATTAATAATAAATATTATTGAAATATTTAAATAATATTTATTTTGCATTCAACATTTTAATTTTTCAATTACTTGAGAGTAACTTCGAAAGTTTATTATTCACAAACATTTTTTATCATAAAAGTAACTCAAATTACCAATTGAAATATTATTTTTAAATATTTAGTACAAATGTTTGTTAATAATAATTATAATTAAAATATTTAAATAATATTTAATTTGCATATAATCTTTTAATTTTTTAACTACATGGGAGTAATTTTGAAATTTATTATTAACAAATATTTTTTATCATAAAAATAACTCAAATTTCAATTAAAATATTATTTTTAAATATTTTGTACAAATATTTGTTAATAATAAATATCATTAAAATATTTAAATAATATTTAATTTACATCCAGCCTTTTAATTTTTCAACTACATGAGAGTAATTTCAAAATTTTATTATTAATAAATATTTTTTATCTTTAAAGTAACTCAAATTATTAATTAAAATATTATTTTTAAATATTTAGTACAAATATTTGTTAATTAATAAAATTTACATTTTTTTTATAAGGATAATTTCGAAAATTACCATCACATTCTCAGAATTTTAATCAGCACTTTTTCATTTATACCAAACGCTGAAAAGTTACATTTTCAAAAATTATATTCTCAAGAATCATATTCTCAAAAATCACATTCCATAAAATGTGATTCCTTAAAAGATATCAAACATCCCCAAAATGTCAAGTTCTTTTTCTTTTGTAATATATATATATATATATATATATATATATATAATGAAAGTTAACAACAAAAGCAATAAATGAATATAAAATATCAAAACACTAATGACGCCACCAAAAACCAATTGTTGTTTGTTTAAAAAAGATGCAGTAGCAGATGTAAGAACAAAAGCAAACTAATATAATATATATTCAAAACAATATAAACAGTAGCGTTGATAAAAACTAACAGTAAGAAAATTATAAAACATACAGTATTATAACAAATATAAACAATGCAAAAAACGTCTTAAGATTTGTTGGATAATATTTTCTATATTCTACTTATCAACAGAATATAAATATACGAACAGATATACAAAATCGAATATAAAGACACTTAGATGAATTGATTTGAAAAAATCAATATCGAGTCAAGATTAGACCTCAGACCTTAAAACGTTTTTTGCCTGTCTAAAGGTGCTTACAGTTTGCTGCAAATCGTCTCTCAGGTTTTCTCGATAAACGTTGCAAATGAGAGCACACTCGGATGCAACACAGCGAACCAGAATAATGTTTAAGTCTCTCTCTCGGATGACACAGAATAATTTGAGTGAATTTTTGTAACTGAAAAACAGACACAAGATGTTTGAATTTAAAGCAAGCAATCTGCCTGTTCGAAAAAGACACACCAACCTGTTTGATCAGAACAGGCACAACCATTGGTGATGAACCGGTTCGGTCAGACAGGAAGCCGAACCGACATGTTTTTACCTAAAAGATAGATTCTAGAAACAAGAACATGTTCGGTCCTAGACTGAAAAAGCATGAATTAATCAGATAATCTAAATAAGTTAGTCCGGCTGGGTAGCAAAAAAATAAGACAATGATAACCCAAGACCAAGCCCAGGCTTGGTTTGACTCGACCCAACCCAACCCGGCTTGATGGGGTTCCCTTGTGTGGTTTAGCCCAGTTTGTGTAGGTCTTCACCCACCACAAAACTTGGGTGCCCCTTGGGGCCCAACCCAACATGGAACACAAGTCTTTATAAACAACTAGCAAATGTCAAACTTTGTTCTATGTGGGATTGAAATCACACATAATTACAACCAACTATCTTCCTCTTCAAGTGAGTGTTAAATGAGACTATTTCTCATTCAATTTTGATATCAATTGTGTATCTTAATTATACACCGTGTATCTAGTTACGACAACTTACGTATTAGAATACGTATTTCATATGTATACACATAATTATAAGCTATGATATCCAACAATTTATTATTTTTAAAAGAGATTGATCCTCTTTTAAAAGGAATCGAATTTTTTTCTAAGAAGGAACGAGCTTTTTTTAAAAATGATTGATCTTTTTTTAAGAGTGATCGATCTTTTTTTAAGAGCGATCGATTTCTCTGTGTATTTTACATATTGGGCAAGCCTGAACTAACATAATCTTTGTTAATATAAGACCTAAGCCTGTCCCAAATCCGATTCAACTCGAATCATGGACAAATCTAATCACATATAATTCTCACAATTTTTTCAATATTTCAATTCACACATATAAATTTTACTTTTATATGGTTTTGAATACGTACATAGGGAGTTGTTTACTTGCTCATTTTATAATACTTATGTGGCTTTAGATTTTAATTTCACGCGCGTTTAGGCAATTCATTGATAGTTAATTAAACCTTTTATTTTTATTTCTTTTTTCTTTTTAAAGAAGAGAGAGTACTACAGCTTAGGTAGGTTGGAATACATGATCTATTCTACAAATTCACTTAGGGTTAATTTAGCATTACTGTTGCGATTAGAAAAAACTAATTTTAAAAATATATATTTGAAAAGTGCTGTGAAAAAAGTTGTGAAAAGCTACGGTTTGAAATTTTTGTGTGTTTAATATTGCTGTGAAAAATTACTGTAAAAAGTTAAAATGTCCAAAACATACATGATATTAAAAAGTAAATAAAAAGTTATTTTAAGTACTATTTTAGTAAATTAGTATTAAGATATATCAAAAAAATAAATTTAAAATACTTTTTAAATAATTAATATAAATTATTGTAAAATTAAATTTAAAAATATACAAAAAATATACTTTTCAGATATTAATAAAATCACATACAAACATAATATATTCTTATTAAATATATTTAATATCAGATATTTAAAATATAATTAAAAAATAAATAATTGTTATACCTCAAATAAATATTATAAAAATATATAATTCAATTTTTGCATTAAAAAAATAAAATTATAAATGATAATATTATTGTGAATAACAAATAAATGAGTGGGTGTTTTTAATAAATTTATTTTAAAATTATAGATTGTAAACCCAAAAGCCCACAAAAGCACTCTTTCAAGGGCTTCTCTGTTTGGTGATTTTCTGTGATGAATTTTTTTTTTTTTCACCGCACCTTATTTACCATTGCAATGAAAAATCCTGTTTCCAAAACCAGAAGCAATGGTAAAGACTTGTGATTTGAGTTAACCTAAATGATTGTTGGTAGAGGTAGGCCGAGCTCAATTCAACCTTGAAAATCCAAGTTTGAGTTTGGCCATTTAAGTTAGTTTTTTTTTTTTTTTTTCTAAATCAATTAACTTTATTTATAAGAACTTTTGAGTTTGACATAACAACGTAACCCGTGACGGATTTTGAAATTTAATTGTGAAGGAGTTAATTAAAAATTTAAATTTATATATATATTCATTTCCGATATTTCATTATATTTTACTAATATAAAACATGTATGCAAAAAGTATACTAATAAAAAATAACAAACTCATAAAAGCATAAATTTTATCAATAAAAGCATAAGAAAATAAAATATATCAAATAAATAATTTTACTTAAAATAGTGTGCGATATTCTTTTAAAGAAATAAAATCTTCAAGAATTGAATATTAACTAAATGTCTCAGTAATTTTTTAATGAACTTTAAAGAATAACATGGCTTTCAATTTGATTTACACAATCTTTTAATGATTGGATGAATTTTTTTATTAATTCATTTGATAATTTAAAATTGAAAAAATATATAAATAAATGAATTGTTAAACAATATATTTTTAATCAAAACAATAAAATAAAATATACCTTTAAAATAATGAAATTGAAACTTGAGATTATAAATTATGATGTTTTTTAACCTTTTATAAGGTGGTTCCAATTTAATTTTGGTGTTTAAAAAAAATGCAGTACAATAAATTAAATTGATAAAAAAAATATTTTTTCATAAGTAGTTAAGATAAATTAATATAATATTGTACTATAACCAAAATTAACAAAAGAACATCTCAAGTTTTTGACTGAACACAAAAATTTTAACATTACCATGCATATAACAAAAAGATTATAAAAATATTTATTTAACAAAATAAATAAATAACAAACCTTAATTAACAAAAATTTTGCTATTTTTGCTTTCTAATTAAATATGCTAACAATAGTGACAAAAAACAACTGGCCTTATAATTAAAAAATTAGAGAGAAGAGTTGGCATAACTATCAATCTGTAAAGAAGATCTTTGGAATCCTTTAAGATGCAAGAGGTAAGTTAAAATCAAAATTTATTAAATTTGAAGTAAAAGAAAGAAGAAGACAAGTTATAGGAACAATAACCCAAGCGCAGCAAGTAAGAAAAGCAAAATATTTTACTTTCCTTTACTTGATGGAAATCTTGATGATGAAAAAGTTAAAATTTAAAATGTTAATTTAACTTTACACGATTGTGATTTAATATTTATCACCAAATAATTTATGAATAATAATTGACGGATAATATAAAAAGATAAATAACAATGTAATTTTAATTTTTTTAAAATTATAATGCATAAAATTAAATTATAAACAAAAATAAATTTATTTTGAAAGAAAAATTAATTTTATTTAATATAAAAATATATATATTAAAGAATTTTAAAAATTCTTGAGAGGGGAGGGGGGGCAAGGCCCCTTCCGGCTTACATTACAAACCGCCCTTACATATCCCCATATAAGAACAGATAAAATGAACAGACCATACGGGTTTAAGAACAATATAACATAATAAATCGTAATTTCATCAAGAGGTCACAACCAAGCAAAAAAAAAAAAAAAAAATCACGATCAACCCCCGCCTTAACCAATGAATCAGCCATGCATACCATTTCCTTCACGGTCATGGATTTCGTCGCGCATGTAGTTACGGTGTAGCGGATGCGGGTGTCGCGGACGTTACGTAACGCGTCGCGGACGTGAATTTGATAGTGTTTCAAAAAATTTGATAGTGTCACAAACGTTACGTAACAAATAAAATGCGATGTGAAAATCTTAATTTTCATTACTTCGCAGCCGTTACACTGCATAATAACCGCATTTTAGAACTACGACATCACTTGAGGTCCACCTGTTAGCATCTGGATTGAACCACAACATAAACTCATAAACAATCACCTCATCTCATCCTTTATAGCTTTAATCCATGACAGGGAAACGTATAACTTAACTAAAAACATGACTTCCTCCAAATTTACTTACATTTTCTCAAAAATAGACTCATTTCTAACTAACCATAACGACCAAAGGACAACAGCAATAGTATCAAACCACTGGTGCTTGACAATACCCAGAAAAAAGAGACTCATAACAGAATATGATGAACTGAGGAAATGAACAAGGAGCAGGCCATTGAACGCCCCACCATAACATAATACCATATATCTTTGGGAGCTTTGTCTCTCTGTTTTTTTTTTTTTTTTTTTTGGCTAAATCAGAAATTTTGATTAATGAAGCATAGATGCAAAACATACCGCCGATACAGGCATCAAAATGCCCACTCCCTAACAATATCCATTCCCAAAAAAATAAAAGCCCCAGAAATACAATATTCGCATAGTAAAAAAAAAAACAAATTATCACTGTTTGATTTAGATGTTTTGTTCTTTGCTTTCTAGCTTTTGGTTAATTATGTAATCTCTCGGGTTTTTCTAATAAATCTCTTTGACTAAGAAAGAAAAAAAAAATCTATCACCGATATGCTAGTTGAAATATGGTGGTATTCTGTATTCTTAGCTTTAGATATAAAGAAAATAGAATTTACTTAAAAAAATTCAACCAAAAGTACACATTAGAAAAATACTTGTCTAAGTGTTGTTTGTTTCTTGAAGCTGAATGACTGCATCAGAGCTAAACTTCATCTGGTTCAAACATCTCAAGATCTTCAAATTTTGTTCAACTCTCAAATTACCAACTGCTAGGCTTTCCTGCAACAAGTTAATGAACATAAAATTCAGGTGAAAAAAAATAATATTCCAAGAGGCAGCCATTGAAAGAGGCCATGCCATGATTTACTGTGAACATGCAAAATATTTAGAAAAAAAACCTAGGAAGAGCTAGTTTCCTTTGATGTTGAATTAGATTGAATTAGATAGGGCACATATGCTCTACAATTGCGGTGATAACTCGTTGTCTAAATGTTTGCAAGTGCATTCACTAAGGTTTCCTCAATGACATAAAAAGTGTTTAAAGTCAATAACACCTCTAGAATTCTTTCCAAACTTTATTATTTTTTCTAGGTCTTTCTTTACTCTTTTTTCTTTAATCTTTCTTAGTCTTTTGGATTTTTCTTCACTTTTCTTCTTTAATTAAAGTCTTAACCGACTATCTAGAATATTATAAGTCGGTTACAACACCGACTTAAAGAACCTATAAATAGAGTGATGCATAAGGGGATGTATGTTGATGTGTGAAGTAAGAGTGAAAGAGTGTGTGATGTGAGTTCATGGTGGTGAGTGACGTGAGTAAGAGAATAAGTGAAAAAGTGTAAGAAGTGAAGAGTGTGACGTGAGTGAGCGGTAAAGAAATACAATAAACAAAGAGAGATATTATAGTGTATGTGAGTGTATAGTGTATTTGTCTTTGATATATAATAAAAAAGTTAGTTTTTACTCTTCAGACTTCAACAAATTGGTATCAGAGCGAGATGGTCAGGGACAGTACTATGCATATCGGAGAAAGACAGTCTGCGACTGTGAAGATTATTGGTTTGGGACCAAGATGATCGAGGATAGTAGTTCGTAAAGACGCGAAAATTTTGCCGGTACATGATTAGGGACTGTGAAATTAAGTGAACAAGAATCAAATTTGAGGTAAGTGCGGGGCACTCTCAAGACATTATGGCAGATATTTATAATTCCACTAGCAACATCGAGAAGCTCAATAAAAACAATTACAATATGTGGAACATCCGGATGCAATATTACATGCTCGGGCAAGATTTATGGGATATTGTTAACGGTAAAGCTTCGACACCACCAACTGATGTCGGAGAACTAAGGAAATGGAAGATCAAAGCCGGTAAGGCCATGTATGTGTTATCAGTCACCATTGAGGATGGCTTATTACAGCGCATCAAGGATTCAAAGACACCAAAGGAAGCATGGAACACACTCACAATGCTGTTCGCGAGGAAAAATGATGCTAGGCTCCAACAATTGGAGAATGAACTCCTGTTAATCTCGCAGCAAAATATGTCGGTAAGCGAGTATTTCTCCAAAGTTAAAACTCTTTGTGATGAAATTTCAAAATTAGATCCAGAAAATGCCATTACTGAAACGAGGATGAGAAGAATTATCATCCATGGCCTGCGACCTGTATACAACGGGATTGTTACTGCAACCCATGGATGGAGCAAAGAACCAACTTTAACTGAGTTAGAAAATATCTTAGCCAATCAAGAGACTTTAGATAAACAAATGTCTAAAGTCTCGATAAAGGATGACGAGAAAGCACTCTTTAGTAATAAAAGAGGCTTTAATAAAAGAAGCAAAGCTGTTACAAAGCCAGGCATGGAAGAAAATAAATTTCGTAGGTAAGAAACATGGCCAAAGTAAGGGGGAAGAAGCTTTCGGCAAAGGGGAGCCCAGCATGTTCGAGAAACAGACAAAAATGAAAATAGGTATCGTCGTCAAAACAATTAGTGTTACAACTATGGAAAACCTGGTCATTTTGCCCGAGACTGTCAGTTTAAGCAAGTCCAAGGCAACGCGGCAACCTCCTCACGAGAAGAGAATAATAGCGAAGAAGAGTGAGATTTTCAAGCATCACTTGCTATTGAAGAATGCGAAGAACTTGCAGCTGCTTGTATCACCAAATCAGAAGAAGAGTGTTCACTCGCATCGGTGAGTAAATTAATTCACTATAATAAAGATTGGATAGTTGATTTTGGGTGCTCAAATCACATGACTGGAGATAAGGAGAAGTTGACTAATACCTCAACATACAAAGGAGAACGAGTTGTGGTAACTGCAAATAATTCAAGGTTACCTATTACTCACATCTGCCAAACAACTATTGTGTTGCGACTTAGCCCACACCAAATCGAGCTGCATAACGTATTCCATGTGACAGGTATGAAGAAAAATCTATTATCGGTTTCACAACTCACTGCCTCTGGAAACTATGTCGTATTTGGTCCAAACGATGTGAAAGAATATCCAAACTTAAAACCAACAAGTACACCAATAATGAAAGGGAAGCGTCTGGAGTCGGTCTACGTTATGTCCGTTCAGACTGCATATGTGGACAAGACACGAAAGAATGAAACAACTGACTTGTGGCATGCGAGGCTTAGGCACGTGAGTTATCTCAAGTTAAAGGTAATGACCAAAAAGTCTATGCTCAAAGATCTTCCCCAATTAGACATTCAAGAGGACACAGTATGTTCCGGGTGCCAATATGGGAAAGTTCACCAGCTGTCGTACGAAGAGTCAAAGTTTAGGGCGAATGACCCTTCCAGCTAATTCACTCAGATGTGTTCGTCAAGATAAAGCAACCTTCTGTTAGTGGCTGCCAATACATGATAACTTTCATCAATGATTTTTCAAGGTACGTCTGGATTGATTTTATGAAAGAAAAATCAAAAGCATTTACTAAATTTATAGAGTTCAAAGAAAAGGTGGAAAAGAAGTAGGCCGAAAGATACAATGCCTACGCACAGATAACGGGGGAGAATACACATCCATGGAGTTTTCAGAATTTTTACAGGAATGCAAGATACGCTGACAATTGACATGTCCGAACACTCCATAACAAAATGGAGTTGCGGAGAGAAAGAATCGACATTTGGCTGAGATATGTCGAAGCATGTTACATGCGAAGAATGTGCCACCTCGTTTTTGGGCAAAATGCATGAAGACTGCAGCTCACGTGACTAATAGGCTTCCACAAGCAAGGCTTGGTTTTATCTCACCCTTTGAGAAATAGTGGAACATCAAACCCACGGTGAGTCACTTTCGAGTATTTTGTTGCGTATGTTATGTATTTGTACCAGATCATCTACGCAGCAAATTCGACAAAAAGGCAACTCGTTGCATATTTGTGGGATATGATGATCAAAGAAAAGGGTGGAGATGTTGTGATCCAACGAGTGGCAGATGCTATGTATCCAGAAGTGTTGTGTTCAATGAAGCTTCGTCATAGTGGTCACCACAAGCAGTTCTGTTTTCACTCAAAAGAAATTGAAGAAAAACTTCAAGAAAATATGGAGGAACAAATTGAGCTGGAAAAGTTTCAACCAAGACAAGAATCGAGTGATGAGTATTAGAAAAGGCATTCGATGAAGACAAGTCATTTCGAGAAAAAGAGTTCGATGAAAGAGATTCTCAGCCACTTTTGTGCAGGTCATCAAGACAACCAAATCTTAAGTATGCCAATGCTGCTCTAATCGAAAATATAGAACCAACAACATATGAAGAGGCGTCTAAGAAATTGGAGTGGAGAAAAGCCATGGAAGAAGAAGTTCAAACCCTGAAACAAAACGAGACATGGGAGTTGGTGCCAAAGCCGAAGAAGATTGAACCCATCTCATGTAAATGGGTTTACAAAATAAAGACTCGACTCGATGGATCGATAGAAAGGTATAAGGCTCGATTGGTGGCTCGTGGATTCTCTCAAAAGTATAGGTTGGACTATGATGAGACCTTTAGTCCGGTTGCAAAAATTACAACTGTATGAGTACTACTTGTCCTTGCAGCAAGCAAATCTTAGAAGTTATGGCAAATGGATGTGAAAAATGCCTTCTTGCACGGAGAGCTAGATCGAGAGATTTATATGGAGTAGCCTAAAGGATTCGAAAGTAAGGTTCATCTAGATTATGTGTGTAAGTTGAAAAAGGTGCTCTACGAATTAAAGCAAGCACCAAGAGCATGGTACGGTAAAATTACCGAATTCCTAATACAAAGTGGCTACTCAGTTGCAGTAGCAGATTCCAACTTGTTCGTGAAAGACAAAGGTGGTAAGTTAGCAATAGTCTTGGTTTACGTGGATGATCTAATCATCACCGGAGATAACGAAAAAGAAATCAAACAAATTAGAGGTAATCTCTCAATACGTTTTCAAATGAAAGACCTTGGAGAGCCAAATCACTTTCTTGGGCTAGAAGTAGTCCGTACCAAAGAAGGAATATTCTTATGTCAACACAAGTATGCAAAAGATCTTCTACACAAATTCAAGATGACTGATTGCAAGCCGATATCTACGCCTATGGAAGACAATGCAAGACTCTGCAGTGAATAAGGCAAAGAATTGGAAGACTCAACAAGTTATAGGCAACTAGTGGGTCGTCTAATCTACCTTACATTAAAAAGACCCGACATTGCATTCGCTGTTGGAGTAGCTAGCCGATTCATGGAGAAACCAAGGAAATCTCACTTAGATGCGGTTCGACGAATCTTGAGGTACATAAAAGGAACTATTGATTTTGTACTTCTATACAAAAAAAGAGTTTCGTGCCAAGTTATAGGATATTGCGATGTCGATTATGGTGGAGATCATGATACAAGACGATCAACAACTGGCTACATATTTAGTTTAGGTCCGGCATAATCTCTTGGTGTAGCAAAAGACAACCTACGGTATCATTGTCAACTACAGAAGCAGAATATAGAGCAGCGGCTATGCAGCACAAGAAAGCACGTGGTTGGTACAGCTCTTAAAGGACCTATACCAACCGATTAACTCTCCAATACAACTCCATTGAGATAATCAGTCAGCAATACGCTTAGCCGAAAATCCAGTCTTTCATGCAAGAACCAAGCACGTAGAAATACATTATCACTTTGTACGTGAAAAAGTACTTCAATGAGAAGTCGAACTAAAATACATCAAGGCTGAAGAACAAGTAGCTGACTTGTTTACCAAGGGACTTAACGGTGCAAAATTCGATGAGTTCAGAAGGCGACTTGGCATGACTACCAAACCAATATTAAGAGAGTAGTTGTTGAGGGGTAGTGTTAAAATCAACAACTCCTCTAGAATTCTGTCTAAACTTTATTATTTTTTCTAGGTCTTTCTTTACTCTTCTTTCTTTAATCTTTCTTAGTCTTCTGGAGTTTTCTTCACTTTTCTTCCTTAATTAAAGTCTTAACCGACTATCTAGAATATTGTAAGTCGGTTACAACACCAACTTAAAGAACCTATTAATAGAGTGATGCATAAGGGGATGTATGTTGCTGTGTGAAGTAAGAGTGAAAGAGTGTTGATGTGAGTGCATGGTGGTGAGTGACGTGAGTAAGAGAATAAGTGAAAAAGTGTAAGAAGTGAAGAGTGTGATGTGAGTGAGTGATAAAGAAATACAATAAACATAGAGAGATACTGTTAGACCCTAAGATGTAGTTTAACCCTATGACAGATACTATAGTGTATGTGATTGTATAGTGTATTTGTCTTAGATATATAATAAAAGAGTTAGTTTTTCACTCTTCAGACTTCAACAAAAAGTGCAGCTCTAAATTGTAGTCACAAATTATATTACCGGACTTTTTATTTTTTCTAAAGTACATGTATCTAATATTTGTATCTGACACATATTCGAATGTGTGTATGAGGGTATGATTCTTCAAATATATGAAAAAATTTAGAAAAAAATTAAACATACATGTACCGGACACATACCCATATCCAATACTCACCTCCAAATTTGAATAACATAGGTCTCAAATCTCATTTCACTAAAACAAAAGCGATTTTATGGAAAAGGCTGAGATTTATCAAATCAACAATATGATTGAAAATCCACTTTATGTCAATAATTCTGCAGTATATAGTATCTTGAGCATTAAGGTTCTGTTTTTTAGCTGTCTGATATCTTGATTTAAGTTACTATCAAAACACAAATTCAAAACAAATTATAAATTTATAAGAGCTTACTGGCTTTGTAAATGTATGTTGATGCATGAGAGTAATAACTAAGTAAATCTAGTTAGCACTGCTTATCTTTTCAACATATTCAGCTATAGTAGAGTTGTATATATTTCCTAATAATGACATAAGATCAGTAGGCATAGTAGTTTATTATCTTATAAAGGTAATCACTAACCTTGAACATCAAAAGAGTAGTTTGTCTTCTGGAATAAAAATAAGCAAGGATAATCAACTATCCAACAAAGATATATATTATATTTTTTTCTTTTGCTAACTCAATGTAAATTTTATTAAGAAGTGAGAGCAAAAATGAGAAATTATTCCCATAGACTCATGTTAAAAGCATCGAAGATACCATACAGACTCTGAAAAACCAAACCAATCCTGAAAAAAAAAAAAAAAAAAAAAAAAAAAAAACTATAGCAAATATCCAACATGTCAATTAACCACCATATGGTCAATGAATAAAAACTTAAACCGGACCAGCTGAGGAACCGATTGAATCGAAAATCAGTGGTCCGTCCGGTATTATATATAAAATCAAACTTTCCTTGAAAGGGTGAGAAATCGTTTTTTTAATTTATATTTTTTCAAATTTTTTTTGTAAGTAGTGAGATTTGAACCTTTAACCTCTTGGTTTTATAATAAATAACATACCACTAAACTAAATACATATTCTTATTAATTATTTACTATATTTATTACTTATTTAATATTAAAATTATTTTTATATATATTTAAAATCATTTTTATCAAACTGACAAGTCCAACCAATTGAATTAAAAATCGGAGGTCTGACTGGTTCAACTTTCGATCCAATTTTTTCAACATTGCATATAGTATTATCTCCAAAAATAACACCCGATTATGTCAATGAAATAGCCAACCCAATTGCTTCCTATGTATGATTTCAAAAAAGTAAACACCAAAATCTAAAAACAAAAAATATTCTCATCAAAAACCAAACATTCCAAGACCGATCACCAATATTTCCAACAAAGATAATCGATTACCTTTCTTGAAAATTTGACAAATTTAAACGATGGAGGGTCTTTTTATTCCAAAAGTTATGATTCTTACCAAGAGACATGATTTCTTATGAATACATATGAGTGTTTAAACATCGATTGAGGTATATAAATACTTCTATAAATGAATGTTTTAATACAAAATATTCTCTTCTGCTATCAAATAATCTCTTTCTCATTTTCTGATTTTGATTCATATGTGATCAAGAAAAAATTGAAATATAATTTTGTTTCTCTTCTATTTAGACATTGTATTTTAGAAAAAACTTTTTGAAAGTCTATTTGCCTATAACTATAAATATACCAGTTTTGTACAAAAGGCATTAACAAAATGGATTTGACTGGTTCAAATAATTCTTTTATCTTTTTCTTTGCGATTGCACTAATATATATATATATATATATATATATAACTAGTTTTTTTAACTAGTGCGATGCATGAAATTTTTTATTATTTTATAATTTAATATTTTTTCTTTTTAAAATTTATTTTAGTTTTAATATTATCTTTATAAAATATACATATTTTTATTGGTCGACTATATATAATTATACACTCATAAAGTTAGCATAATTAAATTTTTATATATTCATTAATTTGATTGATTTATAAAATTAAAAAAAGTATTAAATATAAAAAACAGAAACGATAACTATATATAACACAATAATAAAAATTAAAGTGCAAAAAAATAGCATTCTAATAAAGAATTATAGTTAAATTTGTTTCATAAATATCAATGTCCAAAACCATTGCTTAGCTTTCCCAATTTTAGTTTATTAATATTCATAAGTAAAATTAATTTGTAAAGATTAAAATCATATTTAAGATCTAAGATATTGCAGGATATTGAATTTAAAATGATATAATTAATTATATGTGTTTTTAAATTTAAAAAAGATAAAATATTAAAGGATTATTAAAAAATTAATTTGTAAAGATTAAAATCATATTTAAGATATTTGAATTTAGAAAAAGATAACTTTTTTTTATTTGGATTGCAATTTTTTAAATTTCAAATTAGTATTTTATTTTAATTTTTAAAATTATATAATTTTATATATTATCCGACGTATCAAAATTATAGGATATCCAAGTATATGTCCATTTCAGCAAAATTTACACGGTCAGTATATATCTTGTTATATTATATTATATATATATAAATATGATTTATTTAAAATTTTTAAATAAGACAATAATACTTTCTTTTTTAAAAAAAAAAAAAAGTAAGTGAACATATTTGAGTGAATTTTATATTAAATTTTATATTTTATTTTATATAGTTGATGTTCTTTGAAATTAGTTCATATTGTAATGTTGGCTCGGTTAGGTCTTAGACATAGTTGGAATCGGCATACAGAGGTGTCCATGGATCGGGTCGGATCAGATTCGAGCCAGGCTTATGTATGGTATCAACACTATAGATACTTATTTAAGTTCGGCTCGACCTGAAATATGGGTCTCAAATTTTGTCCAAACTCGCCCATATTTGAAAATAGATAGCCCAAACCCGTTTAGAACCGCCCATATTTTTTTCTTAAAAAATTAAAAAATATTTTTTTTTAATTTTTAATAATTATATATATTTTTTATTAAATTCTTAAATATTCAGAACCTTTTTTTGGAAAGCTGATATTTTTTCTACCGCAAATATTGGTTCAATATCAGACAACTACAGATCAATCCCCTGCACAGACTTAATCTGCACTATACAAATCAAACAACAACAGGATCCAAGCTACATCTGCATAAAGAGTCTTCTTTGCAACAAAATTTTCCCATGGTTTACTTATTTCTTCCGTCGTTTGGCCTTTACACTATAATATTATATATATATTTAATTTTTATATGACATAAATTATATAATATATATAAATAAAAATAATATATTATTTAATTAGAAAACGAGTCGGGCTGATCCGAACTCGGCCTTGAATATTGGAGCCAATATCCGACCCATTTTTTAAACAGGCCTCATTTTTTTGCCCAAGCCCATTTTTCGTGTTTAATATTTTTGTCCAAACCCTTCCAAATATCGGGTGGACCTTCGGTTTGGACAGATAGCCTGACCCTTAGATAGGTCTAACCTCTACCAACAATCATTTAAGTTAGCTCAAATCACAAGTCTAACTGAATTTTTTGTGTAGATCATATATTCAAACCTAGATTTGGTAATACTGGACATGACACGATTACACGATACGAACACGAAACGAAAAAAATAACTAAAAACAAAACATGAACACGACACGAAAAAATAACACGAACACGACACAAATACACGAATGTCTCAAAATCTATTTAATACAAATTATTAATGTATCAAAGTTTATATAAATATAAAATACTTTAAACACGATTATGACACGACAAAATACACGAACACTACACGGATACACGAATTGTCAGGTACTCTCTCTTTTGAAAAAAAAAAATTAATTAATTTTCCATGAATGAAAAATTATCACATTTACTGACAGCAAAATTATTAGATTCTACAAACAGAGTTAGTAAAGTGACACATACCTCTTAAGTATAATAAAAAAAATTAAAAATATATAATTTAAAAAATAAGACGTGTCAACCTCTTATTTGTTGCTACATGGTGGTTAATTAGGGTGTTGGGCTGCTATTGTAATTTCTCATATTTTAGAATCTGTTTGGCTTGTAGTGTTTGTATGGTATGTTTGATGCTTTTAACGTGGGTATGTGAGAATAATTTCTCCATCTTATACTTATTTTCTAATAAAATTCTCAATGATTTAGCATAAAAAAATGTGTCAACTTCTTAACCTGCTTATGAAATTAAAAAAATTTCCCTGTCGATAGAGATGCCAATAGAGCGGAACGGATTCCCACTCTTGCATTGATGTTGAAAACTTCCACCTCCATAAATGTCGGTTACATCCATAACCGCTGCACCCCAATTTTTTACTAATTATTTTTAATTTAATATTGTAAAAAAAATATTATAATTTATTCATGAATATAATTTTAGTATATATAATTCTTTAGTATATGTAAACACCGGATTTTATCCGGGTTGTAATCTGAATTTTATTTTTGAATTAAACAAAAAAGAAAAAGAGAAAATCAAAAAAGAAAAAAAAAAGAATGAAATTCGGATAATCAGAAAAAAGGGAAATCAGGTTGGATTGAGCTAAACTTGTTCTTTAGATCAGAATCAGTCTTTGGAAAAAAAAAAACTCTTTATCAGATTAGATTCCTAAACCCAAGTAAACTAAAACTCTCTTGTGATTTTTCCCTATTTAAAGAACCTTCAGATTCAACAACAGGAAATCATCAGAGAATCACACAATTTCAGAATAACACAAGGGAGAAATATACAATTTTCGAGCAAGATCAGTAGAAAAAAATATTTTTTTGTGAAACTCGAAAATTGTGATTCTTAGTGCTAGGAGTTGTTTCGAAGTGTGTTTAGTAGTGAAAAATCTTGGTTTTAATTAGACGAAGCTTAGGTTGAAGTTTGGTGATTGTTCGGCGGCCAACAGAGGAGATCGAAGAGGTTGAAGTTGCAACTTTCAAACTCAGATCTAGGATTATCGGGTTAGATTCGAGAAAAACTAAGTTGATTTTTGGAAAGAGGAGATCGAAAGGAATTTTTAGAGATTTTTTGGGATTTTTCTAAGCCCGAAGATCGGCAGAGGCGACGAGGAGCAACGGCGGCGACGGCGACGACGAGGAGCAACGGTGACGGCAGCTGGGAGTTTTTTTGGGTTTTCTTCTTGGTGTTCTTCATTGTTCTTGAGCTTTGTTAAGAGAGAATAAGAGTTTTTTTTTTTTTAGAAGGTAAGGAAATCTGACCAAAAAAAAATAGCATTTAAACCAGCATCCGGGCCAGGTCAAATGACCTGCGCGCGGCCCGCTCCTGGGCCCGACCCGGTTGCTGGTTGCTTTCTTTTATTATTATTATTTTGGTTATTTCTTTCTTTTGGTTTCCTTTTTCTTTCTTTTGGTTTCCTTTTTGTTTCCTTTTTGTCATATCTTTTCTTTTAACATTTTTTATTTTATTTCATGTTTATTTTAATTATGGGTATTTCTTTTATATTATTTATTTAAATATTAATTATTTATTTATTGTGACTAATTTTATTTTTAGTTTTGCTATTTGCAGGTATATATGAATCAACTTTGAACGATTTATTATTTATATTACTATTATATTATAATTTTTAATTACTATTATTATATTATTATTATATATATTTTTTACTATTATTTTTTATTAACTCTTTATTATTTTTTATTAACTATTATTTATTTTTACTATTATATATATTTTTAACCATTATTATTTACTATTAATTATTTTTAACTAGTATTTTAATTATATTTTATTATTATTTATTAAGTTGATTATTATTAGTAAGATATATATTTTTTTATTTATTAATAAGATAAGTTTTTTAATTGAGGATTAGTTATTTTTAAAATTAATAAATTGAGATCTTTTCCAATGATGAAATTCGAAAAGATTAGAATGGTGGATTTTTAAAAAATTTCTAGGTGAGAGAATTCTTTTAAAAATTCTCCAGAATGAATGGAATAATTTTTTAAGAGATGATTTTCGATATCAATAAAAGTCAAAATTTATTTTTTTTAAATAATTATTTTTTAATCTCTTTTTCTCAAGATAATTTTCCATAATAAATGTCTAATTAAAATCGAATGATAAATTAAGATTTTTTTTCGATGATAAAATTCAAAAAAGTCACGAATGGTTGACTTTTGAGAAATTTTTAGGTGAGAAAAATTCTCTTAAAAATTCTCCAGAACGAATGGAAGAATATTCTAAGAGATAATTTTCGATATTAAAGATCAGAATTTATTTTTCGAACAAACATTAATAAAAATGTGGATTAATTTTGGAAGATTAATTGAAGAGAAATAATTTTGTTGAATAATCTAACTTTTCCGACGACGGAGCCTCTTCAATAGAACGAATGGTTTCTTTTGAATACTCTCGAGGTGAGAAAATATTTTTTAGTAATTTCTCCAGAATGAATGGAAGGAAAACCTAAAAAATAATTTTCGAGATTTCTAACTTTAACAATTAAAATAAAATATGATAGACAAGACCATTTAATTAAAACTTTTTAAGTATCACAAGACTAATTAGGTACTATCTCTTAGATAGGCGTCGTGAGGGTGCTAATCCTTCCTCACACATAACCGTACTCCCGAACCTAGTTATGATAAGTAGACCAGAACCTATTCTTTTTAAGGTGCCTTAGTCAAGCTTAGGATTACTTTAAATATGATAGATTTATAAAGGTGACTAATCACACCTAGATTATATGATTAGTGGCGACTCCATTGATTTGCGTTTAGCATGCTGAATTCGTATTTGACACATTATAACAGTTTGGCAACTCCGCTGGGGACATTAGAGAGTCGAGCCATAGATTAGTCTTGTGATACTTTAGGTTTGAAATATTGGTCTTAAAAAGTGTTTAATTTTTGTTCTTATCTTCTTTTTAATTTTTATTTTATTATCTGTGATAACTCTTGTTTCTTATACATTGGTGGGAAAGAGAAGGTTTGAATGTCCCTTCGCACAAACGACACATTGCATATCATAAAGCCCTATACCCGGGCTCGTCCCTTTTAGGAGGGGGTAAAGTACCTACGCCTTCGAGGGGTGAAAACCTCCTCAACGGCTAGCGAAACACCTTCAGAGAGTAAAGTACCAAAGTTTTCAAGAGGTGATAACCTCCGCCACAACTTTGGAAAATACTCTCACCCGAATTGAACCCTTCCGGTTGGAGCATATAATGGGTGAGGAATGGGGTGCCTTACTCATTCTACATGGATGATGTTAGGGAGAAATTTGAGGATCTTTTTAGCTTGGTCAAGTATCCTAAACCCAGCATATAAACAACACTTAAGTGGCCAAACTTTAAGATAGAGCCTTGTCCATCTTTTTCATAGATAATAACCTGAAATAGGACACATGAAGGAATGTCCTTGTATTTTATTTTATTTTTCTTTATTTTCACATTTTCTTGTTAAAATTGTTGTGAATATCATTTTATTTGTGTCAAGCTTTGTAAAGTCATTGCGTATGTCATAAACTTCATCATTTAGATATTTTCATCATGCATTTACCATGTACATTTTTTAACCATACTCATGCATTTACCATGTACATTTTAACCATGCTCATGCATTTACCATCATTTTTTAATAATGCTCATGCATTTACCATGTATATTTTTCATAATGCTTATACATTCACCATGTATATTTTCATAATACTCATACACTCATCATGTACATTTTTCATACTGTTACTGTTAAACTTTGTGAATATTTTTGGTATTGTCATTTCTTTCTTTCGTTTATTTGCATCCATTTGCATTTCATAAGGACATGAGACCTGAATTTTAAAATTATGGTAATGAAAGGTTCAAGGATAGCTCAGAAAGATCATGGGGGCATTCCTACAACATTCGTTCATGGGTTAAAACAATGACAGAGGAACAGGCTGCTAGGATTTGTTCACGGGTTAAAGCAATTGCAGAGGAACGGGTTGGTAGGATGAACAAAATAGAAAAAACCCAAGGTGAGATTAGAGAGCAATTAAACTCGTTGTTGAAAATGATGAAGAGTCTGAAAGGGAAATATAAGACAGATGAATCTGGCTCTGATGGAAAGAATCAGAATGTAGGTGAATCTTCGTATCCACCAGGTCTCCAATCTCAAGTTCAAATACCTCAACAAGTGCAGTCGCTACAAGCACCATTCATAGGAGGATTTAACTATTCGGGATATAACATTCCTGCCCCATGGGGCAAAGATAGATCATGTCCGAATTCTAGATTTAGATGATCAAGAAAGGCTGAAGGAAGTTGAAGAGATGGACTCTTGTAAGATGAAATTGATTGAAGAAAGACTCCGGGCTGTTGAGGGTTTGGATTTCTATGGTTCTATAGATGCTGAAGGGCTTTGTTTGGTTCCAAATATGGTTATCCCGCCCAAGTTCAAGACTCCTGATTTTGAGAAGTTTGATGGGTCCAAGTGCCCCATATCTCATATCACCATGTTTTGTCGAAAAATAGCTGCTTATGCGAAAGATGATAAGTTGCTCATCCATGTCTTCCAAGACAGTCTTATAGGTTCTGCTGCCAGGTGGTATGTTCAGCTAGATAAGAACCGCGTCCGTACTTGGAAGGAATTACCAAAGACGTTTAATTAATCAGTACAAGCACATTGTTGACATGGCCCCAAACCGTTTAACCTTACAGAATATGGAGAAGAAAGCTACTGAAAGCTTCAAAGAGTATGCTCAGAGGGATATTGCTGCCGAAGTTCAACCACCTCTCACTGAAAAAAGAAACTACAGTCTTGTTTGTTAGTACACTTAAAGCACCATACTATGAAAGGATGATTGGGAATGCCCCCAAGAATTTTGCAGACATGATAATCTCAGGGGAGATAATTGAGAATACTATAAAGAGTGGGAAGCTTGAAGATAGAGAGACATCCGATGCAAAGAATGAGGCATCTAAAAATAAAGAATAAGATGTTAAAGTTGTGACTTATGGAGGACAACAAACAAGAGATCTTCCCCCATACCATCCATATCCCATATACCAACATTATTATCCCATTGTAAATAATGTTGCACCACAACCAACTTTTCAGCCAAACTTTTACTCACGACCACCTACTTTCATGATTGGTCCATCTGCAGCTAGGCCTGTTCCCCAAAGAAGACCAAGAAACAGTCAGGAGAAAATTTCGATCCCAATTTTTGATCTTTTGCCTTTGTTGATAAAAAAACCAGTACCTTACTCCTGTGCCTTTAAAGACAATTCCAAATCCATCAGCAAGGAATTATGATCCTAACAGCAAGTGCAATTATCATATAAGAGCAATTGGGCATTCAACGAAAAAATGCAGGCATTTGAAAAAAAGATTGAAGATCTCATTAATAATGGTACCTTGACTTTGGATGTTTTGGAACAATGGAGATCTGGAGTTTGAATATGGAGAATGTCACCTCAAATACTTCGTCTGAATAATATCAAATTTGTGATGTTTTCATTTTTTCCTAGGCATGGCATTTTTAACATTGATTAGGTGTTTGATAGTTTTGTTGGAAATTGTTTATGTTTTCATGACTTATTTTGGAAAATGTTTTGGATCTTAAATAAAATGGTGATTATTGTTAAGAAATGAACTTTGCAACCTATTCCCATGACCTGTTAGTTGTAAAAGCTTGATTTCTTTGATGGCCTAATTTTGAAGTGTCGTAAACCTCACCTTTCTTTTGACCAGGAAATGAATCCCAAAAGGTCAATAATCTTTGTCTAAGCAAATGAGCAATGAAATGAACATTTGATTTGAAAAACATTTTTTTTTGAGAACCAATTCATGAGGCACTCTCTTGAAAGAATCTAGATTTTGGTAATTTGATAAGTGTCAAGGCTATCTAAGAGCTTTAAACACATCACTCCTAAGTTTTTCAACCATGCCCGAACTTTTCTTTTCCTGAATGGTGTCCTTTACTCACATATTGGGGGCAAAATTACCTTAAAAGCAATATTTTTCCAGTATCCTTGAATGCTTTGACTTGAGTAACACCCATTTTCACCCAGTTGTCCTTTGCCACATCTTGGGGCAGGATTACCAAAGAGCCAAATGACCTGATTTTTTCTTTGCACACCATTACCGACTTGTGCAAAATTTGTTTTCCTCTATGATCGAATGAAATTGTATGGACACTTTGAGAAAGCCGGAATAAGGAGAATTGTTGGGTTGGGCCTTCATTTGGATAGGCATATTGAGATGATGCATGAGTTGCAAAAATAAAAATAAAAAACTGTGATATCATGCATATGAGATATTCAAATGATTTTAATGGCAATTCTTATTATCTATTTCACCTGGGGTTCGCTCCTCAATGGAAATATTCGTACTAGACATGAGAAATGGCCATCTTTCGTATTCCTTTCACAAAATAAGAAATTATCCTTTGCTACCCCCTTTGAGCCTATTGGATTCTTGTTTTTTGAATGAACCTTGACCAAGGATCACCCTCCACATTGGGAGGCAAGTATGAAGAATTATCTTTCTATGGAGGGTCATACGTTTGGATCATATTTCTACACCATGAAAAGAATGCTTTATGTCAGGGCGGCAAATATTGAAATGGATTGAGTTTCAATTTTTCAAACTCACTTTATGATAGGAAAGTCTATGAAAAGAAAAAAGAAGAAAAAAAAAGAAAAAAAAAAGGAAAAGGAAAAGAAAAAGAAAAAGAAAAAAAAAAGGAAAAGGAAAAGGAAAAAGAAAAAGAAAAAGAAAAAGAAAAAGAAAAAGAAAAAGAAAAAGAAAGAAAAAGAAAAAAAATGAAAAGAAAAGAAAAGATCGCAAGATGAAATCCTCATGAAGAAAAATGATCCATGTTTGATGAGAAGTAGAAATGATGAAATCCTTATAAAGAGAAATGATCCGTGGTTTGATTACCTTCAAAATGAAAAGAAAGATATGAGATATTTTGAGATGAAGAAATGATCCTTGGTTTAATTACCTTTAAACACATTTTTGGGCCTAATTATCCTTTTTTTTCATAACCCCAAACCTTGGCCTAAATTACAAGCTTGAAAAGTCCATTTTGATCAAGTATGAATGTTTAAGTTGAAGAGTTTTTCCTCAGATTTTACCTCATCCTTTTGAATTGTCATTGAAGAAATTTGAATTCTCAAATGCATGGTAGAGCAAAAAAAAAAGGAAAGAAAAAAAAAAAAAAAGAATGAAGCTCTAGGGTGAAAACCCAAAACGGGCAGTCTAGAGCAAAAATTTGAAAGCAACTCTGCATAACTGTGCCAAGGCCTAACAAGAAGTACAAAAAAAATGATATTTTGAACCCACCAGGAAACACCGAACACTTTTGAGAAACTTAAGAAGGTCAACATCATTTGGATGACTTGGCCCGAAATTGAAAATCCTTTTTCCTTTCTTGTCCAAAATTTGAACCCATCATAGATAGTCTTGACATTTGTTGAATTGCTATATATCAAGAAACTTAGAAAGAGTGCTAAAATAGATTGTGTTTTCAAAATAAAACTTTTTGTGAAAACCTGATTGTTGAAGGAAATTCATTGTGAGTTTAGATGAAGAAACATTGATTTTTCCCTTATGTGATGAAACCTCCCTTGATAACCAAAACCTTGACAAATTGGAATACTCAATGAACCAAATTGTGATTCACCTTATCCATTCTTGCAGTAATCACCAGTTTTTAGGAGATCCAAAGTTGCATTTTTTGTTTAGAAAATGGAAACTTGATTTTCCAACATAGAAACTTGATATGGGGCAATTTTCATAGGGGCGTGATTGAAAAATGATTTTTGGGCATATTCTTTCTTTTCAAAGAATTTTCAAAAGATTAGAACATGAAAACATTCAAGTTTGGAATGATATATATTTGAGTTTTGAACCAGTATGATGAGAGTGACATTTTTGGGGGGCAAAAATGAGAAGGTTTTTTTACCATAATGAGAGGACTGGTTTCTAGAATGGGATCTATTGAGTCGGCAAATGGCAGAGTATGCTCTTTTGCATCATTTCATTGAAGATTTTTCAGTTTGAAATTTGAATATGCTTGAAGATGACATTATGGGAAGAAAGGAAAATATGATGAGAATAATGAAAGAGTTTGGAAATACATCTGTTTAAAACCTTGGGACTAAACGAGATGTCTTTTTGAGAAAGAAAAGGGTGTTGTGATCATCTGATGAAATTAGCGGAGATCAACCTGGTCCTAAGTCCAAGCGTTTAGAAATTGAAAAATGACAAAACGATGAGCTTGAGTATCTTTTTGTCATAGTTAAAGATTCATGATATTAGTTTGCATTCCATCACATGACATTCATTTTATATAATTGCATTTCATGGCATTCATGTCATTCATCGCATGGATTTAACATATAAGAAAGATTTTATCTTTTGAAATTTGAAATTAAACTCTTTTTAAGGATGGTTCTTTTCAAGGTGAAGTATTGAATCTCGATTGAGGAAGATTTTCAGGGTAAGAGTTTTGAGCATTCAGTTAAAGAACGCATAAAAAGTGGTATCTTTTCAAAACCTCCATGTAATTTCTCAAAGCCTCCGGGTATCTTTTCAAAGCCTCCGGATAATTTTTCAAAACCTCCAGGTAATTTTTCAAAGCCTCCGGGTATCTTTTCAAAGCCTCCGGGTAATTTTTCAAAAGCTCCGAGTAATTTTTCAAAATCTCCGGGTATCTTTTCAAAACCACCGGTTAATTTTTCAAAACCTCCGGGTATCTTTTCAAAGCCTCCGGGTAATTTTTCAAAGCCTCCGGGTATCTTTCCAAAGCCTCCGGTTAATCTTTCAAAGCCTCTGGGTATCTTTTCAAAACCACCTGTTAATTTTTCAAAACCTCTAGGTATATTTTCAAAACCTCTGGGAATCATTTTACAAGAACCTCCGGGTATCAATTTAGAACTTTCGGATAAATTTTTTCAAAGATCTCAGGAGTCTTCTTTTTTAATTTTGGTATTTAAAGTTGAAGCCTCGGTGGAGGAGTATATTTTTATGTTAGGTTTATTTAAAGCTGAAGCCTCGGTGGAGGAGTATATTTTCATGATTAGGTTTATTTAAAGTTGAAACCTCGGTGGATGAGTATATTTTCACATTGGATTTATTTAAAGTTTACGCCTCGCTTAGAGGAGCTTTTCTACGATGAGATTTTCTTTAAGTACATAGGTCTTTTAATGTTTGAGAACTTAGTAGGGTGTCTACGTCTTTGCACATCCCCTGTTTCTCAGGGAATGCACAAAGAGGGGCAACTGTAGACACCGGATTTTATCCGGGTTGTAATCTGAATTTTATTTTTGAATTAAACAAAAACAAACAAAAAAAAGAAATTCGGATAATCAGAAAAAAGGGAAATCAGGTTGGATTGAACTAAACTTGTTCTTTAGATCAGGATCAGTCTTTGGAAATAAAAAGAAAAAACTCTTTATCAGATTAGATTTCTAAACCCAAGTAAACTAAAACTCTCTTGTAATTTTTCCCTATTTAAAGAACCTTCAGATTCAACAATAGGAAGTCATCAGAGAATCACACAATTTCGGAATAACACAGGGGAGAAATATACAATTTTCGAGCAAGATCAGTAGAAAAAAATATTTTTTTGTGAAATTCGAAAATTGTGATTCTTAGTGCTAGGAGTTGTTTCGAAGAGTGTTTAGTAGTGAAAAATCTTGGTTTTAATTAGACGAAGCTTAGGTTGAAGTTTGGTGATCGTTCGGCGGCCAAAGGAGGAGATCGAAGAGGTTGAAGTTGCGACTTTCAAACTTAGATTTAGGATTATCGGGTTAGATTCGAGAAAAACTAAGTTGATTTTTGGAAAGAGGAGATCGAAAGGAATTTTTAGAGATTTTTTGGGATTTTTTTGAGCCCGAAGATCGGCGACGCGAGGAGCAGCGACGACGGTAGCTGGCAATGACCGAAATCTGGGAGTTTTTCTGGGTTTAGTTCTTGGTATTCTTCTTTGTTCTTGAGCATTGTTAAGAGAGAATAAGAGTTTTTTTTTTTTAGAAGGTAAGGAAATTTGACCCAAAAAAAAAAATTGGCATTTAAACCAGCATCCGGGTCAGGTCACATGAGCCACGCTGGGCCCGACCCAGTTGCTGGTTGCTTTGTTTTTTTTTTAATTATTATTTTTGTTATTTCTTTCTTTTGGTTTCCTTTTTCTTTCTTTTGGTTTCCTTTTTATTTCCTTTTACTTCTTTTTGTTCCCTTTTTGTCATATCTTTTCTTTTAACGTTTTTTTTTTATTTCATGTTTTATTTTAATTATGGGTATTTCTTTTATATTATTTGTTTAAATATTAATTATTTATTTATTGTGACTAATTTTATTTTTAGTTTTAATGTTTGCAGGTATATTTTTATGAATCAACTTTGAACGATTTATTATTTATATGACTATTATATTATTAGTTTTAATTACTATTATTATATTATTATTATATTTTTTTTACTATTATTTTTTATTAACTCTTATATTATTTTTTTTACTATTATTTATTTTTACTATTATATATATTTTAACCATTATTATTTACTATTAATTATTTTTAACTAGTATTTTAATTTTATTTTATTATTATTTATTAATTATTAATTTGATTATTATTAGTAAGATATATATTTTTTTATTTATTAATAAGATAAGTTTTTTAATTGAGGATTAGTTATTTTTAAAATTAATAAATTGAGATCTTTTCTAATGATGAAATTCGAAGAGATCACGAATGGTGGATTTCTAAGAAATTTCTAGGTGAGAGAATTTTTTTTTAAATTCTCCAGAATAAATGGAAGGATTTTTAATCAATAAAGGTCAAAATTTATTTTTTTGCAATAATTAATTTTTAATCTCTTTTTCTCGAGATAATTTTTCATAATAAATGCCTAATTAAAATCGAATGATAAATTAAGATTTTTTTCGATTATGAAATTCAAGAAAGTCACGAATGGTTGACTTTTGAGAAATTTCTAGGTGAGAAAAATACTCTTAAAAATTCTCCAGAACGAATGGAAGAATATTCTAAGAGAAAATTTTCGATATTAAAGATCATAATTTATTTTTCGAACAAACATTAATAAAAATGTGGATTAATTTTGGAAGATTAATTGAAGAGAAACAATTTTGTTGAATAATCTAACTTTTCCGACGACGGAGCCTCTTCAATAGAACGAATGGTTTCTTTTGAATACTCTAGAGGTGAGGAAATATTTTTTAGTAATTTCTCCAGAATGAATGGAAGGAAGATCTAAAAAATAATTTTCGAGATTTCTAACTTTAACAATTAAAATGAAATGGGATAGATAATACCATTTAATTAAGACTTTTTAAGTATCACAAGACTAATTAGGTACTATCTCTTAGATAGGCGTTGTGAGGGTGCTAATCCTTCCTCACACGTAACCGTACTCCCAAACCTAGTTCTGATAAGTAGACCAGAACCTATTCTTTTTAAGATGCCTTAGTCAAGCTTAGGATTACTTTAAATATGATAGATTTATAAAGGTGACTAATCACACTTAAATTAGATGATTAGTGGCGACTCCATTGATTTACGTCTAGCATGCTGAATTCGTATTTGGCACGTTATGACCATATACACATATATATATAAAGTATATACAATATTAGTATGTATATGATTTTAGTATATATATCTAATATAAATACTAAAAATATAAAAGGGATATATAGAATATTTAAGGGGTAAAATAGTAATTTTGAAAGACGGGTGGAGCAGAGCAAGAATTTACCAAAATCGTCTTGCTCCATCCTGCCCTCACTTTTCAAAAATAAAAATTAAAAAAATCCTATTCGAAACGGATCAGATTTTGCCATATCTAATCGTCGATGTATCAAAAATGAACTCATCCGCGGATTGCCTAAATATTTTTGGGTTAGCAAAAAAACATGTAAATACTCATAAATATTAGTTAATATTTAAAGATGTTATTATTGTCATTGATACTTTAACATTGCAAAGCAACAATGCATCGCATACAAATAACAATGGTACATACCATACCAGATCAATATGTTCAGACAAAACATGGGTCATGTTCGGTGTACTTATTCATCTAACAATCATCTAGATGTCTAACTCAAGTATATCCATACGTTAATTTATAAGATCAATTGTTTACTTCACAAATAAGAGCATAAACACGTACCTGTCTAAACAGTTTTTATCAATATTCATTTCTAGATAAAACCTCGACTAGGAACATTTTAGAAATAGTGCTTTTATGCGATAAGGATCTTATAATTACAACTTTCTTGTAATTCCTTAATTAATATAAGTAATGATTAATATAACATGTATCTCATAGTCAATCCGAATGGTCATAAGGCATACACTAACAGGTTTATTCTCACGTTTTTGTCTTTTGAGAAAAATTACTCGACAAAAGAAGGATATATTGACCCTTGTTATATACAAAGTCACAATCCAATTTTTAGCTATTAAATGTGAAATTATTTCTCTCTCAACACTAATTCTCTAGTCAAGAGTGTTGATTGTGTGTACACTTAGGGACGGTACAAAATCCCACAAATGATGTGTTGATGCAACGGATCAATGCTATTGATTCGTAAGAATTGTTGATATGAGATATTGTCTATTCTGAAAGTTTGGAGGCCTGCCTTCACGATTTTTTTTTTTTTTTTTTTTTTGAAAAAAAAGAGACTAGACAAAAAAAAAAAAAAAAAGTGACCGTTTCTTAGCCATAGTTAAATTCTTGACTATTGATCTATGAAATGCCTAGGTTCTCTTTTGCAAAGGTGAGACCGCCCCATCCACCCTTAATTCCGTCCATGCAATTGTCATATTGTCGAAACTAGAACAGCATAGCATTACTCTTTTCAACATGTTAAGCCTTTTATACTGACTGAAATTGATATATGCCTTATTATTTCTTGCCCAAGGAAAACCATATAGGTTGTATACCAAATGATATGAAAAGAGATCCCCTGAATTCGGCTCAGCAGCTCGCTCATTCCACACATCTTTTTTCGAGGATCCCAAGCCATTGAGAACTAAAATTATTAATACAATCGAGTCTATCAATGGGCAAAAAAATTTCATCTGCCGAGCAAATGAACAATTTTTCACTTGCTATGCAGATCAGGAGTAGATCTGTTTAAAAGTCGGATTACTCATCAGATCCGAAAGGTTGATTAGAATTGAGCGGGTCTGGATATGAGTTTTTATAATCTGAGCTGGCTCAATCCAACCCAAATTATTATTTTTTTAATAAAAAATAATTTTTTATTTACATTTAATTCTAAAAATATTTAAATATTAATATAAAAATAAATAATTTTTAAATAATAATATGGGCTTTAGGACTTGAACAGAACTTGGGTAAGAAAAATAAAAAAAAAATTGAACCGCGATCCTACCCGATTGACCCATGAATAGATCTAATCAGGAGGATAAAAGGTTTATGATTTTCCAACAATCCATTTCTATAAGAGGGTGTTGAAATACTCTCTTCACACAACTACTTGATCTATATTTCTTAATGGGTTTTGCTAACGAGTATCCTTAGATCGCTCTTTAAGTTTAGTTAATATATTATTTATAGTAATAGCATTGTATTAATTACAAAAATTGATAATTTTATTCATCATTTCCAATGCATTGGGTACAGATATTACTACATATAGTAACTTTAAAGAATACACTTAGGGCACTTGTTAGCAAAATCTTTTTTTTTTTATTGTTGTTTAAAAATACAATTTGATTGATAAAAAATTTATAGTATTTAGCAATTAATAATTATTTAAAATATATTTAACATTTCTACAAACAATAGAGAATAATAAATAATGGAGAATTAAAAATAAAATTGAAATATATATAGAATAAAGAATCACATTTTCATTTTGCCTTTTTTTTAAAAAAAAAAAAAAATTAATGAAGTTAATAAAAGAAAATGGAATGAGCTTGTTAGTGAGAAAGTGAAACAAAGTTAAGACTTAAAGAGGATATTAAGTATATTATATTTTTTTATGGCTGAGGATTTGAGGACTTAAAAGTATTAAACAGCCCAATATACATTTAAGCATTTCCAACTTCACTACCAGGCATTTCCATTCAACTTTCTACTTTTATATATATATATATATATATATATATATATATATATATATATTTTCTCAGTCAAAAAGATATCTTTATTTCATTAAGAACATGTTTACAGAAAAGTAACAACCCCTTACAACACCCATTCAACTCATACTCAGTACATCCTTATTAGAGCACCTACATTACAAGCATGCAAAAAACAAGTTCTCTGTATCAATCACCACTTTAGCCAGTGAATTAGCAAAAAAGTTAGCTTCCCTGTAAACATGTACCAAATCCACCTATTTGATATGAGATAATCAATATTGTTAAAATTTTCCATTCCTTCTCTTCAAAGCTCTCTGCTTCAGATTTTTATATCTAAACCCCCATTCCAAACTTACCAAAAATCTATCAAATTTGCTCCTCTTCGAACCTTTCCCATACCAAGTAACCTTTTTATCATGCCACAATAATTTCCATTTTAAATGCTTTTGAATCCCAGTCACAAGCAACCTCCGCAGGACATCATTTCCATTCAAAATTATCATCCAGCCCAAATCTTTAAATGCCCCAATAATCACATTCACTTAATTTAGATTCCTAAATAAGAATCATCTCCACATAATGGCAAATTACAAACTTTTTCACAATTTTTCCTTCAGACCATTAGACAACCCTCTAATGTTTCATGATAGGATTCTCACCTTTTGAACTCAAATACTCATTCACTCCCACTCTCCCCTCCCCCACACACACCTGGCACCTAACACTCCTCCCTTTCTAAAAGAACAACACAAACCAAATGCTAATCACACCCTCATTACCGATCACCCACCCTTGATTTAATTTTCTTCTAATTCTGCTAATGGCTACCTCACAGTGTACCTTCCCCTCAAAACCATGAACATTTTACAATCTCAAATCAACAAAGAGAGACCCATCCCACTTTTGGACACCGAGATTTACGCCTTTACTCTCCCCCAAACCGCACAGAAATACCAAAAACAATTCTCTCTTTATCGTCTCTTCTGTTTTTCTCTTTTTTATATATATTTTTATAAAAACTCAACAAAGTAATAATGCTGAAACTATAACATTTCTTCTTGTCAACATCACCATCCCCCGACCCCACCTAGCATCTATATTATCACCGTCAACATATAAATATATAATTATCTCTGAATAAAAATTTAAAATTCCATAAGAAGGATTAACATTGTAACATATACCTCTTAAAATATATTTAAAAAATAAACGAGATATCATATATGATAATTTTTTAATTTCGTTTGTGAAATTAAAATATTTCACTTTTAATTTATCAAAAATGAACTCATATATATATATATATATATATATATATATATATATATATATATATTAATCGGGCTAGCTCGACTTTTTTGTCCAAGACCAGATCCAATTTAGTTAGGCCTTAACTTTTTACTAAGCTCACTTACTTGGCCTTATTCATATAATGTGATTCTTGATAACTCTATTAAAGATCATAATAATTTATTAATCTAATAAATTGTCAATTAATAAACCCATTTGATAATCTTAATGAAAGTTACCACACAATCATATCATTTTTATTTATCCAATTGGATTCCACAAACATTCTTTGAGCCACACTCAATTTCTCAAAGCTTTTTAACCTCACAACTTCTTAACATCTTACAAATACTAACAACATAATATATATTTACCTTAAGAGATTCACCAATAAAATAACTTTTAATAAAGTATTAATCAAACTAAATAAGATAAATATAACAATAATAAAAATATAAAGCTTGTTTTAATTCGAACAAATCTAAATTTGTGAAATGCAAGTTAATTTAACCACACAAGGAAATGGAAAATAGTTGATTATGAAGTCAATTAATGGAAAATCCCATCACAAAGTTCTGGATATTCTAACAAGTTACATTATATTCTTCCCAACTTTTATAATTATATATCATGATTTAATTGATTTTAAACCAAGCTCTTAATTTCGGTGTGCTTATTTTAAGTTGTGGAAGCTTGAAGTTTTTGGATGAATGTTATGTGTTCCAGGCTTCTCTTTTGAGCGATAGAATTGCTTATTTTCGGTGTGCTTTGGATTGACTTAGACCTACTCAAGGGTCCGACTACTCGTCCGGTCTGGTCTGAGTCAGGCATGGTCAAGATAATTTTGTATTCGGGCCAGCGTGGCCCAATTTACTGTTTGTATGATAAAAAATATTTGATTTAAATTTAATTATAAAATTATATAAATATTAATATAAAAAAAAAAAACATTTTTTTAATATTTAATACTTGAGAAACAGTGAAATAGGCTTGCGGGCAGGGCCCGAAACGGGCTTGGGTAAAGAAAAAAAAATTTCGAGCCGCAGCCCTGTCTGACCTATGAGCAGGTCTAGATTGGCTCTTCAGTTTTTGGTTGTTTTGAATTTAAATACTTTGTTCGGACTTTAAATGGAAGATGAGTTTTTTGAGGTGCTCATGAGCCCGGCCGCGACTCGATTTTTTTTCAAATTCTAAGCCCAGGCCTGACCCTAGACGGGCCCGACCCGGCCCATAAACTCGAATTCACTATTCATTTTAATAAAAAAATTTTAATATTTTTATATATTTTTATAATTAAAATTAAATTAAAAAAATATTATTATAATAAAAAAATATTGTTTCGAACCGGGTCGGACCGGATCAAAAATATCCTACCGGGCCGAACGGGCTGTCCGGCCCTTGAGCAGGTCTAAGTGGAACTCTTATCTCTGAGATTACTAATTTTGCTGACTTAACTTGAATCGATTCGGATGTTTTTTTTTTGTTTGGTATTATTATGATGTTCTTAAATCATCTTGGGTCTTCAAAAGAGCACTTGGAAGGATTAATGAGATGTGGTCACTTTTGTTTCTTGGGGGTTATTATTTTCATTTTTTTGTTTAGTGATTTGGTTTTGAAATTTTTTGTATTTGGGATATCTAGAGATTATGAGAATAACATTAGAAACATTATAAATCTTCTTTTTAATGTGCCAGTATCAAAAACTATCTTCTTTTCTTTTTCATGTGCCAATGTCAATTAGATATATATATAGACAGATGTGCCACTATATATATATATATATATATATATATATATATAGTTTTTCTTTTTGGCAATGGAAGCCGAAGTCATCATTTTCTTTTAATTGAAATAATAGATAATTTCCACCTTGTTTGATCCATACAATCTAAAATGACCAATAAAAGAAGAGTAAAAAGTAATATTTTACATTGAAATCATTAATTTGGGTGGCACAAACAATCAAATGGGGTGAAATCCTACATACTATGCCCCATTTTTCTATTAATGTTTTAGTTTTAAAAGGGATTAATATGGAATAACAATGTGGAGATTAAATTAGACCTCACAATATTGGATACGACACGATTACACGACACGGAAAAATAATTAAAAATACGATACGATACGAACATGACACAACACAACAAAAAAAAAAAACACGAACATGACACGAATACACGAATGTCTCAAAATCTATATAATACGAATTATTAACGTATCAAAGTTTATATAAATATAAAATACCTTAAATACGATTATGACATGACAAAATACACGAACACGATACGGAAAAAATAATTAAAAATACGACACGAACATGACACAACACAACACACACAAAAAAAAAATACGAACATGACACGAATACACGAATGTCTCAAAATCTATATAATACGAATTATTAACGTATCAAAGTTTATATAAATATAAAATATCTTAAATACGATTATGATATGACAAAATACACGAACACGATATGGATATAGATATACGAATTGCGAGATCTAGATTAAACCAAGCAAAGCAATCCACTTGTGTGGAAATGGAAAGTCACAATTTGAAGTAATAATAAGCCACTCAACCACACCCATAAATTTAAGGGATGGAATTAATATGGAATCCACTTCGAAAGTCGCAATATGAACAAATTTTAAGTATCATCAATTGTATAAAATAAAATTCTTAATGGGGAGAAGTGGAATGGGGAGGAGGTTAATGGAATTAACCTCAATTGTATAAAATAAAATTCTTAATTGAATTAATATGGAATTTATTTTGAATCTCAGACCTGTTAGATATTACCTCTGAAGAGTAACTGCATGAACCAATTGAGTTAAGCTCCGAATTCATAATTTTTAGATTTAACTGTGTTAGGAAAATAACGTCACATACCCTTTTATAATATATTAAAAAAAAGGTATACGTGACAATTTTTTCACCTTAATATAGAATTTAAACTCCACTGATAATTTATATAAAAATGAGCCATATTTACGAGTTTTGTCATTGCAAATGCAATATTTCACATGCACATATTTACGAGTCTAGACCATCATCCTTTCTATATAAAGGACCTCCACCTATAACATTCCACACACAAACAAAAAGAAAGAAATTAATTTAGTACTAGAAATGGAGTACTGCAAGAAGCTTGGTTTTCTCATTGTTGCCATGGCGCTGGTTCTTGTAGCCACAGTGCCTCCAACAGCATTTGCTGCTCGTAACGAGGTTATGGCTTCCGCTGTTGAAGCAAGTAATAATAACGTTACTAACATCAAGAACGCTTTGGCCAACGTTTTCAAGGTTAAAAACGATGTCAACAGCTGCATCCCTAAAGGTGGGTTTTGCTTGTTCGATTTATTGGGTTGCTGTAAACCATGCGGATGCCTTGCAGGGTTTTGCTATGTCTATGACAAAGAATGCAACTAAAGAGCTGGAAGCATGCAGCTCCAAGACAGACCGGGGTATTAATGATCAATTAATAAATAATAATGTTCTATATTTATAGTTAAATAATGAATCTTCTTGTCTCCCTGTCTGTCTGATTTAGCTATTGCAAAGTTTTAAGAGTTGGTGTTTACTGTTATGTGGTTGGTATGGTATGGTATGCAAGGCCTTGTTGCTGTTGCTATGTTAAAGTGTCAATAATAACGTATCTACTCTATATTGCTTCCGCTCTTCATTTTTTTTTTTAAGTATTCGTATCCGGTCCGACGCATATCTTGAGATAGGTATGGAGATATGATTCTCAAAAAACCCTCCAAATATATGAAAAAACTTTAAAAAAACTTTTGAATATATCTTGACATAGGTATGCCTGTTTTATAGCTACTAATGTAGATTTTAAAAAGAATTTATCATTTTTAATAAAGATCGATCATTTTTTAAGGGGAGTCGATCATTTTTCAAGAGGGACCGATTCTTTTTTAAGAAGTAACGATCCTAGCTTAAAAAGGATTGATCTTTTGTAAGAGTGGTTGATTTTTTTTCAAAGTGATCGATATCCCTCTGTGTATAAATTTGGGCAATCTCGTGCGGACTTGGATAGTGTTTTTTACATATCAGGCCAACCTTGAACTAATATAATTTTTGTTAATATAAGGACTAAGCCATTCCCAAATCCGATCCGACCGATGGACAAATCTAATCACATACAATTCTCATAATTTTATTCACACATATTCATTTTACTTTCATGTGGTTTTGAATAAGTACATAGGGAGTTGTTTCCTTGCTCATTTTATAATACTTATGTGGGTTTAGATTTTAATTTCACCTGCGTTTAGGCAATTCATTGGTAGTTAATTAAACTTTTTATTATTATTTTTTTTTTTTAAGAAGTGAGAGTACTACAGTTTAAGTTAGGCTGAGCCCAACTTAAGTTGGTAGAGGTAGGCCGAGCCCAATTGAACCTTGAAAATCCAAGTCCTAGTCTGGCCATTTAAGTTAGCTTTTTTTTTTTAAGTCAATAAACTTTATTAATAAAAACTTTTGAGTTTGACAGGTTTAAGCTCAATACAGGCCGAGCCTGCCAGATCGCGCGGGCTGTCCGACAAGATAGTTAGTACATACCGGTGGGAGTATCGTTTTTGTTCTGGTACGTACGATACCGATGTGTTTTGGCATATCGTTTTGAGTTTACTGGTGTTTTTCATATATATTTATATATATATATATAACCTATTTTCAAGTTTCATAATAAAATATATATCATATACATATGTAAATATACCTCAGTTATCTACATAAATATATATTTATATGTAAATATAAAATATAAAATTTTAAATATTTAATATCCAAAATTTTTAAATATCAAATAAATATAATAAATATAAAAATATATAATAAATTATTATTAATTAAGTTCAATAGATTAATTTAATAAATATATTTATTTTTAAATATAATTATGAAAAAAAATAAAAATGATCATGATAGAAAAAATATTAGAAATTGATTTACAACAATCAAATAAGTGAAAAAAATTAAAATCTTGTATCAACCGATACGAACCGATACGTACCGGTGCTGATTGGTATTGATCGATACAGGTCGATACGATCGGTATGAACCGGTACAAAAACCGAAATGGTACAATACTGATACCATTTCGTTTTACCTTAAAATTGGTACGTACCGACTATCCTGCTATCCGATCCATAAGTAGGTCTACTTAAAACTCCACCACATCTAGCAGTTCTAGGATTGCCACGAATAAATCCATCACATTGATTTTTTTTTTTTTTTTAAATCATCTTGTGGGGTAAACGATCCATGCACATCACTTGAGATCCACCTGTTAGCAACTGGATTGAACCACCACATGGACTCATAAACAATCACCTCATCCTTTATAGCTTCAATCCATGTCAGGGAAACGTAACTCAACTAAAAACATGACTTCCTCTAAAATTTACTTACTTTTTCTCAAAAATAGACTCATTTCTAACTAACCATAACGACCAAAGGACAACAGCAATAGTATCTAACCACCAGTGCTTGACAATCACAAAAAAAAACTCAAAACAGAATAGGATGAACTATGAAAATGAACAAGGAGAACTCCATTGCACGCCCCACCATAACATAATACCATACCAATCAGATGAAATCAAGAATCTGTCTAATTTGCTTATCTTATTTCCTTGCCCAAACCAAGTAGACTTTTTACCAATTAATGCCCAAACCACACGGAAGGCCAAAGGCATCAGCCGGTTGTAGTCCCGCCCTCGCTGGAATTTTTGATCCATCAGCTCTCTTGCATTTTCATAAGCTATTTGCTGTTGATTCTGCAGTCATAATCCACAATAGCCATTGGCAATGAACTAAGAACATAACCAAACCACAAGTTCCTTCAATCCCAATCTCAAGAGAAAGACAGCAGAAATTCGGCCCACAAAAAGGGAAACCACCAAGCTTTCTCACTAATAATTGAGGACATCCAGGCTTCTCATTGAATTTCACTTGCAGATAAAAAGGAATCTGCTGCAATTATAATCAAGATTGCACCCCTTATTCCAACTCATAAAACAGTAAGTCTTCTTTACCGGCTTCCAAAGACACACCATTACTTATCCGAATATCGAACGGAGAATCAAATATCATCAAATTTGTCGTCAAAAACACAATGAACCACAAAACATTGAGTTGTTGCATCAATCTCTCAAAATACAGATCCAATAGATTACATCTTTTGAAGAAATCTCCTGCTATAATCACCCCAATCCTTGAAACTAAAGCTATTAAAATTCCTCTACCAATAGAAGATGTTAATAGAAAAACACTAATCTAACAAGAAATAACATTAATCACAAATCATAATTTGCCCCCACAAAATCACTCGCATGCAGTACAAGTCATAATCCATCCGATCATGCTTTCTGAATCATAACATCAACAAATATATCAAAAAGACTCTCTCAAAACGGTCCATTTGAATAGGCGGTGAAATTGATTTCGGTGAGATTAAAAATAAAGGTGGCGGTGAGATTGAGTACTGTAACGGTGAGATTAAAATCAGTGGTGGAAAATGTGTTTGGATTCAAACGCAATGGTGACGGTGAGGTGAGGTGAATTATAGTGAGAAATTAAAATGACCATTAAAGGCATTAAATTAAAATATGTATATATATATATATAAATAATTACCATTAAAGGCATTAAATTAAAATATGTATATATATATATAAATAATTAAAATTATATTTATATTAATAAAATATATATTAAAATTATATTTATGTTAAATAATAATTAAAAAATTTAAATATATATTTATTTTAAAAAAACAAAATAATTAATTAATTAATTAAAAACCTGAAATTAAAAAATTAAAATTTAAAAATTTTAAAAAAAAAATTAAAAATTAAAAAAAAAAAAAAAGAATCAATGAAAGGGGATAAAAGGGAAATTACCTCCTCCGGAGTTAATCCAAACACACCTCTAATAAAAGTGAAACCAATTGAGGGAAAAATCTCTTCAAATTTGCTTTGGATCCCACTAGACTGGAGTACCAGTGGGATCCAAATAGACCCTAAATCTAGTTAGCACTGCTTACCTTTTCAACATATTCGGCTATAGTAGAGTTGTATATATTTCCTAATAATGACATAAGATCAGTAGGCATAGTAGTTTATTACCTTATCAAAGTAATCACCAACCTTGTACATCAAAAGAGTAGTTTGTCTTCTGGAAACAAAATAAGCAAGGATAATCAACTACCCAACAAAGATATATATATATATATATACTAGAAAATTCGGAATTAGAAGCTGAAATTTTTGCTTTTTTTTTTTTTAAACCATCAAGCAAGGACCATTGAAAAATCTCCTCAAAGTCCTAATCAAACTCTGGTATAAGAGAGATTTACTGCAAAAATGAAGCCAAAAAAATGTGGGTCTAACAAAAATAAATGAAAGAGCCCGTGGCTGTAACCCATTCACTTGGATTTGCAGTGGGACCAAGACGTCTCGTCTATGTACAAGGCCCTACCAAAAAAGCTTAGACAACCCCATCAGCCATCAGTCCAGCTCTGCTAGTCTGCTCCATCCATGATCTTTAATATCTATCTATATATCTCCTTTACGATTGTGGAACAACAACAGTTTTAAGTCATGTAATAATTTTAAACACGAGACACGAAACATGATATAAAAAAAAAATAATACGAACACGATATGAATATATAAATATGTTAAAATTTATATTATACAAATTATTAACGTGTTAAAATTTTTATAAATATAAAATATTTTAAATACGATTATAACATTATAAAAAAAATAAGACACAAATAAACAAATGATCAGATTTACGTTCAAAAGGCATGGGAGGCACATGAATTTGTACTCCTCTACATGGATTTGTGCTCCTATCAGTGAACTTTGCTCTAAAAAAGTGGAAAGTGTATGTTTCAAAGTTAAACTATTATTACATGTTTGAATCTAGGAAAAAACAAAATCCCATTAAGATTTTATGGTATTGTCCTCTAACTAGCTACTAAATTGAATTCCCTTCCCCGTTTTCATTATAAGAATTGAAAAACCAAAAAGAAATAGAAAAAGCTGTAGGAAAAAAAGATAGCACATTGATCTACTCCTTTATGGTCATATAATTTTCAAAACTAAGATTGTGTGCAGGGGACGAAGTCAGAAATATTATTAAGGGGGCCGAAATATATATAAATTATTATGGAATAGATTTGTCGAAGTGTTGAATTATCCGTCTAGTTCGATGTCTCGACTCGAAAGATTTTTAAACTTTGGGTCGACTCAGATTTATTTTTTAATTTTAATTATAAAATATCTTTAAAAATAAAATATAAAAAATAATTTTTTAATATTAAAAAGGACATCAAAGGCCAGACGAACTGGACTAGGCTAGGCAAGCAAAATTTTTGCTATCCAAGTTTGGTCTGACTCGATCCATGAACAATCTTATTATGAAAAATTAGATTTAAATATTACATATAATATTAAAATTACAAACAATATATAAAAATCTTATAACAAAATAAAATTTTTCATTTTTCAAATATTATGAATCATGTTGCATATGTAAAAAATTTAATAATAATTGAAATTTCGATGTCAAAGAAATTATAATCTAATTAAAATATGCATAAAATTATTTAATATTACAAAAGAAAAATATAAGATTACATACATTTAAAAAAAGTAAAATAAGCAATGTACAATTTGTATTAAATATTGTAATATTTTAACTTTATTTATTTATTTTTTATAGAATAAAAAATATTAACACAATAATTAACGTAAATGTATCTATTTGATTGATTGAATATGCAGAAAGAATTAAATTAATAATAATGAATGATGTATAAATTAAAAATGTTACCAAATTTATCATATCAAACTATAAATTTTACAAAAGGCCAAATTAAAAATTTACCTTATTTTTAAGTAAGGATAAGGTACGCTAAGACTTTTAAAATTTTGGGTGGCCAAATGTAATTTTACATATTTTTCATGTAAAGATAAAATACCTTCAACAACTTTTGAAAAATGTAGGGGGGGCAGATGTAATTTTACTTTTTTTTCATGTAAGGGTAGAATACCTTCCAACACCCTTTGAAAAATGTAGGAGGCCAAGGCACTTGTCAATATTTTTAAAATCTAAATGTTTCAATTCTTATAGTATTAAAAGAATTTGTTTTTTTATATATTAACAATGAAATTTTTTAATTTCACAAGTAAAATTACGAGATTGTCACATATTTTTTTAATATATTTTAAAATATATGTGTTATTAATTTTGCTTATAAAATCTAAAAATTTTATTGACCGTAAATGAGATAATTTCTATTATAAAATACGAAATATTGGTTAAGAATTGGGCTTTAAACATGAACTAGATTGGTGGCCCGCAAATTCGCGGGTCACTTTTTATTTTAAATAAAACTATGTAATAGTAAAAAATAATTAATAAAAGGAGCAATTTCAAGTTAAATAATATATAATACTATATTAATTAAAATTAATAATAATATTTATTATTAGAAATTGAAAATTTTAAATTTTTTCAAAAAATAATGAAAGGATTATCAAAGAATTAATTATTTTATTTGAACAATATAATTACAATTAAGTATAATTAACATTCATTTTTAATATCATAATCATTGTATTCAGAAAAATTATGAAAATATTTAAATTTTAATAACAAATTCTCACGTTATGAAATACTAATTTATTTTCATTTTTTATAAAAATTAATTGATTAAAATGTTTTATTATATTTTTTTCATTATTTCAAATGATTATAAAATTTGAAACTATTGTAATGTTAAAAAATTTAAAATTTTAAAAATAATTTTAATTATATTTTATTAAATCTATTTATTTTTAATTATTTTAAATTAATTGATCAAAATATTTTTTATTTGATAATTTTTTAAGTTGAAATCAATTCTTTCATAAAGACATGCATAATAATATAATAAAAATATAAAACCAATAACTTATAACATCATTTAACATAATTTTTTTTACCATTTAACCATCATAATATTTCTATTTTCATTCATACATCAATCCATCTCATATTATGTTCATTATTTTAATTTTTACTGGTCATTTATTGATACAATAATTTATAATAATAAAAAAAAATTAATCTTATTTTCAAAAAATTAAAGAATCAATCATTATACGACACGTGATACAAAATTGAGAGTTATGTGAATAGTATCAATTGGACCTGAAATTTTGGACACAACACGAGAAAAATACAACATGACATGAAAAAAAAAAATATAAACACGACACGAATATACGAACTTATCAAAATCGATATAAAATAAATTATTAACATGTCAAAATTTTATATAAATATATAATAAATTAAATATGTTTGTAGAATAAAAAATAATACGAATACGACACGAATATATAAAAAAAAAAATTCTTTCCTTCTTTTTCCATTTCCTGCCATTCTCTCTTTCTATTTTTTCTATTTCCATAAAAAAAAAAAAATATGAAAGCTTGCCACACACATAGCTAGCTTATAAAAACTTTGAAAGGGTAACTTTAATATTATAAATATATAATAAATTAAATATGCTTGTAGCATAAAAAATAACACGAATACGATACGAATATATGATTTTTTTTTTTTCATTCGTTTTTTTTCCATTTCCTGCATTCTCTCTCTATTTTTTCTATTTCCATAAAATAAAAATAAAAAAATAAAGCTTGCCACACACGTGGCAAGCTTATAAAAACTTTGAAGGGGTAACTTTAATATTATGTTAATGATATATATATATGTTAAGCCAATGAAAATTTTATTAAAAAATGAGTGCAAAAATGAGAAATCATTCTCATAGACTCATGTTAAAAGCATCAAAGATGTCATACAAACTCTGAAAAATCAAACCAATCCTGAAAAAAAAAAAAAAAGAAAGAAAAAGTACAACAAATATTCAACATCTCAATTAACCACACGTGGTCACTGAATAAAAAATCGGACTGATCAGTTGGTCGAACCAGTTGGATCGAAAATTAATGGTCCATCTGGTCCGGTATTATATATAAAATCGAACTTTTTTTGAACCGGTGAAAAACCGGTTTAAATAGTAAAAAAAGGTTTTTTTTTTAATTTTTGTAAGTGGTGAGATTTGAACCCTTAATTTTTTGATTTTATAATAAAGATCATACCATTAAACCAAATACATATTCGTATTAATTATTTAATATATTTATTACTTATTTAACATTAAAACTATTTTTATATATATTTAAAATCATTTTATCAAATCGACCGGTCCAATCAGTTGGACTGAAATTAAAGATTTGACCAGTTCGATTTCCAGTTTAATTTTTTCAACATTACATATAGTAATATCTCGAATAAAATAACACCAAATTATGTGAATGAAATAGTCAACCCAATTGCTTCCCTATAAATGATTTCAAAAAAGTAAACACCAAAATCTTTATAAAAAAAAAATTTCTCATCAAAAACCAAAAGTTCCAAGACCGATCACCAATAGTTCCAACAAAGATAATCGGTTACCCTTCTTGAAAATTTGACAATTTAAAACGATGAAGGGTCTTTTCATTCCAAAAGTCATGATTCCTACCGAGAGACATGATTTCTTATGAATACATACGAGTGTTCTAAGCATCGATCACTACAAAAAAAAATTTATTTTTATCAACATTTGTAAGTGTCGATCAAAAAATTTCGACAGATCCGACCACTTATGCCGGAATAGCACATGTATTTGTTGACATGAGTTTTCCCAACTTTTTTAACTGCCGTTATATGTAAAAAAAAACATTTTCATGCATTTTAAAGTGCCTACAAAAGTTATATTTGCATTAAATATAAATATTAATTTACATATTTATTATATGAGTTATGTTAACACTTAAAACTGCCTTTAAAAGTTAATAACCTTTAAACGCAATTTAAATTGCTGTTAAAAATAATCATTTACATAAGTACTATAAAATAATTTTATGAGCTTTTTAGACACTCTAAACTGCCCTTAAAAGTATTGTTTGTTTATCCTTCTTTTTGCAAATTGAATTTAAAGACCAAAGAAAATTGAATTTCAAGTTATTGGTTGTAAAAAAAAATAATTTTATTATACTCTTGTACAAAGTTAACAAAAAGTAACTTTATAAGAAAATATAACATCTTAATTTTCATGAGAAATTCTTAAGAAATTAGTTGTATAACATCAAAGCTAACAAAAAAAAATAACCTCATTAGGAAACAAATATAAATGCAGTAACTTCATCCACAAAACTCTCATCCTTTTAATTGATCTTGTATCTTTTGTTATTTGCTCGTATTGATCCCAAAATACTCGATGCATCAGAAACTTGCAATACAAAAATGAAAAAAATGAACATAAAAAACCCAAAAGCAAAACATATTGTAAACCGTTTAGTAAATATTTTCTCGCGGTAAAAGACATGCCTGACGTGAAAAGCAAAACATATTGTAAAGTGTAAACCCTTTAGTAAATGTTTTCTCGCAGTAAAATACATGCAATCTGGCAAGAAAAAAGGAAATTTCATAAACATAAATATATAGAATCTTTTGAACCTTCCATAATACAGGTTCGGGTTTTAAATCACTGAATTGCACCATAGGTGAAGCAGGATATTGAAACATATAAATTTAAATAATACGACTAAATAAATCATGGTAAGCATTTGTTTTCATTTATTAAAACAAGTATGGTTGCTCGTAAAAAAATCATCCTAACTTCTTTTTCCTCTTTTTTGGTGTGTTTTTGTGGATAGAACAAGAAGCTTTTTAAGGAATATGTTAAGTAAGCAGGGTTCAACAAAAGTCAGCTGTTTCAATTGGTCATATCTCATGTTTGCAAATTTAGAAAATTTGTCCAACATTTGGTTAACTTACTACCACATCCAAATTACTTCAATGATTCAATCAACAGCTACTTTCAGATGATACAGAACAGGCAAGACTAGATGAAATTACAGATGATACAGCATTACTTTAAAAGAAATTAGAAAACAGCTACATCTACCATCAAGCAGAGAACTATATGAGCTACATACCTTAGGAGGGAATGTAACTCCAGCTGGAGGACAGGTGATGTGCTTATGAGCTTTTGGAAGTCTATATATACAACATCTGGAAAGCAGACATCCAAAAAAAGAAAAGGAATTTAATGTATCTGTATTTAATAACCAGACCCACGCATATGATCAATAAACAGAAGAGCATCGATAATTGAAACTTACATGATTTCCATTGGCCAATATATCTTCCATGTCCTTGATTGGAGACCTGAATATATAGGAACATATCCTAAATTCACGATTAGCATGCAAAGTAGTCAAGACAGCTTGAATTCTAAATTATATCACGAGACTATCATTCCAAACAAAAACTAATTTGGACATTGAGTTGAAATCAGCCCTTTTTCCCTTAGGAAATAACTTTACACCAATCCCTTGCGAGCTTCATAAACACTGCACCATATACAGACTCAGACTCAGACAAGGGACAACCACTGCATCCTCTCATCTGCACACTATGGTACTTCAGTACTCCTTCCAAAATGCAGCTTCCATCCCTTGGGATCCATTTTCTTCTGTCAACCAAACATAAAACAATTTTACTTCCATCAAACATCATATTTGTATTAATTTCTTGTAAAGTCCGCAACCAACTTTAGGATAGTTTTACAACTTTCAAGGTAACTTTAGAGATATCTTCCCTGTGTTTATTATAGACAGCAAAAGCTGCATACCAACTAGAATTAAGATTAAAAGGAATAATACTAGAGTATAAAGCACAACTAGTTCAACAATACCAACATGCTGAATAAGCTTGTATGGCAGCGTATTCAAAGAAGAATAAAATTAGAATAATAGTATTCAACAGACTATCTTGATTTCAAAAACAGTCCAAAATAGCACTAAGAACAAATCATATGCTGAGCAATGTGATTCACTTTCCGAGAGCAGACAAATAAATCAACCCCGATTCGTACATATAGACTACAGTCTGGAGCAGGAACTTCTGTTTATCTCTGCATGATAAGGTTCAACTTCAGTTCTAGATATGAGAATATGATATATTGTGGAATATTGATAACAGCAACTAAATGGCTTACTGCTCTCTTGGGTTTTCTCTCCCAAATCAACTGTGCCATCTTTCAGGCTCTTAAAGCTGTAACTTTCATAAAATCTTTCATACTTAGACTCATTATCTACAAAGCATGATGAACTTTCATACTGAAGCACTTTTGTATTTGAAATATTCCCAATTGCATTACCTATTGAAGAAAATGCAACTAGAGGCAACAACAAAAGAAAAAAAGTGTAAGCTTTTCGGACCGGTCAAACATCAAAAATCATACTTGAAAGAAATGATCACTTGGTTGCAGTAAGATGCAAGTGCATTACCTCCGTACACACTACTGGAATCATCATCTGACTCAGACTCCATAATGCTAACAGAATCAAGCCATACTTCCCCTTGGCATCTTCCTGCAAAATAATTTCATTTCTACAGTTACAAACTGTTCGAAAAGGCAGTTGCTTCAACCCCATGAACAAATAGCTACCTTGTCTCATAGATTTCAATATTTAGGAAATACCTTGAAAATCTCTCCTAGTAAGGGCACAAAAGCGAAAAGTATTGAACAGGTTTCAAATTTGAAAATTCAGAATCAGAAGTTTCTAGGTCTCCAAATTCACAATACGTATTCTGCTTTACCTCCATTATACAGTAGAAGATCCGGTTTTAGTTTCCAAACGACTTTGGAATATGTAAGTCAAACTTTTCAACAAAAAAAAACATAAATTCACATATTCAACTAATAATCTCAAAAAGAGCTTAGAAATCGTCAATTGCAAATTTATCAGAAAAAAAGGACGTAACAATAAAAAAATGAAGAAAAAAAAAAAAAAAACGCACTGACCTAGGTTCTGGCACTCCCTTTTTTGCCTGCAGCTGTTTGCTTGACATCAAGGTTTTGGTCTTAAACACCATTTAGACTGTTTGCTTTACTCAATCCCAAATATTTCATGCAATTGCTTCTCATCATTTCTCTTTCTTTTTTCATTTTAATAATGTAAATTGAAGTAATGCTTTTGGAAGCTCAAAACTCAACTTTGACATGATAATCATGTTAGTATATGTCCTAGAGCCAATCAGATTGGATAAGAGATATACAGTTAATAATACAAACCCAGTCACTATACATTAGTGACACAAGATTTTCCTTCATGTTAGTATGATGATAAAGATTTAGTAAGTACTAATCGGATGAAGCCCATGGAACACAACGACCTTGCAAAGAAATTATTTATAATAGTGAGATCCTTATGCATCAAAGTCGTGTTCCTAAAATTATTCCTGGTCATCATATTGCCAAGACGGGTATTAGCAATGCTCAAAGACTAGTATATGTTAAGCCTACTTACTTGTGAAGTAAGACAACTGATCTCACGTCTTGTAGTATGAGGGATACTTGGGATAAAATGTAGGTGCTTGTCTGTTGAACAAGTTCACTGAACTTGGCCCGCTGTGAGAACTTCGTTTGGTACGGTCACTCAAGTGTCTATGGAAATGTTCTCACCTGCCAGTCGTGTAAATTAGTCCTCAGACTTGTAATACCAGGTCGTCTTGTATAGGGAGTGTCATACTTTGATTCCATCTAAACGGGTCCCAAAAAGGGATGCTTATGGTAGGGTGGTTTTGGGTATGACATAAGCCATACGAAGATGGATGAGTGATCCAGAGAGGATTCACCACTCCAAGTGACATCGGAGACATATCTCATTTGTTTTTGGCTTCGGTTAACTTGATAAAGTCTTCGGCCGAAGCATAATGGATTTAGGAGAAATTGTTTTCATATGGTTAACCATAAGCTGCAGGAACTAATGTGGATTGAACATGAGTAGACACTGCACTATGCTCATGGGCTTTTCGGGATATTCGGTGAAAGAACCGTATTACACTGATAGGCTGGTTACTGAAAGGTTTCAATGAGGTCACGTTAACTTCTTAACATTTGGGTGATCATGATGGGTTGCTAGATCCTACTCTTTATCTATGTGTATAAATTAATCAGATTCATTTATACGCATTGCCAACATGTTGGGAACCTAATGGGTCATGCACAAAGACGGAATAGTTGGCTAAAGCTCGGGATTTAATTAAGTAATGACTTAATTGAATAAAAGGTTAATTTGGAGGACCTAATTGAATAAGATTCAAATTAGGAATGTTAAGACATAAATTTGGATTTGAGACATCCAAATAAAAATGTCTTAATAAGACAATATGGATAAGGTTGTCTTAAGCAGACCATGTCTTAATTTAGACATGTCTTAAGACAAAGTTGTCTTGTTTGGACAATATGGATAAGGTTGTCTTAAGTAGACCATGTCTTTATTCAGACATATCTTAAGATAAGGTTGTCCTGGCTGAAAACAAGAAGTTGTCCGAAATTGGAAAAAGTTTCTCGTTTTAGAGGAGTTTGATTACTAATCAAATTTTGACTTCTCGTATTTCACTAAACCGAACATTGTTTCGATTATGTCAAGTCCGAGTTCGGCACTAAGAGTTAGTGTTTGAATAGGACTCTGTCACTTGTTAAATGAAAAAGTTTCACTTGAACAAGGACTCTGTTATCTGAGCTGGTTGAGTTCGATTAGGACTCTTAAGTATTTGGTTTTGAATCAAACTCTTATCCCTGTGAAACCAAGCTATTAATGGAAAACATAATCCGGGATAAGTTCGACCTCGAACTTAAGAGTTAAAGTCCCAGTCGAACATAAATGCTTGAAGTGAAAGAGTTTTGCTTCAACTAGGTTGTTTGGTTCAATCCAAGCACCTATCCTAAACTATCATGAAGCAAATTAACCTAGACACTATTAGAGAAAGGATTCGGCCATCCTTATGAAGGAAGAGTTTGTGTGAAGTTTAAACACTTGTAATTATCTATCTAAGTGTTTAAAATAAAACAAAAACTCAATCCTATCACTAAGGGTAATGGCCGGCCAAGAGTGTCTAACCTAGTGGAACTCTTTTTGTTCTTTTCTGCTAAAAGAAAAACTAGAGAGTGTTCCTTAGATGGCTGATCGATTTTTGGTGAAAATGATACAAGGAAGAAATTGTTCTTTCTCCTTTTTGTGTGAGACACATTCGACCAAGGCAAGAATCCATATTGCCGAACCTCTTTTTCTTCCTCTTGGTATGATTTCACTACAGCAATTTTGGGTTTTAGTGGCATTTTACTGGCGGCGTTTTACTTAAAAACTCCGTCAGGTACCGTGTTTTTGGAAAGAGATCGGCGTTTCTATCCTAAACGTCGCTAAAAATTAATTTAGCGGCGTTTGTAAGGAAGAAACGCCGCTAAATGAGATCAATTACCGGCGTTTAGAACAAAAAACGCCGCTAAATATTTCTCAAATTACGCGGGTTTTTTTTTTTTACCGTTAAAAAATTACCCGCCATTTCTGTTAAAAGAAACGCAGCGTTTTTATTAGTGTATTTAGCAGCGTTTGTTATAAAAAACACCACTAAATGTTCTCATGTAACGGCGTTTGTCTAAGAAACGCCGCTAATGTTACAATTTAGCGGCGTTTGTCTGAGAAACGCCGCTAAATGTATGACATTTAAAAAAAATCAAAGGAGAACATTTAGCGGCGTTTGTCTCCATAAACGCCGCTAAATGTTGCAATTTAGCGACGTTTGTCTTAGAAATGCCGCTAATGTTCTCATTTAGTGGCATTTATGGAGACAAACGTCGCTAAATGTATTACATTTAAAAAAATCAAAGGAAAACATTTAGCGGCGTTTGTCTCCATAAACGCCGCTAAATGTTGCAATTTAGCGACGTTTGTCTTAGAAACGCCGCTAAATGTATTACATTTAAAAAAATCAAAGGAAAACATTTAGCGGCGTTTGTCTCCATAAACGCCGCTAAATGAATAAATTTAGTGGCGTTTCTAGTATACAAACGCCACTAAATATTAGAAAAAATTGAGCGGCAAAATTTATAGCTTTTTTTTAAAATGAGATGAATAGATTTACAATTTAGCGGAAACAAACGCCGCTATTTGCTGGAAATATAATCAGTAACAGACCCTTCTTCCTCTTTACCCAAAACACAAAACTCATTTTTTCTCCCTCTATCTGTCCATCCTCTCACACCCACTAGCTTTTAGGTCAAAGATTTAAGCAAAATTTTGTTAATCTCTTTTCATTCCTAGAAGATTCTTGTTTGAAGGTAACAATTTTATGTTTTTGCATTTTGTAAATTGGAGATTTTAATTTAAGTTTTTGCATTTTTTTTTTCAGGTTCTAAACATTGAATTGGAATAGGCATTTCGACAGATGATGAAGCTTGGAGGTCAATTCTTTTACTTTTGCTTTTATTAACTTTAATCACTGGTTGTTTTACAAATTTGGAAAAAAATTTGTAATAACTTGTAATGTTAGTGCAGGATTGGCAATAGGAGTTTTGGACCTTGCAATTGTTATATATTTACAGGTACAAATTAAATTTTATACTACCTTGTCTTGTTTAATTTAAATTTTATTCCAATTGTTATATGTTGATTATTTTGTACTTTCTTAATAGAATTGTTGTATAATGATACTTTATAATATATTATTAAATTTTAATATATTTATGTTATGTATTGATTGTAAACTATAATGTAAATTTATTGAATAATATTATTAATTATAATTTTTAAATAAAAGAAATTTTTTTTTTTTACAAATTCTGGAAATTTAGCGGCGTTTTTATAACACAAACGCCGCTATATTTGTGAATATTAAAGAACGAAATTATAAAATTAGTGGCGTTTCTCGAGACAAACGCCGCTAAATGTTTCAATTTAGCGGTGTTTTTTTATCTACAAACGCCACTAATTTATTCTCAAATACCATCCGCTGCAGTCCTACGCTGGCGTTTATAAACGCCGACAAATATCTCTACAAACGCCGCTACATTAGCGGAGTTTTTATTTAAAATGTCGGGAAAATTCCCAATGTCGTTTTTCTCGACACTTTTAGCGGCGTTTTTCGAAAATGCCGTTAAATTTTTAGCGGCATTTAAAAAAGCCGCTATTATTAAAAAAAAACGTCGGCCATTGCAAGAAATCAAGGAGACCTTTTGATTGTTGATCATAAGATCAACTTGCTAGCACAAGGGAATCCCCGAGACCTTGTGAAGGTGCCAACAGCCGTTCGTGTGGATCACTGTTGGAGGCAAGACACCTGTGTTGCTCTTGCCCTCGGAGAAGCCATTCGGTGACTGTCAAATTGCTACCTTGTTGCAGGGATCGGCACACTCGAGATTACGAGTTCTCGAGTAGATATGAATCTGATCCTATTGGTGATTTAATGTTTTTAAATACCATGTATCGCATGTAAATCATGATCCAAGATCCTGCGGATATCCAGGTGCTTCTATATTTTGCTTCCACTGTTATGTATTTATTTTTTGTTATATGCATGATTCCAGACGAAACCCAACAGTGGTATCAGAGCCTAGAATCCACTGATTTCATGTGATTGTTGCATGTCAATTCTCGATGATAAGTATCTCAGATGCTTTGTGTGTCGATTTTGCTAGTTTCGGTTTGTTTGATTTCTTAAAAACTGTTTTTCATTAAAACTGTACATTCTGGTCAGCGGCTGTTTAATGGCTTAAATCAATTTTTAAAATGTTTAAATTTTGTTTTATGCAATCCGGGTTAAAGCCATAACATGCCTAAGTGAAACCGAGTCATTGCGGTGTCTAGAACGTTGTTTTTGGTATCTTTTTGGGGCTGTTTTTGGGCTGTATAAAAATGATTTTCTAAATGTTTTAATTCTGGAAATTGCATTTATATACTACCATTAAAGTTCTAAAATTGATTTGGGTTTAAATTGTTTAAACAAAATCTTTTACAGAGCCTAAAACGATGTTGGTGCAATGCTGAAATTTTATGGGCTGTTTTGTAGGTGTTCGCGTGCCTTGAAACTTCGAGCATAAGTGTGGAAGCATTCCACATGCTTGCTGGAATTTTAGGACAGAATATAAGGTGAATATGATTCATCTTTGATGGCTGGTCCGGGCATGGAACATGGCTGGAACGGCGGCAAAAGTTGCTGCACTCGTTGCAACCGAAGCGTGGTTAAGCATGATGAGGCAATTGTTGCCGATTTGCTTGCTGCCATGTTGGTGTGCAGCAGCCCATTTTTGGGGCATCCGGCAGCCACCGAAAGTGGCATATAGTGGCCTAATAATGGACGGGCAGCGGTCATCCGATGGCCAAAGAGATTGCCTACACTTAGGATATTAAGTGTTAGTCCTACTTCGAGAGGGAACTAGTTTCCTAGTGGGAGTGTGATTCCAAAAATTTAGGAGAATTAATTTTGGTATAATTAGGTAATTGTTACCTAACGAGAATGTAGTTCATAAAAGTTAGGAAGTTAATTAAAAATGTTTTAATTACCGAACTGTAATAGCTAAATAATATTATAAATGTCTCAAGTGAGTTTGTGACATTTATGCAAATGATACATAAGATCACTGGGTGATATTGGATATGCGTTTTTTATTCATACTTATTAATATGATTTTTTATTTTATTTTTTTGGATGTGCAAGGCATTCCTTGTTTGATAATTGTAGGGCCTGACGGTAAAACTGTAACCAAGGTAGAAATCTTATAAATCTGTACCAGGAAAATGCATTCCCTTTCACTGATGCCAAAGTGGAGTCGCTAGAGAAAGAAATGGAGGAGGCAGCAAAGAGTTTACCAAGATCTGAGTATCATGCAGGTCATCGACATGAGCTTACTTTGGTATCAGAAGGCACCGGAGGAGGGCCCTTTATATGCTGCGCATGTGATGAACAGGGGTCTGGTTGGGCTTACCAATGTCTGGAGTGTGGGTACGAGGTGCACCCCAGGCATGAGAGCTGTGGCCCCTGCAGGCTCAACTGAAGACGGGTGATCGTAAGCTGGCACTTATTAATATGATTATGTATGCATGAGGATGATTATGGACTAGACCTTAGTACGACTAAGAAATGTATGGTTAAATTTTTCTTGTTGGTATTTTTATAAATAGGGCCTGCAAACCCTGCTTTCTCTTTTCAAATTCTCGGATTGTTAAATTCTCTTCTCATCTAACTCCCCTCGAATGTAACTCAATGTTTCTCACAAAGATATGTAATTGTTATATATAGGCTTTGTAGATTTAGACTTAGGTTAGATTTGAATTTATGTAATTTCAAGAATTGTAAGGAGATCAAGGCGCCAAAGAGAAATGACCAAGGAGATTACCATCTAGGCTTGAGAAGACAATGTATAGTATCCCCTAGGAATTTGACATTATCACATTTCTTGGTAGTAAAATTATTAGACTCTATAAGCAGTGTTAGTAAAGTGACATATACCTCTTAAGATATAGTAAAAAAAATAAAAAATTAATTTAAAAAAAATAAAACATGTGTCAACCTCTTATTTGTTGCTACATTGTGATTAATTGCAGTGTTGGGCTGCTATTGTAATTTCTCTTATTTTAGAATTGGTTTGGCTTGCAGTGTTTTATGGCATCTTTGATGCTTTTAATGTGGATACGTGGAAAAAATTTCTCAATCTTGTACTCATTTTTTTAATAAAATTCTCAATGACTTAGCAAAGAAAAGAAAATGTGTCAATTTCTTAACCCACCTGTGAAGTTAAAAAAAAATTCACCGTCAGTAGGGATGACAATGGAGCGGGACGGGGATTGCCTTATCCACCTCCGCCTCACTCTTGCATGGATATGTTGAAAACTTCCACTTCTATGAATGTCGGTTACATCATAACCGCTGAACACTGCTCCACTCCGCTCCATCCCAATTTTTTACTAATTATTTTTAACTTAATATTGAAAAATTATTATAATTTATTCATGAATGTAATTTTAATATATATAATTCTTTAGTATATATATAAAATATATATACCTAATATATATATATATACTAAAAATATAAAAGGGATTTATAGAATATTTTAAGGGGTACGTAAAATAGTAATTTTAAAAAGCAAGGCGAGACGGACAAAGCATTGACTAAAACCGCCGTGCTTCATATCGTCCCCACTTTTTTTTTTAAAAAAAAAAAAAAAACTCTCCATTCGGAGCGAATCAATTTGAAATTAGTGAAACGAATCGGATTTTACCATTTGTAACTGTCAGTGTATAAAAAATGAACTTATTCGTGAATTGCCTAAATATTTTTGGGTTAGCAAAAAAACATGTAAATACTCATAAATATTGGTTAATATTTAAATATGTTATTATTGTCATTGATACTTTAACATTGCAAAGCAACAATGCATCGCATACCATACCATACCATACCAACAACATAACATAAACACCAACTCTTACAACAATAAAGGCAATTTGCGAATAATTGCCTTTTGCAATAGCTAAATCAGACAGGGACACAAGATCGATTATTTAAATATATATAAAACATTAATTGATCATTAATACCCCTGTCTATCTGATCTTGGAGCTGCTTCCAGCTCTTTAGTTGCAATCTTGGCCATAGACATAGCACCACCCTGCAAGGCATCCGCATGGTTTACAGCAACCCAATAAATCGAACAAGCAAAACCCACCTTTAGGGATGCAGCTGTTGACATCGTTTTTAACCTTGAAAACGTTGGCCAAAGCGTTCTTGATGTTAGTAACGTTATAATTACTTGCTTCAACAGCGGAAGCCATAACCTCGTTACGAGCAGCAAATGCTGTTGGAGGAACTGTGGCTACAAGAACCAGCGCCATGGCAATAATGAGAAAACCAAGCTTCTTGCAGTACTCCATTTCTAGTACTAAATTAATTTCTTTCTTTTTGTTTGTGTGTGGAATGTTATAGGTGGAGGTCCTTTATATAGAAAGGATGATGGTCTAGACTCGTAAATATGTGCATGTGAAGTATTGCACGACAAACCTCAGTTGCATGGAATAGTGAATGCACGTCCGTGGGAGTGTCGGGCAGTTCGCCCAGCCGGGCAGGTTTGATGTCATGATCTTAGAGAGGAGTCATGAATCTTATATCGACTGTATACTAGAATTCGACTAGGTATATAAGTGTTCACACCATCTTCAACCTGTGAGGCATCTTTCGTGAACAAAATCGTGAGGTCCAATGGGCCAAAGCGAACAATACCTTGCAGGGTGGTGTGGACCATGACATTTGATATCAGAGCCGGCTTTGGGGGTACTAACGATGTGCCACTAAGGACAGTAAGCCCTCGTTGGAGTGGAGGAAGATGTCATGGTCCTAGAGAGGAGTCATGAATCCCACATCGATTGTGTAGTACAGTTCGACTGGATATATAAGTGTTCATACCATCTTCAACCTGTAAGGCATCTTTTGTGGACAAAATCGTGAGGCCCAATGAGTCAAAATGGATAATACCTTATAGGTTGATGTCAACCATGGAACTCGGCCTGTATTGGGCAGGATTTTTCATGATCCGGACTCATTAAAATATTATTTTTTATTTAAATTTAATTAAAAATATATATAAATATTAATATAAAATTAATTTTTTAATTTTTTTTATATGATGAACAGTAACCCGAGTCGGACCATGGATAAGGAGGAAAAACTTGCCTCTTTCATAAACCATTCGAACAAAAGCATCAAACAATCATACCGAAATAATAAATAGTCCAAACCTGAAACTAAAGTTCATTTTCTAGTCTCCAATTCTATTAATTTTTGGATCACCATCTCATTTTCGCAATTTGCAGATAACTCCAACATTTTTCCCATTTCCCAAATGGCCGGAGCTTCATCTCTTATTTTAAACTTAATTACTTGAATTACAGGATTGTCTCATAATATTCCTTAAAATAAATTTAAAAAAATCAAAAACCTAATATAATAAACGAAAGTACATGTGCAGACCTTAAAATAATTAATCTTTTTGAGTATTTAATATGAGTTTTTGTTACCTAGTGCAATTAGAGTATTTTTAAGATTAATTGATATATTATTTATAATAATAATTCCAATGCATCAAAAAGTATACTTTTCTAATACGATAATCTTAAAAAATATTCTTAAAATTATGACATTGTTTAATAAAATCTTTTAATACAAGGTACTTGACCATCATCTTACTTTAGCAACATTTTTTCGTCTTGTAATTAAGGGAAATTGATAATGATCCTCAATAATTAATCCTTTTTTCTAGTGTTTAATTTGAGGTACTTGATCATCTTACTTGCTATCTTTTCTTCTTAGGGCAAAAAAAGTTTTTTATAAACAGAATTCGAGGTTAATTTTTGAGAAATTAGTAGATAGGTAATTACTTTACCAATCTTTTCTACTTATAAAATCCAGAATTCGTACCATTGGTTGCATTCAAGTGGGCATGAATGATTTAATAAATAAAAAAATAATTAAAAGTTTGCTATGATTAAGCAGTCTTCAAAATTAATTGATTCTGGCTACTACCTTTACACAAATTAAAAAGAAAAAATCATTTCTGTCGACCCCAATTTTGTCAAGAAATCAGCAAAAGCATTGGCCTCCCTGAAAGTATGCACAAATTCCACATGACCAATAATGTTTCTGAGTCTGTCGATTACTCGATTTCATTAAAAATCTATCAAATATTCCAAGGTCTGGAGCTGCAATTGCTTACCCAAGAAAGTGCAATTTTAAAATATGATTCAACTACGAACTCGAAGCGTAGTTCAATTGGTTCATGCAGTTACTTTTAGGAGGTGATATCCAACAAATTTGTATTTCAAATCTCAGCATCTACAATTTCATTTCTTACCCCTAAACTGTGATCTCTTTTGTAAAAAAAAAAAATTCGATTCAACCAGCAAAGCTTCTTTCCAATCCAAGGCGATAAAGAGAACATGTGCAAGGCAGTTTTGATTGTCATTATTTCAATAGCCTTGATCCAAAGCATACAATAGATTTGGATAAAAAACATAACCTCCTCCCCATCCCACTTCTTCCCATTAAGAATTTTGTTTTATACAATTGATGTTGCATGAAATTAGTTCATATTGTGTCTTTCGAAGTGGATTCCATATTAACTAGATTATAACACACTCATGTGGGTGGATGAGAAAAAAAAGAATTAATAAAAATTATGTTAAAAATAAATTGATTAGTGGGTAGTAGGTAGTTATTTTTAAGAAATAGGTAGTTTTTAAGAAAAAATTTGATAAATTTTTTCAAAGTAAAAATTTTATAAAAAATTGAAAATATATCAATATCCTTTATTTTATTATTTGATACAATAATTAATTTGATCTTTTTATAATTTCATCAACTGACTTGGTGTCACTTGACTCGTGACATCAACTCAATCATTCATTTTATAATAATATAAATTCCATCCCTCTAAATTTGCGCGTGTGGTTGAGTGGCTTATTATTAGTTCATAAGTTAGCCAAAATATCTTTTCCTCTCTTGCCGCTATTTAGTATTGGATAATTAGTCTAATTTTATTTTTTTTTAAGGATGAAAAATTGAAATCTATCTCGTTGAATAAAAAAAGAAATAATCTTTAAAAGAAAAAAAAAAGTATATGCCTTTCTTGTTTTTACAGATAAGATAAGATTTGTTTAATTATATATAATTTATATTTTCTCAAGGTTCTTATTCTTTGTTTCTTTCTAGTAGTATTTCCTTGTCTTTGTGGCATTAGGGAAAGTGCACATTTACATTTCTGACATGTGAGGATTGCTACTATAAATAATTACGGCCCAAACTTGATGTTTTTCATCATATTTGCTTCTTTCTTGATAAAAATAAAAATAATAAAAAAAATCTTAAAAAAAAAAAGAAAGAAAAGAAATACTTGCTCCAGAAACAGCAGGCAGCTCAAAAACACCTTCTTCACCATGTAGACCTCTAAGGCATGCATAATCATTAGGAATCAGATCTGTGCTGTCCTCCCATTAAACAAGATTATGCCTGACACAAAATTAAAAATTATTTAAATAATATTAATTATATTTGATAATTTCGAATACAATATAATTATACAACATAAACACAAAATAAAAAAATAATTAAAACACAAGATGATCAAAAAAAATGAAGACGGCACGAATATACGAATGTATCAAAATCTATATAAAACGAATTATTAATGTGTCAAAACTTATATAAATATATAATAATTTGAATATGATTACGATATAAAAAAAAATAACATAAACGTAATATGCATACACAAATTAAAAATAAAACAAAAAATATAAAAAATAAAACAAACGTGGCAAGTCATGATTAAAGCAATCCCTGTTGTTATAGATGTTATAGATAGATTAGGAGATTAAACTAAGCAAGCAATCTACTTGTGTGGAAATGGAAAGTCACAATGTGAACTAATAATAAGCCAGTTAACCACCCAACAAATTTAGAGGGATGGAATTGATATGGTATCCACTTGGAAAGTCACAATATGAACTAATTTCAAGCAACATCAATTGTATAAAATAATTTCAAACTGATAAAACACCACCTAAAATAAAATAAAAAATCAAACTCTATAAGAGTTATAATTAGGGGTGTAATCGAGTCGAGCCGAGCTCAAGTTGTAAGAAGCTCGATCGAGTTTCACTTTTAAAGCTTGAACTCGACTCAAAATAAAAACTGAATTGCTTGAGCTTGCTCGATTAGGCTAATTTACCTAGTAAAAAATGAGTTCGATTCTCATGCTCGATTTCGAACTCTATTATTTATGTTCGAGCTTGAGTTCGTGTTTGAAATGAGATTTTTAATACTAATTGAAAATAAAAATATATATATATTAAAAAATAAAAATAAAAACTTGATTAGGCTCAAGAGCTACTCGAGTGAAGCATTAGGATATTCAAATTCGACTCGCTCGAGCTCAACAATGATCGAACTGAATTCGAGTTTTTTTCGAGCCGAACCCGAGTAGCTTGCCAACATAGGTATCTCGTTTACGTACACCTCTCTTTAAAAAGACTAAACTTCTTGCCATTCAATGGTAGGCTCTCTCAAAACCAATAGCTCACACCAACGTTTAAGTGGTAAGTGACTTCAGCCCCCAAGATGAGGACAAATGTTCGAATCTTGAGAGTCATCAATATTAGAAGGGTTTTACCATCACGCTTTCCGACCCGAATAGAGATTAATTTTTCATCAACTATAAAATGAGAATGAGAACACTCTGGATTAATTTAGACAAAAAAAAAAAAAAAACCAACAACTCACATGAGTAACTATTTCTTATGAAAGCACCACATGGATTATCAACATTGACCAAAGCATGATATACCCAGAATGCAAAAAAAACATTAATGACAGAAGAGATATATCACCGAACCCACAATGCAAAATATAAACATGAAAGTCAGCAACATCCACACCGTTCGAAGAGCACTTCCTCTCATCATCTGCTAAAAAAAAAAAAACTAATATAACAAAAAGAAGTATACATGACAATTTTTTCACCTTATATATAAAAAAAGAACTGAAACTCCACTGATAATTTTATATAAAAATGAGCCGCATAAATTATTCTAAAACATTTTGTTATACTAAAAATAAAAATGAAATTTCTTGTAGTAATATAAAAATGTTGAGATATTCTCTCATTACTACTCCCACAAACATACATTCACTATTCCATGCAACTCAGCCTCAGGTTTGTCGTGCAATATTTCACATGCACATCAGTGTTTTAAATCGTGGTCCCGGATTTCATCGCGGACTCATTCGCGGTGTCGCGATTGCGGGTGTCGCGAACGTTACGTAACGTGTCGCGGTCGTGAATTTTCGTTCAAAAATCACATTTTCTTAAAAAACAATATATTTATACATTTTAATATCATATTCTATAATTCTAATATTTATCATGATTTTATATGAGTTTTATTTTATTTATAAAAATAAAAAACTCTAATTTTATAAATAAAATTTTCTTAAGAACGTAATATGAATATAATACCATTCAAGCATTATCAAACTAAGTCGTACAAATAAAATTATGAATAACAACAAACATAAGTTCAAGAAGTACCCATGATCCTCGCAGTTGAGGAAATAAAATCTCTCACAATAGTTAGAATCACTAAACTACTCATTCAAAACCTTCGGAGATGATCAAACTATACTAAAACAAGAAACAGAAGAATTAGGCTCAAAACAGAACAAAAGAACAAGACAACGGTGAGAAAAATGCAAATTGATATTCAGTTAGAATTAATTTCAAACAGTTGGAGTACCACAAAAAAAAAAATATATTCAAAGAGCATTTAAGAAAGCTAACAGCTATCCAAACAATTAACTGTGACCTAACTATAAATAAAGGTAAAAACACCAACAACAAAAAAATAGCAAATAGCACAAGATACAATATACAAGTTCTCAAAAAATATAAACCAGTTGTAGCCTACAACAGCCACCAAGTTGGCCCAACCTCAACACTCACCTCCACATCCACCAAACACTCCTAAAGCCAAACTAAAGCCAGAGGAGAGGATGATGCCAACACTCAAAAAAAAAATCTATGGTGAGGGATAGGGCTCAAAGGATGATGCCAACGCTCCTAAAGGCAAATTGAAGCCATTTTTTTGGGATAAAATTGCAACCAACCTTGATCACTCAATAGTATGAAATTAAGATTAAATCCAAATCATTCCGGTAGGTAACACAATTGGTTTATTGTTTTCCTTTTGCTCTTGATTGTAACGGATCAATATGAGATATTTGATACTACCTTTGCAAGTTTAATGAAAAGATTATTGAAACTCTGTTTGGGTATGCAGCTGTTAAACTTATTATATAACAAAAATGGCAAAGGAACGTTAAGTTGCGGCGTTACGCCGTATTTGGATGCTGTCGCAGCCGTTACGTAACACGTTTTGGCCGCGACAGTCGTGATTCGGATTCTCTGAAGTGTAACGCTTAAATAGCGGTTCGAAAAGCTCAGAATCCATTAAGATACGGCCATTACGTCGCGTAATATAGAACAATGATGCACATATTGCCGAGTCTAGACCATCATCCTTCCTATATAAAGGACCTCCACCTATAACAATATTCCACAAATAAAATAAAAAAAAAGAAAAAAAAAATCAATTTAGTACTAGAAATGGAGTACTGCAAGAAGCTTGGTTTTCTCATTGTTGCCATGGCGCTGGTTGTTCTAGCCACAGTGCCTCCAACAGCATTTGCTGCTCGTAACGAGGTTATGGCTTCCGCTGTTGAAGCAAGTAATAACGTTAATAACATCAAGAACCCTTTGCCAACGTATTCAAGGTTAACAACGATGTCAACGACTGCATCCCTAAAGGTGGGTTTTGCTTGTTCGAGATAATGAATTGCTGTGGCAAATGCGGATGCCTTGCAGGGTGGTGCTATATCCATGGAGATTGCTAAAGAGCTAGAAAAGCAGTTCCAAGACAGACAGACAGGGGTATTGATGATCAATATGTTTTATATATATATAGTTAAATAATGAATATTGTGTCCCTGTCTGTTTTAGCTATTGCAAAAGGCAACTATTCGCAAATTGCCTTTATTGTTGTAAGAGTTGGTGTTTACTGTTATGTATGCAATGCATTGTCGCTGTTGCAATTCTAAAGTATCAATATTAGCATATTTAGTTTATGTTGCTCTCACTTTTCTTTTCTTTTTTTAAATACTCGTGTTTGACACCTGGATCTGACGCATATCTGAATAATGGTACGAAGATATGATCCTCCAAATACATAGAAAAACTTTTTTTAAAAAAATTAAACATACCCGTATCGGATACATACCCTTGACCGACACTCACACCCGAATCCAAGTAACATAATAGTTAATATTAATTAAGATTTGAGTATTTACTTGTTTTTTTTGCTAAGTCAAAATTATTTTATTATATTCCAAAAATAATACAATAATTAAAAGCTAACAACAAAATTAATTTGGAGAGTCGAACCGATCCAGACTTAAATAATAAAAATATTTGCTTATCCGAATTCGAGTCAATCTGAAAGCTCATAGTAATCTAGGAAAAGAACAACAAGCTCTAACTACAAGTAAATGTACCTTCTAATCTTCTATCGAGAATATCAAAACAAAAAACTGTTTGTTGTCTTAGCAGCAACAAGGCATGGTTTCTTGTTTTCTACTAAAAATTCTGCTGGTTTCCTAACTGGTGCTTTTGTGATACTCGTAGAGGAAAGGAATTTTAGTTTTATTCATACATGTCCAAGTTTAATATTTTTGAGTTAAAGGCTTGGGAGATCTTTTATCTATTTCCTAATTTTGCTGTTACTCAATCACTTAAAAATAAAAGAAGTTAGTTATATTTCAAAATTATAATTTAAAATATATTAATAAAATTTTGTCACATTTAGATCTGTTTAAAGGTCGGGCTATCCGTCCAAATCCGAAAGCTCACCCAATTTTTGGAAGGACTTGGACAAAAATATAGAGCTCGAAAAACGGGTTCGGATAAAAAATGAGGCATGTTTAGAAAACTAGTCGGGCTTTGGACATGACATTTTTTGTCCAAGTCTGACTCGGCCTGTTTTATAGTTACTAATATAGATTTTTAAGAGAAATATTTATCATTTTTAAGAGAGATCGATCATCTTTTAAGAGGGATCGATCCTCTTTTATGAGGGACCGATCCTTTTTTTAAGAAAGAATGATCCTTTCTTAAAAAGGATTGATCTTTTATAAGAGTGATCGATCATTTTGTAAGAGCGATAGATATCCCTTTGTGTATAGGTTTGGACAATCCGTGTGGATTTGGGTAGTGTTTTTTACATACCGGATCAAACCTGGACAGACATAATCTTTGTTAATATAAGGCCTAAACCTATCCAGATATGCGTCAGATACGATGAATACTTAAAAAAATGAAAAGTCGGAACAATATAGACTAAATATGCTATTATTGATACTTTAACATTGCAAGAGCAACAATGCATTGCATACCAATAATAACGGCACATACCATACCAACAACATAACATTAAACACCAACTCTTACAAGTTACAACAATGAAGGCACTAATATGTATAATTTATTTTAAATTTTTAAGTAGGCCAAAATACTTCTTCTTATGGTTGAAAAATCAGACAGGATTCATCGGTCGGATCGATTTAATCGAAAATTATAGGTTTGCCTGATCCAATATGAAACTTAAAACCGGTAAAAAAATTGATTAAATCGGTAAAAATATGGTTTTAAATTTATTTTATTATTTTTAAAAAAAAAAATAAGTGATGAGATTTGAATCTTTAACTTTTTAGTTATATATTAAAGACCATATCATTAAGTCAAATGTATATTTTTATTAATTATTTATTATATTTATTATTTTATATCTAAATTCTTTTAATTAAATCGATCAATCCAATCGGTTGGATCAATGACCGAAAATCTCACCAATTTGACCTCCGATCCAATTTTTTTAATAATTCTCTTCCCTTCTATGTTTATTTAATTTTAATGGAATTTAAAACGTAAGTGAACACTTGAGTGAATTTTATATTGAAAATTTTATTTTATTTTATACAATTAATGTTGCTTGAAATTAGTTCATATTTTGACTTTCAAGTGGATTCCATATTAAATCCATCCTTCTAATTTTGTGGGGGTGGTTGAGTGGTCGCAAATATGTTCCTTTTTTAGTTCATATTGTGACTTTCCATTTCCATACAAGTGGATTGCTTTGCTTAGTTTCATCACCTCATTATTATTCCATATTAATCCCTTTTTAAACTAAAACATTAATTAAAAAAATGGGGCATATTATGTAGGGTTTCACTAGAGGTGTTCATGGGTTGGATTCAGGTCAGACTTAAATATGATATCAACATCATATATACTTATCCAAGTCCGGTCCGTCCCAATATGGGCTTCACATTCAGCTTAAGCCCGTTCATATTTGTAAATGGGTAATCCAAGTCCGTTAGATCCGCCCATATTATTTTTTTTAAAAATTAAACAAAAATGTTATTTTTTATTTAATTTTTAATAATTTTATCTTTTTTTTTCTTTTATTAAGTTATAAAACATGAATAACTTAACATATTTTTAAATATTTATACTATAGTATTATATTTTTATTTTTATATGATATAAACTACATAATATATAAAAATAATATATTATATAAATAAAACACGGGTCGGGCCAGGCCTTGATTGTTGGAGTCAAGGCCGGTCCATTTTCTAAACGAGTCTATTTTTTGCCCAAACCCATATTTCGAGCCTAATATTTTTGTCCAAACCTTCACAATTATGAGCGAACCTTCGATCTTGAACAAGTAGCCCGATCCTCGAATAGATATAGATTTCACCCATTTGATTGTGCCACCCGAATTGTCTAGGAAGAATGATTTCAATCTGAAATATTACTTTTTAGTCTTCTTTTATTGGTCATTTTAGATTGTACGGATCAAACAAGGTGGAAATTATCTATTATTTTAGGTAAGTTGGAGGCATAAAGTCTTCTTTCAGCCAGCTAAATTAGGTAAGTTGCATAAGGTTAAGTAGGTTTTAAGGTATATTAGGAATTATAAAATAGAATTTAGGGTTTAGTCTAGTTTGTTTATATAATCACTTTTAAAATGTGGCATCCAATAGATCTGAGGTTCAAATCTCAGCATCTGCAATTTCTTCTTTTATTCTCATGCTACAACTTCCATTGTAAAAAAAAAAAAAAAAAAAAATTAAAAACAAAACTCGTTCTTGGTTTTTCTTTCCAATAGCACTAATATATGTATTTCAAGACATTAATGTCAACTTGATGCAAATCAAACCACATTTAATGAGTGGAATTTTGCGGTCTCACATTTTCATTTTTTTGTGTTTTGAAATTGTCAAGAATTGAACACTACTAAATGAATCGAAAAGTTCTTTTACTGAACTGGGATAGAGTTTGTTATCCGAAATCTTCTTGGGGGCTTGACATTAGGAAAATCACAGCTATGAATAAGGCACTGTTGGCTAAACTTGGGTGTAAATTGGAGGAGAAAGATTCGAGTCTATGGGCTCGCATGTTGAGGGCTAAATATCTAAAAAGGTCTTCGTTTATTAATGCTTCGATCAAAAATGGTGTTTCACATACTTGGAGGAGCATTTGCGCAACTAGAGTACTTGTGACATGAGGTTATTCGAAAATGATTGGTGACAGGCAAAACACTTCATTCTGGTATGATAAATGGGTTGGGGATAATTCTTTGGCCGATAACTCTGGGATCTCAGGCAGACAAGAAGTGGTTGGTGATTATTTGGATGAGAATGGAAGTTGGAATTGGCAGAGGTTGATTTCTCTTCCAACGGAGATCAGGGACAAGATTTTGCTTATACATCTGATTTCTTCTAGGGAAGATAGAGTTGTTTGGACTGCTTCATCTTCAGGTGAGTTTTCAGTTAAATCAGCCTATAACCTTATTGTACTTGATTCCCCTAGTCACTTCTCATGGTCTCGATATTGGAAATTAGATCTACCTCCTCAGATTCGATATTTCTTATAGCTTGTTACTCATGAAAGAATTCTTACAAGGGAGGGTTGTGTTAAACGAAGAATCGCTTCTTCCTCCAGGTGTCCGAGATCTGATGCTAATCTAGAGGATCTTTTGCATGTCCTCCGAGATTGTCATGATTCCCAGTTCTTATGGTCAAAATGGTTGCATGGTGCTCGTTTAGACCACTTTAACTCTTTGTCCTTACAGGAGTGATTGAATTTTAACTTATTTAACCATGGTAAATTGATTTTTCGATCAATCCCTTGGTCTTTGCTTTTTGGTTTTACTTGCTGGTTTATTTGGAAATGGTGTAACAAGAGGGTGTTTGAGACTGAGTTCGAATGGCCGATTAATGCAGGGATTTCTATCATGGCATGCATCAGAGATTATTTAAAATTTTGAGCTGTTCGTAATCCTCACATTAGTCGACACTTGTTTTTTATTGTTTGGCAGTTTCCTCCTCCAAATTTTGTTAAGTTGAATGTTGATGCTTCTGCTAAATCTAACCCAGGTGAATTAGCTGTTGGTGGGTTATGGAGAGATATTAACAGTAATTAGGTCTTTAGTTTCACTAGACAGGTTGGTTGGGATCAATCACCATGGCTGAGATTTACGCCATATGTACTGGGTTACAATTGGCTTGGGATCATGGATGCAGGAATATTATAGTGGAATCTGATTCTTTGTTGGCTGTGAATAAAAATTTACAATCCACCAAGGATACTGACTCTTACTTCCATATCATCTACTGTTGTAAGCAATTGCTTCAAAGGGATTGGAATTGCTCTCTAACTCACATCACAGGGAAGCCAACTCATGTGCTGATCTATTAGCCCATATTGCTCATGATGGTGCTTTCGATATTCACAAGTTAAGTTCTCCCCCTAATGCTGTAATTAGGTTTTTGCCGGAAGATTTATGGGGTGTTGCCAGGCCTAAGTCTTGTTTAGCTTAAAGCGATTACATCGCTCTCTTGTACCAAAAAAGAAAAAATCGTAAAAAAATTTAAATAAAAAAGAAACGTAAAGATAATCTTCTTAATATTAATAGATTTAAAATTAAACGAGCTTAAATTAACTTTTATTGATGGGTCAAGCCAGGTTTAAAATGGTTTTAAAAATTAAACGAGCTTAAACACCTCTAAGTATATTTGAGTTTTGATTGTCTATTGATTTTGTTGATCGTTTATCTATCCTAAAAATCATCTTGCTTTGACCTTTTAAATCCAACCCTATGATTCTGACATTGATTGTACAACCAGCATTTTCTTAGACTTGGTAATATTGGACACGACACGAATACGACACAAAAAAAAATAATTAAAACACGATATGAAACATGATATGATATAAAAAAAAACACAGACATGACATGAATACACGAACATGTTAAATCTATATAACACAAATTATTAACAAGTCAAAATTTATACAAATATAAACACCTTAAACACGATTATGACACAAAAAAATACACTAACACAACACATATACATAAATTGCCATGTCTACATTTTCCCACCAAATATCCTTTTCCCATTCTTTTACATGAAATTAAGGATCAAAGTATGAAACCAATGATAGATATGAAAAGACGATGCAAACATTTGGAAGTTTCTCAATCTTAAATTTGGCAAGTTTGGACATAATATGAAAATACAACAGAAATATGATAGTTTTAATAGACACAAAAATAGTGTAATAATCACAACATAATATATTTAAACATGATTAATATGACACGTTTAATACACGTATTATATTTAAATTTAAAATTTTGATATATTTAATAATTTATGTTGTATTTATATTTACACAATTAATATAAAAAATATAAAACACGACACGTATACACGAACTACAATGTCTACTCATCCTTCATCCCTGTTTTTCCATTAGCAAGTGTATCCTGAGATCAATTCGAAAATTTAAAGGCAAAATTTACCAAATTCATTCTAACTTTTTTCTTTAAAAAAAATAAAATTACATAAAATACTCTTTTAAAAAAAAAAACAACCTGAAAATAAATAAATAAATAAATATACAACGAAATCAAAATAAATTGGGCCGAGGCCGTAAACAATTTAGCCTAAATAAGTTTTTTTTTTTTAAACCCACTAAACTGTGAAGTTAGGCCCATAAATCTAAAAACAAAGGAAAAAAAATTAGTAGAAGAGTCGTCTTTTTAGGTTTTTTATTTTATTTTTTGGGATTTTGGATCTCAATCAAAGCCTTACTCATGGTAACTCTTGAATCTTGATCCCCTCTTTTTCGTTTTTTCTTTTATATTTATTTTTATGGGTTATTCTTCTTTTCTCTAAATCCAAAAAAAAAAAGAAGAAAAAGTTCTTGGGCTTTTACTTAATCGCAAAGGGTTTTATTGAATTCAGTGTCATGAAAACTATGATTCAATTTGGAATTCTGATTGGTTTTTTTCCTTTTAATATATGTTCGGTGGTTTTGATTTAGTGTAATTTGATTAGTTCGTTTTATTTTTCTCGGGCATTTGATCTTATTTCTATGATTTTTTGTGCTGATTTTTATGTTTGATTTTTGTTTTTGTTTTTTTTTTTTTCAAGGTTCTTTTACAACCAGACCCGTTTCTTAATGAACTTACGAGCATGTATGAGCGCAGCACTGAGACAGGCTCTGTTTGGGTTACTCTTAAACGATGTAAGAATTTTCCATTTTCTTTTTTTATTATTATTTTATTTTACTTGGGGATGTATTTTATATAGGATTATCATTAATGCTTTTAATTTTCGTGTTCATTAGCATCCTTGAAGTCTAAGGTTCAGAAGAACAAAATGAAGACTGCTGGGCAAACCATTGAATACCGATGCCTTATTCGTGCAACTGATGGCAAAAAGACAATTTCTACTTCGGTATTCCCTTTTTTTCCCCCTTTTATGTTTAGTTATTTCATCTTTGGTTTCATAATTCCTAGAGTTGTTTATGCTATGGATGAAACAATTGTTGTTAATCGAACATTTGCCTGCTGGGATCAATACATTGGTTGAGTCTGTAGAATTACTCTTATGTATGAGACACTTGTTGTTGTATGTGGCATAAACCAAATGTCATCTCCATGGGAGAGTAGCACATATCCGTTGGAAAGTCCGGTTGGAGCTATGTAATTCTGGTATGATGAAGTATGTAGCACCCTTGATTGCGCGGATGTGATTTATGCCTGACACCAAGTATGATCCTTTGTGTCAAGGATCAATTTGGTGTGACTAACTCTTGCACTATATAGCTGTGTAATTCTGGTATGATGAAGTATATAGCACCCTTGGTTGCGCGGATGTGATTTATGGCTGACACCAAGTATGATCCTTTGTGTCAAGGATCAATTTGGTGTGACTAACTCATGCACTACATCTTTTTTTTATCTTTATAAGAGGAGAGAAACTTAAAAGTTAGCAGTAATAGTAAAACTTAAAAGTAGTTTTTGACCTGCTAGGTGGTAATAATAAAAAAAAAAACATCTAGTTGAATTGATGTGCATTTTTACAAGAATTGTGATCTTACCTACCTGATGTTGAGTAGTTTGGCATTCGAGGTAAACACTGACTTTTTCCTTGTATGCCCCTAAGTAGGCAAAATCAGGTAGGCTCCTAAATAACTGATGCTCATATTCTGTGTTGAAACTTGAAAGGGTGTTGGGAATGAGGTTTTTAAAGTTTCAGAGGTTTTTTCATCTCATGCATCAATGCAAAATGATGAAAGATTTTGGACTTGTACTCGCGAAATGCAACACTGTGCTTTTCTCCCTGCATGGGCTTCATCCAACTGCAGGGCCTAACTTCATGCCCAATTCCTACCTTTTAACAGATTCATTAATTTTGGAAAAATGCTTCCATGACTATCTGTCCTTCAGTGTGGAATGACAGACACATTTGAGCCACAAAAACACTTAGCTTCAACCAGCTAACTTGCCTAGCCGGTTTGGACTTGGCAGTTATGTAGCTGGAAGCAAAGCAAATATTCCTCCCACAGGCCCACCTTTTCTTTTTTGGTCAAACTCCAAGTATAAGCACAAGAACCAACATTTTGTCCTGTAAAATCATTATTAAACTATGTCAAGTTTAATATATTAAAAGCATTTGAATGGAGTAACAGAAAGGTCGTTATTTATTTCTGATTAATAGTAAAGATAGGAGATTTTCGGAATTGGAACTTTTATTTTAATGATAATACTGCGAATATTATGAAGTTATCGTCTATGCAGCAATGATAAATTGTCGATGAACCTCTTATATATTTTTATTTTTTATAAGGTGAGAACACCCACATCTAGCCACTTATTTGTTTAAATTTTAAATAAGTATGAATAACAATAGCCTTACAATAGTTTAATAAATTCTTTTGACATAACCACTGTTAATTTTGCTTATTGGTAATTATAATTAGTTAATAATTTATGCTTCTATGCCTAAAACTTGATGTTTAAAAACATAAAAATGGGGTGTTTCATGTGATTTCACCAAATAAAAATATCGTCCTTTGGGAGGAAACCAAGTTGCTTTCCAATTCCGTAGCAGCCTAAGGTTGTAACCTGCTGAGTAAGTAGCCGATTTGAAGCATTTAATATTTGTGGCTTAAAAGTGTTCGTCATCCCATCAAGGTAGATGAACCCTTAGTTGCTATGTTACTCGGACTTAGGTGTGAGTGTCGGACACGGGTATGTTCAAATTTTTCTAAGATTTTCATGTATTTGGAGGGCTCTTGGAGGATCATATCTCCATACCCATGTCCGGATATGCGTCGGACACGTGTGTCGAACACGGGTACTTCAAGAAAAATGAAAAGTTGGAGCAACATAGCTTAGTTGTATAGTTTTCTCATCTTTTTTTTAACTTGAAATGTAAAAATTTGGCAAGAACCTAGAAATGTTATTTTGCAATGTACCCAAAGATTTGTACTATGTAAAAAAATAAAAGAAACAAAGAATACAAAAATGCAAAACCCGAATGATTTCTTAATAGCATTCACACGAAAGTCCTTGTGGAATGAGCTATTTGTTTATGTGTAAGCTGAAAATAGATAGTATTATGGGGGCAATACTAGTCTATTTGTTCTTGTGAAAGCCTGTATATTCTTGGACTGACCTTCTATTAATGCTTTTTTGTTGGCAAGGTTGGAGCGAAGGATCATCAGCGCTTTCAAGCTTCTTATGCCACCATTCTTAAGGCTCACATGACTGCTTTGAAGAAGAGGGAGAGGAAAGACAGGAAAAAGGCCGCAGAGGATAAGAAAGAAGGTGGTTCGAACAAGACGAAAAGGGTGTGAAGGGTTTTTACCAGTGGTTCTATACAAACTCGTACACTTTCCATTGCCTTCTTCTAGCTTTCATCCCCATTTAGAAAATGCTAGGTTCTTGTTCCTTCAAAAATCTAAAAAATTTCTTTCAAGTTTAAGCTATTACAATGATTAAAGACATGGGATTTTTTGTTTGGATGCCCCTTTGGTATGATTTCAGTGGATGATTCTTTTGATCAGGCTGATTATTAATATGAAAGGATTTGCCTGAGATTTTGTTTCTTGCCTATTGCATGTCAGTGTCAGTTCTTTACAGCTTTACTTTCCTGAATTTTGCATCTGATGTCGCCTCTGTTTCGATAAAATATTAGAAAATGATCAGAAAATGATCATATGAAACAGTTACTTCACAAATCCCTTCTTTATTCTCTACAGTTCGGTTAGAATGTTACTTGTTTGGATGTGGTGATTGGTGAACGATGATCCATCATCTCTAGCTAAGATTCTATTCTGTTCGTTTTGATCCAACTTTCTTCGTACGTGGATATGATCTAACTTTATGTTAAATTTGTTTCAGTTATGTGCTTGCTTATCTCATTTCTATGATTTTTTAATTATTTAACAAATAGTTTTAGGGTTAATTACACATATGGTCATTTAATTATTATCGGGCTTTGCATTAGGTCACCCAATTATCAAAACTTGCAATTTAATCACTAACATTAGTAAAATTTAAAATTGTCATCACCCAGCCGTTTAAGGACTAACGGTTGGATGACGTGTAATTTTTTTTAATCAGTTAGAATGTGTAGCTGGCTTTAAGGGGCTGAAAATGCCAGCTGTACATTTCAGCTGGTTAAAAAAATTACACGTCATCTAGCCGTTAGTCCTTAAAGGGTTGGGTGACGATAATTTTAAATTTTACTAACGTTATTGATTAAATTGCAAGTTTTGATAGTTTGATGACCCAATGCAAAGCTCGATAATAATTGAGTGACCATCTGTGTAATTAACCCCTAGTTTTATAATAATTGAAAGCTAGAACCTAATCCCAGACCTGTTCAGCCAGATCTAAATCGACTTTAACAATCAATTTGAAACGTCAACAAGTTAAAAGAATCAAAATGAAATTGAACTAGTCTTCTTTGAACTGTCAACAAAAGAAGTTGACTGAAATTGAAGAAATTAAATAGCCAATACCCCCCGTAATTAGCTTGATGAAACGAGTAAATGGTTGAGAGTTTATCAGCTTCTCTAGAATAAACAACATAGCTAAAAGATCGAAAAAAAAAAAAGATAACATTTTCCTTTATTACAGGTAGTTTGTAATAACTCCATAAATATTGGTATCTTATGTTATCCGAATACGGGTGAATGTTGAGTATTGGTATATGTTTGATATGGATATATTTTATTTTTTTTAATATATTTGGAGGATATACCTTGTACTATGTTTAAATATCCATATTTGAATATGTATCGGGATACAAGCGTAGAACATGAATACTTTCGGAAAAAATTAATTAAAAGGATGGTCGACCTAAAATCTTCTGATTAATGATACAGAATGAAAGTTCTTCCCAATTAAGCAAATTGATTATTGGTTGCTCCAACTGTACAAAGGGACAATAAAAATTGAATAATAATCAAAGTTAGAAATTTCAATATCTATGACCAAAGAAACTTCCGATTACCTTCCAAAACCAGACTCTACATTGTTACTAGTCAAAAAGTTAGACCGCAAGACCCGTAGTCTTCACGCACTGCGGAAACAAGTTTTTTCTCCTGTTGGCAATCAATTCAAACTCTTCTTTGCTTTCCTTGCTCTCTCTCAAATCTATAAATAAGTCTCAAAATCTAGCAAATCTCCATATCCAAATACAATTTCCAGCAAAAAAAAATGGTAACCTTCACCATGAAAACAAACTTCATAGCTGTTATCCTAGCAGGAATTCTTCTTGCTGGAGCCATGCCAGGAATGGTCAAGGCTCAATGTGGAAACAGTTGTTCAGCAACCCAATGTTGCAGTCGATTTGGGTTTTGCGGGACAACTCCGGATTTCTGCGGAGTAAATTGCCGAGGGGGTCCTTGTGTTAACAATGGTGTTTCGATAGCTGACATTGTTACACCTGATTTCTTTAATGGGATCTTGAATCAGGCAGCTGCAACTTGTGCTGGGAGAAATTTTTACTCGAGAGCAGCGTTTCTTGATGCTCTCAATTCTTTTACTCAGTTTGCAAGGACTGGCTCAGTTGAGGATTCTAGGCGTGAAATTGCTGCTTTCTTTGCACATGCTAGCCATGAAACTGGACGTAAGATCGATCTCTTTTATCCTTTCTTAAAACTTAGCTGTTTTTAGTTGCAATTTCATATCTGAAATATTTTTAAACTAGCATATGAATTAATCACCAATAACTTGCGGAAGTAATAGATGCTATCGCGGTCAATATTACGATAAATATCGGAGAAAGTCAAAATCACAAAATAACGACCGTAATGCAACATTGTGATCACTATTTGAATCCTTGGTCAATAATGCTTCCATAAACCTGAAATGAATTAAACTGAGTGATTGGTCATCGAAAGAAGAAGAATCCCTGTTTTTGAATGCTTGAAATGTCCATTTGAAGCTGTCAGGATTGAATTCAGATTGGTGAAACTAAAAATCTAACATTCTACTAACAAATCACATGTCGAAATGTCTATTTACTCCATCTTTATCATTAATTTTCCTCTTGCTTGAACTGTAGAATAATCCTGCAACTGGTCCATTCAATGAACTTCAATCTCTTTATTATTCTTGAACTAATGAATTTATACTACTTAATACTACAAATTTTATTTTTTTTATTAAGAAGCAATATGGTGTTGTTGTTTTCAGGTTTCTGCCACATAGAAGAGGAGGGTGGAGCCTCTAAGGACTACTGCGATGAGACAAGAACAGATTATCCATGCAACCCAAGCAAAGGTTACTATGGGCGTGGTCCACTGCAACTATCATGGAATTACAATTACGGACCAGCTGGTTCTGACATTGGGTTCAATGGGTTAGACGCACCAGAAACCGTGGCCAATGACCCTCTTGTCGCGTTCAAGGCTGCCGTCTGGTTTTGGATGAACAATGTTGCAGCAGTCATGAACCAAGGGTTTGGGGCAACGATTCGAGCCATTAATGGTGATCTTGAATGCAATGGCGCAAATCCTTCTACAGTTCAGTCTCGGATTAACTTATTCACTGAGTATTGTAACCAGCTTGGAGTTGCCCCCGGGAGTAACCTCAGCTGCTAGAATTTATACTAAATTAGCAGCTTTTTTCCCCTAATAATGTTTCAGTAATATCTTTTTTCTTGCTCTGTTTAGTCGGGAAAATGGGATTAATTTGATGTATTCTTAAAGAAAATAACTTTATAATAAAGAAAGTATGTCTTAATAGGACACTTGAACAGCTATAATTGAAGATTTTATTTTGAAAGTTTTGGATTCAAATGTTAGATGGAGAGGAATAGTATCTATAAAAATGAAAGGGATGTTTTCTATAAAATCATGAATCAAAAAATTAATAAAAAATAAAAATTTTAATCAAACGTTTAATTGTTAAATAGAAGTGTCACATCGACATGTTATCAATTATTTAAGGTTTATTTGGATCTTCGGTTAAAAGCATTTCAATGCGATGAGTGATCCTGATTGAAATCAAATGGATCCTTATTTAATTATTCAAGTATCAGATATTTCTTTTTATTGCAACTTCTTATTTTTCTAGTACTTTTTCAATGGCAACAAAAATTATTTGCCTTGAAGTTGTTTTTGTTAAAATCCTTGAAATAATGGATCATTGCTAGCCAAGAGATCATGATTATAGGCAAAAGAGTCCTTTTAGCTTATTTGACCATGTTATATTAAGATGGGCATTTGCTCACTTTTAAATAAAAGAAAAGCAAAAAGAAAGGAATTGAAGTTAATTTTGATGTTAGCTTCGGATTTTGAGGGCCAAAATTTTGTTACCTATGACACTTGTTTACAAATAGAGGTGTTGAGTCGGTTTAGGTTCAATTTGGGTTTAAGTATAATATTAATATTATATATATTTATTCAAATTTGACTCGACCCGAAATATGATCCTTAAATTTTACACAAATTCATTTATATTTACAAATAGATAGTCCAAACCTATTTAGATCCGTCCATATTATTTTTTATTTAATTTTTAGTAATTTTACTCTCTTTTTTTCTTTTATTCAGATCTAATTAAAATAACATATTTTTAAATATTTATATTATAATATTATATATATTTATTTTTTATATGATATAAATTATATAATATATATAAATATAAAGATAATATATTATATTATATAAATGAAAAACAAGTCGAGTCAGGTCAAGCCGAGCTCGAGCCATAATTATTGGAGTTAAGATCCAACCTATTTTTTAAGCGGACCTCATTCTTTTATTCAAATTCATATTTCAAATTTAATATTTTTGTTTAAATTATTTCAAATATCGAATGAATTTTTAAATTTAAAAGAATACTCTACATACATTTGAACATATCCATTTACAAAGACGTTAAAAAAAAAAAAAAGCTTCACTCGATTCGTCTGCAAATTTGACGGGTCAAACAGACAATAGTTTTCTTCATTACTAGAGTTTTGTCATTTTCCAAACAACTAGTCTTTGTGGCACCCATTGCTTGAGTAGCAGAGGGGAAAAAAGTAGTAAAAGAAAAGGTCGGAAGTTATTATTATTGTTGTTATTATCATTTGGAAAATTTCAAATGAGATTTTTTTTTTATATATAAAATACATACTGTCAAGATATTTTTAAATTTTAGTTGAATTTTTTAAATTATTTTAAAGACTACACTTAATGTATTCAATTTTTTTTTAAGTGCTTTTCACAAAATTGAATTTCAATTGGCATTTATCAAGTTTAAATTTTTACTAACGGTGATCAGATTATATATATATATTTATATATATATACACGAATACACTTCGTGTTCGAGTTGGTTTTTTCTTTTCTATTTTTCTTTTCTAACCACAAGAACAAGATACATGAACCCTATATATTTGATATATTAATTTTGTTAGGTTGTGTTTGGCATATATAAAGTATAAACACTGACTTTTTTAATCTAATCTTCAAAAAGAAAAATAAAACGCTGACTTTTTAAAGTCAGAACTCTTGAATCGAATTAAGCCTCTAGATGCAAATCATTTTCACTAGAAAAGCAAGCCACTCCATTATATATATATATATATATATATATATATATATATATATATATATATATATATATAAGGTAATGGTTTAAAGGCAATCCTTGACTGAATATATAGAATAAATTTTACTAGGGTTTTGATAACCAGTTTATTTATAAAATAATAATATAATTTGATAATTTATATTTTTGTATTCATATTTATTATATATTACAATCGTATTTAAAATATTATATAAAAGACTTTGAACTTAAATCGTAAGGCCTTCTTCTCCTTGAGTTCATTAATTGACAATTTTTTTCCAAAAAAAATAAAGGTGACATCACATGCATATGGAATGAGAAAAACAAAAATATTATAGATATCAATAAATCTGTCCAGGGTCGACTATCTCTACCTGTCCTATCTGACAGGTCCAGCCCAATTTTGTTTTAGTTTAGACAAAAATTTTAGTAATTCAAGTTGGCTCGACCCGACTCGAATTATTATTCATTAAATAAAAAATTATTTTTATTTAAATTTAATTATAAAATATTAATATAAAAATAATATTTTAATATTTAATGAACAGTAAATAATATTTCAAATTTAAATAAGAAAAAGAAAATCGGATCGCGATCCGACTTATGGACAAGTTTAGATATCAAAATATATATATATATATATATATATGATTTCTATTGAAGTTGGATGATTATTTCGTTATGAGATCGAAAAGTAATACCTTGACAAAATTTTATAATACATAATCAATCTAAATTGATCATTGAATTGAAGTATTTCAAAAACATAATGTATCTAAGTTTAAACACAATTTGATCAAAATTTGAAATCAAAATCTCTCCTTTTTAAAAGTCCAATTACAATGTAAAACAATCTTTTACTTAGATTTAATAATCGTTGTATGCATGTCGTATCTCGTATTTTTTTTTTTTTGCATCAATCTTGTAAATATAAACATAACACAAATTATTAAATGTGTCAAAATTTTAAATACGAATATAATACATATATTAATTACGTTAATTTTGTTTAAACACGTTGTGTCATATTTTATACACTATTTTCATATCATATTTTTATATCGTATTTAAAATTATCAAATCTCCTATTACTACATATATCTTCGCTAAGATAGGGAAATAAGTGACTATATTTTGTGATTAAGAATTGGTGTTAATAAGGTTGAATTATCTAGAAGAACTTTACAAGCAAACTAGGTCGAAAAGTCTAACCTCTAATTTGCTCCGTTGTGTTTACGCCTTCTAGAAATCCTGCATGTCAATATTGACAATTTCAAATGCCTCTCTCTATATGTTTTTTTTTTTTTACACTTTGCTCAACTATAAATAACTCTTAACTCTCGACCTTGTTTCGAATATAACTAAGTTCAATTAATATTGATTTGCAAAAATGTTATTTCCCAATATGAGGAAGGGTCTACTAACCATTTTTCTGGCAGGAATTCTTGCCGGATCGGTGTCGGTAAAGGCTCAAACAGTGGCTGATATAGTAACACCTGAGTTCTTTAATGGGATTTTGGATCAGGCAGATGCAAGTTGTGAAGGGAAGAACTTTTACTCAAGGGCAGCATTTGTTGAGGCTCTTAATTCTTTTCCTCAGTTTGGTTCAGCTGATGATATTAGGCGTGAGATTGCAGCTTTCTTTGCACATGTCACCCATGAGACTGGACGTAAGATCTCTCTCTCTTCCTCTTATAAACTTTAACAGACTTCCGCTTCTTTTAATTTTTACATTAACACCCACGAGCAAAGATTTAAATTGCTATCGCCAGACGTTCTTATTACGATTACGGACATAACGAATATTATCACGGTGAATATCGACAACAACGAAAGTCAAAACCGCAAAATAACGTCCGTAACATTGCGTTACAATCGCTATTTAAATTCCTGTCAACAATGGTTAGTCCAGTTACTAAAGAGAGGAGCTTTTCTTTCTTTGTCAATTATGGCTCGATTTTTATGGATGCACTCAAAAGTAAATTTTGAATGCATCAAATCGATGTAAGAAAGTGTGACTTTAAAATAGTTCAAAAAAGAAATTAAACTCGGACAAATCTAAAATCCTCTAACCGTAATACAAAAAAAGTTACATTAATTTACGTGCAAAAATTCAAGATCATGAGCAAATTTGTATATAAACTTTAACTTCAGTCAGTTCATGCATGATTTTCCTGATTTCCTTCTTTTGTTTTAATTTATACAGATTTTTGCTTCATAGAAGAGATAAATGGTGCAACAGAGGACTACTGTGATGAGACCATTACCCAGTATCCATGCAACCCTGAGAAAGGCTACTATGGCCGAGGACCAATCCAACTAACCTGGAATTTCAACTACGGACCAGCTGGGGAAAGCATTGGGTTCGACGGACTAAACTCACCTGAAACCGTAGCCACGGACCCAGTTATCTCGTTCAAGACAGCCTTGTGGTATTGGGTGACCGCTGTTCAACCAGTCATAGGCCAAGGGTTCGGGGCAACGATTCGTGCCATTAATGGGGCTATTGAGTGCGATGGAAGGAACCCAGCTACTGTTCAGACTCGGATTAACTACTATACTCAATATTGTAACCAGCTTGGTGTCGATCCCGGGCCTAATCTTTCATGCTAGAATTTTACTTTCAGTTTCTTGTTTCGGTTACTTTATTCTCCAAAATTAAAGTTGCATGAAATGAAATAAATAATAAAACATCAATAAATTATACATTTTGCCTTTTAATTACCACTTCTACTATTTTTTATTTTTTTTTTCAACCAAAGTTTGCATATTTCGAAGGAAATACTCCTATGGTTAAACTTGATGTTTTATATCGAAGATAGACCTGTTCAAAGGTCGGATAACGAAGAACCGTATTATAATTCACAAAAATTTTAATATTTTTCACTTAAATCTTTAAATTAAAACTTGAAAATAAATAAGCGCATTATTTGAGTGCAATATATTAATGTATAGCACTGTCCTATCTCATTTATGAATTAATTAATTTACTCATTAATTAAACTCCATCTTTAAATTTATCCAATAATTAAATATCATGTAACAATGAATCTTATATATATATTTGAGAAGAAATCATAGTTTCATTAAAGGAACTATATAGTTGCAAATTGCAATATATATTGAAAAGCAATAATAATGAATGCATTTTTTTGGTAATCGTCTATCTAATACCCGTCATCAGTCACATTAAAATTTGAAACGAACGAAATTGATGAGACAAGTAGCATGACTCAAATTTTTACGTGCCAAATAGCACTTCAAGTTTTACTCTAATTTAAAGGTTAGGTGAGGAGAAATTATCTCAGTTCAGGATCAAGGCATGTCATAAGTTTCGGAGAAGATTAATAGTGGTACTTACAGATCATCCAAGTGAGAGTACTGTTGGTAAGATTCGAACTCTGGTACGTACTTGCCAACACGCTAATGAATACTCAACCAACGAATCAACTTATGTTGACGAATATGGCATTATTAAGAGTTTACGAAAGATGTCTTTCATATATGAAAGTATATCTTTTATAAATTTTGTTGAAAACTCTGATGTCTAAACTTCGTTTGTGAAGGAAACAAAGCCTAAAGTTGTCATTTGTCAAAAATGCTAAATTACAATTAGGGTATTTTCCCTACAAATTGAATTTTCAAGTAGGAATGGAAACAAAGAGCAAGGTTACTTCTGAAACTGAATTGGCCAAATCCTAACATGCATTGGCGGACCGTGGTACAAGCCTGAAGGGCCTTGCCCCCCCCCCCCCCCCCCAAGGATTTTAAAAAAAATATATTATATATATATTTATATGTATTTATATATTAAATTAAATTAGCCCTTCAAAATAAAATTTATATTTTTTTAATTTAATTTAATTTTATGCCTTATAATTTTAAAAAAATTAAAATTACATTTTTTTATTTTTTATTTTACTCACCAATTATTATTCATAAATTGTTCAAATTAATTGGTTTGTTATAAATATTAAGTTGCAACCATGTGAATTTAAATTAACTTTCTAAATGTTAGTTTTAATAAGATTTCAACAAAATATTGTAAAATCATTTTTTTTTTTTACTGTTTGTTGCCGTTACACCCTTGTAGCTTTTTTTCTTTCTTTCTTCGGCTCCAAATTCAATCAATTTTGGTTGTAACTTACGCTTGCCGTTTGAGTTTTCAAGTTAAAAATTAAGATCCTAGTAAGACTCCCAAAATTTTCCTTTTGTTGGTTAGTAATTATGTTAACTTTTATATTATTTTTTAAAAATTTTATTATAAATCTAATTGTTTTTTTGTCATTGTCAACATTCTTACAAAATTTGTTATTAACAAGATTCTTGCTAAAATTGTTATTTTATTTTTTAAAATATATGTTTATATAATCTTGTTATATGCATGGTAATGTTAAATTTTCTGTGATTAGTAAATTTTGATATAGTTTTTTTTGTTTATTTTTGTTTTAGTACAATATTATATTGATTTACTTTAACTATTTATAACATACTTCAAAATAAATATATATATATATATAAATTTAATCTTTTAATAGATCTCTCAAAATCAAATATCAAAATCTGCCATTGAAAATTTGAAATGTTTAAGAACTCGATTTCACCTTAAACCTATTAATACTACCTACTAACAGCCACTTGGGTTTGGCAAATTAATTAGGCAATTATTAATTGATTTTGATTAAGCTAGGTTGTAGTTTTAACACCTCCACTAGGCAAATTGCAAAAAAATTAATTAAGCTAATAATTTTGGAATTAAGTTACTTGAATATAAAATCACAAAAAACAAATATAATATAATATAATATTACTTGACGCTCACCTTTAAATCTGCTCAAGGGTCGGGTAGCCCGCTCGATCCATATTCGGTCGGGCCTGGGTGAGTAATTTTGTGATTCAGGCCAATCCGGCCCGATTTGAATTACTATTCATGGAATAAAATATTATTTTTTTATTTAAATTTATTTATAAAAATATATTAAAATAAAATTAAAAATATATTACTTTATTAATTATGAACAGTAATTCGGGCCAGCGGGCAGGGCCGAGCTTAGGCAAAAGACTTGAAAAATTTCCGAACCGCAGCATGGCCATAAGCAGGTCGTCTTCAAGTGTAAGCTTAGTGACTTACCACGTGAGGCAATAGGCAAGAAAAACAGATTAAATTTGAGCTCTTATTTTAACCAAAAATCAATAATTGATAATAACTGAAGCGACTCAAATTGAATATAAAATAATAAAAAATTAATTTAATAGATATGAGATAACATCACTTGATACATTATGTACAATTTTCAAAAATTAAAAAAAAAAAAAAAGAATGAGGAAGATAATTAAAAGATGACAAAAATGAAGTAGAATTCATTTTTTCTTTTGATACAAAAGAGGCCGCAATTTGGGATAAGAGAAAAGGTTGTAGTATTGGAATTCTAACCCCAGACCTGTTAGATGTCACCTCTTAAGGATGATTACATAAACCAACTAAGCTAAGCCTTTAGTTCGGTAGAATTCATTTTTTAATTAGTTCTTCTTCCTTGTTTTCTCTTTTTTGACAATATAATATATATGTATATATGTGTGTGTTTGGCAATTTTAGACATAATATGAAAACACAATATAAATACGACACATTTAATAAATATGAAAATTAAATATGACATGATACATATTAATACGATTAACACGATATGTCTAATACATATATCATATTTATGTTTAAGATTTTAATATATTTAATAATTTATATTATGTTTATATTTACACAATTAACATAAAAAAAAATGAAACAAAATATGTATATATGAATTACCATGTATATAAATAAAGATAAATGAACCGATTATTTGACATACTAATTTTGCTGGGTTGAGTTTGACATTGATAATGAGTTATGACTTTTTTTAAAGTCAGAAGTTAGGTTTCACAATGAATTTGCAGCATCAAATCAAAGGCAACGCAAATGATTTTGACCAGAAAAATAAGCCACAGCCATTGATAGTGGCGGCGATCGTTTTAATGCAATCTCTCCTCTTCTTTGAAATGTCGACCAAATAATGGAATGACTTTTCTAAAAATGAGCTAATTTCTAAAAATTAATAAAATTATGTACTTCAATTAATTGATAATAGACTGAAAACAATTTTTTACAAAATGTTGTTATATATACATATTTGAGAAGATGAATTTAAGAGAGTAAATTTTGATTTAATTTTATTATATATAAATTGTAAAAATTAATTAATGAAATGTACATATTATACATAAATTAATTAAAATTTAATATATATCAAATATTTAAAAGAGTATAAAAATGAAATTTGAAATTCATAAATACCTATAACAATTTCAAATTAACTCATTCTTAAATAAAAATTCAATAAATTAATAAATTTTAAAATAATCATATATTTTATTACACGATTTATATTAAATTTAAAATCTGACCAATTATTAATCTCCTTAATTCTCATTGCTATTTATTATCATGTACCTAAGAATTATAGGGGTTGGACTTGGACTCCCTTTTATTTTTTTATTTTTTATTATATAAACAGTAATTTGAGTTTAATCAATCCGACTCGAAATAAAAAAAAAATTACATTCAGACCCGACTCAATACAGGCCGGACCTGTTAGACTGGGCGGGTTGCACGGTCCTTTAGCAGGTCTAACGATCTTATCCCGAATTGAAAATTAATTGTAGTACTTAGACTCGGCAATTCATGTATCTGTGTCGTGTTCGTATATTTTATCGTGTCATAATCGTGTTTAAAGTATTTTATATTTATATAAATTTTGATACGTTAATAATTCGTATTATATAAATTTTAAGACATTCGTTACTCATATAATATTTATGTTATTTTTTCGTGTTGTATTGTATTTTTTTTTTACGTGTTTTAATTATCTTTTCATGTTATGTAATCATATTTTATTCAATGTTATCAGATCTAGTAGTAAGTAGTAACGTTGGATTTGTTTGATGCAGAATGGTTTGAATCATTCAAAAGAAGTTTTAACAATATTAATCGTCACCAAATAATATGCCCACATGCAAATAGTCCTACGATTCATATTAGTAGCAAAAAGCAGACGCGCACGAAAGTCAAAGTCTGACCACTTGCCCCCTTCTGGAAACACTGCAACTGCATCTCAATTTTGATTTTTGACTTTCAAACGCCGCTATAGCACCAAGCAATTTGCTATATAAGTCTCACTCTCAACCATTCTTCTGCATCAAACACAATTACTCTTAACTGTTAATTACTCCAAAATCTCATTTCCCAATATGAGAAAAGGTTTAATAACCATTTTTCTGGCAGCAATTATTGCCGGAGCAATGCCGGTAAAGGCTCAAAACTGTGGTTGTGAAGAAGGGTTATGTTGTAGCCGATGGGGGTTTTGCGGCACTGGCGATGATTACTGTGGTACAGGTGTTGGAATATGGCTTAGAATATGGCTTGAATATAGCTTGAATATGGCTCATTCACCATAGGTGGCTTAGCACCAATAATGGAGCTACCACTTGCACCACTTGCACCACCAATAATGGAAGCTACCACTTGCAAATGGATGGTGGCTATGGTGGCTACCACTTGCATGTGTTCACACCAAAGATAGGTGGTGGATGGTGGCTATGGTAGGCTATGGTGGCTGCCACTTGATGCATGTTCACACCTTGATATTTTGGCTATAAATAGCCATGTAGAGATGAGAGAGTAGAGTAGAGTTGAGTATGTGTTAGAGCTAAATTGTTGAAGCAAATACTCTGTGTTTATAGAGTAATTTGGTATTGTGTTGAGTTGTGAGTTCAGTGCTTGTGTAGCACCTTGAATTCGGTATATGTTTGTACTCTAAACTCCATTAATACAAAGCTTCAAGCTCCTCCTCCCGTGGATGTAGGCACAGTTGCCGAACCACGTAAAATATCGGTGTTTTTTCAGTGTGTTTAAATCGGTTTTAGTAATATCAATTCGCTTCCGCACAACAAATTGGTATCAGAGCCAATTTTTACGTAAAACCGAGTTTTTTCGATTCTGTCCGTATTTCAAAAGTGCTCCAAATTGTGTTTTGAAAATACCAGGTTGAAGAGGTCGTCGAGAGGAGTGCAGCTGAATCAACCAGAGCGCCAGAAACCGACGCACGCGCCCGCACGCGCCGCCAGAAGGGGCTGAGAGTGAGCCTCACGCGCCCACGCGCCGCACGCGCCACCATAGGTTGCAGGCGCGTGACACCCACGCGCAGCACGCGCCACACGCGCCTTCCAGAGGTTGAAGGCGAGTGGCCCCACGCGCCACACGCGCCCCACGCGCCGGTGAGAGAACAGCCTCCACGCGCCCCACGCGCCGCCGCACGCGCCGCCGTCCGCCGCCCACGCGCCGCCGCAGGTCCGACCAACTTTTTCGGGCTATTTTTTGAGCCGTTTCAGAACACTATTCCGAGACTTTTCCGAGCCGGTTGAGCTAAACCGAGTCCATTTCGAGCCAGTTGTAGCAGAATATTTGCAGAATATTCACCGTGTGTCCAAAATTTACACAGTTGGACCCCTTCCTGGCTATTTCGACTATTCCGGACTCAACCGCGGCATCCGTTTTTCCATACAGGTACCGGAAAAACACTTTGTTGGTAATTTTGTTTTATTACCATGGCAGAATCATTAGAGACACATGAAACGACAAGTAGCGCACGATCAAGTTCTTATATCAGAAAGAACTCGATGACCACTGCAAAGTTCGAGGTGGAGAAATATGATGGCACCACCAACTTTGGCATGTGGCAGTGCGAAGTTCAGGATCTGTTATTCCGAGAGGGTTCGTATATCGCTCTGGAAGACAGGCCCAGAGATATTTCTGAAGATGACTGGAAGTTTGTCAACCGTCAGGCTTGTGGCACAATCCGGTTATGCCTAGCCAAGGACCAGAAGTACTTTGTCATGAGAGAGAATAATGCAAAAACTCTCTGGAAACAACTTGAGGACAAGTATATGACAAAAAGCATGGAGAACAGACTCTATCTGAAGAAGAAGCTGTTCCGCTTCCAGTATATGCAAGGTATCACCATGCAGGAGCATCTAGTAAGTTTTAACAAAATCCTCGCTGATCTTGAAAATCTAGATGCAAATATCTCTGATGAAGATAAGGCTCTTACTCTGTTAAATTCCTTGCCTGATAGCTATGATCATTTAACCACTACACTGTTGTATGGTAAAAATGATATAGAATATGTTAATGTTTGTAATGCTCTGGTGAATAATGAGTATCGGAAAAGGGATCAGCATGATCACCAGAATACTACACCAGAAGCTTTAACTGTGTACAGAGGCAGGACGGACAACCGAGGAGCCGGAGAAAACAAGCGAGGTAAATCCCGCTCAAGGAGGGGATCATCGAGAACACGACTCTCGAGGGACGAGTGTGCCTTTTGCCATGAGAAAGGGCATTGGAGGAATAACTGTCCCAACATGGAGAGGTCGACTGTGAGTGTAGCTCAAGAATCTGAGGGAGAGGAAGACTCTGCATTTACGATTTCCACAACAACACACTCTTCAGATCAATGGATTCTGGATTCCGGATGTTCCTTCCATATGTGTCCGAACCGGATGTGGTTCTCAAACTTCAAAGAGTTTGATGGAGGGATTGTCCATATGGGCAATGACAATACTTGTCACACTAGAGGCATCGGAACAATCCAACTGAAAATGCATGACGGTACAATCAGACAACTTACAGACGTAAGGTATGTCCCTGATCTCAAGAAGAACCTCATATCACTGGGGGTCTTAGACTCAAATGGTTACGAGGTGACCATTCAGAATGGAGTCCTGAGAGTTGTACGTGGAGCATTCTTAGCAATGAAGGGTTATATGAAGGGAAATCTGTATCTCTTTGACAGAGAAACCGTGACAGGCAGAGCAGCAGCCTCTCACAGAACGATGGGATAGTCCGACACTTCACTGTTCCTAGCACTCCCCAGCAGAATGGAGTTGCAGAAAGGACGAACCGAACTTTGGTTGATAAAGTTCGCTGCATGTTATCCCAGTCGAGCTTGAGCAAAGCATTTTGGGTGGAGGCTTTATTGTTCGCCTCCCACATTATCAACAGACTAACCTCCACTGATGGGAAGACTCCCATAGAGGTGTAGTCCGGATATTCTGCCAAATGAATATGATCGGCTTCGTAGTAACGGATGCAAAACTGGATCCTAGAGCCAAGAAAGCTGTCTTCTTTTGGCTTTAGTGAAGGAGTAAAAGCAGTCCGATTGTGGAACCTTGAGTCAAAGAGAGTCATCGTAAGCCGAGATGTTGCCTTTGACGAATCTGTAATGCTGAAACTGTCAACTCCAGAGAATGTGAACCAAGATTCTCTAAAGCAGGTGGAGTTTGAATCAGAATCTGATGACACCTTAATTGAAGTGGAGGAGTCATCACCGGAAATCTTTCAGCAACTTGAATCAGTTGTCACCAGTAGACCGAATAGACATATTCGGAAACCTGCTCGATACACAGACGTGGTGACATACGCCCTTCCAGTAATTGATGATGATGTTCTGATCAATTACAAAGAAGCTGTAAACAGCCCTGTGCATGCCCAGTGGAAGGAGGCGATCAGACTTGGAAGTTAGTTCCACTTCCAACACTCAAGATAGCAATTGAGTGCAAATGGGTCTTTGCCAAAAAGGAGAGTGCTACAGGCAAAGACAGTATCAGATACAAAGCCAGATTGGTAGCCAAAGGTTAGGCTCAAAAAGAAGGGAATAGACTACAATGAGGTATTTTCACCTATTGTTAAGCATGCATCTATTCGGATCTTATTGGCTTTAGTAGCACTTGTATAACCTAGAGATAGTTCAACTTGATGTAAAAACTGCATTCCTCCATGGTTCCGTAGAGGAGGAAAATTGTATGACTCAACCAGATGGTTCTGGAGTCCCCGGTCGCAGAGATTACAAAAGCAAATTGAACTGATCAATGTATGCTCTGAAACAATCCCGTGACAGCTGTACAAACGGTTGGACTGTTTCATGAAAGGATGAGAAGTACACACGCAGTCAATTTGATCACTGTGTTTATTTCCGGAAACTTCAAGATGGATCATTTGTCTATCTGCTGAAAAAGGCAAGGTGGAGATCGACAGGCTGAAGGCTCAACTGAGCTCAGAGTTCGAGATGATCTTGGAGAAGCTAAGAAAATTCCTGGGAAGTAGACAGAAAAATTGACTCAGGCTCAGTGCATTGATGAATCATGCCAATGCAGTAGGTGCCCTGATATGTGAGTAATGGTGTGTACATTTGAAGGAGAAAAGAGGAAGCTCTGATCTGTGAATTCTCTCTGTGGATTCTCGCCAAGGTGGAGATTGTTGGAATATGGCTTAGAATATGGCTTGAATATAGCTTGAATATGGCTCATTCACCATAGGTGGCTTAGCACCAATAATGGAGCTACCACTTGCACCACTTGCACCACCAATAATGGAAGCTACCACTTGCAAATGGATGGTGGCTATGGTGGCTACCACTTGCATGTGTTCACACCAAAGATAGGTGGTGGATGGTGGCTATGGTAGGCTATGGTGGCTGCCACTTGATGCATGTTCACACCTTGATATTTTGGCTATAAATAGCCATGTAGAGATGAGAGAGTAGAGTAGAGTTGAGTATGTGTTAGAGCTAAATTGTTGAAGCAAATACTCTGTGTTTATAGAGTAATTTGGTATTGTGTTGAGTTGTGAGTTCAGTGCTTGTGTAGCACCTTGAATTCGGTATATGTTTGTACTCTAAACTCCATTAATACAAAGCTTCAAGCTCCTCCTCCCGTGGATGTAGGCACAGTTGCCGAACCACGTAAAATATCGGTGTTTTTTCAGTGTGTTTAAATCGGTTTTAGTAATATCAATTCGCTTCCGCACAACAACAGGGTGCCAACAGGGACCTTGTAACCCACCACCAACTTTGAACAATGTTTCAGTGGCTGATATAGTTACAACTCAATTCTTTAATGGGATTTTGGATGTTGCAGAAGCCAGTTGTGAAGGGAAGAACTTTTATTCAAGATCAGCGTTTCTTGAAGCTCTCAATCCTTATCCTCAGTTCGGAAGAATTGGTTCTGTTGATGATTCTAAGCGTGAGATTGCAGCTTTCTTTGGACATGTCACGCATGAGACTGGACGTAAGATCTCTCTCTCTCTCTTTCTTTCATAAACTTAACTTTGGAGACTATATGTCTGCAATCTGCACCAGGGATTTAAATTATGATAATGGATGCATTTTCAATCAGATGTTATCGTTGTTAATTACTGTAAATATCGATAATGAATATCGGTTGCTAGCACTAAACCTGTAGGAGATGCTATGTTGCTGCAAGTACATAAATGTGTCGGATATATACTCGGATCTGACACTCGTCTTCGAATTCCAGTAACATATATGAGTTGTATGCTTGTTTCTTCAATTTTTCTAATGGCTTGAACTAATTCTTAGTTTATTGTGCAGATTTTTGCTACATAGAAGAGATAAACGGTGCGACAAGGGACTACTGTGATGAGAGCGACACACAGTATCCATGCAACCCTAACAAAGGTTACTATGGGCGTGGACCAATCCAACTATCCTGGAATTTCAACTATGGACCAGCCGGTGAGAGCATTGGGTTCGATGGCCTAAACTCGCCTGAAACCGTCGCCACCGACCCTGTAATCTCCTTCAAGACCGCCTTGTGGTACTGGGTGAACTCTGTTCAACCTGTGATAGGCCAAGGGTTTGGGGCAACTATTCGTGCCATTAATGGAGCTCTTGAGTGCGATGGTGGAAATCCTGCAACCGTTCAGAGACGGATTGAGTACTATACCGATTATTGTAACCAGCTTGGTGTTGATCCTGGGCCCAATCTAACTTGCTAGAATTCATTTTTTTTTTCACTATAGCTGCCTTCTTTTTCTTTTCTTTTTTAAAATAAATTTCACTTTCAATTATGTTTTTCTTGTTTTGTTTACATGAAAACTAGTTTTAACTTTGCTTACGGTTGAAATGAAAGACTATGCAATCATATATTATTGGATTGCCTATTATGGAAAATTCTGACTCGCATGTTCTTAGTAACTTGGATAATCCTTTCTATAGATTGCAGTCTCATAATAAAGATGACCTGGTTTTTAGTACATCATACATGGTCTAGATTTTTTAGAAGATCGAGATGTGGATGTTGGCAAGAAATTAGACATCACTGGCAGGGATTTAAATTGCAATAGTGAACTAATTTCGATCACATCGTATTTATCATAATGGTAAATGTAACGAATGATATTACAGTCATTGTGATCATGAATTTTTTTACATTTTGCATAATTAATTATAAAATAAAATAATTATAATTATAAAAAAATTAATAATTTTTAAAATAATTTATGACACTACGATCTTTCATTTATAAAAGAAAAAAAAAATTATTCAGTAGTTATAAATTATATATATATACACCTACACTAGTATAAAACTAAATTAATTTTATACACTTTTACAACTTTTTATATGATTAAGATTTTAACAAACCGATCGTTGAATTTAGCAATATAATTGTACTCGTCGTGCATGTAAAGTTTCGAATTAATCCGATATCTCTATCATATCGATGGAGAATACTATTTTTTTCAATATATATTTAACGGTTAAAAGTATTTTACATCAAACAAATTATTAGACATTTTTTATTTATTCAAAACTTGACATGCATGATCTACGTGAATAGAACATAAAATATGACAGTAAAATTATTAAAATGTTAATCGTATAAAAAGTTATAAAAGTTTTTAAAATTAATTTAGTTTTACAATAACGTAAGTGAATCTCTCCTCATATTATATTATATTATATATATATATGTGTGTGTAATTCACGATCGTGAATTTAACGGTTATGAACCACTAACTATTAATATCCTAATTGCAATAAATATCGTGAACTTAACGGTTATGAACCACTAACTATTGATATTCTAATTGCAATAAATATCGATGACAGAGAATCAAAATTATAAAATAATGATCGTGAATTTAACGGTTATAAACCACTAACTATTAATATCCTAATTGCAATAAATATCGTGAACTTAACGGTTATGAACCACTAACTATTGATATTCTAATTGCAATAAATGTCGATGACATAGAATCAAAATTATAAAATAATGATCATGTTGTTTAAATCTTGATCACCGGATATTGAGAAAGATAAAAACAAATATAATCTAAGATATTTGGACTGACACAAAAATCAGACCCTAAAAGGAATCTATTCCTTCTTCCTTTTCTGTGTCCTCCCTGGTAAGAACTGGATGGTTTGTCGTTAAGAAGTTGTCAAGATCAATTGAAGTCTTTTCATGAACCAGTCCCTTGAAAATATTCTTAATAAAGTATTTTAAGCCCCAAACAGATGCTTGTGCTTAGCCTGTATCTTTGTTAATTTACTTTAGGGAGACACCTTCCAATCTATTGCCAATGATACAATTTGCAAACTTAAATATAAAGCTACTAATAATGTGAAAAACAACAGCCATTGTCTTCATTCAATTATGCTAAACTGAATGCCAGTGAACCTGAAAGTATAGTACTGATTCTAACAATTGTAGCTTTCCAGTAACTCAGAAAATAAAGGCTTTTGACATAATAACAATGTCCTGGGAGCTATAGGATGCGGCTAGAACCCCAATTCAATGGGATTATAATTTCATAGTTTGCTTTTCCCAACAGGGACAAGTCCCAAGAACATCATAAAACCAAAATGGTACCTGGAAAAATCCCAGAACAAATTAGCTTTCATAATTCATATTCATTTAGAAATGCACTCTATATGGTGTGATCTGACGTTATAATCTATGTCACTCAGATTCGGGATTGAGTGTCGGATACGGATATGTATCCGACACGGGTATGCTCAATTTTTTATAAATTTTTTCATATATTTGAAAGATCATACCCTCATACTCATGTCCGAATATGTGTTCGGACATGGATGTCAGATACGGATACTTTTAGGAAAATGAAGAGTTGGAGTAACATAAGTTATAATCAGCTTCTCAAACATGGTGAAATAATAAACATCCAATTTAGTTTTCTAATTCACAGTTGTATATTATTGTTTCTCTATACATGAATTAGTTGGGTTCAGCTACACAAACCATTCTCTTTCAAACTTAAACCATTTGTAAGGCAAAATTTTACATAGTTGCTCAGCAAAACTAACATGCCAATTCAAATCTTGAGATCTATACATCTAAAGTAAAACAAATAAATTCCTCTCAGCTGCTCAAGCATGTATATACACAACAATTCTAGCTGGCTCGCATCTTGATTTTCACCTACATGCATAGTGCACAGATAATTGCAGATGACATCAATTCCTAGTGGCATAACCAAACTACCAATATAAGTCACTGTCCAAATCGAGGCATGCATCAAGACATAAAGTTTTCCTTAATAAGGGAAGCATTAAGTATGTAGGCATGCATATTAATATAGTTTAGGAATTGATTGTGATTAATGAGAAAGGTTAAGAAGATCGCGTAAGATGCGGTTGATGATTGAAAAGTGAAACACTTAACATCAGAAGTCAAACCTCCCACAAATTAGAGGTGGCATAATGAATATGAACTCGAGAAAACACAAATTCGAACCCGTCCAAACTTGAACAAAAAAATCAAAGATCTGAGTCTGAAAAAACCCAAGATCAACCCACCAAAACCCCTAATAACCAAAGTTTAACTAAATAAAATATGCAAATCGTAACTACCAACTTTATCCCAACCCGAACCTGTCCCAAACTCATAATAAAATGACCCGAAAACAGCTCAATCCGACTTGATTTGAGCCCAAAATTATCTGAATCTGATATGATTTGAGCTCAAAATAACCCAACCAACTTGCCGATTCACCACCTCTACCACAAATCCCCCACACCCAAAAGAAAGGGCCATAGACAAGAAGCTATGGATTGTATTCAGAAACTCTTATTGACTTATTTTGCAGATAAGATTACATTTCCATCTTGTAGTAAGGAATGGATGTTAAAAGTGCCTAAGGTACGGTGGATATTGAATTAGCTATTTATGAAACTACATACTGCATAATCATCATCCCATTCCCAATTTCCATAGCTTTTGGAAACTTAAGAAAAACCCAAACTTACAAAGTAGGAGTATAACGCATTATTCCTCTGTTTTATTATTAGTTTTCTTCTTGTTGCCGTATATCAATCCATTATCCTGCCATTCATTCACAGGAAAAGCCGAAAATAAGTTTTTTTTTTAAATATATATTTGAAAGAAAAGCAAACAAAAAAAAGAAAGCATTAAGTCAAACACCTGAGGATCAGGAATTGGTTTTCGTTTCTCTATATAGCGATAAGGGTCTGAAGCTGCAAGAGCTGCCCTTTCCTAAAAAATCAATAATGAATTTTTGTTTTGAAATTTAAAAAAATAATAATAATAATAAGGAAAATAAGTTTGATTGGGAAATTGGGAAGAAACCTGTTGTTGTTTTTTGAGATCTTGAGAAGGTTTCACCCAAAGGAAATAAGCGAGAGTTCCAGCAACAACCCAAGAAGCCAGATTGGTTCTTCCTCTGAGGCCTCCCATCGAATTTCCGATGAATGATCTCACATTTCCCACTCCTTTACTCCAGCTGCTCCTCCCCATGGATGTGCAATTTTGAGTTTTTCTTTTTCTTTCTGTTCAATAGGTTTAAATCTATTGTGTTTTGGGTCGGATTATCTTTTTATTATTTTTTATTATTACTTTTTAATATACTCATGTAATTTTAATTATTTAGATGTGTAAAATTTATTTATATATCATGAAAATTATAATTTTTAATCTATACCTCTATATTAAAACTATCCCCTAAAGATGAGAAAGTGACAGTTGTATTTTTTTTTTTTTTTTCCCTTTCAATTTCTTAGGACAATTATAAAACGGGTTAACTAATAATGACTATTTATTACTTTCAATCATAATAAATAATTATAAATACAAAATATAAAAAAAAATTAGCTTTTTTGATTCAATCTTTTTTCGGATTCAGATAATTTGCAGATTAGGATATTGAATCTACTATCTTCATTTGATTCGAGAGGGATTCGGATATAAATATTTGGATATCCGTTATCCAAATTCGTCTTAATTTTGGTCTAGATAGTTTCGAATATCCAAATATTTTATCTCCTCCAATTATATATTTAAAGCGATAAATGATTTTTTTTTCAATGTTTTAAAAAATTATAAAATAAATAAATCAATTAAAAATATTTATAATTTATATAATAAATAATTGGTAATAAGGAAATATAATTTTTTTAGCTTTTCTGATTCGATCCCTTTTTTTCGGATTCAGATACTACTGATTCGGATAATTTGCAGATTTGAATATTGAATTTACTATCCTCATCGAATTCGAAGAGGATTCGGATGTAAATCCTTGGATATTCGTTATCCAAATCCGTTTTAATTTTGATCCGAATAGTGTCGAATATTCAATCCGTTATTCGTTCCAGTTATATAGTTAAAGCGAGCTATTTATTTTAGTATTTTAGGAAAATTATAAAATAGATTGATTAATTAAAAATATTTATTATTTATAGTCATTATAATAAATAACTGTTAATAAAGGAAATATATTTTTTTACTTTTGTGGTTCGATTTGTTTTTTTCGGATTCAAATAATTTGTGGATTCAGATATTGAATTTACTATCCTTCGGTTATGAATCCTAGGATATTCGTTATTCGAATCTGCTTTAATTTTGGTTCGGATATTCGAGTCCGTTATCTCCGCTATTTACTTATTTAGTTCTTTTTTTTTTTATGATTTAATAAATTTGGATTTTAGTGGATTTGGATATCCGGTGGATATCGCTCTTTGAATCGGATGCAGTGATAAGCTCATAAAATATACATTTTATGTCTTTCTACATTTAGTTTTTGTTAGGTTTTCGATCTTTATCTTGTTTACTTATATTATATTTTTGAATTATAGGTATATTTAAAAGAATAAAGTCACAAGATGTTAATAATGATGGTAAAGAGCTTACAAAATCACAATCATAAGATGGAAGAAGACTTGGAAGTCAAAAATATCAAATTCTTAGTGCTAGATGATGAGGCAGATCTGACCTCCGGAGCTTGTTGTAAGGAAAACATTATGTTAAAGTCATTATTTGAAGAAACTTCCTTCTTGACTTTTGAAGCTGACTTGAATACATTTCCAACAATATATTACATGCCTAAATCGGACAGCGGATGGTCATCCAAATCTGCCGACGAAGTGCAAGATAGTGTAGCAGTCGCGAAAAAGACGTCAGCGAGCAAAATCACCAAATCAGTGTACTTGGCGCCGCGACGCCGACCCTACTGTCCTCAAAACTTGGAAAAACCGCAAAACTCAAAAATCTTACCTATTTTGCACTCCTTTGACTCCTAGCTTCCTTGACCAACAAGAAATGGTTTACAAGGTCAAAAAGCTCTATAAATACCATCTTTTGAGCCACAGACTATCATCATTTTTTGAGGAGACTCAAGGATCATTCTTCTTCTTCTTCTCCATTCTTTTATTTTCTTTTTTTTTTTATGTATATATTATCTATGCCTATACAAGGCTAAACTTCTTTTTGGTTAAAGGTGATTTCAAAACCCTAGACAAGTTGTGTAATTGATTTTGAGATTTATCTATCATTAGTTTTCTATCAAAGTTGATTATGTTCTTCCATAAGAATTGTTCATGATGTTGTCTGGATTTGTTTAGGGTGCACACTAGATAGATCTTGATAATTATCTATTGCTAGTTTAGGAGTCTTGATCCGTGTAATTGTCTTGATTTCCTATTTATAAGTGGCAATTTGTGATTAATGATTATGGTTAAATTTTCGCTAATTACAAAGTGGAACATAACATAAGTTAAAAAATCCGAGCTTATGTGTTTGTTGCCTAGATCAACTTATCTTTCTCATCATAAAGCTGCCATTACATTAAATCTAGAAAGCTTATTCTAGGTTGTCTAGTGGTTAGAGATTAAATAGAGAGCTTGTTCTATTTAAAGACGAATTAAGAAAAGATTGGGGTAACAGAGCTTGTTGTTATCTACGGTTGATAATTTTGATAGCTAATTGATGTTGATAGATTTGAAATTGATTTTCAATGATGTCTAGTGGTGGAGAATGAAATCTTAACCATACTTCTCTTATATTTGATTTTATCTTATTTATTTGCTTCTTACTTTTCTTATTTATTTTAGTTTTAAAATTATTTCAAAACCCCTCATTTTCTTTTATTGTTCTTGAATTTAAGTTTTAAACTAGTAATTTATAAACTAAAAATCAATCTCTGTGGATTCGATCCTTGCATGCTACTTTACTATAATTGATCATATTAATTGCAAGGTTTAATAAAGATACACTCTTTTGGGTGCATCATGTAGATTTGGATAATAAATAGATTCGAATTTTGGATAAATTAAGCGAATTTATATTGGAATATTTTAAAAAAAATTGCAGATATCAGATCCACTGTCTTCCCTATTTGCAACAAAAAAAATTTGGAAAAATTATAAAATTAACTAATAAACCAAAAATATTTTGATGTTATATATATTTTTTAAAATGTGTAATCAAAAGAAAAAAATTTGAAAGAATTACAAAAATGAACCAATTAACTAAAATATTTATTATTTATTATTATTATAATAAATAATTATCAATAAGGAAATTAAAAAAAAATTATGTGAATATAAGATTTTGTAATTATTTTTTATCTTTTGAGAAGAAAAAAAAAAACCAGCAGGGGTAATTGGTCGATTTGGACCTCCACAACCGAATAAAGTGAAACCTGATTGGAAATAATGTTTATTTCTTTTATGATGAATTTGTCACTTGATTTTTAAAAAAAATAAATTTTATAGTTTTATGTTTTCTTATTTAAAATTGATTTAATAAAAAAATTTATTTGTGAGAAAAATGCAATTTAAAATATTTAATTTCTATATTAAAAAATATAATTATTTTAATATATAAATATAGATTTAAATAGATTTAAATAAATAATTACTTATTAATATAATTGAAATTATATAAAAAAATTAAATCCCTAACGAAGCGAAAAAATGTTCTAGTAACTATAGATAAAAGTAATCCCCCAATTGAGGGTCGACAGCTTTAATTTTTTTTTAATTTTTTTGTATTGTTGGTTATCCCTTAATTGAGGGAGCGGGGCAGTTTTGTAATTTTATTTTAATTGAAGGATAATTTTGTAAATTTTTTTATACAATTATATTAAAGTTATCTTTCAATTGAGAGAGCAATTGTTCCCTCAATTGAGGGGCAGTTTTGTAATTTTATTTTAATTGAAAGATAATTTTGTAAAATTTTTATAAAATGGGATTGTTTTCAATTTTGCCGCAATTCCCCTAAGTTAGGGGGATTGCATTAGAATTGGCTTGCCACGTGGTAAGCTAATATTTTTTTAATAATTATTTTATATTATATTTATGTTATTTTTTGATATTATAATCGTATTAAGAGTATTACATATATATATATATATATATATATATAAATTTTGACAACGTTATATATAAAAATATAAAGAATAAGTTTTGAACATGATATTTATATTAATGTATGATATATGAAAATGCAATTATCTATTTCTTAAGTTAATGAACTTAGAGTTTAATGAATTATTATGACAAATTATACAAAATATCAACACTTGGGGATAACTTTTAAAGGAAGGTATAAATGTCTAAAATTATTAAATTTAATCTAGACAAACAATAACTCTCAATTATTATACGACACGTGACACAAAATTTGAAATTATTTGAATAGTGTCAATTAGACCTGACAATTTCGAATGCAACATGATTATACAATACGAATACAACATGAGAAAAATAATTAAAACACGACATGACACGTAAAATAACACGAACATGAATGTGTCAAAATCTACATAACGTGTCAAAATTTATATAAATATATAATACCTTGAAAATGATTATGATAAAAAAATAACAAAAATACGAACACGACGACACGTAACACAAAATTGGAAGTTATTTGAATAGTATCAATTAGACCTGAAAATTTTGAATACGACATGATTATACAACACTGATGCACCCAAAAGAGTGTATCTTATTTAACCTTGCACTAAAAAGATAAATTGTAAGTATAGTAGTTAGCAAGGGTCGAGTCCTCAGGGATTGGGTTTTAGTTTATAAGTTAATAGTTTAAAACTTAAATTCAAGAACAATAAAAGAAAAGGGGTTTTTGAAGCCAGATTTAAACTAAAGTAAATAATAAGAATAAGATGCAAGGCGGTATAACCAGCCAATAAAAATATATATACTAAATTAGGCGGTATAACCAGCCAATAAAAATAAAACAAAGTTAATATACAAATTAGGCGGTATAACCAGCCAATAAAAATAAATATACTTTTAAAAATAAGCAAACTAGAAAATTAAGAAAACAAGTAAGTAAGAAGAATCAAATATGAAAAATATGGTTAAGGTTTCATTCTCCACCACTAGACATCATTAAGAATCAATTTCAGATCTATCAATATCAACCAACTATCAAAGTTAACAACCGTAGATAACAACAAGCTCTGTTATCCCAATCTTTCCTTAATTTGTCGTTAAATAGAACAAGCTCTCTATTTAATCTCTAACCATTAAACAACCTAGAATAAGCTCTCTAAATTCAATTTAATGGCAGCTTTATGATGAGAAAGATAGGTTGATCTAAGCAACAAACACATAAGCTCGGATTGTTCAACTTAGGTTATGTTCCACTTTGCAATTATTGAAAACTTGACCATAATCATTAATCACAAATTGCCACTTATGAATAGGAAATCAAGACAATTACACGGATCAAGACTCCTAAACTAACAATAGATAATTATCAACATCTATCTAGTTGTAAACCTAAATAAATCAAGACAACATCATGAACAATTCTTGTAGAAGAACATAAGCAACTTTGATAGAAAATTAATGATAGATAGAATCTGAAAATCAATCACAAAACATGTCTAGGGCTTTGAAATCACCCTTAACCAAATAAAAGTTTAGCCTAGCATAGGCATTGTAAACATAAACATAAAATTAAAGAGAATCTAAGAAGGAAATAAAAGAAAGAAAGAAGAAGAAGAAAATAAAGAAAAAGAAAACTAGAGAAAAGAAAGAAGAAGAAAACTTAGAGAATTTTATTACAATGGCTAATATCCTACCAATGTATATTATGTTTTCTCTACAATCATCCAAGGCCCTCTATTTATACACATTTTGGAGGGCTAAATGACAAGAGACAAGCTTTACAAATTTCAAAGGTAGGTATAATAGGTGGGTGCATTTTTCTAACAAGTTTCGTCATATTGTATGACCATTTTGATCAGCCAACTTGATGGTCGATTTTGTCAATCTTGGAGGCCTGATCTGATCACATGGTCTTCTATAAAAATGTTCCCCTATGAGTTACTGATTCACAGCCGTTGGAATCAGCTTATTTTCTGATGTGGAGAAGAAGATATGGGCAAAATACGAAAACAGGTCAGCACAGACGTCATTGCACATCAGCCAACTTGATGGTTGATTTCTTCAATATTGGAGGCTTTATCTGATCACATGGTCTTCTAGAAAAATGTTCCCCTATCAGTTATTGATCCATAGCCATTGGAATCAGCTCATTTTCTGATGTGTATAGGACGATATGGTCAAAATGCGAAAACTGCTCAGGACAGACGTCATTGCACATCAGCCAACTTGATGGTTGATTTCGCTAGGGAAAACGACTCCATTTCAAGAAGTGTAAAACATGAAAAAGATAGATATGCCTCTTAAATTTGCACGGTTAAAATTTCAGCCTTATTGCTTCAGTGAAACTCCAGATATAGCTGATATGGCAAAAGGTGTCGGAACTGGAACTGAACTGGATTTGCCCTTAATTCTAGTAATCTGAAATCACTCAAAGAAACTTGTGAAAAACACCAAATTACATAAAAATATAAAAGATCATAAACACAATTAGACTAAACAATAATAACTCGTATTTGACACAAAACAATAATAAAACATAACTAAAAACTATATAATTATACGAGTTATCACACCCCCACACTTAGCTTTTTGCTAGTCCTCGAGCAAAATCAAATAAAAATAAAATAAGAAAATCTAATCTAATCCACTTTCGTAGGAAATCACGGTGGCACTTAGCATGTGACACAAGCCTTTAAACCCCTAGGTGTCCCTAGTGGACGAGTTTAGTCTCGTGAGGGTTTACTAGGACGATACCCACAAACATTGAAAACATAAGAAAAACTAAAAATAATAATTATAACTAATCCTTCCAATATAAATTTGAGATAATCATTGGACAAGTCTTAAAAACTAATCAATAGCTTAAAGAAATTCACAAAAAATCTTGCTTGAATGTAAATAGTTTGAGTTAAGCCAATATTAACATAACATATTTCAATCAAAATAATGCATATTCAAACTTAATCTCAACTTCTCACATGGGATACTCTCTTGATTTTCACTCTTTAAAGTAGTGGTAAAGTGTTTACACTCAATCAATCTCATGAAAACACTTCTACCATATGCTTGCTTGTCCACCTATTCTCCACTAAAAGATCATGCAACTTCATAAATCAAGAGGTCTTTAATCAAGGTTGTAATGGGGCCAAGGGGTTTGTAATGTGGTTGAAGAACAAAAGGATAAAGATATCACAAAGGTTCCAAAGAGTTCATAAAGTTTAGAGACATAAAAAAAATTATACAAAGAAACTTCTCAAAACTCTTTACAAGTACATAGTCACCTAGGCCGGATATTCATGTTGGGCCTTTTCTTCATTCTAAACAACTTTGTAACATCTTTTTCTTTTTCCACAAATTCAAGAGATGATTCATATATATATATTTTTTACATAGGAATGTATTTTCCAGTATTCCATTTCTTTTTCTCTTGACTTTTCTTTTCTTTTCCCCCCACACTTATTTCTTGTTTCTAACCAAAAAAATATCCCTTGTCTTTGCAACTGGTCTCAAATCATGCTAATTCATCTTTGGAACAAAGGTAAAGATATAAGTATATTTAGGTTAGGGACACGTTATGGTTACCAAAGAGATAGCTTATTCAATATAGGCTCAAACTGGTTCACTAAGGGTGTGTTCTCTTGGAACATCAATAAGGGATGGCTGTTTGGCTCTGGTTATAATCCTAATGCCTCTATCATATTCATGTTGTCACATGTATCAATATAGTCTCAAACGGTTTAAAGCAAGTTCTAGAGAATCATGTAATCATAAGAGCACTCAAGAAAGAAATTAGATTGATTTGTATAATGCATCAATCATTTTAGGCTCAAAAACTCACAATGATGATTATACAAGTCAGTTTTAAGTCTAAACATGCTTCTTTCTCAATCAACATATCATATTAACATTGGCTCATAAAAAGGTTGACATCAAGCTCAATTTTCATGAAAATCTTCTCACTAATAAATCTGTTTTAGACTTATGCAATTCATATCTCATCATTGTATTAAAAAGGAACTAAAACTCACAAAAAAAATAATAATAATAATAATAATAAAGAAAAAAAATAGTAGACAAAAATAAAAGAAATCCTAAATCATTCCCCCCCACACTTAATTCTTACATTGTCCTCAATGTAAGTCTATTAACTCAAATGAAAGAATCATGTGTAAGAGAAAAGAACTAATAACATAAGAATAGGAACAACTAAGACTCAAAACAAAACAAAACCATGCAACCTAAATAATCCTAAAATACTAAACAAAAATTAACAAGTAAACATAAAAAGATTAAAATCAAACTGACAAGGTATGTCTCAAGTCTCCCTTACTCAGACCTTGTTCAGAATGAATACTTCTAAATTGCTTAAAACACAACAAACTTTTTTTTTTTTTTTTGAAAAGAAGAAATCAAACTGACAAGGTATGTCTCAAGTCTCCCTTACTCAGACCTTGTTCAGAATGAATACTTCTTAATTTTTTATTTTTTATTTTTTAAATTAGCAAAATATGTCCCTTACCCCCTACTAAAATAAGACATTGTCCCCAATGTCAAATTTTAAAGGTAGAATTTAGGAGATATTACCTGCAGAGGTTGCTAACCACTTATTATAACTGAGACACAACAAACAAAATGTTAGATAATGTCACAAAGACAAAGTGCAATCCACTCCTTGCTCGTCCATATCTCTTTTTCTTTTTCCGAGCGTTTGCGAAACAACCGTAGCAGATAAATACTCATAAGCTTGGAGCTTTTTGAGTAAATCTTCAATGGTTGTAGCAGAAATTATGGTTCTCCTTGCCTCTGAAAACATGAATCCATTATCCACAGCATTATCTAAATATGAAAGCAAATTACTAAAATAACCATTAATATTAAGCAAACCAATGGGTTTCTTATTTGTGACCAAAGATGACCAAGAAGCCACGCAAGCTATTTCTTCCAATGTACCCAGACCTCCTGGTAAAGCAATGAATGCATCGGCAGAATGGTACATGATTGTTATCCGTTCAGGGACACTCCAGACTTGTATTTCCTTACCCACGGTAGGTCCACAAAATTCTGTGAATAGTTTTGGCACGACTCCTAGAACTGGACTTCCTCCGGCGTGTGCTGCTGTAACGACTGCTCCCATTAAACCCGTACTACCGCCTCCATAAATCAACTGGATCTTTTGTTGGGCAAGTATTACTCCAACTCTTATGGCTTCATCAGCGAATATGTTATTTTTCCCTGGATAAGCACCTCCAAAGACACAAATTTTTTTAATGCGTTGGGACGAAGTACTTTCCATTTTTTTTTTCTTTTTTTTTTTTTCGAGTGCCTGAAAGAGAATGAGTACATGGTGTAATATATAGAGGACTGAGTAGTGAATCAGACAAGAGTAATAATGTCGCCGAAAGTGTATCTGACCTGTCAGAGGAAAATGTTAACCTAACAAAAGATTTTTGCGTGATTTCAAGAAGAAAATCAAAAAGAGAAGAAAAAATCAACCGTAAAAGACAAATAAAAAAAAAACGAGAATAATTACACAAATCGAACAACACATAAATTAAACCAAAATAAAGTTATTGCAAATCAAACCAAAAGCTGAGAAGTCATTTATTGTAGTTGTGATTGTGGCTCACATCTTCCTCTGGTTTTACGTCCAGAAACGGCATAAACGCCTTCTATGAGTCGAGGATATGCTTCCCATCCAGTTTTCTTACAAGCTGGCAAACAAGGTCTTTTAACATCAGATTCCCAAGATGTTGCCATTCCCTTTGGAATTGCGGCCATAAATCAAGAATTTCTCTTTGTACGTCTCCACTAGGATGCGTCTCAAGAGAAAGTTGGATATTACCCAAATTCTCCTTACTCAGTCCATCCTTAATGAATTCAATTTTATCATCTCGATTAGAGGACGGAATCCCAATAGAACGACATTTACCGTTACACGTCCATCGTACACATTTGTGGCAATTTGAACTCATGCGCTTTGCTCGTCGCTTCTTTGCAAAAGTGCTTCTACCTGTACCTGGTAAATGCAAAACAGGAAGATATTCATCTTCACGTACCTTGGCTTCAATTATCCAACGTATGTCGTCAGGAATCCCTTTGTACATAAGCATTCTTAATCTTTCAAATCGAACTTGGTAAAGTTTCAGTAAAATATTTCGAGGAAAAGGAGGAAATCGTTTCTGCAATCTTGTGAGAATATCATCCATCCTGAAAAAAAAATGAAAAAAATGAAAGAGAAATTGGAAGAGAAATTTATATACAATATCAGTTTTGTGGGTAGCTGATAGAACCGATTTAAATAATCACGGAGTACCGTTATCCGCCATTTAACCGGGGTAAAAAAATAAAAATTATATTTAGATCTAGTTATTTTCAAAACAAGGATCAGAAAGAAAAACAACATAAAAAAAAAAACTCAAAAACAAAACACTCTAAATAAAATCCTAAATTCTTCCCCCCACACATAATTTTCACATTGTCCTCAATGTAATGCTATTATCCCCCAATGCAAGAATTATATGTAAGAGAAAAGAACTATTAAACAAAAGAAAAGAAAAACAATAAAAGATAGAATGATGGAGAGTAAGGAATATGCAAATCTGATATAATAGATGCTCTCCATCCTTTTGGGTTGCCTCCCAAGAAGCGCTTGGTTTATTGTCCTCAGCCTGACTTAGACCCATGCCATTATTATTCAACATACTTTGGCTCAAAAAGTGGAAACTCCTCCACATCTTGTATTGGAAAGTTCTCATAGTAAGGCTTCAATCTATGACCATTCACTTTGAATGCCTTATCTGTTTTTGGGCTTTGGATTTCAACTGTACCATGAGTAAATACATTAGTAATAACAAAAGGTCCAACCCAACGAGAACGTAACTTACCTGGATATAACTTAAGGCGTGAATGGAAGAGAAGAACTTTTTGTCCAACAACAAATTCCTTTCTTGATATCATCTTGTCATGGAATGCCTTAGTCTTTTCCTTGTAAATCCTAGAATTCTGATAGGCATCATTCCTTATCTCCTCTAATTCTTGTAGGTCAAGTTTTCTTTTCTTTCCTGTCTCATCCATCTCCATGTTGCATTGTTTGATAGCCCAATATGATTTATGTTCCAATTCAACCGGAAGATGACAAGGCTTACCATAAACAAGTCGATAAGGAGACATACCAATGGGTGTCTTATATGCTGTCCTATAAGCCCAAAGTGCATCATCAAGTCGTGAACTCCAATCCTTCCTATTTGGATTAACTGTCTTTTCAAGGATGGACTTAACTTCTCGGTTTGACACTTCAGCTTGCCCACTAGTTTGAGGATGATATGAGGTGGAGACCTTGTGTGTGATGTTATACTTCCTCAAAAGTGCTTCCATAGTCCTATTGCAAAAGTGAGTACCTATATCGCTGATTATGGTTTTTGGCGTTCCAAACCTAGCCAAGATGTTAGTCTTGACAAAATCTGAAACAACTTTAGAGTCATTAGTCCTAGTGGATTTTGCTTCCACCCACTTTGAAACATAATCAACGGCAAGTAAAATATAAAGATTACCAAAAGAAAGAGGAAAAGGTCCCATGAAATCCATGCCCCATACATCAAAAATTTCAACAATAAGTATTGGAGTTTGAGGCATTTGATTTCTAGCACCTAAGTTACCTGTTCTTTGGCAATGATCACATGACTTGCAAAAGAGGTATGCATCTTTGAATATGGTAGGCCAATAAAATCCAGAATCAAGAACTTTCATGGCTGTTCTTTTGGATCCAAAGTGTCCTCCACATGCATAAGAGTGACAAAAGGTGAGAATAGATTGAAATTCAGTTTCGAGTACACACCTTCTTATAATCTGATCGGAGCAATGCTTCCAAAGGTAAGGATCATCCCATATGTAGTATTTGGCATCACTCTTGATCTTATTTCTTTGAGATTGTGTCAACTCTTGTGGCAACTTCTTGGTAACTAAGTAATTAACAATATCAGCATACCAAGGAGTTGTTGTACTTATAAAAAGAAGTTGCTCATCCGGAAAGTTCTCATTCAAGGGTAGTGCATCATCTTCATGAACTAAACGGCTAAGATGGTCCGCAACCAGGTTGTCACTACCTCTCTTATCTTTTATCTCCAAATCAAACTCTTGTAAGAGAAGTATCCATCTAATCAACCTTGGTTTGGCCTCCTTTTTAGTGAGTAAGTACTTAAGGGCTGCATGGTCAGAATATACAATTACTTTAGTACCAATTAAATAAGATCGAAATTTTTCTAAAGCAAATACAACAGCCAAAAGTTCTTTTTCAGTAGTGGAATAGTTCAATTGAGCATCAATAAGAGTTCGGGAGGCATAATAAATGGCATGTGAAGCTTTGCCAACCCGTTGGCCCAAAACAGCTCCAATGGCATAGTCACTAGCATCACACATGATTTCAAAAGGTACATTCCAATCTGGTGGTTGGATGATAGGAGCTGATGTCAAGATTCCCTTCAATGTTTCAAACGCCTCTTTGCATTTATCATCAAAGTGGAAAACCACATCTTTTTGTAGTAGCTTGCAAAGAGGTAATGTGATCTTTGAGAAGTCTTTGATAAATCTCCTATAGAAACCTGCATGTCCAAGAAAAGAACGAACCTCTCTCACATTTGTGGGAGGTGGTAAAGAATGTATAATATCTATTTTAGACTTATCAACCTCTATCCCTCTAGAAGAAATAACATGGCCCAAAACTATTCCTTGTTCTACCATAAAGTGACATTTTTCCCAATTCAAAACAAGGTTAGTTTCCATGCATCTTTCAAGTACAAGTGTAAGGTTCTCTAGACATCTATCAAAAGAATCACCATAGACACTAAAATCATCCATAAACACTTCTATGATGTTCTCTACATAATCTGAAAATATGCTAACCATACACCTTTGGAATGTAGCTGGTGCATTACAAAGACCAAATGGCATACGCCGGTATGCAAAAGTACCAAATGGACATGTGAATTTTGTTTTCTCTTGGTCCTCCGGAGCAATGGCTATCTGATTATAACCTGAAAAACCATCAAGAAAACAATAATGAGAATGGCCAGCTAACCTTTCAAGCATTTGATCAATAAAAGGTAAAGGAAAGTGGTCTTTGCGAGTTGTGGAATTAAGTTTACGATAATCAATACAAACTCGCCATCCTGTTTGAATCCTAGTAGGAACAAGTTCATTCTCATTATTTGTTACCACCGTTACACCTGATTTCTTTGGAACCATTTGGACTGGGCTCACCCATTTGCTATCCGAGATAGGATAGATCACTCCAACATCTAGGAGCTTCTGTATCTCCTTTTTCACAACCTCCATCATAGGAGGGTTCAATCTTCTTTGTGCTTCTCTTGTTGGTTTGGACGCCTCCTCTAACAAAATCCGGTGCATGCACATGGATGGGCTTATTCCCTTGATATCGGCAATTGTCCAACCAATTGTTGTTTTATGCTCTCTAAGCACCCGGATAAGTCGCTCTTCTTGCAAAGGTGTGAGTTCTTTGGCAATGATGATCGGTAGTGTGTCCTTTTTACCTAAGAACACATATTTCAAGTGGTTCGGTAGTGGTTTCAACTCTAAAGTTGGTGCCTGCAAAATGGAAGGTAGAAGTTTCTCATTAGATAAAGGCAAATCAATAAATGAAACATCAAACCTTGCATCTTTAGGTTGCAGCGAGTGTAAAGATTCTAGTGCCCCTTCCACCTGGTCACTCAAGGCTAGTTTAGCATTCCCCATTCTGAGATGGTTGCTAAGGACTATTTCTACACTATCTTCACCATCTAGCTCATAAGCTTGCTGCACTAGTGAGTCAATTATATCAATATTAAAAACAGAATGCACATCACTAGGATATCTCATGGCCTCAAAAATGTTAAAGTGAATTATTTCACCATCAAATTCCATAGTTAAAGTGCCATCATGTACATCTATTTTAGTTCTTGCTGTTTTCAAGAATGGTCTCCCTAATAGAATAGGTGTGGGATTAGAAGACATCTCATCTTCCATCTCAATAACATAAAAGTCAGCAGGAAAAACCAATTCATTAACCTGTACAAGAACGTCTTCTACAACTCCTCTTGGATAAGTGTTAGAACGGTCAGCAAGTTGTATTATAACACCGGTTTCCTCTAATGGTCCTAGATTCAATGAAGCATAAATTGAATATGGCATGACATTAATAGATGCCCCTAGATCTAGCATAGCACGCTCAAACCTGGTGTTGCCTATCTTACAAGGAATGGTAAACATACCTGGATCCTTGCATTTAGGTGGGAGTTTCTTTTGAAGAACAGCTGACACATTCTCCCCCACACTTACCTTTTCATTCCATTTCAACTTCCTTTTGGATGTGCACAACTCTTTTAGGAACTTGGCATATCTTGGCACTTGCTTGATAGCATCTAGTAAAGGAATGTTCACCTCTACTTTCCGGAAGGTTTCCAAAATTTCCTTCTCGTGCTCCTACTTCTTGGACTTTGCTAACCTGCTAGGAAAAGGTGGAGGAGTTATATAAGAAGGAAAGGATGGTTTAGGAATTACCTTTTTTAGTGGCTCGTTGGGATGTGAAGAGGATGCCATGGTATTGTTCTCCCCTTGAGCATTATCATTTTGTGGTGTCTCTAGCTGTTTCCCACTTCTTAAAGTTATAGCATTGGCATTCTCTCTTGGATTCACTATGGTTTGGGAAGGTAATTTCCCAGAATCCCTTGCTTGCATTTGACTCATGGTTGTTGCCAATTGCCCTATTTGAGTCTCCAAATTTCGAATACTTGTCTTTGTTTCCTGTTGAAATTGAATTGTATTAGTAGAAAGAGCTTTAACAAGATCTTCAAGAGAAGTACCTGAATTTTGGGTGGGTGGTAGTTGTTGTCGGGTTAGGTATGGTTGTTGCACTCTTTGCTGAAAACCCGGTGGCCTGTGGTCAAATGGTGGAGGAATAGTTTGTGATTGGTTCCCTCCATAATTGAAGTTTGGATGATCCCTCCATCCTGGATTGCAAGTGTTTGAGTAGGGATCATATTTTCTTGGTTGGTTCTGAAATCCACCCATGGCATTCACATGTTCATTGGTATCCTCTTGAAGTGTTGGACACATATCAGTTTGGTGCCCTATGTTTGAACATATGCCACAAGCCTTTATTTGTTGTATTTTACCTACAGCCAATTGTTGAACAAGAGAAGTCAGTTTATCAAATTTTTGTTCAAGGGATGATATACTTACCTCATTAACTCTCTTGGGTTGTGGTGGTGGATCTTGTCTCATTGAGAACTGTTGAGAATTGGCTGCCATGTTGGAGATTAATGTTCTAGCAGCCCTGGGAGTCTTATCAACTAGAGCTCCCCCACTAGCGGCATCTATCATACTTCTCTCCATGGGCATGAGACCTTCATAGAAGTATTGGATAAGAAGTTGTTCACTTATTTGATGGTGTGGACATGATGCACAAAGTTTCTTGAACCTCTCCCAATATTCATATAAGGATTCTCCGTTGTATTGCCGAATCCCACATATCTCTTTCCTAATGTTGGCAGCCTTAGATGCTGGGAAATACCTTTCCAAGAATGCTTTCTTCAAATCATTCCATGTAGTGATGGTCCCGGATGGTAGATAGTAGAGCCATTCCTTTGCTGAATCAGCTAGAGAGAATGGGAAGGCTCTCAACTTAACTTGCTCTTCCGTGACCCCTGTTGGTCTCATGCTTGAGCAAACTACATGGAATTCCTTGAGGTGCTTATTTGGATCCTCTCCTGCAAAACCATGAAAAGTTGGGAGAAGATGAATTAAACCAGATTTTAATTCAAAAGCTACCTCAAGATTAGCATATTCAATGCATAATGGTTGTTGACCCAAGTCCGGAGCGGCTAGCTCCTTGAGAGTTCGGTTGTCAGCTGCTGCCATCTCTCCTTGCTCCTCTTGGATGTTTTGGATCAACTCCTCGATTGGTTGTTGGTGAGAAGTTATAAATTCCCGAATTTTCCTAAGTCGTAAGTCTTCTTCGGGAGCTTGGAACATTCACTAATAAAAAAAAATAAGAAAGTAAATAATTAGAACAGAAAATAAGAATAAACCAATAAACTAATAAACTAAAGAAAGCAATCCCCGGCAACGGCGCCAAAAATTTGATGCACCCAAAAGAGTGTATCTTATTTAACCTTGCACTAAAAAGATAAATTGTAAGTATAGTAGTTAGCAAGGGTCGAGTCCTCAGGGATTGGGTTTTAGTTTATAAGTTAATAGTTTAAAACTTAAATTCAAGAACAATAAAAGAAAAGGGGTTTTTGAAGCCAGATTTAAACTAAAGTAAATAATAAGAATAAGATGCAAGGCGGTATAACCAGCCAATAAAAATATATATACTAAATTAGGCGGTATAACCAGCCAATAAAAATAAAACAAAGTTAATATACAAATTAGGCGGTATAACCAGCCAATAAAAATAAATAAACTTTTAAAAATAAGCAAACTAGAAAATTAAGAAAACAAGTAAGTAAGAAGAATCAAATATGAAAAATATGGTTAAGGTTTCATTCTCCACCACTAGACATCATTAAGAATCAATTTCAGATCTATCAATATCAATCAACTATCAAAGTTAACAACCGTAGATAACAACAAGCTCTGTTATCCCAATCTTTCCTTAATTTGTCGTTAAATAGAACAAGCTCTCTATTTAATCTCTAACCATTAAACAACCTAGAATAAGCTCTCTAAATTCAATTTAATGGCAGCTTTATGATGAGAAAGATAGGTTGATCTAAGCAACAAACACATAAGCTCGGATTGTTCAACTTAGGTTATGTTCCACTTTGCAATTATTGAAAACTTGACCATAATCATTAATCACAAATTGCCACTTATGAATAGGAAATCAAGACAATTACACGGATCAAGACTCCTAAACTAATAATAGATAATTATCAAGATCTATCTAGTTGTACACCTAAATAAATCAAGACAACATCATGAACAATTCTTGTAGAAGAACATAAGCAACTTTGATAGAAAATTAATGATAGATAGAATCTGAAAATCAATCACAAAACATGTCTAGGGCTTTGAAATCACCCTTAACCAAATAGAAGTTTAGCCTAGCATAGGCATTGTAAACATAAACATAAAATTAAAGAGAATCTAAGAAGGAAATAAAAGAAAGAAAGAAGAAGAAGAAAATAAAGAAAAAGAAAACTAGAGAAAAGAAAGAAGAAGAAAACTTAGAGAATTTTATTACAATGGCTAATATCCTACCAATGTATATTATGTTTTCTCTACAATCATCCAAGGCCCTCTATTTATACACATTTTTGAGGGCTAAATGACAAGAGACAAGCTTTACAAATTTCAAAGGTAGGTATAATAGGTGGGTGCATTTTTCTAACAATTTTCGTCATATTGTATGACCATTTTGATCAGCCAACTTGATGGTCGATTTTGTCAATCTTGGAGGCCTGATCTGATCACATGGTCTTCTAGAAAAATGTTCCCCTATGAGTTACTGATTCATAGCCGTTGGAATCAGCTCATTTGCTGATGTGGAGAAGAAGATATGGGCAAAATACGAAAACAGGTCAGCACAGACGTCATTGCACATCAGCCAACTTGATGGTCGATTTCTTCAATATTGGAGGCTTTATCTGATCACATGGTCTTCTAGACAAATGTTCCCCTATCAGTTATTGATCCATAGCCATTGGAATCAGCTCATTTGCTGATGTGTATCGGACGATATGGTCAAAATGCGAAAACTGCTCAGGACAGACGTCATTGCACATCAGCCAACTTGATGGTTGATTTCGCTAGGGAAAACGACTCCGTTTCAAGAAGTGTAAAACATGAAAAAGATAGATATGCCTCTTAAATTTGCACGGTTAAAATTTCAGCCTTATTGCTTCAGTGAAACTCCATATATAGCTGATATGGCAAAAGGTGTCGGAACTGGAACTGAACTGGATTTGCCCTTAATTCTAGTAATCTGAAATCACTCAAAGAAACTTGTGAAAAACACCAAATTACATAAAAATATAAAAGATCATAAACACAATTAGACTAAACAATAATAACTCGTATTTGACACAAAACAATAATAAAACATAACTAAAAACTATATAATTATACGAGTTATCAAACACAAACACAACATGAGAAAAATAATTAAAACACGACACGAAAAATAACATAAACACAACACGAATACAAGAACGTGTTAAAATATACATAAAACGAACTATTAACGTGTCAAAACTATTATAAATATATAATACCTTGAATACGATTATGACACAAAAAATAACACGAACAAGACACGGATACACAAATATTTTTTGTCTTCCTCTTCTTCTTTTTTCTATCTTTTTTTCCTTTCTTAATTAAATAATTAAAACACAACATGATTATACAATACGAATAACATGAGAAAAATAATTAAAATAGACATGACACGTAAAATAACACGAATGTGTCAAAATCTACATAAAACAAATTATTAACGTGTCAAAATTATATAAATATATAATACCTTGAAAACGATTATGATACAAAAAGGTAACAAAAATACGAACACGATGACACGTGATACAAAATTGAGAGTTATTTGAATAGTATCAATTGGACCTGAAAATTTCAAACACAATATGATTATACAATATGAACACAACATGAGAAAAATAATTAAAACACGACACGAAAAATAACATAAACACAACACGAATACACAAACGTGTTAAAATCTACATAAATAAATTATTAACGTGTCAAAATTATTATAAATATATAATACGAACACGACACAAGTACGTAAATATTTTTTTCTTCCTTTTTTTTAACTAAATAAAAAATATATTAACTTGCCACGTGGCAAGCTAATATTAAAACAATCTCCCTCAAAAGTGAAGGGATTGCTTCAAAATTGAAAGTAATCCCAGGGGATTACTTTTATTGTATTGTACTAGGATATTCTCCCTGCTTCGCTAGGGTTTTATATTTAATATAATTTTAATTATATTAAATAATAATTATTTATTTAAATATTTTAAAAATATTTATATATTAAATAATTATATTTTTTAATATAAAAATGAAATATTGTAAATTTCATCTTCCTCACAAATAAAAAAAAAGTTTATTACTAAATCAATTTTAAATAAAAAAAACATAAAACTATAAGATTTAGTGTTTTTTTTATAAAAAAAATCAAGTGACAAGTTAATTAAAAAGTAAAGGTTAAAATACTAAAAAAGCCCCTGAACTAGAACACTTTTCTTAAATAAATCTTTATATTTTTATTGTACATAAATAAACCTTTATCTTTTTATTTGCATCTAAATAAGTCCTTATTGAGTTATTTTAAATGAAATGTTGATTTATGTTAGACCTGCTCATAGGCCGTGAAGCCCGCTCGGCTCGTATTTGACCGAGACTGGATATGATTTTTGGTGATTCGGGTCTGCCCGGCCCGACCCAAATGCATTAAAAATTAATTTTTTATTTAAATTAAATATAAAAATGATTTTTTATTTTTTTTAATAGTGATCCAGGCCGGCCTGGTCAAGGTAGCAAAAAATCCGGCCCGCGGCCCTACCCATGAGTAGGTCTAATTTATGTTAAGGGTTTATTTAGGTATAAATTAAAGGTTAGGAGTTTATTTGGGTATATATTAAAGTTTAAGGACTTAGTTGGGTATAAATTAAAGTTTAAAGGCTTATTTAGGTGTAATATAAAAGTATAAAGGCTTATCTAAATAAAGTGGTAAAGTTCAAGGGTTTTTTTTATTATTTTAGCCAAAAATAAAACTTAAGTCGATTTCACTTTCTTCGGTTGTGGGAGTCCAAACCGACCAATTACTCCTAATGGTATTTCTTTTTTTCTTCTCAAAAAATAAAAAATAATTACAAAATCTTATTTTCAGATAAATTTTTTTATTTTCTTATTAATAATTATATATTATAATAATAATAGATAATAAATATCTTTAATTAATTGGTTCGTTTTGTAAGTCATTCAAAACTTTTTCTCTCTTGATTACACATTTTTCAAAAAAAATAATATATAATATTAAAATATTTTTGGTTTACTAATTAATTTTGTAATTTTTCAAAAAAATATTTGGTCACAAATAGGGATGACAATGAACCCGATATCTGTAATTTTTTAAATATCCCAATTTAAATTCGCCTAATTTATCCGAAATTTGAATATGTTTATTAACTGCTTACTATTCGAATCCTGTTTAAAAAAGCAATATCCACCTAATATCCGAATCCGCTAAAATTCAAATTTATTAAATCATCTTTTTAAAAAATAAAAATATAAAATTCAATAAGAATAAATATGTAAATAGAGCGGATAACGGATTCAGATATCCAACACTATCCGCACCAAAATTGAAAGCAGAATCGGATAACGAATGAATGGGTTTATATCTGAATCCGATGGGGATAGTAAATGCAATATCTGAATCAGTAATATTTGAATCCGGGAAAAACGAATCGAATCACAAAAGTAAAAAAATATATATTTTCTTATTAATAATTATTTATTATAATGACTAAAATTTATAAATTTTTTTAATTGATTAATCCATTTTATAATTTTTCTTAACACCGCTATACCTTTAAATATATAATTGGAGCGGATAATGGATTCGGATATCCGACATTATTTGGATCAAAACTAAAGCGAATTCGAATAATGGATATCCAAAGGTTCATAATCGAATCCGCTCCAAATTCAATGAGTATAGTAAATTCAATATACGAATTAGTAAATTATATGAATTCGTAATATCCGAATTCGAAAAAAACGAATGGGATCACAAAAGTAAAAAATTTATATTTCCTTATTAATATTTATTTACTATAATGACTAAAAAATATAAATACTTTCAATTGATTAACTCATTTTATAATTTACCTAAAAAACCTAACTGTGTTGGCTGACCCCTTATGAACAGTTTTAATATATTAGGTATAATTTACCTTAAAAACTAAAAAAAAAAAAAAAAAAAAAACCCAGCTGTCGTTGGCTGAGCCCTTAGGGATAGTTTTAATATATTAGGTCTAGATATAACTTTAAATTCAAATCTATTATTTCAAATTCACGTTTTCAATACACAACTTAAAATTTTTACCTTCTTTACATGTGCCATATAACACATTTTGCGAACCACCGTGGAGAAAAAATTCTATTCTAACGAAATGCATTTGGGAATATTTCATAGATAGATAAATTGATAAAACATTGCAGAATTTCGTATTTTTAAATTTGTCTAGTAATGATTAAAATAATATTACAAATAATGAATTATAAAATATTGAAAAAAAATGAAACCTAAATTTTAATTATTTTGGGTTTAGGATAAAAAAGCACATATAATCTAAAATAAACATGTAATTCAAGAATCAAAATTTTAACATTATATGATTAAAGTCTTTATTTAGGTTCATGGTGATAATTAAATTTGATAATTCGTATATATATATATAATATTTTTTTTATTAATTGTGTGAATATGAATAATATATAAATTGTTAAACGTATTAAAGTTTTAAACACAAATATAATACGTATATTAAATATATCGTGTTAATCATATTTGATTTATTATATTATTTTTATATTTATTAAATGTGTCATGATGTATCTAAAATTTTCAGATATAATGAAAATTGGGCGGAAATTGATTCTCCCAAAATGGAGTCTCCATCCGGACCAAAACGATATTGAGACTTCACCCTCGTAGAACGGGCCATTAATTGTTTTGAATGAACAAATAACAAGTATATATGGAGTATACTTTTATAGAGTATTTATTTAGTTTTTTATACATGAATAAATGTATATACGGGTGAAAATATGATTGTTATTTTGCGATTTTGATTTTTTCTGTCGTTAATATTCATCGCAATTGATAGTGATAGTATTCATGATGTCCACAACCGCGATAAACGCGACGCAGAATTTGCAGGTAGACTATATGAGTCTGATTACAAACTCGAAAGTACCTAACATAGGTATCGGATAGGATTTAAATAACGACCGACAACGTGATATTATGATCGTTATTTTGCGATTTCAACAACGTGATAGTGTTTATTACGTCCACAACCGCGATAAAATCGACTCGACCGAAAACGCGTCAAAAATCGCAATTTAAATCTCTGGTATTTGGACTCAAAATCAAGTATAGTTGATGAAACAGAAAGAAGCAATCAACATAATATAGTTGCTGAGAATGACGGCTTCAACTTGTCTTACACTTTCAATAACTATGCTATAGCGAATACAAGTTGGTGAGAAAATTTTAGATTATTTATCAATATAAATGGTATAAACATATCGAAAACTAATATTTGCTTGTCTATTTATTGTTCAGAACTTGTTTAGCTTTGATGATTCATACTGGGACGGGCTATACCTTCATGAGTTGTTTGGAGTGTCGGAAGCAATTGATAACAACTGTGTTGGGTTCGAAATCAATTTAGTATCAATCAGCAAGTTGCTAATGATCAGTTCAAACCACCTAATGATAACATTTGTTAAGCCTGTTAGGCTCGCCAGGTCCATCAGCCAAACCCACCAGGTTCAAGGTCAAATCCATCAAGCCGGCAACATAGATCAGTGTTCAGGAGGACACATAGGTGCCCCCAACTCCTCAGAGGTCATGTGAACTGGCAATTCAGAAATCACGTGAGACTCTAGTTGCTATAACCATTAGGACAAAGCCGCTCATACCGTTGACCACCAAACCTTAGTCAGAGACAAACACGTGGCACAAACAAATCGCCCAAACAGGTATAAATAATCTTTGTAGGGGCTAATCAACGGTACACACTATTTCCCCTTTTACTTGACCTATTTTCTCTTTCCTTCAAACACTGATTTAAGTATCGTAACGCGTTCCAGAGACCTAACTCTGGTGTCCTCTAACTTTTTTCCTCCTCTACAAGATCTCAAGCCACTAGGACAACAACCTCGCTCTCAAAAGACATCAACAACATTAACTGTGACGGAGTTCAAAATCGATCTAGCATCAACCAGGAAGATGATGATCAGTTCATGAATTCAAATTTCATTGACAAATGAAATTGCCTACCCTGATGAAAGAAGCAAATCGGCTGCTGCTGAGATAGTAATTCAGAAAAAGATCGGGCATGGAGCTTGAAGGATCAAGCATTGGCATAGAAACTGATGTGACTCAAGAACAGGCAAAGAAGAGTAGATTGATATCATGGACTTGTTTAATTAATGTTAAATGTTGCTAGCTAGATCTGTTTTTCTGTTCATTCTCAAAGTCATAACCTGTTTTCTTCACATTTTCTATTATTAAGCCTCCTCTTTTATCCCCGGTCTCAAAATTTTATCTTCATTTGATATATATCAACTAATATAACAACTAAATCGATTGTTGCCTTCCCCTTCTTGATCTAGTGGCAACAAGAAGCTTAGTGAAGGCATGTAGGCTTGGGATCAAATTAGATCTATTCACAGGATAAATCCAATCCAAATTGAATCGGATTTAGAATAGAATTTTTGTAATCCGAATAGCTCCAACTTGATTTGAATTATTTTTTATTTAAATTTAATTATAAAAATATTAATTTATATTAATATAAAAATTAATATTTTAATACATTTCATACAGTACAAGTTAAGTCTAAACAAGTAAATTTTTTTACTATTTAAACCTGACTCAATCAGTTCAATTCATAAACCTCTTTAATTCAAGCCAAAGCAACCCTCCTCCATCCCAATACTCAAAATAAATAAAAACTAATAGATCATCATGTACATAAAAGAAGATCCCACTAACTCTTAAGGAGTGATGGAAGACTTTGTATGGCTACTCAACGAATATGATACCTGTGTTAGAAGATTCTATAATCCAAATATCCATTAACTAAGTAGCAAAAGAAAAACTAGGAAAGGCCCCAGAAGGTGTCTGGCCCAATGGGCAATTGCAGTAAAAAAGAGAAGAATCAAGAAGAATACTTTCGGATAGATTTAATAATTCGTATATTCGTATGTTCATGTTGTGTTTGTGTTTTTTTCGTATTATATCGTGTTTGTATCATATTTTTAATTATTTTTTTATATTATATAATCGTATCGTGTTCAATTAACGTCCGGATGAAAAAGTCAAGATATTTATAAATTGGCTAGTAATTTCTTTCAAGAAAATGCCCTTCAACCGCCTCATGTTGACTTCATTTGATGATTAATGGCTGAGAAACTGAAGTATTCGGGGGACCATTGAGCCAATCTGTCCCTAAACCATTGGTTTAAAACATTTTTATCGTCTTTTATGTTATCTGAATTTTTTATTTTTTTTAAATATCGATATTCACCTCTAAATTAGAATAACATAAGTTTTCTTTTATCACCCTGCTTGGCTGTATAAGAAATTGGCAGGAAAAAGCCAAAAAAAATCGACTAAGCTTTCGTTAATCTTTGAAGGGTCAAAATTGGAAAATATAGACGCGGTTAGTGGGATTCACCAAAGAAATTTACGCAACTAATTAGCAACGAAGCAGTCTCGCCTTCACTGTATATATATATATATATATATATATGATCTTGTCGCTCCTCCTTTCTTCTTCACTTCTTCTTTCTAGTTGATCTTCTAGATCTTCATGAAAATGAACAATATAAAGGGATTTGGATTCCGACCATCTGATGAAGAACTCATCGGATACCTACAAGACATAACGCACGACCGTGATTCTCTTGTCCAATTTATCACTCAACTCGAAGACATCTGCAAGTTTGAGCCTTGGGAATTACCTGGTAAGTACTTAGTAGATCATGGTTAAACTTGTCTGTTGTTAATCGATCAACACAGAAAATTCCCCCATGTGTTTGTGAGAAAGTCTGTGTAAACGTGTTTTCCAGGGTTTTCAGTGCTACAGGCGCCAGATTGTAAGGTTTGGTATTTCATCTACTCATTAAATTACAAGTACCAAAACGGTAAACTGATCAAAAGAGTCACAAAGGAAGGATACTGGAAGTCAACAGGCAAGCTTCGTAAGGTAATGGCTAGTGACACCAAGGCAAAGATTGGCAGCAAGAGGTCTTTAGTTTTCCATAAAGGTCGCCCTAAGAGCTCCAGCTCGAAGAAAAGCAAGACCAGACCCGAAAACAACAGAGACAAGACCAAGCATGGACGCAACAACAAAAACAAGGCCGTCTGGGTCATGCATGAATATCAACTCAATACTGCTACTCCCCCTAACCAGGTATATTACAATATTTATTTACTATTTCAAGCTCTTTCATGCACAATTCATTCTTGTTATGGTCCTGAATTGTGAAATTTTGTCATAAATAATGAACTCAATTAAATCTGAAGATTCGTGTAATATGTCGTGTATTCGTGTCGTATTGTGTTTTAGTTATTTTTCTGACTGTCGTGTCCAAAATCATCAACAGGGAAAGTTGATCATAGATAGCTCTATATTCTTCAAAAAGGTTAAGAATGTCTTGAGATAAAGATGTAGAAGTGATTAATTTTTATGTCCAAGTTTTTTGATACCTTTGCTGTTATGCGCAGAAGACATTTTTGCTTGGTAAATTAATGAAAAACTCTGAGGAAGCTAGCATTAATTCTAACAAGAAAGGTGAATCAAGTCGCCATTCGTCGACTAATTTAAGAAATCAAGTTGCCAAGAACACAACTACTCCTGAGGTTAGATGCCTGCCTTATGGGAAATTAATTCTTTCATCAGTTTCAATGATGATGAACTTGTCCCAAACTAATGTCCATTTATTTATGATTCAGGATCAGGACCAGTCAGACTTCAATGAACCATTAACGGAGGTAGAAGAAGTATCTAATGACTCCGGTGGAGTACAAAATCAATCTAGCACCAATGAACAAGCTGATAATGACACTCAGAACGATGAGACCTGCCCTCAAGAAAACAGCAGTCAACATAATTTTGTCGATAATTTGGGAAATTATGCTGCAGTTTATGCAATTTCAAGAGTAAGATGCCTTAAAAGGAAACTTTTTTAATCATTTACTCATGGAGTGTTTTAAAAAAAAAAATACCAGAAACTAAGGTTCATTTATCTATCAACCAGGACTCGCTAGATCACACCAGTGGGTTGCTATCAAATGGTAGTGCTGTGGTTCAAAATCAATTTAGCAGCAGCGAATACGGTAATCCCTCCCAGAATTTAATTGTCATCGACAACAACAAAACCTACCCTGAAGAAAGAGCTGAAAATGAGAGCTCGAACTGGCTGGCTAGTTTTGAAAATGATGATGCAGAGAATTTCTACCCAATGGTAAGAGTACTTGAGAAATTAGTTTCTCATTATTTATCCATAATATATAGATAATGTAAATATCGGAAGAACTAATATCCGTTTGTCTATGATTGATCAGGACCTGTCTGACTATGATCTTTGCAATGTTGATGAGCTATTAACATTGATAGAAACACCAGATAACCGTAATGTGCTTCAGAATCAATCTAGCACCAATGAACAAGATGCTGAGACCAGGAATTCCCTACCCTAAAGAAAGAAGTAAATTAAGCCACTGAGATTGAGCATACCAACTTGCCTCCTTAGGCACAATCAAATCTTCCTACACCAATGGAGTCAATTAGGAAAAGATGACGCCATTGAAAATGGAGGATTAAGCAATGCCATGGAAATTGAAGCAGCTCAAGCTCAAGGGAAAAGTTATTTCTTTAATAGCAAACAAGGACAAGTTGTTTAATGGAGTCATTAAATAAGAGCAAGGAGGAGACCCTAGATCGAACCTTGAAATATAAGATTCAAGTTTCACCGTATGTGAGTTTGTTAATCGATATTTTTTACTTGATGTAATATATATATATATTTATGTTTTTCATACTATGGTAAGGTTTTTCTAATTTGATTCTACTTGTCCATGTAATCTCATGTCATCTAAAGGCTAAACTCTACCGATATGCTCTTTCATCCGCAGTCTCAAAACAACCTTCTTCCATTATTTTATATTTTAGTTGTAGAGATGGACAATACAGAATCCATAGAACACAACCAAAATGCTGTTCCAATAAAATGGCTATAATATTATCTTTGTAACAAAATATGATCAGAGGAACTAAATGATAAAATAAAATCATATTTGATTTTGATAACACATATTCTTAGAGTATATTCAAAAAAATCAATTAAAAAAAAAAAAAGAGACATATAAGAAGAAAGGCATTTGGTCGTTCCCCCGATAATGTCCTTAAAAGGGGGAGAAGTCGGATGATAAAAGGTTATTTTGCTATGTATAGAAAAACCAAATCAAATTTGTAACAATTACTACAAAATTAATATGATTTTTTTTTTTATTAAAAAGGCAGTGTTGAGGTCTTTTGGTGGGAAGGTTGATGAGTTGGAGGAACTATTGAAGAGAGAGAGGTAGAGTTGGATCTATGAACACAAAGGATATCAGAGAATAGTTTGGGATTTTAAATACGTTCTGATACTTAAATTAATGAAAACTTTCGTATTAAAAAAATTTTGGGTAAATATGAAAAACATGCTCTCAATAGTCAAATAATTGTTAAATAGTTTAATGGATAAAAGTTATTTGAAAGATAGAAATGAATAATTAGAAATTGTTATAAATGATATTGTAAAGACAAAATTGCCATTAATGAAAAAACTTACTTTTCCTTTCTCCTCCATTAAGAAAATATTATTTTTTTAAAATTTTAATTGAAAATAAATTTAAAAAACAAAAAATATTTAAATATTTTTTTAATTTAAAAAAACTTTAAAAAATTAATTTTAGAAATACTATTTTTATTTTTTAAAATTTTTTAATTAAAAAAAGTAAATAAAAAAATTTATTTTCAGAAATTTTTATTTTTAATTAGAAAGTAAATTAAAAAGTAAGAAAAAAAAAAGAGGAAAAGGTTTTTTTATCAAGAGTAATTTTGTCTTTATAATTTTCTTCTTAACAATTTTTTATTTCTTTTTTTCAAATAATTATTACTCATTATATAATTTAACAATTATTGTATTGTTGATGATATGTTTTTCAAATTTACCTAAAAATTTATTATTCGGGCTAGCGTTTAATTACTTTTTTATATTTGATTTCTTTATAACTGTGTGTTCACGGGTGTAAGATAAGATGTCTTGAATTGTAAACTATCTTCTATTTCTCATTTATTTTTTCATCTAAATTTCACAATTATTCAATATATTGCCCAAAACTCTTAGTAGCCAGGCCAAGACCAAGAACCATGACCCTCATGGATTGGGCTATGCCAAGCCGAGAGCAAGACCCATCTTTAATTTTCTTTAAATATTTTTTTTAAAAATATTAACTTCTTTTAATAAAAAATAGACTATCTATACTAGAGATACTCATGGCCAGGCCAGGTCGCGACCCAATTTTTTTTTTTATTTCTTTGTCCAGACTGGACCCTGAGTCTAGTCTATATTTATTATTCACTATATTAAAAAAATATTTTTTTAAAATTAAATTTAGAAATATTATGTTTTTATTAGATGAACAATGAACCGGGCCGGATCGGTCTGGTCTGGATTACTAAAATCTCTGTCTAAGCCTGACTCAATACGAACGAGGCCTGAAAGGCCGGGCGAACTGTCCGGCCCGTGAGCAGGTCTAATCTATGCTTACTATAATTAAAAGTTGTCCCCATTTAATGTGAGGGCTCAATTTTAATTTTAGAGGATTTTGTATCGGGACAATTAAGCATGATCATTAGTTGTTTTGGAGAGGTTAATTAGGTATTGCAAATTTTATTTATTTTTTTTTTTTTGATAGAGAAGGAAAGAAAGAAAAATAAAGGAAAGAAAAATAAAGGAAAAATAAAATAAAAGAAAAGAAAAGAAAGGTAGAGAAGAGAAGAGAAGAGAAGAGAAAAAAAAAAAACAATGTATTCGTGTCGTGTTTATGTTCATGTTATTTTTCGTATCATTATCGTATTCGATATATTTTCGTCTTATTTTTTGGCATCATTATCGTATTCGATATGTTATAAATTTATATAATTTTTTACACATTAATAATTTATTTTATGTATATTTTGAGGTGTTCGTGTATTCGTGTAGTGTTCATATTATTTTTCGTATCGTGTTTTAATTATTTTTCTTATGTTTTGTTCGTTTTGTGTTTCAATTCATTTCATATTTTGTATGGTTTATTTTAGATTTTGTATAATCTATTATAATAATTTAATTTAACTCTAAGTTCATTGATTTAAGAATTGAATCATTACATTTATCATATATCATATATTTGATAATGTCACACCCACTTTGTGGGTGAAAAAAAATGTTTAATATATATATATATATATATGATTAGTTTCTTAATGGAATTATAGTTTTTTTTTTTTAAAATGATAATTTTTTAAGAAAGTGGTAGTTTTTTTTTTTTTTTAAGAGAATGTTGTTTTTAAATGAGGATATTTTTTTTATTTTTTTAAGAAGATGGTAGTTTTTTTTTTAAGAGAATGGATATTTTAAAATATATATATATATTAGATTAAAATTTTGAAAGACATAAATGTCTTATAATATTATTATTTTATTTATTAAAATTTGATTTTTTAGTTAATTATCTAATTGAGTTGGTGTCTCTTGACTCGTGATAACAATTCAACCATTATTTTTATATATTTATAGATAAGTGTCACTTGATTTGACTTATAATATCAATTCAATCATTCTTTTTTATATATATATATATATATATATATATTAATATAAATATAAATATCATGTTATTTAATTCAATTTTTTAAAACGTAGTGAAGCATATTCCAGTACTTCTTCAAACGAATCCCTTTCTAGTCTGTTGTCTTGTCCAGTGCTCTAACTCACTTCGGACCGAAATCCCATGTTTTGAGTTTTCCGAGTTTCTTGATTTGGGATCGGAGTTTCACACTCTCACTTGTGTTTTCCGTTGTTCCTATCTTTTTCACTGCTGCCAAATTCGTGATTTCAGGTTTGCATCAAATACCCAGTTACCCATTTTCATTTTTCTTTGCCTTTTTCTTTCTGCTTATATGATGTTTATGCCTTAGTTAAGATCTGGATTGTCTAGATTCGGATTCATATTTGGATTTCTCAACCTTCTGAATCTTGGGTATTTCATATAACAAGGAAATCTTCTCATAGGAGAATGAAATGCCGAGAATTATACTTGATTGATCAGAAAGAGAGAGAAATTTCAGGTCAAGAATCAAAGATTTGGTGTCAGCCTAGATATATTTATTTATTTGATTGCACAATTTGCAATTAAAGAACATAGCTAGAAATGGTAACTCTTGACAACTAAAAACAAATTCTTGGTATTGTTTGTACTATAGGCATGTAACGAGAAAGCTAAATCAGGAGAAACTGCCTGTTGGTGTTAACATAGTTGGGATTGTGTTAAATTTTCTTCTTAATGTCGGAAAGCTTAGAGATTTTTTATGTTCGGATAGTTAAAGATTTTACGTAAATCCTGTTGCAGATTGTCTATTGCATAAGCATGATAAAGGTTCCATTTATCTTTCTAAACTGATGTTCTACTTAGCTGGAAAGTGGGTGAGTTTGTTGTTCTTGTTTACTCTATTAGTACAATGAACTCTCATATGTTTCTTAATTTTCAATAATCTGATTAATCTATATTATGCACTCCCCTAGATTATCGAAATTTCTTTTAAAGATTGGATTTTGGGTACAATTGTGCTTTTACCTACAACCTTTGGAACTCAACATTGATAAAGATATACAGATATATTGACTATAATTTAGATAAAAGTGATACAAGTTGCTGCGAAGGATAATCTCTCCCTCCCTCTCTCTCTCTTCTTGTGCACACGAACACGAATGCACACACTCAGACAGATAGAGAGTTAGAGATAATAATCTATGTATTGATAACCTGGAGAACCTTCATTAATTTAAAAAATTTATTGATACTCCCAGTGCTCTATGCTGTTTGACACACTGTTTCAACTTTCAACTAGCCCTCTGCCTTTTGAGCTTATACATATATGGTAGGCATTATTACTATTTCCTTCTTCCTTTATTCTCCTTCCAGGAACTCACCACATAGACCTTTAGGTTGACTGAATTTCTGTTTGTGTGTGCTTTGGTACACTTCTATGGATGTATTACACATTCTATGTGCCGTATGGCCTAAGTTATTCTCTCTTTTGATGTTAGAATTCCATCAACTAGAGTTGATCTTGCCACATCACAAGGATGACAACTACAGCTTGTTTTATCATTGTGAGCCGAAATGACATCCCAATATATGAAGCTGAAGTGGGGTCTGCTGCTAAAGTATGATGTTTCTTCACATCTTTCTACATATGTATTCCTTATAATGAAGTTCTATTTTATACATATCTGGAAGCCAAAAAGTTGATGTATGATACGTACCTGTTTAGGCATGGTTATATTTTTCTGTACATTGCAAGATGTGCCAGTGGCCTAGAATTGTTTTGTTTTACTTGCTTGGGCATTTATACCTCTCTTTTTCAGGTTTGCTTGCTTTAGTTTTGCTTTTGACCTTTTGATTATCTAGGAGTAATACTTTTGCAATGACTCTGAAGGAAATCATGCACATCTGCTGAAGAAAGAACGTTCAAAATTAATTAAATATCAGATTTGCTTAATATTATTAGAACTTTAATTTGATAAAAAATGTTTGGGTCAAATTAATTATTAGGAATATTTCCTTACATCATGATGATGTTATTTTTGTGTCATTAGCAATTTTTCTATATTTTGTATTTGGTTTATTTTTCTTCCCTTTTTCATATATGATCAGGTGTGGTTGTATTTCATAAGATTAAAGTGTTTTTAACTCATACAACACTTGCTATGCTTTTATGTTTTTTGGTCTTGTGTCAGAAGCTGTTGTTAATTGTTTCTATCTTTCTGACTGCATTGCTCAATGCAGAGAGAAGATGCTGCTCAGCTGCACCAATTCATATTACATGCAGCTCTGGATATTGTTCAAGACCTTGCATGGACCACTAGTGCGATGTGAGTTCTATTTTTCATGATACATCCATTTTACTATATTATGGAGAACTTACCAAGGTTTTTCTATATTTGTTTCATTTTACCGCCCCATATCTTGATAACTTTCATTTACATTTCTGTTGCAGGTTCTTGAAAGCAATTGACAGGTTCAATGATTTGGTGGTATCAGTTTATGTAACAGCTGGTCATATCCTTTATATTTACTGAATTGACTTACATATGTCATAACATACAAATATATAATTGATATGTTAAGCACACATCCAATATCCAAATTTTTGATAATTCTCAAGAATCAAACGAAGGGAAAAAAGTTTGCTATTTAAATGAACGGCCTCATGTAAACCATGGGTTATTGTAGGTTGTTGAGATTAAAGCACAGTATTTAATAGACCCTTAAAACACACTCTAGCTGTGTATCTAGACCATCATAACTTTTCACTCATCTTCTTCTGTAATCTTTATTACGTTGTCAATTGATGTTGTCAGCCACTTGTTTTAGTATTTAGAAGGCTTGAGAGTGTAGCATTTCCCTCGCATTTGTGTTTTGGTATCGCTGTTACTAGTACCAATTTAATATTTCCTTGACCTTATCATACATACACGATTTATGCTGCTTCATGACTCTCGTAATGATGATGGAATCAAGAGCTTTTTCCAAGAGGTTCATGAGCTTTATATAAAGGTACTCCCTGCTTCTTCTGTTAACGCTTTTTCTTGGACAATTAATCTTTGACAACACTTCGTTCTGGCAGATAAATTCCTCTAGCTCTTTATGTTGATTTTTTTTTTCTTTCTTTTTTCTGTGTGATGCTTGTTTTCGTCTGTTATACTATAGTTGTTGGTTATGTTATTCCGACTTGTCATTTTTCTTGAAGTATCCATGTCTGACACCTATGTCCGATGCATATCCGGACGTGGGTATGGGGATATGATCCTCCAAGGGCCCTCCAAATACATGGAATTCTTGGGAAAAATTGAACATACCCGTGTCCGACACTCACACCCGAGTCTGAGTAACATAGGTTGTTGGGATGTGTAAGTCTGTCAGATAAATCTAGGTTTTCTAGTTATTCTCTATGAACATCCTCTAATCACATGATACAAACATGCACTACAAGATTCTGGAAGCTGCTTTAAAACTTTATTTGGAAAATTAATTTAATAAAACGTTACATATGGTGTTGTGTACCAGTTTGTCTTGCATGTAGAGGGTACAGAGCCGATAAATTAGAGCAATTATGCAAAAGCAAGAGCACTCTATTAGAATAAAAAAAAAATCCGGAAAATCAAATATGTTTAATTGGGACAGTTTGGAGTATTTTAGTGCAGCAAATGTCTAGACAATATGTATTTGATTTGTGGATTGGTATCCTAGTTGCAAGATGTAAAGACCGTTAATGACTTCACTGAAAGAAAGCATTAACAAGAAGAAACTAATCAGTAGACTTATTCTGACACATTGATGTATTTGATACTATTTAGATCCTTCATAGAAATAAAGATTCAATTTTAGTTGACTGGACTTATATTTGTGCTTACCCTTTGAAGATAGGATTCTATCATTGAATTGTTGATGTTATGGGTCTATGCCTATGACATAGATTAAATGTTAGTGTTGTTGTGTTTTGCCACATGGAAATAGTTGATTCTGAAAGAGTTGCAGGCTATGTTGCTACGACTCTTCATTTTTTTTGAAGTACCCATATCCGACGCATATTCGGCTATGGGTATGGAGATATGATTCCTCAAGGACCCTCCAAATACATGGAAAAACTTAGAATGAATCAAATATATCCGTGTCGGACACATATCCATGTCCGACACTCACACCCAAGTCCAAGTAACATAGGTTGCAGGTATATGCATCCTAAGAGATTTAGATCTATAAGTAGGAAATGCTGCATGAAAATTTTATCATGCTTGGAAACTACTCTCTTCTAACTTTTGTTACTGTTTCTGAGGACTTGTAGCTATGAGCCTATGACATATGAGTCTATATAAGTTGGTCCATATCGCTACATCCTCTGCGCAGATATTTTTTTTACATTCTTGATGGATAGCTCGAAAGCTTTCTTTTGCATTATCTTTAATCAATTTAATGCATTTCTTCTATTCTATCCTATGGCACCCGCACTCTTCATTTTCCTTAAAGTATCTGTGTCCGGCACATAATCGGACATGGTTATGGGGTATGATCCTTCAAATATATGAAAAATTTAGAAAAAAATTAAAAATATCTGTATTTGACACTTACCTTAGAGTCCAGGTAACATAGATTATATCATAGGAAAAATTCTTCAACCAGGATATACCATTATTTGGTCTCAGGGAGGGACTTTTCAGTAGTAATTCTTTGTTGAAAAATAATTTCTTTCCATTTATGTAATGATATTTGATGGTTTGACTGATTTTTCATAATCTGAAATTTTGGTAATTGCAGATTCTTCTTAATCCACTCTACTTGCCTGGTTCCCGCATTACATCATCACATTTTGATACAAAAGTTCGTGCCCTTGCAAGAAAATATCTATAGCGACGCTCATTTGTTCTGTTGAAGAACTTGAGATGAGGTTTGCAGAATTATACACCCTTTAACCTCTCTGTCTCTCCTATGGCGAAAAGCAAAGCTTTCTGATTTCAGTTTGTGTTTACATGGTTTTTCTTTGTTTATGCATTTTTGTGAAAATGGTAACAAATGATTACAGCAGATAGCATTTAGCAATTCAGAGGCATTGATCTGTTTTTCTCGGGTTAGGATCATGTCCATTACTTTTCAATATGGTCTATGGTCGTTATTATCATTCACATGTATAAGATCTACCCATGAATTGTGAAAGTTATACTTATGAATGGTGATTGATGGAGACTCAATTAAGAGTTGTAAACCCAAGTGCAGGTTATGTTCAAGTAATAAATTCTCGGGTGTCCGAGGTCGAACCACAGGGAAGCGTATTAGTAAGTATAAGTTTATAAATATATAAGAAAAAGAAAGTAAAAAAATATTAGGGAATCAACAATAAAACAAGATAAACAAGATATTAGAGAACAAAATAAACAAAATAACATAAAAGAAATTAAACAAGATATAAAAACAATAAGAAAAGATGTTGAGGTTAGAGAATCCACTCTTGGTGTTATGCTAAGATTAATCTTGTTTTATTACACAATTGAAATTCACACATAAGGGAGATTCCAATCGGAAGGTTTAGCAATTCAGTCCAAATTGTCCAACGTCCATAGCATATGATATTATGTTCATTTGGTGTCCTCAAAACTCACAAAAAGAGTCCAAGCATTCCTTATGCCAAGGTATATGTCTACAACAAATCAAGGTTATGAAACCAAACATTTACTGTGCCATTTTCATTGTCAACAATGAATCAAGATCCTTACTTTGCAAGTATGATTTTAAACCAAAAAAAAATATTATCTATACTAGTGTTTATAAATGATGATTCATTTTAGCTCATGTTTAAGAGACTAACCTTAGCATTTACCAAGAGCTTCACCTCATCACCTCAACAATATGATTAGCAATACATACTAGATATGAATAAAATGAAAAGAAATGTAAGAAGCATAAGTAAATAAAGAAAAAGAAAACTAAAGAAAGGAAAGAAGAAGAAAACTTAGAGAATTTTATTACAATGGCTAAAATCCTACCAATGTATAATGTATCCCAATGCTCATCCAAGGCCCTCTATTTATACACATTTTGGAGGGCTAAATGACAAGAGACAAGCTTTACAAATTTCAAAGGTAGGTATAATAGGTGGGTGCATTTTTCTAACAATTTTCGTCATATTGTATGACAATTCTGATCAGCCAGCTTGATGATCGATTTTGTCAATGTTGGAGGCTCGATCTGATAAAATGGTCTTCTAGAAAAATATACCCCTATCAGTTACGGATCCATAGCCGTTGGAATCAGATCATTTGCTTATGTGGATCGGAAGATATGGTCAAAATACCAAAACAGGTCAGCACAGACGTCATTGCACATCAGCCAACTTGATGGTCGATTTCGCTAGGGAAAACGACTCCGTTTCAAGAAGTGTAAAACATGAAAAAGATAGATATGCCTCTTAACTTTGCACGGTTAAAATTTCAGCCTTATTGCTTCAGTGAAACTCCAGATATAGCTGATATGGCAAAAGGTGTCGGAACTGGAACTGAACTGGATTTGCCCTTAATTGTTGATTTAACCTAGTAATCTGAAATCACTCAAAGAAACTCGTGAAAAACACCAAATTACATAAAAATATAAAAGATCATAAACACAAGTAGACTAAGCAATAATAACTCGTATTTGACACAAAACAATAATAAAACATAACTAAAAACTATATAATTATACGAGTTATCACACCCCCACACTTAGATTAAACCCTATTAATAATAATAACAATAATAATAAATATATAAAAATGAGGAAGCTTTTTTCTTTAGTTTTATTTCTATTTATTATTTTTGGGGGAAGGTTTTCTTTGAGTGAGGGAGGGAATGAGTGAGCGAGCGAGTCAGAAATGGGGTCGGGTCGCTGCTGCTGCTGAGTGGTGGCTTGGAAGATAAAGCTGAAAGAGCAACAAAGCTAACATTACTTTTTCCTTCTCTCTCTTCGGATTCGGATTCGGTTTCGGGTTTCCTTTTTTCTTTACCCGACTTACTATTTTTTGCCCCACTTTTTTTTTTATCACAACCTCCTCGTCCTCCTTAAGAATGTAAATGAGACATTGTACTTTCGATAAAAAAAATTCAAATTTAATCTGGTTATTGTCGAGCCAAGTTTGTGCGAGTTAAATTTGAATATCCTAATACTTGGCTTAAGTAGCTCGCGAACTTAATCGAGACTTTTTATTTTTAATATATATTTTTATTATTTTTAATTAGTATTGAAAAAATCTCAACTCGAACTCGAGTTCGAGTACAAATAATCGAGTTTGAAGTCGAGCATGGGAATCGAGCTTTTTTTTTACTAGGTAAACTAGCCTAATCGCGAGCTCAAGCAATTCGATTTTTATCTCGAATCGAGTTTTGAAAATAAAACTCGATCGAACTCGAGTTCGAGCCGAGTTTCAAGTCTCAAATTTTGAGTTGAGCTCGAGCTTCTTACTGTTTGAGCTCGATTCGGCTCGATTACACCCCTACCTCCTTCGTTAAAATGTTGCGTATTTTATTTTATTTTTTAGTAGTATTTTTGTTATAAAACTAACTAAATAATAAAATAAAATAAAATACCAAATCGTAAAACGTTTTAACTAAAATTTAGATGTTATGCTAAATGATAAATCTAAAAAAATAAAAATTGTATGTAAATTTAAAAATGTAAACCTTTTATTATATGTAAAATTTAATGAAGTTATATGTACAAATAAAAATTAGAATAATTTATTTTATATAAAACTAAAGAAAATTAAATTAAATCAATTAGTCATCATATATAACTAAATAATTTTAATATAAAATCAAATCAAATCTACGTAAATTACTTAAATCAAAAACATTGAGATTTCATATTTTTTTCAACAAAATCTCATTAGCTAAATAATCTAAACTTCAAATGCAAATATTTTACATATCTTACTATGCTTAGTTTGGATGTAATCAAGTTGAATCGAGTTTAAATAGTGAGAAATTCGAGTTTAACTCAAAATTCGTAATTTGAAGCTCGGTTCGAACTCGATCGAATTTTATTTTTATAGTTTGAATTCAATTCTAGATAAAAATCGAACTACTTAATCTCGCTCGGTTAAGCTCGTTTATCTACTAAAAATTAAGCTCGATTCTTGTACTCAATTTCAAATTGGATTATAACTCGATTAGATACGCAAGCCACTTGAACCGAGCATTAAGATACTCAAACTTGACTCATGAATAACTTGAATGCTCGAACTCAACTTGATAATAACCAAGCTAAATTTAAGACCGAACCCTCATTTACATTTAACTTAGCCTATTAATTTTTTTATTATTATTTAATACCCATTCATTATGAAAAAATTTACTACTTATAGTAATAATAAGATACTTGTTCATCTTCATTGGGAAAAATTATAAAGAAAGCTTCTTAAAATGAGCTTTTCGTATGTAATTTGTTATGTTTATATGTAATTTGTGTCATATTTATATGTAAAAAAAAATTACATATAAAAAAAATTTACATATGTAAAAAATTACATAAATACATGACATATTTATCATGTTTATATGTAATTTGTCATGTTTATATTTAATTATCATATTTATATGTAATTTGTCATGTATATATGTAATTTATCATGTTTATATGTAAAAAAAAAATTACATATAAACATGACAACTTTATGTAATTTGTCATGTTTATATATAATTTTATCATATTTATATGTAATGAAACCTATTTTAAACTCACCCTAAAAAAACTTACCCTAAAACTCCCCTTCATTGAATACCTTTTAGACGTTGTAAGTTACAAAATTTAGCTTTTCCATGTTCCATAATACACTAGTTTTTAGTTTCCACGTCTTCCCAGTTTCACACTGTTATTATTAGGGAAAAAATAATATGAAAATCTTAGTGTCTATTTTGGTAATGGTAATTGACATGAGAGACCAAAGTTTAAGCTTTGGTTTGGATAGATAGTGAGATTGATTTCAATGAAATTAAAAATAATGAAGATAGTAAGATTAGTAACTATAATGGTGAGAATAAGTAATGTAGCAGTATGATTAAAATCATAATGAAATATATGTTTGGATGATAAAAAAATTATCATTAAAGACATTAATGTAAGAATGTATTTATAAATCATCTTTATATATATATTTTAATAATATTTAATATTTAAAATTTTAATATATATTATTTTATATATTTATTTAAATATTTAAATAAATTAATTATTATATAAGTATATAAATTTATTTATTATATTAAATGAATAAATAATTTAAAAATATTTAATTAAAAGATTGTAAAATAAATTTAAATTTTAAATATAAATATAAATATAAATTTTAAAAATTGTTTAAAAAAAGGAAAATGAAATGAGAATTTCACCCCCTCAATCCTGTGAAACTGAAACCTTGCCCATCCAATGCCTCACTGGATGGTGGTGAGATGACTCGATGCGATAAAATTCAAATGAAACTTAGTAAAAGATGTTTTGTTTATCTTGGTTTTATCAATGTGCTAAATAACTCAATACAAAGTGGATTTATTAGATAAATTCTCGGAGTTTTTAATAGTCGTGTAATCTATTTAGACCTTCTATGGATTGAACTATTCACTTTACTTGATAGATTCAGTTCGAATGGGGCAAAATAAGTTTTCGAAAATCCAATTCGACTCGATTAGATTGAAATTATTGTATAAATAATAAAAATTATTTTTATTTTTATTTAAATTTAAATTTAAATTTAAATTTAATTATAAAAATATATAAATATTAATATAAAAAACAAATTTTTAATATATTTTAAATAGTAAAACAGGTTTCGAATCAAACTTGAAGAAGTAAATTTTTTTCTATTTAAACTTGACATGACTCGATCCATAAACACTTTTAATTTTATTCATAAAATATTAAACTTTTAATTTTAATAATAAATAAAATTCGATCCTTGAAAATCTCAAATATCACAAAAAGTTCTTTCTCTCATATTGCTTTGATGATTATTATTATTATTTTTTATATCTAATTATGGATAGCACCATTTGCTTGTTGCGATTCAATGATTTCAAAGGATTTTAGTTTGTAGGATTTTTTTTTTCACTTTCAGTTTGCCAAGCAGCTTAAGCCTACCGTAAACTAGAGATAGTAGAGAATGAGATATCTGTTAATTTATCCAAAGTTTGAATTCGTTTATTATTCGCTTATTAATCTAATATTATTATCCGAATTTGCATCCGATTTAAAAAGCAATATCGGTCGAATATTAGAATCCGTTAAATATTCGAATTCATTATATCATTTTAAAAAAAAAATAAAAATATAAAATTAAACAAGAATTAAATATGTAAATGTATATTGAATTCGGATATTCGAATCAGTTATCTGTATAAATAAAGTGAATTCGGATATCCAACAATATCTGAACCAAAATCAAAATGGATTCGAAAAACTGATATCCAAAAATTCATATCCGAATCCACTCCGAATCCGCTGTAAAATCTAACATCCGAATTCGTAAATTATCCAAATCCACAATATCCGAATTCAAAAAAAAACAAACCGAATAATATTAAATATCTAATTTTTCACCATCCATTACCAGGGTTTTTTATTACAATATAGCCAAAAAAAAAAAATAACCAAATTACCGTTGCTTTTTGATTATTTCCCAAAATACGTATCTTTTTTTTTCAGCTGGGAAATCGCCATACCCATGGCGATTTCCCTTGGTAATTTTAGCAAAATTTGCTAAAACCATGAAGGAAAATCGCCATGGGGGGTGGCGATTTCCCTTCATGTATATATTTTTTTTTAATTAATAAACAAAAATTATATTAAAACAAAATTTTATTTTAATTTGATAAATTTATTTTTAAAAATTATAAATTAAATTAAAATATTTTTTTATAGGTTTGGTTATTTATTTTTTTAAAATATATATTAAAAATGTAATTTAATTTATTATTACAATTTTATAAAAAATAAAAATATATTTCTTATTAAAATTTAAAAAGAAGATTATATTTTTTATTAAATTTTTATATCAAAAATTTTATTTTTTATAATTTTGTAATATTATAAAAAAGAAAATTTAATTTATATCAAAAATAATTTAATGATGTAAAATGTAAATAAATTTTTTTTTAAAGAAATTTATCGAGTCACTTTTTTAAATAAAGAAGTTATTTTTAAGTTGGTATCGTAAAATAATTTTTTTAATTTGATTAGTTTTTTTGAGTTGGTATTCGATTAACTCGTGACATCAATTTAATCATTGTTTTTAATAATAATATAGATTGTTACAGTTTAAAACTGGATATTTGATAAAAAAAATTTTAATTTAATTTCTGATTAAATTTTTTTTTCTTATTAAAATTTAAAAAGAAAATTAAATTAAAATGAAAAAAAGAAAAGCAACTTATCATGTAATTTGGATTATTATATTAAAATTAAATAACAACATTAAGATATAAATTAAAATAAAATATAACAATTAATTTCCGAACAAATTACATGAAATGTAAAACATATAAATTTATATTAGAAATTTAAAACACATTACAATTATTCTAATTATTGCGTGGTTTAGAGCAACAGTGTCGAGTTCTTCTAGTGCGTGGTGGTTGCACCCGTCGTTCAACCTCGTCAGTGGCACGTATTCACGGTCCACCACGACCTCTTGCTATAACCGCCACTGGTTCCGGTTGTATGTCATCAGTCGTTTCATCCGTATCAAAAATTTGAAACCCACTGCTGGATGAGCCAACACCTAGTTCACCCATAACGGGAACCTGACTACTAGATGCACCCATAAATGATGTAGCATCAAATGCTGACGAAGGGGTTCCAAACTGATACATGGATGTTAAATATGCTGAACTTGGACTTAGGACGGGGAGCTGGTCATCTAACCTCGTTCTTGGCGGTGATGGTCGGTAACACTCATCAACGTCATATCCGGGGTGACTTACGGAATAACGATGGCTGGATGGTACTCCATGATCCCGTTCAAGTTCAGGATGATCAAATGACATCCTCGGTGCTGTGAACTCCGATGAGGTCGGTTGACGCCTTCGCCCACGTTGTCGGTGAGGTCTAGGAGCATCCATATCCTGTGTAGGAGGGACTGGAGCTGAAGTTTGTCCGGTAAATGGCATACTCCTAACATCCTCGTGCATCGACGGTGGACAAACGAAAGGCCGACCTTCATTTCTATACCATCTTATGTAATCAGCAGATGGGTTGAAATTATTACCAACAATCGGGTAACCTGTCGGAATTCGTTGAAAACGTATGTTCCACCATTGGATCCAATGTTCATGCTTCGCAGGCCAGAATTCATCATTACGACCACGCATGTCGACCTTGTGAAGCTTATCAAGGTTCATCGGGGCTGCAGGAATTGGTTGTTGCATCCCAAATTGTCGCAACACCCGGTCAGTTTGGTGTCACTCTACATATGAAAAGCATATCAATGCTGTGTTTGCTTTCCATATATTGAAATTATTGTAGGCATCCGATGGGAGGCATGCCATAATTTCACTCGAGGAATATGGCATCCACAGAAACTGCGAATAATTATTACAAATTATTAGTTTCATATGGATTAAATAAAAAAAAAAACTTCAATGTAACAATCGAAATATTTACCTTATCATATCCTAGTCGATCTAGTCGTAGTCTTATACTTGCAAGATCGAGTCTCTGTAAAATCTCTACCCATACTCCTACTCCACCTATTAAAATGCATATAATATCTTAATGACCTATAAAAATACAATTTCGTACAAAATTAATAAAATAGTAAAGATTATTACCTGCTTGCAAGGGGGTATACAGCCGAAATATCCACGCGCGGAGCAAGAAATGGTAGCCGATACCAAGCCCATGATTGTAGAAGCACTAGACATCCACCTATGTCATGGTTTTTTGGAACTGTAGCTCGGCAAACTTCTCTATACAAAACTGCCAAACACGCAGAACCCCAACTATAATTTGCTGCTTCCTCTAAATCACGTAGCAATGGAAGATACATTAAATGTACCCGACTGCTCGATTTGTCAGGCATCAGTAATCCTCCAATCAAACGTAAAATATATGCTCTAGCAGCATATTGTATTTGTTGTTCGGTTGCATGTAATGGCAGATTTTGAAACGTTTTCAACCAAGTCAGTCTCACCGTTGAGCCAGATACGACGTCTTCTGGAGGTACCTCACCCAATAGATCTTCACACAGTTCATTCCAATCTAGCAGGCTTTCGCCTGTAACTGCATCGCCATGGATCGGAAGTCCAAGTTGCAGCGCAACATCTTCGAGACTGACCGTGCATTCACCACATGGAAAATGAAAAGTGTGCGTCTCGGGTCTCCATCGTTCGACCAACGCAGAGATTAAATCGGGTTGTATCACAAGTCGTCGAATTTGACTTGCGTGATAAAATCCGGCTCTTCTTAAGTGGTCGATAATATAAGGATGCGGGTCCTTCAATGTAAATTTCCTCGAACGTAATACGCGATGAGTTTCCTGTTATAATAATAACAATTAATATATTATAAAACTATAACAATTAAAAAGTAATAAATAAAACTATAAAATAACAAAATAATAATATAATATAATATAATATAATATAAACAATAATAATATAATATAATATAAAACAATAATAATATAATATAATATAAATAATAATATAAAACAATAATAATATAATATAATATAAACAATAATAATATAATATAAAACAATAATTTCGTATAAAAAACAATAATAATATAATATAAAAAAACAATAATAATATAATATAATATAATATAAAGAATAATAATATAATATAATATAAAACAATAATAATATAAAAAACAATAATAATATAATATAAAACAATAATAATATAAAAAACAATAATAATATAATATAATATAATATAAAACAATAATAATATAAAAAACAATAATAATATAATATAAAACAATAATAATATAATATAAAACAATAATAATATATAAAACAATAATAATATAATATAAAACAATAATAATATAAAAAACAATAATAATATAAACAATAATAATATAATATAATATAACACAATAATAATATACAAAATAATAATAATATAAAAAACAATAATAATATAATAATATACAAAACAATAATAATATACAAAACAATAATAATATAAAAAACAATAATAATATAAAAAACAATAATAATATAAAAAATAATTATATTATTTAAAAACAATAATAATATACAAAACAATAATAATATAAAAAACAATTATATTATTTAAAAACAATAATAATATAACAATTTACTTACCTCGTTAAATATAAACTCCGAGATGTGATTTTCTTGTAACCTCAATAGTGAAGCCATTTCAAAATATTGTTGTAGAAAAAAAAAATTTGTAGAAAGAAATTTTTTTTGGTAGAAAAATGAAAAATTTTTGAAAGAAAATGAAAATTTGAATGAGAGGAATGAAAATTTGAAGGAGAGGAGGGGGGTATTTATAGATAAAATGAGTGGGGTGGGGGTGTGGGGGGGAGGGGGGATGGGGGCAACGGTCATATGACCGTTGCCCCCTTTCAATTTTTTTTTTTTCTAATTTGTTTTTTTTCATTTCAAATTTTAAATTTAAAAAAAAATTCAAAATATGAAATTATAAAAAAACCTAAAATATATTTTACGAATTTTTAAATTTTTTAAAATTATAAAAAAAATATTTTAATTTAATTTATAATTTTTAAAAATAAATTTATCAAATTAAAATAAATTTTGTTTTAATATAATTTTTGTTTATTAATTAAAAAAAAAAATATATATATATATACATGAAGGGAAATCGCCACCCCCCATGGCGATTTCCCTTCATGGTTTTAGCAAATTTTGCTAAAATTACCAAGGGAAATCGCCATGGGGGGTGGCGATTTCCCTTGGTATTTTTTTGCAAATTTGCAAAAAAACACGCTGGGAAATCGCCATGGGGGATGGCGATTTCCCAGCTGAAAAAAAAGATCCGTATTTTGAGAAATAATCAAAAAGCAACGGTAATTTGGTTATTTTTTTTGGCTATATTGTAATAAAAAACCCTCCATTACCATCCCTGGTACTACCATGAACCGAGAAAAATAGTATACCTTGATTTGTCATTGGATTGGAAGGCCAGAAATCCAGTTGCCATTGAGTTCGAATTTTTCATTGAAAATGGAAAAGCCATAAGACAAGAAGAATTGGCACCAATGGTCATACTGAAATGTGTAAAACATTACAAAATTAGGAAAGAAATCCATAAAAAAAAAAAAGGAACCATAGGAACTTTATAAAAGGTTTCTCTCAATCAAACCCCAAGAAAAACGAGCTCGGCTCCCCTCCATTACTTTTCAGTCAATTTCTGTTCAAAACAATTTTAATCACTGATAACTCGTATAATTATATAGTTTTTAGTTATGTTTTATTATTGTTTTGTGTCAAATACGAGTTATTATTGCTTAGTCTACTTGTGTTTATGATCTTTTATATTTTTATGTAATTTGGTGTTTTTCACGAGTTTCTTTGAGTGATTTCAGATTACTAGGTTAAATCAACAATTAAGGGCAAATCCAGTTCAGTTCCAGTTCCGACACCTTTTGCCATATCAGCTATATCTGGAGTTTCACTGAAGCAATAAGGCTGAAATTTTTACCGTGCAAAGTTAAGAGGCATATCTATCTTTTTCATGTTTTACACTTCTTGAAACGGAGTCGTTTTCCCTAGCGAAATCGACCATCAAGTTGGCTGATGTGCAATGACGTCTGTGCTGACCTGTTTTGGTATTTTGACCATATCTTCCGATCCACATAAGCAAATGATCTGATTCCAACGGCTATGGATCCGTAACTGATAGGGGTATATTTTTCTAGAAGACCATTTTATCAGATCGAGCCTCCAACATTGACAAAATCGATCATCAAGCTGGCTGATCAGAATTGTCATAAAATATGACGAAAATTGTTAGAAAAATGCACCCACCTATTATACCTACCTTTGAAATTTGTAAAGATTGTCTCTTGTCATTTAGCCCTCCAAAATGTGTATAAATAGAGGGCCTTGGATGAGTATTGGGATACATTATACATTGGTAGGATTTTAGCCATTGTAATAAAATTCTCTAAGTTTTCTTCTTCTTTCCTTTCTTTAGTTTTCTTTTTCTTTATTTACTTATGCTTCTTACATTTCTTTTCATTTTATTCATATCTAGTATGTATTGCTAATCATATTGTTGAGGTGATGAGGTGAAGCTCTTGGTAAATGCTAAGGTTAGTCTCTTAAACATGAGCTAAAATGAATCATCATTTATAAACACTAGTATAGATAATATTTTCTTTTGGTTTAAAATCATACTTGCAAAGTAGGGATCTTGATTCATTATTGACAATGAAAATGGCACAGTAAATGCTTGGTTTCATAACCTTGATTTGTTGTAGACATATACCTTGGCATAAGGAATACTTGGACTCTTTTTGTGAGTTTTGAGGACACCAAATGAACATAATATCATATGCTATGGACGTTGGACTGAATTGCTAAACCTTCCGATTGGAATCTCCCTTATATGTGAATTTCAATTGTGTAATAAAACAAGATTAATCTTAGCATAACACCAAGAGTGGATTCTCTAACCTCAACATCTTTTCTTATTGTTTTTATATCTTGTTTAATTTCTTTTATGTTATTTTGTTTATTTTGTTCTCTAATATCTTGTTTATCTTGTTTTGTTGTTGATTCCCTAATATTTTTTTACTTTCTTTTTCTTATATATTTATAAACTTATACTTACTAATACGCTTCCCTGTGGTTCGACCTCGGACACCCGAGAATTTATTACTTGAACATAACCTGCACTTGGGTTTACAACTCTTAATTGAGTCTCCATCAAGTTTTTGGCGCCGTTGCCGGGGAAGCAATACTAAGTATATAAGTTTATAAGTATATTTATTTTTATTGGCTGGTTATACCGCCTAATTTGTATATTAACTTTGTTTTATTTTTATTGGCTGGTTATACCGCCTAATTTTCTATATATTTATATTTCTATTGTATATTAACTTTGTTTTATTTTTATTGGCTGGTTATACCGCCTAATTTGTATATTAACTTTGTTTTATGCTTGTTTGGCGACGTGATTTGAGATCTCGTCGTTTAGTTAGATTTTATTGTGAAACTTTTTCAGGTAATCTTTCTAATACAACTCCTACCATGGCTGACAATGAAAGTATTCATGCTGAAGATGAGAACAGACAAGTACGCACCATGCGTGACTACTTGCAACCAACTCGAAGCTCATCACCCTCTTGTTTTATTTTTCCTCTCAATGCAAACAACTTTCGTTTTAAACCAGGTATGATAGCTTTGCTTCCAAATTTCCATGGGTTAGAATCGGAAAGTGCTTACTCGTTTCTAAAAGACTTCGAAGATGTATGTGTCACCTTTAATGACCAACAATGTACAAATGAAATTGTCAAGCTAAAATTATTTCCTTTTTCTTTAAAAGATAAAGCAAAAATTTGGCTTCATAATTTAAAACCAAGGTCAATTGGCACATGGCAAGAATTACAAACTGAGTTTCTAAAGAAATTTTTCCCAGCACATAAAACTACTGCTTTGAAAAGACAGATTCAAAATTTCAATCAAAATCAAAATGAAGCATTTTTTCAGTGCTGGGAGCGTTTTAAAGATTTGTTAAGTTCTTGTCCACATCATGGTTTTGAAAAATGACGTCTTATTAGTTTCTTTTATGAAAGTTTAACTCCCGAAACTAAACAATTTGTTGAAACAATGTGTAACGGTGAGTTTCTAGAAAAAGAACCTGAAGAAGCCTTTGACTACCTAGACCATTTGGCAGATAACTCTCAAGCCTGGCACACAGATAATTCCTCTGAAAGTTCCAATAGATCTAATCTTGTTTCTAACAGAGGTAAATATCATTTTAGTCAAGAAGATGAGATAAAAGCTAAAGTAGCTAATTTGGCTAGAAAGATTGAAGCCATGGAACTTAGAGAAGTAAAAGAAGTCAAAACGGTTAAAAATGAAGAAAGTTGTGGAATTTGTGAAATCATGGGACACCCCACTTCTGAATGTCCAAACATTCCCATTCTTAAAGAAGCGTTGCATGATCAAGTAAATTCCATAAACACATGTAAAAAGCCTTTTCCTTCTCCTTACTCTGAAACGTATAACCCTGAATGGAGAAATCATCCCAACTTCAGTTGGCGGAATAATAATCATGTTCAGGTACCACAATCTCAAAAGCCGGGCAACACTTTTTCCTATCAACCTTCACGTGTACAAACCTTGGAAGAGACATTGCAAGCATTCATGCAAACACAAGCAAATGTGAATAACCAAACTTCACAGGACATCAATGAGATCAAAAACACCTTGTCCACATTGACAGCTTCATTACGCACTCAAGAAAAAGGTAAGTTTCCTGCTCAACCTCAGCCTAACCCTTCTACTCAATGTCTTGTTTCTAGCTCCAATGAAACTCAACAGGAAAATGTCAGTTCTATCACAACTCTTCGAAGTGGAAAGGCAATTGACAAAAACATTCCATCAAAAGACCAAGATCCTCCTTCCCCTCCGAAAAGTAACGGTAAGGATGATGGTAAGTCTGAACTTCTTGAAAATTTGGACAAAGAAAAAGGTATGCATCCTGCTCCTTTTCCTCAAAGGTTGCAAACAATAAAGAATTTGAATCAAAATGCAGAAATTTATGAACTTTTCAAACAAGTTAAGATTAACATTCCTTTATTGGATGCAATCAAACAAGTTCCATCTTATGCTAAATTTTTGAAGGACATGTGCACATTTAAAAGAAAACATAATGTACAAAAGAAAGCATTTCTGACGGAAAGTGTGAGCTCAATCATTCAGCACCTTACTCCACCAAAATTCAAAGATCCTGGATGTCCAACAATCTCATCCATCATTGGAAACACTAGAATAGAACGTGCATTGCTTGATCTTGGTGCTAGTGTTAATCTTTTGCCTTTTTCTGTTTATCAACAGTTAGGTTTAGGTGAACTCAAGGAAACACCTGTTACACTTCAACTAGCTGATCGTTCTGTAAAAATTCCTCGAGGGATAGTTGAAGATGTTTTGGTTCAAATTGATAATTTTTACTTCCCTGTTGATTTTATTGTTTTGGACACACATCCTGTTTCAAATCCAAATGTTCAAATTCCTGTTATATTAGGCCGTCCATTTCTTGCAACTTCTAATGCTCTGATAAATTGCAGGAATGGTATTTTGAACATTTCTTTTGGAAATATGACTTTAGAATTAAATGTGTTCAACACTTGCAAGCAACCTGGTGATGATTCAGAAGTACATGAAGTGGATTTCATTGAAGAACTTGTTCATGAACATCTCACCACTACCACATTCCATGATCCTTTAGAAGCTTATTTAATTGAATGTGAGTTTGATAATGCTTCAGAAATTTCACACACTGATTCGTTGTTAAATTCTTTTCAGGTTAAGCATTGTTGGAAACAAAAGTTTGAGGAACTTCCATCACTCACAAATGTCACTGTACCATCAACTATTGAACCGCCCAAGCTGGATTTAAAACCATTGCCATACGAGCTAAAATATTCCTTTTTGGGTGAGAATGAAACTTTTCCAGTCATAAATGAACTTGAGGAACTCAGAAATGATGCATATGAGAATTCTAAAATTCATAAAGAAAGAACTAAAGCCTTTCATGACAAGTTAATTTCAAGAAAAACATTTGATGTTGGGCAAAAAGTTCTACTTTATAATTCTAGACTTCACATATTTCCTGGTAAGTTGAGATCAAGATGGACTGGCCCATTTGTGGTTAAGCATGTGTATCATTATGGAGCAGTTGACATTGAGAATCCTCAAAATGGTAATGTATTCAAGGTAAATCGACAAAGACTCAAACTCTTTTTGGAAAATCATGTTACTCAAGAAGAGGTTGTTTTTCTTTCTGATCCTTGTTTTGAAAATAACTAGATGTTAATATAACTTTTACTAATTTCAAAAACAAAAAAAAAAATACATTTTTTTAACCCCGGTTAAATGGCGGATAACGGTACTCCGTGATTATTTAAGTCAGTTCCATCAGCTACCCACAAAACTGATATTGTATATAAATTTCTCTTTCAATTTCTTTTTCATTTTTTTTTCAAGATGGATGATATTCTCACAAGATTGCAGAAACGATTTCCTCCTTTTCCTCGGAATATTTTACTGAAGCTTTACCAAGTTGGATTTGAAAGATTAAGAATGCTTATGCACAAAGGGATTCCTGAAGACATACGTTGGATAATTGAAGCCAAGGTACGTGAAGATGAATATCTTCCTGTTTTGCATTTACCAGGTACAGGTAGAAGCACTTTTGCAAAGAAGCGACGAGCAAAGCGCATGAGTTCAAATTGCCACAAATGTGCACGATGGACGTGTAACGGTAAATGTCGTTCTATTGGGATTCCGTCCTCTAATCGAGATGATAAAATTGAATTCATTAAGGATGGACTGAGTAAGGAGAATTTGGGTAATATCCAAATTTCTCTTGAGACGCATCCTAGTGGAGACGTACAAAGAGAAATTCTTGATTTATGGCCGCAATTCCAAAGGGAATGGCAACATCTTGGGAATCTGATGTTAAAAGACCCTGTTTTCCAGCTTGTAAGAAAACTGGATGGGAAGCATATCCTCGACTCATAGAAGGCGTTTAAGCCGTTTCTGGACGTAAAACCAGAGGAAGATGTGAGCCACAATCACAACTACAATAAATGACTTCTCAACTTTTGGTTTGATTTGCAATAACTTCATTTCGGTTTAATTTACGTGTTGTTAGATTTGTGTAATTATTCTCGTTTTTTTTTTTTTTTTGCATTGGTCTTTTACGGTTGATTTTTCTTCTCTTTTTGATTTTCTTCCTGAAATCATGCAAAAATCTTTTGTTAGGTTAACATTTTCTTCTGACAGGTCAAATACACTTTCGGCGACATTATTACTCTTGTCTGATTCACTACTCAGTCCTCTATATATTACACCATGTACTCATTCTCTTTCAGGTACTTGAAGAAAAAAATGGAAAGTACTTCGTCCCAGCGCATTAAAAAAATTTGTGTCTTTGGAGGTGCTTATCCAGGGAAAAATAACATATTCGCTGATGAAGCCATAAGAGTTGGAGTAATACTTGCCCAACAAAAGATCAAGTTGATTTATGGAGGCGGTAGTACGGGTTTAATGGGAGCAGTCGCTACAGTAGCACACGCCGGAGGAAGTCTAGTTCTAGGAATCGTGCCAAAACTATTCACAGGTTTTTGTGGACCTACCGTGGGTAAGGAAATACAAGTCTGGAGTATCCCTGAACGGATGACAATCATGTACCATTCTGCCGATGCATTCATTGCTTTACCAGGAGGTCTGGGTACATTGGAAGAAATAGCTTGCGTGGCTTCTTGGTCATCTTTGGTCACAAATAAGAAACCCATTGGTTTGCTTAATATTAATGGTTATTTTAGTAATTTTCTTTCATATTTAGATAATGCTGTGGATAATGGATTCATGTTTTCAGAGGCAAGGAGAACCATAATTTCTGCTACAACCATTGAAGATTTACTCAAAAAGCTCCAAGCTTATGAGTATTTATCTGCTACGGTTGTTTCGCAAACACTCGGAAAAAGAAAAAAAGATATGGACGAGCAAGGAGTGGATTGCACTCTGTCTTTGTGACATTATCTAACATTTTGTTTGTTGTGTCTCAGTTATAATAAGTGGTTAGCAACCTCTGCAGGTAATATCTCCTAAATTCTACCTTTAGTAGGGGGTAAGGGACATATTTCGCTAATTTTAAAAATAAAAAAAAAAGTTTGTTGTTTTTTAAGCAATTTAGAAGTATTCATTCTGAACAAGGTCTGAGTAAGGGAGACTTGAGACATACCTTGTCAGTTTGATTTTAATCTTTTTATGTTTACTTGTTAATTTTTGTTTAGTATTTTAGGATTATTTAGGTTGCATGACTTTGTTTTGTTTTGAGTCTTAGTTATTCCTATTCTTATGTTATTAGTTCTTTTCTCTTACACATGATTCTTTCATTTGGGTTAATAGACTTACATTGAGGACAATGTAAGAATTAAGTGTGGGGGGGGGACGATTTAGGATTTCTTTTATTTTTGTCTACTATTTTTTTTTTATGAGTCTTTATTATTATTATTATTATTTTAATGTGTTCTAGTTCCTTTTTAATACAATGATGAGATATGAATTGCATAGGTCTAAACTGGTTATTAGTGAGAAGATTTTCATGAGAATTAAGCTTGATACTAATTTTTATGAGCCAATGTTAATATGATATGTTGATTGAGAAAGAAGCATGTTTAGACTTAATCTGACTTGTATAATCATCCTTGTGAGTTTTTGAGCCTATAGTGATTGATGCATTATACAAATCAATCTAATTTCTTTCTTGAGTGCTCTTATGATTACATGATTCTCTAGAACTTGCTTTAAACCGTTTGAGACTATATTGATACATGTGACAACATGAATATGATAGAGGCATTAGGATTATAACCAGAGCCAAACAGCCATCCCTTATTGATGTTCCAAGAGAACATCCCCACTAGTGAGCCAATTTGAGCCTACATTAAATATGCTGTTTTATTGGTAACCACAACTTACACCTAGCCTAAATATACTTATATCCTTACCCTTGTTCTAAAGATGGATTATATATTTTGAGACATATTGCAAAAAACAAGGGATATTTTTAGTTGAAAATTTGGGTTAGAAACAAAAGATAAGTGTGAGGGAAGAAAAGGAGAGAGGCAAAAGTCAAGAGAAAAAGAAAGGGATCATTGTCAAATACATTCCCATATTAAAAAAAAAAAAAAAACTTCTCTTGAACTTCTAGTTAAAGTAAAGAAAAAGATGTTACAAAGTTGGTTAGAATGAAGCCAAGGCTCAACATGAATATTTAGCCTATGTTATTATGTGCTTTATAAGAGTTTTGAGAAGTTTTATTCGTATGATCTTATTATGTCTCTAAACTCTATGAACTCTTTGGAACCTTTGTGATATCTTTATCCTTTTGTTCTTTAACCACATTATAACCCTTTGGCCCCATTACAACCTTGAAAAAAGACCTCTTGATTTATGAAGTTATATGATCTAAATAGTGGAGAATAGGTGGACAAGCAAGCATATGGTAGAACTGTTTTCATGAGATTGATTGAGTGTAAACACTTTACCACTACTTTAAAGAGTGAAAATCATGAGAGTATAGTGAGAAGTTGAGATTAAGTTGAATATGCACTATTTTGATTGAAATATGTTATGTTAATATTGGCTTAACTCATTTATTTACATTCAAGCATGAATTTTTGTGAAATTCTTTGAGCTACTGATTAGTTTATAAGACTTGTTCAAAGATTGTCTCTAATTTATATTGAAAGGATTAGGAGTAAATATTTTTAGTGTATGTAGTTTACTTATATTTTAGTTTTTCAATGTTTGTGGGTATCGTTCTAGCAAACCCTCACGAGACTAAACTCGTCCACTAGGGACACCTAGGGGTTTAAAGGCTTGTGTCACATGCTAAGTGCCACCGTGATTTCCTACGAAAATGGATTAGATTAGATTTTCTTATTTTATTTTTATTGAGTCGTTGCTAGGGACTAGCAACTTCCCCAAAATAAATAATAATAATAATAATATTCGGTTCTTTTTCAGCCACCGATCCGACCCTCATTGTGATTTTCTGAGAAGTATGAAAAAAGAAACTGCATAGAAAGTAACGTTTCCAAAATTGTATTTTGCTATCCAGAGTTTAGAAAGATCCTTGTAGAGCTTGTGTGGGTGCAGTTCTTTTCGCGATCAAACCGAGTAAAAACATCCTTTTTGAACAACTTACAATGGTCTTTGGGTGAGTTACAGAGGGAAAAGGTTGTGTGGTCAAGAGGCTTAGGAATAGTGTTGTTGGGAAGTGTTGTAGTTAAAACTTTGCTGAATGGCTTGATTGTTGATCCTGGAGTGGAGTGGAGACTCCCTTGTTCGAATTACAGAGTTTAGAGGGAAAGTTTCTCATGTTGGTTAAATTGTAGTACTAGTTTAGTCTTTGAAGCTTGCTAAACCTTACTTTTTTCCTTTTGAATGGTACATAAAGAGTTGAAGGAGGTAGAACGATGCTCACTACTAAGTCAGTATGTTTTATAACCTGGGTAGCATACCGAATGATGAGAGGAACTAGCTGTTTTTATTCACTATTCCTCCTTTTTTAAATGCTTCTAAAGTGGAAATGCTTTTAACATTTGGTTGGAAGGAGTGGCTAGTGGCTCCTTCCCCAGGGAGTCGCCAATGTTGGAAGGGCTTTGCTATACCAACACTTCCGGCCCGACAGGAATTAGTCTTCCATCAATCATAAAATAGGGGTGGAGGGACACCCTGGGTTTAATACATCAAAAAAAAAAAAAAATTTAGACTTGAAACTTGTAGCTAGTCTGAGAATACTGTGTGATGCAACAGTATTTTAAAAAAAAGAAGCTATTGATATGAAATTTGTCATCAATGTTTAAGTTTGCTTCGTTTTATTGCTATTCTCCCGCAATAGTTTGGAGCATGTTGTGCTAATTTAATTTATGGTAAGGATAAATAGTTACATTTAGTTACAAATTGGGCATTGATTTTTCTTTTGTCAAACTTGGTCTAACACTTGAAGCTGATACAGGTTTTACTACATACATTGCTGCAATCGTTGTTAGGGTGTACTACAATTGAGTTTAGAAGGCTGGAAGAGCTATGGACTGCTTTCAGAGTGTTAGCCGTGTTAAAGGCAAGTTGTTTGAATTGTGCTGTTAAAAAAGCGGAGGAGATGTTATAAAGGTTTTGAGTTGGCTTTTTTTTAGGGGTGTTCACTATTCGGGTTTAACCGAATTAACCGACCGAATTTTTTTCGGTTCGGTTAATCGGTTAACCGAACAAAGTTCGGTTCGGTTAACGGTTAATACTGTTGGAATATTTTGGTTATCGGTTAATTCGGTTCGGTTAAGCGAAAATAACCGAATTACACGAATTAACCGAACTATAGTAAATCTTGTATGTTTAGTTGTTTAGTATGTTTGATGTTTGGATTTTATAATAGTTTTATTATGCTTTGTTTTTGGATTTTGGTTGGTTGGATAGATTATTTGGATATAAAATCATGTATTAAAATAGGTTACAAAATAAATTAGGTAAATATTTCGGTTAATTCGAAAACCGACCGAATTAACCGAAATAATTTCGGTTCGGTTAATTAACCGTTTTAACATTTCGGTTCGGTTAACGGTTAATGAAAAAAAAATTCGATTAATTCGGTTAATGGTAATTCGGTTCGGTTATTAACCGAATGAACACCCCTAGCTTTTTTCTTCATTTTAAGAGTGACTTTTTCTTTTTTATGTGATACTAGTTTTGATTTGGTGAGGATATTGTGTTATGATTTGAGAGTTAATATTTCTATGAATATTGAGCAAGTTTTCCTTTTTTGTCAAATAAAAATGGCAGTCAAGTGAGATGGATGGCTGCCGCCGCCATCCTTTCGCACTGTAAATCACAGGATAAAGATGGTGCCTCCTGCCATTAATTAATTAATTATTTAATTAATGATTTTATAACAACACATTTACCTATGTGTTTTAAATAGGGTTAAGGATATATGTAATTTTTAAAATATTTGAAATTAATTTTATTTAATTTATATAATATTTGAATTGTTTATTATTCGTTTATTATTTGAATATTATTATTGAATTTGTAATCTCTTGATTTAGATAATAAAATCTGTTTGAATACATAAAAAAATGCTGGCATATATTCGATTTTTTATTATTTATTATCATCTTAAATGAGGTTGAGACAAAAATTAAAAAAATCAAAAATCAATTTGATATTACCTTTTTTCTAATCATTTCATCATTTGTTAGCATATTTTAATTAAAGAAATTGATTCAATAAAAAGTCCAAAATATGATATCATCAACTCTCAAACAAAAAGATAAGGACAATAGTTTCAAAAATAATTTACAATAAGTCCAATAATTAGGAATTGACCCATGACCAAAATGAAGACATTTTTGGAAGCTAATTGCAAGTCCATTGAAAATTAAATAATAATGAACCATCTGTATTTGTCATTTGATTTCAACTATCCAAATTATGGATGAATATTTTTTTTTATTCCTTTTCAACCCTATTTTGTGGAGACTCGAGAATGCTCATATGAAAATAAAAATAAAAAAAAGTTTCATAAAAACAATTTTTTTTTTTTATCGTCAGTAACATTTTTAGATTTCACAAAAAACTAATTAACAATATGAGACATGTGTCAATCTCGTAATTTCGCTTGTGAAATAAAAAATTCTATCATTAGTGTATAAAAAACAAATTTTTTTTAGGTAAAAGATCTTGGTGACAAAAGTTATTTTTGGAATTCAAACAATATGATGCCATCTATACAAGATTAGAAATAATTTTTTTTTTTTTTTTTTAAAGTTGTACTCCTATTCGAGAACTCAAATTATACTTTTAAAGTTTTATTTTTTTATCTAAAATTCATAAATTTGAAATTCTATATTTGGGATATATACCAAAATTGTTTATCTATATTTGATGAATTTTAGATTAGAATTCAAGATTTTAATCTTTGAGAATGTTAAGAGTTATAAATTAATTGAGTTGAATTTGACAAATAATATCTTATAAAGTAAATTGAAATACTATAATATGGAGTTTTTAAACCAATTTCATCCAAATCCAAAATAAGTGAAAATTTGTAAATTTTTTGTTTAAAAGATTTTTAAATTTATTTGAAAATTAAATTTCGTAGATGTATTAATCAATAAATTTATAATATGTAAAAAAATCGAAACAAAAAATTTCAAATTCTTAAGTTGATCCTTTTAATATTTTATTAATAATTTGATAATTTTAATCTATATATCTCAATTTTAATGATTTTAATCTTTATATTTTATTAAATTTTGATTTTAAGAACGATTAATAATAATGTTAAAGATTTAAAATGAACCTTGAATTCCAAATTTTGAGTCCCACTTTAATCAAATTCTACAAACTAAAGTACCATATTTTTGGGATTTGTTTAATACGATTTTATTTTGGTTAAAATTTAAGATTTTATCTTGATAATTTTGATTTTAAATTTTAAAATAAAAAAAAAATATAGATTTGATAATTTGTATATTCGTATCGTATTCGTGTTATTTTTTATGTTATAATCGTATTTAATATATTATAATTTATATAAATTTTGACATGTTAATAATTCGTGTTATATAAATTTTGACATATTTATATATTTTATTGTGTTTATATTATTTTTATATCATATCGTATTTTAATTATTTTTTCGTATTTATTCAAAATTGTCGAATCTAATAAAATGCTATATATTTTACTAACTGAAGAGGGAAAAAAGTCATTTGAACGAAACTTATGTAGTTCCTAAAGTCGGCTAATAGAAAAAGGGTAAATTTGAAAATTATATTATCAATAATATAATAATTATTAAATGGTATAATAAGTAAAAAATAATTTTTTAAAAAAATTTAAAAAATCAAAAGTTGTTAAGAAAAAAAATTATAAAAATAAAATTACCCTTGATAAAAAAAATCTTCTCCTACATTTTTCTTTTATTTTTTAATTTATTTTTTAATTAAAAAATATTTTTTTTTGAAAATAATATTTTTAATTTTAAAAATAAAATTTTTAAATTTACTTTTTATTAAAAAAATTTAAATAATAAAAATAGTATTTCTAAAATTAAAATTTTTTATTTTCTTATATTTTTAAAAAAATAAATATTTAAATTTTTTATTTTTAAATTTATTTTTAATTAAAAATTTTAAAAAATAATATTTTTTGAATGAGAGAAAAAAAAAATTCATTAAGGACAATTTTGTTTTTATAATATCCATTCTAACAATTTTAAATTTTTTTATTTTTTTTTTAAATAACTCTTATTCATTAGATCTTTTAACAATTATTTAATTATTGAGAGCATTTTTTTAAATTCATCAATAGAAAAAAAAAACTGGCAAATGAATATAAAATAAGAATTTTGCTAACGAGTGCAACACTCTTTAAGGTTATTAAATATAGTAATATCTTCAATCAATACATTAAAAATGATAAATAAAATTATCAACTTTTATATTTAATACAATGTTATTATTAGAAGTAATACATTAACTAATCTTAAAAAATACTGTGGACACTCATTAGTAAAATTCATAAATTAAAAACAAAATATAAAAAAAAAAAAAGAATAATGAAATAATTGTTTGTACTTTGAGCTTTGGAAACTTCAAATCAAAAAAACCCTCTCATTCCCATATCTCAAATGATTTTGATTTGATTTGATTTTCCTCAGTTCCGTACACTTCTCCATCTCTATCTCTATCTGTCCCTCTTGAATCCTTCTCTGTCTGCCAATTGCCTTTTATTTCTCTCCTAGCTCAATTTCCAATTAGAAGAGCTCCCTTCAGTCTAATACACCATACTCTTTTTCCTTCCTTTTTTATCTTTGAATTCTCTTTTATTTTCACAATCTTTAACAATTCTCTCCATTTTTAATCTGGGTTTTGCTTCTTTTATGGCGGGAACTCTTCAGCTGGCGGGAAGGAGCCAACTTTCTCATCTCTGACAGTTCTTTTTTTTTTTTTTTCCATTGTAGTTTCTGTAAAACCTCAAAAAAAGTGTGTACAAATCGGAGATTTTTTTGAAGCTAAAACTGATGGCGAACCCACCGGGGAACCATCAACAAGAAGCGAATCACGCGTCGTCTTCTTTCAATGGAGCACACTTGAACAACGGGAATCCTATACCCGAGACCTCGGGTTCGGGTATGAAGCATAACCCTGGTATTTCCTTGGATTGGACCTTAGAAGAGCAAGCTATACTCGAAGACGGGTTAAAAAAGTGAGTCATCTTTTTGTCCTTTTTTTTCTTCTTTTTTTTTTTTTGGTTGCATAGAATTTTGGGTTTTTGGTGAAATTCTCTTTTGTAAAATTTTGAACTCTTTAATTTGGATTTTAAATTTTTAAATACTAGCAATGTGAATTTTGTTGTTGGATTCTTGTTTGAATTGTGGTTTCTTAGAACTGGTTGCAAATGATAAATAAGGCAATTGTCTGCATATTACAGTGTTTTAGTTTATAATGCCAGGGAAAATAAATAATTTAGTAGCCAATATGCATGGGAGCAATATATTTATATCCATCATTGTTCGTTCTCAGAATACCATTTAAGATTTCACTTCTATGGTTTGAGGTGTTATCTATATTCCCAACTTACTTATCATAGTTGCACTCTGAGTATTCATATGGTTGTAAACGAGGTGTTTTAAATGCTGTTTGAAAATCTTATACGTGTTAATATAGCTTTTGTCATGCCAAGAAACACTATTTATTCTTGTACTGAAGGTAAAACGAAGTGTTGTGCTTGAAAGTTGAAATAGTTGACCTCATACACTTTAAACTTCTATACAGTAAACATTTGAATTATCTCCTATGTTACTCGGACTCAGGTGTCAGTGTCGGACACGGGTATGTTCAATTTTTTCCAAGATTTCCATGTATTTGGAGGGTCCTTGGAGGATCATATCCCCATACCCATGTCCGGATATGTGTCGGACACTGGTACTTCAAGAAAGTGAAGAGTCAGAGCAACATATATTATATCTATTCTCTTACATTTGGGATAACTTTTGGCCTCAATTGTATCGAAACTTATAGAATCACCTTTATTCAAAACTTGCAATGTGTAGGTTTCATAATTGAAAATCTAACATTTTTGTGTATGTTTCTTCATATATTTCCAAACTGTAACCAAATGGTTATCACCAAGTTACTGTACTGTTTCACATCGTTCTTAGTATCTGGACATCTAATCAAGTGGCTCATATCTCTTAAGTGTCTTACTTCCTCCTAAGTACTGTTTTTTGTATTGTATAATCATAGAATTCCAATCTATATCTGATCTGCTCACAAGAATGTGGTTCTCTTAAACTTTCATTTTTGTGCATTTCTTTTCTTAATAGGAAGATTAAATTTAGTTACAGTTGTTTTCTCTAATTGGAATTTTTTTTCGAAGTTATGGAATTTGAGTTACAATTAGTTAGGCCGATAACTTTACTATAATAACTTGGATTTTCTTATGTTTAATATAAATATTATAATTAAATCAAGTTATTTTCTGTAGTGATTTGCCTTCCTTTTCAATTTTCATTTGTTTTGTTTCTCATGTCCTTCTTCTAGTGTGATAGAAGTTCCATGTATTATATCCAAATGAATTATGACATATCAATATGGGGACCTCTCTATAGAAAGAAAATGAGTGATTTTCTTTATTAAGGCTTTTTTTTTTTCAGTTTTTTTTTTTCTTGAGAAAAATAGATAAATGATATCATAATTTTTTTAGTCTGTTCAAATTGACATTCGAGAAAAAAACTCAAGCCTAGATCAATAAATCAGTTTAATTGAGGGAATTCTTTTGACTTATTTTGCTTACTTAAACAAATATCTACTTAGATGAGACAACAAATTTAATTCATCTAAAACAAAAGGAAAAGAAAATAAGAGATCATCTAAAAAAATGTTTCTTAATAATGTGAAAGACAATTAAGGAGGTGAACATGAACAAGCAAGAAGAGCAGTTCATAAATGTAAAGAAAGAAGAAAAAAGATATTTGTTGAGATATAGGTAAGGAGGTAGAGGGCAATGCTCTTGGGCCTTGCATTATAGAAGGGTAGGGTGCAAGTTGGTGGGCTATGGCTTCATGTTTTATATAATAATAAGAGAAGAAAGATTTATTGCGAATATGCATTTTCACGTGCATTTAGAAGCTTGGACACAATAACTACTAAAAACCCTAATTCGGCCATCCTTTTTAATCATTCCTCATCCATTGGGGGCTTTGGTCTTACCAAGTCGGGCCATTTCTGTGATTCTTCCCGATTTCACCGAAATCCACTAAAAACCCTAATTCTCGGTTTTCTCCCGGATTGACTTTTTTTTCGGTTTTTCTTGCAAGTGACTTCTCCATTACCCGTAGTCAGTGCTTATCTTTCATTTGGAACCTTCAATTTCGACCAGTTTGATCGTTTAAGCACTTTTCCCCAAATTTCTCGGATTAGGGTTTCCTTTCTACTGAATCTCCAAATCCCAACTTCCGAACTCCATATCTTTCAATGTAGACCTCGGATTATCAAAATTCTTTCGCCATTTTTCAATTGAACTTAAAATCTTGATTTTGAAAGTGGGTTGACTTTTTCAGTAGTTGACTTTCTGGGGTTGACTTTTTCGGGGTTGACTTTTTCAGGGTTGACTTTTTTTCAAGTTTGACTTTTTGTGCTCGCCCTCTTAAACTAAGTCTCGGAGTACCACCTGCAGGATGAAAACAGTCTTTTTACACTTGGGAACATCAATATGGGAAGAAAACATACCTGTTTAGTGGTCCGGACAAAATTAGGTGTCTACAGCTGCCCCTCTTTGGCTATTGCTGAGAATCAGGAATCAGGCAAAGATAAACCGACACTAATTTTGTACGGTCAGTGACATCACATGTGAAGGAAAAGGAAAGGGGTTTCTTTTTCATTTTAATTTTTTTCATTTTCTATTTTTCATTTTTTCATTTTTTTCTTCTTTCTTCTTTTTTTCTTTTTTCTTTTTTCCTTTTTTTTATTTTTTTTTTATTTTTTTTTATTTTTTTTTATTTTTTTTCTATTTTCTCTTTTTTCATTTTTTTTAAAAACAATAAATTGAAGATTTTGTCCTTAAATTGAATTCCCTGCCTAAACAAGGCTCGATTCGTCTTAAGGGAATGAATTCGATTTCAAAAGAAAAATTTATGCTCGAAGGGCTTTAAAATTGGTGCCCGGAGGTCTTACCCCTGAAAAAAGTTATGCCCGGAGGTCTTAAAGATGTTGCCCGGAGGTCTTACCTGTGATTTGAAAAATTATGCCCGGAGGTCTTAAAAATTGGTGCCCGGAGGTCTTACCCCTGAAAAAAGTTATGCCCGGAGGTCTTAAAGATGTTGCCCAGAGGCCTTACCTATGATTTGAAAAAAATTATGCCCGGAGGTCTTACCCCTAAAAAAAATAATGCCCGGAGGTCTTAAAGATGTTGCCCGGAGGTCTTACCTGTGATTTGAAAAATTATGCCCGGAGGTCTTAAAAATGGTGCCCATAGGCCTTACCCCTGAAAAAAAGAGTTATGCCCGGAGGTCTTAAAGATGTTGCCCGGAGGTCTTACCTGTGATTTGAAAAATTATGCCCGGAGGTCTTAAAATGGTGCCCGGAGGTCTTAAAAATTGGTGCCCGGAGGTCTTACCTGTGATTTGAAAAAAATGCGCTGTATGCGACTTTAAAAATGATGCCCGGAGGTTTTAAGAATGGTGCCCGGAGGCCTTACCCGTGATTTGGAAGAAATGCGCTGTATGCGACTTTAAAAATGATGCCCGGAGGTCTTAAGAATGGTGCCCGGAGGCCTTACCCATAATTTGGAAGAAATGCGCTGTATGCGACTTTAAAAATGATGCCCGGAGGTCTTAAGAATGGTGCCCGGAGGCCTTGCCCATAATTTGGAAGAAATGCGCTGTACGCGACTTTAAAAATGATGCCCGGAGGTCTTAAGAATGGTGCCCGGAGGCCTTACCCGTGATTTGGAAGAAATGCGCTGTATGCGACTTTAAAAATGATGCCCGGAGGTCTTAAGAATGGTGCCCGGAGGCCTTACCCATAATTTGGAAGAAATGCGCTGTATGCGACTTTAAAAATGATGCCCGGAGGTCTTAAGAATGGTGCCCGGAGGCCTTACCCGTGATTTGGAAGAAATGCGCTGTATGCGACTTTAAAAATGATGCCCGGAGGTCTTAAGAATGGTGCCCGGAGGCCTTACCCATAATTTGGAAAAAAATGCGCTGTATGCGACTTTAAAAATGATGCCCAGAGGTCTTAAGAATAGTGCTCGGAGGCCTTACCCCTGAAAAAAGTTATGCCCCGAGGTCTTAAAGATGTTGCCCGGAGGTCTTAAAGATATTGCCCGGAGGTCTTACCTGTGATTTGAAAAATTATGCCCGGAGGTCTTAAAAATGTTCTTTGAAGAATTGTTGAAAATTACCCTAACGATTTTGAGAAGATGCGAATGATTTTTGATGCAGATGCAGGTGTTGAATAAGACACGAAATGACTTAAACTGGTGCAAATGTCTTTAATGCAAATGTAAATGACTTGGATTGATGCCCATGTTTCATGATGCAGATGCCCCTACTAATTGTGTTCATGTAACTGGTTTATGAATGGTGTAACTACAATTACCACACAGTAATGAAAATGCAATGATTCTAGAAATGATGCAATTGCTTGAGATGACACAAATACGAATTCCATGAAGAATGTAAATGTAAAGGTAAAATACAGATGCTTATGGAATAATGCCAATGCAAATACCCATGAATGATGCAAATGCTTGCCGACACTGTGCAGATGCAAAAGCTCGATAAAGAGATGAGTGCTCATGAGTGATGCAAGTGCCCCCGGCTGTTTTTCTAGACTTTGGCTTAGCCTTTCAAATTCATTTTTCCTCTTCAAATCAGAGTATATCTTCAATTCATTTTGGCTATTCTCTTTGCCCCAACAGTTTTTCAAACTTTCATCAACAGAGATCTGAACCGGGTTTTATTTCTTCTTCTCATATCTGGAAGTCAATACCTATCCTGGCAGTTCTACACCTTTGAGTTAGAAAAATCCTTGTCTCATGCCAACATCAAAATGGGTATTTCAAAAAAATCTTTTTATTTGTTTTCGCATTTTGAAAACTTCTGAACAAAAAATATTAACCCCACAATGTGTGATGTACAAATCTTTTGAAGACTGATGATCATTGTTAGAAATTTCTCTAAGTATCAATCTGGGTTTTTTCAACTGGATTGGCAAGGCTTGGTATAACAAGATTCTGGCTTTTCCAGGAAAACTTCATGACAAAAATGTATATCCCTTCTAGGCTCACAAATGGAACAGGTTTTATAAATCATGAATTCATTGAGAACCAAACAAATTCAACATTCTTTTAGTTTCCATATCAAGGCATTTTGTCAAGCATCAAGATTGGCTGGGATGTTTAAACCGGAAAGTTTAATCTTGGGAACAAAGTTTCAGTTTTTGAAGACAATCCTCCGAATGAGAGCTGACAATTTGGGGGGTTCAGGAATTCCTAGATGTTCCTCGATGACCACTCCTTTAATAAGATCTTTTCTTTTGGGGTATCGGCACTATCATCGATGGCATCGAAAATTCCCATTCTACTCTAGACCGCCCGTTTTTTTGTGTTTTCGCCCTAGAGTCCCATTCTTTTCAATTTTTCTCTTTTTTTTTTACCATGCACTTGAGAATTCTAAATTCTTCCTTAGTGAAATGAGAATTTGATAAGATGGGATAAAATCTGAGGAAAACCCTTCAAATTAAACATTCATGCTTGATCAAAATGGACTTTTAAAGCACGTAATGTAGGCCATGGCTCAGGATTCAGAAAGAAAGGATAAATAGGCCCAAAATATGTGTTTGAGGGTAATCAGATCAAGGATCCTTTCTTGAAGAGGATTTTCTTTGAAGCATGTGTCTCTTCTTGGACATTTCTTTCTTTTTGATTTTGCTCTTTTTCTTCCTTGCTTTTGGCTTTCAATTTGCCATGTCTTTCACACACATTTTTTTATTTTGTTTTTTGTTTGTTTTTCTTGGCTTTCATTTCGTCATCTTTTCCTCTTCTTTTTTTCTTTGACAGAGTGCGCCCGTATTTATTCGGGGCTCTATTTGCTTTGTGTCTGTCCCTGAGCTGTCACTCATTTCTCAATGATCTTTGAAAAGATCTTTCCTCGCATTTGCCCCCCAGTGTAGAGGGTAATCCTTGATCAGGGTTCAAAGAATTAAGAATTCTTTTGGCTCAAAAGGGGTGACTATGGATAATAATTTTTTTCTTGTGAAATGGATATGAAAGATGGCCATTCATCATATCAAGCCCAAATATTCTCATTGAAAAGCAATCCTCAGGGGAAATAGATATTCAGAATTTCATTTTGCACTTTGGAATCATCCGAATTCTCATATGCATGATATCATGATTTTTCTTTTTGTTTTTTTTTGTTTTTTTTTTTGTTTTTTTCGTCGCATGCCCCCAATGATTCATGCATTAGCCCATCCTTCTTCACTATGTATCCATCATTTTCACATATGATGCCCCAATTTGATTATCCATGCGAATTTGTATCAACGAGGAACATGGCAAGTCTAGGTCTGTTTTGAAAAGGCTGAGTTTCCAATCTGAGTTCTTTGAAGAGACAAGGAAAACATGACCCAAAAGCAGGTTTTCTCTGGGACAAGGGATAATCTAGTTTAATCATTGTGCCCCAAGGTGTCAATCATGAAGTGATGTCTGGGCAATTAGTGTTTTGTGGTCATTGGGAAAGGTCATGAATGGTTTTAGCACAATCCTGACACACACCAAATTATCAAAATCTGGATTCTTGAAAGAATGTCTCATTTGTTTGATTTTCAAGGAATTCAAAAAATTTCAAAAAGTTTGTTCCTTTGTTCATAGCCTAGACTAGGATTTACATCCTTGCTTATTTTGCAATGACAATGCTTCTCTTTTTTCATTCATTTTTCCTTGAAGCATTAGGTCTTTCAAGTGTTATTGATTCAAGGTTTAGGTATAGAGAAGCCCAAAAAAGAGGGGGATGGTGTTGGGTCATTTCTAACACTGATCATCAATCTTCTTGAGACTATCCATTATTAAAACTTCCTTAATGCTTGTTTTTGTAAATTCACGTTTATTTAAAACACAACAAACACAAAGCATTTAAAATTCATTTAATTCATGTAGATGTTAACATGAGACAAGTGCTTTCATCATCACAGTGTATAAAACTACATGCGTCAAAAATGCTCCTATTGACATCCTTCAAAGGTAGTAATTCTCCCCCTAAAACCCTGAAAGAAATTGATTTAGGGCTAAGTGGCCTTCCATTGATCGATAAGCTCCGGTGTCAAAATACCATCACGGATAAAACTTTCAATCATTTCCTTCAGTTGTCTGCATTTTTCAGTTGAATGCCCAACTACCCCTAGGTGATAATCACACTTGCTGTCAGGGTCATAACTCCTTGCTGATGGATTCGGAGCTATTTTCAAAGGTACCGGGGTAAGGTACTGATTCTTTATTAGTAATGGCAGTAAGTCAGGGATGGGGATTGGAATTCTTTCTTGATTTTCTCGCGGTCGTTTTCTAGAAGTAGGCCTTGTTGCAAGGGCTGGTATAGGATTAGGTGTTTGGGTAGGTAGGTAAGGATAAAGGCTTGGAGATACCTCAGTAGGGTAACATGATTGGTATGAGGGAAATTGGGAATATGGGATGAAATCTTCCATAGTTTGGACATCTTCCTCTTTCTTTCTTGGTGCCTTATTTCTCTCGGTATTGGATGTTCCTTCTCTTTCAAGTTTCCCATTCTTGATAGCATTCTCAATCATCTCCCCTGAAATTACCATGTCCGCAAAATTCTTCGAAGCATTGCCGACAAGTCTGTCATAGTACGGGGCGTGCAGCGTATTCACAAAAAGGATAGTGATTTCCTTTTGTGTCAAGGGCGGTTGTATTTGGGCAGCCAGGCTCATCCACCGTTGTGCATATTCTTTGAAGCTCTCAGTAGCTTTTTTCTCCATATTTTGCAAAGTGAGACGATCAAGTGTCTTGTCGGTCATATGCTTGTACTGGTTTAGAAAAGCCCCAGCCAAATCATTCCAAGAGCGAATCTGATCCTTGCTCAACTGACTATACCACCTAATTGCGGACCCGCTGAGGCTATCCTGAAAGCAGTGAATCAAAAGCTTATCATTATCTATCTGACTTGTCATCTTTCGGTAGAACATAGTGATGTGGGCTGATGGATCGGTCGTCCCGTCATATTTCACAAAGTCAGGGATCTTGAACTTAGGAGGAATGACTAAATCGAGGACCAAGCATCGTTCTTTCGCCTCCACACTCCCGAATACATCTTTTCTTTCTATTGCCCGGAGCCTTTCATCTAACAACTGATATTTCCCTTGGGAATCTGCCAACTCAACCTCATTTACTGCAACCCTTTTCAACTTTGCCTGTTCAGCCGGATCATCTGATTTTAGGACATTGACGGGGTTAACAGTGTTCTGGGCATCACTTATTGCTACCTCATCTTGGCCCTTTTGTACCTCTAACCCTTCTCCGGCGACAAAGTTTTCGGTGTATCCTTTTCCCTTCATTACAGCAGACATTAGCTCCATCAGTTTAGTCATCTGATCCTTAGATTCTGCTTGAGATTTTGCTAGCTGTTCTCGCAATTCTCTCTGTTCCCTTTCCATTTTTTCCATTCGGGCAACTTGTTCATCCTCCATAGCACCGGCCTGTATTAAAAGTGTACTCAGTACTTCTTCTGATTTGAAATGGAAATTCTTTCAAAGACTCCTAAAGCCAAGCCAACTTCTATTTTATTTCCCCCAAATGTATGTCATGATGAATGAGCCATGAATGCAATTTCATGCATGTGAAGCCTAAACAATATGATGTATGGATATGTACAATGGAAACATGCTGACCATATATGTGATAAATGCAATCACAATGCCAACATGTTGCAAACAAAGAATAAACAAATCAACACATGGATATATGCAATGACTGATCATGTGCATTTTAGCATGTTTCCCAATGAATGATCATATATCCTATGAATGCAACACGGTGTCAATTATGATACATGCAAACAATGAATGATTGATATAGAGTATATACAAAGAAAATCATGCTAACCATGTGTGTCATGAATGCGACCTAATGCTAACATGATGTATGTAATAAGCAAATTAATGCATGAACATATACAAAGAAATTATGCTGACTATGTTTGTTATGAATGCAACCTGACAAATAATTGATGGGATGCAAAATGCAAAGGGGAAGATATCACGGAGGAAATAAGAATCGGAGGAACTTAATCATCAACATCTTATAAATTTGAAGCATACTCAATTCATTCCCATATCAATGTTCACAATGGTATAAACCATGTTTTACAAAATTTGAGCAGTAGTTAAAACTGTCTTTACAAGCACTTTATTCTTCCTAGCATCCTAAGGCTATAAGAGCCGGCTACTGAAAAAGTGAAATCCTATTACATCATATAAGACCGAAGTCTTTCCACTTCAATGCTGTAAATCTCCCAATCCTAATGGCGTTTTCCCAGTCCTTTATCAATCAGTGTCGTTGGATCCAACCACTTGGCATCTATGAGAGCTTGCACTTTCCTTTTGACTGCTATACAATCTTCGATGCTATGGCCAACAATTCCACAGTGATAATCACATCTTTCATTTGGATTATACCACATTGGATATGGTGGTAACAGGGGTTTCAATGGGACACAGGCAACCATGTGATTTTGGATCAGTATAGGGAGGAGCTCTTGGTAGCTGATTGGAATGGGATCAAAATGCATTTGGGTCTTATTCTGGGATCGTTTCTTAGTCACACATGGCCTAGGAGTTGGGGCACTTGGTGGTAGCACTAAGGTTCGAACCGGAGTGTTTACATGGGGATGTGGCGGAACAGCATGGTAAGGGTATGGATTTGGACACGGGGCCTTTGGAGGTTGTACATAGCTCGAGGTTCCTATCTCAGGTACTGGATAAGGTGATTGATGAGGGAAATAGTATGAACTGGTAGTTGGTAACGATGGAGTCGGATTCAGGAATCCCGTAGTGGTCGTCCCAATGGACGATTGGACCATAGTAGGGTGGGGATACTGGTTTGGACCTAGAACAGTTTGCAGGTATGGTACTGGATTCGAGGTTTCTGTCTTTGGTATCAGGCTTTCAGGTTTAATTATTTTCATGATTTTATCCACAATTTCATCAGGATTGCAACCTTTGTGGCATTGACAAGTGCAGGATCCAGCAAGGATTGTATGTTCTGGACCTAATGGTTTTGGTTGATCCGAAGATGATGCGAAGCCCTGAGAAAGTTCACCTTTACTGTTACCCATATCCTCAACCATTTTCAGCAATTTGGCAAGTTGTTCCTTCACCTCTCGGATTTCATGTCCATATTCATCTTGATTGCGTTCCAAAGCACCCAATCGTTCCTCCGATTCATTCCTCATATCTCGAACCCCTTTCATGCAAATGAAAATGTCATGAGATTAAGATTATGAATGTACACGCTCTATTCCTATGTGCATGAATAAATTGATGATTAATGCATGAACATATACAGAGAAATTATGATGACTATGTATGCTATGGATGCAATTTAATGCCAGGTATATACAGATAATGACTATGCATATCATAAATGTGTCCTACAATGAATGACCATGCATGCTATGATGTCAAAATGATACATGCTAAGAATAAATGAATTAATACAAAGGTAGGTACAAAGAATGACCATGTATATCACAAATGTATTCTACAATGAATAATCATGCATGTTATGACTGTAACCCGATGTCAAAATGACACAAATAAATTAACCAATGATTACACGAAATTGGTGGGACCTAAATCTTGATTATTCAAAAATCTCATTATGCAAGATTTGCCTCCTAATTTATGATTTTTTTTTAACATGCTTTTTTTTTTGTGTTTTTTTTT